>CM046395.1:10986250-12302500 GCA_025413875.1 Rhododendron molle | reverse complement strand
TATACAATTCTCAAAATACAGACTTCATAACCAGTCAGAAAAAAATTTAGAATGAAAGGAAAAAAGAGATTTTTTGACACCTACCTCTCAAGATCAACTGATATCTAACAGTTATCTCCCTTTCTTTGTAGAATCAATCAAAAGCCTAACCTATTTTCACACATTTTTTCCTCTGCTGAAAGTGGATTTTGTTTGGCTCTGTTTTGGTACAACTGTTATGAGTAGGTATAGTGGTGTATATACACAGATCCCATATGCATGCAACCCAAATCTCCCGCCAATTCCACCCACCATTTTACCTTGAGATGGGTGAAAGCTAAACCCACTTTTGCACCATGTCTAATCTGCACTTTTGCACCATGTCCAATCTATCTCAGACTGCAAACACACGTGAAGTATCTGAATTTTACTAAGGGGCATAAAAGTAATTTCAAGTTCATGGTTAGCTCCGTTTAGGTTCCGTTTCTGACAAGGGAGGTCCCTGTCATTTCTCAAAACTGGGGGGTGCTGTCTGTCTTTGTCAGATACCTCAGGGGGTCTGAGTGAAATTTGCCCTTTTTGGAACCATAACCTGACCAATGAACCGCAGAACCAAACCAAATATGATGGTTCGGTCTGGATCAGAGCGATTTTCTGGTTCGAAGGGTTTTCTTGAACACCACTATTAACCAGTGATCCATATATTGTAGTAATTTAGTGATTATCGTAAAGTCAATGATAAATTCAATATATTACGCTCGTTGACCTCAAAATTGTTGAGAAACTTAAGGGAACATGAAAATGATAGGCACAATCATAAATATAACCTAGTGGGCGGCTGAAATGTAACATTTTTTAGTAACTCCATAGCAACCTCAGAGAGAGGTTTTGGGTTTGCTACGATCGATTTGATAGAAGCAGATCCTATTTTTATTTTTGTTCTTTTTTCTGTTGAGCTCAAACAACGTCGTGCTGGATCTCCTTAATGAAAGTGCGATCTCGTCCATTTAATTAGGTAAATGAGTGAGGTGTCAAGCATTCACATGCCGCACGAGACGATCATATCAAGAAGTTAACTAGTGATCCAAATATTGGAGTAATTTCGTAATTATTGTAAAGTCAATGGTAAATTCCGTATATTACGCTCGTTGACCTCAAAATTGTTTTATTTATTTATTTATTTATAGGCAAATCATTCAAAATTGTTGAGAAACTTAAGGGAACATGAAAATGATAGGCGCAATCATAAAAATATAATCTAGTAGGCGGCTTTGAAATGTAACAATTTTTTTAGTAATTGTTTTATGCATTTTCTCCCCCGTTTTTTTTTTTAGTTAGGTCAAAGCCAAAGTGTGGAATTAAAGTTCACCCTATCCAATTGACATTATACATATACACTACTATAATAATTGACAGCTATAATCTACGAACTATGATCATGTCATGCGATCCAAAAATAAGTACAATGGATCCCAAAACAGGATCTTACTTTGATTATTAATTATAGTCGTTCAATTCGTATATATGTCTCATTGTAAACTACTATAAAAGTAAAAAATTTAGTTTAATTGGTCGATAAGTCTTTGACTCAATTTATACTTTTTATGAACAGATGATGGACATAATCGAAATGGTGGGAATTCCAATGGACCTTTTTTCCGGAGATAAAATATACGAGTATTTGTTGGCATAACATTCGCTATCCATTTAACTTTTCTTTTTTACATATGCGATTTCGACATTGGCACTTTAAAATGAATGATTCACACTATGAGAATAAAGATTGTGGGGATCAACCTTGATGAGTATATTTTCGTGCCACTGCAACTGGGCGACGGGCACTCGACACGTGTCTCACACACCGAGCGGTCTGCTCGCTTGGGGTCGACCAGCCACGGTTGTCCCACGATCCCACAAGCCTAGCAACGATCCCCGTCCTTCCAGGGAAACTGAACGATGACACACCACGACCTCGGACGTGCCCAACTCCCCCGGATTTCCGGGACCCATGACCAGAATGATCGTCCCCAACCTCCTCCGTCGTCACCGCCCATGGTGGGTTCGTGGGTAATAGTATATAAACAGCGGAGGTCACACCAGAAAGGTACGTTCTCAGTCCCATCTATTGTGCTGAGTAAACAATTTCTCTACACATCCTTTCTAACTTAATCATCGGATGGTTCACGACTGGAATCACCTCCAGTCACTGAACTTCTTGCAGGAACCACCAGCATGGCGGAGCTCGGATTGACTGTCCGGATTTCGGCATCAACAAATCTCATTTCTATTCACAAAGGATTATTTTTTTACATTGAAAAAAGCATGCTTATGTGTTAGTGTTTCATACAAAATTAATTGTCCCCGCCAAATTCCTCCCCATGAAGTTTTGGTATAGGGTTGTATCTCGATCTGTTTGTAATCCTGTGGAAAGAAATCAGTATGAAAATGGATCAAGAAGTGAACATTAAAATCGTCTTGCTCATCACACCGTATGGTATGAGAAAATTAGACATCTGTTAGCTCAAGAAGTGATGGACAAGGGGTCTTCGTAGTGTGCTAATACGCGTTGGGTGCAATATTCTATTACCCTGATATGAATTGTTTTTAGTATTTGGGGGGTTTGCTCAAAAACACATTAGAATCGAAATTAATGTTAATCGAATATGGAAAAATCACATGATTATTATAGATAATATAGAATCGAAATTAATGCTATTTGCCGAGATGGTAATCATAGTCGATCAATTAATGGTTATTTTTGGATAATCTACTGAACGAGCTCTATAAAGTGTATGGTTTAGATCACAACAATTTGATCTCGATGAAGTCCACCAAGACGCAATGCACCTCGTAGTGCATTGACGTACAGTCTACAACAACAGAGGAACGAGTAATTATTTAGTGGTCTTGAAGACCCGTCACGTGATACCCCAACTCCCTTCTACACCGTACATTCATTTAGGATCCATACACTTAATAATGAGCCTCACACAAACGTGGATAATTTTGATTTTGCAAACACCAAGCGTGGTGTTGAATAGTCCGGTGAACATGAAAATGATGCGTGACTAGACGGGACCATTTTACAGGGAAGGGTTGACGTTAAAGGAAAGGCAAAAGGCCAAAAAACATCGTGGGACCCTCGCAATTTGGCCATTTTGACTTTGCAACACTCTTGAGATTTCCCACATGGAGTGCGGTTTAAGCCCCCTCATCCTCTTCCCACCAACCCTCACCGCCCCAACCAATTTCCCAGTAACCACACAGAAACAGCAATCACACTATATAATAATATAAAATGACCGACAAGGTCGCTCTGCTATCCGCAGAGACGATTTGCAGAGAACCACGCAAAGATGATTTACAGAGAACCACGCAGAGATAAACGCGTTTGGTCCCATTTCAGGTTCCAAAAAAATCTAGAAAAATATCCATAAATTTTGGAATATTATTTTATAGGACCCTGTAAAAAATCAATATCCGCAGGAGCTAATTTTTTACAAGGCCCCAAAAAACAATATTCAAAAATTTATGAATATTTTTCTAAATTTTTTTGGAACCCAAAATGGGACCAAACGCGTTTGTCTCTGCGTGATTCTCTGAGAATTGTCTCTGCTGTTAAAATTTTTGGAGGAGAGAAGCCTCTGCAGTTATATCGCGGCCGTTTATTCTAACAATCAATCGACCAATTTTAGAAATGACTCGTTCTGGATTATTTCAAGTAACAGTCTTCCAGCAAAGCTGAACTAATTTTAAATATTTGTGAAATATGGAGAGGGAAAGTGTGACTCTCTCTCTCTCTCTCTCTCTCCTTTTCTCTCTCTACATGTAAATTCAGCCGTCCCAACTCCCAAACTTTATTTTTTCTTGGTCAACCGTCCCTAACACGACAAGTTCCACCAAAGTCTTGATCCATCTTTGAAATATTGACCCAATCCTCTCTCCTTTCTTCCAATTTCTACGTTTTTTAAATCTATCTACGCATAAAGGAAGAAACAGCAGTGTGCGATAATGACTAATGAATTACAAAGTAGAACTGAGGCATCCCAAGATAAAGCAACCACTGAAGAAATTTACAAAAAGAGAGAGAGAGAGATATTTAAAAAAGACCATAAAACCCACTTTCTTTGTTTCTACTAACATCATACCAAATCCACATCTTTTGTTTTTTTTTTCCCCCTTCGCTTTTCCTTTTCATCAATCTCGTCAATGGGATCACAGTAATCTAGACAGAGAAACGAAGAGAGAGAGAGAGAGAGAGAAACAGGGAATCCAAGTAGAGTATTGTACAAGGAATAAACAACTAAACTCACCAATTAAAATCTCCTTCGAGATAGAGAGCTGAGTTGAGTCATTGAACTCAACTCACCGAGCTAGTAGATAATTACTTGATTGAGGGGAGAAAAAAAAGAAGAGATTATTATCCTAAATTAGGAGGACTCCAAAATAAGACCACTGGTTTCAGCGACGGATAGAGAGTGGTTGTGCTCGCCTTCGTAGGTGACAATAAGCATCGCTGGATCGTCCAAAGCCCTCTCCACGTGTTTACGCGCCGGGCATCCCCTCACGCTGCTGCATTTATAGTAACCCCTGTTTTTTCAAAAAAATACAAAAAATATGTGTAAACATAGGCGAAAATAGCGCATTCAAATTTTGTTAGCTTTATTTGAAGCGTATTTTGAACAAATTTGTTTCCATAAGAACAAGATAAAACGTGAAGTTAGAATGATCTAAGATTTTCCACATGCTTTATAGTTATATTCTTCTCATCCCATGATCGTTGATTTTTTTCAGATAGGCGTGTAAGCATATTTGAAAAAACCCAATAGCGCGCAAATATACATCTGGTATAGAAAGACACATTTATTTCAATTAGCGCGAAAACATATCCCAAAAAAAAAAAACCCAAAATGGCAGACTAAGAAAGTAGTAGTACATGGGACTACCACTCAATTTGATTCATTAGTCAGGGTAAGTTTTCCGTAAAAAGTTTGTCTAGCTTAAGAAATTTAGAGAAGTTGTTCTACTTGTATGTGAAGAGAATGATCTGTCCTAAAAATCCATACTTTTATAAGCCTTAACCTGTTTAGTCGGTCCTTTTAGACACCATGAAAAACCCAGCCTAGATTCGGATCAGTCAAACACGGTTTCAGAGAGGATCTCGTTTATTTACGTAAAAAACTAGCCATGTTGGATTGAGCAGAAGGTCTACTATGGTCCCGGAATCGGAACCCTAAAAAAGTGCAAAGAATTTGAAGTGTGCGATCCTGATTCACTTGATTTGAGCATAGGACAGTGGATACACATGTCTAGGTGAATTTGGAGTTTTGGACCACAGGATATGAATAGGAGTATATACGCATAAGCAGTATGATCAAAATATGAGTTCTGGGAATCATTTCTTCCAATTCTGGGGGGTGTTCTAAAAACTGTTGTAAGCTGAGAAATTCTACTACTAGCAGTGTTAAGTTTGTGGACAATTTTACGTTTGTGGACAATTTAGAAGGGTAAAATAGAAATCTGGAAACAACACAAGTCAACGACTGTACAGTAGTACTTGTCTTTGATTGATTGATTTGAATCGTTCACACAATGCTGAGTCAAGTCTAAATTAACCGAGTTGAGTGACCCACTCAGTACGTACCTTGGATGTGGAGAGCCTTTAATGGGTTTCTGACCGTACTTCCTCCACGAGTAATCATCCGGTGGTATGTCCGCCATTTTCGAGCTTATCGCCGGAACTCTTACCACCCTCTTCAGCCGCAGCTTTCTGTAATGATTCCATAAAAACAACTCCAAATAAGAGTGTGTTTGGGAGTACTAAAATTCTGGTCTTAACTTAATTATTCGTCCAAAATCCAAAAAGCATAAGATTATAGTAATTGCGTACAATATTTGAGTAACTGAGAAAGAACCTAAGTCACATAATTCTACACGGAGTCGAGCGCCAGACGTACTAAAATTAGTAGAGGATTGAGAGCGCGAACCAAAATCGGAAGTCTAATCGAAGGGCCCAATCGAAGAATTATAGTATGTGACTAAAGAAGGGAGAAACAAACCTCTTCTTGGAACAATGGCATCGCCCGGAGGACCCACTGCACTTGCCGGAAGCAGCGTTCTCCGACGAACTGCACTTCCGCTTCAACAACGGCGGCTTACCGGACGAAGAAGCCTGAGACAGATTCGACACAACAAACGGCGCAGACGACATCGGCTGCTGCTGCTGCTGCTGCTGCTTCATATCCGTCTCCCCCGTCAACGACGAGTTCGCTCCGGAAATCGCCGGCGAGTACGAGAAGCTAATCACCCCGTTCTTCAGGTTCGGGTGGGAAACCGCCAGAGGAATCTGCTGAATCGGAGTCGGGCAATAAACCCTGGTCTCCGGCCCGTCGTATCCCTCGTTGTGTTGGACCGGAATCGGGGGGTGTGAAACCAGAGGGGCTCGCCGGAACCTAGCGTGGCCGGTTTGGGTGCGGCCCAGGAGGGAAATGACCCGCTTGAATTTCGTAACGGCGATGTCGGCCACGGCTTTGCAGTCGGTGTTTAGTTCCATGGACGAGTTTCGGTCGGAGTCAGGAGGAGAGATTTGGGACGACTGGGATAGGAGCCGGATGAATTTCTCGACGCTTTCGAGGCCCGACGCCGCCTCTTGGACCACGGCGTTGTCTTCCAGTTTGGTTGCGAAGGTGTTGTTTGATCTGTAGGTACCCATCACGAGCTCCATGGCCATGGCCGCAGTGGCATCAATCGGGGGGAAGAGAGAGAGCGAGAGGAGAGCAATGTTGGGTTGGAAGTTGGAACAAGTAGTAGTGAAGATGTATATGTATTCTCAGCTGTGTTCTCTCTCTCTCTCTCTCTCTCTCTCTCTCTCTGTGTTGCTGTAGAGGTCAAAGGATGCCCATCGTCGAGGGTAAAAGGGTCCACATGCGGTGACTAATCCCATCGGATTTCAACCATCTTCTTTGGTCAAATTTAGGTATGAATATGATTATAGTCGCCGTGTCAAATTTGCCTGTCCCCGTGTTAAAATTTACCGAACAAAAAGTACAAAATAAAAAATGTTAGGCGCACAATTGTTGTGTAACTAATTATGACCTTTCACATGTGTTTGGACGGTTCAGATTTCAAAAAAAACATTCCACGGAAAAGATTAACTTTTTTGGGAAAGAAAATTCTGACCATTAATTACAACAATGAATGACTAGAGATTGGTTGCGTTACTAGTTATGTTTCGTTGTTATGCGTGTCGCACCTTCGCAAAAAGTATCCAAACGCAACTTCTTCCTGTGACAACTCCAAAAAAAGGACTGTGTTTATTTGAAGGCATCCGATGTAAATGAGCCCATGCGTATCAAACGCTGAATGCAATCCATTCTAGTAATATGTAGTGGGAGAAGAGCTTTTGGTGTAACTTGTTTTCAAAGCCACCTAATCAAAATCCAAGTTTTACATCTAATTTTACTATAACTTGATTAACCTCATGGCAAAATAGTAAAAATTACTAAAACTCAACCACCCACCTACCCAACCCTTGGAGAGGAAAAAAACTACTGTAACGACCCGTCCTAATTGACCTGTTAATGCTAATCACGTTACTTAAAAGATTAACCTCAAATCATTAGTAACTGGAGGGCCTTTACTTATATTCCATTTTACATTTCCCACATCCACCGATGCGAGACTCTTTTCATGGTGGTGGGTTCTCACAACTACCCACCCACATTCCTAACCCCCCCAAATATTTTCACTTGTATTTTCACATGCGCACACACACAGAATGTGCTCCCAACCGCTTGTTGTGTTTTAAAGTCGCACGAATAACATTGCTCTCTAAAGAAATGCGGAGAATGACAATGTTGGAAATCAATGCATTCTAGGAACTCCTCTACAATCCATATGTGAACTGTAGAAGGTAGGAGTATATTGGAAGCCACACGGCTACACCACACACCACGGTTTCTTACTTTAATTAATGTTCAAACTTCAAAGTTATTTTTGATGTTTTTAAGAGGATTTTTCAACACTACTAGGTAATATTAATATTATATAAGTAGTCAAAAAAGTACAAAAGGAAAAGATATTCTTTATTTTGTCTATTCACTTTTTCATCTATTTATTCTAACACAATTTCTTTTTCTCTTTTTTTTTTTCTATTCACTCAAACGAACTTAACCAAATATACTAGAGAAATCCGTGAAAAGTACATTAAAATGAGTAAATTAGCAATGGCACTAGGGCAAAAAATAAAGGAAATTGCAAGCAGCCAGCCACCTCCACTTGCTACAGGACGAGAGCAAAGGCAAAATAACTCAGGAAAAGGGGCCATTGCTAGCTATTTAAGCCAAGAGGACGGGTTAAAGAGTCTCTTGGAGATGCTCTAATATTTGAAAAAAAAGATTGCAACACTGATTTAAAAAAAAAAAAAAAGAGGTTCTAAAGATAAATGTGTTTTGATATTATATCAAACAGACATATAGTCAACACGAATGTTACAGGGTTGATGTTCTCGACAAGCTCTATGTCTCAACGGTTTTGATAATCAAAATACGTTGGAAAAAGTCAACAAAAGACGAAATTAAACTGTAAAATCCATCAACTGAAATAAATTGGATCAGATCCTTATTATAAAGACTCTTTTATGAGAAAGTAATGCCAGTAACCCAAAATAGATTGGGACGTACCTGTATCCAGCATCCGAGCATCGTCCGATGCACACACGAACATTTATCAGATTTTTCTGAACATAAATTTATCCAAATTTGTGTCCTAAAATTATATTCCTAAGACTTTTCATTGACGAGATTGGAGGGGACTTAGGGGGGCTGTTGTGCCTTGAGGGACAGGCTGTCCCGTGGTAAAACAATATCGTCCCGAGCTCGGAAACTGTATCCGAAACATTCGTTTAAAAGATCTCATTACGTACTATGGCCTTGCAAAAAATCAAGTCGATCAAAACATCGATAACCTTGTCAACAAATCACTTTTTTGACTGAATTTTTGGCTAAATATTTTAGACATTGCTAACAGCACTTAAAACAAATGATTCGTTCACTAAGTTATCAATGTTCGATTGACTTGATTTTTAACAAGGCCATAGTAAGTGCTGAGATATTTCAAGTGAACATTTCGGATCAAGTTTCCGGGCTCGGAACGATATCGTTTTTCCACGGGATAGTAGGCTGCTATCCCTCAAGACACAACAGCCCCCCCAACTCCGATTGGAGGAGGGATTCACACAATTCATCAGATGGAGTGTGTGAGTGTAGAAATTCGGGAGACGACCTCACAAAAATATTAATTGTAAATCATGTTCCGATCTCAATCAATAGATTTAATAACACATTTACTTTTTTTAAAAAGTGGATATTTGCAAATTGAATTGAAAACCATTTCATCTCGATCGGGTCATATCGATTTGATTTGATGCTACACCGATGGAAAACCAATCAACATAATCTTACACCAGTAATCTTCGTTACGAGGTTTAAAATATAAACCATTCCAATCATCCAAATAAAGTAAAGGATTTATAAACACTTTCTAAAAATAAGAACTTTTAGAAAAAAAAAAGTAATTTTAAGTAAAAAATTATGTGTTTATGCAAATAATTTTTCTATCAATAAGGATCTTATTTGATAGATCTCATTGAGATATTTTAAATGGTACCAAAAAAAAATTAAAAAATTATTTTTTATTTTCGTTATATTAAATTTGAAATTATCTTATTTTTAAAAAAGAAGATTTTGAGAGAAAGCGGAACCGGACCATAATAATCCTAACAGAGCCAGCCGTCCAATCTAAAAAATGGCTGAAGAGGATCATCCGGTTGGAATTTTTGTCCAATGAGACTGTACCCAGACTGTGCAGTACTAAAAAATTTAGCAATGTTTTTTTTTATACCCTCATTCTAAGAGTACTGACGGTTGGGGTACTAACAAGCGTGCGAGGCCTATTTTGAATTTTGCACGGATTATTTGAGCCGTTCAATAAGTGTTAAAAAAATTTGATTGGGCCCTAACAAAACCATCTCAATTCGATATGTGTATGTGTTCGATAACTTCGTTCCAATCTTCTTCTTTTTCCTTCAGATTTAAAGATTCCGTAATCTGAATGAAAAACGGAAAGATTAGATTGAACATTTACACATATCAAATTGAGCATATTTTTCACAATCCCCTTGGAAATTTTTTTTAAAAAAATATTAAACGACTCGAATCATTCATATGAGATCTAGAGTAAGCCCCGCATGTCCGTTGGTAAGCCGTCTGTAAACCCAAGACCAATAGCAGGGAAGGCGGGGGGCTGCTCCCCCTCCCCCCTTGCAGCTCCCCTTGCTGCACCCCCCCACCCCCCTCCCCCCATTTGGGGTCCACTCCAGTCTCGTTCCGATGATCGGGATCGTTCACTTTGTAGAGCTCGTCGAGTAGAACAACCATGCAAAAAATCAGCTTAATTGGATATCATTAAGTGCCTGATCGGAACCTTTTTATATTGAAAAGAATGGATCCGAAACATTGGATCAAATCCACTTGAACCCATGGACCGAGAGTTACCGATAGTTATATGGGCTCCGATCAGGCATTTAATGATATCCAATTAAGCTGATTTTTTGTCTGATTGTTCTACTCGACGAGCTCTACAAAGTGAACGATCCCGATTATCGGAACGAGACCGGAGTGGGCCCCAAATGGAGGGGAGCAGAAGGGGGGAGCAGCCCCCCGCCTCCGATAGCAGGGCTCTTTTTTTGACAGTATAATAAATAACTACTCTGAGAAATTGTGTCGGGTGCATTGACCATTCATTCATTGGAGGTCCCCACAGGACGAATTGGTCTAAAGGGATGGTAAGACATTTTTCTTTTACTGGCCAGGGATTGGTCAAAGAAGTATTCCACGCCGTCCGATATGCGGACATTTGGAGGGTTTTCGTTGTTTCTTACGCTGATACGAGTAAAAAAAAAAATGGGAAATTTGACTTTCTAGTTCCGTCCGTGGACCTGGAGTTTCCCTCCGGAGTCCGGCAGTTCGACTACGGATCCTTTACGGTGCCTTTCAGAATGGCTTATTTTCCGGCTCTACGAGGGCAGATTTTAATGATTGAAATCGTTCATCTATCATGTGTAGAACAACGGTCAATCCAAAAATCCTGTTGATCGAATATATATTGATATTTTTTTTCGAAATATACTTATTTTGAGGAAACTAGGTTTCAATGAAATTCATTTCTTTCGAGATAAATTTGTTTACGAAAGAAAGAATACTGTTATTTTTTTGACGAATTTACATAATAAACAATTTTGATCATCAAAATTGACTGAGAAGGACCAGAGAGTGCATGGACTAGACCATTCAGTCTCTCATCCATTTTCCAGGCCCTATTTGCGGGGCTACCTTGAAATCCACGTAGATGATATAACATGTTCATTTTTGTAGAGAAGAAAATTTAACTTCATTTGTAAAAAATTAGTTCATTCAAATATTGTGAAGTGCTTGGTCAATTATCGACTTCTTAGTTTCGAATTCTAGAGTTCGAATCTTGAATTAAAATTGGACAGATTGATAAGCATCACTGATAGCGAATCGAACTCATTTTTTACATGATAAATTAAAAACTTAATCTCAGTAAAATGTAAAGTTTTTGAACAGTCAGTAAAATGTAAAATGGATACGTCGAATCCTTTATCTAGAATTTGAATTAAGCCCCACACATGGAGTCAGATGCACTTTCTTTAGGGGAATTTGCACTTACATCTCTTGTATTATTACCGATTTGCACATACACCTCTTTTACTCCAAATTTAGACATTATACCCCTTGTACTTTGGACTAAAGTGCAACTGTTAGAAAATCCGTTAAAATAGATGAAAAAGCTACTTGCGGGAGATTTCACTCCAAAATGAGGGGGAAAATGCCTAAACTAACCCTGATAGCCATTTATAAGCCCTGTCAAACTCTCCTTCCAAAATATAGAGAATCCAAACCCCACCCTTCCCTTCCCTTAACCCACTCTCTCTTCTCAAACATCAAAAAGCCCATCAATTTCAACAGAAAAACAACAGCATCTAGCATTATATCTCATGTATAATTAGCCTTAAAACATCTGCAAATGCAACCACAGAAAGGCAACTGCAGTTAGGGGAAGGGAAAAGGGAAACTACCAGGGGGTGGATCGCACTAAAGCCCAACTAAACTGGTTTAATTATTGCATATGCACGCTCTGTTTTGGGGGAATTCTGTTCATGTTGACTTTTGTTTGTGAACTCTGTTTCAAGTCAGTTTGTAAGTATGTGTGACTTCTATTTTGGAAAAGAACTCAGTTTGAACTATCTGGTATTGAATATCTGCATTTGAAGTCTTTTTTTTTTTTTTTTTTGTTATTGCTATGTATTTATGTTGTGGATTTAGACAACGTAAGTCTTTTTTTTTTTTTTTGCTCGTGTTTCTGTTGCAGCATTTGTAGATGTTTTTGATACTCTATTTTTGGGAAAGGGAGTTTGACAGGGCTTATAAATAACTATCATGATTAGTTTGGGCATTTTTTCCCTCATGTTGTCGGGAAATCTCCCGCCAGTAGTTTTTGCATCCATTTTAACGGATTTTCTAACAGTTGCACTTTAGTCCAAAGTACAAGGGGTGTAAATGCCTAAATTTGAAGTACAAGGGGTGTATGTACAAATCAGTGATAGTACAGGGGGTGCAAGTGCAAATTTCCCCTTTCTTTACTCACCCTTAGTACAAAATTCGAAGTTGCGAGTCCCACAACTTTTTGATAACCGAACAGTAAGAAAATTCCAAAAAAGTATATTTTTCGTACAAACGTATGAGAACAAATGAGTGATTATTCAGTGGTCTTAGGGCACCGTCATATGGTGCCCCAATACTCTTAATTCACCACGCATTTTCATCGAATTCAGTACTACATGTGACGAACATGACGAAATTGTATGATGATGAATAAGAATGTCAGGAGACCGCGACCAAATAATTTTTCGAGGCCGATCAAAAAATAATACAATAATTTTTCGAGAGGAAGCTTTGAGTGCCCCTGGTTTCAATTGTGTGGACCAGCTTAATGGCACCAATTGCGGAAATGGTGGACTTCTAGCCCATAAATAATCGGATATTAGCCCAAGATTCCCAAAAACGTGTGTCACGGGATTACTGGGAGATGTTCTGTTCATGTGGGAATATAAATTATTTATTTATTTATTTATTTAAAAGTATGGAATTTGCTTCCTTCGCCTTAATGCCTCTCGAGTATATTAATCTAGTGTTTTTTCATGTATAGACTTTAGTTTTCATCAAAAATAATAAGAGTGAAAGTATCAATTGATATGAAATGTACTATATAGAGTATATTTCTTTTCTCTGATTTCTTTCCTCCTTTTATCTTTTTAAACCGTTGTCTCTCATCTCTATCTTTTTCCCCTGTCAAAAGACTCAAAACCCTCTCCAGCCTCAACACAAGGAATTTACTAGTTCAAAGCTACAATAGTAAATGGGGACTCAATTATTTTCCGATCCCATCACTTCATTGACTTTCCCTCCCCCCTCTCCATCCCATTGAGGGACAAGACGCGAACGAGAAACTTGTTTTTCTTAAAAGAGCAAAATTAAATATTGCAGGTGTGCCAGGAATGGATTGCAATCCAACTTGCTTTTGGGCCTGAATGTCTCAATTTGACTTCTATCAAAATGATCGTGTATGACCTAAGGGGTAAGGCCGTATGATGGTTTGTGATTTTGCCTTTGACGAAAAGGACTTAAAATTTCCTGACAAATGGAAAGAAAGAAACAAGATGAAAACAAAATTTGAGAAAATTCCATTAACAGTTTAACGAAGTTTGGATATAAGGAAATGAAAGGAAATAAACTAGGCTAGGCCAGTATGAATTGAAAGGTAAATGATAATTGGAGATTAATTGAGCTGGTTAAGCGCTGGGTTTTGATGGTCGTAAACCTTTCTCTAAGTCTTCATTTGTGATTTTTATGGGCAGAAGTTCCAGGTCTAAGCTGCTTCCTCTAGGCTTGAGAGCTGCTTGAGATGCATGGCTGCCAAGTGTCCCACACCAGGCTTGAGTTGCTTGAGTTGTCTCCGTGCATGGATGCCACGTATCCCCGGCCTTGCTTCATGCTTAAGAATAGCAGTTGTGCAGGAATCTCCGACCCACCAAGGTTAAAGGCTGAAATGCCCTTTGCAAGTAATCAAGACTAAAGTCTACTTTTGCGGACTTAGAGTCCTTAGTTGTGGGCTCTTTGATATTTTATGAATTTTCATTTTTTATACAAAGATCTAGAGCAAAGAGAAATTATTGGGACTTGGAACTCCCTTTTCTTTCTTTTACTCTCCATGCACCTACCGAAAAGGCAACAGGGCTGATTGAGCGAGCAGCTTCTGCAGACCTAACTGAACAGCTTCTCAAAGAACGCAACTAGTTGAAGGCCCTATTTGTTGACTTTTCATCCTTGGGTGGTGGGG
Source organism: Rhododendron molle (assembly GCA_025413875.1). Classification (NCBI taxonomy): domain Eukaryota; kingdom Viridiplantae; phylum Streptophyta; class Magnoliopsida; order Ericales; family Ericaceae; genus Rhododendron; species Rhododendron molle. The sequence goes on along the minus strand of CM046395.1, from coordinate 12,288,043 downwards.
CCCTCAAGCCTGAAGCAGCTTATTCCGTACTTTTTCATCCTACTGATTTCATTTAGATCTCTTCTGTATTGGACCAAACAAGCCCACACCCGAGAGATGATTTTGGGCTTCACTTTAATTTGGGATGAATAAACATAAGAATGGGCCCAGATCTGAAAAATGAATCTGGGCCTTAGGTGGTGTTCTTGTGGACTTCAAATAGGAGGTAAACTTATTTTGGAACTTATTTGGGAATAAATTTCGATCAAGTTTTCTTCTAAACTTATTCTCCTAAAAGCTTAATTTGCCTAGACAAACACAATTACAATATTGCCTTTTCATTTTGAATCCACATTGAAAAATACAAGGGGGCATTTTTGTCATTTCACAAGCAGTCATGGGGCTTGTTTGGTAAGCGTCGACCTAAAACTTATTTTGACTTAAGACATGAACAATAAGTGAACTTAATTTGGGACTTTTAGCTCAAAAATAAGTCCAGAAGAACGCCACCTTAATCAATTGGGCCATTCTCTAGATATTAATGTGGCCTATTAATCTCAAATTCAGGGGAAAATGACGGCTAATGACGTATTTTGATAATTAATACCCGCCGATGACATGTTGAGAACATTTGTTGATGCTGAAAATGTTTCTTGGCGGATATTAATTATCAAAACACGTCATAGGCCGTCATTTTCCTCAAATTCAATTAAGCCCTTTCAAATTTAACAGCATAATTATGGTCCACTACTAATTCAATCAAGGCCCAAAAAATAATATTTTGGGCCACTAATTTACCAATAAACTGTCTTTTCAAATTAAATTTAGCCAAAATTCGGTGTAAACAGGTACATTCTATAAATCCAAGCCCAACCCGCACCATTGCTATCTATAATTGGGCACACCATAAGATGAGGGGTACGTACGTTAGCATTTTCCTTGCATGATTGGTTCACTTTAATTTATGTAAGAAGCATATCGATTCTTTATACAGCCAATTGTTATTAGACCTTTGTTTATTTATTATCACTTGTGTATGATATAAGGTGCACTAAGTGGTTGAGATATTGCACGAACTTCAAAACTTATTAGTGGATTACTTTATCACATACATTTAAAATCTAGATATAGATTGTGATCTTAGTGTGCAATGAGCAACTATATATTACATTATCAAGGACAAATATAAAGGGTTTTTTTTTAAATAACCGAGAAACAGCCTTACAACAGAGCCAGTCACAATTGGACCCGATTGCGCTACCCAAATCTCGGGGGAACTAGCGCGGCCACACTAGTCCGGCCCCCCACTTACTATCAGGATACTCATTCGGTGGAGAATCGAAGCCCTGACTAAGGGGAGTACTCCCAAAGTCAGTCATTTGCCCTTACCACTGGGACAACCCTTAGGTATGTGACAAATATAATGTTGTGTAAAGAAATGATATGATACAGTCCATGGTTACATTAAACAAAATGTCTATCAATGTGAGTCCTCATATATAGGTTAATAGATTGAGATATTTCAGAGATCATATAAAAGGGTTTTACAACTGTCTCCCGCCAATATGGACCATGTATTACAAGATTTTGTTCCAAGAACCTCAAGGGGTAGTGCAGTGGGTTGATCAACTAGGACGAAGGGGTCTACCACTCTGAGGTTTCAGGTTCGACTCCCCTGCATTGCGAAAAGTCCTTGGGGCCACCCCATGCATAAAAACCCTTTAGGTAGGTTGGTGGGGGGCTAGAGAGATTTGTTCTATGGTGCGCGTAATATGGTCTGGAGACCAGTACTCTTCATTGCCAAAAAAAAAAAAAAGAAAAAATATTTTGTTCCAAGATTGTTCTATTTATTAAAAATTGTAATCACCACCTACTTGATTTTAACAGTACCATAATAAGCTAATGCTGTCCAGTTTCCTCGCCCCTGTGACATGTGAATCCAATTTCTTGACATACATGAAGGATTGGTTAGAACTTAAGACCATAGATTATCACCTAAACATGACCATGCAAAACCTACATGCTTTTTTAAGTTGTTAATTTGTGTGATTATGAGATAACATTGTGATGATCATGGTAGACATGCTGATTACCTAAGTCATTATGCAATGTGCAAGAATGTAAGGGGGATCGTGAGGGCGAAAATATCTTTTGAAAGATTTTCAAACTACTGTTTACAATTTGTGAGAGTGAGGATTGAAAGCTAGCTAGAGTGTAGAACGAAGCTTGAGAATGGAAGCGAAGAATCCTATTAGAAAATCATGTGACCTAAACAATAACACTATATAGAATAATATATTTTAACAGGGATTTCAGGAAAAATGTTTTCAGAAGATTTACTTGTAACATATCCAAGGTTTATACAATTATCCATTCATTGATGTGAAAATCACATTTCACATTTTAGGCTCAAAAGAATACCCATTTTCATGGTTCTAAGTTTCAAAACTATCAAACCATGGTCCCAATAAACAAGTATCCCACAAACATGGTAGCATAGTGAGACAATTTTCCACTCCCTTCTTCACAAATCTCAAAAACCATGTGCGTGCGGAGCAAGTTAGATATGTATGAAGAGCAAGTCACATATGTACAAGAGCAAGCCCCAAAGGCTGACAATACATATTCGTCAATGAGTGGTTATTCTGGCTGTCAATGAGTGGTTGTTCTGGCTAGATTAGGATGCAAATCTTATAATAATAAAAGCAAATGAATAAGGCCCCGTTTGGACAAATAAGTCACTTTGGCTTATTTTTTGTCCTTATTCAATTTTTTTTTGCATTTTGTGGCTTATTGTCAATTTTTTGGGGATTATTGCTTTGTTATGACGAGAGGAATCTAAAAAGTAAAAAATTTTAGTCGAAATCCAAATTTTTGCACAAAAAGACGAAAACGTGGCTTTCCCGCCAAATTTCGTCGAAATTTCAAAAAAATTGGATTCCGATCGAAATTTTTTACTTTTCCGATTCGTTTTGTCATAACGAAGCAATAATCCCCAAAAAATTGACAATAAGCCACAAAATGCGAAAAAAATTTGAATAAGGACAAAAAATAAGCCACAGTGGCTTATTTGTCCAAACGCCCCCTAACTACTATATGGGTCAAATCATTATAGAATAGGGTAAATCTCAGATATCACCAAACCTCAGGGGTTGGTCTAGTGGTAAAAAGTTGGATCATTTGAGTTTCTTCACTCCTTAATTAAGTGTTCAATTTAAAATCTGTTAAATGCTATCAATTTTTTTGGAGACAGTTCATACGGAATTTTGTTGTGGACTTATTAATTGTGACTGTTAAACTACTACAAAAATAGATAAAGACCTCGGTCATCTATTGTGATCTTTCACTTTTAATCTCACAATCAAAACCGTGGTTTATCAAGGTGTAACTAAAAGTCCTTATCTTTTAACCACATGATAAAAAACGTGATTAAAACTCATTAAAACCGTGACCAAAAACATAAAAACTGTTATTAAAATGACAAACCGTGACCTTTAACAACTTAACATCTCAATTTTATTATAAAACCGTGGTTGTTTAGAGAGAAATAATCTCAATTTTAAAAAAAACAGAGATTAAAAGTAGTGTTTTCCTAAGGGAAAAAAATTCTATTCTTTTTCTCCTGTTGGGTCTTGAACTCAAGTTTCTTGAATTTTACATAGAAGTTTCAACCAACAACACCACACACACTTTTCAATATCTAATTGAAATATTCAATATATAACATATGCGTTTAACATTAAAATATATTTCGAACATTATTTTGAACCTTTAAATATTAAAATTAGCAATTTTGATGAACATAAAAGTTGTAGTCGTTTCTTATTGTTCAAATCTAATTTGAATTATCTCAATTAATGGAGTTCTGAGTATGGAATTATACTCGAAATACATTTGGTGACAAAATGCAACCTTCATAAATTTTGTCACCAAAGGCACCCATTTGGCGACGAAATATATTTTTATCGCCAAAAGTGTCCCATTTTGTGATGAAATATTTTTGTAGAATGGTTGATAGTGACATTTATTTAAGGGCATTGCGCGCGGAGTCGATTAAGGGGTAAGCGACTTTCAACTTTTTCTATATAAGAGCTTTCATCTTAGTCTAAAAAAATTTGATGTATTCTCTAACTTACGACCTCAGTTTCTAGATGACTGAGATTAAATGTTCTTTTTATCTCAGTTTTTCTGAAATGAGATATATTCTTTCAGATATAATCTCAGTTTTTCGAAAACGAGATCTATTCTTTAAGTTACGAGATATATTCTTTCATATATAATCTCAGTTTCTTGAGAATGAGATCTATTCTTCAAGTTACAATAACACTTTTTAGATTACTGAGATAAAAAAATCTTTCCATCTCAGTTTTTTCATATAATTGAGATTAAAACTATACTATAGTTCATAACATTTTATTACACTTTTACAAAAAGTGAGATCTTTTTAGTTTTTGGACCGTGATCTTTATATCATTTTGTACTAGTAGTTAGTAGGAGTGCAATTTTGTTCACCTTCCTTAATAGAGGGTGAACATACCCTCCTTCCTATTGGTTGAAATGATGTGGATTCCACTACAAAATGATGTCATACTTACCATGCAATACACTTTTTAGTAAGCATGACATCATTTTGTGGTGGGATCCATACTATTTCAACCAATAAAAAAGAAGGTAATGTTGAGAGAGTGAACAAAACTCAACTCAGTTAGTAGACAGTGGAATTGGTTTCATGATTAATGGAAGTATGCTTCTTCAATGCCTAGACACGTGAGTTATTAGAAAAAAATTGGATATCACCAAACTAACATGACATGTCGACTTTTTTTAAAATATAAAATCCCTAAGCTACTCTAACCTAAAGGGTAGGGGTAGCGGATTGTGAGGTTTGAAATCAGGAAATGAGCTACTCTTTTACCAGAGTAATTATTCAGTAATTCCAGAGCACGAAATAGTGGCCGTGCTCCATCTCCCATAACATATGGGACCGATGAGATGGACCCACATATCATGTGCGAGTACAGCATTTTATGTGAGAGGAGGCACGGACACTATTCCGTGCTTTGAGACTTTTTCGATCCAAATGGCTCATAGATTTTTTTTTTTGATTTGTACAATTGTTTTTCTTCTAATGCTGTTTTAATCTTTCTAGTGACTAGTTGTACCCAACCTTTAGTTGTTTTTAGTGCTTTGCTACTGTTGCTATAACGAAGAATCTTTAGAGGAACTGTTGTTGATTACATTTGTCGCTGTTTTTTCCTGCAATGTTCAACATAAAGATATGAGAGTATTTATAATTTATTAAACGAAGAATCTTTTGATTAGGTGGTTCTGACAGACATGAGTTAACAAACCGGAAAAGCGAAATTAATGGGCAAATTTCACTGACCTCCCCTGAGGTTTCTGACACGAACAGAAACCTCCCCTGAGGTTTCTGAAATGACACTGCCCTCCCCTCCTTTACCTGACAATACCAAGGGACCCTCCTCTCCGCTACCAGCACGTTAAAATGGACGGAAAAAGTGATGTCATTGTACTATATTTCTTACAATACCTATACTACCCTCACTAGACTCTTTACCCTTCTCGTTTATAAAATATAAAATACAAACACCACTACACTTTGTGCCTATTTCACTTTGAGTTTTTGTCCTTATTTAAAAGGATTCATATTTGTTAATTTTCTATCAAACTTTTGTAAATTATTGGTTCATCTGGATAAGAGGAATTGAAAAAGTAAAAAATTAAGACTTTTACCAAATATTTTGAGAAATTCAATATTTTGGGTAAAAATAATAATTTTTTACTCTTTTGATTCCTCTCGTTGAGACGAACAATTAATCCACAAAAATTTAACGCAAAACTAGCAAATACAAAAAAAAAAACTTCAAATATGAACAAAAACCAAAAAGCCTAAAAATCCCGCAAACAAAAACCCTAATATTGACTATCTCAACCCATTTCATACATAAAACACAAAAGCCTCAAATTTTTGTATACCCTAGTAGGATTGGACCCGAAAACCCAAATTTTTTTTTGGTTTTTGTTCATATTCGAATTTTTTCGTGCAGGCTTGTTTGTGGAATTTTTAGGTTTTTTGGTTTTTTTTTCATATTTGAATTTTTTTTTTGTATTTGCTAGTTTTGCGTTAAATTTTTGTGGATTATTGGTTTGTCTCAACAAGAGGAATCAAGAGTATAAAATTATTACTTTTACCCAAAATATTGAATTTCTCAATGTATTTGGTAAAAGTCTTAATTTTTTATTTTTTTAATTCCTCTTATCGAGACGAACCAATAATTCACAAAAGTTTGATAGAAAATTAACAAATGTGAATCCTTTTAAATAAGGACAAAAACTCAAAGTGAAATAAGCACAAAGTGTAGTGGTGTATGTATTTTATATTTTATAAATGAGAGGGGTAAAGAGTCTGGTGAGAATAGTATAGGTATTGTAAAAAGTATAGTACAATGACATCACTTTTTCCGTCTGGTTCAAAAAAAAAAAAAAGACATCACTTTTTCCATCCATTTTAACATGCTGGTAACGGAGAGGGGGGTCCCTTGGTATTGTCAGGTAAAGGAGGGGAGGGCAGTGTCATTTCAGAAACCTCAGGGGAGGTTTCTGTTCGTGTCAGAAACCTCAGGGGAGGTCAGTGAAATTTGCCCCGAAATTAATTCATGGTCCTTACAATTATGCTCTATTTAATTTAATTTTTTTATTTTATATTAAAGAGATCAGTTACTCGTATTTTGATCAAATACTTACCCATATTCACACAAAATGAGCTCAATTTTTGCACAACCCTTATTAAAATTAATTCACACAAAATGAACGATTCTAAACATTTATACATAGCGACGTCACCTCACTTCCCAAGGGGTAAGTAAAAATTGCTCAGCACCAAGTTCCTATGCCTGTTTAGTTCCACGGAAAGGATGAAAAATGATGATAAAATTAGCTTTTCAGTTACTTTTTGTTTGTTCTTTTTTTTTTTTTTTTGTCATCCGTTAAAATTAATCTACTCTATTATAAGAGACTTGAGGAGGGAGATGAGTACTTATGAGAATCGAACCATGTCCATGTGCATGAAAGTATAAGAGAGACACAAACTGCACGGCGCTGCACTTTTTGTTTGTTAAGTTACCAAAAAAGTTATAGAATTCACAATTCCAGGTAAAATAGGTCTTTACCAAAATGAAAGACATTTAGTTCTATTGCAAGATTTTTTTGTTAAGAGAACACACAGTTGAAAATAAATTCTATTTTTTTATACTTTATTTTACATCACTTCACTTTTTTTTTTTTTTGAGAATCTATTTCTCAATCACTAAAGTATTTTCGACAATTGAACAGAACCTAAGGTAAAATTTTTCCTTCTTCCAATGTGTTCCTTTAAAAACGTGACTACTTGGATGATGATAAAAACAAAATACTACTGTACTACAACTCCAGTAACTTTCGGAGGAGACATGACCCTAACCTAGCCTAGCCTAGCCTAGCCTAGCCCAAGATTTGCTGCCAAAAATTCTGCAAACTACTACTCAACACAAATCTTGTCCGAATGAATCTCCCCATCAAAAATTACAGAGAAAACTTCAATTCAAGCGAGTAAAGTCGTAAACCCAAAGAAATCTCTCATGATTCAAACAACACATAAACAATAAACCCAACAGCTTGACCCACCACCACCAGCTCCGCCTCCCCCCACCCCTTTCCTAGGCCCCAAACCCCTCCCCCCCTCCCTCTCTCTCTCTCTCTCTCTCTCCCCTTCCACATTGACCTAATCGAATCCCAACCTTCTCAGCTACTCACATATTTCAGAGAGAACCTCCTCAGCTACTCACATATTTCAGAGAGAGAGAGAGAGAGAGAGAAAGAGAGAGAGAGGAAATGAAGCTGTCGGCGTTGCACCAGAGCTACCTGAGCCGCCGCGCCAACAGCTTCCGAGCCTCGTCATCGCCCTTAGACCCATCTTCCCTCGACGGAGGCCTCAAATCAATCTTCTGGCTGGTCCTCCACGGCCTCTGCTGCCTCGTCAGCCTCCTCCTCGGCTTCCGCTTCTCCCGCGTCGTCTTCTTCCTCCTCTTCTCCCCCTCCTCCACGCCCCCCACCGCCCTCCTCCACTCCACGTCGCCGTTCCGCCCCGCCTCCCTGCCCGTTCAATCTCTGAACACAACCGTCGCCACTCCGAGCAGCAGAGTAGTGGTCGGGCGGCACGGGATCCTAATCCGGCCCTGGCCCCACCCGGATCCGGTCGAGGTCATGAAGGCCCACCGGATAATCGACAGGGTTCAGAGAGAGCAGAGGGTTCAGTACGGGGTGAAAACCCCTAGGCCTGTCATCGCTGTAACTCCTACCTACGTGCGGACCTTCCAGACTTTACATCTGACCGGAGTGATGCACTCGTTGATGAATGTGCCGTACGATCTGACGTGGATCGTCGTCGAGGCCGGCGGAACCACCAACGAGACGGCGTGGTTAGTCGCCAGATCGGGGCTTAGGGTTGTCCATGTCGGATTCGAGGAGGAGATGCCGGTCTCGTGGGATGATCGGCATCGGTTGGAGGCTCGGATGCGGTTACGAGCGCTAAGGTGAATTGACTTGACCTAATTATTATCCATAGAGTAGGCAACTCATATTTTACAGAGTCTGTTTGGATGATTTTCGAATGGAGGGATTTCGTATTTTTTGTTCATATCCCAATAGCTCAATTTTAGATTTTATAGTTTTTTTTTTTCTTTCCAGATGGTCGGACGGATGTTAGTTAAATTAGATTACTACTAGGGTATTGAAGCTGTTCCATCAGCTCAAACCCGAACCTCCTAGCACCTAACTACTTAAGTACCGGTACTGGTGCACGACCAACTGAGCTAGAAGCCCTTGTCTTAGATTTGATAGTTTACAAAGGGAGTATGATGTTGTGTTCATAGTTCTATCATGATGGATTTGAAGAAGCTATCATGCTAAAATTTGTTTTCATAAGGTTATGCTAAAACCTGATATATTTCCTTTTAAGTTTTTGAGCATCAAGTAAGTAACTTCATTTGAAATCCGTGTCTATTTAAATGGAGCGTAAGTTTATTCCCTTAATTTTATGACTATGGTTAGGAATGAAATTAATGTAGTAGGATTGTGATGGAGCAGAGTTGTGAGAGAATTGAAACTAGAAGGAATCGTGATGTTTGCGGATGATAGCAATATGCATAGCATGGAGCTCTTTGACGAGATTCAAAAGGTGAAGTGGGTTGGCGCTGTTTCAGTGGGCATTCTTGTACATTCGGGTGATCCCGAAGAAGAATCATCAGTGGCTCAGAAGGATGATGTAGAGAACTCACCTATGCCAGTTCAAGGTCCATCTTGTAATTCATCCGACCAGTTGGTTGGATGGCACACATTTAATTCATTGCCATACGAAGGGAAGGGCGCAAAATCTGTTGGTGACGTGGCCACTGTGTTGCCCAGGAAGCTGGAGTGGGCTGGGTTTGTGTTGAATTCAAGGTTGCTCTGGAAGGAAAATGAAGGTGACAAGCCAGAGTGGGTTAAGGATCTAGATACAGTAGGTGGGGATGCAGAGGATATTGAGACTCCCTTATCTCTGCTGAAGGACCCTTCTGTGGTGGAGCCTCTGGGCAGCTGTGGGCGCAAGATTTTGCTTTGGTGGCTCCGTGTTGAAGCTCGTGCAGATAGCAAATTTCCTGCCAGGTCAGTGTTTTACTATTCACCTTGCTTTGTACATAATTGCTCCACAGCCTCCGCTTAATCCTATTAATGTATCTGCTAATGATGATGTTATTTAGCTTTGTGATATAGCTCATTTGCAATCGGCATATCATCGATGATCTTTTTTTGATGATAGTAGTATTTGCTCATAATTGAAGGCGCTGTATTGATGCTTTCCCATTACATTCATGCACCTACTGTCTCCAACCTAGTTGTGTACATGCGAGTTTAGAAGTATGAAATGCATGGACTGAGTCAAAACAATCTATCATTCAACTTCTATACATGCCTCAAATAACCTTTGGTCACAATCGTACCAAAAGGCATTGCCAGACCTGTTTTTAATTTAGCCACTATTGTTTTTGTATGCCTACTGTTCCGTGTATTGATGTCTTCCTAATTCTGTGTCTTTTTTTTTTTTGAATTGTTTCATCCATCCCTTTACCTATATTTGGTCGAGTTGGTTCATTGAATGGCCTTGCTTTGTCATTTGGTTGTAGAAACTGTATTCATATGTTCATGTTTCTGAGGTATGGCACATCTCATGTCTAGGTAGTTCTCTGAGTTATGTTTGGCTGAGTGTTTATGAGTTTATCATTTGGTTGGATGGCCCTTCCTTTGTCATTTGGTTGCTTTGTCGTTTGGTGGGTTCATTTGGTTGAATGGCACTTGCTTTGTCGTTTGCTTGGTCAAGTTTTTATTGTATGAATATACCTATGTTTGTTGGAACGCAGATCCTTCCGGAACCAATGCTGTAAATTCTGGTACGAATAGGGTAGACTTCAGGGATTGCTTTTTCACCCGAAAAAAAACAAATGGGTACCTAAACTGATAAGCTCCTACGAGGACGGTTTCTCTGAACTTTCCCAACCAGTGGGAAGGTTTCATTTTTAAAATTGAAATACCCGCTTGGTTTCAATTTGGTTTGGTATAAGGAACTACTGCGCCGAAGCTGAACTCAAACAAGAACCAATCTGAATAATACTCTTGGACTTCTTAATTACCAATCAGAAGACAAATTAATACATGCATATGTACCCAGTTTCATAATTTCTTTTTCCAGCTTCTATAGTATGGACCTAAGGTGGTGGTGATGTTGTCTTGGGCACGGTGTTGATGTTATTTTGAATGTTAGTTGTTTATGAAAATTAAACTTCTTAGTTATTCTGCTCAAGGGACCTCCCTTGAGGTTTATGACAAATACATCAACCTCCCCAGGTTTTGAAATGCCACTGCCCTCCCTTTTTTTAATTCTATTGTCAGCACTTTTGCTCCTGTTAAGCTGCCATTGAATCATTAACAGAAAATTATAACATCAATATTGTTCATCATTTTATGCCAAGTTTTCCTTGCACGCAATCGAACTACATCCGAAAACCAAACAACCTTTTTTTCTCCTCTCTTTCCGCTCTTCCCCTTTCCCAATAGCCCCTTCACATCACTGGCACTGTTGTGCTCAACACCACATCAAATGTCGCCACCCTCCTCAGTAATTCTCTCTCTCTCTCTCTCTCTCTCACTCACATGTATGATGGGTTTAAGAGACTATCTATATAAAAATTAGAGGTTTTTTGCACACTACTCGGTTTATTACTTTCTATATCTGTCTATGAGTGTATGGTTTTTCGATGTCCAAAAACAAATTGCTATCTCATTGATCGGGCTGCCAATTTCGGCACTGCTGCCTAGGCTCATCAAAATATTGAAAACACCATTATATTGGTTTAACATACAGATTTATAGAGGTATCTACGGTTTTTTAGGGATGACATCATGACAGTAACTAAATTACATAAGGTCAATATTTTTCTTCACATTAGAGTAGTAGGGCCTATGGGTTTGGTCAAGAACTGAAGACTGATATTTCGAGTAAGTAGTTCAAATAAAAAGCTTTTTGGAGTGTGTTAAAAAAAGTGGTGAGTTAAACTAGAGAAGTGGAATTTGAATAGCTATTTTATTGGCCTCGGTCCAGTTGTGTGAAACAATCTGTGCTTGTCCAGAGTATAAAAGTACCTTGCATCGATTGCAAACTAAATGGTTTGTTTGCATGGAGAAATGCATACATAATCATTTAGTAGGATGAGTTTTACTTTGCCGCCTTGTGGTCTGGGCTATGTGTGGATTACCTACCTGTCTTGTGAAATAGCCGCTTCAACTCGTTTGCTTTGTGGACTAAAGTGTACAGTAACCATTTCTGTGAAGCAAAAATAACTTGCTATGCTGCAAAAATATTCATCTTGTTCATTAGTTCATTTTCATAACTGGAAGTTACTTTTACTTTTTATTTTATTTTATTTATCATCATCACTTGCGCGTTACTGTCCCTCTTAGATTAGCAATATTCTATCAGTTGAACTGTGCCCAGATCATAGGGTAAGAAAGATTATGGTACCCACTGAATCCATAATTTTAGCCCCTCATAAGCACGAAGTTTTGAGTTATATTTGAATCCTAAGGCAAAGAGGTCCTGTAATGTAGTTTGGTATCATAGGCAGCGAACATACTAATTCTCAATATCAGGCTGAGAAAAGGTCCGAAGGTTTTTGATGTCTTACTGCAAGCCGTCGAACAATAAGTCAACCTTTTCCTATCCAAGGACAGTAATGTCTCATGTATGGCTGATAAAAACACTGGACTCTATTCCGTTCGACCAAAAAAAAAGAAGATAAAAACACTTGTGACTTTTGGTAGTTCTGTTTAATTTTTTTTTTCCGGGGATCAACTCTTCTTCAGCAGACAGATGCTTAGCTTCTCTTGCCAAACCATTTTGGTTGATTGGTACTTTTATGACTTCATCATGATTCACCAGCACCGCACAACGAAGCAAGTGTTTTTAATCTTGCCGTTTTGCGCTGTTCCATGATAATTTCCCACATTGGTTTTTGTTGCTGAGATTCTCTGTTTGTTGCTAAAACTAACTTCTATATCATGCAGATGGATCATTGATACCCCAATGGAGGTCACAGTCCCATCAAAACGCACTCCGTGGCCAGATGCTCCTCCTGAACTTCCATCTAATGAGACAACGATTACCACTGAGGAAAACAGGGAGAAGCCTGGTACAAAAACTCGACCACGCAAATCTAAACGCAGCTCCAGAAGTAAGAAAAAGCGTGAATCAAGTGTGGTGGATACACAGGTCTCAGCTAGGAATTCTGGAGAACAGTAAAAAAAAACCTTGCTAGTCAAGAATGTTTGAGAAATATACAGTTGTGCAATATGGCCTTCACCCTTCAGCATCAACAAATTCAAAGACGAAGCCAATCTTCTTACGGTGAACTCAACTCAGAAAGGGCATCCGTTATGATTTGGTGAGTTGATATGTGCATTTTGGTTTGTCGTTCCGCCTAGTTTCCACTTCAATTCTTTTAATCTTAGTCATTGGGTGTTCAATATAGATCATGGAAGTAGTATGTTGCTAGAGTTTTACTTGTATTTACCTTTCGAAAGCTTTACACCCAGGTTTGTAGATACCACGTACCTGTGATGTTGAATGCCGCAGAAACAATACTTGTAATAAAGAGTTATTTTAGTGCAAATGCTTTGTTGTTGTAGTTTTTGCTGTTTGTGAACATTCAATGGAACCAAAATGAAAAGCAAAACTTTGCAACATTCTCAGAATAAATACCCGGAAAATAAAACATGTGGACCATATTTCTTTTCTTGTTCGACTCTCATGAAATAAAATCCATTTGATAAAAAAAAAAAAAGAAAAGAAGAAGAGTAAAATCCACAAGAGCATCCACATCAGCCTCAACAAATTTTGGATCAAATTAAACTTAAAAAGCCAGTTTTCTATTTTACCTGGTCGCTTTTTTCGAACTACTGTGCACCCGACTCTCTATTCTAACTTTATTTTTTAGTAAAAATGCTTTTTCTGTATACTTTCAATTTAATTTTTTTTATTTTCTTGGTTATATTTTGCGACTAGATCTATTCTAATGACAACATTTGTAACGACTATATTTCAACGGTCATATTTTTTGTAACAATCATATTTGTAACGACTATATTTCAACGGTTATATTTGTGAGCTCAAATTGAATAGGAAGTTTTTTATTTTTATTTTTATCATCTATGAATAGGAAGAGACTTGGGTAGTATAAATGCTTATAACGTATGACCAATAAGGAATACATAAAACCATTAATGAAGTTTTTATTCTAATTTGTGCCTAGTTTTCGAATTTAACAATAAGCTCCTCTCTAATCCTTAAAAAGGATTGGGCCGTCCTGTTAGGTATATTGTGGGCCCTTCTCGGCCCACTCCAGTAATCGGAACCGTTCCTTTTTTTAATGCTCGTCGAGAACATCATCCACGTCAAAATTATGTTCACTGAAATATCAATTGATATGTTTTGGGAATGCGTTTATGTTGAAATTGAAACCCAGAACTGGGGCCAATTCTTTTTAGACATAAATGCCTTTGAAAAAAACATATCAAACGTTATTTGATGAACATGATTTTTGGCGTGACCATTTTTTTAAAGAGCTCTAAAAGATGAATTATTCCGATCATTTTAAAGATTCAGAAAAGACTAACAAGACTAACTCCAATCATCACAAATTCACAATGGACCGAACAAGACTGTAATTAAAGCAACTAGAGAGGATCCTATTCCAATTAAACACTGACAACAGATAATCTATCACATATATAGACAAATCGTCAAGGCACATTTGATACTAGTAGTGTTTTTTCATTGAACCTACGAAACAAGTTCTTTTTAAACGCGTGTTTCGGTGTTTCAAACGCCTCGCTTGCTTATTAGAATTCAATAGTAGGTATTATGGTTTGCGGAAGTAATGTGAACCATTTGTACAGCCGATGTGAATACGACAACTACTTAAATGTGCCGGTGCTTCATAGCGCTGAATCACGTTCTCTCCACCTTTATGATACTATTTCAGAACAAAAAAGGGAAATGATATTAACACTCCAAAAATTGATGCAGACACTCCAAAAAACAAAGGAAAATGACTTTGGAATTACATTAATTTTAGAGTATCTATATCAATTTTTAAAACGTTTCCTTTTCTTCTTTATCAAAAATACTAAACAATGAGAAAAAAGATCAAGAGAAGGTTGCACATGTAAAAATTAAATATCAGAAATGAGTTGGCTAACTAAGGGTCACATGATTGACTCAAATTTATTTGGAGTACCGTTGGTACTTTGAAACACACCGTTCATTATCGGTGAAATGAACTTGATTTGATCGTATGACTATCGATGTTCGACCAACTTTTTCTTAGATGACTCTGTCTAACTAGCCCTGCGTGGTGAACGACTTAAATCAATGAGGTGCACTTGTAGATTGCTGAGAATCTCAATCAACTACGAGCCCCACAACAACTAGTCCCATATTGATTTTTTTTGTACGTCCTAGCGTGTAGATTAGCGAGAAGAATCAAATTTATCTGATGATAGTAATCTCATGATCGAAGCACATTTTTTTGTAGAGAAAAAAGTAAAATGAAAATGAACCATCTTGTTTTGTTTACAATTTTGAAACCAGGGATAACTCCTTGGAGTGAGAAAGGAGACGTGCATAGACACATAAAATAGTTGGAGTCCCATGTTAGATAAATTGCGTGAACATTTAACCTCAATAATGGGGGCTCAATTAAAGTCGGGGCAAAATCTTTGATGAGCTGACTCTATAAAAGCTGACAGTACATGTGAAGTTTCGAATATGAAACCTTAGAAGGTAACAAATTTATTGCATTCTTTTGAACTTATAAGTCTGGAACTTATCTCGGTATTTTTTTACTTTTCGTAACTTTTTGTTTAGCTTTTCGACGTAATTTTAGATGTTAATCGTTCGTCTTGACGAGACGAATAGGAAGAGTTAAAATTCAAATGGGACGGCACTTACGCTCTAAAATACAACTGTTTGATACTTATTTCATCTTTAGTGAACTTTTTTTTTGCTTTTGGTCATAAGTTTGTAGACTTTTTAGACCCCTCTCATCGAGACGGATGATTAATCTAAAAAACAATATACGCGAATCTAACAAAAATTCAGAAAAGACGAAGAAAACACACAAAACGAAAAAATAAGTTGAGTTTAGAAGAACTCAGTCTAAAGTCTTAAAGTTTGATCACCTAAGGTTATAAGACAATTATTAGACGCAATCCATTTGCTTGTTCAAATATGAGTTGTTTCAACTAACCATTTCTTCCTCATAGGGGGGATAAAAAGTGGAAGGAGAGAATTTAAGTGCCATAAAGCGATTAAATCTAAAACCAATATACAACTATACAACTAATAAATGATCGAGTGGGGGCCGTGGGGCATATAGTACTGTATTATCCTATTTCCAGCTTGTACCTGTCCCCACCTCACCCGTATACTATACGATACTACTATAATCTAACAACCCCTAAATTAATTATTAATAGGTGGGTCACCAAGAGAAATTTTTTAGTGCTAAGCGGGTATATTTCACGTAGTGTCCGTTCGGTACTTTCGAGCAGTCCGATGCACTTTTGAACGGTTCAGATTGAAATCTTCTCTCTTCTCTCATCCTTTCTCTTTCTCTCTCCAAATCTGAGCCGTCTAAAATCGCATTGGACAACTCGGATGTGCTGAGCAGACATCACGTGGTACCCATCCGGCACTGAAAAATTTCTCCGTCACCACGGTCCACAGATCAGATGTGAATCCATAGGCTAGGACCAAGGGAAGCTCCTCTCATTTGTAATACCAAAAAAAATAAAATAATTCCCAATGAAAAATGTACATAGTTCCATAGGCCGAGCTCTTTTTTAGTCGACACTTTCATAACCAAAAACTCAAATTTGCATGTATTCTTTATTATCGAGTTTTACATTTATTTACTTAATTTCTTGAGCGTCGGTAGTTATTAGTCAAGTGAAACGGATGTGTTATTGACACTTTGCAAAAGGAGGATTTGGCTCAAGCAAAACTGTTTTGCTCAAGAGTATGTTCTTGACAACTTGGAAGAAGAGGATTTGGCTCAAGGAAAATTGTTGTGCTGAAGCAAAACGGGTTATTTTGTCTCCATGAAAATTTGATAAATAAATACCAACCCATTAAATTATAAATGTGTACCGACGCCAAAATGAAGTCCAGAACTCATATCTCTCATCTCCTAAGCACCTCGAAAACTAGTGAAGGTTTATCGATACATATGCTCTAAAGGATCATCTTTGAGGGGTTTTCTACTCCACCACATTCAATCTCTACGCAAAGTCCTTTCGTGAAGTTCAAAACGCAATTCGTTTGGGAAGCTTGAGGATTCAAGATTTGGCGAGAGGTACAATGAATTTTATGTACAATATGAATCTTATATGATAAATCAAATTAGTTCTAAAGACATTGTAGATTGAAAGATATTAACCATTTAAAATTTTTATTGGAGACCGAACCGGACCATCAATTTAGAACGGAGTGAGTATTATACGACGTGTTTTCTCATATCGATCGAAATGATATCAGTCTCTAAAAAGGACTTTGTCAAACAAAAAAAAAGTCTCTAAAAAGGAATGAAGGGGATCCTTTCACTTATATTAGCTATTTTGTTGGTTCAACAGATAAGTAGTTTGGTTCAAATCTTCGTATATCTGTTTGGTGGCTAAACACACTCTTTTGTGCTCGCAACACACGATGGGACTTTAGCTTCGACCCCGATATAAGTATGATGAATTTCTCTACAAAAGATTATGTAGTAGTGATGAGGACAATACTCCTTGACAAATATGTGGAGCACCCTATTTACGTATCCATTTTAGAAGATTAAAAAACAAGGTATCCTGCTCAATGAGTTCACATTGTTCGTTTGTCCTTTTAAGAATTTAGGGCCTGTTTGGAAGCAGTAGTATGAAGGGGGATTAGGATATCCCCCTCCTAATACGTGGGGCCAAGGCTATGGCGTGGTTTGGCAAGTCCAAAACGAGGGTGTATATCTTTACACGGTCTATGCTTAATCCCCCCTAAGGGGGGATTACACATGGCTAGGGTGGGAGCCGGCTATGTATAATCCCCCCTTATAATACCCTCTCTCTCTTCCATTCAACTACAAAACAACATTATCCCTCCATTTTATACCTCATCCAAACTAAGTATTATTTAATCCCCCGTCACATCAATGTGAACCCACCCTTCTTACATAATATCCCCTACTATCCAATCTCCCCTCCTTACATAATATCTCAAAACCTAATACTTCATCCAAGCGAGCCCTTATAGCTTAGGATACCTAGTAAAGCAGAATGCCTTTCTTGTGTTTAGTGCAAAATAGCTTACCCAACCAAAATGATAATTATAGCAACACAAAACCTTAAAGCCCAATACTCATCTAAAAAACTTTTCCAATTCCAAAAAGAGGAGGATCCCTGATGACAGTGGTGGTTCTAGAAATTTGTTGCAGAGTGTTTAAAAATTACTTCAATTCTATAAGTTGATCGATGAACCGCAATATATGCGCAAAACGTCATATATTTGCATGAATAATGTGGTCAAAATGCATAATTTTTATTCTAAAAAAATTATCTACTACACGAGAACTTACAAAATATACTTATATATTTGTCAACAAAAATTCAAAATTTTTAAAGTTCTCGTATTACGTAATGAACAATGTTTTGAGAATGGAGCGAGTAAATTTACGAGCTCTCATATTTTGTACTAACGTTAATTGGCTTATAAATCTATAAATACCCTTCGGAAAGAAATAGTGACGAGGTTAAAGCAGACTTTTTGAAGATATGCTCTTTTATAGAATGTTATTACGAGAATTCTGTAATCCTCAATTAGAAAGAATATGATTTAAGTTAACGGAATTTTGTAAAGTCTTCGAGGATGTTTACATGGAGGTCAGAGGATATTAAATGCCAAAAGTTGGGGTGTTCATATTGGGTTTGCGGTCTTATGAATTTAACTTAAATCTGAAAGTTTTATCCTTATTTGATTTTTTTTCGTATTTGTTATATAGTTTTGCATCAAACTTTGTTGGTTATTGATTCGACTTGATCAGAGAAATCGAAAAAGTAATTTTTTTTACTTTTAGCCAACTATTTTTGAGAAATAACCACTTTTTAGCACACAAAAAAAGAGAGTTACTTTTTGGCCTAAAAAATGGTTATTTCTCAAAATACTTAAATAAAAGTTTAAAAAAATTTACTTTTTTGATTCATTTTATCAAGACGAATCAATAATCCAAAAAAATTTGACACAAAAGTACAAAACTAACAAATATAAAAAAATTTAAATAAATTTTTTTTTCAAATTTAAGTTAAGTTAAATTTTTTTTTTATCAACAAGTTAAGTGAAATTAAGTTGAATATAAGAACGCAGCCTGAGCATCCTATGTAGCGCAGCCTATGCCATGTGGGCTGCCTAATTGGAGTACCATTTTTTATCGGACATATCAACATCAGCCAGTAGTGCTATTATTATCAGTCCCTTTCACGGAAAATTTTTCAGTGCCGAGCCGGTATCACGTGATGTCCGTTCATACATCTGAGCTGTTCATTTTGTGTTCGAACGGCTCAGATTTAGAGAGAAAAAAAGGAAAGAGAAAGTGTTGGGGTAAGAGGAGAGAGAGAGTTTCAATCCGAACCGTCCAAAAGTGAATCGAACGACTCAGATACGCCGAAGAGTGCAACATCCGAAATCCCCACTCGGCACTGAAAAACTCACTATCATGATGCTTCTTCCAACGTGTTTCTTTTGCCCAAAGCAAGAGCTTTCTTTCTAGGAATGAGAACTCCAAAGAACTCTTTTTTATGCTATAGACGAATCATTCTAAAGCTAAGGCAAAAGAAAAAAAAAATCTACCCAGAAGACCAAAACATCAGTCTCTATTGCCCAAAGAAAAATGGTTGCTGTGTTCAACAAAGAACTCCTGAGTTGGTACCTCATCACCCTCAAACTCAGAGAAACTGTAGAAGCCGGAATCCAAACCTTACAAAGCCCTACCGCCGCCCGATCCATCGAATACCCCTCGGAACAAGAGCAATATCATCTCGTGAAACAGCAGCAGCAACAGCCGTCGGACTCGTTGCGGATCGCGATCAGCGAGGACCGAAACGTCGACAATGTTGTCGAAGAGGCCGAGGCCAAGTCACCGGAACCCCATTGGGTTATTGACATCAGGGAAAGACTAGAGCAAGCCCGCCAAGAAGATGTGGCGGGCGCCTGGGGAAAGCTGAGCATTTACAGAGTCCCCCAATGCTTACGAGAAGGCGACGAGAAGGCCTACATTCCCCAGACCGTCTCCCTGGGGCCGTACCACCGCGGCAAGAAACGCCTCCGTAACATGGAACGCCATAAGTGGCGCGCGCTGTACCACATCCTCAAGCGTACCCGTCAGGACATAAAATTGTACCTCGACTCGGTAAAAGAGCTGGAAGAAAAGGCGGTCGCTTGCTACGAAGGGCAAATCGGCCTCGGCAGCAACGAGTTTGTGGAGATGATGGTTCTGGATGGTTGCTTCGTACTCGAGCTTTTCCGGGGAGTCACTGAAGGATTCAAGCAACTTGGCTATTCGCGAAACGATCCCGTTTTCGCAATGCGTGGATCGATGCACTCGATTCAACGCGACATGATAATGCTCGAGAACCAACTCCCTCTTTTCGTGCTGGATCGCCTGTTCGGCCTCCAATGCGGCCTGCCTGACCAGAGAGGGATGGTGGCAAAGCTAGCGATCCGGTTCTTTGACCCATTAATGCCAACGGACGAGCCGTTGAGCAGAACTGACCGGAACCGTTTAGAGTCATCGCTCGGACACGTCGCCACTTTCGACCCGTTTTCAGAGCAAGGCAGCCTCCATTGCCTCGACGTTTTTCGACGAAGTATCTTACAAACAGGGCCAAAGCCTGAACCCCGTATGTGGAAGCGATGGTCCCATGCCCGTCGGGTGGCCGACAAGCGCAGGCAGCAACTGATCCACTGCGTCACGGAGTTGAGCAATGCGGGAATCAAGTTCGAGAGACGAAAGACCGATCGATTCTGGGACGTGAGATTCAAGAACGGGATTCTCAAAATCCCAAGGCTCCTAATCCACGACGGGACGAAATCGCTCTTCCTCAACCTCATTGCGTTCGAGCAGTGCCACCTGGACTGCAGCAACGACATAACCTCGTACTTGATCTTCATGGACAACTTGATCAACTCGCCCGCAGACGTGGCTTACCTCCATTACCACGGGATAATCGAGCACTGGCTCGGGAGCGACGCCGAGGTGGCAGACCTGTTCAACCGCCTATGCGAAGAGGTGGTTTTCGACATCAACGACAGTTATCTATCGCGGTTGTCGGAAGAAGTGAACCGGTATTATGACCACCGGTGGAATGCTTGGAGGGCTAGCCTGAAACATAACTATTTTAACAACCCGTGGGCGATTATTTCCTTCGTTGCTGCTGTGGTTTTGTTGCTGCTTACTTTTGCTCAAAGTTTTTATGGGATTTATGGGTATTACAGGCCTCGTTAAGAGGATCTGCAGTTTGTATCTTTGAGCCCCTTTGATTTCAGCTTTTCATTGTTTTTTTTAATAGTTGTTGACTCGGGTTTTGAGACAATTTTCAGAACGATTGATCATGTGTATAGAAAAGATATGTACATTGGGACGCCTCCAATGTATACTCAAAGGAGGACCTTTGAGTTGCACGGGAGAATTAAATCCACGTAACCGCTGGACTCTAGAGGTGCCTCGTCCAGTTTCGATGAACAAAAGTGACTCTGTTCGGTTACCTCGGAAAACCCTCTTAATTTCCCAAATCCATTCACAAATTTTCCATCATTACTTATGGTAATGGATCAGTATTTTCATCTCAACGTACTTGCATTCCTCCTGCAAATTTGCATCTGTAACAAGATTTGGGGAATAATAATTACTGGGGACCTCTTTGTGACTAGTAATTTCTACTATATGTTAATAAGCCAACAATCGTCTGAGCCTCTGGTAAACTTGATAACGTAATAATTTTGGGGAAGCTTATGTGTCATAAAATGTGGAGCTTGCATAGGTTATGAGGCAAAATACATATACTATCACATATCTTTTTCTTTATTTTTGGTAACCGAGGAACAACCACAGATAAATCACAGTTCACGGCTCACATGTAAACCGGATTGCCTCAGTTTTCGAAAAAACGCTACCAACACATCACAATTGCAGGTTTCTTATTCATTAGTACTTCAAAACAAATGGTCAGAAAAAAGGTGCCAGGTGAGTGCATACAAATCTAAACTTAACATAGCAAAGAAACTGGAAATCCCACCTTCTCTAGCATTCCTTATACACATACGCTAGAAATTAGAAGTCAGAAGAACAAATTAGTGAGAGTGTCATATTCCTTCGGTACGAAGGATTGTTTGAGATAAGGTAGTTCGTTTTAGTCCCCTCCGAGCTAAATATCTAAATAGGACAATCGATAGCTTGCCAGAGAATTCAGAGAGGAATGTTGAAGCTATATTTCTGTTGACAAATAAATAAAAGTCCGTTAGTCAGCCGTTAAAAAGAATTGTTGAATGAAGGCAACAATACAAACTACCTGAAGTATTAATCTCTAGGAAGAAGGCATGCGCTTTCAGTAGAAGCTGCTGCCCTAACATCATACCTCTGAAAGGAAGTTTTCGGAATTGAGAACGAGAAGCAATACTCACAACCATATTATACCAACAATGAGTTCAAAAGCATAAGATGGAAATACCCGTTTTCCAAAGGAGAATGGAACATATCTGTGCTTAACCATATGCATTATCTGTTTCTTCATGGTAAGTGTGAATAGCAGCACCCAGTAGAAAAGTAGTATTGGCCAAAACACCGGCACATCAAATATGCGGAAGAACGTCACCACAAAAGCAATGCAAAAGGCTTTTGTCATTGAGTACCTTAAGAAACAAAAAGAACGGAAAAAAACTAGCCAATCAACAAAAAGAAGAGACAATGATCATCAAAACATGAATTTATGAAAAGGGATAAACCTAAACCAATTGAGTGAGATGTCTGATCTATCTTTAGCGAAAAATCCGAAAAATGATCCAAAATATCTAACAAATTGGAACCAACGTAATCAAATAAGGATGCATATATTCCATATTTAGTGCAAAAATATGTTAAGAAAAGTAAAAGAGAAGAGAGCGTACACCTGGCTAGTACCTATTAATAGGTGCCTCATGTCTATCCGAAACTATAGCCCTCCCAGACATTAACAAGAGTGAATACAATTTGAAATAATAATGATAACTGATGTAGAAAAATATACTGTATAGAGTTTTAGCACCGATTACAAAATATCCAAAGTTTTCAACCATATAACATGTTCAACAAAACAAAAGAAAGTTACTGTGGGGTTCTGGTTTGATCAGTGTGAGCTAGGTTGATCCTCTGGGTCATGCTTAGGTACCGTCCTCTCCGCCCTCAGGTGTCCCGTCCGTCTTCCTGCTCCAAGCGACTTGCAAGAAGTTGCAAGGCCAGCCCCACGACCCTCCAATGATCAAATCAGTCTGTGGAGAAGGAGGAGCAAGAGTACTTCACTAGGAGTGGCGTACCTTTTTAGGGTTTATACTTCCACCGTATGTGTTTATTGGAAAGATCTGGGATTAAGGGGTCATCAATTTAGCTCCAAAAATGCTTGGGGAAAGGTTGCATGGCCTTTTGGATTATTACAGTCATCATCAGGTCATATTAACTGGGTCAGGGTAAAACCCTTAATCTCCTGTCTTCTTCAGATTTCATGCGCCAAAATGGTGGCATGAAACAAGCGAGAAGGTAGTCTCCCATGGTTGTCATGCGAGGAGTTGTTCGGCTGGTGCAAGGGTGGTCATCGGTGATGGAAGAGTTCGAGGGTGGTCACCAAATGCTGGGAAGAACTCACTGGAGGTTAATTGCGTAGGCCAGATTTCCTGAAAAAGGCGCAAGGCGATACACCAAAACCCATAAAATTCGTCTATTGTGGTGGGAGAATTCTGTCCCAACACGATGCACACGCGGTTCGCAATTTTTACCTTCGGAATGCAACGTATCGTGTGACTTGTATTGCAAATCCTAATACTTTGACCACACTGAGTAGAACCAGTGTAACTATTTACACATGCCTATTGATATCTGAAAAGGGAATATTTTGCATGCAGGTTAGAAACATCCGGTAATATTAATTTGACAACTAAAGTTAGCTTGCTAGACTTGGGTTGAAACCACAAAGACGGATACCCAAAAAACTTTCTCATGCCAAAGGTGTAATTGCAGCAACAAAAAACCTACAGAAATATCTACAACCAACATAGTCCATTCTTAACCACTGTGTTTCTCAAGGGTTCGTATCAACAATAATTGGCTCTGGAGTAACCCTATTGTTGCTTTTATTGACCATATTGAGAAAGAAAAATAAAATAAAGTTACCATTCTAGGTAACAGCTTGAAGCTTTTATTTAAGTTGGTGGTAAGCAACTCATTCAACATGTTATAATAACAAGTTGAGTAGGTAGAACTCTTGGGAGATTGACCAGTTTGAAACCATGAAACATAACTAGGGATGCGAACATGAATTCTCATATCATAAGAAGGAACCTTTGAGGTAAACAGGGATGACCACTACAAATGAATTCCACATAAATGTCCAATGAAGGGGCTAGAATTGACATTTCTATAGCACATGGCCTAGTGGAATGGAAAACCATACGTCAATTAGGGTCAGCCAGCTAATCAACCTGGAATCAAACCCTGGCAGCCCCTTCCCCTTCCCCTTCCCCTTCCCCTTCCCCATCCCCATTCCCTCCCCCTTCTTATAGAGCAGAACAGATATTCTTTTCCAAACAACTAAGCTGGTTCCAATTGATTTGACAGAATATTGAAGTCTCAACAAAAGTTTCCACAACAATCAATTGCGAATGCAAGCGATCTTCATTCTCTACTCCTCTCTATCTAAAAGAGCAGTAAAGAATTTTGTATGAATATAACCACAGCTTCTAATTGAACAAAGTGAAAAAAATCTTTATTCTCTCATAGAACTATAGAACAAATGCTAGTGACTTTAATTGAGTCATCAAGTCTGTTAATCAAAGTATACTCCAATTTACCAAAAAAAGAAAAAAAAGAGAGAGGGTTATATTCATTCCAATTTGAGTACAATAGAGACCGATATTGCACCAGTCTCCAATCTGACTATAAAACAGTTTGACCTAATTCTGCAGGAGGGGTCGCCTACGTGCGGAGGCTCGTTGAGAATACAATGAAGTTAGCAGCTTGAACTCTAAGATGTGTTTGTGGTCAACTACTGAAACAGATCCTACTCTACAACAATTATACGATTCAATACGGGGGAGGCCAACCTTGACAAGGCCCAAGGCAAAGAAGTGCACTGCTTTTATTGAGTTTTATAAGTTCTATATGACGGTCTTTAGATAAGAAGACCACTTTTTCACTGGGTCCTTTGAGTAAGATGTGGCTTTTTTCCTTAGACTTTCAGACAATGGCTGTTCTTTTGGTAGTACCTTTTCGACAAAAATCTTGTTTCGGGGCCTTTAAAGATCCTAACACATCACGTAGTGTAAAAATATGAGGCCTTCAAAAAATGGGGACCATGGGAAATTGCCTCAATTGCAATGCTATTGGGGCCTTGCCCTGCTTCCATATTCAACAAATCAAACAGAACACATCATCCACACATCTCAATCTCCACGAGAAGCAAACTAACCATCAAAATCTTTGCTTTTTTAGCAAAGAACTACAACTTTGCTAAACGCCACGCACATTACAAAACAGATAATCTAGAACACAAACTAACAATCCAATTTGTACCAAAACTTCTAATTGAACAAATATAACCACACCTTCTAACTGAACAAAGTGAAAAAATGCAATCTTTGCTGTCTCATAGGACAAACACTAATGACTTTATTGAGCCATCAAATCTGTTTATCAAAGTGCATCACCGACTGACCAAAAACAAAACTAGGTTACTTTATCCCAACTATCGTAAATTAGTGAGCGATATTCAATCGGTCTTCCATTGGATAACTAAAATAGTTTGACCTACTTATGAAGGAGGCGTTGCCCACATGAGGAGGCTTGTTGACTGTACAATAGCAATTTGAACTTAAGATGTCTTGGTGGTTCTCTACTCCAACAGATGCTACTCTTAAGCACTTATATACTTCCATACAGGAGCGGCCATAGGAAATTGCCGCAATTGCTATACTATTGTGGCCCTGCCCTACTTCCATATCCAAGAAATCGAACAGCACATCATCCCCGCATCTCAATCCCCACGAGAAAGCAAACTAACCATCAAAATCTTTTAAAGAGTTACAACTTTGCTAAAAGTCAAGTACATTGCAACATAGATAATCTAGAAACACAAACTAACAATCCAATTTGTTCCCAACCAACTCAACACACTAAACCCTATCGTTTCAATAGGAACTGAAAATATCCTCACGTCTCCTCAAGACCAATTAATCACTATTTCACGCACTTGTTTGACTGTGTGTTTAAAACCGATTTTATTTTTTGGAATCCCTGGCTAGCTTGCGTGCACCTTAAACTAATCCCTACAACCTTTCCCACAACAGTTTCACATGCTTAGGTATGCTTAGGTGTCCCGGCCAGCTCGCGTGCACCTTGGACTGACCCCTACAATCCCTCCCACGGCCGTTTCAGCGTGGGGTGAGGTAGTCCCAAGAATTGCTGGCAAGGAAAGTTGAGCTTCAGACATTACGAAGCCTAAAACCGAATTCAATTTATCATCATTAATTTCCAAATTTTCCACGTAAAACGAAGAGAGACACGCACCAGAATTTGAACTCGGGGAGGCGGCGGACGAAGGGGCGGAACTCGTCGGAGCCGCGAGTGGGGAGGGAGGGGTCATCGGAGAGGTCGTGGAACTCGGGGTCAACCTGAGGGGAGAGAAACGCGATGAGGAGGTTGAGGACGTAGATGCCGAGCGCGTAGGAAACGATGTAGAAGCCCTCGACGAAGTACACGCGGACGGCGTAGACGATCGCCACGGCGGCGAACGCGAGCCATCGGTGGAGGACGAACGGGGTCGACTTGTCCAGTAGGTGTTGGAAGCGTCGGGACGCGGCGTGGGTCCACCGTGACGCCGCCGCGGCGGGGGAGTTGGAGGAGAGGTGGTCGGAAGTGCCGGTAGTATCCATGTGGGACTATGTGAGGGTTTGTTTGGTTGATCGATTCGTCGGTTTTCTCTCTCTCCTGTGTTTTGTGTTGAGAGAGAGAGAGAGAGAGAGAGACGCATGCGGTCAGATCTTTTTTGGGGTCGCCGGGTCGGGCTCCATATAGGTTCTTGATTCTTTATTCATCAATCGTGCACCGGTTTGGATAAATAAATAAACGTGCACCGGTTTGGATAAATAAATTTAAAAAACACGTGCACCGGTTCGGATAAATAAATTTAAAAAACACGTGCACCGGTTTGGATAAATAAATATTAAAAAAAACGTGCACCGGTTTGGAGCCGGTTAACCATTCTACATAAGGCCTAATAAGTAAATGATTTTTTTTTTTATCCTTATTCAAAATTTTTGTTTTGTTTTTTGTTTTTGTTAGGTGTTCGTCGATTTTTGGTAACTTTCTTGCTATAAAAAAAGATGGTCGCTCGTTGTTTTGTGTCGAGGATTATTCTATATATAATGGTATGTAATTTATAAGTTTAAGGAGCTTATTCTTTACGGATCTTGTAAGTTCAATTCAGCTACAGATTTATTTGATGCAAATTAAAAGATTTGACTGCCACAACATATTAGATTATGTATACACACTGATACACGCACGAAAATATGATCGCTTGTTGTTAATTGTTTAGTAATTACCAACGTGCTCCAAACAAAAAAACATGCTCGTTCGTTGATAATTGTGGATTTTTGTTGCTAATAAATAATCAAATACGGTGTGTAATTAATTTTCATACATTAGTTGAGGAAACATCTTTTCTAACTATTAAATGAATCAAGATATTCCCAGCCGGTCCTTCCTGGGTGAATCGTATTACAGGAAGTCCTTGCACACAAATACGCACAATTAAAATTTCCCATGAGGTCCTGTCCTCACGCCTGCCCCTCTGTCTCTCTCTCTCACTCCTTTTTTGTACCCCGCGCAGGCACTGCTCTCCTTTACTCTTTCTCTCTCCTCTCTCTCTCTGTTCCATCACTCTCTCTATCTCTCCCTCTTCTCTCTCCTTTTTCATTTGAGAAATGATAATGCCAAAATCGTTTTTGTTGGTGCCAAAACTCAAGTGCATAAAAGTTTTGTACATTGCAAATGATACAAGTCTTTTGTGCACTAGAGTTTTGGCACTAACAAAAATGATTTTGACACCAACAAAAACAGTTTTGGCATTATCATTTCCCAAAATTAATAGTGGTATTATATTATACATGGTTAATTAACAGTGCTTATTTTTTTTATAAATTCACAGCTAATAGTATTAAATTAAAAAATAACAGTGCTAATTAACAATTAAAACTAATAAATTAGCAATTAATAGAGTAAATTAACATTGTTAATTAATAATTAAAAGTGTTTGTTTAATCTTAAATTCAAAAATAAGAGTGTTTAAATTTAAAATTACTAGGGTAAATTTACGTTGAATAGTGTTTAATTAACAATTAAAGGAGGCGTAAAACTATGTTTAATAGTGTTTAGGAGCCGTTTCAGTATGGGTTCCTTTTTAAAAAGTACTTTTTCCTCAATTTTCAAACTCAAATATAATGAAAATGAAAAATAGTTTTTTAATTTTTTTTGCACCGTATAAAAAATCTCAATGAGATCTATCAAACAAGATCCATATTGGTAGGAAAATTATTTGCCTAAACATATGATTTTTGAGCTTGAAATTACCTTCTTTTTCTAAAAGTTACTTTTTTACAAAACCGGAACACCCCCTTAATTAACAATTACAGGTGTAAAATAAAAAAAGAGATTATGTAAAAAGTATTTTTTTTCTACACATATTTTGATATCCAATATTAGTCTTATTTGATACATCTTACCGAGTAGATTTCAAAAATCTCTTATAAAAAATTAATATGTAAATAAAAAGTTATAAGCCTTATTAGATTTTAGAGGGGAGGGGGCAATTGGGTTGCGCACATGGGGTGAATGAGAAGAGAGAGAGAGAGAGAAAAAAAAAAAAAGAGAAAATTACCTCTAAGTATAGAAAAGTGACACTTAATTCCCATTAAGGAGAGATGAAATACTTAATTACCACTAAGTCCACTTTTACAAAAATACATTTACCATTAATAGAAGTGTCACCTTAGGGTTTTAGGGTATGCTAGGGTTTTATGGTACCCTAATGGGTACCCTAGTACCCTTGGGTACCCTAAAATCTTAGGGTACCCTAGGGTTTTAGGGTACCTTAAGATTTTAGATTTTAGGATACCCTAAGGTTTAAGGTACCCTAGAGTTTAGGTTTAGGTGCTTTCATAGAGCCCTAGGGTTTAGGTTTAGGCACTTTCATAGGCGTTTTAGGGTGCACTTTCCTATTATAGGGTTTTAGCGATTTAGGCACTTTTATTGGGTACCCTAGAGTTTTAGGCACTTTTATAGGGTACCCTGAGATTTAGACACTTTCATAGGGTGCCCTAAGAGTTAAGCACTTTCAGTATTTGGGGTTTTAGGCACTTTCATAGGGTTTTAGTGTTTTGTTAATTAGAGGAGACTTGGTGGGAATTACTTTCTATTTTCTGGACCTAGAGGTAAATTGCTCAAAAAAAAAAGGGGGATTGCTGGGCGCAGGGGTGAATTTTTTTTGTAAGGACCTAGACTTAAGACTTATTATTTGGAGGAAAGGATCCGACGGGCTACAAAATAAAAAATTGGGACCAGCCCAGTATTTTCTAAAAAATAAAGCTATTTTTTGTAAACTAAAAACCTACCCATGAAATACTATTTGCAATACCACTTTCTATTCTAGTAGCCAAAATACACCCGGGAAAAAGATTGGACCGACTAAAATATAACAGTGCACTAACCAACTAAACAAATATGGTCGACATCATTAATAAGCATGGTAATGACAACACACCTATTTCTGCAAGTACTAGCATTCATTCTTATTTCTAAATTATATATACCCTATGTCCCATTATGTTTGTTCATTTTCATTATTCGTGCCGTTCTTTAGACGCTTTTATCTCTCAATCTACAATATTTTTAATAATTTTGAAAAGTTTGTATTATAGACCGAATCGAGACCCATCAAACACGATTTATATAGCATATATTTTGATATTCATATTGGAAGATATAAGCAATTGAAAACTTATACAAGTATCAAAAAAAAAAGGACAGAAAAGGGGACGGAGGGAGTATTATGAAAAGAGGAATCCATATACCAGTGATCACATAATCGAAAGAGAACTAAAAAAAAGAAACAAATGCATATCATTGCATCGTCTGCCTTCAACCCACGTTTTCAAGGAAGAACATAGCTGCAAAAAGCACCAAAAGATAAGGGAAGATGGAAGAAAGAACACCTTCAAATAAGAAACTAAAAAGCACAAAGCATTTCCGGAACAAAAGCTAACCAAAGATATAAAAAAACAATCGATAGCGGACCACTAAAAATTGCAGAAGGAAATTATTGGCCCTACTCAACCAAAGGCTAACGTAGAAAGAGCATTGTATTAGATATTCACTTCGTGAATTTAAAGACAAAAATCCCATCGTAACCCATGAAGAACAGAGTAACAAGCAAAAATTATATCAAAGAAACACATACATGGCCGCATACACAATGTCAAGAAGTTTTGTGCAAAATCTACTTGGTTGGGGGATAAAAATCGTCAGGGCTAGGTAATCAAAATTCGAATGGCTAGGTTTTCACAAATTGAGTTGACCTTACATGCAGACATATCAACCATCTCAAACTTTGAGGGCATTCTTTTATGTTTCTAATACAGCAAACTTATGGAATCATGTAAATCCCTGGACTAGGTATTCTTTTCTGACCTCTAATCAATGTTCCTAATACCATATGGAATCATTTGACAGTATGTTGGAGATTAGAGCAAACCATAAGTGATCAATTCGGAGTAACTTCGTGAAAATAAGACATCAAAAAAGTTCCTTAAGAGAATTTTGTTCATGCACTTAATTCTAACTTCTACTCGCAGCAGTATCTATATCATTAGGCATACGTATCACAAGCTAATACTTGAGGCAAAGGGTTTGCGCTACCATCTCATCATTATTAAGTAAATCATCCTACAAAATTCACATGAATAAGTCATAAGACAGGGAGGGAATTGCAACAACAGCTAGAGAACTTGAAATAAGTGCAAGTTGTAATTCCATTACAATCCAGCTTGTTATCACCTGACCCAATTGTAGGAAATCGATCCAAACAGACATCCGAGAAAGTCCAAAATTGAGGCCTTTCTCATATACATATGCACACGAATGCCTGGAATTAAGAGAAGAGGTTAGTCTATGATGTTGTGATCTTACGCAAAAAACATTGAGTAACCTGCAAAAGATAAATTCTCTGATAAATCTAGCAAGAATATACTGCATTGCAGAAAAGTATCAAAAGAATTCAAAGAAAAAGTACACACAATGGTGGCAAACATGAAATGCAAACCAAAGGTAATGTTGTTTTCGGTAAATGAGGAACTTCGTAAAACAAACAAAATGAGGAACTTTGTAAAACAAACAGGCTCAAATATCCAAGAGGGTGTACCCTTTGAGGAATTTGACATTTCTTACTAAGCAGCAGAGAAGATCTGTAATCCCATTTATTAATGGAGGACTGAGCATTTTGTCCTCAAATAAAAACCAATCTGGTTCAGCAAATAAGCATGAGTGATGTTACATTGGTTCTCGCTTGCTGGACATGGAAATTCCATAGCAGCACAAGCAATCTTTCTTTAGAATATCAGGAACAATATCCCGCTGCGTCACATGAATGCTTAGGCTTTACAACACAACACAGCTGACCAAAAACACTGTCATTTGTTAAGGCTCGAATTTGACCCCTTGACAATGGACAATACCTTTGTGTTAGAGACAAGGCAATCAGATTAGGCTTCATCTCTCTGAACTAGGAAGCCAAAGTTACGGCTGATTAAAATTGATTCTCAAAGGGGAATATAGCTACTGTCTCTGTCATCAAGGAAGGGAAATAAGGATGTCCATACAGCCAAATACATCCAAAGGCCACCTTTCCCAGATTATGCAAATAGTGGCTACGACCTTTGAGGGAATTTGACAATTCTTGCTTAAGCAGCAGATAAGATCAGTTATTTATTAAAGGGAGGACTGAGCGCTTTTTGTCCTAACATAAAAAAACTAATCTGGTTCAGCAAATAAGCAGAAGTAATGCCATATTGGTTCTCAGTTCTCTCTTTCTAGACACGGAAATACCATAGCAACAGAAGCAATCTTTCTTAAAATATCGGGAACGATTTCCCGATGCATCATATGATTGCTTAGGCTTTACAACACAACACAGTGTTGGGATTTTCCCCCTAAATCCCACCCGCAACGGAAGCGCAAACAAAAAAAACAAAAGTACACAAGAGAACAACACAATCCAAAATTTGTGGTTCCCCAAACTCAGGTACATCCACGGGAGAGAGAGAAATCTTCCACTATATGAAAAATAGAAATTACTATGCGAGATGTAAAACCCTCCCAAGCTCCTAACACACGGCTCTATACAATGTTTTACACTCACCCCCACAACTTTATTTTTCCCTCACATCTTTTCTCTCTCTCACGCAAAACCACACGGTGGGGGAGACCCCCCAAAGGGGTTCCCGGACTGACTCTCCTCTCTGCTCAGTCTCTCTTTCTTTCTCCCCACACTCTATCTCTCTTCACACACGGCACAAGCCCTTCTTAAATACATGTAGCACAAAGCCTCTGGATTTGCCCAGAATTTTCTAGAGCCCAGCACCAAATATCCCACACATGCTCCATATTAATTGCTCATGTTGGCTTTTTACTCGAAACATGCATTGACCAATGGTCTAAACCCTTTCCACCAATGGTCTAAAGCCTCTGGATTTCTTTCATTTTTCTTTTTCCGGTTTCTTTTTTTTTCTTTTTCACATTGGGGCAAAACCCAACAAACACCCACTTTTGTACATGTGAAAATCGTTGATCCCGTTAGCCACTCTTCTGTGGCTAAACCAACACTAATCAAATGCACCGCCGTGCTCGATCAGGCGCCTCGCACCCCCTTTGCCGCGTGAACGTCCAGTCATCAGCGACTTGCCGATTCACCGGATCAACCGTAGAGCCAACACTAGTTCCACTGTTACTCTGGTAAAGCGCCTGTGTCATTCCCTTGAATGTATCCTTGCTCTACCTAGAGTCACCATGGAATTTTATTTTTCTTCTCCTTGGGCTACCAGCCCAAACCCACTGATGCACTCTTCACAAAATCCATGGACATACACATACACACATGCACAGCATCTCCATGCCACATGCACACATGCCATCACCATGACCATGAGCATCCATACCCATACACACATGCATGCTTGCACTCTTTTTTCTCTTTTCTTCTCTGTGCGTGATCTGCAACTGTCGACTGCTCTGCCTCCACTGCTGCATCTCCACCATCCGGATCGCGCCTTCAGCTTTTCTAGGATCGCCAATCATCGGCTCTGATACCAGTTGTTGGGATTTTTCCCCTAAATCCCACCCGCAATGGAAGCGCAACAACAAAAATGAAATTACACACAAGAGAACAACACAATCTAAAATACGTGGTTTCTCAAACTCAGGTACATCCACGGGAGAGAGAGAAATCTTCCACTATATGAAGAGATTACAATGTGAGATGTAAAACCCTCCCAAGCTCCTAACACACGGCCCTATACAATGTTTTACACTCACCCCCACAACTCTATTTTTCCCTCACATCTTTTCTCTCTCTCACACAAAACCTCACGGTGGGGCAGACCCCCCCAAAGGGGTTCCCGGACTGACTCTCCTCTCTGCTCAGTCTCTCTTTCTTTCTCCCCACACTCTATCTCTCTAACACACGGCACAAACCCTTCTTAAATACATGTAACACAACGCCTCTAGATTTGCCCAGAATATTCTAGAGCCCAGCACCAAATATCCCACACATGCTCCCATATTAATTGCTCATGCTGGCTTTTTCCTTGAAACATGCATTGGCCAATGGTCCAAAGCCTTTCCACCAAAGGTCCAAAGCTTTTCCAAAAAGCCACCAATTTCTTTCCTTTTTCTTTTTCCGGTTTCTTTTTTTTCTTTTTCACATTGGGGCAAAACCCAACACACAGCTGACCAAAGGTACTGCTATTTGGTTAAGGCTCGAATTTGACCCCTTAACAATGGACAATACCTTTGTGTTACAGACAAGGGAAACAGATTAGGCTTTATCTCTAAACTAGGAAACCAAAGTTACGGCTGATTATAATTGATTCTCTGAGGGGAATCTGGCTTCTGTTGCTGTCATCAAGGAAGGGGAATAAGGATGTCCTACAGCTAAATACATCCAAAGGCCACCTTTCCCAGATTATGCAAGCTGCCAGAATATAAAAAGATGCTCATCCAGAACGTACCTTTACTTGCTTTCCTTCAACATTTCAGATCGATGTACTTCTCTTGTTGATTCATAGGAACCCAAGGGCGAAGACTTATCTCCTCGAGGCTTTCTGCATGCTGCCACCAAAGCATTGCAACATCAGCAATTTCCTTAATAGACAGATGGAGAAAAAGATGAAAAAAACACTATCCTTCTTGGTACATGCCTACATGGCTGCATCCTTCTCTTGTTAATATTCAGCCCCAGGCTAGAATCAGGTTGAGGAAAGAGCCTTGAATAAAGAAGGCCATGCTTTAACATGTCCAAGTGTTATAGTGTTGCATGAACCACCAACTTAGCCACCCAATGCTGCACTGTCATTACAACGTCAACACTAACGGATGTTTAGGCAATAATAAAATGGGCCTTCCTCCTTGAGTAGGTGGTCACATGAGCAATCACCTAACAAAATCCCATCTCATGTACAAACCACAGACTGAAGTTTTACATTCTGTAAGGTAAGTTATGATGATTGTCAAAAAGTTGGACCGCAAATTGGATAATCATAATAAGAAAAACAGAGTCAGATGATCAAGCGGAACCAAATTCTAAAGCTTCGCAGTCTGGGGTCTCTAAGACATCATCAAACAAAATCAGTACTCCCTCCATCCCAGTTTAAATGTCTCCTACGGGAATCCATGCATTTTCAAACCCCGAAAAAATATATTTCTACACGTTAAATTTTTTTTAACTAAATTAAAGTTGAACTATAATTTGGTGAAAAGAAATAAAAATACATATAGAAATAGATTTTTTCGGGGTTTGAAAATGCACGGTTTCTGTAGGGGACATTTAAACTGAGAAAAAGGGAGTAATATGTTCAAAGAAGTCTGCAAATAAATACTCGAGGACCCTGTAATTGTGGAAATTCATATAGCATTGCACGCATGAAAAAAAAAGAGATAAGTTCCTCTTACGTGGTGCAGAATCAGCATCTTATAAAAACCCAAGGGTGGTCTCTTCTATTCTTTCGATCTGGGGAGCATAGCATCTAACACCTCCTTTTCTTCCATTCCAAGGACTGCAACTAACTCTCCTCTTGGACTTCTTGTGTGGAGTCTTTCTTGGCTGCTGGGGATGGCATCTTACTCGGGGCCGCTTTGTTGCGTTGATCCTTGACTTGAGGCCCTTTCTTGGGGTCTTGACTTCTCTTGATTAGCAACTTCTGATCTTTCTTTTATAGTTAATGCCTAACTAAAAGGGGAGTGGTCTCTCTCTTCTGCTTTCAGGCAAGGGGGTAGCTCAAAAGTCAGATAAGTAGGTTCTGAAAAAAAAGACATTAAGGCACAACTAGAGCTAGGAATGAATGCAGGTTACAGCGACTAGTCTTGATTTGATTATCCGCAGTGAAGGAATTGTAGTCGAATTGTGTGTGCAAGTTAAACAAGAGGAAACGAACTAGAAGTAAAAACAGAGCAGATGAAAGAAAGGAGATAGGAATTAACTCAGAGAGTAACATGGTACCAGGTCACTCCATTTCATATTAGTCTTCAATTCAACAACTGAACTGCCAGCAATAAAATTCCACTAAAATTTCTGGTGAGGCTCTTAGCATCTTTTTTTTTTCATAGTCATTCGTTCATGATTCTCCAATAACGATATTGGGGCCTTGACAGAGACTAAACAACAATGGTGAATTGAGAATATTAACAAGACTCCACTGAAAGTCAAGACACGCCAAATTTTCCATCTATTGATAGTAGTCAGAACTCAGAAGCAAGCGCTTCTCCAAGGAAGCAACTACAGCGGGTGGAGTGAACTATGAATTCTAGACTATGACAGCAAACTTCTCACAGGACAACTTAGTCCAATTAAGTTTTCGATTACTGAAGGTCAAAACCATATAGATAATGACTATTGAACTGAAATTTCCACTCAAATTTCTGGTGAGGCTATTAAGCATCTGTTTTTTATTTTAATCATTTGTTCATTATTCTCCAATAAGGATATTTGGGGCCTGACAGAGACTAAACAACAATGGTGAATTGAGTATATTAACAAGACTCCACTCAAAGCCAAGACACGTCTAATTGTCAATGTATTGATAGTAGTCAGAAACACAAGCTTCTCCAAGGAAGCAACAACAGCGTGCAGAGTGGATCAGTGGACTATTAAGCTTAGACCATGACAGCTAAATTCTCAAAGGAGAACTTAGTCAAATGAAGTTGATTACCGAAGGTCAAAACCATATAGATAATGACCTATAGGCTATAGACGACCAAAACGATATAAGAAGCCAAGGAAGGAGCCAAGCCAGTAGATCGGCCCAGGTATCCCTTAGTCTCCAATGGAGCAAGCATGCTTTAACTTGCGAGAACGGAACTTCAAGTCACATGGTATATGAACGGCACAGAATACCAGCCTGCCGCATGAGAAGCAAAAAGATAAAAATGTTAAGATTTAGATTGCATCAAGACCACTAACAAACTAAGTTGCTTATTGTTGGTCTTCTCATTCCAAAATTCCATAGTAACAGTAGACCAAGACAACAATGGAAACACAACGGTTAAGATGCCATAGACATTACAAATTGTACAGTAACCTAAAACGTTAACATTGGATGCACAGCATTTGTGTCCATAAAGCCACAAACTGGCAGTGATAAGTATTACAAATTTCATTGACCTAGAGAAAAAAGTTCTGCAGGTTCAAAATACAACATGATTACATAAAGTCGGGCAGAATATGAAAGAAAGTTACAATGAAAAGCCAACATCATCAGGTGGACCGACACCCTGAGTTCTACACAGCCAAACAAAATCAACACCAAAAGAACATACAAAATACTATCAGTGGGAACTGAAAGTAAATGCATTAGCACAAGTAATCGACAAGGAACAGAAACAAATTTCTCAGAGCAATTTCTGCACTCTAAAGTGAATGCCATAAACGAAAAACTTGATAAATTAAAGTTGGCCAAAGAGAGTAAGAAACCACCAAATAGAAGTACCCATTGATCAGCCAACAGAAGAAGAAACCTTGTTCAAACTTCTTGTTCAGAACATTCAAGAACTATCATTTGAGCCGGAACCACCGTTTGACCACCTCCTGAAAGTGCAAGCCACCAGACTCCTACCTCCAAAAAGCCCCAACCTCGACTTGAAAATCGATGGCCGCCAATTACTGCTCGAAGGAATATCCACAGCCGCGGAAGCGCCAGCAATAGCGCCGCTTACTTGGCTCATCACCATTGGTGGAAACTCCACACCATCTTCTTGTGCACCACCATCACTAGCACTTGCATCCAACCCATCAGCTTCAACCTCACACACATCCAGATTCACCATCAACGATCCCCTCCTCACTTTCAACCAATCCGCGAGATCGCTCGTCACCCCCCTGCACTTCTTAACCTTAATCTTCACCAAATTCGGACACCCCCAAGCGAAAGCCTCAATCCCCTGATCTGTAATGGGACACCCCTTAATACACAGCTTCTTCAGCGCCACGCACTTCGAAGCCACACACGATATCTCCGCGTCCCCAATCGTCTCGCTGCCGCACAACGCCAGCCTCTCCAACCTCTGGCAATTCGTAGCAACCGCTTCCAAACTAACAGCATTCAAATTCACACCAATAAGAACCAGCTCCTGAAGGTTACCACAATGCTTACCGATTGAAATGAGCCCTTCGTTCCCAATCCGATTCGTCCTCCACCCGTCGATATGAAGCTTCCTCAAGAGCTTACAGTGCTCAGCGACACACACGATCCCTGCATTCGTGCACTCCGGAGTCTTGACCAGGTGCAAGATCTCGAGGTCAGGAAAGCCCGAGACCGCCATGAGCCCGGCATCAGTAACCTGGAGCCTCTCCAAGTGGACTTCAACCAAGCAGTTCTTTCGACGTCCAATCTCTTCCAAAACTTTGTCCCAGTCGCCCAAGCAACGCAGCAGCTTCAAGGTCTTTAAGTTCTTCGCTCCCACAATCAAGGGGCCGAAGCTCGGCCCGTTGTAGAGCTCCTTGAGGCATATGGTCCTGAGCGAGGACGCGGCGAGGCCCGGGCCGACGGGGGCCTCGACTGCGTCGTTGACGCCGCGGAGGCGCTTGACAGAGAGCTCCTCGAGGGAGGCGCAGTGGTCGAGGACGGCGTTCATGCCCTTGACTCCGAACGCGCACGATCCGCAGGAGAATTTTTTGAGGTTCTTGCAGTTCCTGGCGAAGGCGGCCATGCCGGCATCGGTGAGCTCGCGGCACGCGCGGAGCTTGAGGCGCGTGAGGTTCTTGCAGCGGAGGGAGATGAGGGTAAGGGCGTCGTCGTCCAGGCTGACGGATCGGCGGTCGCAGCGGAGGGCGAGCTTGGTGACAGCGTCGAAGCGGGAGAAGAGGGAGGGGATCTGCACGAGGAGTTCGGACTGGGCGTTGAGGGACAGGCGGTGGCGGCTCTGGCCCTCGATTTTGAGCCAGCGCTTGGAGACGAGGGAGGCGTTCTTGCGGTCGCCGGAGCTGAGGAAGTGGAAGATGGAGGCGAGGCACTCGTCGGGTAGCTCGGAGATGTAGTCGTCTACGGTTCCGATGTTACCGAACTGGTTGTCGTCGGGGTCCGTCATGGAGTAGTAGTAAGTCTCGGATCGGGGCGTGGTGGTGCGGTGGTGGTGGTGGTGGGTGGGGTTGGTGGGACTTGGGCGGTGGGTTGACCCGGGGATGGAAGAGGACTGGCCCATCAACGTGGATGGGGATGGGGGAGATTTGAACTTAGAAGCAGAGTTCGAAGAAGAGGCCGGCGGGGTTGATGCCCGGATTAACCGGTGATGATGTTTATACGGAGTGGTGGTACTAGTGTTTTAGTATTGTGCTGATTGTTTAGGCCCGTCAAATGGGTTTCTGGGTGGATTTTGTTTTCTCATTTCCTGTTTCGTCTCTCTCTCCCTCTCTCTCTCTCTCTCTCTCTCTCAAAATCCGCCTTTGGGAAAATGGAGCTTGAAATTTCTCAATCCGTCTTTTTCAGCCACAAAACGTGACTTTCCATTTCCACTCTAATTCGTGACACAGGGAGAGGGTTTAAAACAAGCGGATGGAAACAAGTAAAAGTCAGATTTTTTGGATTTTATCCTAAGTACTTTTAAAAGTATATAAGAATAAAATTCATAATTTTTCACTTCTCTTGTTCGTCTAAGTGAGACAAAATAATAATCCACAAAAGTTAACAAACGTAAAATATAATTAAATAAAAACTAAACTCAAAATGCCCAAACAACCCCTAAAGTATATGAACCCTAAAGATGTACTACGTATTAATATTCGTGAAATTTGTATGAAAGTTTTAACTTATTTTGTTTTTTATGCCTATTATATATTGCCTAGTGGCCCGTGGGTTGTGGTTATCAAGCTCCGGCTTTAATTGAAATTTTCCGTAAGTGAGCGGTGAGATTGGTCACTCAAGATTAGTCGAAATATGCGTATATTGATTAAGACACTTGAGTTATTAAAAAAATGGTTTAAAACAAAAGAATTGACATTATGTGCCTATTATTCACAGCCTAGTGGGTTGTCGTTATCCTTAAAACAAGGAAAAATGTTAACCTTCGTCCATTAAGCACATGATAATGGATAGAAATTATCGATATTCAAAAAAATGAATTGATAACCATGAAAGGTGTATTAATATCAAAATTTATTTGTCATTATATATTTATTATCCTCCACCTAAATGAGTGGTAGAGAATAGCGAGACCAAAAAACAATTGGTAGTGATAATGCCAAAAATTATTTTTGTTGGTGCCAAAACTCCACTGCATAAAAGTCTTGCACATTGCACATGATACAAATTTTTTGTGCACTAAAATTTTGGTACCAACAAGAACAATTTTGGCAACAAAAAAGAGGTCAAGTGAGAGAATAGTAGTAGAAAAAATTCCGGGGGTTAAGGGGATCAGATTTGTCGCGTAATGCGACGTCGTGCGTGGAACGGCGTGTGGAGGACCAATTCCGCGGCAACTGAAAGCTTTCCAGAACGGAAAAGAAAATGACCGCTACAACTACTTGTCGTGTTGAATGTGATTCCCGTTGAATGGAAGTGAACCGAAAGGCAAACTTACTTGCTTTGTGTTGAATGCGATTCACACGTTGATTCATCTTTACCATCTAAAATCGGATTCTTCGAAATTTAAAA
Organism: Rhododendron molle; assembly: GCA_025413875.1. Lineage (NCBI taxonomy): Eukaryota > Viridiplantae > Streptophyta > Magnoliopsida > Ericales > Ericaceae > Rhododendron > Rhododendron molle. Next base: position 12,247,677 of record CM046395.1, on the reverse strand, counting down.
CATTCCGAGCCGGGCGGAAACAACTCTACGTTCGACGAATCTAAAAACATAGGAACGAGCCACAGGAAAAACGCGCATTGATTGAGTATTTTAATATTATGCAAATGAGTCGTAATTTTGATGGCATAACCAATTGTTGTTGAGGGATCTGGATTTGGATGATATCGAATCCGAGAGATCACACAAGTAATAAGGATTCGGTCAAAGATCTTAGGAAATGATATATATATACCTTCAAGAAATCTAACCCTCTAGTAATCTTCTCCTCACGGATCATGTATAGGCCAAACGCTACCGCCTTAATTAGGCATTGTACGATCCTAATCATAGAGATACTCAGAGACCATACCCTTCGTCTCCTTTCACTAACTTGATCGACAGAGAGTTTGTGATCGAGGATACGGCTGAATTCTTGAACTCGTTTTTTGACTTACTAATTCACATTAATAATTTTGAGAAATACTCCATAACATGTATGTCAGTCTAAAGGTGTACAATTCAACCCTCCCTTGCTTAGATTGACTTTAGGGCTACCCAACCTTATATGTCAAGCTAGAAAACAATGATCTACAAGCAAGACAAAAACCCCTACAACTTCTATTATACATATCCCACCAAAAGGAGACGTCGTAACTTTTGACATAACCAGACCATTACAAGCATAATCAAAATCAATTATATGTATAATCAAGGCATACATATAATTGGTTTTGGTTATACTTATAATAGTTCGGTTATACATGCCAAAAGTTACGGTGTCTCCAAAAGGTGGGGAGACACCGAATTCATTCCTCTATCGTGTACTATAAAATTGATAAGTAACTGAGGAGGGGGAGGAGTGTGGTCCAAAGACACCAACTCCTAATTGCTTTTCCTCGAAGGTGGCATTGGAAGACAAATTAAGGTGTTGAATGGTTTGTGGTGTCGAAATCAACGCTCAAAATTTTTCCCGGTTCAACCATTGTCCAAAGACATTTCGACGACCGGGAGATTCCACATTTGGACCAGTTCAATTGATTTTGGTCACATGTATAGTAGTATGCAATTTGATCAGGCATTCTCCGAAATTTACATTAACCTTGATTTTAGCTGCGTTTTTAACGTCAATAAAATTTATTGATCAAAGTTAAGTGATTGAGTTTTGCATATTGATGACCAGTAGCACGCGGTTAGCATTTTAATTACTTGATAGGCCGTGAAATTTGAATACATGACGTAATGCTTGCTTTAGAAGATTTTGATTTGTTGATCGATCTCTCCAAGTCATGTGTAGACTAATTTGTTAGATAGATGAACCACTTCGCCCTTGTTCGGTTTGGAATTCCAAACCCAGGGTTTTGGATAAAATAATTTTTTTACTTTTTCTCTCTCTAACTTTTCTATCATTACTTTCATTTTTCACTCTATCTCTCTCTACTTTTTACCTCTCTCCACAATCATTACTCTCATTTCTCTCTCTACCTTTATTCAAAAACACAACTCAAAATCCACAACCGAACAATCCAGAATCATTATTCATGTATTCTCAATCGTTTAGGAGTCCTTTTTTCTTGTTTAACTGTTAACAATTGACCTTTCAAAAAAAAAAAAAAAAAAAACTGTCAACAATTGCAATTCTTCAAATTTAAAGTGGAGGAAATGCAAGCTTATGGCTCCATCTCTTATGCCAAGTCACATAAAGCGCGTGCGTCATTGAAATCATGAGAGCAAACACGAAATTTTCTTCTGAAAATTTTCTAAACTACTACTGTACAATTTTTGAGAGTGAATACTATTGGAAGCAAGAACATAGAGTTGGGTTTTGGAGCAATAGCGTAGAGTACAACTAATTATGTGGTCTAACTGATGGTATACTCAGAATGAGTAACCTTTTTTGTCTTGCTAATTTGGAAAGTATCAAAGATGCAAATAGAAGAACAAAAAAGTTATTATTAAAGCACCTTTCAAAGTGACATAACTTGCCTAGGAATCTTAGGACAACAGTAAATTTGAACAAAAGAAATAGACAGTGCTAAGGTTTCGAAAACAGATTCAGATATACATACGTTTAAAGTCGTTCGATGCACACACTTCCTATGAAAGTATTATGAGAGCATATATATTGGACGGTTCCGCCAAATCTTTGGCTGGATTTGTATCCAAATATTATTATGCATTATGTTTTTGAAAGGAAGAAGTCATGTACCACTAGAAGCTGCAGAGTCCTTACCAATTCATTAACGGTCTTTCTATTGTTAGCCTACTGGACTGACGATAAGCACACTAAAAGGTAAGGAAAATATGACTTTCTGTTTATTTTTTACACTCTTTAATGCACATTTACACACCTACTATTGTCAGTTCATTAGGCTGATTTTAGAATTTTCCATTCATTAATCAGAGCCATTGAGATATTCTTACATTTTGGGACAAGTTGCTTTTGAGGGTTTCAAAAAGGTAGTTTACTTGCTCTTTTTTCTCATCATACGTACTGTTAGGACTATTTTTTTGCATTTAGATATTTATGCTCCATTTTTTAGTGATGACGTTCCACCTTGTTTATCTTGTAACTTCACGTTAAAAGTAGAGCACCATCAGTAAAAAGTGAAGCGCTAAAATCAATTTTCTATTTTTTTATCTTTAATATAAGAAGAGGAGAGAGAGAGAGAGAGAGAGAGAGATGAGAAATAAATTTATCTCTATCTTTTATTTTCTTGTCATTTCGTTTTTCTAAACAAACCCTTGCATATATATGTAAATATATAAAATCAGACACAATCGCAATCGGAATCATATTCAAGTCTAACTTTTGATTGGAAAAGTAACTTTCTCTAGACACGAAGAGGGGCATTCCCTAAGAATGTGGCTAGTTGTTTTATTTCAGCATCTTCTACATGGTCCATTTGCATGCAATTGCTTTTGCTTAATAATATGGATTGTGGAGTGGAAAGAAGAAAAAACAAAAAACAAAAAGAGAGAGAAGCGGTGCAAAAAGAAAATAAAGTAAAAAGAAATTAAATCCTTCTCTCTTTTGTTTGGTTGCCCAAAAAAAAGTGACCAATGTATAGATAATTTCATGTTGCTTTTGCTTTTCTTTTTTTCGTTCAAGATCGGAGATGTAAGTGGGGCATTCGAAATCTTAACCGGATGCACGGAATTGGGATCCCCGTCGCATGCAAATATTTATATCGGGAAAGCTCAAACTGCACGAGTGAAAGGTGAAAGTCAAGATTACGTGCAACCAGGTGTAAAGTGTCAAAGGTCACCGAGTGACATCATATATAAAGAAAAGGACTCGAATGCAAGCTCCTATGGAAAGAATCACCATTAAGCAGGGGTGATAAACGAGCCGAGCATGTGATTGGATCAGGTTTAAATTTTCAGTTGAAATCATCTTACATATGTTGGAAGGGCTGGGATTCCAACTCAAGAGGTCTTTTCTATAGCGAACTTCGGACTTTAGAGGTTCATGAAGCAGGGTTTGGATCGACTTAATAGCCCTAGGGTCTGTCTGAAATTCACTTATTTGTTTGTTGTAAAAATATTAATGACAAGGTAATAATTTTTTTTGGGAAAAACAAGGTAACGAATTTTTTTTGACAACTTCCACCAAAATAAGGAAATAACCATCATCTATAGCAAGAAACAAAATAAGAACTGGTAACCAAACAATTTCTTGATGCAAGCTTGCTCATCATCTATATGGAGCAAGCAAAAAATTAAGCACTTTGAAACAAACAGGCCCTTAAAACAAATTCCTCACTGGACTCTGCTTCCAATGGCAATGCCCTGAGTAGTTTTAAAGGCTATTTAGCTCTAATTTGGACTAAACTAATTAAAAATGAAATTATTTTTGTGGTTCTTACATTATGGTTAGTTTCAGATTAAATTTGCTTACTTTTTAGATTCTTCTTGACGACAAAAAAACTTAGTATAAAAAAAAATTATGATCAAAAGTTAAGAATGTTAAAGTGAAGAAAAAATAGTTTTCAGTCTCGACTTTTCCCTTGGGCTCTGCTCACCCGTTCATTGGTTGTGGTGATGTGGCTGTAGATCTGGGCTCTGCTCACGCGTTCATTGGGTGTTTCCGAGACGGGGAGTGCGGTAGCGCTTCGTGCCTGGGTTGCTGATGTCTCTGGCCGTTTAGAAGGGTCGAAATAGCGGCTTCTTGGCGGGTATCTTGGGGTTCCAGAGGCGTACGTAGGTAGTCGGCGGCGTAGTTCAATGTCCTCGTTTTCTGGTGGTTTTGTTGCAGCATGGAGGGGTGGTTCGCTTGGGCTTGTGTCTGTAGTTGGGTTAGGGTTTGGTAGTGGTGCTTGGGTTGGGCTTGGTCTCTCAGGGTTGGGCTTGTCCATATAGAGTGTTTGGGCTTCAGCTTTTTAGGTGGGCTTTGTCCTAATAAATGTTCCTTGATTGGTTTTTTTGTCACTTGATTGGTTTCTTGTCAATTATAGGTTTCGGGTCTCAGATTAGGCAGACTTGTTCTTTTGAATATGATGTTGTTTCCTTACTTTTATTAGTCTTGTAACAACTTCAAGATTAATGAATTTTTTTTGCCTTTCAAAAAAAAGTGAAGAAAAAATAAGTCGATAGTTTTTGGACCATTTGCCTTTTTTGAGCTTAGCTTTTTAAAGCTCGGTACACAACTTGTTATTTTTTTAGGGTGCGTTTGGTAATACTTTCAGTTTTCAGTTTTTTGTTTTTAAAAAATTAGAAGTAGAATCAGGTTTATGTTTTTATAAAAACGAAAACAAAAAACATGTTTGGTAATAACGTTTTTGTAATCAGTAAATGAAAACAACTCTTCTATTTAAATTGGAGACCACCAACATCCCTGCAAAAACAAGGGACACCTTTTTTCTATCTGTTAACTCCCTAGTGTTCATGTTCAGCAAATAAGATAGAAAAAAACAAGAACTCAAATAGTTGATACAAGAGAGGCATGTGAACTATCAAAAGCTAATTTACTAAAGGCAACAATATCTGATGAAAATGGCACAGATTCAGTCCAATGGTAAAGGAGACCAATCAACACAAAAGCAACATTTCTAACATAGTTTCAACACAAAAACCAGCAGTTCTAACCTCAACCTCACCTCAGCACAAAACATAATTATAAATAACTTAGGTCAAGTCCCTCTCGGAAGACAAAATTATCTACAATTTTTTGATCCAAGCGATTCTCCTTTTCTCAGGCATATCCATGAACATTTGCCTCCAAAGAACATCACCATGCAACTTCTCCAAAACCTTATTGTATGAATCTTCATCCAAGTCATCCATTGTATTCAGCAATGCTTGGCACTCTTTCATCCCAGCAGTAAGAGGGCCAATACCCACTTCCCCTATGGACCTGCTTCCACTCACCCCGCTACAATCGGGATGGGAGCAGTGCAATTTGTTGAATAGCATACGTAGAGCATTGTACTTGTTTATCACCTGTTCTTTCGTATAAGAATACCCGGTTAGCCTTATCAATTCACTCCTAATCCTTTTCCAAGCTTCTCTTGTGAAAGTGCCAGTTTCTCCACTTTTATTTGATTTAACCTCCTCGTCCATAAGTTGAATGAAGATTTTCTCATTTCTAGTTGTCCATGGGCCGTCACCATTTTCTCCACTAACCTCCATAACATCATTTTGTCCCATTTCCTACTTTTGTTAACAAAAAACAAACAATGATACAAAAACAAATTGAATCAGTAGATATCCAAACAAAACACATACAGAAACTAAAATAGATCCAATGACAATTCAATCAAAACCCAGGCAAGAAGAGAAAGCCATTTAGACAATTCAACAAACATGTAGATTGCTGCATAACTTCACTCATCTCATCTCTCTTGTTTATATAGGATAGGCCTGTGTTAAGAATTACAGGGGGGATTGACAATTCTTGCTGCCTAGAGAGCACCAGCAAAACCCAAACAAAAAACCGAGAAACAAGTCTGAATCACAACCATTACGGAACAAATTACCCAAAGAATAAACTATTACCGAAATAAGTGAATCACAAAAATTTAATTCAGTGCATACCTTCTTCTCAAAATGGTTGAATAAGCTTGTATTCTTCAATAATCTACAAGGAGAATATGGATTAGACATACAAGTGGAGAATTCGAGTTTCAGAAAAGGAACTAATATAAATGGATTACATACACAAACCCAAAGAGATGGAGAATATTTGGGTTTTGCTGGTGCCCAGAGAGACAGGGGAAGAGGGAGATAGAGGGGGAAGAGCGAGAGAGAGAGAGAGAGAGAGAAGAGAGGGAAAGAGAGAGTACCAAACGGCATGGCCAGAGACCATCGCACGAGAGAGAGAGAGAGAGAGAGAGAGAGAGAGAGAGAGAGAGAGAGTGTTCTTTGCATCTGTTTGAAGGCTGGATGAGTTATGATCAGGATGAAAAAAAACCGTGTAAAACACCTTTTTTTAGTTTTTAAAATTTACAAAAACTTTGAAAACATTTATGAAAAACAAAAAATTGAAAACATGTTACCAAACAAGTTTTCTTTATTAATTTTTAAAAAAGTAAAAACAAAAACTAAAAACTGAAAATAAAAATGTTACCAAACGCCCCCTTAATGTTTCTCATTGAGATGAATTGAAACAATAAAGTATTTTGAATAAAAAAAACTATATAATAAAAAAAAACTCTACTAATTTGCGTCATTTATAAAATAAATAGTTAATTGGAATATTTAAATATCCATCCCATTTTTCTATGTCATGTAAGAATTCATCCCCCCTTTTTTCATGCTTATGATTTCATCCTCTTAGTGTATGAAATACCCTTGTTACCCTTTTGCTTGTTTAATTCCTAGATTAAAGGGATTCAAATGAATACCACAGTCCTTGATAAACCTTCTTGACTCCTAAATTAAAGGGATTCGGTTTCATATCACAACCCTCCAATTAAGTGAGAAACAATAGGATGATTTCAAATTTTCGAATGTGTAGATCACCAAATCCCAATGATTTCTACCATCCTTCTTGATAAACCGTCTATTTTTAAAATTTTTACATTCCATCCTTTTTCCGTAATGGCCATCTTTGCATGATAAGTTAACCACATTTTTACATTTTTTCTTCATTCTTCGAATTGGCCAACCAGATTACAAAAAACCATATTTTTCATTGATCTTATTACACGGAACATGGCTAAATTACCATAAAAAAAGAAATAACATGACATGCTCAAACCGTTACATGGTTAAATGGTTAAATTACCATGATGATTACAACGTGAACACGATAAATAACCCATGATCGAACAAATATTTTATGGTAAACGGTTCAAATATGGTTAAATTACCATCAAAATAGGTTATCATGATCAGCGCTTCATAGTTATATTACCATGAAATCGAATATTAAAACTAAATAAACCAAAATCATGTTTTCTCGGCAAATTAAAATCCAGATCTATCCTTTCATTTCCACCTTCTTCGGATAGAAAAAAGAAAAAAAAAGAGATAAAGCTATTAAGAATAGGGGCAGAATACAAGGAGGATTGGTAATGGTTATATACATGACATGAACCAGATCAGGTAGGAAGCTGTAGAGACTCGTCAATTTATTGTAAATTCGAAAATCGTTTTTGGCATGAAAGAGTTGTTTTATTATTAAAGTTAAGCGAATGTAAGTGGGGGTGTACGAATATACGTTTACGGTTGTGTATCGGATGCTAGGAATCAGGTAAAATGTTAGTTTTGATGATATATTGATGTTGGGAAGTGTTGGTATCAAGTTGGGTTCGTTCAGGAGTCCGTTGTAAATTTTTCACTTTTCTGCCTGGTTGGTACCGGTACTAGCCATTTCTCAGTACAGGTACCTATTGTCCAGTGCATGTCCAAATTGACACTTTGAAGGCTTTGGTACCGGTACCTCCTTTTCCCCAGTACCGGTACCTGCTGCGTTTTTCTGCACTTTTTCAGCACGCTTTTGGGACATTATAAATACCCCTCTTTTGTCATTTTTCACTCCAAAACTTACGAACCAGACCTGGAAAACCCTCCTCTCACCTACCCAACCTCAATCTCACCCAAAACTCTCGATTTCGACCGCAAATCTTCAAGATCCTCGGGTTTTCAGCTTCAAATCACTCGAATCTTGTATTTTAGAGAACAAGGGGTGAGTTTGTGTTCATGTTTTCACTTTTTGGACTCTTACCCACGTTTTTTCCTCTCTCCTCTCGATTAATTGTTGATCTTTACTTGTTGTTCATGTTTTTGGGCTTTATCTACTCTAGATCTTGTACCTAAGCTCGGGTGAAGCTTGTCTTTGGAGGATTCTTGCTTATTGCGTTCGGTAGACCTAGGGTTTTGCTCAAAACCCATCTTGGTAGGGATTTCTCTCCTTCTCTACATGTTATGTGGTGAACTCGCGTGATATTAGTATTTGCTTACTTTATATATGGTTCGATGGACTGTTTGTGACTTGAGGATTACGTATTTCCCATAAACACTACATGCTTGTCTTGATTGTATGATTTTCGAGTTATTGGTGACGTATTGAATTGTAGTTGGTACGTGTGGAATGGGTTCGTACCATCGGTATTGATAGAAATGATTTTGTGTGTATTGTTGAGAAGTTAAATGTGAAGTTATTGTGACGCAAGGGGTGGAAACACAAGTTCGCATGGGGTGGTGTTTGTTTGTGACGTAAGGGGTGGAAACACAAAGTCGCAAGGGGTGGAGTTTATTGTGACGCAAGGGGTGGGAACACAAATTCGCAAGGGGTGGAAATTGATCGGAAGAAGTGTGTGAGAGTGTGTGTCCTTATGTAGGAATGTTATGATATTAGTAAACGGTGTTGATATATGTTGTCATTGGATTCGCTATCTAGCTCCATTCATTGTATCCATGTGTATCATCACATTTACATATAGACTTTGTAGGGAATTTCCTACCGGGCTCTAGTAGCTCAACAAAATCCTTCTTTTCAGGTCCTAATGCCGGATACTAGATTTCATGCCATGATGTGCTTGGACACGAGGATTTTGGAAGCTAACTGGACTTAGTTACTCATTCATCTTTGTAATAGACTTACTTTTGATTGAAGATGGCTTTGTAACTAATTTACATTTGAATTATTTTTTGACTCAAGATTGGAATGTTCCAAACACTTTGTACTTATATTTAACTTAATTTGGGGCCGTGGTGCCAAGGTTGTAATTACCTAAGACTTTGGGAACTTCGTTTGTAATTAAACAGGTGGGAATTTTTTTTTGGGTATTATTTATCTTATGCGTGGATCTTTTCTTAAATTGGTCTATTTTTTTTTATGTTTAAAATCGAGGGCGTGACAGAAGCCGCTGATGATGGAGCCACCGGTGATGGGGAACTTGTGATGGGATTGAGATCTTTCGGGCATCGCCGGTTTCCCTACCGCCGTCCAGATGGGTTGCATCGCACTATCGAAATCTGTCGTGCGCCCCAATTTTGCCGCCCTGCCGGTTGTGGATCAATAGCGTTGGGGACCGGTGGGAGAGTTGTCGATGACGGGGAGTGTACCAGATGGAGAGCTGCCGGTGATGGGGAACCTGTGATGGGTTGAGAGTGGAGGAAATTTGTGGCGTTTTGATTTTCGGAGTTTAGGATTTTAGAAATGGGTTTCTCTTGATTGACGGAAGGAGAAGAAACAATCTATTGCCACCGTACTCGGTGGTTGGAGTCCGTTTGGCGCCACCATGTAGCAGGGATTCTTCGCCGCTCGACGCCACCTTTCGCCGCTTGCCTGAAGCCTATTTCGAAAACCTGCAAAATGGAAATGCAAGTTTCAGAGGATTTTGGGATGAATTGGGATTGGGATGAAACTGCTTTTGCATGATTTTGGGTGCAGAAAGGAAATGGAACTTTCAGAGAGTTTTTGTCGAGATTTTCGGGATGAAATGGAAATGGGATGAGATCTTGGTCCACAATTTTCGAAATTAAATGGCGGAATTCGTGGGCTAAATTTATGGGGGGACTGGTAGTGATAAGGTTTCATCCCAAATTTTAGGGCTATATATATATATATATATATATATGAGGGCACTATTGAGATTAAAAAAAAGCAGGGATGAAATCATAATTGTTCAAAAAGTGAAGGATGAATACTTACGTTGAATGAAGTTTGAGGATGAATTTTTAAGTCTCCCTAGTTAATTTAGGTCAATCTCACTCTAAACAATGTTCTCGAACGTCTCTCCAAAGTCTCCAGAGTCATGATGATGGTGCGAATGAGATGTTTATCATAAACAGAATTTTCATGGTAAATGCTTGACCCGATGGGATGATAGTGCTAATCCAACTTGAAATTTCCAGACGTTTGTGATATCCTCCTTGACCGATCGACAAATCTGAAAAAACCTATCGCAATCAATCAATCTGTCAGCTTGATATTTAGCATAGCTTCTTGAAGATTGAATTAAGTGCGGTCGATAATGCGCTTCGAGAAGTTGCGGAGGAGACTACGGATGTCGGTCAATGGTTGAAATACGACAAAGTCATTCATGAACAGTTTTGCTTTTAAAACAAAAAATGCGCTTCTGTACGTTTCGTAAGAGGGAATGTACGCCAATTAAGGATCATCCCCGATTAGTTAAATAGAGTTATTAATATGGACCTGAAAAATATAGATATTACTAAGATTGATGATGAAGCTCAAGATGGTTTTTGTGTTCTTTGCCAGGATTGTATGACTATTTTGTTACCACCATACTTTACGAAAAGATAGTACTTTCATGGACGATGTTACGTCTAGTTTACATACCTCATGTGTCCCAATGAACAGGGCCGGCTTAGAAGGGAAGCGGAGGAACTAAGCGCCACTTCGATATAAGTTATCTAAGTATTTGAAGGATTCTATAGTAACGTTTCTCTCTATACTTTTAGGTTAAATTTTTGTTAGTTTATTGTGCTTTTAAAATAAATTTTTGAAAATGTAGGTGACCCAATATTAGGAGTTCGCTTCGGCCCCCGATAAAATGAATATCAATTTGCGCACAACCTAAAATTTGGTCAGTGGTGTAGAGTTCTCATGGGAAACAACATGGCCTACAAGACTATTGAGAGTTGACGGTTGTGGGGGTTTGCAACAGCAGTTTCATAATCAAAGGTGTTTAACTAAGATTTGACTCCATTATGGAGTATGTGATTAAGGCATATGAATCATGTAGTCAATCTCAAGAGTTGGTTGTGAGCGCTGGATCGTAGTCGGGTTAGCCGTAACTATGGTCGGATACAAGCTCGAGGATGTGGTATGGAGAGAGAGTGGCGTCCACTGCGGTGTTGGCTTGAAGAAGTGGCAACCAGTGCTATGGGGGTGTTTGGCAAGCTGTTTTTTGGATTATTGGATTCTCATGTCCGGATTGTGGGGTGTTTGGCAAATCAGGGAAGAATAAATTTTGGAAGAATAGATTTTTGGATTGTGGCTTTTCCGGATTGTGGGGTGTTTGGCAACTCAGGGGAGAATAGATTTTGAAAGAATAGATTTTTGGATTGTGGATTTAGGAGCTAAAAACCAAAAACTGGGTTAGAGGAGTTTTTTGGATTCCCATTTTCGGATTCTGAGGTTATAATACCAAAATACCCATCAAACTCCCTTCGTTTTACCAACTCCGCCCTCCCTCCTAATCCACTCCCTTCGTTTTCATTTCATCTGCTCTCCACAAAACACACAGCCGACACATTTTACCAACTGTGTGTCTGTGTGTGTTTTTTTTTTTCGCCTTCGGATTGTAATTTAATTTGTTTTGTAATATTACACAAGTGTTTGTGTTTGTTTTGTTGTTCTAAATTAAATTTATGTTATGTATTGGTCGTTAAATTAAGTGTTATTTGTAACATAGGACTTATTATTTTAATTCTAAAATACCAAATACAAATACCGAATGTCTTCCTTAAGTTTAAAAAAAATGACAAAAAAAAAAAAAACGGAAGTCACCTGAGAAAAAAAAAAAGGCAAACAGGGCATCTGAGAAAGAAAAAAAAAAGACAAAACACAACATTACTTTACAATAATTGACTTCAATAAATAGCCCATAAAAATTACTGAGAATAATAAAGTAAAAAAAAAAACAAAAAAACGGAAGTCACCTGTTATAAGAACACAAAGGGCATAATGGTAAAAATGCAATCCATAATTCATTCTCAACAATCATCTACCAAACACTACTACATTTTGAAATTACATTCTGCTCATAATCTAAAAAGCCAAAAAGCTGAAAATGAAAAGCCAAAAAGTAGGTTCCCAAACACCCCTAACATACCCAAAATACATTCTGCTCATAATCTAAAAAGCCAAAAAACCAAAAAGTTGAAAATGAAAAGCCAAAAAGTAAGTTCCCAAACACCCCCTATATAGCCAGTTAGGGGTTGTCGAGTGCAGTTTGATGAAATTGAAAAAGTAAAAGACGGGTGTTTTTTGTTTTTCATTTGGCAACAAAAGTTTACTTTGGCTAAGTTCCCTCCGCGTTATCGAGACATTTTCAAATAAAATGTTTGGGGTACGCCGATCATTTACTTAGATAAAATATGAAACAAGTGACACTTTAATTTATAAGCATGAGTGGACTATTTGCATATTTTGGAATATCAAGTAGGGAATGTGCACATGAATTAACATGAATTAACCCGTTCCCAAAAAAAAGAGTCAGCCTGGTCCCATATCAACTAGTATGAGAAAGGAAAATGAAATTTGAACTATACCATATTCATGTCAGACTGGATCTACGGCCGAATGACATCAATGGTTCAGCTCACCTCCATAGTTGCGAGCACATGTGTTAACGTCCTGGGGTTGGAGCCAATGGCGGATGGGAGAGGATCCCGTCCAGTCTCACTCTCCATCCAGCCTGATCTAGTTTTGGACCATTTGTGGACTCTTCCCGGGTTTAGAGCTCGTCAAGAGCATTGACCATGTCAAAAATCACGTTGATCGGATATCGTTTATGAGAACAGAAGAGAACGGTAGGATAGAAACGGCTGGAGAAGATTGTTTGTATTATTGAGTATCATATGAGAGAAATTGCTAAAACGTCAAAAGCTGAGTCCTCTTCTTTGTTTCTAATTGATGATGAAAGCAGAAGTTGGGAAAGTCCAAATAGCGTAGTAGTTCTCAAGTTCGGGAAGTTTCAGGGAACCTTGGTCTAGTCAATCCTATGTACCATATATTTACAGTCTGAGCAAAGAACAGAGAAATTGTGTAATGCGTTTTCTTCTTAATTATTGATTGCCAAAAAGAAGTTGCCTAGCTTAGGGTTTGTTGTTTGCAATCAAACTTGTGAGTCTTACAGCTCATGCTGTGAAAGATGTGCCTGGGCCGGGAGCTATAAAGCACGGATACTTCTGGAAGGTAGTCGTATCTTTATCGTGTACATATCGGGTATCGATACTCCTTTTATCGCAAATATGTATTCCAAAAATATCCACAATAATTTTTCTTTTTTGAAGTATCGGATACTTTTTTGTATACTTTAAGAAAGGTAACGAATTTTTATGAAATAGATCGTGACACCTTCTTGCATATTGGTAGAGTAAAATTGCTAGGAATAATGAGAATGACAGATTTGTAGCACTCAACTTACTTTCAAAGGGAAGACATAGCAGTGAGATTATGGGGAACATATTTATCGTATCGCACATGTGTTCGATGAAGTTTGAGATCAATAATTAAAACAGTAACCAAGTAAACTAATAGAAAACAATGTTGCAAAAGGAATTACTTAGTGTTACCTCCGTTCTTGTTATTATGGGCAAATTTAATGTTTTTTAGTTTAACGTGTTCTAGCCGTACCCGTATCCTCTTCTTCTTCTTCTTTTCCGTTTTTCTTGTATCGCCATAGCCGTATCATATCATGTCTGTATCCCGTATCACTGTATCAGTATCTGTTGGATTTTTTGCTATGTGAAAAATAAGGGAAAAGCAAGAAAAGAAATTCGGTGGTTTTTGGAAACTGGAAAGGCTTTGGATCTTTGGTGGAAACTGAAAAGATTTGGACCGTTGGTCATTGTATGCCATGGTCGGGAAAGTGAGTTGGCATGGAGTATTAAATGTGGTGATGAGCTCTAGAATATTCTCGGCAGATGAAGAGGTCATGCCTAGCTATTTATTTGGGACTTCTTGTGCCGTGTGTGGATTAAGAGAGAGAGCAGAGAAGGCAGAAAGATTGGGAGCCTCTTTGGGGGTCTCCTCCACTGTGAGGTTTTGTGTGAGAGAGAGATTAGATGAGAGGAAAAATAGAATTGTGGGAATTAGTGTAAAATATTGTGAGCCATGTGTTAGGAGCTCGGGGAGGGTTTTACATCTCACATTGTAATATCTATTTTTCATATAGTGAAAGATCTCTCTCCCGTGGACGTACCCGAGTTTGGGAAATCACGTATTTTGGTTATGTTGTTCTTTTGTGTGATTTGTTTTTGTTCGTTGCGCTTCCGTTACTGGTGGGATTACCGGCTTAATCCCAACAACAGTATCCATACTTAATAGGCTGAGAGGGTGATTAAGAAAAAAAGAAGAAGTTGTCAATCCTTTGAAGGGGGATTGATTCATTTCTCCTCTCCTCTCTTCTTCACTTTCATAGTCAATTTTCTGTACAATCATGTTACAAAAACCAAAGTGAATGCATTTGGAAACAACCAAATCGATCGAGGACAAGCCATCAATCGATTCGATAAACATAGACAAAACAAGTTTTAACATCATAAAGTTCATGGAATTAATTACGTAGCAATTAAGCTTATAGTAATTAACTTGATTATAGGTTCATGGCTTTCTTCTGGTAGATAGATATATATATATATTCAGTGACAATAATGCTTCACTTGATTATAGGTTCATGCCTTTCTTCTGGTAGGCCTGACGGATTGAACCCAACACTTCAACAGCAGCTTAAATTATCTCTGCAATCAAACACAATTATATATAAAATACTCCTGGTTAACTCAATACATATAGGGTCTGATAGTTTGATCAAATATGAGTGTGGATTGGACTATTTATCCAAGGAGATCGCATATCTGGGTGTGAATAAAATTTTTATGAGTTGGATTAATTATCCATCGGATGCATAGGCTGAATTCTTGTAAACTTTTTTGTCTAAAACTTTGTCGGTATTTTTTTTTATTTTTCGCAACTTTTTGTTGAGTTTTCCATCGTGATTTTTTGGATTAATCATTCGTCTCGACGAGAGAAATCAAAAAAGTATTAAAATGTGGAGCGATGTTGGAAAAAGATCATATAAGATGACACTTCAGATTAAAAAATACGTTTGTTTGGGTCTTTTTTTTTCATTTTTAGTGAATTTTTTTTTCTTTTGGTCATAATTTTTTACATTTTAGAATCCCCTCGTCGAGATGAATGATTAATCCAAAAAATGACTCGAATCTAACAAAAATTCAGAAAAAAAATGAATAAAATACACAAAATGAAAAAAAATAAAAGTTTACAAGAACTCAGCCATAATCTCACTATTGTGGGACATAGAGTAGTGTGAGAGGTGAAGTATTATTATTGCCATCATTATTGACGTGATGAGATCGTGAGATAATATATCTTATTGAATTGTGTATCCTTTCACTGTTAGTCTCGTCAAACAAATGGGCCCATAGAGGACTTAAAATGGGGACGTTGATGAAGGGATACTAGTTTATCTTGCCTTGCCAGAGATATTGCTGGATAGCCAGTCAAGACCCTCATAGAGTCCTTGCCCAGAAGTGGCACAAGTACTCTGGATGTACCTGCATCATATGCCAGTACCCAAAAAAATTTACCTCTAATTAGAACAAGAAATCCGGAGTTGTTGTACAGATTATCGAAAAATTAAGTTCAAGTAAGGCGTACCAGTGACGTTGACGAATTGAGTGCAGCCCGAGTTTATCAGTAATTTCAGAAACACTCATGGCATTTGGAAGGTCTTGCTTATTGGCAAATACCAGCAGTATAGCTTCCCTTAGTTCATCCTGCAACAATAGCAGCAAATTGTGGAATCACGAATGGAGTTCAGTCGTTGTCGAATGGTGCACTAGTTTTTTTTTTACCTCGTTCAACATCCGATGCAGCTCGTCTCTAGCTTCTAAAACTCTGTCCCTGTCGTTACTATCGACGACAAAGATAAGGCCTTGGGTATTCTGAAAGTAGTGCCTCCAAAGAGGCCTAATCTGCGTAAGATGAAGCGCGACAAGGTTAGCTTGATCTCATTGCCTTTGGCTTACAACAAGATTCTTTTATCTTTTGGGTACTTTTTGCTGGTAATCATAGATTTAAGGAGTTCAATTTGAAATCGTAGTAGTTGAATGGACTGAGTTTAGTCCTTCGTACCTTATCTTGTCCTCCTACATCCCAAACAGTGAAGCTTACATTTTTGTATTCTACAGTTTCCACATTAAAACCTGCTCCATGAATCCCAAAAATACTATTAGGGTCGTCGAATTTATAAAGTGGAAATATAAAATGTGGAGACTCGAAAGCTCTTGATAACATAAACAGAAGTCGAAAATTACTTGTGAGAGGAAAACATGAAAGAGTTCAGTTGAACCGGTTCCGTGAAGCAGTTGGGGAGAGTACGTACCGATTGTGGGTATGGTGGTGACAATCTCTCCGAGTTTCAGCTTGTAAAGGATAGTTGTTTTTCCAGCAGCATCGAGACCAACCATCAGAATCCTCATTTCCTTCTTCGCAAAGAGTGTCTTTAGAAGCCGAGATATTGTCATACCCATGGTTTCAACTGATTCAACGAAAACAGTCAATACAACAGGAACAAAACTTCAACTGATTTGTATGAAGAAAGAGCAGCCCTGGTTCACTTACATAAGAAATTTTGAAAGAGGAATCTACAGACTTGAGAGATTGAGAAAGGGAAGAAGGATTGTTTATCAATTGGTTTGAAGGTTGCTTAATTTGTAATCAGTTAGCTTTGGACATGGTCTAAAAGGTGGAAGAGAATAAGATACTTACAAAAAGTGTTGGAGGAGAATAAAGGGAACTTTGTTATTCTTCACTTATTGTGGCAACCATGACCACATATCTGGTGCTTGTGATTCGACGAGCGAGCGATAGCTGAGACTTTTTCGGGCAAATTGGTGTTGCGAAAAAGAAATGCTGCTAAGCGCCACTTGGGGAAGAGCCTCCGTGGCCCTGTCGCATCCTTCTTCGGACAATGTATTACACTTCCGAATCGATGAATTATTGAGCATAAGAATCAAATCAGATTGGTTGATAACTAGGGGGGACGGGTGAGTAACATGTAAGAACCTGGCATTGTCTGTGTGCAAAAAGTTTAGTATTTCTCTAGGGAAAATGCAAAAGCAGAAAACAAGAAAAGCCAGTTTTTATGTTCCAGAGTTGTATGAAAAATAAACGAAAGTTGGAAAAGTGATTGTAGAAAATTGAACTATGCAGCTTCAAACCCAGATGGCAGTATGGGTTCGAAAAAACCAAACATCATGATAGTTTATCCGTCTAGCGATCAATACGCCTCCAGTCATTGCAGATAGAAATAAGATCGGACTTCATAACTTGTGTCCATTAGGTTCATTTCACAATAGACACAATCATCTAACAACCAGATTTAAATACAAAATTATTTGTGCCCCTAATATTGCAAAAGAAAAAAGAGAGGGCATTATAGAATTGAACCGAAAAAGTAAACCAAGAAACAAATGAAATATCAATGGATACGAGACATGATAGGAGGATAAAATAAATGGACAAACGAAAACATGATCAAAATCACTTTCTATATGAAAGCTTATACACTGCACATGGACTCATCCATAGATCAAACCAAAGTTCAAAAAACGCAGTTCTTACAGATATAGAGGACCAAGTGAGTGTCAGACTAATACAAATAGAACCATGGAATTTTACACCAAGCAACTATGCCCTGAAGCAGAGACTTTGCATTATTCCTAGTCAACAGACAACATAGTAGCTGGAGGAACTTTGAAACATTGGAACTACAAAAACCAACTCCCTTGCAAAGCGGATGGAATCATGACGTTACTCCTTGAAGTAAGGAGATGATCAGTAAGTCACAAGGGGTGATCCGCTGCAATGGACATCAGAAACATCAGAAATCCGTTGCCTTGGAGATAATGTAGTATTGGCTGCAACATCAACATCGACATTGATAATGTTTTTCCTCTTTTGATTATCTGACTTGGACCCTTCTTCTGCCACCTCAGAAATGGGACTCAACATTGAAACTTGATTCTCATGCTGAGATATCAAGGCTTGAGCTTCAGCCACTGCCGATGCACTGTCTTCTGTAGCATATAAAATCCTTTTTATTGCTTCAACTACCTGCAAACAAACAAAACTAAACTAATTACACAACTCTAATCAGACAACTAAGTCCTCAGGATCAAATGACTTGAAAAACATTACAGGCAAATTTTCAATCTCAGGAAACTGGCACACGATCTCAATATCCCTCAACTTCGCAAAGTAGAAGTCCCTTTCTTTCTCTAAACTATCAATTGACAACTTCAGTTCCGTTATCTACATCAAGAGAAGAGCATTAGAGTTGCAAAGTGTTAACACAAAATTTTATTTGGAACTAACTGAAACTACCTGTTCGTCGTATGCAGGCCCTTCTCTAGAGGAAGGTCTAGAGGCCTTTACAGATTGATTTGTAGCGATGGCATCATTCCTCCGAGCATTGTGAGAGGTCTGAGTTTTGGAAGCAGCAGTTGATGACTTGGCGGAAGATTGTGAGGATGCAGATTTCTTGCTCCCTTCTTTTCCTCCTTTTGAAGTCTCTCGCCTTTCCAAAGGATTGTAACTGACATTGAAAGAAAAGAAGCAACTCATCAACATGCATATGGCTTTCTGGAAAAGGTAAGATTTCCAACTATTAAAAAAACCTAAACAACTTTCTATCCACGAGCATCAGAAATCCAAGGTAATCAAACAAAAAGTAAAACAGCAAACTTTGGATCAACATTAGATAGTCTGTACCATCTTAACAAAATATCAGCAACAGGAATGACAGCATTAAACAGATTCAGTTTAACAAAACAAACCGGATAATACACTGTTAACAATAATAGAAAATGAGATAATAGTAAGCCAATTTTGAATCTGCAGACAGCAATAAGAACAAAGCAATGCCACTATCTTGCGACTTTCCACCAAATCCAAGTAGTTAGGGATTAAATTTCTCAAATCTCAGCCATGGATTGTTTTAAACTTGTTCACCAAACTCAGGAAGCCATATTTTCAAAACACAACTTGAAACTCGATAACTCTAATTCTGGCCTACAAAGGTGTCTTTAAGTAACCACTTGGGTTTGGAAATAACTCCTATTTTGACCTACCTAGTATAATAGAAATCAGATAACCCAAACCAAGAGTGGATTTTGTATCAATGCACCTGAAGGGGTCTTCACAATGAACCATAAAAACAAAACATAAGAATCCCAACTGCTATAAAGACTTGTCTACAATAAGTGCCCTCTACAATTTACGTAACCACTCCGATACAGACTAGTAACTGTCCACTTGGCGACAGAATCAGCAAAAGTAAAAAAAAAGAAAAGAAATAGAGACTACTCAGAAATACCATTCGTCAATACAACTGGATTCATGGATGAAACAAAGGAGTTAGAAGCGTACCTGTGTAGGACACCTCCATTCACCGAATCGAAGTACCACTTCATCCATTGCATAAATTCCAGATTATCCAGGGGCCTTCCTTTCACTAACTTGTTCACCTCAATGTGCTGCGCACCCAATAACATTCAATAACAACCAACAAATCTCCAAATAATTCAGATGAAACAATTATTGTTGGGTACTAGTCCACTAAAGTTCTCCTGTAAGTTGGCAATACCCTCGTATTGTTGGGTCCTAGTCCTGTAGTTCCCCTCAAGAATCTCGCTTGTATTGTAACGTCCCACATTTTTTCACTCCATTGAGGTGTTCCTCGTGTGCCTCTTTACTTGAGCAAGCAGTTAGTTATGGGTCTAGACTCTAGTGTTTATAGTTGTAGATGTGCTTACAGGGGCAGCTACAGGATTTTAACTCTGCGGTGACAAAAATGTAGGAGTATACAGAAAATTATGACACAAAACACTAATATTAAATTTATCATTTATTTTTCTTGACAAATTATTGGTCCTAATTTACTTTGTTTTTATTGAGCTATATGATCAACTTTCTTACAGATCTAAGTGAAGTTTCATTTACAATGGACTTCTACAGATGATCTAGTGCAGACAATATTTAAGAAAAATCAAATTATCTGCATTCTGCAGAAATAAAATAAAAAATTAGCGCATTTTTTGAACCCCCTCAAAGGCCAGTTGAGCCGCCCTTGTGTGCTTGATCTTTTTATGTGGTCATTGTCAGTGATATGGGCTAACTGTTGCAAATTAATTGGGTAATTTTCATCAAGCATTGAGCTCCAAGTGGTCGTGAATCGCCCAAGCAAATTCCACCCGTTTTGAAAAGGGAATTTCAGTAAGTATGATCACTCTCAAGCAAAATTGGGGTTCTTTCTGATGCATAAGATAAGAAACAAGAAAGATTAGTCGTACCCCAGAAGCTAAAACGTCAAGCAGTAGTAGTAGTAGTAGTAGTAGTAAAATTAGAGACAAATTGGGGGTGAATAAAGTTCCAACCTTGGTGATCTTAAGTTTGTTAAAGACGTCTTGAAGGACTTTGTAGTTCTGAATCATGTCGTACTCGTTCTTGGCGTCAAAATTGACCTTGTGCATCGGCACCATCCCGGGGTGAACCGCGTCCATCAGCTGGCACTGAACCGCACCCGAACACGCCTATCAAGAAAATCAACATATCCAAACCCCAGATTGAAGAAGCAAAGCACGGCACAGAGTTGGAAAATTGATATTTAACCACAGATTGAAATCTTGGAACTGGGGGAAAAAGGAAACAATAAACCTCTTCGACTTTGGAGAGGTTGAGTTGCAGAGTCGAGTTGATCCACGACAAGATCTCCGATCTGCCCACGAAGTAGGCCGATTCCATCGTCCCGGTGTTCGTCGCCATCTCCCTTGCTCTCTCAACGTCTCGCCGTTCTAGAGAGAGAAAAGGTATAGGTTGTGTGTGTTTGTGAGAGAGAGAGAGAGGAGGGATGGGGTTTTTGAAACGAGAGGAGAGCGGGATTTTACTTTTTGCCCTGTTCGCAAAAGAGTTCAAAAATTTGAGGGCCTTGGGAATGGACTGGGCCTCCTAAAACAGCCCTATTTAGCCCACAATCACAATCTAATGGGCCTGCCAGAGGAATTTTTTTTTTTTGAAGATGGCAGAGGAATCCAAAACCCAAAAAAATAATTATATTCCTATGAATTTTTTTTTTAATCACCATGTTGTTAAAAAAAAAAATTTACGATGTTCTTGTCTTCTTCTTCTTCTTTTTTTTTTTTCAAAAATACAAATCCATTCTTTTGCCTATCATTGGCTTATATGCTTACTGTTTAAGGCGTTAATTTTTTTTTAATCTACAAAAGTAACATTTTATTCTAGAAAATTTGACAGAGGGTATATCAAGTCGGGGATATGGGAGAGGAATCCAACCAGAGGTTAAGAATAAAAAATAAACAAAAAACACCTTAAATGAGAATGAAACCCAACGAAAATATATCCTTACGGTCCAAATCCTCGTTTGTCAACAAGTGGGGTCAACACCCAACATCGTCTTTCGACCAAACAAACTCAGATTAACAAAACAGGGGTAGGAGCACCGCGTTTGCAGGTGGGGACAACACCCAAACACCACGTTTAAGGCGTTAGTTTTAAAATAGGGAAAATTTTAGAAATGGTCCTCCTAATTTGCACGAATTCTTATTTTCGTCTCTCTAGTATCAATTGTGTTACTTTTAGCCCTATAGTTTGCATTCTGCCCCAATTTGGTCCCTCTCGCTTACGACGTTAATGAAACTAACGGAATTGGAGGACAAAATTGTCATTTCACCTCACAGAGAGACTAAATTGAGATTTCATGCAAACTAGAGGGACTATTTCTACAATTTTTTTTACTTTTGTTTTTGTACACAAAATTATTTTACATGGAAAAACTACTTGATCCAAAAGATTTCAATTATTTTTTTTTCATTTGCTAGTTTTGCATCAAATTTTTGTGATTTATTGATTCGACTCGGCGAGCGAAATCTTAAAAGTAAAAAAGATTGATCGAAACGCATAAATACTTTTTTGAGGGATTCAAATTTTGTGGTTGGCGACAAATATATTATAGTACTTTTTTTATTCATACTTTTTTACTTTTTCGATTTCTCTCACTTGGACGAATCAATAAGTCACAAGAATTTGACACAAAACAAACAAATGCAAAAAAAATTTGAATAGAGACAAAAAAAAATTCACTTAGACTTTTTAATCCAAACCCACCCTTCAACCTTTTTCGTTTGAGGGATTCAAATTTTTTGGATACGGTCTCCAATAAACTTTCTATATCTATCTATTTCCATTCATTACTTTTATTAAAAACCACACTCAAAATTTCCAAATGAACAAGGCCTTCTTTTTTTTTTTTTAGTAGTATCTTTTATTGCGTGAAATTATAAATTATCCTAACCTCTTAAGTAGGAGTAACTCATTTTACATAAAAGGCAATTTGATACTTTCACGTGAATAAAAATAAAAGGGAGTGTCAGCGGACAAAAGAAAAGTGTTAAAATCATTTCTCTTTAATTATTGTCCTATCATGAAATTCATCATAAAAAACATTTGGAAGTAAAAAAGTACTTTCAACCAAATCAAATGTGTTGCTAATACCAATATTATTTTTGTATGTGCCAAAATTATAGTACACTTCTCAATCAAAAAAGTACTATAATATATTTGTCGCCAGGGTGATAAATATGTTTGTTGTAAATAATTGATTTAAAAAATAATCTGGTTATCACAAATAACATTAATTGAACTGAATAATATTAAAAGAGGAGTGTAACGCCCCGACTTTTCAGGTGCAAATTAAATAATTTCTTTGCGAAAATTTTGCTAAATAAATATAATTTTTCAAAACAATGGTTTAACCATTACAATTTCAAGATAGATCTACTAAATCAAAATACACTAACTTCAGAGCTGACTCTAATCTTGATACGAATCCTAAGCATCCTCGATCTTCATTACTGATATTCCTTTCGTGTCGGACTGCATCATCGTTGAATCTTCTCCATTGAATCCTGCGCCCTCAAGCAAATTAATCACCGAAGCAATTGATTTGCCAGGATACAGACGTATCCGTGAGTGATAAATCACCCAGTAAAATAATCCAACCCAACCACCCCTCTTACTTTACATTTAGCAATCAACAGGATACAAATAGTGCGAAAAAGTAAAACAGAAATATTTCACATAACTCAATTTATTGCTATCCATTAACTTAATATGAAATCTAAGATCTCTCCGCGAGATCTTTCCTCCCCAACCACTAGCCATGCTCGGTCCCATGAGATCACTTCCCTTTGTTGTCGCAGGAACACCTAAGTTATGTACCGAGTGTGCACCCCCAATAACTACAACAAGGGGTAAGCTTATCATGCCTGAATCACAACTAGGGTTCGCCTATCTTATAAACCACATCACAATCATTTCACAATCATCACTGGACACCCGCCAGTCTATCAATTCATCACTGGACACCCGCCAGTTTCAATTCTCATCACAATCTCATCATATCTCAACATCACGCCTGCAGGCAACCTCTAAACAGAAAGAAATTTCACAATTTATCCATTACTTAGCATCGTCTACGTGATTTCTATTTCGCATACCACCCCATGTCTCTAGGGTCCAATCTAACATTCAAATGAAGTATTATACCATATCATTCTCAATAATAACTAAAAACGAATAACAGACAAGTCAAAACAATTATTAGGCAATGCAATCACATAACTTTTTATGACTGGGCCGTTGCCCTTAATCTCGTATGGTCACAAAGTCAATAAGAATGAAAGAATTAATTAATTAAGATTTAAAAAATAATTTTCTAGACTTTTGATAATTAATTATAAGTAATTGAGTTAATTAAACACTAATTAAATACATTAATTAGGTAAAAATATTAGAATAATTATCGTAACTTTAATAATGGTCCTAACAGTCCTCTATAATAAGTTCGAGTGCTAAAAGTTGGGTTTGGATGCTCACGGAATTATTTTAAATAAAAAGATTTAGTTAATAGGCAAAAGAAGAATAATTAGATAATAAATAATTAAATAATTAAAAATATATTTATTCTAACAAAGTATCATCTTAGGACTGTAAGAAGTCTAAATAAAATTATTCGGAATTATTAACCTCCTTTATAATATTTTAAAGTATTATTATTAAGAAACAATGCGTAAATAATAATAAATATTTAATTAAGTAAATAAAATATTATTTTAATAACATATCATCCTTGAGATGTAAGAAGTCTAGGAAAAATAGTTTAGATGTTAAAATCATTGTTTGGAAGGTCGCAATTATTTTTCGTTTGTATCTATAATTAAAAATAAAATAAATTGCTAATAAGATAAAAAAATTATGAAACCAGTAAGTTATGATCTTTGATATGTTAGAAAACTAGAAAAAATAGTTTGGGGATTTATAAAGTAGTTTATAAGGTTGTAATGATTTTTAGTTTATAAACTTTTACACGATAACGAATAAAAATTTAATAATTAGATAAATAAATAAATAAAATATGAATTTGACAAGTTATGATCTTTAAAGTGTGAAAAGTCTAGGAAAAATAGATCGGGGGTCAAAATCGGTGTTCGGAGTGTCGAAAAGTCAATTCGAACCAAAACAAAACAAACCGCGAAGCTGGACAAGGAGAAGTTCGCGGCCGCGAGGTCCGCGGGGCTGGTTCTTGCGGTGGCAGAACCCAAAGGTTGCGGCCGCAAGGTTCGCGGCTGGGTTCGGTTTTTATTATTTTCTTGCATGTTTTTGATGCATGGGACCCTAAGCGCTATTGGGTTATGCTTAAAAACATTAAATATACTTAGAGGAGGCTTCGGATCGAATTATAATACCTCGAATTGGTTCGAATTGATTTTCAAACCGAAACTTGAATTTTGGAGAAGAAAACTTCGGATTCTTCGATCGGGGGACCTTGGGCTTGAATTGGATGATCTTCGGAGATACTTGGGGTCGAGGGAAGTAATTGGATCGATCAATTCGGATCTTGGTCGAGTCTAGAACACAAACCCACTTTTCTCTCTCTTTCTTTCTCTCTCTAAAACTCCATGGATTGGAGTTCGATTTTCTTCGAATTCTCTCTCTCTTATGGACTGGTAGGGTGTAAGAAATTTCGTAATGAACTCTAGTGTTAAAATTATGGGATATTTATAGGGAATTTCGGAAGAGGATGGCGAGTTCGAATTCGAAAAGAATTTCGATTCGTTGGGTTTCGATACAGACTGAATATGGGCGAAAATACAGTATGGGAAGGAGTAGAGATGGAGTAGGAATAGGAGAGGGAGAGATGGAAGGAGTTGTATGCATGCATGCAACTTAAAAATAAATAAATAAGTCAAGATAATTATTTTTGTATTTATCTTTTAACAAAAAGAATTTTGTTAATACTAATAATACTTTTTAATGATATTATTAAAGATAAAAATTTTACGGAAAAAAAATTTGTAAATCCTTTTAAAAAAATTTTTGTTCAAAAAAAATCCGGGTCGTTACAAGGAGAGTCAGGACGAAATATGCCAAATTCATAGTCTCTCTCTATATAGAGGTGATGCAGCTCTAGTATATCTCTTTATGTACTAAGCTATATAGCTTGAAATCAAACATCAAAATAATTTCCGTTTGACCCAAAAAAAGAGAAAAGAAATCAAAGGCGTAAAATATTTTACAAAACCCGATTACCAAGAGGTATGGCTTGAATTATTAACCTCCTCAAATCTCGATGATATCCCTTTCGAGCATTTGAAAAAAAATTATGCCTAGAAAAAAACCCCATTTTGTTAGTAGTGATTTAACATAAATTTATTTACAAAAACAAAAGTAAAAAATAAAATTGTAGAAATAGTCCCTCTAGTTTGCATGAAATCTCAATTTAGTCCCTCTGTAAGGTAAAATAACAATTTTGTCCTCCAATTCCGTTAGTTTCATTAACGCCGTAAGCGAGAGGGACCAAATTGGGACAGAATACAAATTATAGGGCTAAAAGTAACACAATTAAACTAGAGGGATGAAAATGAGAATTCGTACAAACTAGGGGGACCATTTCTAAAATTTTCCCTTTAAAATAATGTCTTTCAAGATATGTATATTCTCATTTGGAGGCTCTTCACGTGGTCTCTCTCATGTAGAGCAAAATAAAATTTATCATAGTCCTATTTGGCGATATCACAGTCCTATTAAACATGTGTTTCATGTACAACAACATGCATGTGCACTGCACTAGTACAAATGACTAAATCAAAATTTTAGTATTACAAGTTCCTCTTGTACAACTAATATCTTCATAAACTGACCAACTGCATTGATCTCAAGTCCCCCTCTCTTTTCGTTCGCCCATTTTTCGGTTTCATTCCACTTGGATTTGTGAGAAATGATGAGGAAAAAAAGGACAGAGAATCTCACTAGATTGGATGAATACAAGAGGTGAAAAATGAAGAGAGAAAGAGATACAAAGACACATTTATTTGTTATGTTATATATGGGGTCATGCTTTCGCTAATTGCTATTTTGTCCCTTTAGTCATTTGATTATGCATTGGTTAATCTAAGTAGTGGTCAATTAGTGATGGTTTCACTGGCACTTTGTTGTGACAAAAACTTAGTTGTGACTAAAACTTATAGGGACTCCTTTCTCCCCTCAAAAGTATTATCTCCAAATTTTTTAACTGTGTCGGGATTCTTGTTTTTTCGTCTTTAGTGAATTTTTACCAAAATTTTTATTTTTATTTTACTTTTTGTATGCATATAGTGCACATCTATTCAAAAAATGAAAAAAGTTTTTAAAAATGTTGCAGTAAAATAATTGACTAAAGACAAAAAATATGGAGTCTTGCTATTGGGTACATATGATGTGTACATATCATGTACATATAAAATTTGTGGGGCCCATCTCGGGTCCCACAGAGATGATTTGAACCGTCTATTATTTTTAAAATATTTTTTTATAGGGCCTTGTAAAAAATCAGCTCAACCCGATATCGGTAAAGATTTTTTTTGAATTTGTAGGAGCGAAACTGAGCAGTTAAGTAGTTTCGCCCCTACGAATTCCGAAAAAATCCTTACTGATATCGGGTTGAACTGATTTTTTACGAGGTTCCATAAAAAATATTTTAAAAATAATGGGCGGTTCAAATCATTTTTGTGGGACCCGAGGTGGGCCCCACAAAATCCATATGTGCACGATGTGTACATGCTTATATGTACCCCTAGTTTTTGCAACCCTATGAAACTTCTTTATCTTAAAAATTTATCTCAAAACCAAACAATTAAATTTGATTTTCCAATCTTTCTTATCGTACGGATGAAATTTGGCGAGGATTCCCAATCTTTACTTTTCCCACAATTTTCACCATCCACATGGGGCTCGGTGGCTTAAGCGCACCTCAAAAAATTTCTGGAAGACTAAAAATTTTCCTATCCACTAGCCTGGGCGGATAAAAGCCGCGAGAAAACTTGTACTACAAATTTGTCTCACAATAATTGATATTCGCGGGAATAAAAGTTGCACTCGTGCGCGAGGGGACTTGCACAGAAATGGTTTTATACTACTATCAGTTAGTCATGTATCTCTCTTGAATAATGACAATCTCAATTTTTGTCACATATTTTGAGCTATATAAATCGAAGTGTCTAATTAAGCACCTCAGAATTAAGAATCATACAACGTCCAATTACATACACAAGAAGAATAAAGGGTGGACCCTTCCAAAGAATTACTACCAACATCTGATTCCAAATACATTATTTAAGTACATGAATGTCACCAATAACATAAATGAGGAACTTGAAATTAATCAATCGGAATAAATGAAAAAAAAAAAAAAAAAACAGGGTATGACATCACATCTCATGATTGCCAAAGTAGAGATAGAGTTACGGATCCAGCTTGCCCGCACCTCGAACTAATCCCTGCAGCCCATCCCACAGCCTTTTCACAAATCAGAAACAATTAAGTACAGTTAGTGATTTGTGCCAGTGACAAATTTGTTTCCTTGTCCAGGACTCGGACCGGAGTCCTTAATTCCTCCAAGAGTACTGTAGCTGTTGGTAAAATGGTGTCCGGCGCCGGGACTTGGGCCTGAATCCTTAATCCCACCAAGAGATAACATTAACCCTTCAAGATTATGCGTACCCTTCATCACATTGAAGGGGCGAGCTTGCGTTGGAGAGAGAATCAAGCTAAGCAAAAGAACGAGGAAGCAGAAACCGAGACACGCGGCGTGCACTCTGGCCATTTTATAGAGAGAGAGAGGGAGGGAGGGAGAGTTAATTTCGGTTTGAGTTGGGATTTGGAGTGTGATGAAGAATGAGAGATCTGGTGCCGAATTTATATCGAAATGGAGGGAGTTTGCATGCACCATTCAAACGAAAGTGACTCTGGAAAAGGAAGAAACGAGGGAGGTTCTTGGTTCCCAGGAAAGTAAAAGGCATGTGCAGGGAAAAATTGCGAGTCCAAGTTGAATGGTATGGAGAAACATTTTGGAATTGAATTGTTAATTCTAATGGCGGCCTTTTTTTCACAGGAAAATGTCTTCGTTAGCAGGCCAGGGACCAGAGACCATGTTAAGTGTTGGAAATTTGACCTTGGACCAATACTGAGTGCAGTGCAGTGCAAGGCAAAATGATTTATTGGAGTTCATTTCAGATAGTAAGCCTTGGATCAAAGTTGACATCTAAAGAATAGCCATAAGACTCCTACTCATTGCAATTTTGGCTACGAGCAAAGATGGAACCAGAATTTTATTTTTAGGGTGCCGAACATGTATTATATATATACTAGATATAACCCGTGCCTGAAGGCACGGCGCAATACATTTTTAAACTAAAATGAATTATCGAGGAGTGTAATTTTTTTTCATGGTCAATGAATGTGTATTCAAATTTTGAAAATGGTCCAACTTCTGATATGAGTGAGAAATCAATTCTCTTACACAGTTAGTGCAACTTTGAATTTGCACACACGACATTATAAAACAGAGCACACACAATTTTGAATTTGCACACACAGATTGAGAGAGGGAGAGAGCTGCTGCTTTGGGATACACTTGAGTGAGAGAGAACAATTCAATATGAGAGTCTTGTGTTATTCTATTTTGGAGACCCTCCTCCGGGCATGATCAGCTTGTGTTTCTCTAGGGCTTGCCTGTTTAGGCACGAATCAAAGAATTCGTTATTCAATATGATTTCAAGTGACCCAGCAACATAATTTTATCACCACGAAAAACCAATTACTCATTATACTATTGACTACATAGACTAATAATGTAAACAACACTAATAATTTATATCTGCTATCGAATGCTCTAAAAAACCCAGAAGTAAGAGAGCAGAACATTTGTACCAAAAAAAAAAAAGAGAGCAAAACACACACACACTCGTGTGTCCTGTTCAAGACACAAATAAAAAATGGGGTCATTCTAGCTACCAAGATACCAACCAACCAACCAAGAAAAAAAAAGGCTGCTAATTTTGCCACTTCCTTTTTTGTTAATATCACTCTCCTGCCAGTGTATTTTTTGTGCAAAAATACGTGTACACTTGCAAGGGAGTGACAAAATCATTTCCAAAAAAAAAAAGACAGCACATAAAGATCAAAAAGAAGAGTCACCAAAAGCAATGCATGACAACAATTTCATTCCTATTTAAGATAACGAATTTGCCCATCAATCAAATAAGTACTTGTACACACCAATTTTTCATGCAAACTTATCCACTTTGAATAAGCGGCAAAGCTTATGATCTTTAAACTCCAATACCAAGCTCAAATCAGTAAGGGTCCCCAAACGTGAGCACAATATGATCCCAGCAAAAGTCCTAAGGTTAACCAATGCAAACTGTTAGAGAGAATAAAGCAAATTAATCCAAAGTCCATCATCCCAATGTTACACAGAATAGCTATAGAGAAATAAGATGAATACAAACCGCATGCATAAGAGTAAACCACCATCAAAGATTTGGCGAATCAATATCAAAATGGGTAATCTGCAAGAAAAAGCAGATTAAAAGGTGGCTCAACATAATTTCGTATCCAGATCCCACATTAAAAAGTAAAAAGATGCTGCAAAGACCAAATTAGTTGTCCGCATATGACATGGTACTTTGCCATGGATTAAAATGTTTAAAAGAAGTTTAAGTACATACACAATCAAATGCAAAACGGTTAAGGAATTTCTAAATTAAAATATTAAAATTGTTTAAGAATCGAAATATGATAATACTTACAACCCCGTCACTCTTACGAATTGGAATAAAGATATGCCGTCACTCCTACGAATCGGCAAACAACAAATAAAATGATGCTCAAGATCTACTGTAATATCAAAAAGAATGAGAAACTGATCTATTTTTCAATTGCGAACATATTTTTCACACAATATGTGCTCTGGCATGCATTTGTTAGGAAAACAAATACTAAAGCGGGGAAAAAGAAATACGTATATCCAAGCATTGACCTATGCAATTTAGATTTGCCCACCATATGCTACTAATACGACACCAAAGCAAAGGTCACCAATATTTAGTTTATTGGGACTGAACAAAGCAAAACTCAAGAAACAGGTTAATAGGGGGGAAAATAGAGTTTACAAAGGTGTAAAATTTCTATAATATTCCCTGTTGGCAATGCGGATATGGGAGAAGAGGAAGGGAAGAGGAGGAGGTTGTACAGATATGTACATTTTTGGGGCCCGTTGGAGGTTCTTACAGATTGATTTAGCTCCACTCCATACTCTTATCTACGATACCCCACCAAACTCAAATTGTATGACTCCAACGTAGGCTAACAAAGAAAATCAATTAAAACCGCCCATCTCGTAGATTTCGCCCTCAATAACATGTGTGGAAAAAATGAACTTGGTCCGATACAATGCCCTTTAGAAAATTGAAATGTTGCTCAAGCGTGAAAGATAAAACATAAAACGAACAGCACCTTGCTGTGGATTGAGTTTTTGAACAAACTATAAATCTTGAATGGAAATGCCCATATCACAATAATAGTGGACAAATCTAAAACTGTACCAGTAATGAAATTCAGTCTTGAACCGAGAAGAAAGAATACGATGTTCTACCTCACTTTGCAACCATTGCTGTGAGTAGTTTGGTTATACCTGAACTTGGTGTTGGTGTCTAGACAGAGATGTTAATGTGAGAGAGAAGGTCCAAAAGAGATTGCAATGTTAGGAGCTCAAAATTTGAAATGGCTAATAATGGCCGAAAGTGTTGGGATTCCCATTTACTGTGTTTGAAAAACCAATATCCGAGCGTGGAGTGAGGCTTTGCTACATTTTTTCCTCTGAGCACATATAACCCGTTCGATTAAAGGTTGAATAATATGAATCCTGTGATTTATGGTACATTAATGAATTGATAGCTGTAAAACTTTGGTTTTGGTTTCCCAAGTAAGGAAAGGAAGCAGATTTTGAGTTTTTTTTTTCTTTTCTCCGTTCCCAGTATTGAAGAAAGGAAACAGAAAAATGAAAATCCACGACCAAGGTATAAAATAAATCAATTCTCATGTCCATAGATGGTTAGATCGTCCGAAATTAAAAGTCCCAAAGAGTTGTCTAAAATGGGTCAACATTATTTTACCATCAATGGCGAATATTGTTGAGTGATAAAAAGCAGATTAAAATAAATTAGCTCTTAAGCAAAAGAAAGCTAATAGAAAAGGAGAATAAATTCAAACAGATTGGCAAATAGTATGGGAAGGGGTCGATGGAATTGCTAAATTTTTCGAATAAATCAATGGCGAATATTGTCCATTAACATCACCATGTCTACCGTCTCACTTCAAAGAAATTGATTTAGAAAAATATAGCACCACTAAAATCACCAATCCTTTGTAGAAAATTGACCCCAATTGACATATATTGTACCCAATCTCCAAAAAAAAAATCCTACAGGTGTGATATTGTTATGGGAATTCGCAAGAGAACTACGACCTTATGCCCGTGCCTATGACACTCTAGAGAATTTGTAACTACCCATTAATTAAACCAGAAGAAGAAACAAAATGAAAATTTGTAAGAGAACCTGAAAATCGATATGATTTTGAGAGAACATCAAAACTATACAAACTCAGTTGTCATACTTACCCAAAATAAAAACCTTTTATCATAACCGAAGGATACTTTTATTTTGATTAGAGTTCAAGAAATAGGAATTGAACCCACTCCAATGACCTTATCAAACTAGCTGGAACAAAAAAATCACAATAATACACTTAAAACACAATAACTACTCAAGACACTATTTGAAGACAAAAGATGTAGCAAAGATCAAAGGAAAGGGATTTTGTACCACGCGTTGAATAGAATCCTAGAACACTGAGAACAAAAGAGCTATACCTGTGGAGAGAGGGCGAGAGTGAGGGAGACGGGAAAGAGAATTGGAAAAAAGAAGTTTAGGGGGGAGAGAGAGAGAAATAGAATAGGAAACAAACAACAAAAATAAATTAGTTTGGTTAATTTGTATAGCATTCATTATCGAGAATAATTAAAGATGTAACCAAAAATTTGTTCGTCATTCAATCCTTACCATAAAAATGCATTTAGCATTTGACGCCTAAAAAAAAAAAATTCAACGCCAATCCTTATCCTTACCAAAACTGCATTAGATAATTATATTCGACCATTGAAATCCTTACTCAAAATTGCTATAAATCATTACTAATTGTATTTGACCATTTCGAATTCCTTACCAAACCTGCATTAAAAAAAAATCATTACCAAAATTGAAAATCATTACTCAATCATTTATTCCAAAAAATGCAAGGTATTTACCAAAATGCCAAGGGTCGAATGAATGGTGGAGATTTATGCAGAAAAATGTGTACTAAATTTAACGGTCAAGATTTATATAGAAAAAATATGTGGGCCACCACACCGTCGCGAAATGTTTTATAGATATATATATATATATATATATATATATATATATATATATATTGTGGCTATTAGAAATAGAAAATTGGATTAGAACATAATAAATATTTCTGAGTTTCAAAAAAATCAAAATAGCTAGCATATCAAAACCTATATAATAAATGAGGTTTCTCATGTAGAGTGTACAAAAATAACATTAATTTGAACGCAATTTATCTACTAAAGTGTGACAAAGTAGTTTGAACTTCGAAGTGTGTTTGACGCTCTTACATATCATTTATGACCTTCATGATAGAATCAACATCAAAATTCTCTAGCAACGTATATCTCAATGTCCGTGATGAAAAAAAAAATTTGCCAAAATGACGCAAGGGAATTAACCAGAGATTAGTTAATATACTAATCCAAACGAATAAGCACTCGAATATACGAGCAGTTCTTGAATCCACAAGAAAAGAGATAAACTCAGAGATTATTATGGATAAAAAGTTTAAGTACGAAATTAGGTGGCCTAACCCTATAAACCCTAGAAAACATGCCGAAAAACAAAGAATCCCAGAAATTAGGGAAACTATTAAAATTTGGAAAATAGGAACAAAAATAAGACTTTTCCAACTGGAACCAACATCTAAGGAAAATAGGAACAGAATTGGCCGGAGGGCAATTCTGCTTCAGCCCACCAAGTTTGGACCCAATTCGAGTTTGTCCGTAATTTGCCAAATCGAACAGTCTGCAATAAAACCTTCTTGGACTTACATTAGTCCAACTAATCAAGGAATTCAGCAGCTACTTGTTCTTAGAGCATGTACACCAAGCACTTGGTATTTTACCTATCCAAAAGTCCATATTTCATTTTACCTACTCAAATCTCTCTCAATCCCACACCAATCCTCTCTATTATTATCTATATCTTCACAAAATACTATAAAATATTGAGAGAGAGAGAGAGAGGGAGAGGGAGAGAGAGAGAGAGAGAGAGAGAGAGAGAGAGTTGACTAGGGATATAATAAAAAAGTATATTGCTTATGAACAGTGCATAGCTATTTATACCGAGCTGTTGAAGTAAATGTATTTTAGCTTGGTGTTTTGCTACTCTGCTGCATGCCAGATTTTGGAGATAACCTCGATCTCTACTTTACCTAATTCTGTGCATATAGCTGTACATGCTCTTAGAGCTGCAAATGAGCCGAACCGAGTTTTAACTTGTTCAGGCTCAGCTCGAAGTATTTTGGGTTGGGCTCAACTTGTGACGAGCCATGATCCGTGAGTTCGAGGTCGGCTCGTAAGCTGTAACGGCAGCTCGGACTTAGCTCGTAGCTGCTCGGTAAAGAAGAAAAGACTTTCCTTTGCACAATTCTAGTCCCACATCGGAAGAATAAGGCTTAAGAGGCAAGGTGATTTCCCATAAAGCTTCTACTCCACTCTCCCCAATACACATTGAGTGCAGCACATGAATAATCATGTGGCAATTCCAAGCATGAAAGTAACTTCCGACTTGAAATGAGGGGGATGGGCTCCTCTTTTGGTTTGGCCCCTGCATAGTTAGAAAGAGACAAGCAAAACGATATGTATACATATAGCACTAATGCTTCGGATCCCATCAGAACTCCGCAGTTAAGCGTGCTTAGACGAGAGTAGTACTAGGATGGGTGACCCCCTGGGAAGTCCTTGTGTGGCGAAAGGGAGGAATTGTTGTTTGGTACGTCAGTTCAGAGTCGAGGGCACACAAGGTGCCCATGGAACAAGCTGCACCCCTGCTCAACACTCACGAATTGCAGGAGGCTGCAGTACAGTGTCGACACCAAATTCTCGTGCAATACAGTGTCGACACCAAATTCTCGTGGGTGGACATTCTTGTTGTAGCTTTTCATCAGCTGCTCCTGGTACGAGGCCAGGTGCACTAGAGCTCGTTCTCTCCTCTCCTCGGCGAGGTCTAATCGGTAGTCTTACCGTAAAATTGAATATGACCAAACACTTCAAAAATATGCTGTCCATCATCTAGTTATATATCAAGTCCACAAACCGTACGCCCTTCTCTGCAGTCAACTGAAGAGAAGCCGGGTTCTTATTTAAAAATGTCACTTTTCAGTTTACCTGTCGTTCAAGTAGCCCCAAACAAGTACAACAGATAGGCTCTGGCCATCTGTGCCTCCTCCAACTCTGAAGTAGGTATCCTCCCCTGCAAATACCTAGCAAATACGATTCACAATTCGATAACAGGGCATTGTGATTCTCGATATGATTCACGATTTGACATCCTTGATCCGAGGTGTGTAGGGTGCAACAAAAGGACAGTTGGCTTAATTTTGTAAGCCAAACTCACCCTTAATACTTCATTTCTGGAATTTTGTACCAAGCCGATCTGCTGCTGCTCAACATTGTCTACTTCACCTTCTTTTAGATTATATCCACTTACATTTTCTTTATCCACAGAACATAGGCAACATAGTTGTTACAGTCACCTCATATGATCATTAAACTTAAAAATGCCTGGAGTTATGGTATCTCATTGGGCTAGATTTCATTATACGACACACTAATATATTTCTCCTTCTCTAACGTTAAAGCACCTAATGGCCTTTATTGTAATTGCTGATGGCTGGAACATGGGTAGTTCTAGAATATCGGGATGTGTTTTTGCACTTTTCCTTGGTATGTGTTAAGAAAACATACCAGATATTATACCTTATTCAAGCCTGATACACGCTTAATTTTTCTCTCTTTTGAAAAGATAGTGTTGCACCAATTTTAACTAACTTGGGCTCATTTTCAAAGCCTATGTTTGCTGTGATTATTTCCTCAGAAAAGGTTTAGCGTGTGCAGTCCAGCAATCTGCTCTTCTGCTCTAGGTTGCTGCATTGGCCATGGCTGCTGCTATCCCATTGTGTCCCAGCGTATTAATAGCCTCTTTTGTGCTCATCATTTTGCCAAGTCCTTGTTCAATATCCTAACAAATAACAGACAATTCAATAAAATCCATGAATCATTGTTTTGGAAAAGGAAAGATAAGTGGTACTGAAATTGAAATTGATGAAGGAAAGACAATTGGTTGTGTGGTCGGGGACCTCTTCTTTGACTCTGATTCTTGCTTTTATAGAGACCAATGCATGTCATTTCAAGAATCACAACTCTATAGCTGAAAACATCGGTTCTCTAAGTTGCTTTCCCACATTGGTTTATTATAACCTTCAAAACTAGTACATGAACCTGTGCGGCCTCTCCACTCATTGCTAATTGGTTTTGAGTTGGATGCTTTAACAAAAGTTAATATGCCTTACAGTCATGTGCTTGTTCACCCCAAAACGTCCATACACTTCCAAAATACACCAAAATGGTACAACACCTTACCAAAACATCTCTACGGTTCCAAAACACGAGCTGAGCACTAGTTGATTTGAGCTCAGTTATGAAATGAGCTCTATAATCAGTTTGAGATCATTCGTTTGGGTAACAAGTCAAGTTTGAATAAGCTTAAAATTGAGCTGAGCTTTGCTCGTGAGTTTGTTTGGGTAACAAGTCAAGTTTGAACAAGCTAAAATTGAGCAAAATTGAGCTGAGCTTTGCTCGTGAGTTCGTTTGGGTAACAAGTCAAGTTTGAACAAGCCAAAATTGAGCTGAGCTTTGCTCGTGAGTGACTTGGTTCATTTGCATCCTTATTTCTATACATCACAAAAAATCACCATTCATCCCATTGTTGCACAAGTCTTTACAAGTTTCGTAGCTCAAAACTTTTTTCATCGTATGGGGCATCTATGAACATGGGTGCAGCCCGTGCAGTACTAAACGAGCAAGCGGAAGCCTGACCCTGCCTAAAAAATGTACTGTATGATAAATGATATGGACCAATTTTACTCTATTATGACACCAATTGCCATTGCCATGGATAAATAGTATCAACAATTTCTCAACATTTATAGTTGAAAAATCAAAGTTAGTTTTCAAATGTCACCTTTACGAAAAAATATATTATTCCTAATTGGCCGCCCTCGAGTTGAAATCATGACTCCACCCTTTCTTTCTTTTTTGATAATGGAAGAACAGTCTTACAGCTAAGCCACTAAATGGACCTAACTGCGCAACTCAAACCTCCGGGAGAGCTAGCGCAGTCACACCAGTCACGGTTCCCCACTTACTTCAGGGTACTCAACCGGTGGGAAATCGAACCCCAGACCTTGAAGAATACTCCCAAAGTCTGGGCATCCAACCGAACCATTTGGGCAACCCCTGGGTGTCATAACTCCACCCTTATGTATAGTAATAATACCGCGAAGACACTTTTGTTCATTGCATGTCCCGTGTGGGTGAACAAGATCCCTCATATAATTATTTGTCAAAAACAGCAAAATAGACCCCATATAGAGAAACGGATCCTCTTCACTCCTCAGTTTGAAAAGCTGTGTATTCGATCGTTGGGTTTTTATCTCCGATTAGCGCGGTTATTTAAAGCGTTGACGAACTCTATAAAACGAATGATTGTAATCATAAAAAAAAAATGGTCCCAATATGTGGCCCAAACACCTGGCAGCATCGAACTCCAATGTCTAGTTATGGAAATAGCGATTCTTCCTTGTGTGATTGCCAGTCAAATTAACCTTTGGATCTTGCAGTCATAATCCCCGGTCCTGGACTCCTATTAGTGGGGGAATAATCAAAATGTTTTTGTGGTTTGCTTTTCATTTCTCTCTTCAGGGAAGGCATCTTATATTCCACTCGTTCTTTTCCCATACACAATGGTTCGTTGTAACCATTACACGTGGAGATCCATTTTCGTTTGGCTCCATTCTTTGGCAGTCGAAAGGGTGGAGGAAGAGAAGAGAAAAAAAAGAAACATTTCTCTCCTTTACATTGATTGTTATGATTAACATGTACGCACGCCTTTGCCCAAGAAAAGAACCTCAAATGCTGGAAGAATATAGAAAGATTGGTGTCCAAGGAAACGCCTTTTACAAAGGGTGGTCAACCTTGGCTAGCTTTTCCATTTGAATTAAAAAAAAAAAAAATTGAAACATTTTGGTAGGACTGAAATTTGATATGCCTACTAGAGGACAGTGGAGCTACAACTCAGCAATACAAATGGTAAGTGTTATCTGCCTCGTGCCACGTGAGTTTGAGAGGAATCAATCTCTTGACAATGGCGATCTAAGAAGAAAAAGAATATCGACCCAAAAAAAAAAAAAAAAATTTGCTCCTGTGAAAATGGAGGTTTAAACTGCCCAGCTAATCCATTCCAAAAACAGAACAAACAAAAAATAAAATTTAAGCATCCCATGGAAAATACCCTCCCCTCTTTGTGACCTTATTGGTGTTTTTTGACATACAGTATACATCAGCGGGAGTTAGGAGGTGTTAAGTATGTTAGTCAACGAGGGGTTCAGAGGCTATCCATAGTCCTAAAACCCTAACCTGCTCCATGTGGAACTCAAACTCAATGGCCTTATTAATTAAACAGGAGTGATATGGATATACAAATTTAACTAAAAGTCTAAAGCTAAAAGGAATACCAGAAAGTGCAGGTTAATTTATTGCAATGAAAGTGCACTGTGAATGGCTAATTAAAGTTTGAAAGTAAGACAATAAACATATTTTATCCCACCTCCTAAGATAGAAAAATGAAGATTCAGTCAAATGGCCGGGAACAAATAAGCTACGCTCCACCTTTGAAGAGCACTTTTCACCGTCCAAAGCAAATCCTAAATCTAAAGTCGGTAGCTTAGGCCATGGAGATGCTCATGCAGCCCTTCAACCACCTTTATTTTCCAGCTCCACTTGTTATATACACAGCTCCACTTGTTATATATACACATAGTGTAAGGACCAAATTCAGAAAACACTAGTTTTCGCGTGTGTAGGTGTATCGTAATCAGAAATGGGAAAGAAGAGAAACACTGCTTCGATGTTGATGGTCATGGGTTTGATAGTGGCGATCATTGCGTTTACTCAGCCAATTCTCATCAACTCTAGAGTACTACTGGCTTCAACTTCAATGGCCGAGAATGATCAGATCGATACATCTGATGAAACCATTCATGGGTTTGAATCTGTTGGAACATCTTCATCTCTTCAGTCATTAAGCAACACAGACAGGCGGCAGGTTTTGGTGAAAAATCAAGTGTATGTATTTGTTTCGGGACCAAGCGACAAAGGAACCGGCCACAAGTAAGTTCAATATCCATTTCGAGTATTTTTCTGTTTGTGGATATGTACTTATTGGGAGGCAAAGTATTCATGTAGTTTTGTAATAATATTGGTGATTACAAGTTAGGCTCGTACATTGTAGGGAAATTACATGTAGTTTTGTATCGGAGAGAGGTTGTTTCCAGCTGAAATCAAAAGCAACACTAGTGGAAATTTACCAGAAAAGATGAGCAGTAATGCAAGTACTCCGGTTCTGTTTTTCTCACTTATAACTTGCTAAAATTGCTCAAAGAGAAATTGGAGCGGCGTGTTTGGCCCAATATTCCAAAATTCGTACATGAAACTGTGTTAATTCGGAACTCCTTATTCGAGAAAAAGAACTCCCGATCGCTAACAAACAAAAACTTAATAAATTCGCGTTACCAGACCAGTCCCTCACAGCTAAAGCTCAGATATAGTCTGTTAACAAAAGTTACAAAACTGCTTGGCCCAATGCAAGCATAGTGATTCTGTTTTTGCACTTCTAATTTGCTAAAATTGAAAACAAAAACACCACACATCAATCCTCAAAACTGGGTTAGTTAACATTGCTTGCCTCACAACTTCATGTATGTTTCCCCACGTCCTAAATGTACACTCAGTTGTGCGATTGTGCCTCAGAGCTTACGAATTTCACCATTCATGTAATTATGTCAGTTTGGGAGGTGAAATTATGAAGAGTAAATATCAGCATAAAGCCAAAGAAAAGTGATTAGGGTGTTGCTCGGTCTCAACTAACTGGTCGGAGGGCAGGCAGTCGCCGAGGAAGCCAATTATACAAAAGAAGGGGAAAAAAAGAAAATTATTTTTGTAATGTTGTACTATTAACAATATCAAAGACTGATCTAGAATTCTTAACAGGAGAATGCCGGCTACACTATATTACCTTTAGTCCTTGAATCAAAGACTCATCTAAACCTCTGGATAGATCCCCTCGAAGACCTGAGGACAAAAGGGACACATGAGGAAGAAGTTGGAAAATGAAAAAACCTAAGGGTTTTCTAACACATTCAACACATAGAGCAAGCTAATTGAAATTGTATTGACCAAATAGGATGGCTAACCATAGCCAAGGGAAATTAGGGACCTTGGCTATCCAACAACAGAAAAATCCCCCCATCCCTCACTCTCTTCCAATTTCTTGACACTAATGAAAATGGGTTTGGAGGGGAAAAAAATAAGAAAGAAACAGTCTCAAAAAAATTCAAGAGGTGCAGAGAAGAAAGATTGAAGGAAAAAACATGGTGACTTCCATGAGAGGGCAATTTGAAGCGCAACATGGTGGAAGTGAATGTGTTACCCACAAAAAACAACCTGCTTTAAAGAAACTAGCTGTGCTATGAGGATTTCCAGAGTTAACATAGGTAAATGCTCCCTCTCTCCAATTTCTGACCCTAACAACATTCGATCACCTTTCAAGCATTTCCAACAGAACATGAACCTAGCATGATCCACATAATCGGTAATAAACAATAGATATACGAAACCCTCAATGCTATCCATCTTATAGGAAGAAAAGGAAGAAAACAACCAATGGACTAAACTATATGTTGCCATGATTTGTTAGGCTAGTAGCTAGCTTCTGTTTTTATTAACTCATGCAATTTATGCTTCTCTGCAAAGATCGCTACAAGAAAATGGACTCATAATCCAAAATAAAAATCATTCCGCATAAAGCAAAAAGAGAAACTTAGAATGATAATGCCTCAATTGTTAAATTGAAAGGTTGCTACCAAGCAATACACTAACCTTCCTTGCCAAGACAAAAAGAGGGGCGTATAAAGAACACTTGGTAAAAAATAAAGATATATAACTCCATCTGGGGGCATATAAGAAAACTTGGTAAAAAATGAAGATATATAACTCCATCTATCTGTCATTCCATGTATTTGACTTATAAGACTAAGAAACTATTCATCAAGTTTTAAGTTTCCATCCTCCACATGAATCAAGTGCTTGATTATCCAATTTTGACAAAAATCACCTTGTTGGTTCATGAATATGACTGCGTGAGTTAATGTAGAACATATAACCTACTTATCCACTACCACAAAAATCAATCCCTCTCTTGGTTACATGATTTTCTTATTTTTCAGTCGTATTGTTTACTTTCTTTTTTGAGTAACAAAAACAACAGAACCCATGTAGTCCCCAATCATTGGGGTTATGGGCGGGGGAGGATTGGAGACAAACCTAACCTATGGCAATATGCACAAAGTAGCAGTTTGTTTTTTGAGTAACGAAGTTCAAAAATTAGAAACAAAGCAATTAATGTCCAGGTTCTTGGCCTAAAACCAGCAACACTCCATGGAAATCTACTGGAGAACTTATAAGAGAATAGATGATTTAGCATGTTGAGAAGATAAATGCATTACAATAAAAAATGGTGTAGTAAGCAGTTTCAAATTAGTCGTCGTCCGGATAATTCAGAAGAGAAGACGTAGGAAACAGGACCATTAAGTCAGAGAAGGAAACCCATAAAAGAAAATTCAAAGGACATTCAATATTAACGGTATATGTACCTGGACAATTGATGGAACAGAGTTGCCTTCCCTCATCCAGACAGAACTAAATGTAAGGATTTAGTTCGGAAAACCTGAAGATGGTACTGTGTTGCTGTGGGTTCCATGGGAGACCAAGGGAGAAGGGGAGTTTGAGAGGGATAGAGAGAGAGCAAATAAATTGTTTTATTACTCGTGGGTTTTGATTTGAAATTACTGTTTCAGGATAAACAGATTTGTACACGTGAATCTCCACGGTTGAAACGTATTGGATGACTTGGGTCTGCTCTTTAGATGAAAAGGAGCAAATAAATGGCCAAGATTTATAGAGACCATCTCAACCAATAAGAGAGTGACACATACACGCTTTAGGGAAAAAAAAATGTGCTGTTTTATTATAGAGATGTAGAAGACATTTGAAAAACCGAGATGTAGAAGACATTTGAAAAAGCGACTTGCTTATGTAGAAAAGTACCTTTTTCTCCCAAATTTAGTTCAAAATTAAGAAAGACTGGTGTGGATGCTCTTTTTTTTCTTTTTTGCATCAAAAAAAAGAGCTTCATAGATATATAAAAGAGTCAATACAGGAAATAAGTGAGTACAGACCCAAATACTAAATACAAAGCAAACAAGAACAAGAACAAGAAAAATTACAAGTTAATTCAGGGAAATACTGCAAATGTGGACTGATAGAGCAAGAAAGTAGAAATCAAACGACAAGGGGGCTGCAATTGCTGGTAACTCCTTAATGCCTTCTCAAAACTCAGTTAAGTCCAATACGGGCTGAGATGACCTAGGCCACTGCGGAAATTATCGTCCCACTAACTCCACGACCTTGGAAATCATATAAGATCAACATGACCACGGCCACCACATTCTAAACACAAAATATTACCAGTTCCACCACAACCTAAGCATCGGACTTTGACAATGATGCCCTGGCTTTCCATTATGGAGTCAACATATAAGCCAGAACCAGAGCAAGTGCGGCAAAGGACAGCCCCTTTG
This sequence comes from Rhododendron molle, assembly GCA_025413875.1. Classification (NCBI taxonomy): domain Eukaryota; kingdom Viridiplantae; phylum Streptophyta; class Magnoliopsida; order Ericales; family Ericaceae; genus Rhododendron; species Rhododendron molle. The sequence continues at coordinate 12,204,986 of CM046395.1, read as the reverse complement.
GCTTGGCAATCAGGGCAGCTGGGGTTATCTCCAATTACTTTCTTTGCTAAAGATAAACCTACTGGCGTCTCAATTATCTCCTCTGGTATAGCCTTATCAGAACAAAACAGCGTTTCAAGACTGCTTCTTCGCCTGTGAGCATCTTCAACTGCATTACACAAAGCCGCGCCGCGAGAAACAGCGCCATTGTTGGAAAGGGCATCGATTGTGGTACTGATGGGTTGTCTCCCTTTGAAACCAAACAACGAACGCCTTTGAAGATGAGGCATAATGGGTGGAGACAACATGGTGAACACTGATGATGAAATCGTCCTCATCGTTGAATCAATTTTCAAAGCTGCTTTTCCAGATTGGAGGGGAAACAATTTCCGTGCAATAGTTGATTAGGGGGAATTTTTTTGTGAATAAATTAAAAAGGGTTCGTTCGAAACACAGTTGCAAGAGTTGCGGAGGAATCGATGGTTTTATAAAATGGCAACGGGGCGAATTGGGCAGATATGGGCATTTTTCGTACCCGATATGACTACCCTACCCGAATCCGCCCTGATAACCAGACGAGGGAGGGGACTTCTCCCATACCTGAACCAAACAGGGTTCGAGTATTCCCTGAACCGAACGGGTAACCGAATCTCTCCCTTAAGCGGTCCAGTCAAGACCAATCAAGCAACAAAAAATTGATAGACCAAACCAAAATAGACCCATTTGAACAACGATATTGATTTTTATTTTTTATTTATTGGCAACTACGTTATTGATTGGCCAAATTCACAAGCCAGCCAATTCAAAAAAACCAACTAACAATACATCTAGAGAACTAAATCCCATTTATACAACAGTTTCATCTCAAACTGAAAAACAGAGATAAAAGATGAACAAAAATCTCAACAAATACTGTTAGGGAAGCACAATCAGATTAAGAAAAAGGTCTAGAGCAAACCCTACTTCTTCTTAGTTCAAAACAACCAACTGATTATCTACAAAAAGAAAACAATCCCATTTATACAACAGTTATTGCTAACGTATAGAGAGGGAGAGAGACTTACGGCCGGAAAACTCTGCAGAGGGAGATCGACGACGACAGACGAAGTGGTGATGATCGGCGGCGATGGCGGACGGAGAAGACGATGGGGTTGGGGTATGGGCGTGGGTGAATGTTGAATTATAGGAGTAGCGTGTAAAACTGATTCATGGATTTCCGGAGGAATCGATGGTTGTGTATATGTGGAAAAAATTTCAGTGCCGAGCGGGTACCACGTGGCGTCCGCTCACGCATCCGAGCCGTCTATTCCGTGTTTGAACGGTTCAGATTTAGAGAGAGAAAGTGTTTGGGTGAGAGGAGAGAGAGGATTTCAATCCAAACCGTCCAAAAATAAATCGGACGGCTCGAATGCGCCGAACGAATGCCACGTAAGCAATACCCGCTCGGTACTGAAAAATTTGTCGTGTATACATACATCAGGAATACATATTTAAATAATTTTGTTCCTCCATTTATGATAGATGCACTTCAAAATTTATCTCTAATATTTTAAAATACAAATAGCGCATTTTCAAATATATATTCGCGTGGGGCTCCATTCGAAGTCTCGAGCAAATAATTGTAGTAATTCATCAATTTGCTTAAAAACATAATGTTAAGAGTTTTCGTAAAAAAAAAAAAAAACTCATTCAAATATTGATAAAGACTTGATCGATTCATTTAGTTTTTATTCTGTAAATTTTAGAGACAAATACCAATCGAGTCTTTTATCGATATTCAAATGAGTTTACTTTTTTATGAGAACTCTTACAAATATGTTTGAAACAAATTGTACACTCTGATCATTTGCGTGAGACTTCAAAATGAGTTTTCACACAAATTGAGTGTCAGTTTTATTATGTGTCAAACTATGTGTTAGCATCATATACATATAGTATATGGGGCTGGTTCCCCGCATACGAAAGTTGACACAAGTTTTGCATTGTACCCATTTTGGAGTTTCACAGAAATGATCGAGGTCGTTCATTCAATTTGTTTAAAACATATTATTGGGAATTCTCGTAAAACTCAACTTATTCAGATATCGGTAAATGCTTAATCGATTTATTTAGTTTTATACCATCAAACACTTGCCGATATCTGAATAAGTTGAGCTTTACGATAACTTTTAACAGTATATTTTAAACAAATTGAACAGCTCTAAAACATTTGCATTAGACTCCAAAGTGGTTTTTTGTCAAAATTTGTATCAATTTTTTTTTGAGAGAAGTCAGAGGACCAACGCATATAGAGATGGGGTGGAATGGAAAAGAAGCGCCCGACGTTACATTTTTAACCTTTCTTTATCAACCGGCCCCAAAAGTTTAATTTTGATTTGTCATTTTTCCGAGACATTCGAAACAAAACCTTAAGGGCCCGATTGGATGGTATGAAAGAGAGGTATATTGTGCAATACACCCGTATTAGGGTTTGACGGGACAAGTATGGAGCCGCTTGGATGCGATTTTGTCTCCTGTATTCACGTATCCCCCTTCTCCCTTTATTCTGTCGATGGCGTATAAATTATAGCCACCCCTTGAGGCGTGAATAATTTATACGGCCTAATATACCTCATTTCTTGACAGATCTACCCTCACTCATCCCCCTCTTCATTTGTTCCATGTGTTGCTGTACAATAGCAAAAAAACAACACTTTCCACTTGGATTGTCCCACATTTTTATGTAATTCTTGTCTAACTTGCATTATTTGATTGGCCACTTTCAATTCTTCAATTTCCTCGTTGCTATGTTTTTCTAGTGTTCTTTCATTGTTGTTGAAAGAGATTGCACTCTCAATTTCCTCATTGGCCCAAACCCACATGCCTTTTCTAGTAGGGGGGATTATACCAGCAAAAATATGTGTAATAGTCTTCAGCCTAGTAAAAAAAAAAAGAAAAGAAGAAGACCAAAAAAAGTGTGGCGGGATGATAGTTCAAGAGGGCTAAGTATTATAAAATGGAAACATGTGGGTAATATTTAACTAATTTAAAAAATGAATTATATGTTTAAAAAACAATTTTTTAATATTTTGCATATTGTTTTAATTTTTTTAATATCATTATATTAGTTAACTAATTTATTATTGATTATTTGTGAAAAAAATTTAATCAAAAGTTAGATTTCATAATTATATATTTACTGTAATGAATAATCAAATTAAACACTGCACAAGGGCAAATGAGTCATTTGACTATTTTTTACATCATACACCCTTCTTTATATACCATATTTATCCTCCATCCAAACGGCGTATTATTTTATCCCCTTCTGTAGAGACCCGTCCCAAATATTAATTTATTTTATTTAATGTGGCTACGTGTAATTATATTTAGTAATAAAGTAAGTCATATATTTTTTTTTTCATATAGACATGCATATATATGTATATGTGTGTTTCGTTGATAGGGCTTGAGTTGTGTGCTATGGACCTTGTAAGTGGGACCCATATGTGATAGAGTTCTTTTTTTAATATAAACTTTTAGAGTTAACTATTATTAATTGTTAGCTTTATGGGCGTTAGTGTAATAACTCAAAACATTTTAGAAGATGGAGCAATAGCTTGATTCTTGGAGGACCATAGTGGAATTTTTCACTTAAAAAGTGAAAGCTGCCAGAAAGAACTCGTGAGTTCTCTGTTTTTCCTTTTGTTTTCTTTTCCGTTCACTCCCTCTCTCATTCTCTCTCTCTCCAACTCAACTCCAACAAACCCTTATGCTTCAAATCCAAAATCCAAAGCCAAGACTCGCAAATCTCATAAAAATGGAAGAGGAAAAGTTGATCTACGGACAAAGGGCTACGCACTGATCCTAACAAAATCTCGATCGGCCAACTTTAGAGTTCCTAGCTTTTTCAAAATATGGCTCTTTTGAGGTAGGATACATGACTAACTCTCTTGATATGTTTATTTTTAGTATAAATGTTGTGAATTTGTTGTAGAACATGAATATTTCTTAGATTATGTGAAAAATTGTGTTAGGATTTTAAGATCTCACATAAGGAGTATGGATTTTTGTTGATACTACTTGTTAAATTCTTGAAATTTATGTGTTATTGGAGTGTAGAGTTGTTTAGTGTTGAAAATATACGAAGTTTATTTGACACCTTGCATCCATGTTGCACGTTGAACATCTAGAGGAAAAAAAATATTTACTCGAGGTGTTAAGGTTGGTTTGAGATGCAAATACAATGACACTTGCACTTTTAGATTTTATTTTCTTATGACTTGTGAAAGTTACTTGTGTCAAATTGAAGAGTTCATATATGGTTAAAGTTTATTGAACGCTTGGGGCTTGAATACTTGGTTAGGATATGTGGACAATGTTTGAATATGAATTATCCCGTTTGGTGAGATAGGTTGAGATAATTGCGCTCGGATTATGTTGGTCTAGATCTAGGTGGTGCACCTAGGAAAAACAAGCTGAGCTTGGCGAGCTCTTCGGTGAAAGACCGGAAATTGTTAGGTGGTACATCGTACCCGATTACCCTGGTGCAAAGGTGATGCTTGTACCCGATTACCCTGGTTCATGGGGTGGTACATGTACCCGTCTACCCTTGGTTTGTGAGGGTGGTGCTTGTACCCGATTACCCCGGTTTATGGGGTGGTACTTGTGTCCAACTACCCTTGATTAGATATTGGAGTTAGCGTATGGCTATGAATTTGAGTTGAATCGAGGAATGATGGGTTAGGTTGATTAGTTGGGGAACGTATGAGGTCATTGATATTGTAAATTTACAGACACTTGAGAGAATTATGTGTGGTTTTTTAATTTATGCTTGTTTCACGGCATTTATGTTAAACTTGAACACATTATTTGGTTTAGTCTTGTTTCCTACGGGTTGCGGCTTATGTTGTTTAAACCATTTCAGGTGACAATGAAGCGCCGAATACTTAGTGAAGTGTAGCTACATGGAGTCTCTTTTGCGTTGTTATTTTGTTAGCATATGTCATGAAATGTGCAAAGCCATAAGGCCGTATTTGATACAATGTCTTTTGTAGTTTGATTGTGGAACCGAAAACTTATATTATTATTTTGGAATTGTAAAATTAGGAGTTATGTATTCATCTTTTTGGAAGCTTATCTTATGGCTTGTAGAATTTATTTTTGTCACTGAAGATTATGGAAAGAATATGTTGTTTTTGGGACTTATGAAAATAAAACTAGATAGTTTGATTCTATTGAGTTTAAGATTGGTGAAATATCTTCATAGTATAGAAAACTTCTCAAGGTTTTTTGAAAAATATATTCGTTACGAATATCTTTATTTTAAAAAATAAATAAATTACTTTAAGGTTTTACAGAAAGAAAAGTCTTTTATTTTGGTCAACCCTTCCGATATATGATGAAACTTGACTTTTCAACGCGATATTTATGCATCTTTGGCACGTGTTAGGTTTGATTTTTTTTCCTCGGGTGTTACACCTTCTCTAATACATCATCTAAACTAGGGGTGAATATGGCCTGGATTGGTTCCGTTTTATAGTAAACCAAGAATCAAACTAAACTTACGGAATATGAATTTAGAGAACCAACCCAACCCACAAAAAACATAGAATCAAACCAATCCAAACCATTAAAGTATGGTTCGGTTTCGATTTTCAACCACAGTTTGTTTTGAATTAAACTATCATTTTCAAAAAATATTTAAAGTACTTAAAAATATGAAGATAAATTAAAAGAAAACTTATATTAAAATCAATTCCATTCAAATTATCAAAACACATTAACATCAACCAACTAATTAAGAGTGGAATACCACAATTGCCTCAAGTCTTGGTAGTGGCGAAATTATAGGAATGTAATTTAGAGAAATTTAGGAATTGGGCAGTGTAAGTTGACTGATCTGGTGATCTCATGTGTTTTTTGTGTATAATAAATTAATAATCACAGGAAATTAGAAATGAATTGTCATATATAGAAATTTAGTCTAAATTATCTTGGCAGAGAAGAAAAACTAAATATTGCGATGAATTTAATAGGATCAATAAATTAGAAAAGTAGTTGACTAAGGCTCGAATATTTATTTGGTGAATTATAATTAAATTAGACGTGTATATATATATATATATATATATATATGTATATGTATTATACGGTTTGGAACCATAACTGTGAACGTGAATCCACAAACCAAACCATATAATACGGTTTTTAATTTTTTTAAACCATGACCAAACCATATTACTAAAAATCTGAAGGATTGGTCTTGACGGAATTCACGGTTTGACGGATTTTTCGCTCATCCCTAATCCAAACCATCTACTTTTTAATACACCTTCTATAAATGTCACATCAATGTGGGCCCTCCTTTCTTAACGAATATCCCTTATTATCTTATATTCTTCATAAATAATACACTCAAAACTCATACAACATCCAATCAGGCCCTAACGAACAAATTGCCGCACAAAACCTTAACGAACAAAAGCAAGCTCCTTAAATGACACCTAGATAGCTAAGCCTAGGTGCCATGAACTGATGGACAAAAGATAGCAGTGAATATTTATTTCTTTGGTTACTTGTTTTTTTGAAAAGGTTTTTTTTTTTTTTTGATTACTTTAGTGCTTCAATAGACTCTCTAAAATGGCTCCCTAGGTTGGCTCTTAATTGGTATACAAAGTTTGGGAATGGAGAGAATAGAGACAAGGGGAGTGGAAGAACCACTTACATTTTTGTGCGTAAATAAATTCTAGTATATTGGAGTACTTTGGGAATCAAATTCAGGGAGTCCACTAGAGTACCATTATATTTATAGACTTCGTTTGTTTGGTCGTAAGATATTTTTCTAAAAAATATTTTATTTATTTTTTGGTGTTTAGTTGTGCAAAATATAAAAAAATGTCATGTAAAACATTTTACTTCATATGATTGAAATATTTTTAACTTGAAAAGGTTGTAAGTTGGAGTATTTTTGAACTTTTGCTTCGCTACTCGATTAATAATTATGTTATTTTAGTTAGCTCTCCGCCAGCTCCAATCTCATTTACCTATGACTTAACGTTGTGCTTTCTCATTAAAGACGAAAAAAATTTGTATGTAATATATACATATGTATGTATGTTTATGTTAAAGAGAGAGGGAGTCGAGCTAATTTACAATTATTTTTTTATTAATCTGAACCAGAATTATGACTTATAGGGTTTGTTTAAGAAAACTTTTCGTGTGGAACAATTATCAACCAAATATCATAAAATAAAAACAAAACTTTTATTTTTTGCAAAATTATTTTACATGCAAATTTTTTTACGTTAGGAAATATTTTGTGAGAGCTGCTACTGACACAGATTAATTGTGCACAGATTTTGATGTGGGACCCATCACGAGTCCCACAAAACACAATCAGAGCCATTCATTAAATTCAAAATATTTTTTCAAGGGCTTCCGCAAAAAATCAACTCAATCTGATACCTAGAAGTAATTGATCTAGTCATTTATCTTTTCATTTAGGTCCGAACCTAAATGAAAAATTAGATGATTATATCGAGTACTTTTAAGTATCGGATTGAGCTAATTTTTCGCGGGGGCTCTTGAAAAAATGTTTTGAATTTAATGAACGACTCAAATCATTTTTGTACGACCCATGGTGCCCCCCACATTAATAGCTGTGCACAATCTATGCATAATTAGTCTGTGTGCACAAACTTTCTGATATTTTACTTTGAAACAAACGAGGCCTAAATTCACAAATTCTTAGCGCACAAAATTGGACTTCATTTAAGCTTACGTGTCCACCTTAGGATTCAATTTAGGAGCAAATGTATTGGGAATGCACTAGAGATGCTCCAACTCGTAACGTTCGAAAATGTAGTAGATTCTAGTATATCTACTTTCTCTTCATATTTTATTACCAACCTTTGGGCTAAAATTTGATGTCTTTTTGCCATAGTCTTTTTTTTTTAATCATATTTATACGTAATTCAAGTTAAATTTTTACGCATTGATTGTTTGAATGAGAGAAATCGAAAAAATATATGTTTAATTTTCAATTCTCAGCTTCAAATTCTAATTTCATCATAAACCCGTACAATTTTAACCTCCTTGTAAGAACCAACACGGAAAATTTAAACTTTTGATTTGCCATCTATATTCAAGAAATATTTTTTTAAGAAAAACAAGAAGTTCATTTCTAGAAGGGACCCGGGGGCTCTGATACACTCATGGAGGCAGCAGTCCTTACCCAGTACTAAAACGACAACGTTTTGGTGGAATTTTTTTTTTAATCTTTTATTTGCAATCCAATAAAGCAGAAACTTGATTATGAGAACTCTAAGACAAAATTTAATTATGTCTCTTTAAAATAATATGATCAGAATAATAAGATCTTTTACACCCGTTCAAAATGATTAAAAATTGGAACACTTGATTTTTTAATCATATTTTTAATATATCAACGGTCTCAAAAAATTAAGTGTTCGAATTTTCACTCCGTTTGAATCGGTGCAAAGATCTTGTTATTCTGATCATATTATTCTAAAGGGTCATAATTCATTTTTATCTCTAGGGCTCTCATATTAAGTATATACTTTTTATTTAGGACCCTGTGGAGCAGAAATGCGATTATGAGAGCCCTATAAATAAAAATTAATTATGACCCTTTAGAATAATTTGATAAGAATAACAAGATTTTTCAAACGGAGTGAAAATTTGAGCACTTAATTTTTTGAGACTATATCTATATATTAAAAAATATGGTAAAAAATTAAATGTTTCAATTTTTAATCCATTTGAACGGATGTGAAAATTTTATTATTCTGATCATATTATTTTAAAGAGACATAATCAAAAATTTTCTCTCTACTAATCACGTTTCTGTTCTATAGAATTGCAAATAAAAGATAAGAATTTTTTTTGAAATATTTAAATATCCATCCCATTTTTTCATGTTATGTAAGACTTCATCCTCCCCCAATGCTTATGATTTCATCCTTGGGCTATGTAAAGTACCTATATTACCCTTTATTTTATTTTATTAGATACATTCTATTTTCTATATAGATATAGATTTTATAGGAGAGCGAGGGGGGCGGGGGGGGCGGCGAATGGAAACAGAGAGAGGGACGGATGATTTCCAATCCCAACAGTTACGTTACGTTACGTTATTCTCGGATTGAACAGGGGGAAGGAAGAGATCCATATTTTCAAACTTTCAAACTTCCCACAAATCCCTCTAATTGCTCAGTTGCGTTATTCTCGGATAGTGGAGGACGGTTTTGGTCCCTATTTAACACACACGTCTGTTCCATCCTCATCCACGTTCATCTTCATCCTCATCCTCTTCCTCCTTCATCCTCGTCCTTCTTCATTATATTTTCCGCAACAAGGTAGGTTTTTGGCAACTGTAATTGTAGTTATTTTGATGTTATTTTCATGGTAATATTTTTGTTTCATTTAGCAGGAAAAGGGTTTGTTGGTTCATTCCATCTAATGCTTAATTATTTGCATACTCACCATGAATCGTGAACATAATTACTGCCAGATTAGATTACTGTATCTTTCGTGTAGTCTTACCAGGCTCCCTTTATTTAACATGGTTAATTCTTAACATCATTTACCATGAAATGAGTTTGTCTGATTTTTCCATTCTCACACTATGTACAGATGTGGTATAAGTGACATACTATATTCCATGCAGGACTGAGATGGCAAACGAATTAATCATGATGTGTCAGTATGATGGCAAGTTTGCAGCCATTCGGATTAATCGAGGACATGATTTCAGCACTGTAATCCACAAAATAACAGCCCGGTGGTCCGATCTTGACGCGGATTCTGTCATACTGAACTACTCTCTCAATGATACAGAACATATAATATTAGACAACGATGACGATTTGACAACCATGCTCCAAAATGCTGAGCTTGCTGGTATCGATGATATTATGATCACGGTCAGAGATGGAGCAACTTTTTTCAGTAATGAGGCCGTTCAAGTTACCCCAACTGCAAAATTTGATACCGGTAAGGGCAAGCAGATCATGATTGTTGACGATGACGACGTCATCCCGTCATTCTGCTCCCACAAAAAGGTTAAGTTGCTATCTTCCGATTGGTCGGATGGTATTACAACGGTTGGTCAAAGGTTTGAGGGTGGCGCTTCGGAGTTCAAGAACGTGTTGCGGAAGTTTGCTATCGAGCGGGGGTTCGAATATACTTTATCAAAAAATGACAAGGTTCGTGTTACTGCACAGTGCAAGTATCGAACGGTCAAAGAATGCATGTGGCATGTTCATGCCAGAATAATGCCGGGGAGTGAATATTTTCATATCTTAGGCATGGACCTAGCTCACACATGTGGTTTTGCCGTACGGACTCTTATTAACCCCCATGCCACCGCGGAGTTGGTTGCTGACTTAGTTGGGTCTGATGTTTGGGGCAAACATCAAATAAAGCCTGTTGATGTTGTCAAAGGAATTAAAAGAGATTATGGGCTAAATATCTCGTACCACCAGGCGTGGTGGGGAATTGAGAAGGCCAGGGGTCTCGTGTTCGGTGATTATGTGAAATCTTTCTCATGTTTGAAGTGGTATGTTGGCGCAGCCAAAAGCACAACCCGGGCAGCCACATCAATTTGGAAAGTGACGAGGAAACTAAGCAATTCAAAAGGCTGTTTGTTGCATTCGGTGCATGTGTGCAAGGATTCAATCATTGTCGACCCCTAATTTTTCTTGACGCAGCCCATCTTAAAGGGAGGTATAGGGGGGCAATAATGGCAGCCACCGGGAAGAACGGCAACCAAGGTATATGAAGTTAAAATATGCTATTAATATTGTAACATGTCATATTCATCTGTAACATGGTGTATTTGACGTCTGGAATGTTGTGGTTAATATAGTTCTCATGTTTCGTTTTGGTGGTATATTGCAGGGATATTTCCAATATGTTTTGCAATTGTTGGTGGTGAAACTTATGAAAATTGGCGTTGGTTTTTGGAGCATTTACGAGCAATATTTGCGCCTGGGAGGAATATCACCTTCATATCGGACCGTCATACGGGGTTACTTATGGCTAGGCAGGACATATTTCCTGAGTCCAGTCATGGATATTGTCTTCTGCACTTGAAGAGGAATTTGAGAGATCATTTGAAAGGAACAACCAGAGCTTATAGAGAGAGGGTGGTGACTGAGTTTGTTCGATGTGCGTATGCTCCTACACGGGAGATTTTCCACCAAAACATGACTGAGCTTTTGAGTCGTGATGATGGTAAGGTGGACGAATTCCTAACAAATTTACGCTATGAAAATTGGAGCAATGCATTTTTCCGAGGTCAACGGTACGGCGAAATGACATCCAATGTCGCCGAATCATTCAATGCTTGGATTGAGGCTGAGAGGTATCTTCCAATCACAATTCTTGTTGATGAGTTAAGAAAGAAGATCATGAACCTAATGTCAGAGAGGAGAGAAGAAGCAAGCAAATGGGGCTGCCAGATTTGCCCAGAAATGGACAAGAGGATGAGGGCATCGTTCAATGAGTCGAGGACATGGGTAGTCAGCGCAGCTGGTGATGGTGTATATGAGGTGCACTCGTTTCCTAACGTAACAGTTGACATTAGTAGGCGCATTTGCTCATGCCAGAAATGGCAACTTACTGGGTTTCCATGTGCTCACGCTGTTATAGTCCTTTCTTCGAGTGGGAAGGATTTGACTGAGTATGTTGACCCCTACTACTTTTCACAAACATTCCGTGCCTCTTACTCCACATCCATCCACCCAATACCAACTGTGTGGATGCCCGAACGTCCAGTTGATGAGGATTTTCTCCTTCCTCCGCTTTGCAAGAAACCACCCGGGCGACCCAAGAATAAGCGAATTCCGTCAAGGGAGGAGAACGTAACTTTTATTAGATGTGGGAGGTGTGGCAAGATGGGGAGACACAATCGCCAAACATGCAAAGATGCTATGTAGATTTGGCCCAGAGTGCTGCGTAGGAACTTGAGAACTCTAAATAAGTGCGTTTACCACAAAAATTCATACTAGGTTGTTTTTAGTTATTAAATAATACGTGCGGTTACCCGCATATTTAGGTTCCCGTTTATTCGTAGGAAGCAAGTTCTATTTAGGTTGTAGTTTCATGTTCGGCTTATGCAGCAAGACTTTGTTTTAGGAGTTTCATTATTAATGTCAAAGATGCACATTTATTTGGCCTGCTATGGTTGTCTATGATTCTGAACTGTCATTGTTTTTCATGGTAATAAAATCATGTTTTCTGTCTATGATTCTGAAATGGTACTGTTTTCATGGTAATAAAACCATGTTCTGTTGCAATAAGTTCAACGAAGAATATGACCAGGAATAATAAAAAAAACCTATTTCAGATCAACTTATCAATTCGAATTTGTCTTAATATTATGGTCATTTTATCATGTCATGCCTTATGAAATAAAGTTCCGAATCTCAATTCAATGAATGTTTTGATGGCCAATGTTCCGCCTTATGCAGCAAGACTTTGTTTTACGATGTTCCTTGTTAATGTCAAAGGTGCGGATTTATTTGGCTTGATATGATTGTCTAAGATTCTGAACTGACACTGTATTCATCCTAATAAAACCATGTTTTCTTTAAAAAGGTCAACCAATAATATGACCAGGGGAAATATAGTACGGAATTTGTGATCAACTTATCAATTCGAATTCAATTCTAATTGATGGTCAATTTATCACGTCAGCTTACATTAGAAAAAGGTTTCGAACCTCAATACTGTTTTCATGGTAATAAAACCATGTTTCATGGGATTTGACACTGTTTTCATGCTAACAAAACCATGTTTTGACAACAAAAATCAACCAAGCATATGACCAGGGAAAAATTAGTAAAATTTTGTGATCAACTTATCAATTCAAATTCATTTTTAATTTTAATTTATGGTCAACTTATCATATTATCTCTCATTACGAAAGGTTGCAAATCTCAATATTATTTTCATGGTAATAAAACCATGTTTCCTGAAACAAGATCAATGTCGGATATATGGTCAACTTATCATGTCATGTATCGTGGCGAATGTCAATTAACTGAATGTTTTCAGGATTTTTTTTTTGTTATAAATTGGCCAATATACAATATAACTGGCACTATTAGGAAATAACTGGCACTTTTAGTTGGCACTTCTAGTTGGCCAATACCTATTCTTTCTTTTTTTTCCTTGTTGGGGATCAATATAACATGACCAATATATTCAACAAAGGAAATGGCCAAAGACCTGTTCATTATTAATCCATGATCAGTTGCCCGAATCTGGGATTTGTGCTCAATTTTACTTCACAATTCCAAATGCCCACAATCAAAAGAAAACATTCTGAATGACAACCAAAATAATAGTTAACCAAATGCCCAAAACCACCTGGACATGTTATACCAATTGCCAAGCATCCACCCAAAAGTTAATTCACAATCATATTTTGCTTGGTGCGTATGCAAAACATGAAAACATCACCCAGAAAACAAACACTAGACATCCAATAATCCCAAAAAAGGTTCCATAAACAACTAACAGCTTCCTATGTTCAAAAAGTTAGCAAAGGCGCCGTCGGGAATACCATCTACTACCATCCTAACTCCACAAATTGGCCGCACCACTTAGGAATGCTTTAACTATTTCAGACCGGATTCGATGGCATGCTGCTTTCCGTAGGGTCGGCGCGATTTATTCGTTTCGATAGTACTGCCGGATGATATAACACACAATCACATCGCAATCAAGGCTGAAACAAAAAAACAAAACTACCATGGTAAGTTGACCATATTACATTGATGGTTATCAGACATCGTGTATCATTTGGATTAGTGCATGGAACTGCTCACCTACTATCTTCCTGTTGGGGACAGTCTTGGACTGTGACTATGGGTTCGCAATCCTGTGTGGTTAGCAATCCATCTCTAATGCTTTTCCAATAACTTTCCACTTGATTTTTCTGACACAAAATCATCGTGAAAAGTTGGTGAATAGAACATGATAAGTTGACCATATCTTTGCAGTTTTGATTTTGCTAAATTCATCACTTATTACCAAACATCATATCACATACAAATTCTGAAAAAATATATATTACCAGTTGTTCCGCCGCCTTACAGTGGGCATCCACCCTAGTTCTCTCCATCATAGAATTGTAAAACTTCCAGCAGCCTTCTTCATTGTCGAGGACAAGTAATGTCCAATGATAACCAAAGTGGATTGGAAACATCAAGTATCGGTAACAAGCCGTTCGTGGCATCATTCTTTCAAGTATTTTCTTGCGTTCTATAGGACACTTACACCCTAGCATTGTCTGCGTCCGACATTAATGTAATATAATCACAGGATAAATGTGATATAAAAGTTCATAATGTTTCAATTTGTACTCAATAAGGTCGCGACTTACCAAGAAACTGCATGTGAATACATAAACTGTCTTGTTTGTCACTTGTGTGCAATCACCCTCCACCTGTTCTGTCACACTGCCTTGCTCAGTTGATAGGATCTCGACGTACGCATCAATAACCTATGTAACCATATGGCATTTGAATCTCATCATGATTTGTCTTTGCAAGACGAAGACTAAATAAACTTTGACGGACAAATTTTAATGGAGTATTTCATGATAATAGTAAATGCATTCTATTAATCACTTACATTCCCTGATATTGCAGAATCAACAATGAGTTGCCGGATATCTTCAACAAACACAGAACATCCCACAACAGTCCCCGACCATATAATCGTGCTGCATACAAATGAGGGGTTGGCATGGTCAATTTGTACATCAGAATATTTACAACATATAGAATGAAATACCAAATGATAAGAGCTCAGGTGCTGAATTTTACCTAGTATAGGCTTCATCCCACATTTTTTTAATCTTAGCTTTCTCCTCGGTCGAGAGTAGACGGTGCACTGCGTTCGACCTAAGGCTTTTAATCGGTTTAGGCTTAAAAGGTCCCTTTTCCGGCCCTGCTATAAAGGTTTCAACATTGATTATTCCTTTGGGGTCTCCTTCCGCATCTACTTTTGACGATTCTGATGTGGGTCTCTTACGTTTACGCCCATACTCATACTCTTCTGTTTGGCTGTCCTTCCTCATCCTCGATCTCATACGGGTAATCATAGAACGCTCTTGCTCCTCCGTTGTTATAGGTCTATATTTCTGCGTCACTTCGTGTACTGCTGTCTCCGTAAGTTGATCCCATAGCTGACTGTTTTCACTCAGTAGGACCAAAACAGTTTCATCCAAGCTTTCAATCTTCTTGTCCTTCATTGCAATTTCTCTTGCATGTATCTCCTCGTTTTGTTTCATCTTCGCAATTTGGTCACGTAGCTCAACAATTAGCCTTGACTTCTGGTCATGTTCTGTTTGATTACCGATGTATTCAATACTAGGACCACTGTCCCGAAGATCACTGATCCGTGCTGCAATTTCGGCACCATAATCCGTGTGCACACTGGCCTGCTTCAATAAATCCCCCACCGTGTGCACACTGTCATGAATTCCATTCACCCTTGCTGAATCCCCCTTACGCTTACTACATTCAGTCCCCTTACCATATTCTGCTGAACCATTTCTCCCATCATTTCCAATCTTTTCCCTAGACATTCCGGCATCCCCATTGTCTATGTTCCTGGAAACCATATTGGTATCATGAACATTTGGTTGCCGTGAAACCACCTGATGAATTGTAAATCAACTGTAGGTTACCATCATGATTAAAGTAACAAGATTCAATGACTAAATGATTACAAACATGATCATTTCCAATAAACTACGATTGAACAAGCATCGAATCCAACAACAAAATAAAAAATGCGCAAATTACGTTTACCAACCCACATACCTGATCAGTTTCAAGCTCATTGAGTGATATTTCTCCAAAGGCTTTTACCAAATCCATCGTCCTCCACTTAATTATACCGAGGGATTCTTTGGGATGGAGAGGCTTCACCAGATTGGTGTGCTCGCATAGCCAGTACTGCATATTTCAAAATAAACATGGTAAATACACCATGCTAATTTGTACATTAAACAAGGAGTCTAAAAAACAAACTACTTACCAGAAGAACCACGGCACACCTTGACACCCTCCTTGGGTCGTCATGATTCTGTCTTATTGACGTCATAAGTTCATCGAGAATCGCCCCACACCAATCATAGTTCTGTATACGTACCAAGTCCTCAACACGTTCCAAATATACCCATTTCACAGTTGTGCCGGCAGGAAAAAAAAGACTATGTAATAGGTAGGCACACAGTAGCCTTACAAAATCTTGCCTGCCAGACTTGTTGTTTCTAACCGCATACTCTTTCACAAGTTCCTTCAGCGAAGAACTTGACAAACGTTCTGCTTGGATAGAACCTCTTCTCACCATTTCAACGACATCTCTGGATCCATAATTTAAACTGACCTTTTCAGAACCCCCTGTAATGCCAAATATACTAAATATGTCATCCCGTGTTATCCTAATAGTCTTGCCTCCCAAATTAAACCCGCCAGTGTCAGGATTATATGCTTTGATGATCTTGATAATCATTTTGTCGCTCTTTCGACAATGTGCAGATGTCAACTTGTTCTCAATAATGGAATTGAAAATATTCCAGAATGGAGTTTTCTTCAGGATTTTAATGTGCTCATCGTTCAAAGTTAACTCCTCAATCAATGTCTTTATGCCATTTAGGCTTGCACGATACGCTGTCTCACGTATTTCTCCACAATTTACCTCCCAATGTTTCCTAGAACGAGGTTGTTTACCCTTAATTCCTCGAGCTACACTCCCAGATCTTGTGCGTTTATGCGTTGACTCTACCACATCAAGTCGAGGACGTTTGGTCTTACTCCCTCGAGCTGCAGTCCCAGACCTTGGGCGTTTAGGCGTTGACTCTTCCAGACCAAGTCTTGTGCGAATCTTCGAGGTCCCTTCGACATCATGATTTTCATGTGATTTCATACCTTTTAACCTATTCCATGTGATCTTTGAAGGTGGCGTATCCTCTACAATTGCATCATCTGGAACCATAACTCCTGAAATAATGTTGGTCAATCCAATATGTCAGAAAAAAAAAAAGGAAGTTTTGTTGGTGGTTGTTCATGAGAGTTTCATGACCACAAAAGAATGGATACTATATGAAAAATGAAATTCGTACACTCAATACTGGAATTGGCCAAACTTATGTAATGCAACATGGATTATTTAGCTACAGAACTGATTTGAGAATTTTTGGCAATAATTGGTTACACTGGCCAACCAGACATGAAACACTGACCATCTTTAAAGAGTGCATGATAAATTGACCATAAGTTATGAAACAATAACAATAAATTATTGACACTTACCATGGTTAAATTACCATAGTAGAATTACCATGAATACCATAAATAACATGACATAATCAAGCCGTTGAATGGTTCATTTGTTAGATTACCATATTGTTACATGGTTACAGTTCCATTCCGATTCTAGCGTTACATTACCATTCGTAATCTAGATTTGAAGTGATTTATAATTTGCATAAACCATATAGCATTCGGAATCGCTATTCCTAGAAATATAACATGATAAGATGACCATGACGTGGTTAACCTACTACCATCACTTGACTCTACATGGTTAAATTACCATGGAGTTACATGGTTACATTATCATGACTCTACATGGTTATATTACCATGACGATTACATGGTTACGTTAGCATTACGAATGTAGACTCGAACCAAGTTTAAAAAGACATGATATAACATTGAAATCATGAAATGTAACACACACAATCAAGCAATTGATTTTTTTAGGACAACATGACATATCTAATTCTTGACAAAATCATGAATCCATGAATATTGCCATCAATCTCAACTAGAACAGAAAGTAACAAACGAAAATACCTAAATGGATTCATGAACTCATGAAAATCTGGTTCAATCTCACTGAATCAAGAATATTGGCGACACCCATTACCAAATTTAGCACTTTGGTCATAAATAAATCAGTTTCACAATCGTAACTTAGCTCCTACCGGAATATCAAAACAAAACAACCGAAGAACAAAAGTGGGTTTAAGGGATATACTTACGAAATCTGGCCATGTCCGATTCGTCACCTTCTTCTCCGCCGCTGGCTTCAACCACGTGCGACTTTGTTGATTTTTGTCGTCTCGATTTTTTGCGCAAAAATCCCCATTGTGACAGTACGGGGGAGTGCATTAGCCGTAGTTCGCCGCTTCGCCCTAGTTTGCTGCAGTTCGCCGCCTCGATTCGAAAGAATGGAGGACGACCGATGTTGGGTTCTCGACTGTTTTGGGTTTAAACGGTCTAGGGTTTTTTTGAAAAATTGAATTATATCAACAACGAGAATCTCGGGACGTGCACGCGAGAATGGTGGAGATCTGGTAGCGGGATTCTCGCTTCGACGAAACGGGATGGAAAACGGAATTCTCGCGAGGACGATAGGAATTAGGAATTCGTCCCCAATCTCGTCGCTCTGTATATATATATATATAGGAAGACAACAACTAAAGGGCATTAGTGGGATAAAGATTTGAAGGAGGACGAAATCATAATCAGTTAAAAATGGTAGGACGAAATCATAAGCCCTTGCCTCTTCTGGGACGAATCTTTAAGCCTCCCTTTTTTTTTTACCGAACGTTGCCGTTTCAGTACTGGATAGGGGTTGCTGCCTCTACGGGCTGAATAGAGCCTCCCGGTCCTTCTAGAAGCAGAATTGCTACAGGTACAACAATCTGTGCACAGATTTTTTTGTAGGGTCCACTACGGATCCCATACAAGTGATCCGAACCGTTCATTATGTATAAAATATTTTTTCAAGTGCCTTTGAGAAAAATCAGCTCAATCTGATACCTATAAGTGCTTGATCTAATCATCTAACTTTTCATTCGAGTTTTTAGAGAATGAAAAATTAAACGATTAGATCAAGTATTTATAGGTGTCGGATTGAGCTGATTTTTCGCGGGGGTATTTGAAAAAAGGGAAAATTTTAGAAATGGTCCCGCTAGTTTTCACGAATTCTCATTTTCGTCCCTCTAGTATCAATTGTGTTACTTTTAGCCCTATAGTTTGCATTCTGCCCCAATTTGGTCCCTCTCGCTTACGGCGTTAATGAAACTAACGGAATTGGAGGACAAAATTGTCATTTCACCTCACAGAGGGACTAAATTGAGATTTCATGCAAATTAGATGGACTATTTCTAGAATTTTATTTTTTACTTTTGTTTTTGTAAATAAATTTAAAATACATCATATGTAATATATTTCTCATCTCATTTATTTCGAATAATCAAAATATGTTGAAATTTTTTAAAGTTTTTATTATATAAATCACAAAAAATATGAGAAAATTCGAAAATCAACCCCTATGTTAAATGTCTTGGTATTGTATTTTTTTTTCAATTGAACTTTTACTCTCGTTATTTTCTTTGTCACATGATTAAAAAGAAAAAGTTGTTCAGTAGTACTTAGAAATCAGAAAAGCGATAAGGACCGACGGGTCCCGTAGGGAAATCGTACCAACAACTGCGCCGGGCCGTCTCCGGCCACCTAACGGCCGATCCGAGCCGTCCAAAAATTCTATAAAAAAAGGTTTTTATTATGAGGGGGCCCGCTCGAGAATCAACAGCATCCGATGTGTGTAGGGACCGACGGATTCCATAGGGAAATTGCACCGACGGCCGCGCCGGGCCGTCTCCGGCCACCTGACGGCCGATCCGAGCCGTCCAAAAATTCTATAAAAAAAGGTTTTTATTATGAAGGGGCCGCTCGAGAATCAACGGTATCCGATGTGTGTAGGGACCGACGGATTCCAAAGGGAAATCGTATCGACGGCCGCGCCGGGCCGTCTCCAACCACCTGACGGCCGATCCGAGCCGTCCAAAAATTCTATAAAGAACAGGTTTTTATTATGAGGGGGCCCGCTCGAGAATCAACGGCATCCGATGTGTGTAGGGTTCTTGATCCAAACACCTTATTTTTTAAAAAAAAATTTTTGACGGCTCAGATCGGCCGTCCGGTGGCCAGAGACAGCCCGGCGCGGCCGTCCATACGATTTCCCTATGGAACCCGTTGGTCCATACACACATCAAATGCCGTTGATTCTCGAGCGGGCCCCCTCATAATAAAAACCTTTTTTTATAGAATTTTTGGACTGCTCGGATTGGCCGTCAGGTGGCCGGAGATGGCCCGGCGCGGCCGTTTGGTACGATTTCCCTACGGGACCCGTCGGTCCCTATCGATTTTCTGATTTCTAAATACTACTGAACAACTTTTTTCTTTTTAATCATGTGACAAAGAAAATAACGAGAGTGAAAATTCAATTAAAAAAAATACAATACCAAGACATTTAACATATGGGTTGATTTTCGAATTTTCTCATATTTTTTGTGATATATATAACAAAAACTTTCAACATATTTTGATTATTCAAAATAAATGAGATGAGAAATATATTACATATGATGTATTTTAAATTTATTTTTACAAAAACAAAAGTAAAAAATAAAATTGTAGAAATAGTCCCTCTAGTTTGCATGAAATCTCAATTTAGTCCATCTGTGAGGTGAAATGACAATTTTGTCCTCCAATTCCGTTAGTTTCATTAACGCCGTAAGCGAGAGGGATCAAATTGGGGCAGAATGCAAACTATAGGGCTAAAAGTAACACAATTGATACTAGAAGGACGAAAATGAGAATTCGTGAAAACTAGGAGGACCATTTCTAAAATTTTCCCTTGAAAAAATGTGTTAAACATAATGAGCAGCTTGGATCACTTGTATGGGACCCGTAGTGAACCCTACAAAAAAATTTGTGCACAATTTGTGCACAGATTGCTGTACCTGTAGTTTTTCGCTTCTAGAAGATATTGCAAACATTAATGATCAAACTTTCCGCAAGTGTATTGACTTGTCAAAAAAAAAAAAAAAAAACTTTCCGCAAGTGGTTTCCCCCAGCCCATTGTTTTTCAATTTAACTCGGAAAGTTCGGGAATCTATTGCTCCAAAGTCCAAACACAGGTGAATGTACATTGATACCCATCAACTATACAGACCCGCTCAATTATAATCATAGGAAAATGACCGCTCAGGACATATTTGATAATTAATACCCGTCAAGAATATATTAAGAACATTTGTTAATACTGAAAATGTCCTTGACGAATATTAATTATTAAAACACGTCCTTGACCGTCATTTTCCCTTATAATCATAACTAATTAGCACTCTTCTGTCAAAATGACCATTAATATGAAGGGGTCAGCGTTCACAATTTTATAGATGAGAGGGTCAGTGTGTGTAATTTTTAAGAGATAGAATCATCATTTTTCCTAATTCCGTTAACAGAGTCAACTAATTTTTTATTTCATATAGCTGAGAGGTTTCATTGAGATTTTGTGATAATGAAAAGTTAAAATGATTGAATCAAACACGTATAAATATTGGATTGAACTGATTTTTTACAACAAAAAAAACTCTTAAGAAAGTATTTTACATTTAATTAACAGCTCGAATCATTAGTATGAGATTCGTGGTGGAGCTCATAAAAAAATGTGTGCATGAAATGTGTATGGACAGACTATCTGTAAAAGTAATGCCAAGTAATTTCCCACTTCGTATTGGACCTATATTGTATGCTAAAGGGGAAATGCTAAAGTAATAATGCTTAAATAGTCTTCCCAACTTGTCAAGCATCAACCAATCGTCTAGTCTCGCTCATCTCCAGAAGGAAAAAACCGAAGTTGTGCGTTATAATAAAAATCATCACCACCATGGCGGGACGGTGGGCGGCGACCAAACCTAGCCGGAGCGACGACGTTCTGGACGAAAACGAACAAGCCAGAATAGCTAATCAGGTCAAAGCCCAGTTCGATGCCATCGCCCCAAAGCGACCCACCAAACCCAACCGCAGCGAGTCCGATTCAACCGCACCACCCGCCCCTCCTTCCGACCAAGACGTCCCACTTCCCGAGTTCGAAAAGCTCCGATCCCTCCGATCCCTCCAATCCCAATCTGAAGTTCCTCTCTCTCTCTCTCTCCCTCTCTCTCTCTCTCTCTCTCTCTCTCTCTCTCTCTCTGTTATTTTGACAAACTGGACTTGTTTCATGATGCTATAATATATAGCTGAGTATGTTTCGTTTTTCAGGTTATATTTTCAGGTGCAAATGCTGGCCAAGACGAGTTTGTAGAGACCCAGTACTACAAACAACTGGATTCCGTTGACAAAGAACATCACACGGTATCTATCTGCTCTGCTTTTCTTGTAGTATCTTTATGTATACCCAGAATATACTGCACACGTATGCGTCTCTGTGTTAATTTTTTCAAGATTTTGCGTATTGAACAGATAGGAACTGGGTTTATAAGGGTGAGCAGCAGCGGAGGAGGTGGAGATGGGTGTGATCTTCGATTACTCAATGGCTATAAAAATGGTGGAGTGGGAGAGATGGTGCACTTCAGAACAAATCCTGCGACCAACGACTGGATTCCTAGCATCGAAGAAGACGATCGGGTTACCTATTCCTCTGCGAAGCCAAATCGGAGCGAGAGTGGTTAGATCCGGCAGAGATGGGACTTGTCGTACTCCTATCAAACTTGGTTGTCATTTTTATTTTTAATAATAATTACTGTATTAATTAATGTTTGTGTGCGTGCATTATTGGAAAGGCAATGGGTTAAGGGATAAGGATGAATTCGGTGGAACGATTAAGAATTATGAATGGAGTGTTATTTTAATAATGATGTTCTTTTCCATTAGGGAAAATTTTAGAAATGATCCCCTAGTTTGCACGAATTCTCATTTTCGTCCCTCTAGTATCAATTGTGTTACTTTTAGCCCTATAGTTTGCATTCTACCCCAATTTGGTCCCTCTCGCTTACGGCTTTAATGAAACTAACGGAATTGGAGGGCAAAATTGTCATTTCACCTCACAGATGGACTAAATTGAGATTTCATGCAAACTAGAAGGACTATTTCTACAATTTTATTTTTTACTTTTGTTTTTGTAAATAAATTTAAAATACATCATATGTAATATATTTCCCATCTCATTTATTTTGAATAATTAAAATATGTTGAAATTTTTAAAGGTTTTTATTATATATATCACAAAAAATATGAGAAAATTCGAAAATCAACCTCTATGTTAAATGTCTTGGTATTGTATTTTTTTTTTTCAATTGAATTTTCACTCTCGTTATTTTTTTTGTCACATGATTAAAAAGAAAAAGTTGTTCAGTAGTATTTAGAAATCAGAAAAGCGATAGGGACCGATGGGTTCCATAGGAAAATCGTACTGACGGCCGCGCCGGGCTGTCTCCGGCCACCGGACGACCGATCTGAGCCGTCCAAAAATTCTAAAAAAAAATAAAATGGCAACCGAATAAAGCCAATCTACAAAACAAAAAGGACCATGCACTCTCTCAAACTTGGAAGAGCAATTGAACTTATTTAAGTTTTTTTTTTTACTTTCAGTTATTTTTTATTTGGCTTTTTCTCATAATTTTTGGGGTTAATCGTTCATCTCGACGAGATAGATCGAAAAAGTATAAAAATAGGAACTGATGTTGGAAAAAGTCCATATAATAGAATAATTTAGATAAAACAAGACAGATGATTGATACTTTTTTCGTTTTTAATGAACTTTGTTTTGCCTTTTGATCATAATTTTTTTTACTTTTTATACTATTCTCATTGAAACAGCTAATTAATCAAAAAAAATATGGAGTAACAAAAATTCAAAAAAAACAAACAAAACACACAAAACAAAGACAAAAATTAAATTTACAAGAACTCAGCCTTAATATCATAAGAAGGCAAAAAAGGAAGTGCGAAAATCAAAACCCTATGGAAAATAGGAAAAGTAATCCATGTTGTTAACGTTGAGAATTTGTTTTTTATTTTTTTATTTTTGACAGGGATTGAAGAAATTGTATTGAAATGCGTAAAAGTGCATAAAATTAATGTGTGAAAGTGTATTAAAAAGTGTAAAAATAGTATTGGAGTTTTTTTTTTTTTTTTTGGCGTTTTTCCAGTTTCCAGGAAAAAATAAAAACGTGATATGTTGATTTCGTTGATTCTTGAGCGGGCCCCCTCATAATAAAAACCTTTTTTTTTATAGAATTTTTGGACGGCTCGGATCGGCCGTCAGGTGGCCGGAGACGGCCCGCCGCGGCCGTCGGTACGATTTTCCTACGGGACCCGTCGGTCCCTATCGCTTTTCTGATTTCTAAATACTACTGAACAACTT
This sequence comes from Rhododendron molle, assembly GCA_025413875.1. Taxonomy (NCBI): domain Eukaryota; kingdom Viridiplantae; phylum Streptophyta; class Magnoliopsida; order Ericales; family Ericaceae; genus Rhododendron; species Rhododendron molle. Next base: position 12,180,758 of record CM046395.1, on the reverse strand, counting down.
TGTCTTTTTAATCATGTGACAAAGAAAATAACGAGAGTGAAAATTCAATTGAAAAAAAAATACAATACCAAGACATTTAACATAGGGGTTGATTTTCGAATTTTCTCATATTTTTTGTGATATATATAATAAAAACCTTTAAAAATTTCAACATATTTTAATTATTCAAAATAAATGAAATGAGAAATATATTACATACGATGTATTTTAAATTTATTTACAAAAACAAAAGTAAAAAATAAAATTGTAGAAATAGTCCCTCTAGTTTATATGAAATCTCAATTTAGTCCCTCTGTGAGGTGAAGTGACAATTTTGTCCTCCAATTCCGTTAGTTTCATTAACGCCGTCAGCGAGAGGGACCAAATTGGGGCAGAATGCAAACTATAGGGCTAAAAGTAACACAATTAATACTAGAGGGACGAAAATGAGAATTCGTGCAAACTAGGGGGATCATTTCTAAAATTTTCCCTTTCCATTATAATCCCAATGTTGGTTTGGCTTCCTAACTTTATTTAATGATGATGATGATAAAACATTGGACTTTGTTGCGAGGGGGTGGTTAGAGCTGTGTTTGCTTTGAACTCTGCTCTCTGTGTTCTCTCCCAACTCGGGGTGGGTGCTGCGCAGCCTTGCCAGCATCGGTTCGACGATCGGAGACGTCCGCTGCGTAGAGCTCGTTGAGTGTTACAAGTGTTCTAAAAATCAATTCGATCAAATATTGTTAAGTGCCTCATCGGAATACATATAACTTGAAAAAAAAATGAATCCTAATGCATACGAAACACTGGATCAAAACCACTGAATCCATTCTTTTCAAGTTATATGTGTTCTGATGACTGATGATGCACTTAATGATATTTGATTGAATTGATTTTTGGTACACTTATAGTAGTTGACGAGCTCGACATAGTGGACATCTTCGATCGTCGGACCGATGCCGGCAAGGCCGCACGGCACCCACCCCAAGTCTGTTTACTCCATACTCTTTTTATGGCTCCCATTCCTAAGCCGGCACTGAGAATCGAAAGTATTCATTTCATAGAATTTGCAATTAGGTACGTTTGGGTAAAAAATCAAATTCATCGAACATTTATAAATGTGCAAACAAATCACATTTTGTTTCAAACTTTGGAAGCTTAAGTTTTATATAGTCACATAGCCTTCCATTTTGTCAAACAAGATACAGTGGGATTATTCATTTATAAATATCCGATGAATCTAGATTTTTTTTCCACGGAAACAGATAACTACGGATTCTAAGAGATGAACAGTTCCGATCCTCGGCATTACACAAGGAAAGGGTGGAGGAGTATGTTGATGAATTGATCCATGGTATGATAACCCTACAACATCATTTTCTTTAATTGAAGAACAAGAAAGTCTGGAATTGAATTGAACTTATAATCACCAAGTCCTCGTGCCGAGCATCGATCGTTACATTTGTGATGCGCACCCTGATCTACACACGGATATGTTTCTTTGTAAATATGCTTTAGGGTTGCTTCGTTCTAAACTTTGATTTTTTGCGCATGTGTTTAAAGGTTAAAACTAAATTTTGAGGTTCTCATAACCATTGTTATTGAGTTTTTTGCGGCGAGATAATCATCTTTTCTTTTTCTTTTTTTTAATGTTTTGATCTAGTTATATATTAATAAAAGTTCTACAATGTTGAAAAAAAAAAAAAAAACCCATTGTTGTGACCTCGCTTGAGTTTCTTGTACAGCCATCTCTTATTTTACTAATAAGTACTCTCTAGACTTTGCTGCATTCAAACTGACACATACTCTGTTCAAAAAAAAAAAAAAAACTGACACATACTCGGTTAGTTTTCACCAATAAATGATTGAAATAGTAAGTGACCCAAACAACTACGGTTTTCCCCCCTACCAATTAGAGGATTAAATGTTGATAATCAAATTGATTTTTATTTTATTGAATCGATGCAATTTCTAGTTATGTTTTTGGAAATTGATTTCTGCACTCCTCTTTTTGATATCCACACTCTCTTTTTCATCTTTTAACAAAAAAAGAAAAGAAAAATTTAATACTAAAATCTAAAAAAGAGAGTGGTTATTAAAAAAAATGAGTATAGAAATCAATTCACGTGTCTCATTCTTTTGTTTTCTACCGACCTGAGTTATAGCCTAGTGGAGAAATGGATCATAACTTACTCTAACCTAAAATGGTTTAGGTGACAAAAGAGGTTTAAAATTCTAGCCACGCAATCTATGCCCTCTCAGTTTTGCCACTCACAAAGGTAGGTTGGAATTTGGAATTTGCTGGGACGATTTGAGATCTCTACAGTGACGTCCAAAAAATCAACTTGGTAAGAGTATCCACAATGGGTGTGCTAACTAGTGTTTTATTTGTGTGTGTGTTAATGTCACACTGCTTGCATTAGTTTGTGTGTTAGAGTGTGTTAAATCTTGTAGTGTGCTAACATGTGTGTCAAATTTGGCAATTATGCTGACAAACAATAAGTGAGTTTTACCTCTATAATTCAAACTCCAACCACAAAATATAAATGTCCATTACTCCTAATATACACTTGTGGGACTCATTTTTTAATTCTAACAAATATTTTTAACACACAAATTTATCAAACTCATTGTGTAACGTGCGTCCCTTTAAACTTAGCTTTGTTGATCACTCGGGTTCTCACTTCTCAATCTTTCTCTCAGTAGGGTTTTCGGTAAATTCTATCTTCAATTATTACCGAATCTCTCTATCTATCTCTCTCCACTCAATACCCCAAACACCTTTCTCAAAATCTATCCATTTCAAATAATTAAATGCTTAGCCACTGGCAACCCCTTCAAGCCACAACCACAAGATCTCCCATCACTTCCCTCAACCTCTGTTTTTTTTTGTTTTCGGTCGGAAAAACATGGAAACAAAACTTGCGGATCGGATCTGACAACGTTTGAATTCCATGATGTTCAACTATTGTTGCTATGGGCGGTAGTTGGCGCTGTTGCAATTTTTCCTGCAAATAGTAATTGCCCATGGCCAGGGGGGGTTATTGGTTTGCATGCTATTGTAGTATTGTGTCCAAAGTCCCTAGGAAACCTTTTCCAACAACCAGAAAACAAGGTCGGACCCTTGTGTCCTCTTTCCAAACCCGTTCATACGTATCTTGGTGTTTATGCCACACACACACACAAACAAAAAATAAAGAAACTTAAAATGGTGCTTGTTTCAACATTTTTGATATTTACGGGAGTTGATTCTGAAAAATGAAATTGATCACTCCAACAAATGAGTACTACAGACATGACCGGGCCGAGTGAGGGCCCCCACTCATGTTCACCGACTTTGTACATGTAGAATTTGTGGATTCAGTACCTCGGGTCCCGGATCAAAAAAAAAAAAATACCTCGGGTTCCTTCAAAATCTTGCTTTTGTTAATTCACTTTGCTTGGCATGCACACACCTCACCCATGAGTCATGGCTTGCCCGTGTGAGGTACCACCCAAACCACAAACATTTCCCCCCATCACAACTCAAATGGGTGTTGCTCTATTTTTTCATCCAAAAAAAATCTTAAATTTTGGATTGGAATATTACATTAATGTTGATGCCCCCAGTATGATAATTTTCTGGACTCTGTAAATTTGGGACAAGATCACCCCAAGATGAATTCATCGATCTCAAGACCACTCCAAACTCGATTAATTGGGTGGATTCCGCTTGGGCTTATAATATTGGTCCAAACTGTTTATCTCACAGGCATTACAGAAAAGAAAATTTCTTGTCTTGCTAAAAATAAGCTTGATGGGCATCAATAGATGTGTGATAATTGTACTTTATTTAATAAAACAGACAGCTCAAGTTCGACATATGTTTAACCATTCATTTTATTATATGAAAAATACTCAAATACACATGTGTACAAGTTACCGATCAATTTGATCTTGTGTGATCATATTTTTCTCAACAGCGTCTACTAGATCAAAGATGAATGTTGCAAGTCTCGGGTAAGACCCACAATACACTGAGTATGTGTCAATTTGGGTCATCTTTTTTTTTTTTTTTTAAAATGTTTTGATCTATTTATATATTAATAAAAGTTCTACAATGTTAAAAAAAAAAAAAACTATTGTTGTGACCTCGCTTGAGTTTCTTGCACTGCCATCTCTTATTTTTTACTAATAAGTACTCTCTAGACTTCTTGCTTATTCAAATTGACACATACTCAGTTAGTTTTCACCAATAAATAATTGAAATGTCATTGAAATAGTAAGTGACCCAAACAACTACGGTTTTCCCCCCTACCAATTGGAGTATTAAATGTTGATAATCAAATTGATTTTTATTTTATTGAATCGATATAATTACTAGTATTGTTTTTGGGAATTGATTTATACACTCTCCCTTTTGATATCTACACTTCCTTTTTCGTCTTTCAGCAAAATAAAAATAAAAATACTAAAATCCAAAAAAAAGAGTCTTTGTTATTAAAAAAGAGAATATAAAAATCAATTCACGTGTCTCATTCTTTTGTTTTCTACCGACCGGAGTTATAGCCTAGTGGATAATGGATCCTAGCTTACTCTATAGGTGATAAAAGAGGTTTAAAATTCTAGCCACGCAATCAATGCCCTCCCAGTTTTGCCTCTCCACAAAGGTAGGTTGGAATTTGGAATTTGCTGGGACGATTTGAGTGACGTCCAAAAAAATCAACTTGGTAAATCCCCATCAATTTTGTGGCAGTCTCGTTGAATGGTGAAATGAGAGAAGAGAGCCATTTCTTACTCAATCTCATCCTTTTTGGTGAGAAAAACGAGAACAGTCAATTAAAAAAAATTATTCTTGTACATTTATCTGTATTTTTCACAAAAATAGTCAATGAGTGGTTTGGCTAGATATCATGACGTTTTCTTCTTTTAATACTTTTTTTTTTGGCGTGTAATCGGCCAATTATTTAATATTTCTGAAGTATCATGTTGCATTGCCAAGTGGTACTATTTATAAATAAAAGATTGTCACCACATAATATGGGCCATTTTTTATTTTCTAAATAACCAACAATAGTGAATACTAATGTCACTACTATAAAATTTGTTAGTGGTTGTGATTACCACGTAGCCACCCGGGTGTCGCCGAGTGGTACTCCGGGAGTCCTGTAAACAAAGCAACCCCTCTCACTACCACGAGGGTTATTTCATGTAGTAATAGGTATGAATCCCCCCCTAGAATACGGTCCACTGCAGTGGGGACGATTGCAACGTGAGAGGATGAGATATACCGATCTCCAGCAGCCTGACCAAATCCTTGTCGGACAAAATGGCGATAAATGGACGGAAAAAGAAGACCATCGCCAATTTATCCGCCACCAAATGCCTCGCCTGGTGTGGCGGGGTTTCCCGCCTCGCTTGCCTGCCCCTCTCTCTCTCTCTCTCTCTCTCCCTACTTGCCTTTCACTGGACCGGTTCCAGAAAACGAAATTGAAATCGTGAAGTGTTTGATTCGTTCATCGTTGCCCGCCGTTGTCCATTGTCGTGAAGTTATATTTGGTGGCTGGTGAAGTGTTTGATGCGTATGGCTGGTGGTGAAGTTATCTGATGGGTGTCATCTTCCAGATATGATCGAGAATTTTTTTTTTGCCTAGGTTGTTCTAGGGGTTGACCAAATGATCTTGACTTGAGACGTAGGTGTTTGCTTCATTCTAAAATTTCAGGTTCGATTTTCCTTGTTAACAACTCTTAGGGTCACCTCACCTCCACTCGCAAGCGTGTGAAACGGTTATGGGGAGGGCTATAGGGATTAATTTGAGGTGCACGCAAGTTGACTCGGGACATCCTACATTACAAAAAAGAAAAAACAAAGGAGTTCTCTGATTTGGTTAGATACTTGGCTACGTTGTTCATTTGATGGCTAAACAAAGTAAAAATTTGCGCAGCCAAAATTTTTTTATGCAAAAATAATTTCATTTATCACGATGGATTTGGGATACAAAACAAAAGACTAAAATACGATAGGAAAAAAATGCATTGAGCAATTTTTTCTCGCAAGATCTTAATTTAAGATAAGAAAATACATCAAAGGCACCAAATATGATTGGCAAGATACCAACTACACCTACGGGCGTGTTTGATAACAGATATTGTTTTGGGAGGCTTGGTAATGAGGTAGGATTAGGATTTGGATTAATAATGAGGTGAGATTATAAATAAGGAGATGAATCATCTATTCATGTTTGTTTTGCACAGAATAAGATTGTAGGATTGTAAATAATATATTTATTTAGGGTAGGATTATGATTGAGATTGGTATTGAGGTGACATTTTGGCTATCCTGACTCAATCCCATGGGATGGGATTAACAATAGCATCACCCCATGGTATTCCTAGAACCCCCAATTAGGGGGATAGGCTATGGGTGTTCAAGCAAATCGCTCGAATCGCAAAATCGGTTCGATTCAGACCAAATCGTTCTATTTGCACAGAATAAGATTGTAGGATTGTAAATAATATATTTCTTTAGGGTAGGATTATGATTGAGATTGGTATTGAGGTGACATTTTGGCTTTCCTGACTCAATCCCATGGGATGGGATTAACAATAGCATCACCCCATGGTATTCCTAGAACCCCCAATTTGGGGGATAGGCTATGGGTGTTCAAGCAAATCGCTCGAATCGCAAAATCGGTTCGATTCAGACCAAATCGTTCTATTTGGTCCAATTCTGTAGTTAATTGGTCAGGTTATTGTTCCAAAAAAATAAGAACCGTTAATTTTGGTTCAGTTACTGGTTCTCAATTAAAGAACCATGGTTAGAATTGAATCGGACCATTTAGAACATATATATATATATATAAATACATATATGTCTATGTAATTAAATATGTATTTGGATTTGGTAGGTTAATCTTTTCTTTGCTAAAGTTAATTTATTTATAGATGAAATCTTTTTTGTTAGGAAAAATCTTAATAAAGTTTTTATTTTTATTTTACCTATGAGTTATTTGGTGCTTTAAATTTTAATTTTATGAGTTCATATGAATAAATGTTTGGATGCTAAATGGAAAGAACCGGAACTGAATTGGTCTTGCGGTTTGGTTTTGGTTAGATATTACGCATATATTGGTTAAATTTTGGTTCTCAATTTTCTAGAACTGTTTGAAATGGTCATGTTACTAATTTTCTAGATAATATGTTCAATCCGGACCGTGTGCCCCTGAGATTGGCAATCTAATGAGATTAACAATCCCAAGCCCCTTTTCCCACACCAAACAAAGAATTAAGAAGTTCCACTAGATTATTAAACCAACCCCCTCCCAAACCTCCTATCAAACATGACCTAAGAGCATCTCCAATTTTCATCCATTTTAAGACCCAAATTCAAAATTTGGGTAAAATCATCAAAAACTCATCTCCAATAATGACCTAAACCCTTTTCCATTTTTAGATTTTTATCCATTTTCTTCCCCAAATTTGAGACAAACTAGACTTATACTCATTTGTGCGCCTCTCTCTCTCATTATAGATACATATTCACACTCACACATCATTGTATGTTCATGTCTTGAAACCTAGTCTTGCCCGAGCTCTTTCGATTCACTACACGAAGCTCTCAAGCTCAACGGTGCTGATATCTTCCTCTGTTGTGACTCATCGAAAAACGGCCCCAATGACTGCCAACCTACACGTGAGATGTTCGGAGCTTTGCCGGAGCTACTGATTTGAGGATTCTCTTATCTTATTTACATGAATACCACTGAATATTTAAAAAATGATAAATTTTGGTCAAAATAGGGTTTTGACCTTGGACATGCTTCATAAGTTTTTATCTCAAAATTTAACCTAAATTTGAGAAAGGGAAAGGGTAAGAACCGAGATGCTCTAATGCTCAAGCCAAAATACAACCAAGCTGCTGCCCGAGATCACCTTCTGCCGCCATACCGCTACCACAAACCAACACCGGAAACAGCCCAAATCAGCCCTTCCTCAGCTGCATCGTAACCCTCAAACAAAACCCTATTTCTGCATTTCATTCTCTATTTGGCCCGCTTCAAACAAAACCCACATGGCGCTAACCAAAATCTCAAAACCTCGGCCCCTTAGCTGCTGCCCTCCAACGCCACAAATAGCCGCTGCCGCAAAACTCCACATCAGCCCACATACGCCTGAAATCGCTGCAGTTCCCCTTGCCGCTGCCGCCGCTTCGTGGTCTCAAGCTTTATTACACAAAACAAAACTTTGAAAACAAAAAAATCGCAGAAAAGGGTCATTCGCCCACCATGGAATCCCAACCACGGAAAAAGAAGCAGCGGAAATTGATCCGTCCAATCGGTGGGGTTCACATACTCCCAGCGTCTGGCCCTCGACATCCTAACGGACGTCGCCTCCAGGTACCTCCGCGCCCTGGGGGAATCCTCTGCCGCTTGCTCCGGCCGCACCCACTCCAACCTCTACGACGTCGTTCGCGCCCTCAAGGACCTCGGCTCTGCCCACGGCTTCTGCGGCGCGTTGGAACGTGAGCTGAACGCTCCCCGCTTCCTACACTCTCATCGACCTCTCGAAATTCGTTTCCTTCAAGAATCAGGTTTCTTTCTCCCTCCTCTACCTCTATACTCTCTGTATTGATGGGAATTATCAATTTGTTGCAGTAATTCTGATTCGCGAGCTCGCATTCTGTTGTTTGGTTTTAATTATTCGGGTTTTAGCAGCATTGCAGTTTGTGTATGTGTTACAGCTTAATGTTCTTTTTAGTCTGGTTAGTGAATTTTGTTCAGTCTAGTTTAACCTGAGGTCTGCTGGTGCTTGTGGAAGAGAAGGTTGGGGACCTTAGGGCCTCGTTTGATAACAGAGATAGGTGGATGGGATTCGTAAAGAGATGGGATTAGGATTGGGATTCGTAAGGAGATGGGATTGGTAATGAGAAGGGATTGATAATGAGTATGTTTGTTTGGGATGGGATTATTAATATCATGTTTGTTTGAAATGGGATTAGATGATGGAATTGGATTGTTAGAAGAAATTGGTAATGAGAAGGGATTGGTAATGTGAAGGAATTGGGATTGGATTATTAATACCCCTCAATACCAAGTCCCACGGGGTATTAGCAATACCCCCTAATACCCCCTCTATTAATCCGATCGGACTAATAGTCCGGACCTTTTTTTGTTACCAAACGGAGTATTAATAGTCCCATGGGATTATTACTCCAATCCCAACCCTCAAACCCGTTATCAAACGGGGCCTAGGTTTTGCTTGATTGAATTGTTCATGTTCGACGGGGTTGCTCTAGCGTTAGGCCAGCTTTGCGCATTATCAGAGTGTTTTCACCGTGTTGGTTCTCCCCTCAAAAATTTTATCTCCAAAATTTGTGATTGTTTCGTCATTCGTCATTCGTGTTTTTCATCTCTAGTGATTTTGTTCCAAGTGAAGAATCGTATGGCCAGAACATGGTTTAGGAAATTATAAATTAAGGGGGAATGTAGGAGATAATTTAGAATCTAATATTTAGGTTAGATTCGTTTAATAACATAGTTCATATTCATGATCATGAGGCGTAAATGGGCATATTCAAAGTACGACGTTCATGTATCTTGGGGAGTGTGAAGATACATGTATGGATTTAATGTGTAGAGTCCAAGATGTATCTAAGTGCCCTATTGTCACGACCCAACTCTAGTAAGGCTCACTTGACCGGCCGGTGACAGAATCACCAAGGCCTCCAAATGCATCATGTATCAGAGCATACTAGACAACATTTATAGAGAAACAACGGTATTAGACAACATTAATATGTTGACAAAGGACTTTATATACATGGTTGATTATAGAGCATGTTGGATGCAAATTACATGTAAATAAGTATACCCCTGACTGGACAGGACAAATACGGGGGTGCCGGCCATGTATTTGGGCTATTTGATGAAACCAAGTTTTGGTAGGGTGTTGTAGGATCCACATGTGGTTGGGGACTATAAAGATAATCAGAGTTACATAAAATCTATTTATCTTAATTTCAGCGTACAATTCTAATTGTGTATATATATCGTTTTAAATTTTACTCCTATTTAGATACCCTTTTAATGAACTGCTTGTTGTCGAGAATCGCTTGTCTGGCATAACATAATAGAGGTTAGCTGTTAGCCCCTTCTGTAGCGCTAGGGTGAGAAAGCCAGTCTAATTCTTGATCGCTTCTTTCTGACAAGTCAAGTTGACTAAGAAGAAATCGTAGTTTTCGAGGCCACTAAGCGAAAGGACCTAAGATGAGGGACTTAAAATTGATCTGTAAAGGCAAGTGTTTCATCCTGGTTGTCGAGGGAGGTCCGACATTGAAGCATGCTTTGGTTTCAGAGTCAAGCTCAGCGGTCAGAGGAAAGAAAGCCAATCCATAGGTTTCGTCTTTTGCTGTGACACCCGTTGACTGAGATAGAAAGTGGTGAAAGCAATCCCCCCTCTTGGAGTAGCACTAGGAATGGAAAACAAAGTGTAATTGTACATAGTGGGAGGAAGAATCAATACTTCACACATTCAGGGACTTAATTGCAAATTCCATTGAAGTAGCAAATAAGCACGTGGATTTGAAACTACACTCACAGCAGTTTCTATCTGAAAATATTCATGAGTTTTGTGCATATGGATTGAAAAAAAAAACAGTTTCGAAGTTGCCTTATCTGTGCTGGTTTTGGTTAGAAACTAGTGGTGTAAACTCCTCCACCTTTGGTGTCAATTCCTTTGCCTGTTCTTAAACTATTTTTTTTCTTTACTGGTGATAAGGTAATGTGTTATATTAGGTGGACCTAATTTGAATTTCAAGTCCATTGGGGTATGGTTCTAGACTTATGGCGTAACATTCCCATTGAATGTTATGGTCATTAAGTAGGTAGTTTAGCAGAAAACTAATTTTAAGTTGGTGGTGCTGTGCAGAATTTTGGCTCCGGCACGGTGCATGTGTCCTTTCCATGTTAGTACAGAACTTCCATGTTGGATTGCACTTCATGTCCGAGTTGTGAATCCTTTTGAGTCCCACCACTGCTTTTGAGACATTATTGGACTACATCTGCTACTTTGAAGGCTTATTTATGCACTTCATTTCATAATCTCAATTGGTTATTCCTTCAAGGTCTCAGGTTATAACATCTGGGACTGAGGCATGACAACACGGTATCAAAGCTCTGGATTTTATAACTAGCGATGGTAAGACTAAAGTCAGGCATTGTGACCCCTCTTATGGGTGACGTGTGTTCCTAGCATGTTTATGTGATTTGTGTTCAAAGTGCCTACATGCGTGTGTGCGTGTGTGCAAGGTGATAGTATCTCTCTTTGTATCAGTCTAGTTTAACCTAAGGTCTGCTGGTGCTTGTGGAAGAGAAGGTTGGGGACCTTAGGTTTTGCTTGATTGAATTGTTCATGTTCGACGGGGTTGCTCTAGCGTTAGGCCAGCTTTGTGCATTATCAGAGTGTTTTCACCGTGTTGGTTCTCCCCTCAAAAATTTTATCTCCAAAATTTGTGACCGTTTCGTCATTCGTGTTTTTCATCTCTAGTGATTTTGTTCCAAGTGAAGAATCGTATGGCCAGAACATGGTTTAGGAAATTATAAATTAAGGGGGAAAGTAGGAGATAATTTAGAATCTAATATTTAGGTTAGATTCGTTTAATAACATAGTTCATGTATTCAGGATCATGAGGCGTAAATGGGTATATTCAAAGTACGACGTTCATGTATCTTGGGGAGTGTGAAGATACATGTATGGATTTAATGTGTAGAGTCCAAGATGTATCTAAGTGCCCTATTGTCATGACCTTACTCTAGTAAGGGTCACGTGACCGGCTGGTGACAGAATCACCAAGGCCTCCAAATGCATTATGTATCAGAGCATACTAAACAACATTTATAGAGAAACAACAGTATTGGACAACATTAATATGTTGACAAAGGACTTTATGTACATGGTTGATTATAGAGCATGTTGGATGCAAATTCCATGTAAATAAGTATACCCCTGACTGGACAGGACAAATACGGGGGTGCTGGCCGTGTATTTGGGCTATTTGATGAAACCAAGTTTTGGTAGGGTGTTGTAGGATCCACACGTGGTTGGGGACTATAAAGATAATCAGAGTTACAGAAAATCTATTTATCTTAATTTCAGCGTACAATTCTGATTGTGTACACATATCGTTTTAATGTTCATCTTCATACCCCCAGTTTTCATATTCGAGTTTACCTCATGTCCAAGTTTTGAACCCTTTCGTAAGACATTTGGTTATGCACTTCATTTCATACTCTCAACTTGTTATTTAATTATTTTCCACACGGCCTTGGGTCATAAAACCCGGGCAATGACAACCCTTTAAATTTGAAAAATTAAAAGATGAATGTGTGTCGAAAAGAATTCGTAGTTCTGTTAAAATGATTGGTTCTCATGCTTGTTCTTACAGTGAATATGTATAGATGTTTAAATTTGAAAAACTAAAAAATGAAAGGGTTTCGACACTAGCATCAGCTGCATCACCTACATATATACCTCACTACCGTGATGTCTGGATTTTCTCGACCAAATCTTCTATCTGTACAACGCGCACAGCTTGTAAAAGAGACCAACAGAAGTTCGTACTCTAATTCTTCGCTCTGTTGACTTTGCGTGGTCAACTGCAAGTAGCATGGGAGAACAAAAATCCTCAATATCTTTGTACATGGTACGTGCCTTTTCATGACCGGTAGTACATTGAAAACAAAAGTTATGCTTTTCATTCACGACACGAGTGAGACAAAAGTAATCAAGAAAAAGATAAATGTGGATTCTGTATAATTTTGGGATACCCAATCTCCGGCTCTACGAACGTAACGCTATGCTATTCATTTACCCTAATACCATTGAGCAGATTTTCATACAGAATACCTCGATCATGGTACGTCTTTAAAAGCTAATTAATTTACCTAGAAGATTCACAAATGATGAAGAAAATAAACAAAAGAAACAAAGATAAACTAAAACTTTTATAAAATTACATCTAATAGTAGAAAGTAAGAAAATGAAACATACAAGAATACATAAATTGGCACTTTCTCAATTGATGCCTTTGTAGTGGGTGTGTGGTTGACTACGTCCGTTGCGAGGCAGAAGCTAAAGAATTTGGTCGCCCTGGTGCAGATTTTGAACAAGAAAAAAAGTACTCAAAAGCTACACTGGGGCGACCAATTTCTTTAGCTTCTGCCTCGCAACGGACGTAGTCAGCCACACACCCACAATGAAGACAGCAATTGAGAGAGAACTCAAAAACAGACCAGTGAACCTAGCATAAGAGTTGTCACTATTTTGTAAAAATAGTGAACTGGCAGCAACGTACATCATCAGAACTTGGGATTGGCCACCCAGGGAAGTGAGAGCTTGTTCATTAGGTGGAGAAATAATGAATGAAACCCCTTATATAGGGGGTAAATTAATGAGCATTAATGACACTTGTACACCAAAGGTCACCACAGTATACGAAGAGGCACCATCAAAAGGCAAAAACCCGCCGTTTCGCGGAACGACTCGTAGATGTCCGCAGAAGATTGGAAGAGGCAAAATACGCACGCGCACAACATGCACCCGACGTACGCGCACGGGGGGTATATGTAGGTGCGGTTAAAATTGTCAACCTTTGACCTAAAAAGACCGTTTGACTCGCTAATTGGCCGAGGGCACGAGGCAGCAGGGCCCGCGTGACAAAGAGACTTTGGCCAAATCTTGACCTAGAAAAGACGGTTGACCACCCAATTACAAAAGAACACGTGTACAAAGCTTGAGGAAGTGTCTGCGGGGGAGCAGCCTCCATGGGACAGAATCTTAAGCCCGCGAAAGTCCGCCAAAGATCAAGGAAGGAAGACGAGCCCCGTTACCAGGGCGGCCCGCGCAGCGGAAGACCGTGGATAAAGTTCCACGAGTCGCTGCGATTTCAGAATTATAAGAGAGACTTAGTTAAATAATGTCCGAAGTTCCATTCGAGCCATAAGGCAGGGTCCGAAAGGGCTCCGTGACAAGAGAACAATCGCCGTGGGTCGCGATCTTGCTCCTGCAGGAATGGGGGAAACTCTTGTGGCTTAGGAAAGAGGTTGCATCGCGGGGATCAGGCTTTCCCGCAGGAAGAGCCCGCGAAAGACTGCGTTTTCCCCAAGACCCAGAGTGCAGGAGAGACGTGTTGGGATTTTATAAGAACGCCGTCATGGGCCTGACCTAGGCTCAGGTGTTCTATAAATACCTCTGACATTCCCCCTGATTTGAAAGAGCTGACTTTTTCTAGAGAGAAAGTGGTGAGCACTGAATTTGAGGAAGGAGAACATTCTTCCCCAGAAAAAGGTGATCTCATCCGGTCAATCTAGGAAAAGCCAATAACTGCCCCCGCAGAAGAAACAAGGGACGCGCTGCCTTTGTCTCTTCTGTACCTCTTGCTCATTCTCTCACCCCACAAGATTATTCCCCCTTTCTCCTCACTAATCATCAACCAATCGCACATCTCCGGCTCATAAGTAGGCACACCTCAACGGAAACCCAACCTACAATTGTTTCCCACACGGCCTTGGGTCATAAAATCCGGGCAATGACAACCCTTTAAATTTTAAAAACTAAAAGATGAAGGGGTTTCGGAGAGAATTCGTAGTTCTCTTAAAAAGATAGGTTCTCATGCTTGATCCCACAGTGAATATGTATAGATGTTTAAATTTGAAAAACTAAAAGATAAAGGGGTTTCGACACTAGCATCGCATACAGATTTACCTCACTACCGTGATGTCGGGATTTTTCCAATTAATCTTCTTTTCATACAACTCGCACGGCTTGTAAAAAAGACCAACAGAAGTTCTTATTCTAATTCTTCACTTAGTTGACTTTGCGTGGTCAATTATGAGCTGCACGAAAGAACGAAAATCCTCGACATCTTTGTACATGGCACGTGCCTTCTCATGACCTGCAATACATTGAAAACAAAAGTTATACTCTTCATTCACGAGTGAGACAAAGTTATCCAGAAAAAGATAAAAGTGGCTTCTGTATAATTTTGGGATACCTGTACGAAGGCCACCAGTTCCCGGCTCTATGAACATAACGCTATACGCTTCATTCACCCTGATTTCCATACAAAATACATCGATCATGGTACTGTTCAGTTTTAGGGTAATCGTAATAGGGAGAAAACCAATTAGGGTTGATTTCATTCAACGTAAAATATATATACAAGATGTATAATAATTGCTCTACGGTCCTAGATACTTAAACTAATTACATGATAAGACACATATTTATACTAGATACAAATAGACCCATAATCTAACACTCCCCCTCAAGTTGGTGCAAAGATATCAATCAAGCCCAACTTGAATACAATAGGATGAAAACTCTTGCTACCCAGCCCTTTTGTGAATATATTAGCTAACTGATCTCTAGATCTCACAAACGGCATACATATCAAACCCTCGTTCAACTTTTTCTTGATGAAGCATCGATCAATCTCTATGTGCGTCGATCTGTCATGTTGAACGAGATTATGAGCAATGTTGATGGCAGCTTTGTTGTTGCAGTAGAGTTTCATCGGAACACTGTCAATAAACCCCAAATCACGTAACGAAGTTTGGAGCCACAAAAGCTCGCAAACACCATGAGCCATAGCTCTATATTCAGCTTCTACACTAGACCTGGCGACTACCGATTGCTTCTTACTTCGCCATGTAATAAGATTACCCCCAAGAAAAGTGCAATAACCAGATGTAGAGTGCCTACATCCACAGAACCAGTCCAGTCAGCATCAGTGAATGCCTCCAATCGCAAATGGCCATGATTAGAGAACAAAATTCCTTTTTCTGGAGCTGATTTCAGATACCTCAGAATACGATAAACCGCATCTAGATGTGAAGTACGAGGATCATGCATAAACTGACTAACAACACCAACTGCATAAGTAACATCTGGTCAAGTGTGAGCCAAGTATATTAGTCGACCCACAAGTAGCTGATACCTCTCCTTATCAGTTTGCTCCCCCACATCTCCACTAAGATGATGATTCGGCTCAATAGGGGAATCTGCAGGTCTACAGCCAAACATACTTGTTTCTTCCAAAAGATCAAGTATATACTTGCGTTGGGAAATAAAGATACCTCTATCAGACCTCGCTACTTCCATTCCAAGGAATATCTCAATGATCCCAAGTCCTTAATCTCGAACTCTTGAGCTAAACGAGACTTAAGATTATGAATCTCACTCACATCATTGCCCGTCATTATTATGTCATCAACATAAACAATAAGGACAGCAATCTTACCATTACTTTGCCGGGTGAACATCGTATGATCTGCATGGCTCTGCTTGTAACCAAAACTCAACATAGCCTTAGAAAACCTGCCAAACCAGGCTCCAGGGGACTGTTTCAGCCCATAAAGTGTCTTCTTCAATCTACACACTTTTTCCTTACTTGCAGGAGAAGAGAAACCCAGTGGAATATCCATATAAACTTCCTCCTCTAAATCACCATGGAGGAATGCATTTTTCACATCAAACTGTTGAAGAGGCCAATTCAAGTGGGCGGCACACGAGAGGAGAGCTCGCACCGAATTCTTCTTCGGTACCAGAGCAAATGTCTTCTCATAGTCAATACCATAAGTTTGAGTAAAACCTCTGGCAAAAAGCCTTGCCTTGTATCTCTCAACTGTACCATCATCATTTTGCTTAATAGTGAACACTCACTTGCAGCCCACTGGCTTCTTCCCCTCTGGAAGTGACACTAGATCCCAGGTGTCATTCTTTTTCAAAGCTGTCATCTCTTCCATTGTAAGGACAAGTATTTTTTGAATATTATTTATAAGTTTTATAAATGTTAGAAATTGAGAAAAATGTGAAAGATATTGACTTTATTTGATTTGGGGTTAATGTGTTAGGATTGCTAGTTGAGGGAGTGCAAGTGTGATTTGTGTAGGTGCTAGTATATAAGTGTGGGTGTGTGAGTAGGAGGACAAATTCTCCCATCTCACTCTCTCTCTCCACCTCCCGACGCCTCTCTCTCCCTCTCGGCTCCCTCTTGCTCTCTCACCCAAAATTCCACCAAAAATGACCAAGATCCACCCCCATTTCATCCCTCAATCATAGTCTTGAGCTTGAATTTCGTGGGTTTCGCCCGGAGGAGGAGTATTCGGTTGATTTCGAAGTTTGGAGTGCTAGAGCTTGCTCAAATCGCGTGGGTTTCGATCCTTGACTTGAGGTATGGATTTTTTACTCTTGTTATGAGTTTATGTGATGATTATGTGCATAAATCGTGCTTTAGTTGGTTGGAATTTGACCTTGTGTTCATTCTTGGTTTTCTGCAAAATCGTCCGTTGTAAAGCATTGGTACCGGTACCTACTTTTTGAGGTACCGGTACCTTGATCTCTGTTTGCTCACTGGATTGGTTTGGTACCAATACCTACTTTTTGAGGTATTGGTACCAATGACCCAGAAAACGGTTTTGAACTTTGTTGATCATTCGTCGATTGTGTTGACCCCCGATCACTTATAACACTCTCCAATCACATTCTAATCATCTCTAAACTTGATTACTCTAGTTCCAATGATTCGTTGATCGTTCCAATCCTTTCGATACTCATTAGACGTAATCTTAGTACCGTTGTGAAAAGAGAATGTACTGTAAGGTCGTTTAGGCGTACCATAGGTTATATGAGGCATTGCGGTGAGTGTGATGGGTAGTCGTGAGTTTGGCTAGTGATCCAAAATGTAACATAGTAGCTCGTATCCTTGTGATTTCAACTCATTGATCTTCCTAAACTCCTTGAACTCTCGTTTCATGAGATTCTAGTATAAAGGCTAATAGTTAGTGTGTCGTAAAATTACTTATGAGTTCAGTATGCTGTGTAGAATGTGGTGATATACTTAGGGGAAAGGGTGTGTGTTTATCTATTTTTTGGTGTATGTGATGGTTGATTATTTGTAGCATTATGGGATATGATTGATTGTTGAGATTGTGGACACAACGTGAATTTGACACAACGGGTATCAAACGGGTATCACCATTCGGCTAAGTACTGACATGGTGAGAGGACCGGAATAGACACTTTTGGTATCGCCATGGACATTCGGCGAATTGATAAGATCTGGGGATAAAATGAACGGGTATCACCATGGACATTCGGTGAGATGACCGGACCACGCAAATGAACGGGTATCACCAATTGGTGAGATGACCGGAAACGAGTGATACATGCGAAAACCTTGAATGTTATGATATGAGATTATTGGGAAAGAAATAAAGATTGGATTTTATCAAGTTGACTTGTTTAAAAGGAAAAGGATTTTTCTATTAAAAATCCTCCGGCTATTCTTGAGCGAATCAACGGTTTTCGGTATTTGTGCACAGAATCAACGGACTCCGGCCATTCAAGCTCGAATCAACGGAGTTTGACCACTATAGGTCACGTATTTCTATACATTACACCTATTTGGAAACAAAAGAGACTTTGATGACAGATGAGAATGAGAAAGGAGATTTGTTGATGAAACGAGGAATGTGAAAGATTGTGAAAGGAGAACGAATGTGAAAACACACATGATGTGACGAATGGTTGAGAAACCAAATTTTGATTATTTGTGATTGAAATGGGAATGCTAGTGACATTGGTAGTGCGTATGAGATGATAGGTGTTGTATATAGGATTGTCTAGAATCCTTTGGCCATAGCGAGTTGTTGATAGCCATACAAACCTTGGGCATATCTGTTTATACTCATTCACTTTAGATGCATGACTCAGCATATCTTCTTATAATTTGTGTATAAATTTCTCTACTGGGCTAGTGTAGCTCAACCTATCATTTTCAGGTACATTGCAGGTCACTGTCATGGACTGCTTGGAGTGCATGCTGATGTCATTGTTTAAAGCTATTTTCGGAAGCACTTGTCTATCTTTGTAAACTAAACCGTATTGTATTGCATTTTCTATTGTGGAATTCTGTAATTTATTGGGCAAGTTTGTGGACTTGGAGACTGAACTATCTTTTGGGATATTAATTGTAACTCCGGTGAAAATTTTAATTATCGAATGTCATTATTATTTATGTTGAAAATCGAGGGCGTGACATCCATCATAGCTCATTTCCCCTTAGGTATCCTGAATGCATCTTGTCAATTCTGTGGAATAGATGCAGAGGAAAGAGAAGAGACAAAGGCATAGTACGAAGGAGACAAACGGTCATAAGAAACAAACTGTGAGATAGGATGTTGAGTACAAGATCTAACACCTTTTCGAATAGCAATAGAAAGATTGTCAGGATCCATAAAAGGAGATTCAATAAGAGAAGAATCATTACCAAAAGAGTCAGCTGAGGAATTCGGAACTAGAGTGGGTGATTGTGATTGACAAGGTAGCAACGCACATGGAGATTTTTTACGTCTAGCATACCTCTGTAAGTTAGCTCCCTACAGTCGTGCAGGTAGTTGTTCCTCAATGTCACCACCAATATCATGTGTTTCCCTTTCCCTTTCAACAGATACTGGTTCCTCTCCAGTGTTTTCCTTCTCCCACTCACTATGATCATAGAACAATTGCTCCCTCTCACTATGATTATAAAAGGTAAACATCTCTTCCTCCTGCTGATGCTCCTCCTGAAGAGATGGTTTGGAGGAAAAAACTCTGTTTCCCAAAAAGTAACATCCATAGAGACAAACATCTTCCGAGAATAAGGGTCATAACACTTATAGCCTTTCTGGGTAGGAGAGTACCCAACAAAAATACACTTATGGGCTTTATGTCCCAACTTGCCCCCAAAAGGTTTAGAGGCATGAACAAAACACACACAACCAAACACCCTAGGTGGAAGAGTCGTAACTCGACAACTGCTTGGCAGACACTCAATGGGTGTTTTAAAATTGAGGACACTGGATGGCATACGGTTGATAAGATATGTGGCAGTTAAAATAGGTTCTCCCCACAAGTATTTGGGAACATTCATAGTGAATAAAAGGGATCGATCGACCTCAGTAAAATGACGATTTTTGCGTTCAACGACTCCATTTTGTTGTGGAGTGTCAACGCAAGTCGTCTGAAAAATAATACCATTATCAGCTAGATATGTCCGAAAAATCTTATCAATATACTCAGTCCCATTATCACTCCAAAGAATTTTAATATGTGTATCAAACTGAGTGTACACCATCTTATGAAAAGATTTGAAACAGGAAAATACTTCATTCTTTGACTTGAGTAAGTACACTCATGTGGCACGAGAACAACAATCAATAAAGGTAACAAACCATCGATAGCCCTTTAAAGAAGTAATGGGAGAAGAACCCCAAACATCAGAATGGATAACCATAAATGGAGAATCACTTCGTTTATTAATAGGGGCATAAAAAAAGCATTTATGTTTCCTAAACTCACAAACTTCACAAAAAAACTGATCCCTAGGATAATGTTTAACTAAAGTAGGAAAAAGTTCTCTAATATCCCAAAAGAGGGATAACCCAATCTACGGTGCCACCAATGTAACTAAGAAAGAGTGGAACTCATATTTGCATGTAGAGCTTTTCCACATGATAAAGATAGATGAGGTGCATGCTCCAGATAATAGATACCACCATATGCTTTACCACTGCCAATCACCTTCCCCGTTTTTAGTTCCTGAAAGATAAGTGAGTAGGAAAAAATGTCACAGAACAGTTTGCAAAATGGGTAAAACTACTACCTGAAAGAAGGTTAGTGGCAAAGTTTAGAATATGGAGAACTGAAGAGAGTGAGATAGAGGGAGAATAGTGAACGGAACTTTTCCCTGAAATAGCAGAGAATGACCCATCGACAGTTCGCACCTTATCCTTACCAGAACAAGTTGAATAGGAATAAAAAACAGAGGAACAACCTGTCATATGATCTGAAGCACCAGAATCAATAATCCAAGGGATACCGGAGGAGGCAGTAAATGCACTAGCTGGAATACCTGAATGAGCAAAATAGGATGCAGTAGGAGCTGCTATGGAAGTAGGAGCTATAGTAGAGGAAGAATCAGCCGTAGCCATAAGACGCCTGAGAGCTTGGATCTCCGCCTGAGAGAAATCACCAGTAGAATCAGAAGGTGACTGAACTCCTGTACTGTACCCAGAATCGGACAAGGTAGCAAACTCTGAAACATGTGCCTGGGCCTGAGAACGCTCGGGACCACGACCTCGACCTCCACGTCCACTGCCTCGCCCACGTGAAGGACGACCATGTAACTTCCAACATAAATCCTTGGTATGTCCAGTGTTGTGGCAATGATCACACTGGAGTGACATGCGGTCTATAGTCCCACTGCTAGTACCAGGCTAAGATTTTCCACTGCCAGATCCAAACTGTCCCTGCGGAATAGCAACCAAGGCAGAACGATCAGAAGTAGGAGCTTGCAACATAGCACCCCTCCTGCTCTCCTCCTGCTGAACAATGGCATAGGCCTCTCCCAAAGATGGAAACGGGACACGACCTAATACCTACACTCTAATTGGATCATACTCCACATCAAGACCAGCAAGAAAGTCATACACACGCTCTTTCTCTATTCTTTTTAACCAAGTACCAGCATCAACGGAGCAGACTACCTAAAACCCCTGATAATAATCAAATTCTTGTCAGGCCCCACTGAGCTCAGCAAAGTAAACAGCAACAGATCGATTGTGTTGATCCATAGTACGAAGTCTCTTTCGTAACTCAAAACATTGAGCATCATTGCCCTACTGAGAATAAGTCTGTTTGGCAATAGTCCAAATCTGATATGGAGTGTCAAGAAGCAAGAAAGAACTACGAATATCAGCCTTCATAGAATTAAACAACCAGGTCATGGCTAAAGATCGATGAGACTTAAATTTCTTGAGTTCAACATCAGTAATAGGCTCAGTAACAAAGCCTTCAATGAACTCAGACATTCCTTTAGCTTCAATAGCTAATGTAAAAGTACGAGACCAAAGTAAATAATTTGTACCATTCAATTTGATGGAACAAATATCCAGCGGAGAGTTATCCAGAGTCCCTACACGACTCAACTCATCCTTGCCACTAGCGGAAGCCTGTTTTTTCTCTTCTGACATCTTGAAAGCAGAACAATAATGCCAAATAAATAATAAACAATGTTCCCAGCAGCTTTAGAACTCCAAAAACAATAAGTAAAGGTTCCAATAGCCCTAAAACCTAAAAAAACCAATTGAATACCTTCGAATCTGACTGAAATAGTGCTGAAATTTCGTGAGAAAAGAAAAAAACAGATCTGATGGACGAGAAGAAATGACGGCGAGCAGTTCGTGATCGAAGGCAATGGCAAGCCCCAACTGATCGAAGTGTTGTTCACGCGGTACTGTTCACGCGGTGTTGATCGACGAGAAGGACGTCGTAGGTTGCCAAGTTTTATCGCTCTGATACCATGTTCAGTTTTAGGGTAATCGTAATAGGGAGAAAACCAATTAGGGTTGATTTCATTCAACGTACAATATATATACAAGATGTATAATAATTACTCTACGGTCCTAGATACTTAAACTAATTACATGATAAGACACATATTTATACTAGATACAAATAGACCCATAATCTAACAGGTACGTCTTTAAAAGCAAAGTACTTTGCCTAGAAGTTCACAAACGCTGAAGAAAATAAACAAGAGAAACAAAAATTACAAAGAGAAACAAAGAGAAACTAAAACTTTTGTAAAAGTACATCTCAAAGTAGAAAGTAAGAAAAGGAAACATAAAAGAAGACAAAAATTGGCACTTTTCCGAGTGCAATGACTTCATTCTTCCTGCAAGTGATTTTCTTCCAATAATCAGGGATTTCTCTAGTGAACCATCTCAAATATGGCGTACCGCTCGTAGATTCCTTCAGCACAACGAGTATCTCACTAATGGAAGAAAAGCAAAGAAGCAAACAACCAAACTTGCAATACCAAAGAATACAATATTACTAGAAAGCCAATACACAATCAACAAAAGGATGGTTCATCTACTCCTTGATTTTTTTGACTGTTTATTGGCTTTCTAGTAATATTGTATTCTTTGGTATTACAAGTTTGGTTGTTTCTTTACTTTTCTTCCACTAATGAAATACTCATTGTACTGAAGGAATTTACGAGCGGAAGGCCATATTCAAGATGGTGCACTAGAGAAATTCCTGGTTTTTTAAAGAAAAAATAAACACTTGCAGCCAACAAGTTTTTAGCCGTTACACAGCCTTACCCGACAACTTGGTTGCCGTTACCCAGCAACTTTTTGGCCGTTACCCAACAACTTTTTAGCCGATACCCAGCATTACCCGACAACTTTTTAGCCGTTACCCAGCAACTTTTTGGCTGATACCCAGCGTTACCCAACAGCTTGGTTGCCGATACCCAGGAACTTTTTAGCCGCTTTCCAGAAACCTGGTAATTCGTTGCCTTGGCTTTGCCCGGTGAGCCAGCTTGCCATGCCCTGGCTAGGACAGTTATAGAAATTCACATGCATTTTCAACAAGGCTATTAATAATGACACATCCACATTTGCTATTCAACTATCGTTGGTGTCCGTGATATCCGAGTTTCTCCTACGCGACTTTTCGTAGACCGTGTCACCATTTTCACCTTTTCATTTACCAAATCAACCTTTCCAAAATCGTTTTTTTACACACCCAACCTCGGTTCCGCCGTTCTGGTCTCCTGAGTATCCTCACAATGGTTCCGCCGCACCGGGTTTCCATTGGCACACAAAACTTTGCATTGGCTCCTCTCCACGGATAACCAAGCCATACCTCGGTTCCGCCGCTCCGGGTTTCCGAGTATCCTCACCATGGTCCCGCCGCTCTGGGTTCCCATGGGAACACACACACCACACAATGGGCTACCATGTCTGGCCACATTGCAGTTTTCAAAACACTTTCCTTTTTCGGAAACACACCTTGTCATTAACACACCCTAGGTGTCATGTTTCTACTTTCTCAATTTCCGTGTCTCGTTATATGCATCGACTCCGCGGTAGGACTTTTCACGCAAGTAAACATAAATCATTTATTGTAATCTTGAAACTAAACTAGCTAGATCATCCAACTCTATATTACTTAGCATGCTCAAATCATTACTTAAAGCATAACGCTACATGTACGAACACCTTTGGAGTGGATACCACTTATGCTTCATCACACATGAAGACAAGTAATCTTAATAACCATGTATACAGGCTCATAACCATCCTTAAGATCAAAATACAAATGGGCCTTTCTATTTGCAGCCACTTATTCCCTAAGGCTAGCCTGTTCTAAGTGTAACCCATAAATGTTATAACAATTTTCTATATGCAACCTAACAAATATTCCTAAACTTTCAAAAATACCCTTTCTTTCTCCCCTTCTATCTCTCCCGTTTCTCTCTTCGTTTCTCCTATGCACCACCACCAAACTCCATAACCACCGTGGAGTTCATCAAGAACTCACAGGCAATGTCACCACTGCCACCACCGTTTTGCCCTTCCCCCTCTCTCCCCGTTTCTCTTTTCTCTGTCCGTTCACTACCACCACACCAGCAGATACTTCCTCCACCACATCGGTCTGCCACAACCACCACGAACACATTCTCAGTCCTCTCTTCTCTTCTCTTCTCTTCTCTTCTCTTCTACTGTACACACCACTGTGTATTCGAAATTTCAAAAAAATTCCCGACATATTCGGATACACATTTCTGAAAAATTTTGACAATTTCAAATTTTGAAACTTGAAAATGTTTACAAATTTCAGATTCTAAAATCTGACCACTTTATAACGCATCTTCAAGATGCATCATATAATTTTTTTTTTGTTAAAAATGCATATTCTGATTGTTAAAAAGCAAAAAACGCAAATTCCAAATGCGTCATGTTTCGTATAACGCATTCACAGAATGCGCGATTAACATCACGCATTTTTCTAATGCGCAATAGGACTGGGTAAAAGAACGGTGGTATCTGAAAGCAAACGTTGGCTACGGAGTCAGTGGTATCTGATAATTAGGGCAACTTTGAGAATTGGACATGAATTACCTCATGTCCTTTGTTTGAATGTCTCGGTTCGTATTGCAGCAGATCTGGAGATACAAGACTCTTGAAAAAGGGTTGGAATGGGTGGATGGATTGTATAGTATATGCAGAAAAAGTGGGATAGAGAGAAAGACAGAGAGAGAGATTCCTTCGTAGGTGGGGTTTCGATGCAATTCTAATGGATTGCTGCGGCGGCGAATGTAATGGCGGCGGCGGTGAGGAGGAGGAGGGGACGGGCGAGGTGGTGACACTGGGAGGTTGGGAGGTGCAGATTAAAAAAAAAAAAAAAGACCGGTAGGTGGGAGGTGGGTTGGGGAAGAAGAGTGGGGAAGAAAATGATCCAAAACGACGTAGTTTCATTAG
This sequence comes from Rhododendron molle, assembly GCA_025413875.1. Classification (NCBI taxonomy): domain Eukaryota; kingdom Viridiplantae; phylum Streptophyta; class Magnoliopsida; order Ericales; family Ericaceae; genus Rhododendron; species Rhododendron molle. The sequence continues at coordinate 12,155,427 of CM046395.1, read as the reverse complement.
GGGTATTTTTGTCCATTTTTTAAAAGGGCATTTTTGTTCGAAACAATTAATTTTTGGACGGGCTAGCCTTAGGGAATAAGTGGCTGCTAATAGAAAAGCCCATACAAATACTTCCTATCAAGTTAATATTTCAAAAATCCATTCTTTCTTTTTTTTAGGAAAGTTCAAAACAACACATGTTTATTCGGATAATAAGGTCGATATTTTCTACATACTCCCCTTCCTTTTCAAATCTTTAGAAAAACATCCTTCAAGTTATCATTCATTTCAAGCAATACAAGTATTAAACACATGTCTATTTATATTTAGAATAGTGAGTAAGGATCATCTACTTTCATGCATTTCAAACTGTAGACACCCCAATCTGGGCTTCCAGATTAGTTTATTTACGGTATTTGATTCCCCGATAATGAAACGGATCAAGAACACCCCGGGAATGATAGGTATTTAAGCTTTGAGTGTTTGAAACCCTTGAACCTAACCTAACCCTAAGCCGCTTTCAAAAAGCCAAAAACCCAACTGACCCGCGCCAGGGCGCATTTGACCCGCGCCAGGGCGCAACCGTCCCGCGCCAGGGCGCACCGTCGCGCGACGATTTGACTCCATCGCGCGATGGTCAACCATCGCGCGCCAGGGCGGACCATCGCGCGCCAGACCCACTCCGTCGCGCACCAGGGCGCACCCTCGCGCAACAGACTGACTCCCTCGCGCGAGAGTCGGCTTGGGTCAAAGTCAAAGATTTGACTGTTGACCCACGCGCGACAGCTGTCACACTCGCGCGATGGTCCCATTCCATCGCGCGACGGTCCCAAACCTGTCACAGTCACCTTTATCAGCTGGGAAAACTTAGCCATGAAGTAACCCACAACCTGCACGTCTCTTTGCACCAGATCTACCTCCCCCTCTCCATTTATGGAAGGTGCTAACTCTATAAATACCCCCCCCCCCCCATTTGTTCTCTTTCAAAGGGTTAACAAAAATTGACATTCAAAGGCTTATACCCCAAGAACAAAGCTTGCTCTTCCACCCCATTCAACCACTCAAACAACCTCAATCAACTCAAAGTTCAAACACTTTTCAAACCAAAAGCCAAAGGTATAGCTTACCTTTGTTCTGCTCTCTGTTCTGATCTCTGAGGGGGGATGGCAGGGCCAAGGCTGGTAATCAATACCAGTCCTGGCCCAAAAGCTGGCAAGGTTTCAAAAACCGTCATGGCTTGAACCAACGCGCGATGGACTCACTGTATCGCGCGACGGTCCTCCGTTGCTCGCGACAGTCCACGTGGGGATTAGTGTCTTGCTGGTTTATGTCTTCATTTTGTATAGCTCACTGTTAAGCATGCTAATAACCAATTTACTGCTTTCCTTTGTTAAAACTGCTAGTTTGCACTTCAATACTGTTACTTGCTCGCTTGGAGTACCTGCGGGACCTTTCGAATATGTTTCGTAACCCATAAACATGTAAACCAAGCAATCCGGTCTGGTCCACTCCTCGTACGACATTGACGCCATCGCGCGATGTCGCGCCAGGCGCGACTATCGCGCGCTCGAGGCGCACTGCGAGAGAGTGACTGTCTCGCGCGACTGTTTGGCCCCGACCAGTGCCTGGCCTTACATGATTCACTTGGTTTTAGGCCTCTATTCTTGTCCCCACACTGTTTATGGGGTGTTTGTTCATTTATTGTATTTTTCATCCTTAAAACTATGTTGTTATAAATACTATAAACTGTTTGGTTTGTCCTGGGTGTGCACTGGTTCTTCCAGAGCCCAGAGGGTTTGAGAATAAGAGCTGTGGGCTTAGGCTTACTGGCGCGCGCAGGTCTTGTAGTAGCGTGCGCAGGTTTAGTCAGCATGCATTGACTTGATCAGTGCATACTGGTTTCTTCCTGTGCACGGCACTCCCAGACAGGGGTTTTCCAGTCTGTTAAACTCCCACAACAATCTGTTTTCATCCTATACTAACTGTTTCAATAGAGCAAACATGTTTTCTATCACATCTTGCAAATTGTTACAGTCTTAATCCCCGATTAACTGTTCCCCCGCCCTAATTGGCTTAAAATTGGTTAAAGAAGAAAACGAATCATAAATATTTTCACAAAATGCCTAAGTAGAGACCGATCTCCGGATTGGGCGAGAGGGGTGCCTTAAAATCCTTCCCCTCTCGTAACCTGGCTCCCGAACCCAGATATGGTTATGACGGACTGGTTCCTTCACTTTTTCAAATCAAATAGCACGGCAGGTGCTTCAAAATACGGTTCCTTGGGTGACGGACCTTCAAACCCAGGTGGCGACTCTATATTTTGCAAGCGCTTGCCTCTTCTGCGCTCGCGCTCCCTCGATCCTGGGCCCTTGCGCTCTGGGAATCCAGAAATTCCAGGGCATGCTGCCCACACAAACATACAAGGAACATATACTTTTTATTTATACTTAGGGTTAAGGAATAAGAATATTCTACATATACTTAGGAATAGGGGTTAAGATTAATCTACCGTTCTTCTTGGCGGTGGTGACGATTACGGAGGAAAGAAGTACGTCGGACGGAGTGACTTTCTACGGTAGGCTCCCGGTAGCTTTGAAAGAGAAAAGTTTCTCTCAAAACTAAACTTTGATCTAGTTACTAAACTTTTTGGATCGAGAAGGTGGTCAAGTGGTGGTTTAGTGGCGGCCTAGAATGAGTTTCTTGAAGAACTTAGGAACAACTCAAGAACAAGAAGAACAAAGTAAGAACACTAGATTTTCTAAAGAGAGAAGTTGAAGGATTGGAAGGTGTGAGTTGAATGGCATGGGAAGGGTCCTATTTATAGCAAAAGGTTGGGCTATAAGTCTAGGTTTATCCAAGGGATAAAAGTTTCCCTAGCATTTATTATCCAATGGGTAGGAGATAAAGGTGACAAGAAAATATGGGCAAGATTTCCTAGAAAATCTATATGTCCTTTAGGCAATTAAAAAAAAATCTAAGAAGTACATATATCTATAATTTAGCATATAAGTACATGGAAAAAATATGGTCAAGATTTTCCTAGAAAAATAATAGGCTAAGAAGTACATATATCTATATATAAACATATAAGTGTACTTTAGAAAATCTAGGAAAATAATCTTATAAGGTACATATACCTATTTAGAATCATATAAGTGTACCTAGAAATCTTAGGACAATGACTTTGGTGGTCAATGGCAAGTCTAGGTTTTCTATTATCCAAGGGATAAAAATTTTCCTAATATTTATTATCCATGGGTAAAGGTTATGAGTATGGTCTAGAATTCCTTAGAAATATAATAATAGGCTAAGTAGTACATGTACCTATATATAAACATATATGTGTACTTGGAAAATCTAGAAAATTGACTTTGGGGGGAATCTTAGATTTAGGGCTTTAAGTCTAGATTTATCCAAGGAATAAAAGGTTCCCTAACATTTATTATCCAATGGATAGGAGATAAAGGTGACAAATATGGTCAAGATTTTCCTAGAAAGCCTATATGTCCTTTAGGCATAAGGCTATAAACTAACTAAGATCTTATGCTTTCTAGGGTAAATCTAGATGATGATAGCCTAGTTTGGCAAGTCTTGCAAGAAAGAACAAAAAGGAAGTCTAGAAAATGGGTTGTCATGTGTACTTAGATTGAGTGTGAGGGTGACTAAAAAAGATGGCTTGTTGGAGTGAGCAAAATCACATGTACTTCTTGGATTTTGGCAAGACTTATTTCTATTACTCAAGGGATAAAAAATTTTCTAGTAATTATTAACCAATGGTTAAAGAGGTAGTAAGGTCTTGAAATGACTAGTCAAGTAAATATAAAAATTACTACTTTGGTCCAAAGGGTTTTATTAGGGTATAAAGTTCATCTAGGGTTAAGGAAATGTAACTAGGTTGAATTGGTAGTTTAGTTTCACTAACTAATTGATTAGAAACTAACTATATTTGCCAAGTAGGATTTCTAGCCAAGAAATATAATTTTAAGACCTTATTTCATTAATTAGAAAAATATACAAGTGTTTCGATAAGCATACTTGTCTTTAGAAAATGACTAGATTGTCCAGTGCAAAGAGATATAATTTTATAAGTCTTAAATCTAATTATGACGGATTATTAAAGTTTAAAAAGAAATTTTAAAAGCAATCCAAGTAATTAAAATAAAATTCAAATATTTAACGAAATTTTTATTTACTAAAAATCAGGGTTGTTACAGCAGCCGTCAGTATTTTGGTTTGGTTGGTATAAGGTCATAGACCATGGAACAAGGGTAGAGCTTATTGAAAAAGAAAAATAGCGTTTGGGGTGATTCAGGTTTGTTTGTGAGGCTAGTCAATAGTAGGGAGGGCAATTCATTTAGGTACAGACAGACAATGAAAAATCCTATGCCTGAATGTGGTATTTATTTGCCGGAAATTGTTTATATTGTAGACGATTGATGATTAAAATTTGCAAATGCCTTCTAATTGGTATGTAATTCATTTGAACGATTCACTTGTTGCAAACTCAACACTTATCAAGTTATACCGGATCTTTAGGTATGGACAGTTCGCTCATACTTAAGACACTTAAAGCCATATTGAATACCAAATTCTTTAAATAAAGCACAAGCATGCGCTAGTGTATGCATATAGGGGGGCAGTCAGTCGAGACCGATCAGGCAAGTTCCAATCGCTGCTTCACGTAATAGAAGAGAAGGGAATATGGATGCTCATTTGCCTCGCAAAGATAGATTGCAATTTTTTCCCAATAATACTTGATTGGATTTTAATAAGCGAAAATGATATTGGTACCGACGGGATCGGTATCGAAATCGTAGGGACAATATACACGAAAAATGGGTGCTCGGATCAAGCACCCTACACACCTCGGATGCCGTTAATTCTCGCGGGGGCCCCTCGTTTTTTCTTTTATAGAATTTTTGGTCGGCTCGGATCGACCGTCCGGTGGCCGGAGACGGCCCGACGCGGCCGATCGGTATGATTTCCCTACAAATCTCGTCGGTACCAATAGTACTACTATTTAATAAGTGACTGATTTTTGTTTTCAAAACAAAAAGAACGATTTCAAATTCGATAGTTGGGATTCTTGCTGCCCTAGCTCATCATCTTGGGCTTGGTGGAGTATTGTTGCTGGTAAAGCCATTCTTCGTAGGGGGTGGCATTGGAATGTGGTTAATGGCTCCTCAATTGATATCTGGTGTGATCCATGACTTCCCCGTTCCCTCTCCTTCAAAGTTCTAAGTCCACCTCCACCACCAGATGCCTCCTATAGCCAGGTTCGCTTCGTCTCTGATCTTATTAATACCGATACCCATAGCTGGAATATCCCTCTCATTAAATCACTTTTCTCGAAGATTGATGAGGATTCTCTCATCTCAATCCTTATTAGCTCCCAAGGTGTTGGTGATAAAGGAATATGGCACTATACTGGTAATGAGTCTTTTATTGTCAAGTCAGCCTACCACCTGGCTAGAAGCTGTACTGCTCCGAACTATTCTCGTGAACGTGGGGGACCTAGCTCAGGTAACCCTACGGATTCTTTTTGGAAAGCTTTATGGTCTTTACCTGTTCCAAACAAAATTAAGTTGTTTTTATGGTGTTGTTTCCATAATGCAGTTGCGGTTCTCGATAATTTAAATCGGAAGAACATAGATATTTCCCCATATTGTCCAAGGTGCAACTCCAAGCATGAAACCTTGGAACATATGCTCTTCCAATGTAAATTTTCGAGAGATATGTGGTGTCAATCCCCATTTGCTCATACTATTTCTAGTTCCTGGGATTCGGCTCATTTTTTAGATTGCTGGTTCTTATGGTAGGCCCGCAATAAAATCCACTTTGAAAGTAAAAAATGGAATAGCTCCAAAATCTTGGAAGAAAGTTTTGCGATTTGTTCTGAATTCAAGGATGCCAATGCTCCTACTTGTGCTTCCTCTAATACTGCTGCTTCTTCCCCTCCTGTTAATTCGTGTCTCCCCCCTCCTAGTATCATTAAACTTAATGTTGATGGTGCTGTGGATAAGAGTGGTGGTCTAGTTGGTGTTGGGATAGTAGCACGAGATCATGCGGGGCAAATTTAGGGAACATCATCCATTCTTTTTCCTAATTTATTCTCTCCGAGAACTGCGGAAGCACTGGGCTTTCGTGAAGCGCTGGTTACTGCTGCGAACAAAAGCTTCTCTAGTATTATTGTCGAAGGTGATTCTATTCAATTGTGCAAGCTCTTATTCATTTGTTTTCCTCTTGTGTTTTTAAATATGTTCATCGTTCTTTCAATAGGATAGCTCATTCGTTGGTTAAAACAATCCCTATTAGGTGTTAAGTTAGAGAATTAGGGGGTCCAGTCCCCCATTTTTTGGCTAACCTTGCCCTTGATATACGATCCTCGAGCCATCTTTCCTCTTAATAAAATCCCCATCTCTTTCTGTGGAAAAAAAGAGAGGAGGTTCATGGGTGTGACCGTATCCAATCCGGTCATATATTCCAATCCATTCACTCTTGACCCATGTATAACCCGTCCACATTCAACCAATACGCCGCCTAAATCCAACCCAACCCACCTCTACATAACAAATTTACAATCCAAACACAACCTTGAGAGAAAAATGAGCAAGTCGAAGTCGCTTTCGTTCTCCACACGGTTTAGTAAACTTTAACAAAAAAACTTCTAATAACCAAGCAAATGAAAATCTTAACAGAATTCATGCAACACAACATACAACGGCTGGATTAATGCATAATTCAAATTGCTAGTTCTGACTTACACGACTAATGTTCAAAGGGCAATTATAAAGAAAAGAAAGTATCACTGAGACCACTATTTGCCAGAGGAAAACAAATTTACTTGAACTACAAAACCTCATATCACAAAATTGGTGCAAAAACATGCACTTGATATTGGATACATATTTTGCTAGTACCTCACAAATTGCCGTGTATCATCTTCAGCCCGTCTCCCATAAGGGTTGCTCTCACTAAATCCACTCCGGCTTCCATCAACCTTGCGTGTTTTCTTCCTGAACTTGGATGCATTACTGTCTATGTTAAGATTTACCTTCGGGGGACTAGTAAAGCAGAACGAAGCAGCAACAGCCTGCGGAAAATCCAAATATTCATTCTACACATTGTATTTGACAATTCTAGTAAAACCACAGAAGCTCGTATGGGAAAATGTTCCGAGTTACAAGAGGGAAACTTTTATGTCTCATATCTATACCGTGTTTGGAATGTGGATTTACAAAGATACCTGTCGGGGACAAGAAAATGAAAAGAAAGCCAGTTTCTTCTCTTTTTAGTTTTTATCATGCCTTTCCATCAGCTAATCGTCTCCACAAATCCAGTATTGAAAAAGAATGTTCACAAATTAACACACTGAGAATCAAGTTTCTCGTCCACAAAATTCAGCTGTCACAATTTATATTCTAGTGCAGTAATAACTAGGAGTATATATCAACCCAGGGGAAAAAATTGTATTCCAATGCTATGACATGCATTACGTATATTCCCCACTGAAATCAATCTTTGAACTTTATCCAACAAGATCATTCTCGCCAGAACTAGTTTATGCCAATGGCTTCCTGGATTTCCTGATTAAACTTCTTCTGATAAAAAAACTCCTGAATTGAATTTACACAGGTGCTTGGAAGTGAGGATAGACGTAAACATAGTTGCCTTAAATGAAGGTACCTGGAGATCTAGGCGGTGAACATTAAAGATGTCCTTCATGGAATGTGAATTATAGGCTAATAAGTAGGATCTGTAAGCATCTTTAGCGGACTTGTTCAAATAATAGTTGTTAGCCACCAACTTTTCCTGCATCAGCCCGAGGAACCCATTGTAAGTACCAAGAGTTGGTCAATGCCAACATGACAAACAAGGTATACAAACATGTCGAAGAAGAAAATACCAGGTGAGATTGCACATTGGCCAACTTCTTCAAGTCATATTCATACTCCTTGACCGGCACTTTTGCTTTCTATGGGGAAAAAAAGAAGCAAACAATGTCAATCAAACCACACACCAGAGCAAGCAAATGACCAGGTGCCTCTTCGTTCAAACATTCTTGCTCTTTGGATAAGAATTTTTGTTCTTGTACTTGTGATGAAAGATTAAATGAGCAAAGATTAGAACTGCACTCGCTCTGCAATTTTAAAGGACAATACTCTCGTCATACGATGCAAATAGGATAATTTCCACTACTGAGGCTCCATTTGTGCTCTGAAATGATAATGGAAGCAGAAAGGGTAGAGGACAAGGAATGGTTTGCTTTTGTATTTACCATAAACATTGCAAAAGGCTAAAACATTTTTTCTCATCATATATTTATTTTTTCCCCAGTCTTCCACGGTAACTACATAACAGGGAAACTGTTTATACTTGAAAAGTTGAAATTCCATTTCCTTTCCATTTTAGAATCCATGAACCATATGGAGTACTTATTTCATCCTCTGCTTGCTAGTTATTCATTCATTCCAACAATATATAGCAAAAGTATCAGACCTTAAGATAGTGCAAAAACTGCATTTCTTCTGGAATCAAGAAAAGCAGGGCATTTCCCTTTGCACCTTCCCCACGGGCTGTACGACCAACTCTATGAATATATTCCTGGTAATAATCATCCAAAAACAAAACATGTAATCACGAGGGAGCAAAAGATGGGATCATAAATTAAAACTGAGGACAGCAAGTTAACCAAGGAAAAAAACCAAGAACCTTGGGTTCATCTGGGGGATCATATTGCAGAATCCAGTCCTACGAGAACAGCAGGGGAAAGGTAAAAAATGAATCAAAACAGAAGTAAATAAACACCATCTTGAATAAAATAACTACGTTACAAATCAGTCTTTTTCATGTGTTCTTTATATTTATGCAACCTTTCCTTACATCACATACGAGGAAATTAGATGCTACATAGTCTGCTTATATGAGGTAAACTCAAATTAAAGTGAAAAGATTCAAGCAATGCAAGTAGAAGCAGTCATCACCATAGCATGTTTGTAAATTGTAAACACCTTTAATCATATAAATACGTCATGTATTTAACCATTATACTACCTGTTGCACAATTTTATAAATACAAATGTGCCATGTATTAAACCGTTACACTACTGCTCGCGCGATTTCCCTATTATTGAGGAGGAGATAGCTGTATTATATCCAAGACCAACAAGAAAAGCAGAAAGCATACCACAGCTGGGATATCAAGACCACGAGCAGCAACGTCAGTACATAGTAAGATGCCCTTCTCTGCTTTGCAGAAGTCAAAAAAAGTGGTTGTACGTTTCTGCTGCTTTTGTTTTCCATGGATATCAAAGCAATCCACGTGAATGTATCTGAGAAGTTCAGAGTGGTATTTGACAGAATTACATGAAGAGAAGAAAACCATCACTTTCTTTGAGAGATTCCTCTTCAAGAAAGAATATAGTAGAATAAATCTCTTGGCACTTGGCACAATACAATAGCCTTGCTGCAGCCCTTCATTAGTGACCTACAATACCAGACATCTATCAGGTTGAGGAAGTGGGATTGAAGAAAATAACAATTAACCACCAACAAGTTTCATAAGTATTAACCAGTAGTTTACCTTCTTCCGCCCATCATCCACATCAATATAGACGGGGGTTGTCTGAAACGATAAACGAGCAAGATCTTCAACCTGAAAGTTTATATATGTTTCTTTTAACCCCTCAAGACACAATATAGAATCGGTATATTTCTGTTTAAGACACTCTACAACTGAAATTGATATATTGATACAAAAGATATATCAGCATTGAAAACAAATTGCACAATGTTGCTATTTGATAAACCACTCCATAACCAAGCAGCTAATATGATGCAAGTATAGAAATACCTTCTTAGTCTGCGTAGCTGAGAAAAGAGCTGTTTGCCTCTTCTGCACATTTGATAACATCTCAATTAGTTGAAAAATAATGCTAGACACCCAACATAAACATATGTAACATTCCAACTAGTTGAGAGAAAAGAATCCAATCAACATGCTACAGGAACGAATCAATATCGAGGCTTCAGGAGTACAACACAACCAGGAAATGGATCCCAGGTGATGGAATTCAACAAGCAATGCAGAAAGCAACAACACCTCTATCCCTGGCTATTCTGTCCCTTTGCGAATTCAACAATAAATGCAGAAAGCATCGCATATGACTCAATGGTAATGTCTCCGGTCATCTTCATGAAGAAAAATCCAGCAATTGGATCACACATTGATGCAACTTATCAAATATTGGAACTTAAACAGCTAAGTTCAGGTATGGGGGTCACTCTTACAAGTGTAACTTGTCTACCTTGTTAGTGCAGTGTCTCTCAACTCTCATCAGGTATATAGATTTGAGCATGAATAGAGTACAGTGGGGCATTCAAGATTTGGAAGTGAAAGTCAGAAGAAGGTTGTTCTTTGGAGTTCTTAGATGGCATATCATTCACAGTAGCAGGGATTCTGAGATGGCAAGATTCTAGTAAGAGAAATTCTAGGAGCACAACATTCATATAATTATCTTTTTGAACGGCAACAGACATAACATTCTACATAGCATGCTTAAGCGGCAGTGTTTCATTCGCAACATGGTGAATTGCTATTTTTCAACTACCAAGGAGACTGCCACATTAGCATGTTATACAAAATGTTGTCCATGTTTTTTTTTTTTTTGATAACTCGGGTATCCGGGCCAGCTTTCGCGCACCTCGACTAATCCAGGGGGCCCAATCCCACTACCCACTTGCGGGGAGCCCAATTAAAGTCGGAGCAAAGCTCCATCTGAGCTGGCCCCAAAGGAGTTGATAGAACCAGGTTTCGAACTTGAGACCTTAGGAGGGAGCAAACCCCTAAGTCCCAAGTCTAGACCACCGTGCCAACCCCTTGGTGTAAATATGTTGTGCATGTTTTCTGTGTTCCTAGACTTCCTCTTCGAGTAATGACAAGTTCAATGTATGCAGGGCCCCCTTTTTGCTCTTTCAGTGTATGAAAGTATGTTTAAGGTGGGTTTTCTGGCAATAGTACCTAGGAATGTGTCCAGAATCTCCTGATCACAAATTTGGTGCCCAGAAGAAAAATAATACTCCCACCATCCCAAAATGTTTGTCCCCGTCCGCAAAACAAGGACAAAAAAATAATGCATTCCTTCCAAGGAAAAACTCAAACCTTTTTCATAAATTAAAAGAACTCATTGATATCTAGTAGATTGTTCAAAAAATTGAATTTTTCTTGCAAAAATTGTATTATTTTAACTCTACGTTTAGAATGGGACGGAATAGTAAATTGTATCTTGCAGCATTGCCCGAAACATTAGAGAGCTATCGCGCCCTCTTATTCTCTCTTTGTTGTCAACTGGACCATGCCTGGATGAGTTGAAACGGCATTGAGCAATTGGCATCGAGTTGTGGCTAGGGAAGTGTTAGGACGACCGCAAAGGAGACCCATGCCAACTTTGCAATGCATTATGAACATGGATATGGACACAGATAGGAATACGAACACGTGAAATGGTAATTCTAAATTAATGATGACAGAAACAGCGGGTAACCTGGGAAGATTAAACTAAATACAGAATCCATATATTTTTATTCATTCTAATTGCTACTTGCTAGTATAAATCATGCATCCGCAAACACCCAACTATTGGAGAGCAAAATAAACTTAGCACAAATATGGAAACTAACACTGGTGTTACATAATAAAGAGATGATTGGTCCAAAAAAATGGGGCACAAGTGACAAGTTTGTTATGAATATCAATCCTTGGAATAGGGCTTTTACATTTTCAATTGATACCACATGTCTCACGTGAGACCCGCTTTTCGCAGCATGTCCTAGATTAAACTTTAACATAACTAATGGGACATGCCAGACAAGTCCCATACGGCCATACGCGTCCTTGGTTTGTCAGTGGCCCGGGCGTGTCCGACACAGATACGTTAACCATTGGGTGTGTCGGTGCTTCATAGGATATGGAAATCATCCTTAGTCCGTGCATCCTCAAGTTGAGGCATTTGATGTTGCGTTCTGATTTTTTTGGCTTCTTTAGAAACCCATCCCTTGTCGGTGCTCTTTCTTTTCAGTAACCATAATAGATATCAATGTTGTTATTACTCATATCTATCCATTATGATTGACCTTATCATGCATGGGCACAAGAAAAGTGGAAAACAGAAGGTTACTAGCTTGCGAGAAAATTAAAAACTGCTGTACATTAATTAATGCCCAATTTCATTACACATGCCATTTTATTTTGGAGGTATTTTTTACATTTTATTCTTTTGCACAAAAAGTGAGAAAAATAGAGGGGGTCTAAGGAATGTAAGAACCATTACAGTTGCTATTAATCTGTTACTTGATATTGAGCTTGTGAAACAACATGCTAAAACAATTTCATATCATGCAAGAACATGATATTCATAGTGACCATCCAACATTCTGTACCACGTTGTAGTCATTTATAATCACTAAGTGGAACTTAAATAGTTAAATGAATGAAACAAGAAGCAAATTCAATTTCATCTCCTGCAAGCCCTTGATTCATAGTGTCATTCTGACATTAGGCATTCTTAACAATTTACCTTTGGCAGAATCTTAATGATTTGCTTCATCTCTTCTTCAAAGTTGGCTTCCAATATCCTGTCAGCTTCATCAATTATGAGGCACTGCCAGTCCAAGAATACATAAAAGAAACTTAGACATTCATACAATAGAATACGCTTGAGCAGCTTTTTCTTCCTCAAGATATAGAGACTTATTTGAATTTATGAATTCGTAATCAGGGATTGGGAGGGCATATCTTCGTTCCGAATAGGTCAGGGACTGGGAGGGCATATCTTCATTGTGAATTGGTAATCAGGTGTTGGGAGGGCCTATCTACATCGCGAATTGGTAATCAGGATTGAGGGCATATCTCTTCAAACAGGGGCAATGTGTGCCATACAAACTTTAAAGCAACTAAGAGAAAAGGAATGACCATTGACCACATGACACATGAAAGAGAAAACTTATGAGACAGCTGAAGATAGTTTCTGAAAAATTGTAACACAGCCAACAAAAAGGTGAGGTATGTCAAGACGCAGGCAGCATAATGCTCTTAACGATAAACTCCAAGCAACCATCCAAATGTCCGAGAGAGAGATTCTCAACTCTACTGTATGTTGTGACTTGTAAAGGCAAACTAATACTAAACCGAAAGAAAAGATTAATCACTCAAACTCACCATAAGAAGCTAACAGGGGCACCCAACCTCTTTGGAGGCCCAGGGCGAAATTCGAATGTGAGTCATTTAAAAGTTGAAGTGTCAAATACTTTAACCATAGACATTTTTCTTTAGTTGAAAATTGTAAAGTTATTACTCAGTAAATGCTTAGTTCTACCGCATAAAATTCTGTTATTTTGCATTTCAAATGTGAAATATGAGGTTGAACTTATGGTACGATCAATCTAACAAAAAGCTCTTTTTCTAGGAAGCTTTTTACCTAAATAAGGCTATTTAAAAATTGATATTGTTTTTGAGAAGTCAAATGTAGTATGAAAGTGGGGCATCTGAAAATTGGAGGCCCTAGGCACCAGCCTTAATAGCCCCGTGCTTGGGCAGCCCAGGGGCCCTAACATGGCTGAATTTCCAGTATCTCAAAGAATACACTTCAGGAAGATCATGTTCTCCATCTCAAACTTCCATCAAAAGAAAATTGGTACTAATGAAGTTCTCAATCAATTCATATCTATGATATCATATCCTCTTGAAATTGTTGCATAATTTCATTCATTCACTATCTTTGCTAGTTCAGCTTTATGAGAGATGTGATGACCTCTTCCTAGACCCATAATCGTGAAAAAGTCTACAATGATATATTGGTTTGGTCCAGCGCTCATACTCTTCCCTTGCCAATAATTAGAGTTTTACCTCTGTTAGCACTTCCTCAAACCTAAGTACTCCATATCATCCACAGAATTAATTAGAAGACCAAAATCCTACATCAATGAGAGCATCAAAGCAAGAGAACATCAAATCTTAGTTGAGCGGGGGCGGTGGAGTGGATGATCAAAGAAGTGTGGGAGCGCCGTCGGGAGCGTTTAGGAGAAACTATAAATATTTTAATGTTTTTTATATAGTTATAAATGTCAAAAAGAAAATATTATTTTTGAAGATGGTTAGAAGGTACAATTAAAAAACTGCATAGAGAAAAATAAATTCCACACATAAGATGAAATGAATTTTATTAATACAATGGAAGCAATTGACTTTTACACTTCCCCAAAAATCTACTGTATTAAATTACCCTCCCCTTCCAAGAAAGTGTTTTGTACTTTTGTATAGCACCTCTTCAACGAAATCCAGCAGAGGGCATCTACCAATCGTAGCTCGAATCGCAAGTCTCTCAACCGCTTATCGGGTGTAAGTTCGCATATAGGTTAGGGTGATCAAATGATCCCAAAGGAGCTCATACAAGTTTTTTTTCTTTTTTTTTTGGCACTTGCCTATGTCAGCTGAAATTTCTCAAAAAGACACTACTTGTTTGGAGATCAATCTGAGTGCAACGAGAACAACATGAATACTAACAAATAATCTGATTCGAAAAAGTGCCCAGCTGTCCATGGAAAAAGTGCCCAGCTGTCCATGGCATGCACACACCCACAGTGCATAGACAAATAATCTGATGCGAAAATTTGGTTTGGGGCCTTGGGCCATAATTACTGTCACACTAAACCAACCCAAGCCTGGTGACCTGGTTCTTGGCTCTTCCCCATTTCCATCCCTTTAAGATGCCAAGAAAGCAGAAGTCTACCCACGAAGGGTAGTCTCTTACTGTTTGCAAAGGAATAGATGCTCCCCAGTACTGTTATCCAGCAATTGTCCAATTCCATCCTCGAATTACCTATCCATCTTTCACCTAGCAGCTTGTGACCATAACATTTTTCACTATCTTCACAAGTTGTTTGGAGTCCTGTGTTTAATCCAATGAAATTGCTTGAGCCCCCCATCTATACCCTTTCACGAAGAGAATTTTAACATCCATTGACTTCATATATAAGATTTAAAAAAAAAAAAATCTGACTCCTAGGTCCACTAATCACTATCAACAATGGAATATTTTACAACCAAGAAAGGTCAGTTGTAAGTAACTTTTGCACATACTCGATCCAATCTTCCATATTTTCATGGATCCGAAATTTGAATGAAAAAAATGAAAGATTGGATCGAGCACCCACACATATCGGATTGAGTTAATTTTTCACAAGCCCACTCGATATATATTTTTTTTTTGAGACAAGAAATCTTTTTTGGTATGGTCTATGAATTTTGATATTTCTCTATATTTTTCTTTTATTTGCAAATTTCATGTATTTCCATCCGATCTCTTCATTTTCATTAATGATTTTTTTTTCTATTTATGAGGAAAGCAGCAAGCAAAGAGGAGTCACGACAAGTCACGTAGTTATTGAAAACCAGAAGCTTTGAAGATGCATAGGGATATAATACCTTCAGATTTTTATATATGAAGCCCTTGGTGTTCTGTAGGTGGTCAAGAAGTCGGCCAGGGGTTGCTACTAACAGATTCACTCCTTTCACAATACGCTCTGCTTCACCCCTGCGAGCTGCACCACCAATAACCAAGCCAAGAGTCTGGGAATGATACTTAAGAAGATCCTTTGCCACTGCATGTGTCTGCATCATTTTGCTAGAAGATTAGTCAAGGATTTTACAAGGATAGAATCTACTTTCTTGTAAAGATTCTAAAGAAATAGCACTTCAAACGTAAAGAATTCCTTTAGAAATTGAAAAAAATCTTTATACTTTCACATGTATTTAATGTAGAAACTCTGGAAATGCATTGCAGCGAAATTGAAGAGACAGACAGTTAACCCAGAAACCAATGTGAGATCAAAGAGAAAGATGGGTCAACACGGCACAACAGCTGACAAGAAGTAACTTCCATACAATAATATTCTGCACGGATCACAAGGCACAAGACATATCAAGTAATGAAGGGAAAATACTTAACCAAGAAGGCAAGATTTATCCCTGCAAAAACGACAGATATCTAAAGAATCAGGGATAGGTTTAATTTCAAATGATTTTGACTGAGCAAATCTGCCCTTTTGACATGAAATATAAAAAATGAGTTGTCATGGGGAGGGTTGTACAATAAGGTTAATCACTGCTACAGGGACTCTTCTATTTCCCAGTGGATCCAGGCAAAAAAGGACCTTCCCAAATAATTTGCATAGTGCTGCCAAAATATCAACCAATAGGCGATCAATTTAAATAATTCCAACCCGACTTTTGATACAAATCCTGATATGCTAAGATTTAGTGTTTAGGGAGATTTGGCACTTAGGCATGCCGTCGAACATATTTCACTGGAGCCCGTGTAGCGTAAAGATTACCAATTAGAATCGCTATATCGGGAAAGACTAATACAGATAAGTAGCTGCCAGATATTGTACAAACTGATAATGTCAAGTAATAATCCACAACTCCAACACATACGTGCTTTTTGTGCCATATTTTACCAGGAAAGAGCACCACTACATTTACCTGTATAGCTAGCTCTCTAGTCGGGCAAATGACAACCACCCCCGTCCCATTACGAGGAGTAAAACGGATATGATGTAACAACTCCACAGCAGGTATAAGAAAAGCAAGGGTCTTTCCAGAACCTGTCCTTGCAGCTCCAAGAACATCTTTTCCCTCCAAAAGTGGTGGAATAGATCTGGCTTGTATCTGCAATCATAATCAGATGTTTTTCGCTGAATATATATATATATATATATATGAAAATTCAGATAAAACAATAAGCATGTACAAATCAGATACTGATAGACAAGCTAGCTGCTCACAGAGAGATAGGTAACTCATGCTCTCCGGATCAGACTATGCGAACAAAGTTAACCGCAAAGAGCAAACTAAAACATTCACTACATACCAGACCCAGGCAATGCACTATTTAATGCACGAAAATTTAGTGCACTTGCTTCAGAACCTAAGGTTTCTTGTTTTCCGTCAATGACAGCGGGTGAAGACTGATGTGCTGCTTTTTCATAACAAAAGACATGGAATCTGGTAATAGGTTGAGACACAAACTGCTGTTTAAACAACAAGATTTTCTAATTCTCACCCTCACTTTGTTAACTTCAAGGACACATATTTCTGATGAAATACAACCTCCAGTTGGTTACAGAATGCAGAAAAGGGGGAGATGACAATACCAAACCTTCTTTTTCTTTTGACCGTTGTAAGAATGTGATAACCACCTAGGCTAAGCTGCCATGCGCTGATTTTGTTTAGTCTAGTAATGGCCATGATGTAGGACGATTTTAGGACACTTAAGAGTATTGCCGCCGACAATAGGAATCGTGGTGGTCTTGGGTGGGGAAATAAGAATATTACTTGCACATGTGGGCAAAAAAGAGAGGAAAGAAGAGAGAAGAAGAAAAGCAGCCCAAACCCCAATCACGAAGAAGATGATGAGAGAGAAAGAACTACAGCCCAAACCCCAATCACAATGGCCTCAGCCTTGTAAACTCAATTCATTAATCAACTCTGTGTTGGAAAGAAAGATTACATCCATGATCCATGCTTATAGGCTAAACAATGGCCTTTCGAAGTCCTAGAAGTTCAGTGACATGAACCTAATCAATGAACACATTTAACAAGATAATGAATGACCGTAGATATAAATGTATACATAGAACATACTAACAATTAGATGCAAAGAACTAAAATGTCTTCAATGCATACATTGAACTTTGTAACATGCGTTTAATGCATCTAGATGAATACTAATGCAAGCACAAAATTCTTGATTAGAGTCTCTGCAATTACCAAAATACCCTCATCTAGCAATTTACTATCTTTTGTTGTCCTCGTCAGTCCAGAAAGTCCTCAAGTGACAAAGCTTAAGGGCATTCACGATAATCATGCATTCCATTGCTACCAACCCAGTCAATTTCAAATGTCCTGAACAACAAATAATGATCAATGCCAACTGCCAAGCACACTGCTTTATCAGCAGCATTCAGTTGCCCTTTTATTAGAGTTGCAACAACCAAACTATAAGATTCCAAAACCAAGGAAAACGTCTAGTCAGGTTGATGACCCAATAAGCTAGAAAAATAAGTAACCCAACACTTCACTAGATGGACTTATCTCCCAAACCGAAAAATCCTTATTCTCAGGTTTTGTTTAAAACTCCAGCCAAAGATGTTTCAGACACATTATGGTGAAAACTCATCAAAACTATAACGGCTTAATTTAACAAAAGTGAGCTTAGAACTACATCATATCAACAGTCGTCATAATTTCCAAAACAAAGTTCAAGGAAAAAACCTACAACTACCTCCCGATAATTGGGCAAGTAAATAAATCGAGTTTAATAGAAACCTACGACAAGGCTTGATATTGCTAGGTTTTTAGGTGGCTACTGGTTAAGTTATATTGGGCTATTTAAGGTGGGGGGTTTTGGCCCATTTTTGAGCTAAAAAGGGCGAAAAACGCTGCCATTTTACATCCCAACCGAAGCCTTAGGGTGTGTTCCTGCTAAACCAAATGGACTACAGGCAAATGGCAATAATCCAGTAGTTTCCCCTAGATGACATAACGCATTTTAGTTTGATGAATGTGAGAAGAATGCTGTGCCTAGCAATCCGTGAAAACATGGGTTTTAGTAACCTACCCTAAGAATCACAATTTGTTTCTCCCAAACTAGAAGGAACCCAACTAGGAGTAGAAACTGCGAAAAAGAACAAACAAATCGAGGGTCTTTTAGTTTAGTTACCTGCGTCAAGCACTGGAAGTTCATCTCCTTGATAGAATTAAGACTCAGTTCAGAGATCGGCAACGACTCAAACCTCTCCGTAGTCATTATCCCAGACCCACTATTCACCTTCCTCTTCTCCTCACTCTTCGACCCTTCTTCTCCTTCTCTTTCTTCTTCTTCTCTCTCTGCATCCGCATCCTCTACCTCTCTCTCCAACTTCTTCATCTTTTTCTTCTTCTTTTTCAACTCAATCGACTCTTTCTGTTCTCCTTCGCTGTTGGGTGCATCCGATTCCGGTTGCTTATCTTCTTCCTCTTCTTCGTTGATGAGATTCTTCTTCTTCTTCTCTCTTCTTCTCTTGTGTTTCTTCTTTGCCTCCTCGCCGACTACCATTCGGTTCAGTTCTCCGGGTGATGCCATAGAGGGTTGCGGATAGGGATGGCCTTCAGGGCATTCGTCATCAGAAACTACTTTATCTGCTAGTATTTCGACTTCTTCACCCGCATTTTCATTTGTATCATTGTTGGGAGGGGATGATGATTGTAAGGGGCTACCAGTTGGTTGTGATGGTCCAAAAGGACCAGGAGCATCAACCGGAATTGTTGACGCATCAACCGGAATTGTTGACTGAGCACTCGAACCGACAGGTGATTCAGACATCTTTAATCCTAAGAAAAAACAAGATGATTCAACATATAAAGCTTCAAAAGTACACGGCTAAATGCATTATGAAACAGAGGAAACTCTCACTTTAATGAGGCACTTACCACTAAGCAAATACACAAGCAAATACTACTATACTAACCACCAACAAACTAACAGACCGGAGGGGCTAGGCCGCCACCTCAACTCAGCAAACAGAATATGCGAGGGGTTATGCCACCACCTCGGCTAAGCAATGCAATCAAATAAAACTAACTATACTAACTAAAAACAAACTCAATAGTTATGCCTGGCTTCGTTACACCTCAGATTTGGCATAAAACCAGGTTAGAGGTATCCACCAAGCTTAATACGAGCTACTAACACATAAACTACTACTACAAGAAAGAAGCGGGATACTTACAGCGGTCTCGGCTAAGCAATGGATTCTAGAATGTTGGAAGGGCACTTGCTGGATCGAAAATAGCTACCACAAAAGCTATCCCAGTACACTATCCCATATGCACACATCGAACGAAATCCATGAGTAAGTGCGTAAACACAAGAATTGATATTGTTTTCAAGAATATCAATTAATAATAAGTTTTCATGAACGTTACCTACACGGGATAGATAAAATGAACAGTTCAATTCATTGAAATAACGCACATGACATATTAAACATGACATATTAAACGACACCCTTATGCCATTACCAGATTGGACATCATCGATACGCACGTATTTGCTGCTTTAAAAGTAATCCGTGAAACACATTTTCCAAAGTTAAACTCCATCAAGAAATATAGCAAAGGAAGATGAGATAAATCATGTCTATTTCGTGCTAGCTGTTCTTTCACTCCACGCAATCGGCATTTGGGGGTCTCTGTCTTTTGCTTTTTGTCCTTGGCTTTGCATGCCTTTTCTTAAAGGCAGAGCTGATCTATTTGCTTTAAAAACCGTGTCTTTTCATTTGGAAAAAATATTGAAATTATAAAAAAGGAAGGCATACCCGAAACGCTCACCAAGAATCTGTACTGTTTTTTTTGGGGTAAATTCGAATCTTTACTATTCTTATGAAGATTCACAAGGCATGTAATGAAACTTCAATCAGGCACAGAATAGAGCTAAACATAACAATATCAAAATCAAAACCCCAGACCGAAGGAGGACAGAAAAAAAGAAGAACAAAATTAGGGGTTTCGTGACTTTCGTCACAAACTGATGAGAGAGAGGGAGAGAAAGGTTACCTTGGAGAAATGGCGGGTCTTGAACCGATCTGGGTTTCTTGAATGAGACAGCCGACGGGATTCGCGGGTCTTGAACCGAGCATCAGAGACAGCCAACGTGATTCACGGGAAACCTGTTCGACGGTGAGAGAGAGAGAGAGAGTGTTCGACGGTGAGAGAGAGAGAGATCAGATCTGAAAGAAACCTGTTGGTCGCCGCCTCCCTCACTGAGGTGTGAGCCCGTGAGGTCTGAGAGTGAGTGAGTGAGAAAGAAAAATACGATTGAATTTCTAGAAAACCCTAAAACATGTGTATATATATATAGGCAGGGGTAGTTTTGTAATTAACTAGTAATTCGGTTCGCGGTTCGGGTCGGGGTCAGGTGAACCAGACCCGAACCGAAACCCGTTCGGGTATCCTCCATGCCAACCATACCCGTACCCATGGAGAATATTTCGGTTATGGTTCGGGGATAATTTCGGTTATCGGTTCGGGTACCCATTGATTCGGTTCGAATTGTCATCCCTAATTAGATAGAGTATAATAGAATAGATCAGACTAACAAATGACCAAAAAAAAATCCAAATGCAAAAAAAAATTCACTAAAACTCTATTTGGTTTTGATGGAAGAGAAAAGAATGGAAAAAAAACAATTATCTATACCTATTATAAAATCGGAAAACCATTTTTTTCCGGTTGTTTGCAGACGCAAAGTCGATTAAATATCATTAAATCATTTTCCAAGGGCAATCGGGTCATCATCAAATGGGACAACCACATTTAGTTAGCACATAAATATTCATGATTTGAAGAACTAATATTATTATTATATCTCTTTTTCTCATTAAATGAGGCATTTTATGTGGGACTTGCACCAATAAATTTTATTTAAAATTAAATGGGTACAACAAACGAGCCCAACTATGGGTATACCAAATATATATTACTTCCGTTTCAAAAAAATTGATCGATCCCCAAAACGAAAACTTAAAAATAACACATCTTGTCAAATAAAATTTGATTTTTTTTGCCTCTAATTATTACCCTAATTTCGTGTTTTTTTGTCCCTACATATGGGCCTTTGGTCTTTTCTTTATGTTAGTGACAGATGTGTAAAATGTTAAAATTGTTTAGAATTTTTGAGGTTCCCTCGTTGGCTTGTTAGTGGCAAAAGCTTGTGGTTTCATTGGCTTGTTTTTTTCGTCTCATTATGTGACTTTTGTGGATATTATTTCGGAGAGACATCGTATAACATTTGTTATCCACTCCAATATCACATCTGCTAGCATATTGATAAGCACCCAATAATGCATATTCTTGGTGTTTTTCTTTAGTTTTATCGTATTTATGTTTATAAAGTTAGTGTTTTCTTTGATATTGAACGTAAGGTATGTTTTTGGTGTTCAGGTAAATCATGTGAATAAGGCATGTTTTGGCGCCATGAATGGCCCGAGTGCGTCCAAGTACCCGAGGAACCAAGGAAGAGCCTTGTCGGCCCCTGAAAATCTGTCTAAGTATGGAAAAATGACTTTTCAAAAAAGTATTGATTTTCGAGCTAAAAAATGACGGTAATTGATCCTTGGATTTTTCTAAGAGCAACTTCAAATTTGCAAGGTTTTATTCGAAGAGCAAGGTCATGTTTTGAGTCATTTCTTCTATCAAAAAGCGTGTTATTTTCTGTTTTACACTAAAAGCTGGGGGTCAATATTTTGATTGGATTGAAATCTCAAATTTCTGGTAATGCCATTGTTTCCAAATGGGGGGTAAAAGAGGATCTGCTGAATTTCCCTATTTCTTGGTCTAGGCCAATTCCCTTCTCCATTTAGAATAATCCTTATCATGCAAAGATCTGCCAAGATTAGACCTCATTCTTTCTCCAAAAAGCTTGTAAAGGGGGCCCACGGGTTGCCAGTGTTGGAATTCACCCATGTGGGTGATGGTGATGGCTGGCCAAAGTCAAGAACGGATTTGCTTTAGCAGCCACTGATGACTTTTGGCAGCTATTGGAGATCCTGGAAATCTCACGCATGAAAAGAGCATTAATTGCTCTTGGATGTTTGTCTCATGTTTTCCCTATAAATACAGGTTGTATTTGAGAGGTTGAGTGTGTGGTAGCAGAATGTGAGCATGAAAGGGTGAGGTCTGAGAGGGGGAGTCGGTTGTGGCTCTCCCCAGAAAGGTTTTTTCAAGTTTGTATATATTGTGTGAGTATATATATAAATGGAGTTTTTCCTCTGAAATCAGTGTGTGGGTTGTGTGCGTGATTGACCCCTGGGGCACAACAGCCAGTTGTCTAGCCTTATAAATTTTCCACGCCATTACCAATAACATGCTTGACAAAGCCCTGACTCACCTCTGTAAGCTTCAACAATTTTCTGATTGTCCAAGAGCAGTCATAAGGGGGCTTCATAAACCAAAAGTTTTGGTCCTTTATAATATAGCTATGCACCCATTTTACCCATAAGATGTCCGCCTTCTTGCATAAGGCCCACAAATGATGCATCATAGATGCCTTATTCCACTCCTTTAGGGATTTCAATCCTAAGCCACCCTCAAATTTTGGAGTCCATACCTCCATCCGCTTGACTTTAGCACCAGATTTTTTTAGATTAACTCCTGACCATAAGCAGGCCCTGAGCATGAAATCAACTTCCTTCATAATTCTCTAAGGTAAGTTGAATAATGAACACCAATAGGCAATAGGTTTGAACGTTGGAAAGAACAAAATGAATCAACAAGGCCCTGCCACCATAGGAAAGCAATCTGGTTGACCAACTTTCAATTGTTTGCAGTGTCCTCTCTTTCACATGAACACAATCTTCGTATCTCAGTCTAAAAGAAATGAGAGGGACTCCTATGTATCGGACTGGAAGGGCACCTTCTGGAATGGGAAGCAATCAGACAATATCAGCCTTGACTAAATGACTAACTCCTGAGAAGAAGATCTGGCTCTTTTGAAGGTTTGGTTTAGTCCGGAGGAGTGATACAATTCATCTAGAGCCCCATTAATAACCTCAATAGATAGGCAATCAGCTCTAGCCAATAGAAACAAATCATCAGCAAAAGCAATATAGGAAATAAAGAGATTGTTGCATTTAGGGTGATGAGTAAACTGAACCTGTGCAATTTCCCTCTGCATAATGCTACAAAGCCCCTCCATAACCAAAAGAAACAGATACGGAGAGAGAGGATCTCCTGTCTTAACCCTTTCTCCCCTTTAAAAAATCCTTCTAGTTCCCCAATGATTACTACTGAGTACATGGCAGAGGTTATGCATGTCTTAGTCCAAGATATAAACTGTGAGGTAAACTCCATGGCAGTCATTACTTCAAACAGAAAATCCCAATCAACTGAATCAAAAGCTTTCATTAAATCTATCTTTATTGCACACCTTGCTGGCCTAGAATCTCCTTGATAATTAAAAACTCAATCCACAATTCAGCAATATATTGTTGGAGATTGATCTGCTGCTGACAAAAACTGCTTGGGCTTTATCATTGGAGATTGATGTCATATTTTGCTGAATTGTTGATTGAGTTTTTAAGAGTTCTTGGTGTCTTTGGGCATCTGTGGAAATTAGGCCTTCGCTCTTAAATGTTGTATTAAGTTTCTTTGTAAATTTCAACTCTTTGGGATGTCCAAACATGTTGTTCATCATTTACAATAGTGTAATGCTTTTCAAGTGGATTCTGCTTGTAAGTTAGGGAGGAGGAGGAAAATACTCTCTCATTAAAGCTATTTATGTGAGCTTAGTGTTGTTTTAGAGTAGCCATATTAAACCTTTTAACTTCCAGGTAACAGATGAAGAAGGGAGGAGAAGATTCCACGGAGCATTTACGGGAGGTTATTCTGCTGGTTACTACAATACTGTGGGTTCCAAAGAGGGTATGATTAAAGTTACTCCATTTGATTTTGAATTTCTCGAGGATGGTTTATGCTGTAACCAAGTGGAAAATGTTGGCAGGCTGGATTCCGCAAACATTTACATCATCCCGGAAGAACAGAGCTGAAATCAAACAACAAAGTATTTTGAACTTCCTGGATGACGATGAGAAAGGGGTATGTTATGTTCTATGTTGCCATCTATCAAGATATACATTTTTTTTGGGTGGAAGAATGTTATGATTTGAATCTTTATTTTCTTCTGTTACCATAATACTATATTTATTGGAAGGGAAATGATTTTGCCACACCTTTTTTTGTTAATGCCACACCCTGCAAGTGTATTTTTGCACCAAAAAATACACTTGCAGGGTGTGGCAATAACAAAAAAGGGTGTGGCAAAATCACTAGCCTTATTGGAACTCACTCCCTCTACTTTCAAAATACAAAAGCAAAGAAATTTTCAAAGTTAAATTGAAGTTTATTTGAGCCTTGAAGTTAAAAACATTTCTGAGTAGTGTCTTGCTTTCTGGATAAATTCGAAACTACATGGTTATCTTGACAAATTCCTTCTTAATGGTTGAGGTGTCTTTTGTTTGAAAGGTGCTAGAACACCTGTTAAACTGATTTCGAAGATCACCTCATTTAGGTAGATCTGTTGAAAATGGGGGTTAATGGCTTCTAAAAAAGTTGATGTGTTGGTAACTTTGAGGGTGTTTAAAAGGTAGACTATGGTTTTGTTGGATTCAAAGAAGCTGAAGAATTTAATAATATTTCGAATTACATTCCTGTATGTGACCATGAGGTGATCTAACTGTATCGCACGCCTGCAAGGAATTTGCTATTGTACAAAAAATGACAATTTTTGTCTGGTACCAATTGGACTTTTGTGCTTATACAGCGGAAAATAATTCGTATATCTGTTGCAGCTTCTCACACAGCGTTTAATTTTCACCTTTAAACTAGTATATGAGCCTCAATTCATATATCTGGGCGGCCTTTTCAATCCTTGTCATTTCGTTTGGAGTTGGATGTTTGACACGGTATTGGAGAAAGTTTTTCAGACGGCTTTCTTTTTTATATCAATTGATTCACTTTTGTTCTTGAATTGGTGCTTTTTTTGACCCTTAGATATGTACCACACCCAACGCTCACAAGTCACAACCGAGTCAGTGTGACTTGATTTTATACTAATATAACTGTTTCTTAGTGAATTGGAATTTATGTTGTTTATTACATTAGGGATATCTCATTCAATCAAGTTTTTTTATAAAGCTGTCATTTTTTATTTATTTCAGGAAATGGAAGGCCGTTCTTTGGGCACATCTATGAAGTTTGACACATTCGGTTTTACGGCTGCCGAAATTGCTCGTAAACAAGCTGAGAAGGAACAATAGCAAAGGTTTTTCTGAAATTTGTTTCATACATCTTAATTTATCACGATTAAGCCATACATAAGGTTTTTCTTTCACATGTAAATGTTAGTTACTCATTTCTGATCACACTGCTAGTTTGTCATGGCTAAACTGTTAACGGTTGTTTTGGAACAGGTTAGCATAACAGTTGCTTTGTATCGTGTTTTTAGTATAAATGTGTACACATATGTTTGCCCTCAGAACACCATGTGTCTTGCTTCCCTTTGGCTATAATGTGTTGCTGCACATATAATTTTTTTTTTTCCAAGTTCATGTTGTAGTAAGCGGTCTACACATATGCTTCTTTCTTATTGATGTTCTTGGAAATTCCAAGGCCATAGCGTTTTGTTATCGGTTCTATCTTTTTCTTTTTCAGTTTGTTTTAATTGCTATTGGCAGGGATGAAATTATATTATTACCCAATTTCCTTCTTTCGTTGCCTGTACTGCAGACCATCAATTATTCCCGGGCCTGCTCCTAATGAATTAGTTCTCCCAGCGACAGATTCTATTGGTTAGTTCAGTTGATACATTAGAGCCTTGTTTGCATTTATACAGCAGTTATTGCATCTCTCAGAGCTGTCATTTCATTTTGATTAGGTGTAAAGTTGCTGCTGAAGATGGGATGGCGGCATGGTCATGCAATAAAGGATTCACGAACTAATTCATTGTACGGTATGTTTTATCGTGCCAATGATTCTTCATCAGCATTAATTCCTTGAACACAGCTGCCTGCTTGGTATCTTGGTTCAGTAGCTTTGGACAACAAAGTTGGTAGGTCTAGGTTTCAGAACTCAAATTGCTTGTGTGAAGCAACATGATGGCACATGCTTTAGCTTGCTTTGCTCTAGAAGTTAAGGATTCTATTGCTTTGATCAAGTGGCGCTGGAGCTACTTGTAGACCTCACTTACGTTAATAGATTCTTACAGGTATAGGGTTAGATTTATTATCTTTACTGTTTTTACTACAGATGATGATTTATAAGATTTATTTCTCCTACATCATATTCACAATCTTAAATTTTTAAAAGTCCATCGATCGTTTCACATAAGTATTTACTTACCAAATCTAACTAGTTTGGTTTTTTTATATTACTCGCGGCATCTGGAAAGGTTTTGGATGTCAGTCAATATGTTTAGAACTAGGATTTTGGACCTTCGATTTCTAGATTTAGCAACATGTCGTCTGATTGGCCCTATATTCTGTAATATCACCTGATAAATGGTCGTTTTTGGTATTGATACTTGTCCCATACCACATGTAGAACCACGATAAAATAGGCAAGTTTGAGCTGATCAGAGCTCTCAAAGGACATAATCCTCACGTTTTTAAGACATCTACTTCCGTATTATTTTTTCACATTTTGGTATCAGGGGCTGCAGCTAGAATTGTTTTGGTCTTCTTATATTCACCACTTCTGACAAAGGCTTCCCTTTTGTGTGCTTAGTACTGTTGGATGGGACATCTCTTTAAATTTCAGAAAATTATTTCGGGACTTCCCTTCCATTCGATATAAAGCATTTAATTTGAACTTGCAGTGAGTTGGGCATATGCTGTGTGTTGCTTGCCTTCGGTCAGTCCATGAATATATCATATATGTACTATGCGACCCCCAGATGGCTCGCAAGGGACTCATGCTTCTTTATGTACCCAAACTTGTTCATGCTGGTTTATCTCTCCCTCCCTCTACAAGGCATTTTTGTTTGGGTAAACCAGCTTGAAATTGAAAAAAGGATAATCGAATGTACAGCCTACAAGGGGCATACCCCAGGAGGAAACAAAAGAAAGAAAAGAATAGAGAAAATTAACACTTAAGCCAAATGGCTACAATATACTAAGATATAGGATACCAGTTGTTTCCGTACCCTCTAATACAATAGATGGAACGGAAACAACGGGGCGATTGCAGACAAAATGAGAACATAATGGTTACACACACCATTTCCGTAGCATTTAGATCATTTACAAAATGGACCTAGCATCATAGCTTCCAAACCAGTAACAATTCACAGAGCTTGGAGTTTTAATAGCACCACCAAATAGTAATGCAGCACACAGCTGCAGTTGTTGGAGGCAGCACTTGTTGCCGTACAGCAGATAGTGAGAGCCGAGCAACTTGTACAATGTTTGTTCTACCAGCAAAGCCTAATCCTGTACATAGCTATAACTAAGCAGAACAGAACAACAACCATAGCAGAAAGTCACTATGCAGAGGACGTCCCCCTCTGCGAACGGAGATCCCAACGACAGCCCCTGAAGGTTAGGCATAAACTACTAATTGAAACACTCAAAGTTCTAAACAAGCAACTTGAGGTAATGACTAAAGCAAAGCAACATAAACAAGCCACAGAGCAAAACCCCAAAAAAACCCATAGAACTGCTTCTGTCAAGAGGTAAGTGCAGTGACTATAAACAGTAGCAGAATACAACTAAACGGTAGTAGTAAACAGCAGTCAGTCAAATGGACCTGATCAGTAACAGCAGCCGGTTACAACGGCTAAAACGACAGCAATCTGGACTTGCACAACAGCAGCATCTAGTTGGGCAGATATAGCATCAGATCTGGACAGCACAAAATGATAATCCAGCAACCAACAGTATGTATACTAGGCAGTCAATACCATTTGTACTACATAAGTAGCAGCTAGACCTTAGCATGTGACACCCACAAGGGTAAGAACATTATGGTTCACAAGTAGCAGCAGAACCTGGTATGTGACAGTCATGAGGGTAAGAACATAGGTAACATTGAAAACCATTGATTATCTCCTCACTCTACTCCTCCCTCGAAGCCTAAATCACCAACACACTACAAGCAAAAGGGCCACAACTCCCTCGCCTCTCCCTTACAGAAAGCCTCCCACTATCTATTACCTCCACTCTCAAGAAGATTGGGCTCAATCCCACAACTCACGGATTCACACTCCCCTATTTGTCCAACTTTTAGTTTTTGCAGTGATACTATCTACCAATCTCTGACAATCAACTGCTTAGAGCTTAGAAGATAGTAAAGGGACTCCCAGATATCTGACTGGAAGTGAACCTTCCTGAAATCCAAGCACTCGCAAGATAGTCTCCTTAATACCCACAGTAACTCCAGAAAAGAATATACTACTCTTCCCTAAGCTAGGGGAGAGACCAGAAAGTGCCTCAAACTCTGCCAGAGCATCCTGGATGTGTTTGACAGGTGGAAGCCCTCCTTTGCAAAATATCATCAGATCATCAGCAACGCAAAGGTTTATCAACTGATTATTTTTACATCTCCAGTGGTAGTGAAAGTCAGGTAATTGAGATTTCTCTTTAAGTAGAGTTGTAAGGACTTCCATCACAATCACAAAGAGGTATGAGGACAAAGGGTCCCCTTGCCTCAGACCCTTGCTTCCTTTAATGTAACCTGTCACTTCCCCATTAATACAAAGTGAGTAATTTGCAGAGGTTACACATGCTTGTAGCCACTTGATCATGGTGGGATGGAAGTTCATTGCAGAAAGAACATCCCAAAGAAACTCCCACCTAACATGATCATACGCTTTCATTATGTCAACTTTCATAGCACACCTAGGAGAAGGTGATGACTTATGATACCTCTCACGAGTTCTTGATTGAGGAAAATGTTATCCGTTATTCTCCTACCTCTCACAAAACCTGACTGAACAGGATCAATGAGTAGAGAAAGAACTGATTGCAACCTCTTGGCTAGAATCCTAGAGATGCACTTGTAAATGGTATTGCAGCATGAAATAGGCCTAAAATCACCCACTTTGGAAGGGTTAGGAATTTTAGGAACAAGAGCTACAAGAGTGGAATTAGCTTCAGTGAGTAGTTGTCCACACCTGAAGAAGTTCTTGACAGCTGAAGTGACCTCATTCCCAATGACAGGCCAGGCTTTCTTAAAAAACCCACCATTGTACCCATCCGGGCCAGGAGCCTTGGAGGGGTTAAGGGACCAAAAGGTCTCCTTGATCTCCAAGTCTGAGACAGGAGAGACCATACTTTGACTTTGTTCAAGACTTAGTTTATTTCTGATTAGTTGCCCAACTCTTGTAGGTCCCAAGTGGGGAGTGGAATGAGGAGTACCAAATAGAGTTGTGTAAAAGTTAACAAACTCTTCTTTGATAACCTCGAGATCATGAGTGATGGAGCCATCACTCAAAACTAAACTTGTTATTTTGCTCCTATTTCTCCTATTGCTTATAGCCTTAAAAAAATAGGAAGTGCACTGATCTCCAAGTTTCAACCACTGTATTCGTGACTTTTGCTTAGCTAAGCTTTCCTCAGCCCTAAGCAGAATGATATATTGTTTGAGGACCACCTTCTCTTGTTCTATTGCAGAGATATTATTGGGATGAGAGCCAATAGTTGTTTGAATGCTCTCTAACACTTGCTTAGAGGCACTCACCCTCTCAGAGATGCCACTGAACTCTGATTTATTAAGATGTTTCAGTTCTTGTTGAAGGTGCTTAAGTTTGACACACACACAAAACATTGGATTACCAATTACAATTGTCCTCCAAACCCTTTGAACTATTGCAAGGAATTGTGGATGGTCAGCAAGGAAGTCAAAAAATCTAAAAGGCTTGTTTGACTTCCTTGGATTAGGCTGAACACATACCACAGCTGGAGAATGGTCTGAAATACCAGGAACCAAAAAATGAGCCGTGGAATGAGCAAAATCTTTCATCCAAGGCTCATTTACTAACACTCTATCAAG
Organism: Rhododendron molle; assembly: GCA_025413875.1. Lineage (NCBI taxonomy): Eukaryota > Viridiplantae > Streptophyta > Magnoliopsida > Ericales > Ericaceae > Rhododendron > Rhododendron molle. The sequence goes on along the minus strand of CM046395.1, from coordinate 12,124,808 downwards.
CTTGCAGGCCACAACATTGGGAGGGACCTGTTTATTGGACCAAGTGAATAAGCACCCAGTGAACCTAAGATCATCTAGTTCCGAGGCAAACAAACAGTGGTTGATGTCATCTATATGTGGAGACCACCGAGTATTATCTCCCACTTTCTCCTTAAGACGTCTAATTGCGTTAAAGTCACCAAGGACCACCCAAGGTGAAGAGGTCTTGAACTGAGTTAGACTATGCCAAAGAGTTCGACGATCTACATTAGAATTTGCCCCATAGACCAGAGTTACCAGAAAGGGTGCACTCCCATCTTTGGGTAGGACCTCACAATGAATGAACTGATCAGGCTGGCTTAACACTGTGAGAGACACCACTCCTGGATCCCAACCCACCAAAATCCTCCCAAAAGCAGCCTGAGAATAATTATTCATAATAGTCCAGTCAGGACAAATGAAACGAGTGATTCTGTCTGCCCAAACTGCCCTAATTTTATGCTCTAGAAAGCCAACTGAGCTAAGTTTATTTGAGCTCACAAAATATTTAGCTTCTTTCTGCTTAATGGGGTCATTTAGACCACGGATGTTCCAAAAACCTAACTTGAAAGCTTGTGATGACATAGAAACAAAAGCACAAAATAACTAAAATGATGCAGATGTTGAAATAAGTAGTACTGCATATACTCAAAAGGATATCAAAAAGTATATCAGTTGTTCAGGGAACCCATTGGCTGTTCCCTAGCTTGTTTCCTCATTCTTTTCCTAGCAGACTTGGAGAGAAGCTGATCGGGGTCAATGATTTCATTGGAAACCAATATTACAGCTTCTTCCCCTATTCCTAAACCTTGATGATCAGGAGGTTCAGGAGCAGGAGGCTTCTTTAGATCAGAGAGAGCATTAACCTTTTCCAGCTCCATAGGATTAGGACAAATCCCTTCAGTGCAAGCACCACTTCTTGGTGCAACTGCTGTGTTAGTTGAAACCTGACTGTTAACAGGTTTGCAAGAAGTGTGTGAAGTTCTCCTAGAATCTTCAGCATCTTACCCTCAGATTCACTACATTCTTCTACTTGAATCACAGTGGGATCATTAGAGACAGTGTTATGATGAGGACTTGAAGGGGCAGCCACGGAGTCACAGGGGATAGTCTTAGGTTTACCATTCCCTACCTGAATCCACTCATGGCTGGCAGCCTTTTGTTCTGTATCAGAAAGTCTTCCAGCGTGAGGGCAGTTGATTACAAGCCTGGAAGAGGTAGGAGAGACAGTTGAGATTGTACTGGGATTTGATTGTGCAGGGTCAACTCTCAGCTCCCCATTTTTTGTCCAATCTTCTGTAGGAAAATTGGACGATGAGGGTAATTTCTTAGAACACTGGGTAGAGGAGTGACCAAAAACTTTACATTGCTTGCACAAAGGGGGTAACACCTGATATTCAATAGGTACTACTACTGAAGTACCCTCCACAATAATTCTCACATCCTCAGGAAGGTCATGCTCTGCACTGATCTCAATGCAGACCCTAGCACTGGTTGATTTTGTTTGAAGAAGGCCACGTTGTTTTGAGGTTTTAGCTGTAGCTTGGTCCACATGTAATGGTTTACCAATAGTACTAGCTACTCTGCTCAGACACTCTTGATTCCATAGCTCTAAGGGTAAATCATGCAATCTCACCCAAGCTGGAATATGGGAAGGTTGTTCTTTGACTGGCTTCATCATTCTATGCCAGTCTTTGAGGACTAAGTATTTTTGTGAGAAGAAATAAGGTCCACCGTCCAAAACCTGTTGCTTAGCCTGCTCATCTCTAAATTCAAAGAGATAGCACCCTGCAACATCTGGCTTAACAGCCACAAACAGTTCTTTCCACTGATACCTGGCAGTGGAGAGCACCAAAGGGTATGGCATTTTGCCATCAAGAAAGTGGCCCACTAGGTGCCAACTCCATCTACCAACATCTGTTAGTTCAATGTCAATTTCTACTTGTGCTTCTTTCCCTCTGAAAAGGTCAGGATAGAACTCAAGTTTCATATCCGACGAGGGACTACGGGATTGTAGCAAGGATGCCCAATTTTTTGGCTTGGGTTTCGGACCATTTGGAGGCTGTAGAGGTTTGTCGGCGGGATGATGTGGTAAGGTGTGTGTTGGTTGGATAGGTTCAGTCTGATTGGAAGACCGAAGACGGGCCCCGAAGACGCCTAGGTTTAGTGCCTATTTCATCGTATCCCAAATTGGGATCTCCTTCCAGGTACGGGGTATCTCTAGCATTGAACAAGGTTTTGGGTTTAGGGCTTGAGATTAGTACCTCCTGTTGCTGATCCTGTCGTGCTCTTTCCTCTGCTTCCATTATCAGACTTTCCTCAAATAACGCCCGTTGTAGTTTCCTAGCGGTACCTGATTTAGGGCTGCGACTTCCAGCTCCAGGAGAAGAATTGAAGGGGTTATCTGGTAGCATAGACTGAGAATGAGAGCAGGCTGGAAAATCAGACGACGATCTCAAGAGATTAGGGTTTTCGAGTTGAGAATCCAGGTTTGATGGAGACGCAGTTGAATCTGATGTTAATGAAGCACCAGTTACACGGAGCTTCCGACGAATTTCATCAGAGTCCAAGGCCTTGCTGCCCAGACCATCAGCGAAGGAAATTGTGCCGTCGGCCATGGTACAGATCTCGTAACAACTTGGATCAACTAGGTTTTGTCAGAAATTGCCCTCTCGCCATTTCTGTCAGAGCCCATATCTATTAATTGTTTTTCGATCTCTGCTGTCGAACATGAATTTAGTTTATTGGGTAGTGAAAAAGTGGATTTACAGGATTTTATTCACTTGCCTCTTTTATCGTCGAATGAGACATGGAAGAAGTTGAACTTGAATAAGAAATCTCATGATTGAGGAGATTTGTCTAAGGACGCGGAATCTGGTATTGAAACTTGTGTATTGGTTCATTAGCTCCTAGTTGTTGTAAACCATTTCCTAGACATTTCCCAAAAGTCTGAAAGTATTTCTAAAAGAACTTTGGTGAGGATTTTGGGCTTAAAAAGAGCCCTTCCTGGGTACATCACCCTTTTTACTTATCTTCCTCTTTGTGTTTCAATTTCTTTCTTGTTTTGACTCATGGTGATATAAGTGTTGTATTTCTTGTTGTTATAAGAAAAATTTGTCAATCTTTGTTCTTCTCTGATTTGGAATATCATTAATCTTTGTTATAAGTGTTGGTTTCATTTTTGTTCAATTTCTTGTGATGTTCTCTTATAACAGATGCTCGTAGAGAAGCTAGAAAAGCTTTCCTGGCACTTTCTTCAGATGATACAGCTGCACAGCGTACTGGCTCCGAGGATGTTAAGGGCGACCTTGGAAATATTGTGGAACTACCTATGGACAATGATCATCAGTCTCCACATAGTACACCTGTAGGCAGACTTCCTTCTTGTTGGCTTTACACGTGATGTATCTGATGTGGGAGACTTCATGTTCATAGTTTTCTGATGGCAGACTTCCTTCTTCTTGACATGTACACCAAATTTTCTGATGGCCCTCCCCCATAGATTCCTCCTCCGGAGGATAATAATCTGAAGATCTTGATTGAAGGGGTGGCTGCTATAGTAGCACGCTGCGGTAAGCTATTTGAGGATCTCTCGAGGGAGAAGAATCGGTCAAACCCGTTATTTTCTTTCCTGAACGGTGGAGACGGCCATTATTATTATTCAAGGAAGCTTTGGGAGGAGCGTCAGAAGCGTAATGATAGCAAAAAGCTGGAGTTGGATGGAAAAGTGGTTCCGAGCATCCAGAAGATGACAGCGGAGAGCCGTGGGAAGATCTTAGGAGAAAGACCTCTTGAAAGAAGCTCCAAAGATTTGAGCTCGGCTTCCACATCTTCCAATGTTCAGCTCCAATTTCATCTCTCAGATACATTCACTAAACCTGAATCATTTGTGCGTGTTTTACCAATCTTTAGCTTGAAGCTTTGTATGCCTCAACTGTTGGTAATAAGGCATCTCTCTGGTAGTTGAAAAATATTACTCACTCGGTCCCTTTTTGTTAGTCCATTTTGGGAGTTTCAGCTTTTCAAAGTAACATGTACATGATGTATGTGCCCTGGAAAACATGTACATGATTTCCAACATTGCTGATTGATCCCCACTTTTTCAACTACTTCCAATCATTTGAGGGTTAGTATTGGAAATCTGAACGCTCTTTTGCTTGACTTTTCAAAGAGACTAATACTTTTAAAACATGCCGAAATGGAATAGGGGACTATCAATAAATTACGAGGGAGTAGCTCTTAGAGGATGATGTCCGGAGTAGCACTTAGAGGCTGCTTTGTTAATCCTCGATCTTTCATGGAAAATGATGTCAGAATGAGGTATTTACTGTATCATGTTTCTGTTCATTGGATTCCAGAATGAAGTCCCGGATGCTGCTAAACCTTTCCGAGATGATCCTGCTAAACAAGGAAGGTTTGAGCAGGTCCTCAAGGACAAGTACCATGGAGGGCTTCGGTCTAAAGATTCTAGTGGAGCGAGTAACATGTCAGAAGCTGCTCGAGCTCGTGAGAGATTGGAGTTTGAGGCTGCAGCTGAGGCAATAAGGAAGGGTAATTGGGGAAAGGAAACTAGTCATTCCAATCAACAGATGTGGGATATGCCCACAACTACCAGTTTGCAGTTTACAGCCGCAGGACTAGAGGTATGCATTAGAAATTGTGGAATTTTCAACTTTGAAGATTTGATTTAGTGTGTTGTAACACCAACTCTGAAAACAGAAAGTTGCTCAAGTGGAAGAATTAATGAAGAAAATGTATCCAAAGCGTGAAGAGTTTCAGTGGCGGCCTTCACCTATTCTTTGCAAGCTGTTTGATATTCTGGATCCATATGTGGGGAAGGTACTCATATGCTTTCTTTAGTGCCAGTAATATGTTTTGTGTTTGGTACATATCAAAAAAAAAAAAAAGTTTTGTGTTTGGTAAGCCACAGTTTCTAATGCCAATGCCCGATGGCCTGATGGCTAGATTGCACGCCTCCAACACTCTCATAGGAAAAATTTCAGGTTGAAATCCCCCTCCCTCATACATGCAAGATAGTGAACTTAGTTATCAATGGTTTTAAACACACAGTGCAGCAAAGATAATGAACTTAGTATTGTCTGCATGACATGTAGAAGTGAGAGATGTTGTCAGCATGTATTATGTTTTCAACATCTATTATTAAACTACTGAGGTGGCTGCATGCAAGGCATGTGGGCTAGTGCCCAATGCAAGGAATTTCCTGAATATGAAGCAACTCCTTTAAATCACGTTCTGAACACATTGAGCGGCTCGGATCATCAAAATTCGATTGGAAAATGGGAGGTCCGCATTTTATTAAAATGAGGTGGTCCTTACGGGAGATTTGGCACTTAGGCATGCCGTCGAAAATATTTCACTGGAGCCCGTGTAGCGTAAAGATTACCAATTAGAATCGCTATATCGGGAAAGACTAATACAGATAAGTAGCTGCCAGATATTGTACAAACTGATAATGTCAAGTAATAATCCACAACTCCAACACATACGTGCTTTTTGTGCCATATTTAACCAGGAAAGAGCACCACTACATTTACCTGTATAGCTAGCTCTCTAGTCGGGCAAATGACAACCACCCCCGTCCCATTACGAGGAGTAAAACGGATATGATGTAACAACTCCACAGCAGGTATAAGAAAAGCAAGGGTCTTTCCAGAACCTGTCCTTGCAGCTCCAAGAACATCTTTTCCCTCCAAAAGTGGTGGAATAGATCTGGCTTGTATCTGCAATCATAATCAGATGTTTTTTGGTGAATATATATATGAAAATTCAGATAAAACAATAAGCATGTACAAATCAGATACAGATAGACAAGCTAGCTGCTCACAGACAGATAGGTAACTCATGCTCTCCGGATCAGACTATGCGAACAAAGTTAACCGCAAAGAGCAAACTAAAACATTCACTACATACCAGAAGCAGGCAATGCACTATTTAATGCACGAAAATTTAGTGCACTTGCTTCAGAACCTAAGGTTTCTTGTTTTCCGTCAATGACAGTGGATGAAGACTGATGTGCTGCTTTTTCATAACAAAAGACGATATGGAATCTGGTAATAGGTTGAGACACAAACTGCTGTTTAAATAACAAGATTTTCTAATTCTCACCCTCACTTTGTTAACTTCAAGGACCCATATTTCTGATGAAATACAACCTCCAGTTGCTTACAGAATGCAGAAAAGGGGGAGATGACAATACCAAACATTCTTTTTCTTTTGACCGTCGTAAGAATGTGATAACCACCTAGGCTAAGCTGCCATGTGCTGATTTTGTTTAGTCTAGTAATGGCCATGATGTAGGACGGTTTTAGGACACTTAGAGTATTGCCGCCGACAATAGGAATCGTGGTGGTTTTGGGTGGGGAAATAAGAATATTATTTGCATATGTGCGCAAAAAAGAGAGAGGAAGGAAAACAGCCCAAACCCCAATCACGAAGAAGATGAAGAAGAGAAAGGAAGAACTACAGCCCAAACCCCAATCACAATGGCCTCAGCCTTGTAAACTCAATTCATTAATCAACTCTGTGTTGGAAAGAAAGATTACATCCATGATCCATGCTTATAGGCTAAACAATGGCCTTTCGAAGTCCTAGAAGTTCAATGACATGAACCTAATCAATGAACACATTTAACAAGATAATGAATGAACGTAGATATAAATGTATACATAGAACATACTAACAATTAGATGCAAAGAACTAAAATGCCATCAATGCATACATTGACCTTTGTAACTTGCGTTTAATGCATCTAGATGAATACTAATGCAAGCACAAAATTCTTGATTAGAGTCTCTGCAATTACCAAAATACCCTCATCTAGCAATTTACTATCTTTTGTTGTCCTCGTCAGTCCAGAAAGTCCTCAAGTGACAAAGCTTAAGGGCATTCACGATAATCAATGCATTCCATTGCTACCAACCCAGTCAATTTCAAATGTCCTAAACAACAAATAATGATCAATGCCAACTGCCAAGCACACTGCTTTATCAGCAGCATTCAGTTGCCCTTTTATTAGAGTTGCAACAACCAAACTATAAGATTCCAAAACCCGGGAAAACGTCTAGTCAGGTTGATAACCTAATAAGTTAGAAAAATAAGTAACCCAACACTTCACTAGATGGACTTATCTCCCAAACCGAAAAATCCTTATTCTCAGGTTTCGTTTAAAACTCCAGCCAAAGATGTTTCAGACACATTATGGTGAAAACTCATCAAAACTATAACGGCCTAATTTAACAAAAGTGAGCTTAGAACTACATCATATCAACAGTCGTGATAATTTCCAAAACAAAGTTCAAGGAAAAAACCTACAACTACCTACAGATAATTGGGCAAGTAAATAAACCGAGTTTAATACAAACATACGACAAGGCTTGATATGGCGAGGTTTTTAGGTGGCTACTGGTTAAGTTATATCGGGCTATCTAAGGTGGGGGGTTTTGGCCCATTTTCGAGCTAAAAGGGGCAAAAAACGCTGCCATTTAACATCCTAACCGAAGCCTAAGGGTGTGTTCCTGCTAAACCAAATGGACTACAGGCAAACGGAAATAATCAAGTAGTTTCCCCTAAATGACATAATGCATTTTAGTTTGATGAATGTGAGGAGAATGCTGTGCCTAGCAATCCGTGAAAACATGGGCTTTAGTAACCCACCCTAAGAATCACAATTTGTTTCTCCCAAACTGAAAGGAACCCAACTAGGAGTAGGAACTGCGAAAGGAACAAACAAATCGAGGGTCTTTTAGTTTAGTTACCTGCGTCAAGCACTGCAAGTTCATCTCCTTGATAGAATTAAGACTCAGTTCAGAGATCGGCAACGACTCAAACCTCTCCGTAGTCATTATCCCAGACCCACTATTCACCTTCACCTTCTTCTTCTTCTCCTCACTCTTCGACCCTTCTTCTCCTTCTACTTGTCCTTCTCTTTCTTCTTCTTCTTTCTCTTCATCTGCATCCTCTACCTCGCTCTCCAACTTCTTCTTCTTTTTCAACTCAATCGACTCTTTCTGTTCTCCTTCGCTGTTGGGTGCATCGGATCCCTGTTGCTTATCTTCTTCCTCTTCTTCGTTGATGAGATTCTTCTTCTTCTTCTTCTCTTGTGTTTCTTCTTTGCCTCCTCGCCGACTACCATGTCGTTTCGGTTCAGTTCTCCGAGTGATGCCATAGAGAGTTGCGGAGAGAGAAGAGAGAGTGAGAGGGGCCGGGGAAGACGAACAAGTTTTTAGGGTTTAAGGTTACGGTAGAGAAGTTATTCCGTGGTTCTGAACCACCAACTTGTTTTGGTCGGGAAGAATAGAAGTTTGACACTTCATGATCCATTCTTTTTCTTTTGAGCGTCGTAAGAATGTGATAACCACCTAGGCTAAGCTGCCATGTGCTGATTTTGGACTATTTAAGGTGGAGGGTTTTGGCCCATTTTTGAGCTAAAAAGGGCGAAAAACGCTGCCATTTTACATCCCAACCGAAGCCTAAGGGTGTGTTCCTGCTAAACCAAATGGACTACAGGCAAATGGCAATAATCAAGTAGTTTCCCCTAGATGACATAATGCATTTTAGTTTGATGAATGTGAGGAGAATGCTGTGACTAGCAATCCGTGAAAACATGGGCTTTAGTAACCCACCCTAAGAATCACAATTTGTTTCTCCCAAACTGGAAGGAACTCAACTAGGAGTAGGAACTGGAAAAGGAACAAACAAATCAAGGGTCTTTTAGTTTAGTTACCTGCGTCAAGCACTGCAAGTTCATCTCCTTGATAGAATTAAGACTCAGTTCAGAGATCGGCAACGACTCAAACCTCTCCGTAGTCATTATCCCAGACCAGCTACTCACCTTCACCTTCTTCTTCTTCTCCTCACTCTTCGACCCTTCTTCTCCTTCTCCTTGTCTTTCTTCTTCTTCTCTCTCTTCATCCTTATCCTCTACCTCTCTCTCCAACTTTTTCATCTTTTTCTTCTTCTTTTTCAACACAATCGACTCTTTCTGTTCTCCTTCGCCGTTGAGTGCATCCGATTCCGGTTGCTTATCTTCTTCCTCTTCTTCGTTGATGAGATTCTTCTTCTTCTTCTTCTCTTGTGTTTCTTCTTTGCCTCCTCACCGACTACCATGTCGTTTCGGTTCAGTTCTCTGGGTGATGCCATAGAGAGTTGCGGAGAGAGAAGAGAGAGAGAGAGGGGCCGGGGAAGATTTAGTGCACTTGCTTCAGAACCTATGGTTTCTTGTTTTCCGTCAATGACAGTGGGTGAAGACAGATGTGCTGCTTTTTCATAACAAAAGACGACATGGAATCTAGTAATAGGTTTAGACACAAACTGCTGTTTAAACAACAAGATTTTCTAATTCTCACCCTCACTTTGTTAACTTCAAGGACACATATTTCTGATGAAATACAACCTCCAGTTGCTTACAGAATGCAGAAAAGGGGGAGATGACAATACCAAACATTCTTTTTTCTTTTGACCGTCGTAAGAATGTGATAACCACCTAGGCCAAGCTGCCATGTACTAATTTTGTTTAGTCTAGTAATGGCCATGATGTAGGACGGTTTTAGGACACTTAGAGTATTGCCGCCGACAATAGGAATCGTGGTGGTTTTGGGTGGGGAAATAAGAATATTACTTGCATATGTGCGCAAAAAAGAGAGAGAAAAGAAAGCAAGCCAAACCCCAATCACGTAGAAGATGAAGAAGAGAGAGGAAGAACTACAGGCCAAACCCCAATCACAATGGCCTCAGCCTTGTAAACTCAATTCATTAATCAACTCTGTGTTGGAAAGAAAGATTACATCCATGATCCATGCTTATAGGCTAAACAATGGCCTTTCGAAGTCCTAGAAGTTCAATGACATGAACCGAATCAATGAACACATTTAACAAGATAATGAATGAACGTAGATATAAATGTATACATAGAACATACTAACAATTAGATGCAAAGAACTAAAATGTCTTCAATGCATACATTGAACTTTGTAACTTGCGTTTAATGCATCTAGATGAATACTAATGCAAGCACAAAATTCTTGATTAGAGTCTCTGCAATTACCAAAATACCCTCATCTAGCATTTTACTATCTTTTGTTGTCCTCGTCAGTCCAGAAAGTCCTCAAGTGACAAAGCTTAAGGGCATTCACGATAATCAATGCATTCCATTGCTACCATCCCAGTCAATTTCAAATGTCCTGAACAACAAATAATGATCAATGCCAACTGCCAAGCACACTGCTTTATCAGCAGCATTCAGTTGCCCTTTTATTAGAGTTGCAACAACCAAACTATAAGATTCCAAAACCAGGGAAAACGTCTAGTCAGGTTGATAACCCAACAAGTTAGAAAAATAAGTAACCCAACACTTCACTAGATGGACTTATCTCCTAAACCGAAAAATCCTTATTCTCAGGTTTCGTTTAAAACTCCAGCCAAAGATGTTTCAGACACATTATGGTGAAAACTCATCAAAACTATAACGGCCTAATTTAACAAAAGTGAGCTTAGAACTACATCATATCAACAGTCGTCATAATTTCCAAAACAAAGTTCAAGGAAAAAACCTACAACTACCTCCAGATAATTGGGCAAGTAAATAAACAGAGTTTAATAGAAAAATATGACAAGGCTTGATATGGCGAGGTTTTTAGGTGGCTACTGGTTAGGTTACATTGGGCTATCTAAGGTGGGGGGTTTTGGCCCATTTTCGAGCTAAAAGGGGCAAAAAACGCTGCCATTTAACATCCCAACCGAAGCCTAAGGGTGTGTTCCTGCTAAACCAAATGGACTACAGGCAAACGGAAATAATCAAGTAGTTTCCCCTAGATGACATAATGCATTTTTGTTTGATGAATGTGAGGAGAATGCTGTGCCTAGCAATCCGTGAAAACATGGGCTTTAGTAACCCACCCTAAGAATCACAATTTGTTTCTCCCAAACTGGAAGGAACCCAACTAGGAGTAGGAACTGCGAAAAGGAACAAACAAATCGAGGGTCTTTTAGTTTAGTTACCTGCGTCAAGCATTGCAAGTTCATCTCCTTGATAGAATTAAGACTCAGTTCAGAGATCGGCAACGACTCAAACCTCTCCGTAGTCATTATCCCAGACCCACTATTCACCTTCACCTTCTTCTTCTTCTCCTCACTCTTCGACCCTTCTTCTCCTTCTCCTTGTCCTTCTCTTTCTTCTTCTTCTCTCTCTTCATCCACATCCTCTACCTCTCTCTCATTATCTGTCCGAGATAATGGCTGCTGCAACAAAAAAAAAGTTTTGTGTTTGGTAAGCCACAGTTTCTAATGCCAATGCCCGATGGCCTGATGGCTAGATTGCACGCCTCCAACACTCTCATAGGAAAGATTTCAGGTTGAAATCCCCCTCCCTCATTCATGCAAGATAGTGAACTTAGTTATTAATGGTTTTAAACACACAGTGCAACAAAGATAATGAACTTAGTATTGTCTGCATGACATGTAGAAGTGAGAGATGTTGTCAGCATGTATTATGTTTTCAACATCTATTATTAAACTACTGAGGTGGCTGCATGCAAGGCATGTGGGCTAGTGCCCAATGCAAGGAATTTCCTGAATATGAAGCAACTCCTTGTATTTTTATGAGGCCACTCTACGAAACCAACGTATGAGGTTGTTTTCCCTGACGAGGCCTTTCATCACACCTAGCGATTAGGAAAAGTTTTGCATCCTTTTTTGGAAGTAGATATCTGAGCAGAGTAAGCATTTGTAGCTAGAAAACTAAGAAACCCGAGTTAGCAGGGTAATTTGTAGTGTTTATTGCATCAACTTAAGGCGACATATAGTTGTTGTTGGAAGCTCACTCCTTTAACAAAATTCTTTTAGACCACAGAAACTTAGTGTTTTGGGTATTAAAACTGATTCTCGATCAGCAAATTTGGACAATTTACGATCCCGTGTTGTTTAGGAACTGTAATAATTCAACCACCTGTGAGTAATCTATACCTGATAAAAACCCCACAATTTTTAATTATGTCTTTGATTTGTTTAAGTTAATGGCTATGAAAGTATTTAAGCAGCAATAAACATCAACATATCTGCTTGCAATCACCTAAATATCAAGCAAAACTACCAAAGGTGTCAATATTTCTAGCACAAGGGCATGGTGAATGATTCGAATTGGGGGAATGTAAGATAATGAGTTGCTTACAATTAAGCGATTAGTAAACCTGTTTGCTTCTCTTAGAAGAATGAACAATAACTTGTAGCTTGAGGTTCAATCCTTGTGAGCTATGATTAGAAATGGGCAGGTTCTCACGAGCCCTTTCTAATTTTGAAATTAAAACAACTCTTTAGCAATTTCGTTTTGAGTTTGGCCTCATTATCCTTGTCTTTCACTTCCAAACTTTGTAGCACATTGCAAAATCCATTAGTTAAAATAGTTGTGTGAACTTGTTATCCTTGTGTAATTTTGGCATCTTACAGTTTTTAGAATATGTTGTAAGAAACTTGGAAATCCTATTTTCTGAGAAATTTACTTGTCCATCTTCTGAGAATACGTCCACTGGAAACTAATTTATTTGATGAGTGTCACCACATTTTGAAGACATTCCAAAAGATCCTAAATCAAGAAGTCCTATTTTCTGACTCTAGCATGGTAAGATCTCTAAACGGTTGTTCTTGTTTTCTTTTGTTTACCTTCCCCATACCACGTAGGGATGGCAACAGGTAAGGTATGGGTCAGGGGAATTGGGAAATTCTTTCCCATCCCCGCCTTCATACCCAGTAGGGATTTAGACAATCCACCATACCTGCCCCCATTGGGAATCGGGTATATTCAGGTAAACCCATCTCCAAACTAATTGAACCTGATAGAACTATAGGATGGCTATAATTACTTGCTATGCCCATAGAAAAAATTGTTTGGTTGGGCAAATTGGTAAATGATACTGGCCAAATGTTATTGTCTAGTTGTTTATAACTAATACTTGGGTGGAACACTTCTAATCAAGGGGCCAAAAAGCTGTTCATTGAAGGCCCATAAACAACAAACACTGTTATGTTATGGCTCTTTCCCTTTATTAATGAGGAAGGATATTTAAAATAAGCATATTCGTTATATTCGTCTTTAGTGTCCATGTATCTGAGTGCTGAAACTTCGTTCTCATCAGTTCCGACGCAGAGTGTTTTGGAACTATTAGGTAACGAGAAACTTGTGACACAAAGATATGTGAAAAATTAAGCTGAAAGGGGAAACATCAAAAGTATTTGATATTTGATCTCTCTCTCTCTCTCTCTCATCACATTTGTTATCTTTTGTACTTCCAAGTTCTCTAATAAATTGGAGATGTGTCCTTGTTCTTTAACCCTTCTGTGTTTAGAATAATAGGAGTTCTACTACATGTTTCAAAGGGGTGCTTGCTTGCAAACACAACGTTTGGAATTTACATTTTTTTTGGGGTGTTTTGGTAAGTTACTGGGGACACATTAGGTCTTGTTTCCCATTTGCAATCCTTTTTGGTATGCCTGTGCCATCAAAGGGAAACACTCATCAGCCGTCTTATTGGAAATGAAATGAATTGAATACTTCTTTCGAAATAGTTTGAAGTGCCTCAGTAGATGGTATGTCCGTATTGTACAGAGAGCAAACTATCTTTTCCTCTTTTCCCATTTTTTGTTCACTTTATCCATTTCTGAGGTGCCTCGAATAATTTTTTTCAAAAGCAATAGAGAAGTGAAGATTCACTTTTCTTTTCATTTTACATACCGCGGATCCTTGTATTCTATTTTGGAATCTGCGTTTTCTTTTCCAAATCTTAGAGGTAATTTTTTTTACGTAGTATGTGTAGATGAATGTTTGGACAATTACATTATCTGTTATTCTTTCTTATTCCTCTGCTGCCATGTGCCCTTCTAAGTCCAAATGTGCATGTATAGGCAGTTTCCTGCCTACCCTCTCCCTATCTCTCTCTCTCTAAGTAGATATACTTGGTAGTTTCATAAATAAAGCACTCTCGGAAATTCTCGCTTTTCTTCATGCATGTCCTGATGCGGTCCATGATAAATGCAATGGGTAGTTTGGTAGTTTCAAAAGATTCAAGGATTTGGGATGATGAAGGGCCTACTTGGGGTATTGACTAGGCATGCATCATTAAAGGCTGTGACTTTTTATTTAGGGAAGTTTGACCACATATTCAATGCATGCAACCATTAGACAACACATTCATCCTATCTAGCTATTTAGGGAATGGGAACAGTCTTTGGCATTAAACACATTCATTCTATTCAGCCATCAAGGGAATAGGATTAGGAACAGTTTTTGCATTAAACACATCAGGAGCCTATATATTGATGTACTTCAAGAGTTCAAGATATGAATGAAAATTTACAAGAGCTTTAAGCTTCTATGATTGTGTGATGCAATTTCATTCTTTGGTGTGATGCCAAAGAGGCCTTAGGTGTGAGGCCTAGATCTATCTTCTTAAAATCTTTCTTTTTCTCTTCTCTTCTCTTCTCTTTCACTATCACATCTACTGTTCACAGGCCCAAAAACAGCCCATTTCCTTTGTGTTTTGATCATACTTGGCCCTATTTGAGTCCCGTCATGCATCAATTTGGTATCAGAGCGAGCATAGCATCATGTCTACACGATCTGGCGGACCTTTTAGAGGACGATTAACTGAGTTCCAGCGGGACGAGATTCTTTTCAAGATTGTGGAACGACTCAATAGTTTTACTTATCGGCTTAATTCTTTGGAAAGCCGATCAACTCAGAGGAAGATGATGAATAATCTGAGTGTGAAGGGGAAGAATGACCAGATCACTGAGAATGAAAAGCCTCTCATTGACTATTCAAAAGAAGCCCAACAATCTCCTGTTATTCCTCTTGAAGAGCCTCTTAATGTTTCATGTGTCGGTACTGTGGGAGAATCTAAGAAATTGGTTGCTGGTCTTGCATTTGAAATGTGCTTAAAGGCGTCTAATTTGTCCAAGTCTTCTAGTGAGTCAACAACATCAACGACTATTGCTGAACATCAAAAGTTTGATGTCTCTAGGATTCAAAGATGCAGGTCGCTGGAGATAATTTAAACCAAGCCATAATGCAAGAATTCCAAATAATCAGGGATGAGATGCCTCCTATTGAAGAATTCCAAATTATCAAGAATTCCAAGTCTTCTAGTGTTCCATCTTCTAACAAGACCAATGAAGTGAAGCAAACAGTTTCTAGTTTGGAAAGTAGTAACCCTTCAATAGTGACCGGATGGCTTCCAAAGCTTGCTTATGTATTACCAAAAGAGATGGCTTGCGAACCTAGCTGTTGCGTTGGTGATCAACGTGCAACATATCTTATTTTGAACTCCAAATTGCCTGATCACATGTGTTCAAGGAAGCATGGAAACTCAAAAATTCCGCCAACTTCTATTTTCATCCGGGAGGATTTCAAGGATTTTTCTTCTACTTCAATCGATTCCATCATCCCAGAGAAATTCAACTTTGGAAATGGAATGACATCGTTGCTTTCTTTTCTTCCAGCTATGAAGAAGATACGACGACTTCCATATGCAGATTTTGATATGAAGATACGGTTCCAATTGAAAGCTTATGGACTGCCATTCTTCAACATTCAAAACTCGAGGTCGAGTTTTCTCTAACAAGGGGAGAATGATGCGGTCCATTATTAATGCAACGGGTAGCGTAGTATCAATGATTTGGGATGATGAAGGGCCTACTTAGGGTATTGACTAGGCATGCATCATTATATCTAGGGTATTAAACACATTCATCCTATTCAGCCATCTGGGTAATAGTAACAGTCTGGCATTAAACCCATTAGAGCATCTCCAACCCAATACTCCATTTGAGAGTATCAAAATAATGTTTTTTACTCATAAAGTGATTATAGAGGAAATTACTATTCATGTTTACACCAACCACAAACCCTCTATTTTTGTCTCTAAAATCACTTTACGAAAAAAACCTTTTTTTATACTCTCATGAGGATATGGTTGGTATAAAAATTTAGTAAGAAAAGCAAACAAGGACAAAAATATCTTTTAAAAAGGTGAATAGTATTTTAGAGATGAGCCTCTATATTTTCTCTTACCCTCTAAATATAGAGGATCAAAATCCAATACTCTCAAATGGAAGAGGGTTAAGAGGGTGGGTTGGAGTGCTTTGATACTCTCAAATAGAGATATAGAGGATCAAAATCCATTTGATTGTGTGATGCAATCTCATCTTTGGTGTGATGCTAAAGAGGCATTAGGTGTGATGCCTTTGGTGACCTAGGTGTGAGGCCTAGATCTATCCTTCTCTAACTCTTTCTCTCCTTGCAAATTACTACTCACGTGCACTATTCACAGCCCCTGTTTCTTTGTGTTTGATCTTACTTAGCCTACTTTCAATTCTGTCCTGCATCATGTCCTCCCATTGCTAGTTTTGTTAAACTGCATGTGTTTCTATTTGCAGCCACCACCAGCTCCGCGTTTGAGGAGTAAAATCGATTCTCTCATATTCCTATCAAATTCAAGTATTCAACTAAACCTGTGAAGGTTGAAGAAACTGCTGCAGCATTTATGGATTCATTGCCTGTGCCCCCACCAGGTAGCGAAGATATTACCTCAAAAGAAGCTACTGGGGAATTTCAGAATGATGTGGAAGTTGAAAATGTTGAGAGGCCAGTTGACCTCTACAAAGTACGTGGTCTTCTGTCTCATAATATATGCCATGTTCTGCATGCAGGTAAAATTGACATGGTAACATGGCATGTTAGTCAACCAGAACCATTTGTACATTATATATATATATATATATATATATATATAGTCAGTCTCATATGAGGGGGTCCTTATTTTAGTTAAAATGCGGATCTCTTCATTTCTTCTATTTTCCGATCGAATTTCAATGATCCGAGCAGCTTAATGTGATCAGAACCTAATTTTAAAGGTACATGCAAGAAATCGACAAAAAAAATGACCGGGAAGGGCTTGATTTGAGCAGTTTTTATTTGAACCGTTTGATAAAAAACAAACAAAAACTGCTCGGATGAAGCCCTTCCTGGTCTTTTTTTTTTGCTGATTTCTCACGAGTACCCTTAAAATCACGTTCTGAACACATTGAGCGGCTCGGATCATTGAAATTCGATCAGAAAATGGGAGGTCTGCATTTTATTAAAATGAGGTGGTCCTTACGGGAGATTTGGCACTTAGGCATGCCGTCGAAAATATTTCACTGGAGCCCGTGTAGCATAAAGATTACCAATTAGAATCGCTAAATCGAGAAAGACTAATACAAATAAGTAGCTGCCGGATATTGTACAAACTGATAATGTCAAGTAATAATCCACAACTCCAACACATACGTGCTTTTTGTGCCATATTTTACCAGGAAAGAGCACCACTACATTTACCTGTATAGCTAGCTCTCTAGTCGGGCAAATGACAACCACCCCCGTCCCATTACGAGGAGTAAAACGGATATGATGTAACAACTCCACAGCAGGTATAAGAAAAGCAAGGGTCTTTCCAGAACCTGTCCTTGCAGCTCCAAGAACATATTTTCCCTCCAAAAGTGGTGGAATAGATCTGGCTTGTATCTGCAATCATAATGAGATGTTTTGGTGAATATATATATATGAAAATTCAGATAAAACAATAAGCATGTACAAATCAGATACAGATAGACAAGCTAGCTGCTCACAGAGAGATAGGTAACCCATGCTTTCCGGATCAGACTATGCGAACAAAGTTAACCGCAAAGAGCAACTCATGCTCTCCGGATCAGACTATGCAAACAAAGTTAACCGCAAAGAGCAAACTAAAACATTCACTACATACCAGAAGCAGGCAATGCACTATTTAATGCACGAAAATTTAGTGCACTTGCTTCTCAACCTAAGGTTTCTTGTTTTCCGTCAATGACAGTGGGTGAAGACTGATGTGCTGCTTTTTCATAACAAAAGACGACATGGAATCTGGTAATAGGTTGAGACAAAAACTGCTATTTAAACAACAAGATTTTCTAATTCTCACCCTCACTTTGTTAACTTAAAGGACACATATTTCTGATGAAATACAACCTCCAGTTGCTTGCAGAATGCAGAAAAGGGGGAGATGACAATACCAAACATTCTTTTTCTTTTAACCGTCGTAAGAATGTGATAACCACCTAGGCTGAGCTGCCATGTGCTGATTTTGTTTAGTCAAGTAATGGCCATGATGTAGGGTGGTTTTAGGACACTCAGAGTATTGCCGCCGACAATAGGAATCGTGGTGGTTTTGGGTGGGGAAATAAGAATATTACTTGCATATGTGCCCAAAAAAGAGACGAAAGAATGAGAAGAAGAAGAAGAGAGAGGAAGGAAAGCAGCCCAAACCCCAATCACGAAGAAGATGAAGAAAAAGAGAGAGGAAGAACTACAACCCAAACCCCAATCACAATGGCCTGAGCCTTGTAAACTCAATTCATTAATGAACTCTGTGTTGGAAAGAAAGATTACATCCATGATCCATGCTTATTGGCTAAACAATGGCCTTTCGAAGTCCTAGATGTTCAGTGACATGAACCTAATCAATGAACACATTTAACAAGATAATGAATGAACGTAGATATAAATGTATACATAGAACATACTAACAATTAGATGCAAAGAACTAAAATGTCTTCAATGCATACATTGAACTTTGTAACTTGCGTTTAATGCATCTAGATGAATACTAATGCAAGCACAAAATTCTTGATTAGAGTCTCTGCAATTACCAAAATACCCTCATCTAGCAATTTACTATCTTTTGTTGTCCTCGTCAGTCCAGAAAGTCCTCAAGTGACAAAGCTTAAGGGCATTCACGATAATCAATGCATTCCATTGCTACCAAACCAGTCAATTTCAAATGTCCTGAACAACAAATAATGATCAATGCCAACTGCCAAGCACACTGCTTTATCAGCAGCATTCAGTTGCCCTTTAATTCGAGTTGCAACAACCGAACTATACGATTCCAAAACCAGGGAAAATGTCTAGTCAGGTTGATAACCCAATAAGTTAGAAAAATAAGTAACCCAACACTTCACTAGATGGACTTATCTCCCATACCGAAAAATCCTTATTCTCAGGTTTCGTTTAAAACTCCAGCCAAAGATGTTTCAGACACATTATGGTGAAAACTCATCAAAACTATAACGGCCTAATTTAACAAAAGTGAGCTTAGAACTACATCATATCAACAGTCGTGATAATTTCGAAAACAAAGTTCAAGGAAAAAACCTACAACTACCTACAGACAATTGGGCAAGTAAATAAACCGAGTATAATAGAAACATATGACAAGGCTTGATATGGCGAGGTTTTTAGGTGGCTACTGGTTAAGTTATATTGGGCTATTTAAGGTGGGGGGTTTCGGCCCATTTTCGAGCTAAAAGGGGCAAAAAATGCTGCATTTAACATCCAAACCGAAGCCTAAGGGGTGTGTTCCTGCTAAACCAAATGGACTACAGGCAAACGGCAATATTCAAGTAGTTTCCCCTAGATGACATAATGCATTTTAGTTTGATGAATGTGAGGAGAATGCTGTGCCTAGCAATCCGTGAAAACATGGGCTTTAGTAACCCACCCTAAGAATCACAATTTGTTTCTCCCAAACTGGAAGGAACCCAACTAGGAGTAGGAACTGCGAAAAGGAACAAACAAATCGAGGGTCTTTTAGTTTAGTTACCTGCGTCAAGCACTGCAAGTTCATCTCCTTCATAGAATTAAGACTCAGTTCAGAGATCGGCAACGACTAAACCTCTACGTAGTCTCTATCCCAGACCCACTATTCACCTTCACCTCCCTCTTCTTCTCCTCACTCTTCGACCCTTCTTCTCCTTCTCCTTCTCCTTCTCTTTCTTCTTCTTATCTCTCTAACTTCTTCATCTTTTTCTTCTTCTTTTTCAACTCAATCGACTCTTTCTGTTCACCTTCGTTGTTGGGTGCATCCGATTCCGGTTGCTTATCTTCTTCCTCTTTTTCGTTGATGAGATTCTTCTTCTTCTTCTTCTCTTGTGTTTCTTCTTTGCCTCCACGCTGGCTACCATGTCGTTTCGGTTCAGTTCTCCGGGTGATGCCATAGAGAAGTTATTCCGTTGTTCTGGACCACCAACTAGTTTTGGTCGGGAAGAATAGAAGTTTGACACTTCATGATCCATTCTTTTTCTTTTGACCGTCGTAAGAATGTGATAACCACCTAGGCTAAGCTGCCATGTGCTGATTTTGTTTAGCCCCGTAATGGCCATGATGTAGGACGGTTTTAGGACAATTAGAGTATTGCCGCCGACAATAGGAATCGTGGTTGTTTTGGGTGGGGAAATAAGAATATTACTTGCAGATGTGCGCAAAAAAGGGAGGAAAGAATGAGAAGAAGAAGAGAGAGGAAGAAAAGCAGCCCAAACCCCAATCACGAAGAAGATGAAGAAAAAGAGAGAGGAAGAACTACAACCCAAACCCCAATCACAATGGCCTGAGCCATGTAAACTCAATTCATTAATCAACTCTGTGTTGGAAAGAAAGATTACATTCATGATCCATGCTTATAGGCTAAACAATGGCCTTTCGAAGTCCTAGCAGTTCAGTGACACGAACCTAATCAATGAACACATTTAACAAGATAATGAATGAACGTAGATATAAATGTATACATAGAACATACTAACAAGATGCAAAGAACTAAAATGTCTTCAATGCATACATTGAACTTTGTAACATGCATTTAATGCATCTAGATGAATACTAATGCAAGCACAAAATTCTTGATTAGAGTCTCTGCAATTACCAAAATACCCTCATCTAGCAATTTACTATCTTTTGTTGTCCTCGTCAGTCCAGAAAGTCCTCAAGTGACAAAGCTTAAGGGCATTCACGATAATCAATGCATTCCATTGCTACCAACCCAGTCAATTTCAAATGTCCTAAACAACAAATAATGATCAATGCCAACTGCCAAGCACACTGCTTTATCAGCATTCAGTTGCCCTTTAATTAGAGTTGCAACAACCAACCTATAAGATTCCAAAACCAGGGAAAACGTCTAGTCAGGTTGATAACCCAATAAGTTAGAAAAATAAGTAACCCAACACTTCACTAGATGGACTTATCTCCCAAACTGAAAAATCCTTATTCTCAGGTTTCGTTTAAAACTCCAGCCAAAGATGTTTCAGACACATTATGGTGAAAACTCATCAAAACTATAACGGCCTAATTTAACAAAAGTGAGCTTAGAACTACATCATATCAACAGTCGTGATAATTTCGAAAACAAAGTTCAAGGAAAAAACCTACAACTACCTACACAGATAGTTGCTACTAACAGATTCACTCCTTTCACAATACGCTCTGCTTCACCCCTGCGAGCTGCACCACCAATAACCAAGCCAAGAGTCTGGGAATGATACTTAAGAAGATCCTTTGCCACTGCATGTGTCTGCATCATTTTGCTAGAAGATTAGTCAAGGATTCTACAAGGATAGAATCTACTTTCTTGTAAAGATTCTAAAGAAATAGCACTTCAAACGTAAAGAATTCCTTTAGAAATTGAAAAAATCTTTATACTTTCACATGTATTTAATGTAGAAACTCTGGAAATGCATTGCAGCGAAATTGAAGAGACAGACAGTTAACCCAGAAACCAATGTGACATCAAAGAGAAAGATGGGTCAACACGGCACAATAGCTGACAAGAAGTAACTTCCATACAATAATATTCTGCACGGATCGTAAGGCACAAGACATATCAAGTAATGAAGGGAAAATACTTAACCAAGAAGGCAAGATTTATCACTGCAAAAACGACAGATATCTAAAGAATCAGGGATAGGTTTAATTTCAAATGATTTTGACTGAGCAAATCTGCCCTTTTGACATGAAATATAAAAAACGAGTTGTCATGGGGAGGGTTGTACAATAAGGCTAATCACTGCTACAGGGACTCTTCTATTTCCCAGTGGATCTAGGCAAAAAAGAACCGTCCCAAATAATTTGCATAATGCTGCCAAAATATCAACCAATAGGCGATCAATTTAAATAATTCCAACCCGACTTCTGATACAAATCCTGATATGCTAAGATTTAGTGTTTAGGGAGATTTGGCACTTAGGCATGCCGTCGAACATATTTCACTGGAGCCCGTGTAGCGTAAAGATTACCAATTAGAATCGCTATATCGGGAAAGACTAATACAGATAAGCAGCTGCCAGATATTGTACAAACTGATAATGTCAAGTAATAATCCACAATTCCAACACATACGTGCTTTTTGTGCCATATTTTACCAGGAAAGAGCACCACTACATTTACCTGTATAGCTAGCTCTCTAGTCGGGCAAATGACAACCACCCCCGTCCCATTACGAGGAGTAAAACGGATATGATGTAACAACTCCACAACAGGTATAAGAAAAGCAAGGGTCTTTCCAGAACCTGTCCTTGCAGCTCCAAGAACATCTTTTCCCTCCAAAAGTGGTGGAATAGATCTGGCTTGTATCTGCAATCATAATTAGATGTTTGTGCGTGAATATATATGAAAATTCAGATAAAACAATACGCATGTACAAATCAGATACAGATAGACAAGCTAGCTGCTCACAGAGAGATAGGTAACTCATGCTCTCGGATCAGACTATGCGAACAAAGTTAACCGCAAAGAGCAAACTAAAACATTCACTACATACCAGAAGCAGGCAATGCACTATTTAATGCACGGAAATTTAGTGCACTTGCTTCAGAACCTATGGTTTCTTGTTTTCCGTCAATGACAGTGGGTGAAGACTGATGTGCTGCTTTTTCATAACAAAAGACGACATGGAATCTGGTAATAGGTTGAGACAAAAACTGCTATTTAAACAACAAGATTTTCTAATTCTCACCCTCACTTTGTTAACTTCAAGGACACATATTTCTGATGAAATACAACCTCCAGTTGCTTACAGAATGCAGAAAAGGGGGATATGACAATACCAAACATTCTTTTTCTTTTGACCGTCGTAAGAATGTGATAACCACCTAGGCTAAGCTGCCATGTGTTGATTTTGTTTAGTCTAGTAATGGCCATGATGTAGGACGGTTTTAGGACACTTAGAGTATTGCCGCCGACAATAGGAATCGTGGTGGTTTTGGGTGGGGAAATAAGAATATTACTTGCATATGTGCGCAAAAAAGAGAGGAAAGAATGAGAAGAAGAAGAAGAGAGAGGAAGGAAAGCAGCCCAAACCCCAATCACGAAGAAGATGAAGAAAAAGAGAGAGGAAGAACTACAACCCAAACCCCAATCACAATGGCCTGAGCCTTGTAAACTCAATTCATTAATCAACTCTGTGTTGGAAAGAAAGTTTACATCCATGATCCATGCTTATAGGCTAAACAATGGCCTTTCGAAGTCCTAGAAGTTCAGTGACATGAACCTAATCAATGAACACATTTAACAAGATAATGAATGAACGTAGATATAAATGTATACATAGAACATACTAACAATTAGATGCAAAGAACTAAAATGTCTTCAATGCATAATGCATTTTAGTTTGACGAATGTGAGTAGAATGTTGTGCCTAACAATCCGTGAAAACATGGGCTTTAGTAACCCACCCTAAGAATCACAATTTGTTTCTCCCAAACTGGAAGGAACCCAACTAGGAGTAGGAACTGCGAAAAGGAAAAAACAAATCGAGGGTCTTTTAGTTTAGTTACCTGCGTCAAGCACTGGAAGTTCATCTCCTTGATAGAATTAAGACTCAGTTCAGAGATCGGCAACGACTCAAACCTCTACGTAGTCATTTTCCCAGACCCACTAGTCACCTTCACCTTCCTCTTCTTCTCCTCACTCTTCAACTTTTCTTCTCCTTTTCCTTCTCATTTTCCTTCTCCTTCTCTTTCTTCTTCTTCTCTCTCCAACTTCTTCATCTTTTTCTTCTTCTTTTTCAACTCAATCGACTCTTTCTGTTCTCCTTCGCTGTTGGGTGCATCTGATTCCGGTTGGTTATCTTCTTCCTCTTCTTCATTGATGAGATTCTTCTTCTTCTTCTTCTTCTTCTTCTCTTGTGTTTCTTCTTTGCCTCCTCGCCGACTACCATGTCGTTTCGGTCCAGTTCTCCGGGTGATGCAACAGAGAGTTTCGTAGAGAGAAAAGAGAGAGAGGGGCCGGGGAAGACGTAGAAGACGAACAAGTTTTTAGGGTTTTAGGTTACGGTAGAGAAGTTATTCCGTGGTTCTGGACCACCAACTAGTTTTGGTAGGTAAGAATAGAAGTTTGACACTTCAGCTAAAGATTGTGTTCGCTTTGGGTCTAGAGACCCAACCCTTTTTCGAAGTAAACGGTGTCCAATACATTTTTTTCTCAATTATTATTTTTATTTTTTGTTTTATCTTTCTCCACTCGTTACTCTAAAAATCTCTCTTTCCCAAGTCCCATTAGATAGAGTATAATAGAATAGATCAGGATTAACAAATGACAAAAAAAAAATCCAAATGCAAAAAGAAATTCACTAAAACTCTATTTTGTTTTGATGGAAGGGAAAAGAATGGAAAAAAAAACAATTATCTATACCTATTATAAAATCGGAAAAGCATTTTTTTCCAGTTGTTTACAGATGCAAAGTCGATTAAATATCGTTAAATCATTTTCCAAGGGCAATCGGGTCATCATCAAATGGGACAACCACATTTAGTTAGCACATAAATATTCATGGTTTGAAGAACTGGTATTATTATTATATCTCTTTTTCTCATTAAATGAGGCATTTTATGTGGGACTTGCACCAATAAATTTTATTTAAAATTAAATGGGTACAACAAACGAGCCCAACTATGGGTATACCAAATATATATTACTTCCGTTTCAAAAAAATTGATCGATCCCCAAAACGAGAACTTGAAAATAACCCATTTTGTCAAATAAAATTTAATTTTTTTTGCCTCTAATTATTACCCTAATTTCGTGTTTTTTTGTCCCTGCATGTGGGCCTTTGGTCTTTTCTTTATGTTAGTGACAGAGGTGTAAAATGTTAAAATTGTTAAGAATTTTTGAGGTTCCCTAGTTGGCTTGTTAGTGGCAAAAGCTTGTGGTTTCATTGGCTTGTTTTTTTCGTCTCATTATGTGACTTTTGTGGATATTATTTCGGAGAGACATCATATAACATTTGTTATCCACTCCAATACCACATCTGCTAGCATATTGATAAGCACCCAATAATGCATATTCTTGTTGTTTTTCTTTAGTTATCGTATTTATGTTTATAAAGTTAGTGTTTTCTTTGATATTGCACGTAAGGTATGTTTTTAGTGTTCAGGTAAATCGTGTGAATAAGGCATGTTTTGACTCCATGAATGGCCCGAGTGAGTCCAAGTACCCGAGGAACCAAGGAAGACCCTTGTCGGCCCCTGAAAATCTGTCTAAGTATGGAAAAATGACTTTTCGAAAAAGTATTGATTTTCGAGCTAAAAAATGGCGGTAATTGATCCTTGGATTTTTCTAAGAGCAACTTCAAATTTGCAAGGTTTTATTCGAAGAGCAAAGTCATGTTTTGAGTTATTTCTTCTATAGAAAAGCGTGTAATTTTCTGTTTTACACTAAAAGCTGGGGGTTAATATTTTGATTGGATTGAAATCTCAAATTTCTGGTAATGCCATTGTTTCCAAATGGGGGATACTTCCTTATTTTCATTAAATAAATTAAAGTAAATAAAAGGTAAAAGAAAGGCTTAAAATGTAGTCTTCACTTAAGTTTAAATTAAAGTAAATAAAAGGTAAAAGAAAGGCTTAAAATGTAGTCTTTACTTAAGTTTAAGGAATGAAAATAAGATGTTGTAAAAGCTGTTGGGTGCTGTGGAAGCTGCTGGGAGCTGTGGAGTTGAAGTTAAAGGCCTCAGTACTGATACCAAAGTTGTGGAGGTATCGGTACTGAGGAGGTTAGAGCAGCCAACAGTTAGTGAAGTTAAAGGCCTCTACCTCTCTATCCAACTTCTTCATCTTTTTCTTCATCTTTTTTAACTCAATCGACTCTTTCTGTTCTCCTTTGCTGTTGGGTGCATCCGATTCCGGTTGCATATCTTCTTCCTCTTCTTCGTTGATGAGATTCTTCTTCTTCTTCTCTTGTGTTTCTTCTTTGCCTCCTCGCCGACTACCATGTCGTTTCGGTTCAGTTCTCCAAGTGATGCCATAGAGAGTTGCGGAAAGAGAAGAGAGAGAGAGAGGAACCGGGGAAGACGTAGAAGACGAACAAGTTTTTAGGGTTTTAGGTAACGGTAGAGAAGTTATTCCGTGGTTCTGGACCACCAACTAGTTTTGGTCAGGAAGAATAGAAGTTTGACACTTCATGATCCAATCTTTTTCTGTTGACCGTCGTAAGAATGTGATAACCACCTAGGCTAAGCTGCCATGTGCTGATTTTGTTCTTTGCCAATTGGTTTGGAGTTGGATGCTTTAACATGGTATCAGAGCTAGGGGTTCGGAGAATTTGTTCCCCCTTATTTGTGCCATAAGTGCACCGTTGTTTGTTGTGATCCAAGTGTTATGGATCCTTTGTTTATTGTGGTGGCCTCGGTTTACAGTTCGGTAACCGGGTCGTAAGAATTGGCGGCGCTTTCGAGTAGCCACTAGCGAAGCGTTGAAGGTTCCGCCCGGCTTATTCTCGGTGTATCCACCGGTGTAACCGGTCCACTGCATCTTTGCATTCTGACGTTTGTCCGGCCGCTGAGGATATTCTGAATCAATCAGCGGAATGTTGTTCGCTATCACGGTCCCCATAAAGATCATGCAGCGGAGCAATCATTACCCTTCCTCATGTGCTCAGTAACGGCGACCACTCCGTCACCTATGGCGTCACCCGAAGCGGTTACCTGGGCATCCTCACCACGCGCCAGCTTGGAGTCCAAGCAACCCAAGGTCTATAAATATGAAGGGATACTCACAGGCAGTGCGCCATTCTACCACTGACTCTGAACTCTTCCCGCTTCACGAGATCAAGCTTGATGCGTCGGAGGAGTCAGCTGAGTGTCCGACCCTTTTAGTGACTTAGTGCGAGTCTCGAGCGATTGGAAGCGCGGAGCGATAAGAGGGAGCCCGACTGAGCCTTGGATGTTTCCCGATTATTCGAACCCCCGCGATTGGCGACTCTGGCGAGGAGCGTACTTCTGCCTCCGTTCGTCTCCACTCCCATCCAAAAGCTCCATCGAGACCTCCATCACTGACCATAGTGGAAATCGGCGATCCTACGCTTTGATGGGAGACAACCACCGACCTCGGACCCGTTCGGAGAAGCCCATCACAGTTCTGGCGGGGCGGAGCGGGGAAAACTCGCGTGTCAATCGGTCGGGCCGACCGCGACCAGGACACTGGGAAAGCGGCACGAACTCCACACTACGTCGCCGCCCGAGCGGAAGATCGGCGACTTGTCGGCGATCGTGGTAGGCGAGACAAACACGTCGACGGCTGGCCCGAGATCGAACATCTCCTCCGAATCTCACGTCTCGCTCGCGGAAGCCATGGCGGCGAAGCCACGAAAGCCCTCCCAGCGGCGCGAAGGGGCGTTTGATCGAGCCCGGCCTCGACCATCGAGGACCGGCTCGAGCCTCGCATGTTGCAAAGGGTGGTCGACTGAAAGCGGGCGAAGGTGGCGGCGGGCGTGAGGCGCTCAGTTCCCCTGCCCCAGACCCACGAAGAGCGGTCGCGCCGACGGCACCGGCTGCCGTGGCGACTCGCCTCCTACGCACCGGTCGAGAAAGGGGAAGGAACACGTGAACCCACCCCCAGCTTCACCAGGATAGCCAACGAGCGGCCTCGCGGAATTCCAGACAAAGGATATCGCGGCGCCCAGCGGTCGACCCGAATCCATTAAATGTCCGCATCCAGGAGAAAAGGTGGTGGAAGCGCGTCACGGGCGCGCCAGAGCCTACGCTCGAGGTAAACTGAGAAAGGACCGGCAAAGCAAATCTCGCCAGAATGGAAAGCCCCAGCAGAAGAGGAAGAGTCACGAAAGGTTGGGCGAGCCGGTTCAGCGTCTGCTGCAGGCGTCCAGGTGGCCGGCCAGATTCGGTCGGAACCTCATCGCGGCGCCCGGGCTCGAAGGCTCGCGACCTCGTTCACCGCGAAATTATTTCGGTTACCCGAGGCTTCACGAAGCCAAGTTTGCCAAATATGATGGCAAGACCGAGGCATACTCACCTCATGCAGTACAAGCTCGTCATGTCTCTCTTCCTCGAAAGCGAGCCTTGGGTGGCGCGCTTCCTCTGTAAGGTCTTCCCCGCCAGCCTCGGAAACCTAGGACTTACATGGTTTAACCAGCTGCCTGCCAGTCCTCTCATCATTTGACTGCCTGTGCGATGCCTTCATGGCTCGATTTGTGATGGCTTGACAAGCATGAAAGAGATCGACTCCACTCTCTCATGAAGCGCCCGAAGCGAGGCCTCAGCGATCGCGAGTGCGTTCTTGGGAGCTATTCAACGAAATCGAAGGCTGCGACGGTGTCATCTCGGCCCGAGGATTCAAGCTCGGTCTCACTGCCCAGGACGAGCAAGTCTACGACGACCTCGCCCGCAACAAGCCTGACTCCATGAAGGACCTCATGACCCGCATCGAAGGATGGTGCTGTAAACTTTGTATTCTTCATACCTACTTTTACAGAGATGGAGATACACATATATAGAGAGATTAGCAACCCTAAATTTGCTATACATATTTTATGGCTATAATCATGGTTGACCCTTGATTGGAGGGATTTTACAATAATGTTTATTCCTAAAATCTCGGTAATTAGTTCCTTAATCTACTACTCACGCCAACACTCCCCCTCAAGTGGAAGCATCCAAATCCTTAATGCGCAACTTGTCTAGTGAGTTGTAGAAATCCTTGCTTGATACGGCTTTTGTAAGAATATCCGCCAGTTGGTCTTCAGATTTCACGAATGGAAACCGAATTATTTTGGCTTCGAGATTTTCTTTGATAAAGTGTCTGTCAACCTCCACATGTTTAGTCCGATCGTGTTGGATTGGATTGTGAGCAATAGCAATAGCTGCCTTGTTATCGCAAAAGAGATCCATCTCTGAGGTAGGACCAAACCCAATCTCTGTTAGGACTCTCTTTAGCCACAGGAGTTCACAAAGTCCCTTAGCCATTCCACGGAACTCTGCCTTAGCACTTGATAATGCCACCACCTTTTGCTTCTTACTTCTCCATGTAACAAGATTTCCCCCGACAAACATAAAGTAGCCTGAGGTGGATCTTCTGTCTGTGGTATTCCCCGCCCAATCTGCGTTTGTATAACCATTAACTCTAAGATGGTTATTTTTGTAGAACATAAGCCCTCTTTCCGGAGAGGACTTTAAGTATCGCAAAATCCGGTACACTGCTTCCAAATGATCCTTACTAGGTTGGTGCATGAATTGACTCACTACACTTACTGCGTAAGCAATATCTGGACGAGTGTGCGAGAGGTAAATAAGTTTACCAACTAGTCTTTGGTACTTTCCCTTGTCTGTCAGTATTTGGCTTGGATATTCCCCGAGCTTGTGATTTTGAATAATTGGTGTGTCTACTGGCTTACAATCCAACATTCCTACCTCCGCTAGCAAATCCAATATATATTTTTGCTGAGAAAGAAATATACCTCGCCTTGATCTGGCAACTTCAATTCCCAAAAAATATTTAAGTCCTCCTAGATTTTTCATTTCGAACTCAGTCGCTAATTGTTTCTGAAGCTTAGCAATTTTCTCCGAATCATCCCCTGTGATGATCATATCATCAACATATACAATTAAAGCTGTTACCTTGCCCTTTTGGTGCTTCAGAAATAATGTATGGTCTGAATTGCTTTGGTGGAAGCCATACTTCTTCATCGCCAGACTGAACCGCCCAAACCATGCTCGAGGTGATTGCTTTAGTCCATACAGTGCTCGCTGCAATTTGCACACGACTTCTTTCGAGGATGCCGTGTAGCCTGGAGGAGTATCCATGTAGACTTCCTCTTCAAGGTCCCCATGGAGAAACGCATTCTTTACATCGAACTGATGCAGAGGCCAGTCCAAGTTAGCTGCAAGAGATAATAAGACCCTGACCGTATTTAACTTGGCTCCTGGCAAAAATGTTTCTTGATAGTCCACACCATATGTCTGGGTGTATCCTTTTGCTACCAGCCTCGCCTTGTATCGTTCTATAGATCCATCTGCCTTGTGTTTGACAGAGAAGACCCACTTGCACCCAACTGTTTTCTTTCCTTTGGGTAATGGAACCAAAATCCATGTTTGATTCTTTAGTAGTGCCCCCATTTCTTCCTCTATTGCCTGTGTCCACTTTGGATCTGCTAATGCTTCTTGAACTGTTGTGGGAATATGACATGCGGACAACTCATGTGTGAATGTCTTGAGAGGTTCAGGTAGCCTTCTTGTAGAGACATAGTTGGCAATAGGATACCTCGACCTTCTTTCCTCAATGTCTGGAGAGTATCTGTTTGGTGGCTTGCCACGATTGTGCCTGAAAGGTAAGGTATATACAATCGAGGTATCTATATTATTCACAGATGAGGATGTAGTGAGATTGTTTACCTCAGGAATATTCTCAGGAGATGGGTTTGCAGGTACTGAGAGATGGGGGGATTCTGGTAGTTCTTCTCCTGACGATGTAGGCTCAACTTCTGAAGGTCCTCTCGACTCAGAGGGTATGACCGATTCTCCCGACTCAGAGGGTATGACCTGTCCTAATTCCTCACTGATTATTGGTGTGTTATTCCAATCTTCAAGCCAATCGAAACACAGCCAATTCAACTCTTCATCTAATGTCTCCCCTTGAAGAGAGGAAGGGGATGCCGAAGAGGGATAGAAAGGTTCGGACTCCATAAAGGTGACATCCATGGTCACATAGGTTCGCTTGGTAGCAGGGTCATAGCACCGGTAGCCTTTTTGATGCACAGCATAGCCTAAGAAAAGGCACCGAAGAGCACATGGGTCAAGTTTGGTGCGTTGTTTCTTAAGAATGTGTACATATGCCGTGCACCCAAATGTGCGAGGAGGGAGTATCAGGGCCGTAGGTAGAGAAACCGAGGCGGACAAGGACTGTAATGGAGTCTTAAAATTTAAGACTTTTGACGGCAGACGGTTGATTAAATATACGGCAGTGGAAACAGCTTCAGGCCAATGTCGTGCAGGGACATGAGTGCCAAGGAGGAGAGCTCGGGCAGTCTCAAGAATATATCGGTTCTTTCGTTCAACTACTCCATTTTGCTGAGGAGTCCCTGGACATGTGGTCTCGTGGATAAGGCCATGTTGTTGAAAGTAGGCATGAAAACGGTGATTATCATATTCACCACCATTGTCGGAGCGGAGAATCTGTATCTTAGCAGAAAACTGAGTCTGAACCATGGCATGAAATGATTGAAAGACATTAACCACTTCATTTTTATGTTTTAGCAAATATAGCCAGGTCATTCGGGTGCAGTCATCGACAAATATCACAACCCAATGGACACCAGAGAGAATAGATAAAGGAGACGGTCCCCATACATCAGAATGAATTAAAGCGAAAAGTGTATCACTTTTATTCATGCTTATCGGATAAATAGCACGATGACTTTTGGCTAAAATGCAAGTATTACATTGAAATTCAGAAATCTCCACATTGGAAAATAGATCAGGAAACAAATGCCTCAAATAACCGAATGAAGGATGTCCCAACCGACAATGCCATAACCAAATCTGTCGAGTCTTGGAATTGCATGAAGAAGACACGTGATGTGCACGACCCAAATTGAAATCCTCCATGTATAATCCCCCCCTCTTAGTACCACGCCCAATTATCTCCTTGGTGAGAATATCCTGAAAAAGACATAAATCGGGATAAATTAGTACCGCACAATTTAAATCTGTAGTAACTTGGCTAACAGATAACAACTTGTGAGATAAAGAGGGAACAAGTAGAGTATTGGGTAAATGAAGAGAGGGTGATAGAGTCACAGATCCGGCCCCTGTGACGGGTGAGACCACTCCATTAGCATTCGCAATGCTTGTGCGCCGTGGAGATGAGTGGTGTGAGAAATCTGTGGGATCAAAAGTCATATGATCCGTGGCCCCAGAGTCGAGGAGCCAAGCACCACTACTCACATCGCGGCGATGACCAAGCAAGGCATAACCAAGGTTACCTGGATCCGAAGGAGGGGAGTTCAGTTTAGACAAGCCGGTGGGCGGAATGAGAGAGAGATAAGGATCAGCTGCCGCCACAGCAGCCTTTCCCGTGCCTTCAGTAGTACCGGCAGTGTCTCGTTTTTTCCGGGCTTGGAGCTCGTGCCACCAATCAGGGTACCCAAGCAACTGGAAGCAGTTTTCCCGTGTGTGCTTTGAACTGTCACAGTGAGAGCATTTGAGACTACTGGATGAGGTTCGGGCCTTGGAGGAAGATTTCCCAGTATGTTTAGAGGCTGACCTAGTGGAAGATAATCCAATTTGAAGGCCTCTCGAAGCAAGCACCGCCCCTGGACTTGGTTCGTGGTCACCGGCCTTCATCACTGATTGGCGAAAGGCCTCTCTGCGGACATGTGCATATGTTTGCTCCACGGTGGGGAAGGGATGCATCTGTAATACATCGCTCCGAATATTATCCAACTTATCGTCAAGACCATCCAAGAACACATAGACCCGTTCTTCTTGGAGGAGATTATTATAGAGTTGAATATCGGCCGGACATTCCATCGGATTGGGACGACGGAAATCGATCTCACGCCAGAGGCCTTGTAAGTTGGTATAGTATTTCTCCAGGGAGCCACCCATTTGACGGAGATGGGAGACACGACGCCGGAGATCATAGACTTGAGAGGTATCACCACCATCAAAATAGGTGGTAGCAACTGAATCCCAAACCAGTTTGGCCGTGGGAAATCTAATGAAGTTGCCGATCAGCGCCGGATCCATGGAGTTGATCAGCCAGCCTTTGACAATGGCGTTGTCAATACGCCACTTGCGGAAGGACGGATCGGTCAGAGATGGCTGAGGTAACTCGCCATTGATGTAACCCAACTTGTCTTTGCCGGAGATGTACATCTCGACAACTTGGGACCATAAAGCATAGTTGGAACCATCCAACTTGATGCCAATAGGAGCAGCCGCAGGTTCAGTAGGTATGTTCGGGGCCTGAGCTTTGGACAGAGCCTCGGTCATCTTGGTGGTAAGTAATTCATAGATGAGCGCATTAAGGTCGGGGCTTGATTCACCGGACTTCTCCGGGGTTTCGTCCCCCATATGAGAGGTTTGAAGGTGGATAGGAATAAGGGACTAGGGATTGATGAGAACCGGGAGCCAGGAATCGTGTGGCTCTGATACCATGTAAACTTTGTATTCTTCATACCTACTTTTACAGAGATGGAGATACACATATATAGAGAGATTAGCAACCCTAAATTGGCTATACATATTTTATGGCTATAATCATGGTTGACCCTTGATTGGAGGGATTTTACAATAATGTTTATTCCTAAAATCTGGGTAATTAGTTCCTCAATCTACTACTCACGCCAACAAGTGCCAGCTCATCGAGTCCAAAGCTGAAAGGGGCATCGGGAAATCCACGAGCTCCAAAATCACATCTGTCTCGGCCACCGTTTCGGTTCCCACCCTATTCCGGCGCGCCTAAAGCGGGTCAGCAATATCAATCCCGAAGAAGGACCGAAGCCAGCGACTTGGCAAGACCGTCTTCCGCGTTCCTATTCTGGCTCATTGATCGGTGAAGGATCGACCGCCTATTCCTTTCGAATCAAAGCTCGGTGAGCGGCAAGATCAAAAACCCCATCGTTCGTCACGATTATCATAATGGCGGGGCCAGCTTCACGACCCGCTGCAAGCCGCGAGGCCTGCCCGGCGACATCGCGGTGGTCACCTCGATCATCTCGCCGATCCGATCACGAAAAAACAAAGGCTCGGGCAGAGCGCCGAGCAACGTCCCGAAGAAGAAATTCAAGCGATCCCACGTTATCACCTACTCTGCACCGGGGCTGCGTCATCATGGCCCGAGTTGACGACGCCTCTCTTCAAACAAGTTATGCTCGTCGGACCCGACACCAAGCGCGCCCGCACCGACGAAGGTTCAAAGTGGACAATCACGTTTACGAAGGACCTCGGCGGTGTCCGGCTGCCCACATGTGATGCCTGCGTCGTCACCTCGCATCGGCGCTTTCCAGCGTCGCGCGTCTGCGTTGACGAGCGGCTCGGCCGAAGTCATGTATTACTCCACTGTTCAGACACGAAGCTCACCGGAGTAATACATGACGGCCATGCTTAACGGCGGCGTGAATGCGATGGCATGATCGATAGCTAGTCAGTCCGATAAGCGTAATCAGCGTCGTCAAATGGCAGCGCTCTGTCGGCCGGCGACTATTTGGAAGTCGGAAAGCGTGATGCGTCGTCGAAGAAGGCGTTGCTCTTAGCGTATTTAAGTGTCGATGTGATTGACCCGGCGACAAGCTGAAATAAACGAAGTAAACGCTAGCAAGTAAGCTGCCATTATGATGCGGGTGATGAGATTTTGTCTAGTTCTGCCGATTGGCTTTCGGAAGAAGAGGGATCCTTTCGCGATGATAAATGAAGACGAATTCGCGTTAATCTGGCTTAACTGATCCGCCGAACCTTGATATGTTGACACAACGGCGTCGAAGCGAGGCGATGGCGGCGAGATCAATTTACAGGCTTCGTGAATTTCCGATGCCCACTTTGGCGACTGATGGCTGGCCATCACCGATGCGGGTCGCGAGTCGCTCGTAGTCGAGGCTTGCGGGCGGGTAAATTCGTAGACTTGCTCGTCCTGGGCAGTGAGACCGAGCTTGAATCCTCGGGCCGAGATGACACCGTCGCAGCCTTCGATTTCGTTGAATAGCTCCCAGTAACGACCGGCGTACTGGCGGAGCGTCTCGTCGGGGCGTTTGCGGAGAGAGAGGAGGGAGTCGATCTCTTTCTCATGCTTGTTGCTCGTCACAAATCGAGCCATGAAGGCATCGCACAGGGAGTCAAATGATGAGATTGACCTGGCAGGGAGCTGGTTAAACCATGTAAGTCCTAGGTTTCCGAGGCTGGCAGGGAAGACCTTAAAGAGGAAGGCGTCATCGGAAGGCTCGTTTCGGAGGAAGAGAGACATGACGAGCTTGTACTGTACCAAGTGAGTATACGCCTCGGTCTTGCCATCATATTTGGCAAACTTGGGTTGGGTGAAGCCTTTTGGGGGGGGGTAACCGAGTCAATTTCGCGGGTGAATGGGGAGGTCGTGAGCCTCTTGAGTCGGGCGTCGCGATGAGGTCGGATCGAACGGTCGAAGCCGTCTGGACGCTCTGTCGCAGGACGCTTTTTTGGAACCGGCTCGTCCAACCTTTCGTACTCCTTCCTCTTCGGTGGGGGGCTTTCCGACCTCTGATGAGATTGCTCCTGTCGGTCCTTCTTGTAGCTACCTCGAGCGTAGGGCTCAAGGCGCTCCGTGACGCGGCTTCCACCACCTTTTTCTCCTGGATGCGAGACGAATGGACTTTTGGGTCGACCGCTTTTGAGGCGCTCGCGATATCCTTTTGTCTGGAATTCCAGGAGGCCGTCTTCGTCGTTGGCTATCCTGGTGAAGCTAGGGGTGGGTTCACGTGTTCCCTTCCCTTTTCTGACCGGGTGTGTGGAGGAGGCGGAGTCGCTACCGGTGCCGAGCCTGTCGAAGGCGGACCGCTTCCTTCGTGGGTCTTTGGGGTCGGGGGAACGGGAGCGCTCCCTACGCCCAGCGCCACCTTCAGCGCCGCCTTCAGGTCGACCACCCTTTGCAACAGGAGGCTCGAGTCGGTCCTTGACAGAAGGTCGAGGCTGGCGTTCGATCAAACGGCCCCCTTCGCGGCTGTGGGGAGGGCTTTGGTGGCTTCGCCTTCCGCCATGGCTTCCCGCGGAGTGAGATGTGGAGATTTGGAGGAGATATTTGATCTCAGCGAGCTCGTCGCGGACGTGCTTGTCTCGTTCCACGACTGTTGACAAGTCGTCGATCTTCCGTTCAAGGTGGCGGATGTAGGTGTGGAGTTCGGTGCCGTTTCCCAGGTCCTGGGTTGAAGTGCCGGCTCCGACTCCGATTGACATGTGAGCCTTCCCTGGGGCTCCGGCCCCGCCAGGAACCAGGATGGGTTCTCCGAACGGTCCGAGGCCGAGAGTTGTCTCACTGGGGTGAGAATCGTCGATTTCCACCATGGCTGTGACAGGAGGTCTTGATGGAGCTCTTTGGATGGAGGGAGATGAACGGAGGTGAGAGTGGCTGTTCCCCAGCAGAGTCGCCAATTGTGGGGGTTCGAATAATCGGGAACAGATCCAAGGCTCAGGTTGGGCTCCCCCTCTTACTGCTCCGCGCTTCCACCGCCTGAGACCTGCACCAAGTCACTAGGGGTTGGACACCCCAGTGACCCTCCGACGATCAAGTTAGATCTCAGGAAGGGGAAGTAGGTCTAGAGTTAGGGTAGAATGGCGTACCTCGTTCAGGTGAGTATCCCTTCATATTTATAGACCTAGGGTTGCTTGGACTCCAAGCTAGCGCGTGGAGTATACGCTCAGGTAACCGCTTCGGGTGACGTCATAGGTGACGGGAGGGTCGAAGCGGTTACGGAGCACATGGAGGAGGTGAATCCCAATGATTACATCCGTTGCATGATCTTTATGGGGACCGCATAGCGTAACAACATTCTGTTGATTGATTCAGGAATATCCTCAGGCGAAGCGGGGCAGCTGTCAGGAATGCAGCATGCAGGGGACCGACACCGAGGGATACACCGAGGAATAAGCCGAAGTGTGGAACCTTCTCAACGCTTCGGCTTAGGGCTACTCGAGTGCTGGCGCCAATTCTTACAACCCGGTTACCGAACTGTAAACCGAGGCCACCACATTTATCTCTCCACGTGCGAGTCGGGGATCGCACGTGCGGGGGAGTGTTGGGATTTGTCCCACATTGGTTAATTATCTCCTCCAAAACTAGTATATGAGCCTGGGCGGCCTCTCCACTCTTTGCCAATTGGTTTGGAGTTGGATGCTTTAACATGGTATTAGATTATGGGTCTATTTGTATCTAGTATAAATATGTGTCTTATCATGTAATTAGTTTAAGTATCTAGGACCGTAGTGCAATTATTATACATCTTGTATATATATTTTACGTTGAATGAAATCAACCCTAATGGGTTTTCTCCCTATTACGATCACCCTAAAATTGAACATGGTATCAGAGCGATAGAACTTGGCGACCTACGACGTTCTTCTCGTCGATCAAGACTGCATGAACAGTACTTCGGACTGCGTGAACAGTATTTTTGCGTGAACAGTGCTTCGATCAGTTAGGGCTTGCCATCGCCGTCGATCACGATCTGCTAGCCGTCATTTCTTCTCGCCAATCAGATATGTTTTTCCCTTCTCTCACGAAATTTCAGCACTATTTCAGTCAGATCGGAAGGTATTCAGTTGTTTTTTTTAGGTTCTAGGGCTATTGGAACCTTTACTTATTGTTTTTGGAGTTCTAAAGCTGCTGGAAACATTGTTTATTGTTTATTTGGCATTATTGTTCTGCTTTCAAGATGTCAGAAGAGAAAAAACAGGCTTCCGCTAGTGGCAAGGATGAGTTGAGTCGTGTAGGGACTCTGGATAACTCTCCGCTGGATATTTGTCCCATCAAATTGGATGGCACAAATTATTTACTTTGGTCTCGTACTTTTACATTAGCTATTGAAGCTAAAGGAATGTCTGAGTTCATTGAAGGCCCTGTTACTTAGCCTACTAGTGATGTTGAACTCAAGAAGTTTAAGTCTCATCGATCTTTAGCCATGACCTGGTTGTTTAATTCTATGAAGGCTGATATTTGTAGTCCTTTCTTGCTTCTTGACACTCCATATCAGATTTGGACTATTGCCAAATAGACTTATTCTCAGCAGGGCAATGATGCTCAATGTTTTGAGTTGCGAAAGAGACTCCGTACTATGGATCAACACAATCGATCTGTTGCTATTTACTTTGCTGAGCTTAGTGGGGCTTGGCAAGAATTTGATTATTATCAGGGGTTTCAGGCAGTCTGCTCCGTTGATGCTGGTGCTTGGTTAAAAAGAATAGAGAAAGAGCGTGTGTATGACTTTCTTGCTAGTCTTGATGTGGAGTATGATCCCATTAGAGTGCAGGTGTTGGGTCGTGTCCCGTTTCCATCTTTGGGAGAGGCCTATGCCATTGTTCAGCAGGAGGAGAGCAGGAGGGGTGCTATGTTACAAGCTCCTACTTCTGATCGTTCTGCCTTGGTTGCTATTCCGCAGGGACAGTTTGGGTCTGGCAGTGGAAAATCTCAGCTTGGTACTAGCAGTGGGACTATAGACCGCATGTCACTCCAGTGTGATCATTGCCACAACAATGGACATACCAAGGATTTCTGTTGGAAGTTGCATGGTCATCCTTCTCGTGGGCGAGGCAGTGGCCGTGGAGGTCGAGGCCGTGGCCCCAGGCGTTCTCAGGCCCAGGCACATGTTTCAGAGTTTGCTACCTTGCCCGATTCTGGGTACAGTACAGGAGTTCAGTCACCTTCTGATTCCACGGGTGGTTTCTCTCAGGCAGAGATGCAAGCTCTCAGGCGTCTTATGGCTCGGGCTGATTCTTCTTCTACTATAGCTCCTACTTCCACAACAGCTCCTACTGCATCCTATTTTGCTCATTCAGGTATTCCAGCTAGTGCATTTACTGCCTCCTCCGGTATCCCTTGGATTATTGATTCTGGTGCTTCAGATCATATGACAGGTTGTTCCTCTGTTTTTGATTCCTATTCTACTTGTTCTGGTAAGGATAAGGTCCGAATTGCCGATGGGTCATTCTCTGCTATTTCAGGGAAAGGTTCCGTTCGCTATTCTCCCTCTATCTCACTCTCTTGATTCTCCATATTCCAAACTTTGCCACTTACCTTCTTTCAGTTAGTAGTTTTACCCATTCTGCGAATTGCTTCGTGACATTTTTTCCTACTCACTTATCTTTCAGGAACTAAAAGCAGGGAAGGTGATTGGCAGTGGTAAAGCACATGGTGGTATCTATTATTTGGAGCATGCACCTCATCCATCTCAGCCATCTTTATCATGTGGAAAAGCGCTACATGCAGATATGAGTTCCACTCTTTCTTTGTTACATCGGTGGCACCGTAGATTGGGTCATCCTTCTTTTGGGATATTAGAGAAACTTTTTCCTACTTTAGTTAAACATTGTCCTAGGGATCAGTTTTTTGGTGAAGCTTGTGAGTTTGGAAAACAAAACGCTCTTTTTATGCCCCTATTAATAAACAAAGTGATTCTCCATTTATGGTTATTCATTCTGATGTTTGGGGTCCTTCTCCCATTACTTCTTTAAAGGGCTATCGATGGTTTGTTACTTTTATTGATTGCTATTCTCGTGCCACATGGGTGTACTTACTCAAGTCAAAGAATGAAGTATTTTCCTGTTTCAAATCTTTTCAAAAGATGGTGTACACTCAGTTTGATACACATATTAAAATTCTTCGAAGTGATAATGGGACTGAGTATATTGATAAGATTTTTCAGACATATCTAGCTGATAATGGTATTATTTTTCAGACGACTTGCGTTGACACTCCACAACAAAATGGAGTCGCTGAACGCAAAAATCGTCATCTTGCTGAGGTTGCTCGATCCCTTTTGTTCACTATGAACGTTCCCAAATACTTATGGGGAGAAGCTGTTTTAACTGCCACATATCTTATCAACCGTATGCCATCCAGTGTCCTCAATTTTAAAACACCCATTGAGTGTCTGCCAAGCAGTTGTCGAGTTACGACTCTTCCACCTAGGGTGTTTGGTTGTGTGTGTTTTGTTCATGCCCCCAAACCTTCTGGGGGCAAGTTGGGTCATAAAGCCCATAAGTGTATTTTTGTTCGGTACTCTCCTACCCAGAAAGGCTATAAGTGTTATGACCCTTATTCTAGGAAGATGTTTGTCTCTATGGATGTTACTTTTTGGGAAACAGAGTTTTTTTATTCTCCCTCCAAACCATCTCTTCAGGGGGAGCATCAGCAGGAGGAAGAGATGCTTACCTTTTATAATCATAGTGAGGGGGAACAATTATTCTATGATCATAGTGAGGGGGAGAAGGAAAACATGGGAGAGGAACCGATATCTGTTGAAAGGGAAAGGGAAACACATGATATTGGTGGTGACATTGAGGAACAACTACCTGCACGACTGCAGGGAGCTAACTTACAGAGGTATGCTAGACGTAGGAAGTCTTCATGTGCGTTACCACCTTGTCAATCACAATCACCCACTCCAGTTCCGGATTCCTCAGCTGACTCTTCTGGTAATGATTCTCCTCTTATAGAACATCCTCCTATGGATCCTGACAATCTTCCTATTGCTATTCGAAAAGGTGTTAGATCTTGTACTCAACATCCTATCTCACAGTTTGTTTCTTATGACCGTTTGTCTCCTTCGTACTATGCCTTTGTCTCTTCTCTTTCCTCTATATCTATTCCACATAATTGGCAGGATGCATTCAGGATACCTAAGTGGAAAGGAGCTATGGTGGAAGAGATGACAGCTTTGAAAAAGAATGGCACCTGGGATCTAGTGTCACTTCCAGAAGGGAAGAAGCCCGTGGGCTGCAAGTGGGTGTTCACTATTAAACAAAAGGCTGATGGTACAGTTGAGAGATACAAGGCAAGGCTTGTTGCTAGAGGTTTTACTCAAACTTATGGTATTGACTATGAGGAGACATTTGCTCCGGTAGCGAAGATGAATTCGGTACGAGCTCTCCTCTCATGTGCTGCCCACTTGAATTGGCCTCTTCAACAGTTTGATGTCAAAAATGCATTCCTCCATGGTGATTAGAGGAGGAAGTTTATATGGATATTCCACCAGGTTTCTCTTCTCCTGCAAGTAAGGGAAAAGTGTGTAGATTGAAGAAGGCACTCTATGGGCTGAAACAGTCCCCTAGAGCCTGGTTTGGCAGGTTTTCTAAGGCTATGTTGAGTTTTGGTTACAAGCAGAGCCATGCAGATCATACGATGTTCACTCGACAAAGTAATGGTAAGATTGCTGTCCT
Organism: Rhododendron molle; assembly: GCA_025413875.1. NCBI lineage: Eukaryota > Viridiplantae > Streptophyta > Magnoliopsida > Ericales > Ericaceae > Rhododendron > Rhododendron molle. Next base: position 12,083,751 of record CM046395.1, on the reverse strand, counting down.
TATTGTTTATGTTGATGACATAATAATGACAGGCAATGATGTGAGTGAGATTCATAATCTTAAGTCTCGTTTAGCTCAAGAGTTCGAGATTAAGGACTTGGGATCATTGAGATATTTCCTTGGAATGGAAGTAGCGAGGTCTGATAGAGGTATCTTTATTTCCCAACGCAAGTATATACTTGATCTTTTGGAAGAAACAGGTATGTTGGGCTGTAGACCTGCAGATTCCCCTATTGAGGCAAATCATCATCTCAGTGGAGATGTGGGAGAGCATACTGATAAGGAGAGGTATCAGCGACTTGTGGGTCGACTAATATACTTGGCCCACACCCGACCAGATGTTACTTATGCAGTCGGTGTTGTTATTCAGTTTATGCATGATCCTCGTACTTCACATCTAGATGCGGTTTATCGGATTCTGAGGTATCTGAAATCAGCTCCAGGAAAAGGAATTTTGTTCTCTAATCATGGCCATTTGCGATTGGAGGCATTCACTGATGCTGACTGGGCTGGTTCTGTGGATGATAGGCGCTCTACTTCTGGTTATTGCACTTTTCTTGGGGGTAATCTGATTACCTGGCGAAGTAAGAAGCAATCGGTAGTCGCCAGGTCTAGTGCAGAAGCTGAGTATAGAGCTATGGCTCATGGTGTTTGCGAGCTCTTGTGGCTCCAAACTTTGTTACGTGATTTGGGGTTTACTGATAGTGTTCCGATGAAACTCTATTGCGACAACAAAGCTGCCATCAACATTGCTCATAATCCCGTTCAACATGATAGAACGAAGCACATAGAGATTGATCGACACTTCATCAAGGAAAAGTTGAACGATGGTTTGATATGTATGTCGTTTGTGAGATCTGGAGATCAGTTGGCTGATATATTCACAAAAGGGCGCAAGAGTTTTCATACTATTGTATTCAAGTTGGGCTTGATTGATATCTTTGCACCAACTTGAGGGGGAGTGTTAGATTATGGGTCTATTTGTATCTAGTATAAATATGTGTCTTATCATGTAATTAGTTTAAGTATCTAGGACCGTAGTGCAATTATTATACATCTTGTATATATATTTTACGTTGAATGAAATCAACCCTAATGGGTTTTCTCCCTATTACGATTACCCTAAAATTGAACATTTTCTTTTGACCGTCGTAAGAATGTGATAACCACCTAGGCTAAGCTGCCCTGTGCTGATTTTGTTTAGTCTAGTAATGGCCATGATGTAGGACGGTTTTAGGAATCGTGGTGGTTTTGGGTGGGGAAATAAGAATATTACTTGCATATGTGTGCAAAAAAGAGAGGAAAGAATGAGAAGAAGAAGATAGAGGAAGGAAAGCAGCCCAAACCCCAATCACGAAGAAGATGAAGAAGAGAGAGGAAGAACTACAGCCCAAACCCCAATCACAATGGCCTCAGCCTTGTAAACTCAATTCATTAATCAACTCTGTGTTGGAAAGATAGAATACATCCAAGATCCATGCATATAGGCTAAACAATGGCCTTTCCAAGTCCTAGAAGTTCAGTGACATGAACCTAATAAATGAACACATTTAAAAAGATAATGAATGAACGTAGATATAAATGTATACATAGAACATACTAACAATTAGATGCAAAGAACTAAAACGTCTTCAATGCATACGTTGAACTTTGTAACTTGCGTTTAATGCATCTAGATGAATACTAATGCAAGCACAAAATTCTTGATTAGAGTCTCTGCAATTACCAAAATACCCTTATCTAGCAATTTACTATCTTTTGTTGTCCTCGTCAGTCCAGAAAGTCCTCAAGTGACAAAGCTTAAGGGCTCAATGCATTCCATTGCTACCAACCCAGTCAATTTCAAATGTCCTGAACAACAAATAATGATCAATGCCAACTGCCAAGCACACTGCTTTATCAGCAGCATTCAGTTGCCCTTTCATTAGTGTTGCAACAACCAAACTATAAGATTCCAAAACAAGGGAAAACGTCTAGTCAGGTTGATAACCCAATAAGCTAGAAAAATAAGTTACCCAACACTTCACTAGATGGACTTTTCTCCCAAACTGAAAAATCCTTATTCTCAGGTTTCGTTTAAAACTCCAGCCAAAGATTTTTCAGATACATTATGGTGAAAACTCATCAAAACTATAACGGCCTAATTTAACAAAAGTGAGCTTAGAACTACATCAGATCAACAGTCGTGATAATTTCCAAAACAAAGTTCAAGGAAAAAACCTATAACTACCTACAGATAATTGGGCAAGTAAATAAACCGAGTTTAATAGAAACATACGACAAGGCTTAATATGGCGAGGTTTTTAGGTGGCTACTGGTTAAGTTATATTGGGCTATTTAAGGTGTGGGGTTTCGGCCCATTTTCGAGCTAAAAAGGGCAAAAAAACGCTGCCATTTTACATCCCAACCGAAGCCTAAGGGTGTGTTCGTGCTAAACCAAATGGACTATAGGCAAACGGCAATAATCAAGTAGTTTCCCCTAGATGACATAATGCATTTTAGTTTGATGAATGTGAGGAGAATGCTGTGCCTAGCAATCCGTGAAAACATTGGCTTTAGTAACCCACCCTAAGAATCACAATTTGTTTCTCCCAAACCGGAAGGAACCCAACTAGGAGTAGGAACTGCGAAAAGGAACAAACAAATCAAGGGTCTTTTAGTTTAGTTACCTGCGTCAAGCACTGCAAGTTCATCTCCTTGATAGAATTAAGACTCAATTCAGAGATCGGCAACGACTCAAACCTCTACGTAGTCTCTATCCCAGACCCACTATTCACCTTCACCTCCCTCTTCTTCTCCTCACTCTTCGACCCTTCTTCTCCTTCTCCTTCTCCTTCTTCTTCTTCGCTCTCCAAATTCTTCTTCTTTTTCAACTTAATCGACTCTTTCTGTTCACCTTCGTTGTTGGGTGCATCCGATTCCGATTGCTTATCTTCTTCCTCTTCTTCGTTGATGAGATTCTTCTTCTTCTTCTCTTGTGTTTCTTCTTTGCCTCCTCGCTGGCTACCATGTCGTTTCGGTTCAGTTCTCCGGGTGATGCCATAGAGAGTTGAGGAGAGAGAAGAGAGAGAGAGAGAGAGAGGGGCCGGAGAAGACGTAGAAGACGAACAAGTTTTTAGGGTTTTAGGTTACGGTAGAGAAGTTATTCCGTGGTTCTGGACCACCAACTAGTTTTGGTCGGGAAGAATAGAAGTTTGACACTTCATGATCCATTCTTTTTCTTTTGACCGTCGTAAGAATGTGATAACCACCTAGGCTAAGCTGCCATGTGCTGATTTTGTTTAGCCCAGTAATGGCCATGATGTAGGACAGTTTTAGGACAATTAGAGTATTGCCGCCGACAATAGGAATCGTGGTTGTTTTGGGTGGGGAAATAGGAATATTACTTGCATATGTGCGCAAAAAAGGGAGGAAAGAATGAGAAGAAGAAGAGAGAGGAAGGAAAGCAGCCCAAACCCCAATCACGAAGAAGATGAAGAAAAAGAGAGAGGAAGAACTACAACCCAAACCCCAATCACAATGGCCTGAGCCTTGTAAACTCAATTCATTAATCAACTCTGTGTTGGAAAGAAAGATTACATTCATGATCCATGCTTATAGGCTAAACAATGGCCTTTCGAAGTCCTAGAAGTTCAGTGACACGAACCTAATCAATGAACACATTTAACAAGATAATGAATGAACGTAGATATAAATGTATACATAGAACATACTAACAATTAGATGCAAAGAACTAAAATGTCTTCAATGCATACATTGAACTTTGTAACATGCGTTTAATGCATCTAGATGAATACTAATGCAAGCACAAAATTCTTGATTAGAGTCTCTGCAATTACCAAAATACCCTCATCTAGCAATTTACTATCTTTTGTTGTCCTCGTCAGTCCAGAAAGTCCTCAAGTGACAAAGCTTAAGGGCATTCACGATAATCAATGCATTCCATTGCTACCAACCCAGTCAATTTCAAATGTCCTGAACAACAAATAATGATCAATGCCAACTGCCAAGCACACTGCTTTATCAGCAGCATTCAGTTGCCCTTTTATTAGAGTTGCAACAACCAAACTATAAGATTCCAAAACCAGGGAAAACGTCTAGTCAGGTTGATAACCCAATAAGTTAGAAAAATAAGTAACCCAACACTTCACTAGATGGACTTATCTCCCAAACTGAAAAATCCTTATTCTCAGGTTTCGTTTAAAACTCCAGCCAAAGATGTTTCAGACACATTATGGTGAAAACTCATCAAAACTATAACGGCCTAATTTAACAAAAGTGAGCTTAGAACTACATCATATCAACAGTCGTGATAATTTCGAAAACAAAGTTCAAGGAAAAAACCTACAACTACCTACACAGATAGTTGCTACTAACAGATTCACTCCTTTCACAATACGCTCTGCTTCACCCCTGCGAGCTGCACCACCAATAACCAAGCCAAGAGTCTGGGAATGATACTTAAGAAGATCCTTTGCCACTGCATGTGTCTGCATCATTTTGCTAGAAGATTAGTCAAGGATTCTACAAGGATAGAATCTACTTTCTTGTAAAGATTCTAAAGAAATAGCACTTCAAACGTAAAGAATTCCTTTAGAAATTGAAAAAATCTTTATACTTTCACATGTATTTAATGTAGAAACTCTGGAAATGCATTGCAGCGAAATTGAAGAGACAGACAGTTAACCCAGAAACCAATGTGACATCAAAGAGAAAGATGGGTCAACACGGCACAATAGCTGACAAGAAGTAACTTCCATACAATAATATTCTGCACGGATCGTAAGGCACAAGACATATCAAGTAATGAAGGGAAAATACTTAACCAAGAAGGCAAGATTTATCACTGCAAAAACGACAGATATCTAAAGAATCAGGGATAGGTTTAATTTCAAATGATTTTGACTGAGCAAATCTGCCCTTTTGACATGAAATATAAAAAACGAGTTGTCATGGGGAGGGTTGTAAAATAAGGCTAATCACTGCTACAGCGACTCTTCTATTTCCCAGTGGATCTAGGCAAAAAAAGACCGTCCCAAATAATTTGCATAATGCTGCCAAAATATCAACCAATAGGCGATCAATTTAAATAATTCCAACCCGACTTCTGATACAAATCCTGATATGCTAAGATTTAGTGTTTAGGGAGATTTGGCACTTAGGCATGCCGTCGAACATATTTCACTGGAACCCGTGTAGCGTAAAGATTACCAATTAGAATCGCTATATCGGGAAAGACTAATACAGATAAGCAGCTGCCAGATATTGTACAAACTGATAATGTCAAGTAATAATCCACAATTCCAACACATACGTGCTTTTTGTGCCATATTTTACCAGGAAAGAGCACCACTACATTTACCTGTATAGCTAGCTCTCTAGTCGGGCAAATGACAACCACCCCCGTCCCATTACGAGGAGTAAAACGGATATGATGTAACAACTCCACAGCAGGTATAAGAAAAGCAAGGGTCTTTCCAGAACCTGTCCTTGCAGCTCCAAGAACATCTTTTCCCTCCAAAAGTGGTGGAATAAATCTGGCTTGTATCTGCAATCATAATCAGATGTTTTTTGGTGAATATATATGAAAATTCAGATAAAACAATAAGCATGTACAAATCAGATACAGATAGACAAGCTAGCTGCTCACAGAGAGATAGGTAACTCATGCTCTCCGGATCAGACTATGCGAACAAAGTTAACCGCAAAGAGCAAACTAAAACATTCACTACATACCAGAAGCAGGCAATGCACTATTTAATGCACGAAAATTTAGAGCACTTGCTTCGGAACCTAAGGTTTCTTGTTTTCCGTCAATGACAGTGGGTGAAGACTGATGTGCTGCTTTTTCATAACAAAAGACGACATGGAATCTGGTAATAGGTTGAGACAAAAACTGCTATTTAAACAACAAGATTTTCTAATTCTCACCCTCACTTTGTTAACTTCAAGGACACATATTTTTGATGAAATACAACCTCTAGTTGCTTACAGAATGCAGAAAAGGGGGAGATGACAATACCAAACATTCTTTTTCTTTTGACCGTCGTAAGAATGTGATAACCACCTAGGCTAAGCTGCCATGTGCTGATTTTGTTTAGTCTAGTAATGGCCATGATGTAGGACGGTTTTAGGACACTTAGAGTATTGCCGCCGACAACAGGAATCGTGGTGGTTTTGGGTGGGGAAATAGGAATATTACTTGCATATGTGCGCAAAAAAGAGAGGAAAGAATGAGAAGAAGAGAGAGGAAGGAAAGCAGTCCAAACCCCAATCACGAAGAAGATGAAGAAAAAGAGAGAGGAAGAACTACAACCCAAACCCCAATCACAATGGCCTGAGCCTTGTAAACTCAATTCATTAATCAACTCTGTGTTGGAAAGAAAGATTACATCCATGATCAATGCTTATAGGCTAAACAATGGCCTTTTGAAGTCTTAGAAGTTCAGTGACATGAACCTAATCAATGAACACATTTAACAAGATAATGAATGAACGTAGTTATAAATGTATACATAGAACATACTAACAATTAGATGCAAAGAACTAAAATGTCTTCAATGCATAATGCATTTTAGTTTGATGAATGTGAGGAGAATGCTGTGCCTAACAATCCGTGAAAACATGGGCTTTAGTAACCCACCCTAAGAATCATAATTTGTTTCTCCCAAATTGGAAGGAACCCAACTAGGAGTAGGAACTGCGAAAAGGAACAAACAAATCGAGGGTCTTTTAGTTTAGTTACCTGCGTCAAGCACTGGAAGTTCATCTCCTTGATAGAATTAAGACTCAGTTCAGAGATCGGCAAAGACTCAAACCTCTATGTAGTCATTATCCCAGACCCACTAGTCACCTTCACCTTCCTCTTCTTCTCCTCACTCTTCGTCTTTTCTTCTCCTTTTCCTTCTCCTTCTGTTTCTTCTTCTTCTCTCTCCAACTTCTTCATCTTTTTCTTCTTCTTTTTCAACTCAATTGACTCTTTCTGTTCTCCTTCGCTGTTGGGTGCATCCGATTCCGGTTGCTTATCTTCTTCCTCTTCTTCATTGATGAGATTCTTCTTCTTCTTCTTCTCTCGTGTTTCTTCTTTGCCTCCTCGCCGACTACCATGTCGTTTCGGTTCAGTTCTCCGGGTGATGCCATAGAGAGTTGCGTAGAGAGAAGAGAGAGAGAGGGGCCGGGGAAGACGTAGAAGACGAACAAGTTTTTAAGGTTTTAGGTTACGGTAGAGAAGTTATTCCGTGGTTCTGGACCACCAACTAGTTTTGGTAGGGAAGAATAGAAGTTTGACACTTCAGCTAAAGATTGTGTTTGCTTAGGGTCTAGAGACCCAACCCTTTTTCGAAGTAAACGGTGTCCAATACATTTTTTTCTCAATTATTGTTTTTATTTTTTGTTTTATCTTTCTCCACTCGTTACTCTAAAAATCTCTCTTTCCCAAGTCCCATTAGATAGAGTATAATAGAATAGATCAAGATTAACAAATGACAAAAAAAAATCCAAATGCAAAAAGAAATTCACTAAAACTCTATTTTGTTTTGATGGAAGGGAAAAGAATGGAAAAAAAACAATTATCTATACCTATTATAAAATCGGAAAAGCATTTTTTTCCAGTTGTTTACAGATGCAAAGTCGATTAAATATCGTTAAATCATTTTCCAAGGGCAATCGGGTCATCATCAAATGGGACAACCACATTTAGTTAGCACATAAATATTCATGGTTTGAAGAACTGGTATTATTATTATATCTCTTTTTCTCATTAAATGAGGCATTTTATGTGGGACTTGCACCAATAAATTTTATTTAAAATTAAATGGGTACAACAAACGAGCCCAACTATGGGTATACCAAATATATATTACTTCCGTTTCAAAAAAATTGATCGATCCCCAAAACGAGAACTTGAAAATAACCCATTTTGTCAAATAAAATTTAATTTTTTTTGCCTCTAATTATTACCCTAATTTCGTGTTTTTTTGTCCCTGCATGTGGGCCTTTGGTCTTTTCTTTATGTTAGTGACAGAGGTGTAAAATGTTAAAATTGTTAAGAATTTTTGAGGTTCCCTAGTTGGCTTGTTAGTGGCAAAAGCTTGTGGTTTCATTGGCTTGTTTTTTTCGTCTCATTATGTGACTTTTGTGGATATTATTTCGGAGAGACATCATATAACATTTGTTATCCACTCCAATACCACATCTGCTAGCATATTGATAAGCACCCAATAATGCATATTCTTGTTGTTTTTCTTTAGTTATCGTATTTATGTTTATAAAGTTAGTGTTTTCTTTGATATTGCACGTAAGGTATGTTTTTAGTGTTCAGGTAAATCGTGTGAATAAGGCATGTTTTGACTCCATGAATGGCCCGAGTGAGTCCAAGTACCCGAGGAACCAAGGAAGACCCTTGTCGGCCCCTGAAAATCTGTCTAAGTATGGAAAAATGACTTTTCGAAAAAGTATTGATTTTCGAGCTAAAAAATGGCGGTAATTGATCCTTGGATTTTTCTAAGAGCAACTTCAAATTTGCAAGGTTTTATTCGAAGAGCAAGGTCATGTTTTGAGTCATTTCTTCTATAGAAAAGCGTGTTATTTTCTGTTTTACACTAAAAGCTGGGGGTCAATATTTTGATTGGATTGAAATCTCAAATTTCTGGTAATGCCATTGTTTCCAAATGGGGGGTACTTCCTTATTTTCATTAAATAAATTAAAGTAAATAAAAGGTATGTTGGTTTAAGATTGGATTCCTCCGATAAAAAGACATGGATTAAGCTTAATTGAAACTAGAGCTGGGTTTTTTGTTACCTCGGATTCTGTATGTTGGTTGGAAGTTCTATAAGCTTAGTCAAAGGACTGATTTCTTATGTTCTCTTGCATTATTACCCTCATGTTGTTGTAGCCTTCACACTGTTATTTGTGTCATGTTTAAACTAAATGTTTTGACCCTGATGGTTTTTTTTTTCCTGGTATATGCTGCATTTTATAACCAACCTAAAGAAAACACAAGGGTAATCACCCCTAGTACAGAAAGCTGTACAAAGGAGAAGCCGTTACAACAGAATACAAAACACAAACAAAACTAGAGAATAATAAATCCAAGCGCTCTATTTGGGAGATTCCACTGACAGTAAAGTCTTTGGTTCTCAATAGTGCAAGGAAAATGCTTCCAAGTACAAACTCTTAGTCTAATATTCTCTTTAGTACAAGTTAAAACTCCACTGGCACTCTTAGGATTGTCCCCCAAAACTCGGGAATTTCTCTCTAACCAGACATGGTGTAGCAAAAAACAGCTTGAACAGCATATCTGTGGCCGATCAAAAAAAACTCAGCAGATCTTTGAATGATTTCCCTTTACAGAAACCAGTAGCTAAGGTCAGCTCAATGTCCCTATTTTCAGCCCTTCTTTGGATCTAAAATTTGCCTAAGATTGCCTCCCAGATGTGCCTGGAAAATCTACACTCAGAGAACAGATGCTTAGTAGTTTCTACTTGATGGGAGCAGAGAATAGAATCAAGCTCAATGTTCATACCCCACCGTCTAATGTTGTGTTTGGATGAGTTTTTGAGAAATTTTTTATGAGAGTAATGATTGGAAGTAAGGGTAATGAGTGGAGAGAGATAGAGATAGAAATGAGAATAGTGATTGGAGATAGGGGTAATGAGTGGAGAGTAATGATTGGAAGTAGGGGGTATTTTTTGAAAAAAACTTTTCAAAATGTGAAACAAACAAGGCATTAGTCTATCTTTGGTGGCCAATTTTTGCAAACAAGTTATTCGAAGAATGAAAGCCCACCAAACCAGAGAAGCCCGGTGAACTTTGGCTCCTCTATGCCTTAAAGCCTCCCAAGTATATTTTGTAGTGTAATGTCCATTAGGATAGATGGTCGAGAAGATCTCATCCTTTCTATCAGTTTGAGGTAAAAGAGAAGCAAGCATTGAGTTTTGGATCTGCTGAATTTCCCTAGTTCTTGGTCTAGGCCAATTCCCTTCTCCATTTAGAATAATCCTTATCATGCAAAGATCTTCCAAAATTAGACCTTATTCCTTCTCCAAAAAGCTCATAGAGGGGCCCACAGGATGCCAGTGTTGGAATTCACCTATGTGGGTGATGGTGATGGCTGGCCAAAGTCAAGAACGGATTTGCTTTAGCAGCCACTGATGACTTTTGGCAGCTATTGGAGATCCTGGAAATCTCACGCATGAAAAGAGCATTAATTGCTCTTGGATGTTTCTCTCATGTTTTCCCTATAAATACAGGTTGTATTTGAGAGGTTGAGTGTGTGGTAGCAGAATGTGAGCATGAGAGGGTGAGGTCTGAGAGGGGAGTCGGTTGTGGCTCTCCCCGGAGAGGTTTTTTCAAGTTTGTATATATTGTGTGAGTATATATATAAATGGTGTTTTCCCTCTGAAATCTGTGTGTGGGTTGTGTGCATGAGTGACCCCTGGGGCACAACAGCCAGTTGTCTAGCCTTATAAATTTTCCACGCCATTAACAATAACATGCTTGACAAAGCCCTGACTCACCTCTGTAAGCTTCAGCAATTTTCTGATTGTCCAAGAGCAGTCACAAGGGGGCTTCATAAACCAAAAGTTTTGGTCCTTTATAATACAGCTATGCACCCATTTTACCCATAAGATATCTGCCTTCTTGCATAAGGCCCACAAATGCTGCATCATAGATGCCTTATTCCACTCCTTTAGGGATTTCAATCCTAAGCCACCCTCAGATTTTGGAGTCCATACCTCCATCCGCTTGACTTTAGCACCAGATTTTTTTAGATTAACTCCTGACCATAAGCAGGCCCTGAGCATGAAATCAACTTCCTTCATAATTCTCTGAGGTAAGTTGAATAATGAACACCAATAGGCAATAGGTTTGAATGTTGGAAAGAAAAAAATGAATCAACAAGGCCCTGCCACCATAGGAAAGCAATCTAGTTGACCAACTTTCGATTGTTTGCAGTGTCCTCTCTTTCACATGAACACAGTCTTCGTATCTCAGTCTAGAAGAAATGAGAGGGACTCCTATGTATCGGACTGGAAGGGCACCTTCTGGAATGGGAAGCAATCAGACAATATCAGCCTTAACTGAATGACTAACTCCTGAGAAGAAGATCTGGCTCTTTTGAAGGTTTGGTTTAGTCCGGAGGAGTGATACAATTCATCTAGAGCCCCATTAATAACCTCAATAGATAGGCAATCAGCTCTAGCCAATAGAAACAAATCATCAGCAAAAGCAAGATAGGAAATAGAGAGATTGTTGCATTTAGGGTGATGAGTAAACTGAACCTGTGCAATTTCCCTCTGCATAATGCTACAAAGCCCCTCCTTAACCAAAAGAAACAGATACGGAGAGAGAGGATCTCCCTGTCTTAACCCTTTCTCCCCTTTAAAAAATCCTTCTAGTTCCCCAATGATTACTACTGAGTACATGGCAGAGGTTATGCATGTCTTAGTCCAAGAGATAAACTGTGAGGTAAACTCCATGGCAGTCATTACTTCAAACAGAAAATCCCAATCAACTGAATCAAAAGCTTTCATTAAATCTATCTTTATTGCACACCTTGCTGGCCTAGAATCTCCTTGATAATTCCTAACTCACTCTTCCATCAGCAATATATTGTTGAAGATTGATCTGCTGCTGACAAAAACTGCTTGGGCTTTATTATTGGAGATTGATGTCATATTTTGCTGAATTGTGGATTGAGTTTTTAAGAGTTCTTGGTGTCTTTGGGCATCTATGGAAATTAGGCCTTCGCTCTTAAATGCTATATTAAGTTTCTTTGTAAATTTCAACTCTTTGGGATGTCCAAACATGCTGTTCATCATTTACAATAGTGTAATGCTTTTCAAGTGGATTCTGCTTGTAAGTTAGGGAGGAGGAGGAAAATACTCTCTCATTAAAGCTATTTATGTGAGCTTAGTTTTGTTTTAGAGTAGCCATATTAAACCTTTTAACTTCCAGGTAACAGATGAAGAAGGGAGGAGAAGATTCCACGGAGCATTTACGGGAGGTTATTCTGCTGGTTACTACAATACTGTGGGTTCCAAAGAGGGTATGATTAAAGTTACTGCATTTGATTTTGAATTTCTCGAGGATGGTTTTATGCTGTAACCAAGTGGAAAATATTGGCAAGCTGGATTCCGCAAACATTTACATCATCCCGGAAGAACAGAGCTGAAATCAAACAACAAAGTATTTTGAACTCCCTGGATGACGATGAGAAAGGGTTATGTTATGTTCTATGTTGCCATCTATCAGGATATACATTTTTTTGGGTGGAAGAATGTTATGATTTGAATCTTTATTTTCTTCGATTACCATAATACTATATTTATTGGAACTCACTCCCTCTACTTTCAAAATACAAAAGCAAAGAAATTTTCAAAGTTAAATTGAAGTTTATTTGAGCCTTGAAGTTAAAAACATTTCTGAGTAGTGTCTTGCTTTCTGGATAAATTCGAAACTACATGGTTATCTTGACAAATTCCTTCTTAATGGTTGAGGTGTCTTTTGTTTGAAAGGTGCTAGAACACCTGTTAAACTGATTTCGAAGATCACCTCATTTAGGTAGATCTGTTGAAAATGGGGGTTAATGGCTTCTAAAAAAGTTGATGTGTTGGTAACTTTGAGGGTGTTTAAAAGGTAGACTATGGTTTTGTTGGATTTAAAGAAGCTGAAGAATTTAATAATATTTCGAATTACATTCCTGTATGTGACCACGAGGTGATCTAACTGTATCGCACGCCTGCAAGGAATTTGCTTTTGTGCAAATAATGACAATTTTTGTCTGGTACCAATTGGACTTTTGTGCTTATACAATGGAAAATAATTCATATATCTGTTGCAGCTTCTCGCACAGCGTTTAATTTTCACCTTTAAACTAGTATATGAGCCTCAATTCATATATCTGGGCGGCCTTTACAATCCTTGTCATTTCGTTTGGAGTTTGATGTTTGACACGGTATTGGAGAAAGTTTTTCAGACGACTTTCTTTTTGATATCAATTGATTCACTTTTGTTCTTGAATTGGTGCTTTTTTCGACCCTTAGATATGTACCACACCCAACGCTCACAAGTCACAACCGAGTCAGTGTGACATGATTTTATACTAATATAACGGTTTCTTAGTGAATTGGAATTTATGTTGTTTATTACATTAGGGATATCTCATTCAATCAAGTTTTTTTATAAAGCTGTCATTTTTATTTATTTCAGGAAATGGAAGGCCGTTCTTTGGGCACATCTATGAAGTTTGACACATTCGGTTTTACGGCTGCCGAAATTGCTCGTAAACAAGCTGAGAAGGAACAACAGCAAAGGTTTTTCTGAAATTTGTTTCATACATCTTAATTTATCATGATTAAGCCATACATAAGGTTTTTCTTTCACATGTAAATGTTAGTTCCTCATTTCTGATCACATTGCTAGTTTGTCATGGCTAAACTGTTAACGGTTGTTTTGGAACTGGTTAGCATAATAGTTGCTTTGTATCGTGTTTTTAGTATAAATGTGTACACATATGTTTGGCCCTCAGAACACCATGTGTCTTGCTTCCCTTTGGCTATAATGTGTTGCTGCACATATCATTTTTTTTTTTCCAAGTTCATGTTGTAGTAAGCGGTCTACACATATGCTTCTTTCTTATTAATGTTCTTGGAAATTCCAAGGCCATAGCGTTTTGTTATCGGTTCTATCTTTTTCTTTTTCAGTTTGATTTAATTGCTATTGGCAGGGATGAAATTATATTATTACCCAATTTCCTTCTTTCGTTGCCTGTACTGTAGACCATCAATTATTCCCAGGCCTGCCCCTGATGAATTAGTTCTCCCAGCGACAGATTCTATTGGTTAGTTCAGTTGATACATTACAGCCTTGTTTGCATTTATACAGCAGTTATTGCATCTCTCAGAGCTGTCATTTCATTTTGATTAGGTGTAAAGTTGCTGCTGAAGATGGGATGGCGGCATGGTCATGCAATAAAGGATTCACGAACTAATTCATTGTACGGTATGTTTTATCGTGCCAATGATTCTTCATCAGCATTAATTCCTTGAACACAGCTGCCTGCTTGGTATCTTGGTTCAGTAGCTTTGGACATCAAAGTTGGTAGGTCTAGGTTTCAGAACTCAAATTGCTTGTGTGAAGCAACATGATGGCACATTCTTTAGCTTGCTTTGCTCTAGAAGTTAAGGATTCTATTGCTTTGATCAAGTGGCGCTTGAGCTACTTGTAGACCTCACTTAGGTTAATAGATTCTTACAGGTATATGGTTAGATTTATTATCTTTACTGTTTTTACTACAGATGATGATTTATAAGATTTATTTCTCCTACATCATATTCACAATCTTAAATTTTTAAATGTCCATCGATCGTTTCACATAAGTATTTACTTATCAAATCTAACTAGTTTGGTTTTTTTATATTACTCGCGGCATCTGGAAAGGTTTTAGATGCCAGTCGATATGTTTAGAACTAGGATTTTGGACCTTCGATTTCTAGATTTACCAACATGTCGTCTGATTGGCCCTATATTCTGTAATATCACCTGATAAATGGTCGTTTCTGGTATTGATACTTGTCCCATACCACATGTAGAACCACGATAAAATAGGCAAGTTTGAGCTGATCAGAGCTCTCAAAGGACATAATCCTCACGTTTTTAAGACATCTACTTCCGTATTATTTTTTCACATTTTGGTATCAGGGGCTGCAGCTAGAATTGTTTTGGTCTTCTTATATTCACCACTTCTAACAAAGGCTTCCCTTTTGTGTGCTTAGTACTGTTGGATGGATCATCTCTTTAAATTTCAGAAAATTATTTCGGGACTTCCCTCCATTCGATATAAAGCATTTAATTTGAACTTGCAGTGAGTTGGGCATATGCTGTGTGTTGCGCTTTGCCTTCGGTCTGTTCATGAATATATCATATATGTACTATGCGAACCCCCAGATGGCTTGCAAGGGACTCATGCTTCTTTATGTACCCAAATTTATTCATGCTGGTTTATCTCTCCCTCCCTCTACAAGGCATTTTTTTTTGGGTAAACCAGCTTGAAATTGAAAAAAGGATAACCGAATGTACAGCCTACAAGGGGCATACCCCAGGAGGAAACAAAAGAAAGAAAAGAATAGAGAAAATTAACACTTAAGCCAAATGGCTACAATATACTAAGATATAGGATACCAGTTGTTTCCGTACCCTTTAATACAATAGATGGAACGGAAACAACGGGGCAATTGCAGACAAAATGAGAACATAATGGTTACACACACCATTTCCGTAGCATTTAGATCATTTACAAAATGGACCTAGTGTCATAGCTTCCAAAACCAGTAACAATTCGCAGAGCTTGGAGTTTTAATAGCACCACCAAATAGTAATGCAGCACACAGCTGCAGTTGTTGGAGGCAGCATTTGTTGCCGTACAGCAGATAGTGAGAGCCGAGCAACTTGTACAATGTTCTACCAGCAAAGCCTAATCCTGTACACAGCTATAACTAAGCAGAACAGAACAACAACCATAGCAGAAAGTCACTATGCAGAGGACGTCCCCCTCTGCGAAGGGAGATCGCAACGACAGCCCCTGAAGGTTAGGCATAAACTACTAATTGAAACACTCAAAGTTCTAAACAAGCAACTTGAGGTAATGACTAAAGCAAAGCAACATAAACAAGCCACAGAGCAAAACCCCAAAAAAAACCATAGAACTGCTTCTGTCAAGAGGTAAGTGCAGTGACTATAAATAGCAGCAGAATACAACTAAAAGGTAGTAGTAAACAGCAGTCAGTCAAATGGACCTGATCAGTAACAGTAGCCGGTTACAACAGCTAAAACGACAGCAATCTGGACTTGCACAACAGCAGCATCTAGTTGGACAGATATAGCATCAGATCTGGACAGCACAAAATGATAATCCAGCAACCAACAGTATGTATACTAGGCAGTCAATACCATTTGTACTACATAAGTAGCAGCTAGACCTTAGCATGTGACACCCACAAGGGTAAGAACATTATGGTTCACAAGTAGCAGCAGAACCTGGTATGTGACAGTCATAAGGGTAAGAACATAGGTAAGATTGAAAACCATTGCTTATCTCCTCACTCTACTCCTCCCTCGAAGCCTAAATCACCAACACACTACAAGCAAAAGGGCCACAACTCCCTCGCCTCTCCCTTACAGAAAGCCTCCCATTATCTATTACCTCCACTCTCAAGAAGATTGGGCTCAATCCCACAACTCATGGATTCACACATATAGAGGAATTAGAAGAACAAGTCCCCTCAAATCCAAGTCTGATAAAGTTGCCAAAACCTGCCAATCAAAACGCATATACAATAGAGGATTTGGAAAACAAATGCAGCTCAAATTAATCACATTCACACATGCATATTAGGACCATGCCACATATATGGTTAATCCAAAGTTATGCCCCATTCTCTAATAAACCTAGTATCATGTGAACCTTTGGGCAATTTGGGCAGTGACAGTAGTCTACTCCTAACCATGTTATAGATTTTGTGAACTACTACTTCCCAGGTGCTAGTTTTAGCTTGAAACTTCCTAATGTTTCTCTTAATCCAAAGGTGATACACTGTAACAGTGAAAATCAATCTAGTAACAACATTCTTAAGAGACTTTCCCCTAAAATTGGAGAAGTGAGTAATCCATGCTGCCCAAGACTGGGGGGGCCACCTCACATCAATTTTTGCCAAAATAGTGTTCCAAACTTATGTTGAGAATAGACAATTAAAGAACAAATCGTCATGGCTTTCACTCCCAAGGCAGAAGCTGCACTGAGAACGAGATTTAATCCCAAAAAGGACTAATCTGTCCTCAGTGGAAAGCCTACCCTGGATGGCGATCCATGTTATGAAACTGCATTTTGGGATATGACTAGAAAACCAAACAGCCTTATGCCAAGTCACTTTGGGAAATGGTTCTCTCAATGCCTCCCATAGTGATGCAATGCTAAATTGACCAGTTGAGGTAAGAGTCCATCTAACTTGGTCCGTTGTACCTCGAAGTGGGGGAAGCTGCTGTCTTACCTCATTCAACTCCCAAGTTTGTGTGCTTGGGAATGCCCATACAGAATTGAGAATTATTTGGGACACTGTGGCATTCAATGGAAGGCCAGAATCATAAGCAAATCTGAGACCAAACTTAGTCAGCGATGGACCAAAGGGATGCCATTGATCATACCACAGGGAAGTGTTTTCCCCGTTGCCTATAATATGAAGAATGAAGGGTTGAACTACAGTTCTCAAATTCAATAACTTTCTCTAAACCCAAGAGGGATCACTTGGCATTTTAAGACTCCAAAAGTTCCTACCCTTTAATAAATAGGACTTAACCCATTGGCACTGTTGGTTAGAGAGGAAAAGTGTGTAGGGTGTTAAATTAACCCTCACACATAATCATTTATTTATATAAATAGGACTTAACCCATTGGCGCTGTTGGCGCTGGGTGAGGCCGGAGGAAGAGGTGGCGGCGCTGGGTGAGAGCCGTAGGTACTAGTGTAGTACGGGAGGGTGGCTACAAAGGTGGGGGGGTTAGGGTTTCGGGACTAGAACAGGGATTTAGGGCTGTCAAAAAATGAAGGTGGTGGGTGAGGGTGGTGGGTGGCTGCCGAGGGTGGTGGGAAGGAGGTGGGTGGCTGTCGGCTATAGTGGATTAGGGTTTCAAAGGTGGTTTAAGATTGGGTTTTAGAACCCGCTCTGATACCATGTTGGTTAGAGAGGAAAAGTGTGTAGGGTGTTAAATTAACCCTCACACATAATCATTTATTATTATAAAGAGATAGTTCATTACACAGTGTAACTAAGCAATGTGGGACAAAATACAATATACTAGTGAATCAACAGGCACCACATTGATTGTTCTCCCCCAGAAATCAAGAACCATATATGCTTAGCCACCGCAGCCTTATTCCAAACCTCCATAGATTTAAAACCAAGACCCCCTTCATCTTTGGGAGCACATAAATGCTCCCAAGCTACCTTGGCCCCAGTTCTTTTAAGGTCGGGGCCAGACCACAAAAGGGTTTTTAAGGATAGATTCAACTTCCTTAATGACCTTTTTTGGTAATATGAACAGAGAGGACCAGTAAGTTTGCATTGAGAACAAGATGTTCTTGATAAGCTGGACTCTCCCAGCATAGGTAAGGTCCCTATTTGTCCAACTTTTAGTTTTTGCAGTGATACTATCTACCAATCTCTGACAATCAACTGCTTTGAGCTTAGAAGATAGTAAAGGGACACCCAGATATCTGACTGGAAGTGAACCTTCCTGAAATCCAAGCACTCGCAAGAAAGTCTCCTTAATACCCACAATAACTCCAGAAAAGAATATACTACTCTTCCCTAAGCTAGGGGAGAGACCAGAAAGTGCCTCAAACTCTGCCAGAGCATCCTGGATGTGTATGATAGATGGAAGCTCTCCTTTGCAAAATATCATCAGATCATCAGCAAAGCAAAGGTTTATCAACTGATTATTTTTACATCTCCAATGGTAGTGAAAGTCATGTAATTGAGATTTCTCTTTAAGTAGAGTTGTAAGGACTTCCATCACAATCACAAAGAGGTATGAGGACAAAGGGTCCCCTTGCCTCAGACCCTTTCTTCCTTTAATGGAACCTGTCACTTCCCCATTAATACAAAGTGAGTAATTTGCAGAGGTTACACATGCTTGTAGCCACTTGATCATGGTGGGATGGAAGTTCATTGCAGAAAGAACATCCCAAAGAAACTCCCACCTAACATGATCATACGCTTTCATTATGTCAACTTTCATAGCACACCTAGGAGAAGGTGATGACTTATGATACCCTCTCACGAGTTCTTGAGTGAGGAAAATGTTATCCGCTATTCTCCTACCTCTCACAAAACCTGACTGAACAGGATCAATGAGTAAAGAAAGAACTGATTGCAACCTCTTGGCTAGAATCCTAGAGATGCACTTGTAAATGGTATTGCAGCATGAAATAGGCCTAAAATCACCCACTTTGGAAGGGTTAGGAATTTTAGGAACACGAGCTACAAGAGTGGAATTAGCTTTGGTGAGTAGTTGTCCAGACCTGAAGAAGTTCTTGACAGCTGAAGTGACCTCATTCCCAATGACAGGCCAGATTTTCCTAAAAAACCCACCATTGTACCCATCTGGGCCAAGAGCCTTGGAGGGGTTAAGGGACCAAAAGGTCTCCTTGATCTCCAAGTCTGAGACAGGAGAGACCATACTTTGACTTTGTTCAAGACTTAGTTTATTTCTGATTAGTTGCCCAACTCTTGTAGGTCCCAAGTGGGGAGTGGAATGAGGAGTACCAAATAGAGTTGTGTAAAAGTTAACAAACTCTTCTTTGATAACCTTGAGATCATGAGTGATGGAGCCATCACTCAAAACTAAACTTGTTATTTTGCTCCTATTTCTCCTATTGCTTACAGCCTTAAAGAAATAGGAAGTGCACCGATCTCCAAGTTTCAACCGCTGTATTCGTGACTTTTGCTTAGCTAAGCTTTCCTCAGCCCTAAGCAGAATGATATATTGTTTGAGGACCACCTTCTCTTGTTCTATTGCAGAGATATTATTGGGATGAGAGCCAATAGTTGTTTGAATGCTCTCTAACACTTGCTTAGAGGCACTCACCCTCTCAGAGATGCAACTGAACTCTGATTTATTAAGATGTTTCAGTTCTTGTTGAAGGTGCTTAAGTTTGACACACACACAAAACATTGGATTACCAATTACAATTGTCCTCCAAACCCTTTGAACTATTGCAAGGAATTGTGGATGGTCAGCAAGGAAGTCAAAAAATCTGAAAGGCTTGTTTGACTTCCTTGGATTAGGCTGAACGCATACCACAGCTGGAGAATGGTCTGAAATACCAGGAACCAAAAAATGAGCCGTGGATTGAGCAAAATCTTTCATCCAAGGCTCATTTACTAACACTCTATCAAGCTTGCAGGCCACAACATTGGGAGGGACCTGTTTATTGGACCAAGTGAATAAGCACCCAGTGAACCTAAGATCATCTAGTTCCGAGGCAAACAAACAGTGGTTGATGTCATCCATATGTGAAGACCACCGAGTATTACCTCCCACTTTCTCCTTATGATGTCTAATTGCATTAAAGTCACCAAGGACCACCCAAGGTGAAGAGGTCTTGAACTGAGTTAGACTATGCCAAAGAGTTCGACGATCTACATTAGAATTTGCCCCATAGACCAGAGGTACCAGAAAGGGTGCACTCCCATCTTTGGGTAGGACCTCACAATGAATGAACTGATCAGACTGGCTTAACACTGTGAGAGACACCACTCCTGGATCCCAACCCACCAAAATCCTCCCAAAAGCAGCCTGAGAATAATTATGCACAAAAGTCC
Source organism: Rhododendron molle (assembly GCA_025413875.1). Taxonomy (NCBI): domain Eukaryota; kingdom Viridiplantae; phylum Streptophyta; class Magnoliopsida; order Ericales; family Ericaceae; genus Rhododendron; species Rhododendron molle. The sequence goes on along the minus strand of CM046395.1, from coordinate 12,063,371 downwards.
AGTCAGGACAAAAGAAACGAGTGATTCTGTCTGCCCAAACTGCCCTAATTTTATGCTCTAGAAAGCCAACTAAGCTAAGTTTATTTGAGCTCACAAAGTATTTAGCTTCTTTCTGCTTAATGGGGTCATTTAGACCACGGATGTTCCAAAAACCTAACTTGAAAGCTTGTGATGACATAGAAACAAAAGCACAAAATAACTAAAATGATGCACATATTGAAATAAGTAGTACTGCATATACTCAAAAGGATATCAAAAAGTATATCAGTTGTTCAGGGAACCCATTGGCTGTTCCCTAGCCTGTTTCCTCATTCTTTTCCTAGCAGACTTGGAGAGAAGCTGATCGGGGTCAATGATTTCATTGGAAACCAATATTACAGCTTCTTCCCCTATTCCTAAACCTTGATGATCAGGAGGTTCAGGAGCAGGAGGCTTCTTTAGATCAGAGAGAGCATTAACCTTTTCCAGCTCCATAGGATTAGGACAAATCCCTTCAGTGCAAGCACCACTTCTTGGTGCAACTGCTGTGTTAGTTGAAACCTGACTGTTAACAGGTTTGCAAGAAGTGTGTGAAGTTCTCCTAGAATCTTCAGCATCTTACCCTCAGATTCACTACATTCTTCTACTTGAATCACAGTGGGATCATTAGAGACAGTGATATGATGAGGACTTGAAGGGGCAGCCACGGAGTCACAGGGGATAGTCTTAGGTTTACCATTCCCTACCTGAATCCACTCATGGCTGACAGCCTTTTGTTCTGTATCAGCAAGTCTTCCAGCGTGAGGGCAGTTGATTACAAGCCTGGAAGAGGTAGGAGAGATAGTGCAGGGTCAACTCTCAGCTCCCCATTTTTTGTCCAATCTTCTGTAGGAAAATTGGACGATGAGGGTAATTTCTTAGAACACTGGGTAGAGGAGTGACCAAAAACTTTACATTGCTTGCACAAAGGGGGTAACACCTGATATTCAATAGGTACTACTACTGAAGTACCCTCCACAATAATTCTCACATCCTCAGGAAGGTCATGCTCTGCACTGATCTCAATGCAGACCCTAGCACTGGTTGATTTTGTTTGAAGAAGGCCAGGTTGTTTTGAGGTTTTAGCTGTAGCTTGGTCCACATGTAATGGTTTACCAATAGTACTAGCTACTCTGCTCAGACACTCTTGATTCCATAGCTCTAAGGGTAAATCATGCAATCTCACCCAAGCTGGAGTATGGGAAGGTTGTTCTTTGACTGGCTTCATCATTCTATGCCAGTCTTTGAGGACTAAGTATTTTTGTGACAAGAAATAAGGTCCACCGTCCAAAACCTGTTGCTTAGCTTGCTCATCTCTAAATTCAAAGAGATAGCACCCTGCAACATCTGGCTTAACAGCCACAAACAGTTCTTTCCACTGATACCTGGCAGTGGAGAGCACCAAAGGGTATGGCATTTGGCCATCAAGAAAGTGGCCCACTAGGTACCTACTCCATCTACCAACATCTGTTAGTTCAATGTCAATTTCTACTTGTGCTTCTTTCCCTCTGAAAAGGTCAGGATAGAACCCAAGTTTCATATCCGACGACGGACAACGGGATTGTAGCAAGGATGCCCAATTTTTTGGCTTGGGTTTAGGACCATTTGGAGGCTGTCGAGGTTTGTCGGCGGGATGATGTGGTAAGGTGTGTGTTGGTTGGATAGGTTCAGTCTGATTGGAAGACCGAAGACGCCTAGGTTTAGTGTCTATTTCATCGTATCCCAAATTGGGATCTCCTTCCAGGTACGGGGTACCTCTAGCATTGAACAAGGTTTTGGGTTTGAGATTAGTACCTCCTGTTGCTGATCCTGTCGTGCTCTTTCCTCTGCTTCCATTATCAGACTTTCCTCAAATAACGCCCGTTGTAGTTTCCTAGCGGTACCTGATTTAGGGCTGCGACTTCCAGCTCCAGGAGAAGAATTGAAGGGGTTATCTGGTAGCATAGGCTGAGAATGAGAGCAGGCTGGAAAATCAGACAACGATCTCAAGAGATTAGGGTTTCCGAGTTGAGAATCCAGGTTTGATGGAGACACAGTTGAATCTGATGTTAATGAAGCACCAGTTACACGGAGCTTCCGACGAATTTCATTAGAGTCCAAGGCCTTGCTGCCCAGACCATCAGCGAAGGAAATTGTGCCGTCGGCCATGGTACAGATCTCGTAACAACTTGGATCGACTAGGTTTTGTCAGAAATCGCCCTCTCGCCATTTCTGTCAGAGCCCATATCTATTCATTGTTTTTCGATCTCTGCTGTCGAACATGAATTTAGTTTATTAGGTAGTGAAAAAGTGGATTTACAGGATTTTATTCACTTGCCTCTTTTATCGTCGAATGAGACATGGAAGAAGTTGAACTTGAATAAGAGATTGAGGAGATTTGTCTAAGGACGCAGAATCTAGGATTATATGAAAAGAATCTGGTATTGAAACTTGTGTATTGGTTCATTAGCTCCTAGTTGTTGTAAACCATTTCCTAGACATTTCCCAAAAGTCTGAAAGTATTTCCAAAAGAACTTTGGTGAGGATTTTGGGCTTAAAAAGAGCCCTTCCTGGGTACATCACCCTTTTTACTTATCTTCCTCTTTGTGTTTCAATTTCTTTCTTGTTTTGACTCATGGTGATATAAGTGTTGTATTTCTTGTTGTTATAAGAAAAATTTGTCAATCTTTGTTCTTCTCTGATTTGGAATATCATTGATGTGTGCTTCTTTCTTGGAATATCATTAATCTTTGTTATAAGTGTTGGTTTCATTTTGGTTCAATTTCTTGTGATGTTCTCTTATAACAGATGCTCGTAGAGAAGCTAGAAAAGCTTTCCTGGCACTTTCTTCAGATGATACAGCTGCACAGCGTACTGGCTCTGAGGATGTTAAGGGCGACCTTGGAAATATTGTGGAACTACCTATGGACAATGATCATCAGTCTCCACATAGTACACCTGTAGGCAGACTTCCTTCTTGTTGGCTTTACACGTGATGTATCTGATGTGGGAGACTTCATGTTCATAGGGTTTTTTTTTTATCAAATAAAGAGAGAATATAAAGTAAATCTCAGCTGATTTTGTACATGAGCTCACGTTTATAAAAGATTTGGTATCTTATCTCTATTCTAGGTATAAGTAGTTTTTTGGCTTTTGTTTAATATATCTGCCTTGGGTGGCTTTTGTTTAATATATCTGCCTTGGGTGAAATATCGATTGGTTATTTTTATGTTTTTTCAGGTTTATGTACTTAACCTGAAACAGGACTTGCATGGTTTAGGCTATGATCCGTTCAAACATGCTCCTGAATTCCGAGGTATCTAACTTCTTGAAGCAAATAAAATGCTTACTATGTTGTCAGCAGGCAAATCCAATGCAGCGTAACCTTCTCTTTTATTTGTAGAGAAGAAAAGATCTCGCTTGCATGAGGACAAGGAGCTGGCGAATAGGAAACCTCTCTCTATAAAGGACAATCTTTTTGCTTTTAGATGTAAGATATGTGTTACAATTTCCTATTCCTATTTCTAACTTCTGGGTTATTCTGTCCTTCCTGCATTATGTTCTTGGATGCAAGGGTTTTACTTACCTTGAACTTGAGGTCTTTTTTTTTTTAAACTCCATTTACTTGAATGCCTCAGCTGGAAGGGTTGCTCCTGGTTTTGGTATTGGGGCGCTTGAAGAACTTGATGCTAAAGATGAGGATGTCTATGCATCTGGTTAGTATTTATACACACACACACAATACATACATATATATTTATATACATATGTATTAATTAGATTTGCAAGTCAATCAGGGTGGCACTCCCCCTCCCTTCACCCCACCGCACTATTTAAGATGCCATATTTGCATTACTCTGTGCCAATGCTAAGAGAAAAAGTATCTGAATGATATTGTATGCCTAATTGAATTCCTTGTTCAGGTTATGCCTTCGAAGAAACTTATGTCCAAGAAATTGAAGAGCCTACGAAACAGGGTGTTGACAAAATGAAAAAGCGGAGTGGAAAAGAACAGGGTGTTCTTCCTGGTTTTAAGCTGGCATCAAATTCTGATTACCAGTTGAAAAGGTAGTTCTATGTGGTAGTTTGTATTGCTTTCTGTACTCATGTTGAAACCCTTTCCTTTATCTTTAATTTTTACAAAATGTCGTGTTCCTTTATAAGCCTTACTATAACACTTGTTAGTAAAGCGCAAGAAGTAATATACAAACAATTCACTTGTGTCTTTCACTATTTCACATGTGCTGTTTTCCTTCTGTGAGTAGCTTCATTGATGAGCTACTCCTTCACTTGTGCAACTGAATTCCTCACTCTACCATCTCTCTGTTAAATTTTGTGAAAGTTTCTACCCCGCCTGATTATGACAGGCTCTCTTTTGCTGCCTCTCACTAAGAAAGGGAAGGAAAAAAAGGAGAAAAGAATGAGGAAGACAAGAAGAATAAATATAGAAGTAAATATATGATGTAGAAAACTAGCTCCTCTTTTCAGAATCAAAGGGAAGAAAATTAACTTCTCTTTTGATAGTGTTATGCAATGCAACACAAGTATGATGGTTTTCTTTTTTGAAGTTTCAAAGAGCTGGAGAGAGTGGAGGGAGGTAGGGGAGGCATTATTGACTTTTGTCGTTGAGAGAGAGATTTTGTTTTCCAGAACACATCTTTTCGGTCTTCTTTGGTGTCATTTGATAGGTTTTGGGTGATTCTATTGAATTTTGAGCTGATTTTGGTGTTGCTACCTTGACAAACCTTGTACCTGATATACATCCCATGGATAGCTCAGAAAAATTTAGGGGGATGAAAAACTTGGTCAGTTCATGACATCATGGAGTTATTTTTCCCTTTACACTCTGACACATGGCTACTAGTTATGAATTCCTCTGTCGGAGATCTAAAAACCTTGGACTTTCAATTCTAGGATGAAGGTGTGGATGTTTGAACTGTTTTTTTGGATCAGCAAAAAGAAAATTTCATCACTCATAACACGAAGTACAAAGCAACTAGGAACTTGGATACACTGGCTTGATCATCCAAGACCATCTTCTCCTAACCACATGGAGGAATTGATTTGGGCCCAACAGGCTGAGCCCAAATCAGGAAGAAAACACCTAAAAGCCCAAAAGTTGGTAAGGAACCAACCCAAACCCAAAAAACACCAAAAAGGGCAAAGCCCAACACCTAAAAACCCAGCCCAAGCCCAAACACCCCCAAATCCAAACCCTAACAGAACGACCACACACAACTCCAGCCGCCGCCGCCGCCACCGCCACCGCCCACCCCGCCGCACCTGTTACCTTTATAGTTTTTGCATCTACAATATGTGTTCGTAGTTCGAAGAACAGATGTCATCTTCAGAATGCAAAATTATAGGCATGAAGAGGAACAAAAAGTACAGAAATTTGTCTCCTTGTTCCTTTGTTAATTTCACTAGTAGATGTTTTTGCCAGAAAGGAGAAAATCTTATAGGTGCAGCATAGTAATTTAAGGTCTTTGAGGATTTCATGTTTTTTCTGACACTCAATGCATTCATTATTTCATTTGACTGGACTGGGTGAGCGAATGTGTCTTTGAGCCCCGTCTCTCCTGACATAATTATATGCTCTTTGGTTTTCAGATTTGATCCGCCTGTCATTCCAAAGGATTTTGTACCCTGTCACAAATTTCCTGCGCTTCTTGACATGAACACCAAATTTTCTGATGGCCCTCCCCCAGAGATTCCTCCTCCGGAGGATAATAATCTGAAGATCTTGATTGAAGGGGTGGCTGCTATAGTAGCACGCTGCGGTAAGCTATTTGAGGATCTCTCGAGGGAGAAGAATCAGTCAAACCCGTTATTTTCTTTCCTGAACGGTGGAGACGGCCATTATTATTATTCAAGGAAACTTTGGGAGGAGCGTCAGAAGCGTAATGATAGCAAAAAGCTGGAGTTGGATGGAAAAGTGGTTCCGAGCATCCAGAAGATGACAGCAGAGAGCCGTGGGAAGATCTTAGGAGAAAGACCTCTTGAAAGAAGCTCCAAAGATTTGAGCTCGGCTTCCACATTTTCCAATGTTCAGCTCCAATTTCATCTCTCAGATACATTCACTAAACCTGAATCATTTGTGAGTGTTTTACCAATCTTTAGCTTGAAGCTTTGTATGCCTCAACAGTTGGTAATAAGGCATCTCTCTGATAGTTGAAAAATATTACTCACTTGGTCCCTTTTTGTTAGTCCATTTTGGGAGTTTCAGCTTTTCAAAGTGACATGCACATGATGTACGTGCCCTGGAAAACATGTACATGATTTCCAACATTGCTGATTGATCCCCACTTTTTCAACTACTTCCAATCATTTGAGGGTTAGTTTTGGAAATCTGAACGCTCTTTTGCTTGACTTTTCAAAGAGACTAATACTTTTAAAACATGCCGAAATGGAATAGGGGACTATCAATTAATTACGAGGGAGTAGCTCTTAGAGGATGATGTCCGGAGTAGCACTTAGAGGCTGCTTTGTTAATCCTCGATCTTTCATGGAAAATGATGTCAGAATGAGGTATTTACTGTATCATGTTTCTGTTCATTGGATTCCAGAATGAAGTCCCGGATGCTGCTAAACCTTTCCGAGATGATCCTGCTAAACAAGGAAGGTTTGAGCAGGTCCTCAAGGACAAGTACCATGGAGGGCTTCGGTCTAAAGATTCTAGTGGAGCGAGTAACATGTCAGAAGCTGCTCGAGCTCGTGAGAGATTGGAGTTTGAGGCTGCAGCTGAGGCAATAAGGAAGGGTAATTGGGGAAAGGAAACTAGTCATTCCAATCAACAGATGTGGGATATGCCCACAACTACCAGTTTGCAGTTTACATCCGCAGGACTAGAGGTATGCATTAGAAATTGTGGAATTTTCAACTTTGAAGATTTGATTTAGTGTGTTGTAACACCAACTCTGAAAACAGAAAGTTGCTCAAGTGGAAGAATTAATGAAGAAAATGTATCCAAAGCGTGAAGAGTTTCGGCCTTCACCTATTCTTTGCAAGCGGTTTGATATTCTGGATCCATATGTGGGGAAGGTACTCATATGCTTTCTTTAGTGCCAGTTGTATGTTTTGTGTTTGGTGCATATCAAAAAAAAAAAAAAAAGCTTTGTGTTTGGACCGTTTGGTAAGCCACAGTTTCTAATGCCAATGCCCGATGGCCTGATGGCTAGATTGCACGCCTCCAACACTCTCATAGGTAAGATTTCAGGTTGAAATCCCCCTCCCTCATACATGCAAGATAGTGAACTTAGTTATCAATGGTTTTAAACACACAGTGCAGCAAAGATAATGAACTTAGTATTGTCTGCATGACATGTAGAAATGAGAGATGTTGTCAGCATGTATTATCTTTTCAACATCTATTATTAAACTACTGAGGTGGCTGCATGCAAGGCATGTGGGCTAGTGCCCAATGCAAGGAATTTCCTGAATATGAAGCAACTCCTTGTATTTTTATGAGGCCACTCTACGAAACCATCGTATGAGGTTGTTTTCCCTGACGAGGCGTTTCATCACACCTAGCGATTAGGAAAAGTTTTGCATCCTTTTTTGGAAGTAGATATCTGAACAGAGTAAGCATTTGGAGCTAGAAAACTAAGAAACCCGAGTTAGCAGGGTAATTTATAGTGTTTATTGCATCAACTTAAGGCGACATATAGTTGTTGTTGGAAGCTCACTCCTTTAACAAAATTCTTTTAGACCACAGAAACTTAGTATTTTGGGTATTAAAACTGATTCTCGATCAGCAAATTTGGACAATTTACGATCCCGTGTTGTTTAGGAACTGTAATAATTCAACCACCTGTGAGTAATCTACCTGATAAAAACCCCACAATTTTTAATTATGTCTTTGCTTTGTTTAAGTTAATGGCTATGAAAGTATTTAAGCAGCAATAAACATCAACATATCTGCTTGCAATCACCTAAATATCAAGCAAAACTACCAAAGGTGTCAATATTTCTAGCACAAGGGCATGGTGAATGATTCGAATTGGGGGAATGTAAGATAATGAGTTGCTTACAATTAGCGATTAGTAAACCTGTTTGCTTCTCTTAGAAGAATGAACAATAACTTGTAGCTTGAGGTTCAATCCTTGTGAGCTATGATTAGAAATGGGCAGGTTCTCACGAGCCCTTTCTAATTTTGAAATTAAAACAACTCTTTAGCAATTTTGTTTTGAGTTTGGCCTCATTATCCTTGTCTTTCACTTCCAAACTTCGTAGCACATTGCAAAATCCATTAGTTAAAATAGTTGTGTGAACTTGTTATCCTTGTGTAATTTTGGCATCTTACAGTTTTTAGAATATGTTGTAAGAAACTTGGAAATCCTATTTTCTGAGAAATTTACTTGTCCATCTTCTGAGAATACGTCCATTAGAAACTAATTTATTTGATGAGTGTCACCACATTTTGAAGACATTCCAAAAGATCCTAAATCAAGAAGTCCTATTTTCTGACTCTAGCATGGTAAGATCTCTAAACGGTTGTTCTTGTTTTCTTTTGTTTACCTTCCCCATACCACGTAGGGATGGCAACAGGTAAGGTATGGGTCAGGGGAATTGGGAAATTCTTTCCCATCCCCGCCTTCATACCCAGTACGGATTTAGACAATCCACCATACCTGCCCCCATTGGGAATCGGGTATATTCAGGTAAACCCATCTCCAAACTAATTGAACCTGATAGAACTATAGGATGGCTATAATTACTTGCTATGCCCATAGAAAAATTGTTTGGTTGGGCAAATTGGTAAATGATACTGGCCAAATGTTATTGTCTAGTTGTTTATAACTAATACTTGGGTGGAACACTGTCTAATCAAGGGGCCAAAAAGCTGTTCATTGAAGGCCCATAAACAACAAACACTGTTATGTTATGGCTCTTTCCCTTTATTAATGAGGAAGGATATTTAAAATAAGCATATTCGTTATATTCGTCTTTAGTGTCCATGTATCTGAGTGCTGAAACTTCGTTCTCATCAGTTCCGACGCAGAGTGTTTTGGAACTATTAGGTAACGAGAAACTTGTGACACAAAGATATGTGAAAAATTAAGCTAAAAGGGGAAACATCAAAAGTATTTGATATTTGATCTCTCTCTCTCTCATCACATTTGTTATCTTTTGTACTTCCAAGTTCTCTGATAAATTGGAGATGTGTCCTTGTTCTTTAACCCTTCTGTGTTTAGAATAATAGGAGTTCTACTACATATTTCAAAGGGGTGCTTGCTTGCAAACACAACGTTTGGAATTCACATTTTTCCTGGGGTGTTTTGGTAAGTTACTGGGGACACATTAGGTCTTGTTTCCCATTTGCAATCCTTTTTGGTATGCCTGTGCCATCAAAGGGAAACACTCATCAGCGTCTTATTGGAAATGAAATGAATTGAATACTTCTTTCGAAATAGTTTGAAGTGCCTCAGTAGATGGTATGTCCGTATTGTACAGAGAGCAAACTATCTTTTCCTCTTTTCCCATTTTTTGTTCACTTTATCCATTTCTGAGGTGCCTCGAATAATTTTTTTCAAAAGCAATAGAAAAGTGAAGATTCACTTTTCTTTTCATTTTACATACCGCGGATCCTTGTATTCTATTTTGGAATCTGCGTTTTCTTTTCCAAATCTTAGAGGTAATTTTTTTTAAGCAGTATGTGAAGATGAATGTTTGGACAATTACATTATCTGTTATTCTTTCTTATTCCTCTGCTGCCATGTGCCCTTCTAAGTCCAAATGTGCATGTATAGGCAGTTTCCTGCCTACCCTCTCCCTATCTCTCTCTCTCTAAGTAGATATACTTGGTAGTTTCATAAATAAAGCACTCTCGGAAATTCTCGCTTTTCTTCATGCATGTCCTGATGCGGTCCATGATAAATGCAACGGGTAGTTTGGTAGTTTCAAAAGATTCAAGGATTTGGGATGATGAAGGGCCTACTTGGGGTATTGACTAGGCATGCATCATTAAAGGCTGTGACTTTTTATTTAGGGAAGTTTGACCACATATTCAATGCATGCAACCATTAGACAACACATTCATCCTATCTAGCTATTTAGGGAATGGGAACAGTCTTTGGCATTAAACACATTCATTCTATTCAGCCATCAAGGGAATAGGATTAGGAACAGTTTTTGCATTAAACACATCAGGAGCCTATATATTGATGTACTTCAAGAGTTCAAGATATGAATGATTGAATGAATGAAAATTTACAAGAGCTTTAAGCTTCTATGATTGTGTGATGCAATTTCATTCTTTGGTGTGATGCCAAAGAGGCCTTAGGTGTGAGGCCTAGATCTATCTTCTTAAAATCTTTCTTTTTCTCTTCTCTTCTCTTCTCTTCTCTTTCACTCTCACATCTACTGTTCACAGGCCCAAAAACAGCCCCTTTCCTTTGTGTTTTGATCATACTTCTATTTGAGTCCCGTCATGCATCAATTTGGTACCAGAGCGAGCGTAGCATCATGTCTACACGATCTGGTGGACCTTTTAGAGGACGATTAACTGAGTTCCAGCGGGACGAGATTCTTTTCAAGATTGTGGAACGACTCAATAGTTTTACTTATCGGCTTAATTCTTTGGAAAGCTGATCAACTCAGAGGAAGATGATGAATAATCTGAGTGTGAAGGGGAAGAATGACCAGATCACTGAGAATGAAAAGCCTCTCATTGACTATTCAAAAGAAGCCCAACAATCTCCTGTCATTCCTCTTGAAGAGCCTCTTAATGTTTCATGTGTCGGTACTGTGGGAGAATCTAAGAAATTGGTTGCTGGTCTTGCATTTGAAATGTGCTTAAAGGTGTCTAATTTGTCCAAGTCTTCTAGTGAGTCAACAACATCAACGACTATTGCTGAACATCAAAAGTTTGATGTCTCTAGGATTCAAAGATGCAGGTTGCTGGAGATAATTTAAACCAAGTCATAATGCAAGAATTCCAAATAATCAGGGATGAGATGCCTCCTATTGAAGAATTCCAAATTATCAAGAATTCCAAGTCTTCTAGTGTTCCATCTTCTAACAAGACCAATGAAGTGAAGCAAACAGTTTCTAGTTTGGAAAGAAGTAACCCTTCAATAGTGACCGGATGGCTTCCAAAGCTTGCTTATGTATTACCAAAAGAGATGGCTTGCAAACCTAGCTGTTGCGTTGGTGATCAACGTGCAACATATCTTATTTTGAACTCCAAATTGCCTGATCACATGTGTTCAAGGAAGCATGGAAACTCAAAAATTCCGCCAACCTCTATTTTCATCCGGGAGGATTTCAAGGATTTTTCTTCTACTTCAATCGATTCCATCATCCCAGAGAAATTCAACTTTGGAAATGGAATGACATCGTTGCTTTCTTTTCTTCCAGCTATGAAGAAGATACGACGACTTCCATATGCAGATTTTGATATGAAGATACGGTTCCAATTGAAAGCTTATGGATTGCCATTTTTCAACATTTCAAAACTCGAGGTCGAGTTTTCTCTAACAAGGGGAGAATGATGCGGTCCATTATTAATGCAGCGGGTAGCGTAGTTTCAATGATTTGGGATGATGAAGGGCCTACTTAGGGTATTGACTAGGCATGCATCATTATATCTAGGGTATTAAACACATTCAGCCATCTGGGTAATAGTAACAGTCTGGCATTAAACCCATTAGAGCATCTCCAACCTAATACTCCATTTGAGAGTATCAAAATAATGTTTTTTACTCATAAAGTGATTATAGAGGAAATTACTATTTATGTTTACACCAACCACAAACCCTCTATTTTTGTCTCTAAAATCACTTTACGAAAAAAAACCTTTTTTTATACTCTCATGAGGATATGGTTGGTATAAAAATTTAGTAAGAAAAGCAAACAAGGACAAAAATATCTTTTAAAAAGGTGAATAGTATTTTAGAGATGAGCCTCTATATTTTCTCTTACCCTCTAAATATAGAGGATCAAAATCCAATACTCTCAAATGGAGGAGGGTTGAGAGGATGGGTTGGAGTGCTTTGATACTCTCAAATAGAGATATAGAGTATGGATTGGAGATGCTCTTAGGAGCCTATATATTGATGTACTTCAAGAGTTTGAGATATGAATGATTGAAAACTTACTAGAGGTTTAAGCTCCTATGATTGTGTGATGCAATCTCATCTTTGGTGTGATGCTAAAGAGGCCTTAGGTGTGATGCCTTTGGTAACCTAGGTGTAAGGCCTAGATCTATCCTTCTCTACCCTTTCTCTCCTTGCAAATTACTATTCACGTGCACTATTCACAGCCCCTATTTCTTTGTGTTTGATCTTACTTAGCCTACTTTCAATTCTGTCCTGCATCATGTCCTCCCATAGCTAGTTTTGTTAAACTGCATGTGTTTCTATTTGCAGCCACCACCACCTCCGCGTTTGAGGAGTAAAATCGATTCTCTCATATTCCTATCAAATTCAAGTATTCAACTAAACTTGTGAAGGTTGAAGAAACCGCTGCAACATTTATGGATTCATTGTTTGTGCCCCCACCAGGGAGCGAAGATATTACCTCAAAAGAAGCTACTGGGGAATTTCAGAATGATGTGGAAGTTGAAAATGTTGAGAGGCCAGTTGACCTCTACAAGGTACGTGGTCTTTTGTCTCATAATATATGCCATGTTCTGCATGCAGGTAAAATTGACATGGTAACATGGCATGTTAGTCAACCATAACCGTTTGTGCACTATATATATATATACACAGTCAGTCTCATATGAGGGGGTCCTTATTTTAGTTAAAATGGGGACCTCCTCATTTCTCCTATTTTCCGATCGAATTTCAATGATCCGAGTCGCTCAATGTGTTCAGAACGTGATTTTAAGGGTACCCGCGAGAAATCGGCAAAAAAAAAGACCTGAAAGAGCTTGATTTGAGCAGTTTTTATTTGAACCGTTCGATAAAAAACAAACAAAAACTGCTCGGATGAAGCCCTTCCTGGTCTTTTTTTTTGCTGATTTCTCACGGGTACCCTTAAAATCATGTTCTAAATACATTGAGCGGCTCGGATCATTGAAATTCGATCGGAAAATGGGAGGTCCGCATTTTATTAAAATGAGGTGGTCCTTACGGGAGATTTGGCACTTAGGCATGCCGTCGAAAATATTTCACTGGAGCCCGTGTAGCGTAAAAATTACCAATTAGAATCGCTATATCGGGAAAGACTAATACAGATAAGTAGCTGCCAGATATTGTACAAACTGATAATGTCAAGTAATAATCCACAACTCCAACACATACGTGCTTTTTGTGCCATATTTTACCAGGAAAGAGCACCACTACATTTACCTGTATAGCTAGCTCTCTAGTCGGGCAAATGACAACCACCTCCGTCCCATTACGAGGAGTAAAACGGATATGATGTAACAACTCCACAGCAGGTATAAGAAAAGCAAGGGTCTTTCCAGAACCTGTCCTTGCAGCTCCAAGAACATCTTTTCACTCCAAAAGTGGTGGAATAGATCTGGCTTGTATCTGCAATCATAATCAGATGTTTTTTGATGAATATATATGAAAATTCAGATAAAACAATAAGCATGTACAAATCAGATACAGATAGACAAGCTAGCTACTCACAGAGAGATAGGTAACTCATGCTCTCCGGATCAGACTATGCGAACAAAGTTAACCGCAAAGAGCAAACTAAAACATTCACTACATACCAGAAGCAGGCAATGCACTATTTAATGCACGAAAATTTAGTGCACTTGCTTCAGAACCTAAGGTTTCTTGTTTTCCGTCAATGACAGTGGGTGAAGACTGATGTGCTGTTTTTTCATAACAAAAGACGACATGGAATCTGGTAATAGGTTGAGACACAAACTGGTGTTTAAACAACAAGATTTTCTAAATCTCACCCTCACTTTGTTAACTTCAAGGATACATATTTCTGATGAAATACAACCTCCAGTTGCTTACAGAATGCAGAAAAGGGGGAGATGACAATACAAAACATTCTTTTTCTTTTGACCGTCATAAGAATGTGATAACCACCTAGGCTAAGCTACCATGTGCTGATTTTGTTTAGTCTAGTAATGGCCATGATGTAGGACGGTTTTAGGACACTTAGAGAGTATTGCCGCCGACAATAGGAATCGTGGTGGTTTGGGGTGGGGAAATAAGAATATTACTTGCATATGTGCGCAAAAAAGAGAGGAAAGAATGAGAAGAAGAAGAGAGAGGAAGGAAAACAGCCCAAACCCCAATCACGAAGAAGGTGAAGAAGAGGAAGAACTACAGCCCAAACCCCAATCACAATGGCCTCAGCCTTGTAAACTCAATTCATTAATCAACTCTGTGTTGGAAAGAAAGATTACATCCATGATCCATGCTTATAGGCTAAACAATGGCCTTTCGAAGTCCTAGAAGTTCAGTGACATGAACCTAATCAATGAACACATTTAACAAGATAATGAATGAACGTAGATATAAATGTATACATAGAACATACTAACAATTAGATGCAAAGAACTAAAATGTCTTCAATGCATACATTGAACTTTGTAACATGCGTTTAATGCATCTAGATGAATACTAATGCAAGCACAAAATTCTTGATTAGAGTCTCTGCAATTACCAAAATACCCTCATCTAGCAATTTACTATCTTTTGTTGTCCGCGTCAGTCCAGAAAATCCTCAAGTGACAAAGCTTAAGGGCATTCACGATAATCAATGCATTCCATTGCTACCTACCCAGTTAATTTCAAATGTCCTGAACAACAAATAATGATCAATGCCAACTGCCAAGCACACTGCTTTATCAGCAGCATTCAGTTGCCCTTTTATTAGAGTTGCAACAACCAAACTATAAGATTCCAAAACCAGGGAAAACGTCTAGTCAGGTTGATAACCAAATAAGCTAGAAAAATAAGTAACCCAACACTTCACTAGATGGACTTATCTCCCAAACCGAAAAATCCTTATTCTCAGGTTTCGTTTAAAACTCCAGCCAAAGATGTTTTAGACACATTATGGTGAAAACTCATCAAAACTATAACGGCCTAATTTAACAAAAGTGAGCTTAGAACTACATCATATCAACAGTCGTCTTAATTTCCAAAACGAAGTTCAAGGAAAAAAGCTACAACTACCTACAGATAATTGGGCAAGTAAATAAATCGAATTTAATAGAAACATACGACAAGGGTTGATATGGTGAGGTTTTTAGGTGGCTACTGGTTAAGTTATATTGGGCTATTTAAGGAGGGGGGTTTTGGCCCATTTTCGAGCTAAAAAGGGCCAAAAACGCTGCCATTTTACATCCCAACCGAAGCGTAAGGGTGTGTTCCTGCTAAACCAAATGGACTACAGGCAAATGGCAACAATCAAGTAGTTTCCCCTAGATGACATAGTGCATTTTAGTTTGATGAATGTGAGGAGAATGCTGTGCCTAGCAATCCGTGAAAACATGGGCTTTAGTAACCCACCCTAAGAATCACAATTTGTTTCTCCCAAACTGGAAGGAACCCAACTAGGAGTAGGAACTGCGAAAAGGAACAAACAAATCGTGGGTCTTTTAGTTTAGTTACCTGCGTCAAGCACTGGAAGTTCATCTCCTTGATAGAATTAAGACTCAGTTCAGAGATCGGCAACGACTCAAACCTCTCCGTAGTCATTATCCCAGACCCACTATTCACCTTCACCTTCCTCTTCTTCTCTTCACTCTTCGACCCTTCTTCTTCTTCTCCTTCTCCTTCTCTTTCTTCTTCTTCTTCTCTCTCTTCATCCGCATCCTCTACCTCTCTCTCCAACTTCTTCATCTTTTTCTTCTTCTTTTTCAACTCAATCGACTCTTTCCGTTCTCCTTCGCTATTGGGTGCATCCGATTCCGGTTGCGTATCCTCTTCCTCTTCTTCGTTGATAAGATTCTTCTTCTTCTTCTCTTGTGTTTCTTCTTTGCCTCCTCGCCGACTACCATGTCGTTTCCGTTCAGTTCTCCGGGTGATGCCATAGAGAGTTGCGGAGAGAGAGAGAGAGGGGTCGGGGAAGGCGTAGAAGACGAACAAGTTTTTAGGGTTTTAGGTTACGGTAGAGAAGTTATTCTGTGGTTCTGGACCACCTACTAGTTTTGGTCGGGAAGAATAGAAGTTTGACACTTCATGATCCATTCTTTTTCTTTTGACCGTCGTAAGAATGTGATAACCACCTAGGCTAAGCTGCCATGTGCTGATTTTGTTTAGTCTAGTAATGGCCATGATGTAGGATGGTTTTAGGACACTTAGAGTATTGCCGCCGACAATAGGAATCGTGGTGGTTTTGGGTGGGCAAATAAGAATATTACTTGCATATGGGCGCAAAAAAGAGAGGAAAGAATGAGAAGAAGAAGAGAGAGGAAGGAAAGCAGCCCAAACCCCAATCACGAAGAAGGTGAGGAAGAGTAAGAACAACAGCCCAAACCCCAATCACAATGGCCTCAGCCTTGTAAACTCAATTCGTTAATCAACTCTGTGTTGGAAAGAAAGATTACATCCATGATCCATGCTTATAGGCTAAACAATGGCCTTTCGAAGTCCTAGAAGTTCAGTGACATGAACCTAATCAATGAACACATTTAACAAGATAATGAATGAACGTAGATATAAATGTATACATAGAACATACTAACAATTAGATGCAAAGAACTAAAATGTCTTCAATGCATACATTGAACTTTGTAACTTGCGTTTAATGCATCTAGATGAATACTAATGCAAGAACAAAATTCTTGATTAGAGTCTCTGTAATTACCAAAATACCCTAATCTAGCAATTTACTACCTTTTGTTGTCCTCGTCAGTCCAGAAAGTCCTCAAGTGACAAAGCTTAAGGGCATTTACGATAATCAATGCATTCCATTGCTACCAACCCAGTCGATTTCAAATGTCCTGAACAACAAATAATGATCAATGCCAACTGCCAAGCACACTGCTTTATCAGCAGCATTCAGTTGCCCTTTTATTAGAGTTGCAACAACCAAACTATAAGATTCCAAAACAAGGGAAAACGTCTAGTCAGGTTGATAACCCAATAAGCTAGAAAAATAAGTAACCCAACACTTCACTAGATGGACTTATCTCCCAAGCCGAAAAATCCTTATTCTCAGGTTTCGTTTAAAACTCCAGCCAAAGATGTTTCAGACACATTATGGTGAAAACTCATCAAAACTATAACGGCCTAATTTAACAAAAGTGAGTTTAGAACTACATCATATCAACAGTTGTCTTAATTTCCAAAATAAAGTTCAAGGAAAAAACCTACAACTACCTCCAGATAATTGGGCAAGTAAATAAACCGAGTTTAATACAAACATACGACAAGGCTTGATATGGCGAGGTTTTTAGGTGGCTACTGGTTAAGTTATATTGGGCTATTTAAGGAGGGGGGTTTTGGCCCATTTTCGAGCTAAAAAGGGCCCAAAACGCTGCCATTTTACATCCCAACCGAAGCGTAAGGGTGTGTTCCTGCTAAACCAAATGGACTACAGGCAAATGGCAATAATCAAGTAGTTTCCCCTAGATGACATAATGCATTTTAGTTTGATGAATGTGGGGAGAATGCTGTGCCTAGCAATCCGTGAAAATATGGGCTTTAGTAACCCACCCTAAGAATCACAATTTGTTTCTCCCAAACTGGAAGGAACCCAACTAGGAGTAGGAACTGCGAAAAGGAACAAACAAATCGAGGGTCTTTTAGTTTAGTTACCTGCGTCAAGCATTGGAAGTTCATCTCCTTGATAGAATTAAGACTCAATTCAGAGTTCGGCAACGACTTAAACCTCTCCGTAGTCATTATCCCAGACCCACTATTCACCTTCAACTTCCTCTTCTTCTCCTCACTCTTCGACCCTTCTTCTCCTTCTCCTTCTCTTTCTTCTTCTTCTTCTCTCCCTTCATCCGCATCCTCTACCTTTCTCTCCAACTTCTTCATCTTTTTCTTCTTCTTTTTCAACTCAATCAACTCTTTCTGTTCTCCTTCGCTGTTGAGTGCATCCGATTCCGGTTGCGTATCTTCTGTTGTTTGGAGAGAAAAAGTGTGTAGGGTGATAAAATGACCCTCACACATAATCATTTATTTATATAAAGAGATAGTTCGTTACACAATATAATCAAGCAATGTGGGACTAAACACAATATACTAGTATACTAATATACTAGTATTCCAACACTCCCCCTCAAGCTGGGAGATAGATATCACACAAACCCAGCTTGTCACACAACATCTCCAACCGGGGCTTAAATAATGACTTGGTGAATATATCAGCCAATTGAGCACTTGTGGACACGAAGGGAGTTGCTATAACACCATCAGTCAACTTCTCTCGCACCAGATGACAATCAACTTCGATATGCTTAGTTCGCTCATGAAATACGGGATTGGAAGCAATGTGAATTGCTGCTTGGTTATCACAATACAAATTCACAGGCAATTGCACATTGAATCCTATCTCCTCAAGAAAAGATCGCACCCACACAATCTCACATGTGGTGTGAGCCATGGCTCTATACTCTGCCTCTGCACTAGACCGTGCAACCACGGTCTGTTTCTTACTCTTCCAATTAACAAGATTGCCACCAAGAAAAACACAATATCCAGTGGTTGACCTCCTGTCAGATGGACCTCCTGCCCAATCAGAATCAGTGAAGGCCTCAATACGCAAATGACCATTAGCTCTATAAAATAGACCACGTCCAGGATGAGACTTGAGATACTTGACAATTCTAAGAATGGCCTCCCAATGTGGCAAACGAGGAGCAGACATAAACTGACTCACAATACTCACTGCAAATAAAATATCAGGACGTGTAATAGTGAGATAATTCAGTTTACCAACCAAACGACGATATTGATCAGGACTAGATAGCGCCTCCCCCTGATCAATGCATAGTTTGACATTGGGATCCATAGGGGTATCGACAGGCTTCGCCCCCAACAAACCAGTTTCATCTAAGATATCCAGCACATATTTCCTCTGCGATAGACTAATACCATCTTTAGATCGCGCCACCTCAATACCTAAAAAATACCGCAATCTACCCAAGTCTTTAGTATGAAATTGACTATGCAGAAAGGCCTTCAACGCATCAATACTTTTCTGGTCGTCACCCGTAATAATAATATCATCAACATACACAATCAATAACACTTTGCCTCGAGTAGATGTGTATAAACCTTCTCAAGAAGATCACCGTGTAAGAAAGCATTCTTGACATCCAATTGGAATAAGGGCCAGCCAAGATTGGCGGCGAGAGAGATAAGGAGACGAACTGAACCAAGCTTGGCAACCGGGGAAAAAGTCTCAGCATAGTCAACACCATATGTCTGGGTGTAGCCCTTAGCAACCAGGCGAGCTTTGTAACGCTCAATAGACCCATCAGGATGATACTTCACAGTGAATACCCAGCGACACCCCACAGTTGACTTTCCAAAGGGTAGAGGAACCAACTCCCAAGTCCCATTATTATGGAGCGCAGAGATCTCCTCCTCCATAGCTGTCCGCCACTCAGAAAGAGATAAGGCCTCCTGAACAGTTTTAGGAACAAAGACAGAGGAAACAGAGGCAGTAAAAGCACGAAGGGTGGGGGATAGATGATCATAAGATACAAATTTAGCAATAGGATGAGAAGTTGTACAAGAGCGAATACCTTTACGAAGAGCAATGGGAGGAGAAGGTGGATCAGTAGGGGCCAAAGGAGGAGGAGGACTCGGATCTCGCAACGGAGGAGGAGGCTCAGTGGCAGGCTGAGGCGGTGGTCTTGGAGCTTTGGCACAGCGAACATAGACCTGCATCGGGGGGTGCTGCTTTTGAGGTTGCCCGGAAGGAACCAAAATATGCATATACTCAGACTGATCCCCATGGGATGAAGTCGGAAAATAAGGTAACGACTCATGAAACGTAACATCAGCACAGACAAACTCGCGATGCAAAGTGGGAGAATAACACTTATAACCTTTTTGAGTCCGAGAGTACCCCAGGAATACACACTTGATAGAGCGTGGATCAAGTTTATCGCGACTAGGATCAAGGGCATGAACATAACAAGTGCACCCAAAAATTTTAAGAGGTAAGGAATACAAAGAACAATCAGGGTGCAAAATACGATAGGGAATCTGGCCCCAAGAACGCGAGAGGGCATACGATTCATGAGATATCCGGCAGTAAGAACGGCATCGCCCCAAAAAGATTTGGGAACGGCCATCCGAATTAAAAGGGCGCGAGCAACCTCTGTCAAATGACGTATCTTGCGTTCGGCAACCCCATTCTGTTAGGGAGTGCGAGAACACGAAGACTGATGTAGAATACCATGCTCATCAAAAAAGGCAGACAAAACATTATAGAAATATTCACCAGCATTATCAGAACGAAAGATACGAAGAGAAACATCAAACTGAGTTTTTATTTCCATATAAAACGATTTGAAAATGGAGTACAAGTCTGACCGGTTTTTCATGAGATAAACATAAGTAAGCCTAGAATAGTCATCCACAAAAATAACAAAATACTAAAAACCACCACGTGTAGAAACACGCACAGGACCCCAAATATCTGAGTGAACTAAATGAAAAGGACGAGACACTCGACTCTCGACTCTAGGAGGAAAAGAAACACGATGATGTTTACTTAACTCACAGACCTCACATGGCAAAGACTGAAGACTACGACACGACGGGACTAAGTGCTTAAGAGTCTGAAGGGAGGGATGACCAAGACGGCAATGATGCTCATAGGGAGAAACGGAAGTCTGAAGAGCAACGGAGGCAGGAGGTTCGCCAGTGTCAAAATAGTAGAGACCACCACGCTCAACACCGCCACCAATCTTCTTCCCCGTCTGGAGATCCTGAAAAACACAATAACCAGGAAAGAAGGTAACCGAACAATTTAAGGATTGGGTAAGTTTACTAACAGACATAAGACTATGGGGAAAACGAGGGACATGTAAAACAGAATCTAAGGTAAGAGAAGAGTATAAAATAACAGAACCCAAACCAGCAATGTCAGAAGAGGAACCGTCGGCTAAGGCGACACGAGAAGGCTTCACAAGAGGACGAGAACCCGAAAGGTGGATGGAGTGGCCAGTCATATGATCAGTAGCACCAGAATCAATAACCCATGGATTATTAGAGGCCAGGCCAGCAAAGGTGGAGCATTTCTGAGCGAACGTAGCAGTGGAAGAGGAGGATGTATGAGGTGGCTGGGAAAGCAGGCGATGATACTCATCCTCTGGAATAGTAACAACACGAGGGACGGGGCTGGGCACAGAAGTAGGCAACACGAAGCCATCATCCTCAGAAACGGTAATCTGATGCGCAGATGGGCGGCCATGAAGAATCCAACAATACTCAACCGTATGATTAGTACCATGGCAATGAGTGCAGTAACGAGACCCACGACCACGAGGACGACTACTAGTACCCGAATCACGACTACGAACAGACTGTACCGGACCACTGCTACCAGAATCACGACCAAAGCCACGGCCAGGGGGACCACGACTGCCGCCCCCTGACTCTCGACCACCACGGTCAAAACTACGAGAAGAAGGACCACCACGAGGAACCGTGGTAACCAAAGCCGATCGGGCAGCAGGAGTCAAATCAACAGCACTGGGGTCAGAAACAGAGGCCTGGCGGACTCGACTGAATACCTCACTGAGAGAAGGTAAATCTCTATCACCCAAAAGGTTAGACCGGATAGAATCATAGGCTGGCGAAGGTAACCCAAACAGAAAATGAGCCACCTGCAAGCGCTCACGCTGATGCTCCATAACCTGAATATTCGAAGAAATGGGCTCACAAGTGTTGAGCTCCTCACAAACACCACAGAACTTAGCATAATACTCCTCCAAGGATAAGCTGCCAAGCTCAAGAGAAAAGAATTGTTGATGAAGAGCATAAGTCCGACGGAGATTATCAGCCCCAGAAAACATCTCCTTAACTTTCATCCATACTTTCTTTGCAGTAGATAAGAAAACCAGAGTATTCTTAATATTTTCCTCCATACTATTCCAAAGCTCAACCCGAATCTTAGCATCCGCAGGAACCCATGCACCATATGATGCAGCAGTCGCCGCGGGAGGGTCATCAGTAAGATAATGGTATTCTGATTCCCCCACATAATAGACCTCAACAGCCTTAGCCCAAACAGCATAATTTCGACCATTCAACAAGGTAGAAGTAATAGATAACCTCTCACGAGATCGAGAAGAACGACTAACAGCGGAAGTAGAACTAGAGACAGACTCAGTACCGGAGCCCATTACAAATAAAGACAAGTGCCAGAGAAAGCAACAATCAATAAACAATCAGTACCGGAGGCTGCCACTATAATCTCATGTGAGCCCAAAAAACACCAACGGGTCTATCAATAAACAAACATATCAGCAGCTGAATAGAAACCACTGAGGAACAAGAAAACGTGAACCAGACGGAGGTAAAAACACCATTATCGAAGACAGAAGGTGAGTATTAACGGAGATAGAAGTAACAAATCAACAAATTACGTCCGAAAACAGAAGAGATACCGCAAAACTGTAATGAATCCATAGATCAGAGTCTGAAAAGAGCAAAAAATCAAGAAATCCAGGTCGTCCGAGTACAGGCAGAGGCGCAAGAGGCCGGAAAGAGCTGGGCTTGGGTCGCTAGTGGTCGACAAGCCCTGGGTGGGCGTGTACAGTGGTCGCCGGAGGCTGGGTGGACGTGTACAGTGCTCGCCGGAGACTGGGTGGGCAAGTACAGTGCTCGCCGGAGTCTGGGTAGGGCCGAGGAGGGTCGCTGGAGGCTAGGGTGACGTCGGTGAGGGGTGGGGATGGGTTCCAGTGGTAAACGGGCCTTGGGTGGGCGTGAACAGTTGTCATCGGCACTGTAGGTGGTAGTCGGCACTGATGTAGGCCTGGAGATGGCAGATTTAGGGCCAGAGGGGGCTGATTTAGGGGGTTTGGTGGCAGTCGGCACTTGATTGAGGGATAAGGGTGACTGGTGACGATGGTGGGGGGTGGAGCTGTCGTCTATGGCGGCTATCGAAGGTGAGGGTTTAGGGTTTCAAGGGCGGTTTACGAACCCGCTCTGATACCATGTTGTTTGGAGAGAAAAAGTGTGTAGGGTGATAAAATGACCCTCACACATAATCATTTATTTATATAAAGAGATAGTTCATTACACAATATAATCAAGCAATGTGGGACTAAACACAATATACTAGTATACTAATATACTAGTATTCCAACATCTTCTTCCTCTTCTTCGTTGATGAGATTCTTCTTCTTCTTCTTCTCTTGTGTTTCTTCTTTGCCTCCTCGCCGACTACCATGTCGTTTCGGTCCAGTTCTTCGGGTGATGCCATAGAGAGTTGCGGAGAGAGAGAGAGAGAGAGAGAGAGAGAGAGAGAGAGGGGCCGGGGAAGACGTAGAAGACGAACAAGTTTTTAGGATTTTAGGTTACGGTAGAGAAGTTATTCTGTGGTTCTGGACCACCTACTAGTTTTGGTCGGGAAGAATAGAAGTTTGACACTTCATGATCCATTCTTTTTCTTTTGACCGTCGTAAGAATGTGATAACCACCTAGGCTAAGCTGCCATGTGCTGATTTTGTTGAGTCGAGTAATGGCCATGATGTAGGAGGGTTTTAGGACACTTAGAGTATTGCCGCCGACAATAGGAATCGTGGTGGTTTTGGGTGGGCAAATAAGAATATTACTTGCATATGGGCGCAAAAAAGAGTGGAAAGAATGAGAAGAAGAAGAGAGAGGAAGGAAATCAGCCCAAACCCCAATCACGAAGAAGGTGAGGAAGAGGAAGAACTACAGCCCAGACCCCAATCACAATGGCCTCAGCCTTGTAAACTCTATTCATTAATCAACTCTGTGTTGGAAAGAAAGATTACATCCATGATCCATGCTTATAGGCTAAACAATGGCCTTTTGAAGTCCTAGAAGTTCAGTGACATGAACCTAATCAATGAACACATTTAACAAGATAATGAATGAACGTAGATATAAATGTATACATAGAACATACTAACAATTAGATGCAAAGAACTAAAATGTCTTCAATGCATACATTGAACTTTGTAACATGCGTTTAATGCATCTAGATGAATACTAATGCAAGCACAAAATTCTTGATTAGAGTCTCTGCAATTACCAAAATACCCTCATCTAGCAATTTACTATCTTTTGTTGTCATCGTCAGTCCAGAAAGTCCTCAAGTGACAAAGCTTAAGGGCATTCACGATAATCAATGCATTCCATTGCTACCAACCCAGTCAATTTCAAATGCCCTGAACAACAAATAATGATCAATGCTAACTGCCAAGCACACTGCTTTATCAGCAGCATTCAGTTGCCCTTTTATTAGAGTTGCAACAACCAAACTATAAGATTCCAAAACAAGGGAAAACGTCTAGTCAGGTTGATAACCCAACACTTCACTAGATGGACTTATCTCCCAAACCGAAAAATCCTTATTCTCAGGTTTCGTTTAAAACTCCAACCAAAGATGTTTCAGACACATTATGGTGAAAACTCATCAAAACTATAACAGCCTAATTTAACAAAAGTGAGCTTAGAACTACATATCAACAGTCGTCTTAATTTCCAAAACGAAGTTCAAGGAAAAAACCTACAACTACCTACAGATAATTGGGCAAGTAAATAAACCGAGTTTAATAGAAACATATGACAAGGCTTGATAATTGGGCTGTGAACCGGGGCCCAAATTGGGCCAACTTGTTCAGTTTCCTCAGCTCCGCGACATCGTTCTGAGCAACGGTAGAAGGGCCATCCAGGTCAAGGGCTCTGGTTCCGTGGAGAGAAAGGCAAGTAAGGATAATCACGTCCTCCAAAGAGAGGCCTCTTTCCCCAGGCCCATGAGAAGGAGTGGGTGTTGATGCTCTAGCGTGAGAACGTGTGCTCCAAATTCCTATGTGACACTCCATGCTGCGGAATGCTCAGATTCCGCGACACCATGACGGCGTCGAAGGTGCTGGTTGTAAGGAGAAGCTGCTTTCGAGTAGGGTCATTGACTACTTCGTCAACCCAATTTGGCCAGTTGGTGGGTGGGGCAGAGTGAGCCTCAAAAAGACATTCGGAGTGGGGATAGTCCCCGCGCTCCACACGGAGCCTAAGGACAGATTAACGAGTTCCGCGCGT
This sequence comes from Rhododendron molle, assembly GCA_025413875.1. Taxonomy (NCBI): domain Eukaryota; kingdom Viridiplantae; phylum Streptophyta; class Magnoliopsida; order Ericales; family Ericaceae; genus Rhododendron; species Rhododendron molle. The sequence goes on along the minus strand of CM046395.1, from coordinate 12,038,247 downwards.
TCTAGCTCGACGGGGCTCGTAAAGTGGGTTGGATTCGCCAAAGGGGCCCCTTCGACGGGGTAGGCCTCCGTGAGGGCCCAGAACGGATCCGCAATGGTCCGAAGATAAGAGCCCTTCGCCATTCCTCCGGCTGGGGACGGGCTCTTCGATGATCAAATTACGCGCCATGAATGGTAAGTCAGGAGAGAAAGGTGATTTCTATAGAGCGGATGAGAGAGGAAATGATTTTTGATCGCAGAAGGAAAGAGAGAGACAAAGAACGTTTGGTGGGGAAATAATGAATGAAACCCCTTAGATATGGGGTCATTTAATGGGCATTAATAACGCCCGTACACCAAAGGTCACCACAGTTCATGAAGAGGCACCATCAAAAGGCAAAAAAACCTCCCGTTTCGCAGAATGGCTCGTAGGTGTCCGCGAAAGATTGGAAGAGGCAAAATACGCACGTGCACAACATGCACCTGTTGTACACGCGCGGGGGCCATATGTGTTGCGGTCAAAATTGTCAACCTTTGACCCAAGAAGACCGTTTGACTCGCTAATTGGCCGAGGGCACGTGGCAGCAGGGCCCGCGCGACAGAGAGACTTTGTGGTCAAATCTTGACTTAGAAAAGATAGTTGACCACTCAATTACAAAAGAACACTTGTACAAAGCTTAAGGAAGTGTCTGCGGGGGAGCAGCCTCCGTGGGACAGAATCTTAAGCACGCGAAAGTCCGCTGAATATCGCGGAAGGAAGACGAGCCCCATTACCAGGGCAGCCCACGCAGTGGAAGACTGTGAATAAAGTTCCGTGAGTTGCTGCGATTTCAGAATTATAAGAGAGACTTAGTTAAATAATGTCCGGAGTTCCATTCGAGCCGTAAGGCAGGGTCCAGAAGGGCTCCGTGACAAGAGAATGATCGCCGCGGATCACGACCTTGCTCTAGCGGGAATGAGGGAGATTGTTATGGCTTAGGAAGGAGGTTGCGTTGCGGGGATCAGTCTTTCCCACAGGAAGAGCCTGCGTTTTCCCCAAGACCCAGAGGTAGAGGAGGGACACGTGTCGGGATTTTATATGAACGCCGTCATAGGCCTGACCTAGGCCCAGGTGTCCTATAAATACTCCTGATTTGACAGAGCTGACTTTTGACATTCCCTCTGATTTGACAAAGCTGACTTTTCCTAGAGAAAAGTGGTGAGCATTGAATTTAAGGAAGGAGAACATTCTTCCCCAGGGAAAAGTTGATCTCATTCGGTCAATCTAGGAAAAGCCAATTACTGCCCCCGCGGAAGAAACAAGGGATACGCTGCCTTTGTCTCTTCTGTACCTCTTGCTCCTTCTCTCACCCCACAAGATTACTGCCCCTTTCTCCCCACTAATCATCAACCAATCGCACCTCTCCGGCTCATACGCAAGCACAACTCAGCGGAAACCCAACCTACAATAATTAAACAACTAAGTTGATAGTATGAAATGAAGTGCATAACCAAATGTCTTACAAAAGGGTTCAAAACTTGGACATTAGGTAAACTCTAATATGGAAACTGGGGGTATAATGATGAACATTACTCACCAACCACGTAACATGTAAAATGCGCCAATTACGTACTTCGGGAACCGAAATAGGGGTCCAAGCCTCAACCCACCTCTTCGAAGTATTTGAATTCTAATCAACTTCTCGTGCTTATGGAAATGGACTATCGGACTTGTATAACACATCTGGGGTATACTTATATAGAGTGTCCAAACTAAAAAATTGTGATAAATTAGGACACTTTGGATTTGAGTGTCGGAGACATGTCCGTAGAGTGTCCAGAGAGTGTCGGTGTCCGACAAGTGTCCAACACCGACACTTGGCCATTGATGAAGTGTCCGTGCAACGTAGTCTATGTGTCTCTATAATTAATAAACCATCATATACAATTTAAAAAACAAAGACTTTTGTAAGCTTTAACAAGTGTCCATTACTTCGATTAACAACCCCGACCTGTATTACGACTATCAGATACTTGATGCACATAATCTGGTTTACCATACTTCTTCCAACAGTACGGCTCGGTATGATTAGTAGCATGACAATGGGTGCATTTGCGATCACCACGTCCACCAGTGTGACCACCACCACGAAAACTACCATTACCAATAAAACTAAGACTAGCACCTCTGCCAAAACCACCATTACCACCACTACCATGAACATTGCGGCTTTCACCTCGGCCGCCACTACGAACAGGACTGCGATAACTCTCTGGACCACCATTTCTAGAAACTAAGGCAGAGGACTCCGAAATGGGAGCCACAAAACGAGGCACATTAGAGGACTGGCCCAGAGAGGAGCGAGAAAGGCGAGTATGCATTAGCAGCTATAGGAAGAGTCTCACCAGCAAGTATTGGATCCTTGAACTTGCTAAGATCAGTGTCTAAACCAAAGAGCAAGGAGGCAACCATAAAATCCTCCTAATAACGTTGTTGTTGCTGTAAATCAGAAGTAAAGGGGCGATGTTGCAACAACTGATCCCACAAACTCTTAAGTGTACTGTAGTACTCAGACAATGACTTACCAGATTGCTTAGTCATAAAAATCTTCTCATAAAGCTTAAAAACTCTAGAAACATTATTCTGTTGGGAGAAGGAATTAGCAAGAGCATCCCAATTTGTTTTGATGTATCGCAAAACTCAATGGTGGTCGCAATATGAGGTCCCAAACTATGCCACAAACGACACATGAGATCAGAATCTTCTTCTTCCCACGCAGGTAATGAGGCATCACCTTTGGCAGGTGGGAGGTCAGTAATAAACTTCAATTGGCGCTTGCCACGCAAATAAACTTTCACCGCATGTGCCCAAGACAAATAATTCAGACCATCAAGCTTCTTGGAGGTAATGGATTTGGGCAACTCAGGAGTCACTATAGTTCTGCTTTGTGTCACTATTTGACTATCAGTTCCAGACACGTCAAATGAACTCCCAAGTGGGTAGGATTCAAATATCAGAAAAGTAACAACTCTCGAAACACAATCTATAACAACCAATAAATCCCGGTAGCCAAAATCAAACCAGAAAGCAACTGATATCTACCATAATAGCAAGAGAGCCACAACAGCAAGGGAACCAATAAGACTTAGCACAAACAACTGAGAGAGTAGCAAAAAAAAGAACCAAAAACCCCTGCTGGATATAAAATATGGGCTGCCAACCTCAATTTTCCACAAAAACGAGCCTAAAAATGTAGAAAAAACATGTAACAGCCATAGGTAGATGCTGGGCTATCAATTTCGGCACCCACAGGAGTGATTTGAACTTCAGAAGTAACGGGAGATGCACCAAATCACAGGTCGCAAAATAGGGTTCAAAAAACTCGAAAAACATTCAAAAATTCGTAGGACTGTCATATGAGGTCGAAAAATTCTGGAAAAATCACCATTATTACCACAAGAGGGAGACGATTCAACCCAAGTGATTTGCGACGATCGAGTTCGTACAGTACGATGACGTCACGCTGACGTCGTTAGCACTTCTGGCTACATTACAGCGATGTACTGAAGCTGCGTATTATTTTTTTAGGTTTGGATCGGCTGCTCTGATACCAAGTTGAATGAGATAATATGAATTTAGGATTTGTAGAATAGAATGGAAGAAGGAGGAAAAGAGAGAAAAGAACGTAAGAGGTAGAAGCGTTAACTAGCATCTACACTCCACAATATATTTATATCAAGATAGGAAGGGAATTACAAGAATACCCTACAACAACAACAACATTACATAACCCATTTAGTCCCCAATCATTGCGGGTATGGGCATTCTTATTTAGGGAATTACAAGAATACCGTAAATAAAATAAATAGAGTTAAGAAATAAATAAAGCAAATAAGGACATTCTTCAACAACATCCACCTCAAAACCAATTTGGCAATGATGGGAAAGGCCGCCGAGGCACATATACTAGTTTTGGAGAAGATATTAACCGATGTGGGATAAACTCCAACAGTACCGAACTGTTCAGTATTAAATAAAATAAGTTACTCTTGGCCTTAGTTGCATGGAGGGGAGGTGGGAGCGGGTGCGGGGGAGTAGGGGAGCTCCCAAGTTTGGGAGCGTGTACAGATATTACATTAATAATATAGAATACAATCTGCACTTTAAAAGTACAATATTTTATGGAATAAAATTAGGGAAATTTATAGAAATGGTCCTTCTAGTTTCATTTGAGTCTCATTTTCGTCCTCCAAGTATTAATTGCAACTCTTTTGACCTTCAAGTTTGGTTTTTGTACCAAATCGGTTCAATTGGTAACTTCTATCAGACAAATTGGACGGAAAAAATTAGATTGATCGCAGTTTGGACGTTGCAGTTCGTACCAAGTTGGTCCAATTGATAATGTCTGCCGTCAATTTGATTTTTTCTGTCCAGTTTGGCTGACAAATGTTATCAATTGGACCAATTTGGTACGAAAACCAAACTTGAAGGTCAAAAGAGTAGCAATTGATACTTGGAGGATGAAAATGAGACTCGGTTGAAACTAAAAGGACCATTTCTATAAATTTCCCATAAAGTTATGGTTCAAGTCCACCATAAGTGTAAGAAATGGGCTAGTGTTACAATATATGGTTTTCTTTTTAAGATATCATGACTTGAGTTATATATATGTGTTTATCAAAAAACCAATTAATAAAGGCAAGTGATAAATTCCTGGTTTCTATACAAGGATCGTACAAAAGCTCCCATCTTCATACGGAGCTAGGTCCTACCTCAGAGGGAGCTGGCTCTCATGAAGCTCCTTAGTTGGGAGCGTAGGAGCGTGCTTCTATGGTGAGAGCGGCACCATTTTGGAGTTCCCTGCTAATAAGGTCTAGTCTTTCAAAATGCTACTCATTACAGATATCTACTGATGTGAACCAATCATTAAGGAGTCTCTATTCTTGGTTCCATGTTGTCGATCATCGATAGAACTGCTAATTCAATATTTAATGACTAGCATTCCAGAACACATCCGGAAAAAGGGTTTGATTGCTAGTAGTGCTGCACTCGGGGTAGCTTGGCATGGCAGTGGACCCTTCTAACTTGAAAAATCTTGATCCCATTTACTTGGGGTCCGGTCCGCTACAATGCTATATCATCATTGAATCTGAGGGGTCTTTTACCCGTTGTTTTGCTTACTTATTCTGTAGTTTCTAATATTTCCTCCATCTACTTGTCGTTTGTTATACTGATTTGGGAGGTCCCATGACATTTTGCCAATTTTTTTTTTTTGGTAAAAAGGGATTTTATTACCAAAAAAGGAGACAATATACAAAGAAACTAAGGGGCATACCCCAGCAAAACTGGACACCAATACATAGAAAAACAACAAACAAAGGAATATCCTAACTACTACTAACTACATAACTTTCTCTGAGATGTGCCAATCACTACTTAAGATTCTATTCACAGGGCTACGACCACAGTTTCTCCAAGAGAACACTCTATCACGCACGTCTTTAACGATCTGCTCATAAATGGAATCCGGACAGTATTGTTTGTTGCCAAAAATTGAGTCATTCCTAGCCTTCCAAATGTAATACACAGCCCCAGCCATAGCTAGCTTATAAAGAGCAGAAGGGAAACCTTTCTTCTTTAGGTGTTGCACAGCCCATGTAATTTCATGCTCCCACTCCCTTGGGCGCCTAGACATGTGAAACAAATGGAGAATTCGACCCCAAATAGAAGCTGAGAAAGAACAATGAAATAAGAGATGCTCATGGGACTCAGTCACACTTTGACAAAAAACACACTGAAGGTCCACGCTCATCCCCCATGATAAGAGAAATATAAGTTGAGCGAAAGGGGCAAGAGTCGAACTTTGTTCACCTGAGATTTTGACGGCTTGCTTGACCACTGCGCCAAGGCTATTGCCTGTCATTTTGCCAATTTGAAAGGTCAATTTTGAAATTATTCACATTATATCATTCCCTTTTGAAAATTAAATTCAAATTTCGAACTCACTGGGTGACTAAAGGGTTCTTTAAAAAGTTGCAACTTTTAGACTATGTTTGGTAACGCTGCCACTTTTCTATTTGTTGAAATCAATTTTTACTTTTTCTCAAAAAAAAAGTAAAAATAGAAACCGTGTTTGTGTCAACTTGTTTAAAAAAAAAGAAGAGAGCAAGCAGAGTCTTGTTCCATTTTTTTCATGCCAAAAACAGGGACATGTGCATAGATAATGTGGTGGAGGGGGTCACATGTGGCCTGTGGGTTTGGAGATTCTCACTCTCTCTCTCTCTCCTTCTTCCCGTTTTTCTCTTTTTGGTTCGTTTTTCTTTCTCCTCCATTTCTCTTGTCCATTTCTGCTCCCCTCTTCCCCCCTCTTAGATTGCTTTTACAGAAAGTGAAATTGTAAAGCTAGATCGAGTCTCTTCGACAACATCAAAGGTTGGATCTTCATCTCTCTCCCTCCATCGTAGAAGTTTGGGTCTTCATCTGCTTCTTGATTTTGCTTGGAAATCCCCATTACTTCATCCTTTGTTTTGATTGAACTTTTTGGGTTTTGAAGACTCTTGTGTAATCTTTTCTAGAGCTTCTGCTAAAGCGGGGTCGATCGAGATCAAGATAGCACTGGCGTCTAGCGTGGAGTTGGAGAAAGTCAGAGAGAGAGAGAGAAACAGTGGAAGTTGGTTTTTGCTTTGGGCAAGACTTGAACCTGTGTCTTGCGTGGGTAAGGTGCTCTGGGCACTGTAGTGGAAGATTTGGCTGCCGATTTTTGCTTTTAGAAATAGTGGAAGCTCAGTTTTGCTACTTCTCCAATTTTCAAAAATTTTGAAAGTCATTCTCTCTTTTGCAAATGAAAATAGACATACAAACATACTTCCACACCCAGTTTTTGAAAATTCTGAAAAAGAAAACAGAAAACAGAAAGTGAAAGTGCTACCAAACATAGCCTTTAAAGTCAAAATATTTTGTCTCCTTAAATAGTTGGATTCCCAAAATAGACCAATATTATGCGGCGGAAGTAGTAGTAGATAATTAGACTATTAGCTGTAGGAGTGGCAAGTTAGTGGTGATACTATCTAGTTGTAGACTTGTAGTATCTTAAGAGATTCATACTTGATCTTTGCAATTTGTTTGATGTCAGGGTGAAGTTAACTGTGTCAAATGTGATTCAACGGGTTCATTACTTGCCTCTTGCTCTGTCGACAACACTGCAAAGGTGATTTGTGTTACCTTTTCCCCCTTTTTTTGGAAAACAGATTTACACTTGTTTCTTAAAGAGGACTGGTATCGTTGATTCTTGCTAATGCCTACTTCATGCGGTATGTTTGCTTACCGTTTCTCATCTTCTTTTGTTTCTTAAAGTGGCATGTTATTGTTGATACTTGCTATTAGCCTACGGGTCCTGTTCTAAGTTGATTTTTCCTCATATTGCATTTTGGTTCCTAACCAATACTTTTTTTGTTTATTTGCTTCCAAGGGACGGTAAATATCTTGTGTTTGAGTTTTCTATTGACTCGAAATTATGTGCAGATATGGAGCTTGAAGCATATGTAATTTGGTTCTCAGGAGTAGGGGTGTAAACGAGCCGAGCCGAGCTTGAGCTCGGCTTGTTTACTTAACAAGCCAAAAACTCGAGTTCGAGCCTTAACGAGCCGAGTTTAGTCATTTAATAAACAAGTCTCTTTAATCGAGTTGAGCCTCCCTTAACGAGCCGAGCTTTTGTCGAACGAGCCGAGCGGAGCTCGGCTCGTTTATTAAATGAGCCGAATAGTTGAGCTCGAGCTCGGCTCGTTTACTAAATGAGCCGAGTCTTAACGAGCCGAACCGAGCCGAGCTTGCGAGCTACTCGGTTCATTTACAACCCTACTACTCAGGAGATACATACCATGAGGTGTAGTCCTACTGGATCAGGCACGAACAACCCTGGCCAGCAGTTACTATTGGGAAGGTATGTTGCATATCATAAATTGCTACTTTACTAAGCTCACTAGTTTTCCTTGGGCATTAATCTCCAACTCCACTGTTATTTGAAGTTGTATTTTGACTTCATTTTGTTTTTCTGTTTACATTTTTGGGCAAGCAAGTTATCACTTGCCAACTCAAACTGCAAGAGAAAATTCTTGCGGGACTCGTCTTAGATTGTGTTTCGTTTCGGCGAATAATCAGTTTTTGGTGTTAATTGCTGTGGTTTTTCATTGTCATTATGTTCTGTTTTTTTTTTTTTTTAAGGTTAGGTCTCTTGGGTTGATGGAAAATGTTTTGGGCTTCTAATTAATGCTTGAGTTTTTTTTTTTTGCTGATAAAAAAAAAAATTGCTTGAGTTTTTAGTCTGGTCTTTTTTGCTTCACTTTTGGGTCGAGCATTGGTGGAAAAATTTGATTGCAATTTACTATTGTGCTGCTCTTGTGTGCTTGGGCTAAGAGAGTGCTGATATTGCTGAACTGATGTTATACTTAGGCTCCGTTTGTTAGGGCGTAAAATATTTTCTGGTAAATTGTTTTGGGGTGTGATTTTGCCACTCCCCTTTGTGTCTATATAAGATGATTTGTTTTGTGAGAGAAGGGAAGTGACATTAACATAAAAGGGCAAAAATCAATACCTATTTTCCGGTGTTTGGTTGTATAAAAAAATGGGGAAAACATTTTACTTGTAAAACATTTTCCATTAATTGGATGAAAATGACTTACCCTTAAATTTTCAATAAGTTATTTTCCGAAATGAACACGCTGCCTTTTATTGCAATTCTCACTGCTCAATTCTCTAGATCGTCAATCTTGACCCATGTCAATTTTCTTATTCTCAGATCTATCTCTCTCCCTCTCTCTCTCTCTTTCTCTCTCTCTCTACACTATTTTGTCAATTTTTGAAAATATTCTCTCTCTACGCTATTTTGTTAATTTCTGAAAATATTTTTCAAGTGCCAACCAAACATCGGAAAATAAAAGTTTGAAGTTTATTTTTTGAAAAAACATTTTACATCGAAACAAACGGAGCCTTAATTCCTTGTATATTCTAACACTCTTTTCCTTGTCTATTAAAGATTATTTGTTTTGACATTGTTTCCAGTGAATCATTTGCCTCAACAGTTAAGCTTCTGAATGTCAAGCTGAGGAAACTTATTTGTAGCTTGAATGGCCACAGCTACGGAACTTACATGGCCTTTTTCAAGTTTCATTGCAGAGAGAATGCATGTAAAAGTTCGAATAATTATCCATGATTAGCAAATTGGGATCATTTGTCACATTCTTGTTGGCATAGTAAGCCACTGTTCGGTTTCAATTTCATTTTGTACATCAGAAGTCTATCTAACTTATCTGTTGGGTGGTTCTCATTTCGTTGAAGACGTCACATGCTAGTTGCTACTATGCACATGATTTTTTGTTTTTTGATGTTTCGAAGAAGCGAATGAGAAGGTGAGACCTCGAAAGGGATTAGGGTTTCTCTCATATTCATAGTAATTCATGCCATTAGACCTAGGGCTGCACTACTAGGTGTCTGAATTCTAGGAAAATCCAGTCCAGCATCATCGTCTCTATTTTTATTTATTGCTAGATTGTAATTAGCTGTCCAAAATATCTTTACCAGGGTGCTATTGGTCCAGATTTTCTTAATTCATGCAAATGTCGGCAATACTTTTTTTTTTCGTTTATGACATGGAGCAGTTTCATTCATAAGCCCAACGACACGAAAAGGTATTTCAGCACCAAGACAAATTAGACAATGGCGAAATCCTACACAACCAATCTAATCATATACTGTGACATAAACTACAGAACCACAACATTGTAACACCTATGCCTTTTAACTAGGGGCGAGCTTCATGCTCTATTAGCGCATGCTGCATTGCTTCATAACTCATAAGTTTCACGGCAAACAAACAACCAGTTTCGGTATGGTGACAGTCTAAGATAAAGGCAACATGTCACCCCAAAGTTTGGTTAGACTCTATAACCAAGGTGAAAGAAAGCATCAATAAATCCACAACAATTGAATAAAGACAAACATAGCCCAATGAGATTCCCCAAAAGCGCCAGGATTTCTCAGATTTGCTCTCCTCCATGAAACAGGCAGTCTGATACCCTAGGCGAGTGTAGAAAAAATGGGCGATAAAATAATCCTGTTTTGGAAATGCAATACTAGAGTGAAGAAACCCAATTATGCCAATACTGGAATGACGATATCCAAACAAATACTTCTGTTGCATGCATGTTGTACTCGATTGAATCCAATTTTCCAGCATTCATTTGATTCGTAGATGTTGCAACAGTCATATGTCCCGAATAGAGAGTTACTGTGATGCTTGTGAATTCTGAACTATGTTTTCGTACAGTGGTTCGCGTGATGACCCTTGGTCAATGCAACTGCTTATGATTGAATATTTGTTGATATTTCCTTACAGATAATCCCTCGCTTTCATAAACAATGCCTGTAAAATCATTCTTGCACTGATTGAAGTTTACGTAAATGAAATTACCAGCGATCCTGTGTATTCTGTTGCTTTTAGCCCCAATGGTGAGTATTTAGTCGGTGGATCTCTTGATAAAGCTGTGCACTATTGGTCTTTGAAAGAGCACAAGATCGTGAAAACCTGCACCAGCAATGGGGGTATTTTTGAAGTCTTCTGGTATAAGCAGGGGGACAAGATTGCTGCCTCTTTTGCTGACAACACTCTGGGCTTGTTCGTTTGGATTACTCAAAATTTCTGCGCACGGTCCCCAATAAAATTTCTCTGACATTAGATTGTAGGGACTTGGAACTTTCTCTACTGCGTTGGATGTTGGGGATTCTATTTCCGTTGTGAATAAAGGTGTTTGACTAATTTTATTTGGGATAATAACTTGGGCAGAGTCCACTTTCACCCTATGTGATTATCGCCATGTGCAGATATCCTCCTCATGGTTCAAAACTGACTACATAACCTACCTGTGGTTTTGCAAATGTGCGGATAGACCTCCTATCGTCATGTTTTTCATCCATATTAACGGAAGTGTATCTCACACGCCTCTAGAATGTAATTTGAGTCGTTCATAATGTATTAAATAAATAACATAGTATCTCCGTAAAAAATTATCTCGATCAGGTATCAATAACCCAGTGATTAAATTTTTAATAAATTGAAATTTGAAATTATAATTTTATAACAAAACCGATTCGACCATGAGTTTTTTATTTTTTGATTGATTTGAATTTTGGCATAAATGTAGTACTCGTCAAAATTTACAATATAAACGGTTTGGATTCAATTTTTGGTATAGGGGATGGTGTGGTTAGATTTAAAAAAGAAGAAGAATTAAGGAACATGATGAGGGTATATCGGTCTTTTAATATTGTGTCTGTTAATATCGATGAAAAACACGACGGTAGGGGATCTATCCACACATTTTCAAAATCACAGGTAGATTATGTGATTAGTTTTGAATCATGAGGGAGGTATCCGCACATTGTGATAACCACATGAGGTCAAAGTGGACTTTACCCCAATAACTTTGGCATTCATAGTTCTAATTTTAAATGATGACCAAGTTGCTGCATTGATGAGGCAGATTGGTAGTTAATTATGCATAGATTTACTTGAATTGACAAAAGTAGAATAGGATGGAATTACCAGAAGCTACAGGATAGAGATTTCTCTATGAATAGAACTCTCTCTCTAACCCTTCTCTCTCTTCATAGTTTCCTCGCTTAGGGTTCTCCGCCGCGGGGGTGGGGATCCCGCCGCCCCTCTCCCCACCCCCTTCCCGTCGTTCTTTGCCTCCGTGCACCTCCCTCTTCTTCGTCTGGCGTGGATCTTGGATCTACTCCATTCCCTCCTTCGGTGCTGTTGGTGTTTGGATGGAGCGCTGGCCGACGTCGCTCCTGCCTCCGGCGGCGTGTGTGGTGTGGTACTTTCTTCAGCGTCGTCGGCCCGTGTTGTGGTGGTTATGGTGGCAGTCGAGTCCTCTGGGTTCCGATTGGATGACAATAAGCGAGATATGCGACGGTTTAGGAGTTAGGTTTTGCTTTAAGTTGCTGGTTATTTCGCTGGTTTCATCTGGTTTGTCTCCGGCCGGTTTCCCCAGCTCAGATTTGTATCGGCCTAGTTCTCTAGGTCCGATTGGTGTGGTTGGTGGGAGAATAAGGGTCAGTTTGATAAAATTAAAAACTGAAACTGAAAGCTGAAAATTAAGTACTAAAATCTGAATGCTGAATTTTTTAAGTTGAAAAACTGTTTGATAAATATATTAAGTATCCTTTTCTCATACTCGAAACGACTTTCAACCCTTCTCTCTTCTTTCTTTCTCTAATCTTTTTCCAGAGAAACCCTAGCCGCCGTTGTTTGCTTGGGGGGGAGGCGCCGCCTCCTCCCCCGGGCGCCTCTCTTTGTCTTCATTTTTCTTCTCCCCCTTCTCTTGCTGGCGCTCCTCTCTTCTGTGGGCTGTTGTTCCCCCCTCCCTCTTCCCCTTCTCTCCACCTTTCTCGTTTCCACCCCTTTCCCCTTCCGGTAAGATCCCGTCGGATACTCTGCTGGGTGTATCCTATTCTGCTGGCATTCTGGATCCCGTTGTGGACTGCCGTTCTACCTTGTTGGAGATAGCCGGTCTCTTACCTAGCGGCGGTGTGATGGTGCGATTTTGCTGGGTTGTTGGTGGCGATGCTGTGAGTGGATATGGTGTGTTGGGATTGGGCATGGCGGCAGTAGGGGCTGTCGTGATTCCTGTGGTTGGTGTGGTGGTTGTGGCAGCAGTGTTGCGGTGGCTGTTTTGAGTGTTTCGGCAGGTTAGGGTTTTGATTTTGTGTTTCGTTTTTGTTTTGTCCGGACTCTTGTCCGGTTATGTCTGGATGTTGAGGCCGATTTCTGTCCAGATGTTGGTCCGGTTTTTGTCCCGGTGGGTCTTCCCGGGTGGTTTTTGTAACAACCCGAAATTTTCGACCGTATTTTTTTTTAAATAATAATATTAATAGCCTTAATAATAATGATAATAGCTTTATTTATCCTAATTATACCTTTTTAATTAGAACAATTATTTTGTTAGATAAATACCTATAATTATCTAATTCTATTTTTTTTAATTGCATGCATGCATACAACTCTCACATCTCTCCATCTCCTACTCCTACTCAATCTCCACTCCCGTCCGACTATAGTGCCCATAATCGCGTCAGATTCAAGGCCCCAAAAGGGTACAACTTCGGTAATTCTATTTTGATCGAAATACTCCTCAATTCTTTATATATACTTCATTACGTCAACCCTAGGGTTCCCCACGAAAATTATCACGCCTCAACAGTCCAAAACCGAGAGAAAATCAAAGGGAATCGAAGCTCCAAATTCATGGAGTTCTAGAGAGAGAAAGTGAGAGAAATAAAAGTGGGTTTCGCACCTAGACCAACCCGGAACCCAAATTGATCGTTCCAATCTCCTTCTACAAGCCCAAGCATTCACGAACATCAACCAATTCAGCCCCGAGGTTCCCTGATCAAGAAACCCGAAGCTTTCGTTCCAAATTGTCAAGTTTCGATCGAAAACCAATTCAACGCGATTCGAGGTATTATAATTCGATCCGAAGCCTCCTCTAAGTATATTTAATGTTTTTAAGCATAACCCAATAGCCCTTAGGGTCCCATGCATCAAAAACATGCAAGAAAACAACAAAAACCGAAACCAGCCGCGAACCTTGCGGCCGCGACCTTCGGGCTCCTCCACCGCAAGAACCAGAGAAACGGAGTTCGCGGCCGCGAACTCCATTCGGCCAGCCGTGCGCCAGTTTTGGGTTTTCGTTTCGAATTGATTTTGCAACCCTTTAAAACATCGATTTTGACCCCAATTTATTTTTCCTAGGTTACCCACACTCTAAAGATCATACCTTGTTAGTTTCATATTTTATTTATTTAATCTTCTATTTACTTAATTTTTATTCGTAATCGTGTAAAAGTTTATAAACTAAAAATCATTGCGACCTTATAAACTACTCTATAAATCCCCAAACTATTTTTCCTAAACTCCTAACATATTAGAGATCATAACTTGCTGACTTCATATTTTTTTTTATGTTAATAGCTATTTATTTTATTTTTGAATCAAAGGTGCAATGAAAAATAATTGCGACCTTACAAAAAATGTTTTTAACATCTAAAATATTTTTATTAGACTTCTGACATCTCAAAGGTGATATTTTATTAAAATAAAATTTTATTTATTTAATTAACCATTTATTATTATTTACGCGTTGTTTCTTGATAATAATACTTTAAAATATTATAAAAGAGGTTAATAATTCCGAATAATTTTATTTAGACTTCTTACAGTCCTAAGATGATACTTTGTTAAAATAAATACATTTTTAATTATTTAATTATTTATTATCTATTTATCCTACTTTTGACTATTAACTAAATCTTTTTATTTAAAATAATTCCGTGAGCATCCAAACCCAACTTTTAGCACTCGAACTTATTATAGAGGACAGTTAGGACCTTTATTAAGGTTACGATAATTATTCTAATATTTTTACCTAATTAATGTATTTAATTAGTGTTCAATTAACTTAATTATTTATAAATAATTAATAGAAGCCTAGAAAATTATTTTTAAATCTTTATTAAGTAATTCATACATTATTACTGATTTTGTGGCCATACAAGATTAAGGGCAACGGCCCAGTCATAAAAAGTTATGTGATTGCATTGTCTAATAATTGTTTTGATCCGTCTGTTATTCGTTTTTAATTATTATTGAGATTGATATTGTGTTTATGCTTAATTTGAATGTTAGATTGGACCCTAGGGACATGGGGTGGTATACGATGTAGAAATCACTTAAACGATGCTAAGTAATGGATAAATCGTGAAGTTTCTTTCTTTTTAGAGGTTGCCTACAGGCGTGATTTTGAGATCTGATGAGGTTTGTGCTGAGATTGATACTGGCGGGTGTCCAGTGATGAATTGATACTGGCGGGTGTCCAGTGATGAATTGATAGACTGGCGGGTGTCCAGTGATGATTGTGAAATGGTTATGATGTGATTTATAAGATAGGCGAACCCTAGCGATGTAACGGCATGATAAGCTTACCCTTTGTTGTAGTTATTGGGGTGCACACTCGGTATATAACTTAGGTGTATCTGCGACAGCAAAAGGAAGTGATCTCATGGGACGGGATATGGCTAGCGGTTGGGGAGGAAAGATCTCGCGGAGGGATCTTAGATTTCATGTTAAGTTAATGGATAGTAATGAATCAAGTTATGTGAATTATCTCTGTTTTACTTTTCGCACCATATATATCATGTTTGCCTGCTAACTGTATTGTAAGAGGGGTATTTGGATTGGATTATAGTTCGGGGTGAACTCTTTCACTCAGGCACAGATTTCCTGGCATCCGTGTCAGATTTTGCAGAAAATCAGGAAGAACCGCAGAATCCCGAAGGTGACCAATTCTATACCGAAGAGAATCCGGAAGTGGGTGTTGAGCCAGAATACGCTTGGGACCCATATCAATCCTAGAAGACGACTCTATTATCTGCTTAGCTTATTCCTTTAAAGACTATTTTTAATATTTTTACAATAGTTTGTAATAGATGAATCCTTAGGACGAATTATCTGTTTTGGATTTCAAATTGGATTTAGTAAATTTTTCGAGAATTAGTATTTAATACCTCCGATTTTACTTCCGAAAATCGGGGCGTTACAGTTTTGTTCTGATCTGATTTTTCCAGATCGGGGGACTGATTTCCACAGGTTTATTATTATCTTTGATTCGGAGCTTCGCCATCCCGAGACGGCAATATCTGGTTACTAGCTCCAAGCTAGCCGGCCATGTTGACGGTGTGAAGAAGTGAGCGTTTTGGCTCTTGCATAGGCGCTAGACATTAATTTCGCCTCTTAGTCTTTTCTTGTCATGTGTCTCTGTTTTTCTGTATTTGAGTGGAAATCTATACTTGCCGTATGTCCTGCTCTGTATTCGGAATTATCTGTAGATGCCGTATGACTTGATTAATGAATTTGCTTCTTCCGTAAAAAAAAAAAAAATTTAAGTATTGAATTAAAAAAATAATGAATTAAATTTACTTTCGATTCTCTCTTAAATTATTAATGATCACAATATATTTATGGTAATGGTGGAGTGATGATTGTGGTGGTGGTGGGTTGGTGGTGATGGAGCGATGGTGGTGGTGGTGGTGGTGATGATGGAGGTGGAGTGGTGAGGGTGAGGATGAAGTGGGAATGGTGGTGGTGTAATGGTGGGTGGCGGTAGAGTGATGGTGGTGTAATGATGGCAGTGGAGTGGTGATTGTGCAATGGTGGCGTTGTGGTAGGGGCGGCGGCGTGTAATGGTGGTGGTGGTGTGGTTGTGGGCTGGAGTGGTGGAGTAGTAGTGGTGGAGGTGGTGGTAGTAGTCATGGTGGTGGTTGTGCAATGAAGGCGGCGGCGTGATAGCGGTGGTGGTGGAGTGGTAGAGGTGGTGGTGATGGAGTGGTTGTAGGAGTGGTGGTCGTGGTGGTATGATGGTTGAATGTAAATACACAAAAACTCAGCCAGAATTAAGTAGCTCAAGGCTACTTAATTTTTTTCAACTTTTTAGCTTACATTTTAAGTAGCACTTAATTTGTTAAGTGATGTAAAATGTGATTATCAAATCTATTGAATTACTTAATCACTTAATTGATTCAATTGTAAGTGTTGAATATAGGTTATCAAACAACTCCTAAGATTAGGGGTAGGTTTTTCTTAAGTGTTTAATTACTTAATTACTTGGTGCTTGGTGTGGAGGTTGTCTACGATTGTGGTGTTGCTGGTGGCTGGGTGGATGGTGGTGGGGCGGCTGACGTGTTGATGGCTAGCAATCTTGCTCAGGTCAGCCCTCTCTCTGCGCTCACGATTCCACGGTCCTCGCGCGTTTGCAAATCTGTGCCATTTGTCGCTGGCGTATATCTTTGGAGTTCATCGGTGAGATTTGTAGCTTGTGGGGGTCGGTGGTGTTTGCTAAGCGGATTTCGAGTGGTTGTTTGCTATGTCAGATTACTCTTTTGTCACTGCGTGGATATATCGCTCCTCAAGAGGTTGTTCTTCTGTAATTGGAGTGAGTTCACCCGATCCTTTTGGATAACCCGAAAGTTGAGGTCTTTACCCAATCGTGGGTTCCGGATCTAGTTCTTGTACCGCATGTGGAATTTTTCTTAGTAATGGAAAGTTTCTTCTGATAAAAAAAAAAAAGAAAAAAAAAAAGAAAAGAAAAAAAGAAGTAGAATAGGACTATTTGTTGACGGTATACGACAGTATCGTGCTTGTACTTGCATAATGTTGTCTTCAATTTCGCGGAACAGCTTGTGTCATTATTGTAGCATGGTTTATTGGGATTGGGGGACCAGCAGGGTCAGCGTAGGTGCTGGCCCAACGAAATGGCACCGTTTGGCTCCTTCCCTTTTATTATTGCTTATTCCATGTTTGGTACTGCCAGTTTAATGCTTCTATTTATGATGGATGTGTAATTTAAGGATGAGGGGTGGTATTTTCTTTTGGGCAAGAAGTTGGAAATGCTGAGTAATAAATATGCTTTCTTTCCACTGTTCTCTGTTATACGGTCTTGAGTAGAATTCAACACCAAAAGTTGGCTATTGGAGCAAAAATGCTACTCACAACAATCTAAACACAACTCATGTAAAAAAAAAAAAAATTTTTTCTAAACACAACACCAAACACAACCTCTCACATACATGTGGGCTTCACACACACTATTATGTATGAGCCCCACATGTATGTGAAAGGTTGTGTCAGTTGTTGTACTTAGATTGTTGTGTGAGTAGCATTGTCCGCTATTAGAATAAGGGTATCCTCGTGCGTATGTACTTCATATTACTTTGGCACCCAGGCGATCTGGGACTTCGCTTTACACTCTCCCTCACACGCCTTGGGCTCACTCGGCAGCACTTGCCGCGTGTAAGCTAGAGACACGCACGTTACCATTCTCAATACTATGTCACACGGTCTTAGGTAGAACTCAATTCAAAAACTAGTTATTGAAGTGATGGTGTTATCATGTTTACATACTTCATATCACTTTGATATCCTGGCGATTTGGAACGTCGCTTCATTCTCATGGTATGAAAATTTGTTGCAGAATGAATGTTTGGATTTTCTCTGCAATGCTATAGATACAGACAAAGGCGCATAGAGTCGGACAAAGATGTGTTTGGAACCATCCGATGCGCATGAGTTTCACACGGTGGAAATGGCTCCCCACACATCGGACGATTCCGAAATACCATTCTGTCCATATCTGTGTGCACTTCCATCTGTGGCCGCAATTTTTTTGCTCCTGTAAAGGATTGTAATTAGTCTACAAATTGCTCATTTCAATGGCGAAATTTTGTTTGGCTGACTTGTTGAGGATGCATTTACCTCTGCTCAGTATTATAAATTCCTTTAAAGAGGTATACAAGTTACAATTAAGAATGCCTAATCTTGATTCCCAATTTCCTACCTATAGGCATATGATTGACTTTTGGCAGTAACATGGAGGAGAGCACATGATTAAATATCGCAGAAGTTTTGGATTTACAAAGGGAAATGATTTTGTCACTCATTTTTTTGTTAACGCCATTGCAAAAATACACTTGTATGAGAGTGGCGTTAACAAAAAATGGAGTGACAAAATCAGCAGTCTTTACAAAATATGGCTTCCTGTGTTTGTAAACATACTTTGATCCTCTCTAAGTTCTAGAAGTACTCCTCCAAAAACCATGGAATCACTCCACTAGTTCTCACCATGCACAATAGTTTCAATCATAGGTATAAGTAATCTTCACAATGTCTGATGAACGAAAATATCCTTTCTTATAAGTTAGCTTTTTTCGGATAAAAAAAAAAAAAAAAAGTTGGCTTTTTTTTCTTTGAAAGACTAATCTTGGCACTCCCGAAATTCAATTCCCGTCTTTGTCCATGGATAAAGGCTTGTTTTTAAAGCCGATATGCTGCATGAAATTTCGATAGCACTACTTATGCATATATGAGAAAACTTATGCATGAGAAATTTCTTTCTTCGGTAACTACTTTTCATTTTATCCAGGAGAAAAATGGCCCCAACAAGTCCAGTTCTGTGGTCACCAGGTACTTGTATTCTCCAGTCCTTCTGTTAAGGTTAGGGGCTTCAAAAAGGTCCCATTGTAGTGTACGTTTATTGTTTCAGCACATGTGAGTGTTAGGACCGGTCCACACACACAGTCCCACACCAACAAGGCCAATTTCGTCCCACTCCCAACTTTTTTGATCGGTTGTTGATTGTGCAATAAGAGAGCAGTTCATCTTTTGTTTTTGGCCCCTGAATGGGAGTTCTAAGCAACTTTGATGATTGTTATTTAAAGCCACTTTAAGAATTTGGAGTGGCATGCAACACTGCCGACTCGTGGTTGGTCTTCCTTTTTATGTTTATTTCATACGACTATTTTATAATAACCGGTTGTTCAGGCCGGCACCTCGACTAATTCTGGGGCGTTAAAGTCAAGGACCAAGCCAACCCTCTAGTGGATCCGAGGTTTGAAATATTTGGCTTCCGTAGGATTCAAACAAACAAACAACATCATAGAGGATAATCACATATTAATTTTCTCATGCTCGCTCCGCCAAACTGGATTGTGGTTGGTTTTTGTATCTGTCGAAAGAGATCCATTTGATGGCATGTGCTGGCTTTGAAAAGGACAGGTGCGAAATCATTGAAGGGGCTTCATATTATTCCTCATAATTAGCAACTCTTAATATTCAAGTATATCAACCACTTATAGTTTTTTTTTTTATAAGAGATAAAAGAGATATTCCCACGCCCAAACGGAACGAGAATAATCAACAAACAAATTCAAGTGATTGGCAAGAGGGACCCTCCCCTTTATCTCCTGGTGGAGGCTTGTGGATTGCAATGTGCAGTTTGCGCATTTTGGGACCAATTATAAGTGCATTCTCGTAATCGGCACTGTTTACATTTTGGAATTCATTGAGAACGCTGGTTGAATACCGATAATTTTTTTGCTTTCGAAACATTAACCTTAACGAAAAAGAGCTGCCGCATCGAACCAATTTTTTTAAAATATAAAATAATATGTGGTATGATTAAGTATTTACTGGTACCCGACGCTGTTAAAGAAGTTGAAGAAGAATGACTAGTAGAAAGGCATTTATAAAATAATAGGAGTGCCTAGGCTTGCGCTTGTCGTCGGCGTCCCTAGATTTTCTGTTAGCCTTTATCTTTTGGCGATAGCATAGTTCTAAGTGTAATCTGTGTTGTATTTCGTTTGATTAAACCCTTGTACTCTTTTTTTTCATATATATATATATATATATATGATGTTCTTCTTTGATGTCTAAAATAATAGGAGTGCCACACGTCTTGGGAGTTAGAAGAGGCCTTGGTGAGTAATCTTAATAAACTGATGACATAACTTTTGGCTAACCCGGCTTCAATCCTATTCTATATTCTACGCCTCCTTTTCGAAGCCCTTGTAGCCGATGAGAGATTCGAAGCTTGTCAGTACTCACTAGCAAGCCGGTCTTTGATTTTTAATAAGCTCTATGTTTGTGATAGAAATCTAAAAAGTGAATGGTTCCGTTATCAATGCAAAACGTAGGTGGGATCCACTAGCATGCATAATATTTTTTTTGAACGAAAACAAGAAGAATTTTATTGACAAGATATGGATTGCAAAAGGATAAGGGACCAGAGCAAAGGCACCACAACGCAAGAAAATTAAACATCCCAACTAAAGTTAAGTTAAGCAATTCAATATTCACCTCGATAATTTTGAAACTCATTTAATTTCCGATCAAGAGCACAGCTCACTATTTGGCTCAACTTAAATTGTTGAGAGAGAGAGAGGCTGCGGCCTTGTTCATTTACCATATTTACTTTGTTTTAATTTTGTTTTTCAATCATTATTCTACATCTTTCTCCAATCATTACCCTATTTTTTCAATTATTAATTTCATTTCTCTCTCTATCTTTCTCCACTCATTACCCCTCTCTCCAATCATTACCCTATTTCTCTCTCTACCCACTACCAAAACTAAAATACCCAAACGAACATGACCGTTATTTTTGTGGTTGTGTTAAGTGATGGGGCCTTAAGTTAATATGGCAATGCCACCAAGACGGGGACCCGTCCTCAGTTTGGCGAAAATAGGACAACTGTAAAAAGCCTTGGTGATAAGTGTCACTATTTATTTGGCATTTGGCAATAAAAAGACTCCTTTATTTGAGGAATTTTTCGGTGCCGGTTGGGTACTACGTCACTCGGCTACCCCAGCGCCACATCAGAGCCGTCTAAAAGTGTATTGGACGGTCCAGATTGAAACACTCTTTCTCCTCTCATTCCAACACACTCTCTCTCCTCTTTTTCTCTCCAAATCCGAGCCGTCCAAAATCGAAATGGGCGGTCCGGATGCCCCGAGCGAGCACCACGTGGTACCCGCTCGGCACTGAAAATCTTCTCTCTCTTTTTATGGTCCACAAAAACCCGTCGGTTTAGTGCCTGTCGTAGCCAGTAGAACATCTCTTGTTGGTATCACAACTTCGTTTTCTTCTTCTTTTAAATTGTTTAAGTGGGTTCACAGGAGTTGTTACAACATTGGCTGGCCTCACTAAAAGAAACCAATTGATGAGGAGATCGAGACATGTATGATGTTTCAAGCTGTGAGTCATCAATCCAACACCATAATAATCATTACCCACGTTTTCCTTTTTTAAGAAGCTCCATCTGCAAATTAAGCCCCTTCCTTTCGAATGTCCGGATTAGCTTGGGCGCACCTCGACTAATTCCGGGACCTTAAAGTTAACGACCAGATAAATCCTTCGGTGACTCCAAGATTTGCGTGTTTGACTTCCGTAAAATTTCAACATGCGACTAGACTACATGAATAACAAACATTTGTATGCTTTCTTATATCCACATGACCAAACCCTGTCTGCAAAGCACCTTGATGTGAGTCCATTATGAGAGAGAGAGAGAGAGAGAGAGAGAGAGAGAGAGAGAGAGAGAGAGAGAGATCAAACCAAGTCTTCGTGGGGAACACATGCAGAAGTGCTATTGGAGTAGTACATTACTAGTATTGAGTTTGAGTTGAGGACAAGAATTTGAGAATAATTACAAGTGGTTGTGACTGGTGAGTGAATGTCTCATAGTACTGTACATATAAATAGCCCACTCCGAGAAGAGATCCGCATCGATCTTCTTGTTAACAAATCCAAAGACAGAAGAGCCTCACTGATTTGCCTACTTATACTTCTCTTCAACATTATTGCTTCTATCAGTTCTCTGTCCCCACCTTCTCCCCTCTATTAATTCTATATACATCTTCATAGATATGTGGATATATATATATATATACACACACGTATACATATATGTATATGTTATACTCATTGTGTAGTTACAAGAAAACTTAGTTACGATTATGAATTCTCACTGATTGCCCTAGGTTCTACTTGTTGAAATCTCGTTCACCACATCCATTACTTGACTGTTGCTGCTTTGAATCCACAAACCTTCCGTTTGATACAAGACTAACAAATACAATTTTTTTTTTTTGAATAAAGACAAATCAAAAAGCCCAAAAAAGCCAAGTGAAGCAACACTAGAATGAACCTGATAGTTTTCTATTTTAACTGTTTTTTTCAGCTTCACCAAATGGTACTCGATCCTGTCCATCAATCTCTACTGGACAAGATCTTGGATGGAGTTGGGAAAAATTTGTTGCTGCACCATGTCCTCCTGTCCCTCTCTCTCTCTCTCCCTCTTTCTTTCAATCAGACCCTCAGCTAGATCTCTTTTTCGTTCAATCTCT
This sequence comes from Rhododendron molle, assembly GCA_025413875.1. NCBI lineage: Eukaryota > Viridiplantae > Streptophyta > Magnoliopsida > Ericales > Ericaceae > Rhododendron > Rhododendron molle. The sequence goes on along the minus strand of CM046395.1, from coordinate 12,015,497 downwards.
ATAGACTATGAAATATCCAAGGAGTATTGGTCAATTTATTTATGAGGAGTATTCGATTCATAGTCATGGAGTAAGCATATATCGCACCCCAACACCCTTTAGAATTGTATAAGTATGCCGTATGTACGTAAGCGATCTACATTTTTTGATAACTCAGGTGTTCAGGTCAGCTTACGCGCACCTCGATTAATCCTGGAGACTAATTCTACTATCCACTTGTGGGAGACCCAATTAAAACTATAGCAAAAACTCTGCATAAACTGACCCCAAAAGAATTGATAATGCGCACTTCAGAGGTTTCGAACGTAAAACAAACCACCGATAGCTTTTACATTACTGAGTGTGGATGAATGAAAGAAACTGTAACTAGTCTAGTTTGCTAGTTCTATGTTTCTATCAACAATTTACACTAGAGGGTGGGTATTTTCCACATCCCTTGGGCTTAGGGCCTCATAAGCTAACTGACTAGGAGATCACACAATGTATAGTAGCAGTACAGTATAAATGATCAAGGCCAAAGAAGAAAAGAACAAACACAGAGTACTTTAACATTTGAAATCACCCATTTATAGAAGACAAGATTAAAAAGCATGGTGTGACAAGTTATCTGCAACCCCAACTAGGCTCGAATCATGTACGATTGGACACTCACTGAGTGCTGCGTATGATCTCTGGTTGGTTTCTCATATCATTGTGTGCGTACTATAATTATTTCTAAGGCTTTGAAGTGAACGAGACAAACTCCAGTGGCCACAAGATTTGAAATGTTTGGCCTTGCTGAAATTCAACCTTGCAACCTCTTTCGGTGGAAGCCCTTTGATTGTTGTCTTAGGCCACTCGACCAAACCCCATTGAGATTAGAAGACAAAACAAAGAAGATAAGTAGAGACTCCCAACCTGGACAGGAGTAGAAAGACCTGTAGGTGGGAACACATTAAAAAGGGTGATAAATACAGTATATAGATAACAATATCTTCCACTTCCTTCACACTATAGATACCCCCATTTCTGTCCATCAAACTCCCACTTGACCTATATATCCTTGTTTATTTCCATAGCCTTCCATTGATTCAACCCTCTATACCTTCATATGATCCACGTAAAATGGTCTTCCAAAAAGAGGAAGAAGGTCAAGATACATTAGTCAAACACCAAAATGGTCATGAATCAGAAACACATGACCATGAGCATGATCAAACAGATCCACAACTTGATAATTTAGGTGATTGGTTGAGTCTATCCCTCAACTCCGGCGATCCCTCGAGTTCTTTAGAGGGTTGTAGCAATTCGAAACCGGCAAAAAACAAGCTATTCTCATGCAATTTCTGCATGAGGAAGTTCTTCAGCTCACAAGCGTTGGGAGGTCACCAGAACGCACACAAAAGAGAAAGAGGAGCAAATAAAAGGTTCCAGTCCCAGAGGATCCAGTCAGCTGCCACTGGAGTTCCGTTCATTTCTCCAGTGGCCGCTAGGTCTCTGGGTGTCCAGCCCCACTCGCTTGTGCACAAGCCAAGCAGAGGAGAGACTGTTGTGGTGGCAAGATTTAGCGATGCTCTTGCCACCACAGGGATGATGGGGCTGGCTTGGGCACCTTTTGAAGAAGCAATAGAGGTGTGGCCGGGCAGTTTTCGGATGGAAAAACCGCCCGAGCTATCCTCTGATCCGAAAAATCTTGATTTGAATCTAGGATTGTGATATATGCGTTATAATTCTTGTACCAGCAGATTTGGGTTTTCTTAAACTTGATGTTTGTTGCTGCTAAAATTTGCATTTTGGTTGTTCTGATTGGAGAAATTCTGTGAGTGGAAACCAGCAAGAGTCTTGAATTTGAAGCTGTTAGTAAATGGTTTGGTTTGGACCGGACCCAACCCACATGCTTCGTCCACATGGATTATGTGATTGGGTTGGTTAAGAAAAAGGAGATAGAGTACTCCTTATCTCTATCTGTTATGAGAGTTTAAAATTTCATAGATTATTTTTATCTATTAGGAGACTTAAAACTAACAGATAGTTTGAAGTATAATAGATTATTTTTATCTATTAGGAGACTTCAAATTATTTTTATCTATTAGGAGACTTCAAACTCTTGGATCAGATATTTGAAACACACACTAGAAGCAATTATTAGACTTCTATCTCCCCCTTCTCTTCTAAAGATAATCTTCAGTCAAATATCTTTCTCTCCAGGTTTTCTATCTAAGAACCCTAGGATTTGTGGTTTGGATATTAAGAGTATACTCTAGTAGTCTTCTCTACTCGGCGAGATTAGAAGACGGTGTTTATATTCGTGTTCTAATTCTTGTTTGTGTTCGCGGTTTATGCTTGTAGAGCGGCTCTCGGTTTATTGATCTTGAAAAGCTCGAAGTATTCCGCTGTGCTTTATTATTTAAGTCTTACGAGATATACATGCTTTCGATAGATTTAACAGAAACTGATAAAGCACAAATTTTGTGAGGGCGACAACCAGGAAAGGAAACCAGATGGAGTAAAGAATATATTGGAGAGAAAACTGTAATTCAATGTGCGTTGGTCTACACCATTCTACTGTCTCTTTCTTTCTACTTATTTCTTTTGAGTTTGTAAATCCTGATTCCGTCTGGTAACACTTTGGTTTGCCGATTCTGTGAGTATGACGGGTTCAACCTGATTCGGTCTAGTTGCTCCCCTGATACATATATAGTTGAAAATTACCCAGTCGAAAAACCATGTAAATCTCTGTATCGTGCTTCCGCTGTTTGTTGCTTGATTATAGTGCAATTGGGTGTGGCTTCGGGTCAAATTCGCAACATGGCAGATGCTAGTAAAAGAGTTTGAGCGATTTTAGAAGGGGTCTCTGACGTCTAGATATTGCTCCAAAGTCTTCTTCAAAATGGTCCCTTTGCTATCGTTCTTTTTCTTGAAAAATATTCACGAATCAATTTTCGGAAAATATGTACACTTCTGGACCTTCCTCAGTAACTATTCAGTGGTTCAAACATGAGGCGGCAATTTTCTACTGTTATTGCAATAGCAAGCGATTGCATTATTTTTTGTAACTCAGGTGTCAGCAACCAAGTTGCTGGGTATCGGCAACGAAGTTGCTGTGTCCAGCTTACATGAACGAAGTTGCTGTGTCCAGCTTACATGCACCTCGACTAATCCGGAAATCAATCCCACCGCCCACTTACGGAGGTCCGACTGCATTATTTCTGTTTGGTGTGGGAGAGTCGATGCTTCAATAGCAATAATAACATTCTCTTTTTGCACGGGCATAACAACTGTTTTTGTTTTTTGGCAGCATTTCTGCGCTATTTGTTTGAAAAACAAAACGCTCCGTCGGTCAGTTAAGTTCGTGAGCTTGAGTTTCTGTCGAGTGGCATACAAAAATGTTAGTACTATTCAATTGTGGGAAGGATTGGCAGCTTCATATGTTCTTTGAGTTGAAAGTTGATACCCGAATAAAATCCCCAATTCCGCTATTAAAACTTAGAAGTTGGCCTGATTGCCTAGTCGTCACCGCTACTACTCATGGCTATAGATGACTTCGAAACTCTAGTTTCGCCATTAGCCCCAAGCATGGCCCTCACTAGAGAGAGTAGTGCTGAACGAAGGTGAAGGCAAAATCTCTCTTGTTTTGCGGAAAATTATTTTGTGGTCTTGGGGCACTAACATGTAGTGCAGTGCCCTAATAATACACTTATAAACCACAAATTTATGTGAGCTAGAGTCCGTACCAAGTGTATGAACTTCACGAAATGTGAAGTACTACGTACTTAGGGCATGGATGCGTTGAACTTTTGAGAATGTTATGCAGTGTCGTAAACAAAAAGCGTTAGAAGTACTAAAGCACCCAATGGCGTGCTAAGGCCTTTGCCCTACGCCTCTGAATTTGAAACTGTAGTTCAAGATAGCAGAAATTGTGAAGCTTTTTGAATTTGTGCATAGGCTTCGAACTTACAAATGCTTTTATGAAAAATCTTTCAAATTAAGACCTTTGATTCTACGGTTCACTAATTACTCTTGATGCGAAATCAATAAAATCGGAGCAACACACAACTACACAAGCTCTTTCTCATCTACAGAGTTTGTATAATCTGAAATGCATGGCAACATTTCTCGTTCCATACACGATTGTCATATTCATATCATGAAATCATGTTAACCTGGCAGTTTATATCTTAACCTTCAAAATGTTATTTTTGGCAATTTTTTGACATTAAAGGCAACAAGAATTGTGTCAATGGTACTAGTTGAGCACTTATATACACAGCAAAAGTTTCACATTGTGATTTCGCCGCTAGGCCTCCAAAAAGGTTAGGGCAACCTGATTGATGGAGCATATTCCTAACCCTTGCACCAGCTGAACTGAAAAGAACCTTCAAAAGGGTCTTACAAATGTTGGAGAATGATATTCTTCCTTTTCTGGAGAAGACTACTATGGTACACCCCTCCAAAAATTTTGATAACAAAAGTTTTGGTTACCGAAAAAATGCGTAACTGATCGTAAAAATGTGTAACTATTGAGCCAAAAAAATATGCATGCTATAAACCAAAAGTACTCATAATTGCAGGAGGCGGCCCTGAGCATAGGCCCACCAGACGATCGTCCAGGGCCTTCAATTTTGGGCCCAATAATAAGGCTCCCAAATGGAACCCCCAAATGGTAGAATATGTTAAATATTACTGTATGTAATCTATTTTTAGCAAGTCTAATGTAGCACCAGTGGTAACATGGGTGCAAGTTCGAACCTTTCCCACTTCAATTTTTAAGGCAATTTTGGAACCTTAACACAAAAAAATGCTTTGAAAAGTTACTTTTGAGGCTCAAACACACGACTCGAGATATGGTGGTTACATCCACCAGCCACCCCTTATCTTATTTCTATGGAAAAATGACGGCCAATGACGTGTTTTGATAATTAATACCCGTCAAGGACATTTTCAGTATTAACAAATATTCCTAGCATGTCCTTGGAGGGTATTAATTATTAAAACACGTCCTGGGCTGTCATTTATGTTGGAAAACTAATATATATACTGTACATGAGAAGTCCCTTTTTCGAACACCGTTTAGGGCCTCAGAAATCTCAGAGCCGGGCCTGCATAATTGGCACTAAAAATATGTGTATATATCATCCTCCAAAGCTATTTGTACCATATACTTTCAAGGTACACCCCTTTTCATAACTAACCAAAAACATTCAAAACATACATCAAAATTATGCCGTACACTAAAAAAGTATGTAACGTTCTCTCTTTTTTTAGGTCACGAGAACATTCTTGGTACTCTCCCAGGTGTACCATACCGTTCTCCTTTTTTGGGGGTATCGATGGAGATGCTCTTACAACCCAAATTGTTCAGCGTCTGGATGTTATGGCCAAGCACCCAAGTTCATCTCTAGCAAGGTAAGTATAGGTGGAATTTTCTATTCTAAAAATGTTAGATTCAGCTAAGCCCAAGTACCGGAGTTTATCTCTTGCAAATTAGCAAATGTAGTACATTTGGATTCTATAGCAAGGTTTTCTGCTGTAAACATATTTTAGGGTATGAATAGGGAGAGAGAAATATAGAAATTTTTTTGGAGACCCTGCCTAGGGGTTTTGAGACCTAAAACGAACATTGCCTTTAGATTTTAGTATGGATTAGAGACCTATGCTTGGTTGGGCGGAATTTCCCAAAGACATGGGCCGTATGAATTGAGGCACACAATATTGGGCCTGTCAAACATCCAATATATTGTTGACGCAACCTAGTCATATGGTTGGGGCTAACTGGTACACGAAAAAAAGTTGTTGCGTTTGCAGGATTGATGTCAAAATATTAATCAGTCTCGATGTACCCATATCGAGCTCTCAATAAAAAATTTCTTTTAACAATCGAAAGAAAAAAAATTTCTTAACCGGTCAGTTTTTTTTTTTTTATCTCATCTCTCTTTCTCAAACCTTCGGGTTGTTTGCTGATTGAATTAGTATGGATGGATTTACATATAAAAATATACGAGGTGGTTCCGGGAACACCTAAAAAAAATCTAAAAAGTAATTTATAGAAGAGGAGATATGGATACACTAGGTTTGTTTTGGAGTGGATATGAGTACATAGATATAGAATTTAAAAAGCACGGTGTTATTTTCGTAATTAAGAAGGCGGATATAATAAACTATCTCGTCCCTTATCCTTATTATATCTGCCTGCAGGGGGCATATATAATATCTGGATGATATTATATCCATAATCTATATATATCTGGGTGACAAACACCTCGGATGTACTATTTGAGGTAATAGCATATCCACCTTTTATATCCGTCGACAAACGGACCGTTAGTGTCAAACATTTATTCAACCTATGCTGCCGCGCGTAAATACAAGTCATGAGAACAGCTTTGCTTGTTCCCTGGCCCCTAGAGTACAAGTGCTGCACAACCAAAATCCACTGGAGCTCTTTAATTGGTCGTATAAAAATGTTTGTTTAACTTGGATTTTTTAATTGTCTCGAATTCCTCTCCATGTTTTTTCTTTTTTGATGATAAAAAGAGGCCTTTGACATTTCTCTGCATCAAAAACTAAATTTATCATTTTAGAAGATCGCAGATAGATTTGTTCTAACTAATGTAACTCCCTTGCTTATACTCTTGATATCGAATCAACAGACAGAAAAAACCTAGGCTTATTTATAGGACTATATATATAAGTATATATATCAAGTGGGGCTACAAAAACCTTAACCAAAAGTCTTGCAATCTCAGTAGTTGATTACCGGAGGAGGGACAGGATACCTGCAATGGTAATAGTGTAATTGCTGGCGAGTTGAAATTTCTGCAAGTTGTTTCAGGTTAGTGAGAGGACCACCACCATGTATTTTCTCATGTGCGCCGCTTTTGAGTATGGTTTGAAATAACGGTCTTACATAACGGGCAGGGACGGAGCCAGAAATTTCACCACGCAGGTGCGATCGTGCATGCGAGAAAAAAATATAAATACACATGCATAATAACGTAAATACATTATAACATTCAAAATAACATAAATGCATAAATCGGTTTAACTAATGGGATCGATCTTGATGTATGCGTCTTGTTTTTCTTTATTGTTCATCTCTTTTTTTTTCATTCATCACAACTGAATGAATTCGGTAGATGGGCTTTCATGTTACTTGATTTTACCAGTAAAAAAAATAAAGAAGTAGAAGTCTGGAACAACAATTAGGGAAAAACATACCTACAACTTAGATTCACCAAAATTACTTAAGGTTTTCAAAATCTCTTCTCCTCTATTGCTATTTTCTTGAAATTGTCTTTGAAGTCTTAACAATTGGAGATGTTTGTGCCGGGACTTAAGGTTTTCAAAATCTCTTCTCCTCTATTGCTATTTTCTTGAAATTGTCTTTGAAGTCTTAACAATTGGATGTGTGTGTGTGGGGGGGGGGTGGGTTTGGTTGCCAAAACGAACACGAATAACATTAACCGCACAACATATTATTTTCAAGCATGTCTTTCCAAAATAGTAGAACCACCTATTGTAAAGAGACCCCAGAATGAATATATAACTTTGGAGGTTTTGGTGGACATTACAACTACCCTAGCTTATGTCCCTCTGTGTTCTCCATTGACGTTTATAAAACAAGTGATAGCTAGCCACAGCTATTCTTACCCTAGCTCCTCAGTATTGTCCATCTGATCATAATTGTCTTGTGTTAATTATATCCATATATATATATATCTCCAATCGGTCCACCAATCAGGGCAATAAAGACAAGATGGTAACATGTCTTTGGTCAGTATTTAATTCCTACAAGTTCTTGCGGAGGGGATGAAGAGTAGTAACCATTCGCACTCAATCTGATCTGAACCGCAAGAATTGAGCTCTTTACAAGTGGGTCCGCAAGAGGGGGATGGAATTGGATGTCAAAATTGGTCGAGGTGTGTGCGAGTTGACCCGGACAACTAAGTTATCCAAAAAAAGAAGAAGCTTTCTTTCAGTAATCAATTTGTTATCAGACACTTCAGATTGTGATGATGTTATATCATTTTCCCTTTAATTTTTCTATTTATAATGCTCCATAGATTAATGAAACATATTGAATTATTCACGGAGGGCCGTCATTCCCTTATTCACGGAGCTGCGCGATCTCGTTCGTCCGTTTCGACTTTGGACGGTCTTGATTTAATTGAAATTTTTCCGGAAAGGAGTCAAACTCTTCCCCGGAAAAGTTTTATTTAAATCCAAACCGTTCAAAGCCAAAACGGACGCTTGCGATTCACCTCCATAAATAACTATTCATGAAAAGCTCCGTTAAACAAATATTCTCTTAATGAAAGAGAATTGATATTGATCAACATGTATAAGTTTGAGATTTCCCAATGGTCTTCCCTACAATAATTACGTACACCAAAAGCTAAATTACAATATCCTTGAAATTACGGAAAATATATTTATCGTAATTTGGCGTAATAGCATGTGCCCCTATCATGCAAAGTTTATGCTAGGATGAGACACTACAAATCTACACAGGATTAGGAATACAATACAAGGTAAGCGGAAAATTGTCAAACACCATTTAAAACCCTGACAAATAAGATTCGATCGGTTGTTTTTCTCCTCTATGTGTTGTGTGCAAGATTTAAACAAAAAAAAAATAAACAAATAAAAATCAAGTGTACGGTTACCACTGCCGTTATGTTACGCCGTTGCACTCTGAAACCACATCATCGCACCCGCTACTCTTATGGCACTGGCGACCGATACCATAACTTTTATAATTCTTGCCCTTCATTAATTTGGAAGAGTGTCAGAAAAGTTACCACAGAGATAACTGACCTGTGGCATCCAATAGTGATGTCGTTTTTTGATCTTTCGATGTCGGTCTTCAATAGATGTCCGTCAATAGTGAAAGCTAAATACTTGTTGAACATTTTCAGTCAAATATTTATTAAAAAAATATTTCCTGCATATATGCCGAAACTAACGTAGTGTTTGTATTTCTTTGTTAAGTTTAATTTCAAACAAGTAGTACTATAAAACCAAAAGAGCTATGAGGCTTGCTGCTTCCTGCTCCTACAAAGCATAACAAATCTCAAGTCACTAGCTAGGGTCATGGCCGGGCGATGCTGATCATTTTGAGGAATTCCTCGATCCCCATGTTTTTTTCCCCCCCTAAAAAGAGGCTTTGACGTTTCCCTTCACCAGATAATTAATAATCAATCATATTTGGAAGATCACAGTTGTTAAGTAGCTACTTGCTTTAAAGTCTTGATTGATACAGAATCCAGAAACAGAAACGTCATAGTATTTGACAGCTTGATTAAGACCATGTGATCATATATATATATATATATATATATATGTGTGGCCGGGGCTACAAACCACCTTATTAACTAATCAAATTCACATGCATTAGTAGTTGATTACCAAAGGAGCTAGGGACAGATACCTGCATTAATTACAATTAATTAATGAAGTACCTGGCCGGCCTAACTGATTGAAAGTAATTTGGAAGTTATTTATGGTTACATGCATGCATAGTGAGAGACCAAGAGCATGTAGCAAAAAGTCATAAGCATTCTACACTGCATGCTGTATTGATTTTGTTGTTGTTCTTCATATCTTCCATTTTAAGACTATTGGAGATGAACATACTTATGACGATTTCAGTGAGATCATGCTAACAAATTTCACTCAATTTTAGCATCTTAGTCACCACTAGTAGGGTATGGTTTGTGTTTTTCAGAGATAACAGGAACACCTTGGGGCAATAAGCGAAATGACAAGCTAATGATAAAGATCTCAAAATTTGTCAAAAAGCCATGTAGTCATTAAAAATTAGTAAATCACTGGTGACACTAGTAAAACTCATGTGTGATGCCGTCGTGCTCTTGATACTTTTGATCTTTGTATTGTCATTTTTAAAGAGTTATAAATTATATGTAGTCATCGGGAATAAAAAATTATCGAAGCCCCACGCACTACAACAAATAATGGATTCAATAGCGTTGTTTCATAGCGTTTTCTCTAGAATGCTATCAAATTTATCATGTTCATTAGTGCAAGACCAATTTCAAAATTTAGTATGTCTTCTAATCTCATCACTTTTGAAATTTATCACCAACATTAAGTTTATCACTTTTTTAAAACTTATCATTTTCGAAACTTATCAATAAATTTACCATAAACACAACACAAGCAATAAATTTACCATAAACACAACACAAGCAATAAATTCTCTAAAATACAACAAATTTACCATAAACCCAACACAAACAAGCTCCCATGTGAATTTATCATGTTCGAGACAAGGGGCACAAATAATAGTTGATTTCACGTTTCAATCAAACAGAAATTGCAAAAATAGTAAATTTGGGATCATGATGATAAATTTCAAAATCTGGAGTTGTAAAAAGCTAACGATGCAGTCTCCTTCAGTGGATATGGAGTTGGGTTTTTTATTTTGTTAAGGCAAGAAAAAATTCATTTAAGATGCCCACGAGATACAACTACTACTCTTTTATTCATGCCATTTGTGTTGAACCATGGAACCCTCTCCAAAAGCTATCGGTCGTCTTATCCTACCATGTGCCATCGGTGATCCATCTTCTCCTATCATTAATGCTGATCTGATCACATCTCAGCGAGGAAGATGAAGGAAAGGCTGGCGTTGGATAGGGCCAATGGCATCCGAGAGAGAGAGAGAGAGAGAGAGAGAGAGAGAGAGAGGGGTTTTGGACTTTTGTGGTGGTGATAATTTAGTTTACATAGGGCATGGTTTTTGTTTTAAATCAGGGGTATAATGTGTTTTTTTTTTTTAATTTAAACGTTAGGATGACAAACATAACTCGTTTAAATTACTAGGATGAATACATAAGTATGACTAGGACCCCTGTTTAATTTACTCTTTTTGAAGAAATTAAGAGTTACATATATAATGTTCACACTCAAATACACGTACGGTGTGAAGTAGTATTTTTAAACTGAGATATAAAAAAGAAAACACAAATACAAGTCCACACGCATGTGGGGAAGTGTATGCACATGTAAAATACTAATACTAATTAATATAATATCCAGGAAACTCGAAATAATGTACAACCTTAATTTTCACCACCAAATCCATGCAACTCGAGATATCAATCAAGACATATTCAACCTTTTCTTCAACACAAGCATCATTGCGTACAGATTATATATATGAGCTCTTACACAAGCTAGCTAGGCCAATTGCCTTGCTTCCAAACTTGGACAAACGGAAAACAAAGACACTTATATTTCAAAAGTTTTATTTATAGCTAACAAGACATAAACAAGAGAGAGAGAGAGAGAGAGAGAGAGAGAGAGAGAGAAAAGTCTTCACGTTTGGTTGGTAGCCAACCATATCTTTTTCGTACTTTTGTTTCCTTGACGCCAACTCTGTGGCCATCAATTAATGACGGCGTCCTGGGGTCCACTGCGGCGGAGCCGGGCTAAAATGCGACGACACCACCCTGGAGTCGAGGAGTTCCATAATAGGAGTGAAACTAACACACCTCGGAACCTTATACTGATTGATAGAGGCGCCCCTTGAGATCGCGTAGTCCATCAACTCCTCAAACGTTCCATTTTCCACCACCCTAATCTCGAGCGGCCCGATCGAGTTATCCGCGACTCGGCCTTGTCGATACACTGAGTTAAACGATTCCTCCATGGCCAAGCAGCACTGCTCCAAAACCTCCACGCTCGGCGAATTTGCCGGATCCTTGGCCATTAACTCCCAGTAAATTACGTAATGCCCGGGGATCGTTTTCGTGTCCGCATAGCTCGTGTACTCCACGATGGTAGTATCGAATCGTTTCAAGAGCAACGAAGCGCTGTCGATGGCCGTCTGCAGCTCGGCCTCGTCGGTCTTGTCCGAGTCGATGCTGAGCAACACGTTCTTCCTCCTTATGAACTTGAACTGGGGTGCCGCGTTGTGGAACGCGGTGACCCGGAGGATGTCGCCGACTCGGTACCGGCACAACCCCGAGTAAGTGGTGATGATGAGCTCGTACTCCTTGCCGACTTCGACGTCAGCCAGGTCGACGAGCTTGGGCGGTGGGGAGTCGCGGGAGGAGAGGGGCGAGGCCGCGGCCGCGGGGTCGTGGTGGAGGAACTCGAAGTAGGCCATGTTGGGCATGATGGTGTAGGAAACGTCGGAGGGTCTGGACATGGGTTTGAGGTTGAGTCCGAAGTAGGACTCGGAAGAGGCGTACATGGTGCATGGCAGGGGTAATCCGCCGCTGAAGTAGTCGAGAGTTGGGATGTATTGAGCCATGGCCCCGGTTACTATCACCTCCAGGTACTTTGTGTTGGGCCATATTCTCGTGATTATGCCCTCCCAATTCTCACCTGCAAATTATGTTTGGAAAGAAAACGTCTTAAATGTTACTATCCAATTGGTACGGTACGTACCGGTACTGGCGAGATATCGGGTACCGTTTCGAATTTATTACTATTAGTATTATTTTTTCACATAAAAGAATTTATTCGGATAATATATACATATATTAAAAATAAAAATAAAAAGTTCTCCGGTATTTGTTCGTTATCGTCCAATATTGACCGGTACCGACCGCTATTGTCCGGTACTTGAAGAAAAAAATAAATTTAAAAGTAATTCGGTATGTTTCGGTATTTGCCGGTACCGACTGATATTTGAGCCGAAATAGAATTAGAGGTGTCCAGTATCGAATTTGGACAATATTGATACATACAAACCGGTATGATACGGAGTCATAACCTTGATATAAACAACATGAAATTGTCAATATTTTTAAATTATTAGGTCCTCTTGGTAGATCTTTTAATTTGAAGTGATCAATCACTAGCTTGTGGAGTATCATTATTCTTTTCAAAAGTTTTTTCTACGATATTTTTCCACTCGAGTATTAATTCCTTTTTGTATTTATGAGCCACATAAAAATTTCTTTAGTTAAAATAATAAAATTGATTAAACCTTTCTCACCTTCGCATTCCTTAGTGATAAACTCAGCGAGTTGCGGGTTAGGTTTCAGGATATTTCCCATGCACTCCTTAATAGAAGGGTCAGTGATTCTAGGGCTAAGTTTCCCTGAGCTGATGTCTTCCGCGAGCTCTTTCCAGTTGAGTTGAAGGAACTTAATAGCCCTAACAAGGCCTGAGGCGAACACCGCCCCAATCCGGAGCACTTCTTCGCGCATAATGAGACCACAAAGCATCTGAGTGTACATGCTCTGGAAAGAGTCGGCGCAGAGAATGGCCTCGTTAGGGCTTGTGTACACGTTGTAAGGGTCGAACGGCCTTGTTTTGAAGTGCTCGCTCTTGTAGTAGCTAGTGAGGACCGGACGCGCAAGGAGGCCGCTGGGGGTTTTGGTTTCGGCCTTTACGAAGAGGAAGTATAGGCCCTTTCCCTTGTCTAAGTCCGGAACATAACTGCAGGAAATCGAAATTAATTATGAGAACAATTTTTTTTTATAACCGGATGTCCAAACCAACTTGTGCATACCTTGACTGATTTTTTTTTTTCTTAAAGAACAGTTGGTATGATAATAAGAGGATATAAAAACAAGAAGTGTTATAGGTACTCACAGGTTCATCACAGGCATGAGAAGGCTGTATAGTAAGGTTCTTCGGTCCAGATCTTCATGAATTGTGGGCATCAGTTTTCTCTCACCGGCAGATGTGCCGGAACTGCAAAAGTTCGAATTCCATAATTAATTAACAAACGATAAATGTTTTTCAATAAAATTTAAATGCAAAAAGCGATACAAAATAATAATAATATTATGCACAGTGATGTTTTCTTGAAGTTATTATTAGAATGATGCAAGGTTGTAAATAACGGTATCGGGACATGTATTGTTCCTCGACGCGTTACGGTATTGGAAGTACCAAATGATACATTAATGGTTAACAAGATTCGATTGTAATGGTCTTGTCTTTTTGAAACTCATTTTGAGAGAAAAAAATTTAATGGCAAAATCACTCGTAAGGTGAGTATCGACTGCAACGATCGTAAATTAGTTTGTAAATAAAAATCGGACCGTTACGTTACGATAATCAGCCTATACGCAAATGATTTTCTCCTTTCAACAATATATTGGGGTATAACGTTATTAGAAGCTCGGAAAACCGTCAAGTGACGTAACGCCAATTTTTAAAACCTTGGAATGAGAGGCATTTTTATAGTAGTCTTTACCTGGTGAGAAACTCGGAGATTGGGTGGGAAGAAAAGATGGGAGAGCGGTCACCATTAGCCACGCGGATAATATCCGGCTGAATATCCTCGTACGTAACCACCGGAACCTTCGACTTGAACGTCTCCCTATCCGTCGCCCCGCGGAGCCCGAACCGCCCGAGATACTCCGTCTCGGCGTTCCGCCCCAGGATCTCCCTCAAAACCCTCTCCTGCACCGCACTGGCGTTCTTCGTCATCTCTTCGATGAACCCAAGCGCCTTGGCGTGCTTCTCGCAAGCCGGTGGCGGGCCCATCCGCGAAGGCAGACCTGATTCAATGGCCATACGATCAATGGAAAAAATCTGATGGCTGGCTTAATTTGCTGAATTAAGATTTGGAGATGGCAATGTGGTTTGAACACTTGATGAGCAATTGCTGGGTTTATATAGGGGAAAGAACGGAGCTGGTTTTCAAAGCAGTTACGTAAGTTTCGATGTCACGAGTGATGAGGGCTTAGGTGTCTGTCTGTTTGGGAAGGACTTTGACGGGGTTTTGTTTGGGGCCGACATCAGGTATTTTGCTGTTGGGTGGTTGTTCGCAGGGGAGGGGACAGTGGGGCCCTGCTAGCCTTGGGAAGTTTTCGGAAAGAGGGGAGACATGTGGAAGCCTTTGTCTGGGCCAGCTCAGCTGAGTCTATGGTTAATAGTCTATGTGGTTTCGGTTATATTCAGGGTGAAATTTTCGATCACCAATTCGGTTCGGTTAAATATTTTTAGGATTGATCTCGATCGGAGTCTAAGCTCGGCTCATTTGCTAACTGAGTCTAAAATTCGAGTTCGGCTTGATTATTGGACGAGTCAAGCTAAACTGAGCCTTAGCATGCCGTACCACAAGATGCCTGCAAGCAGCTTAATTGAATCGTTTGCAGCCATGCTGGCGAATTATATTTGGCATTTTTAAACTATGGAGATGGCCACATGAGACATATTATAATCCTGCTAATATCTTCCATGTAGTATTCTTTGTTGGAAATGGATCCTCTCCTGTCCATATTTTGAGTTGCAGGAGACAGTTCTGATCGGGGTAGTTCATTTGTTGTAATATATCAAAGATTGTATGTATTTTTAAACTCTTACCAGAAGAGTTTATGAGAAAATTTAAACTATTAAATCTACCAATGAACGGTCCAAATCAAGACTGTCTCTTCCAGTCTAAAACATAGACCGGAGAGGATCCAGATCTTCTCTGTTTTCTATTTAAAATTCCATACTATTTTTAAGTTATACATTGCAATGTCTCTCCGCGTAATTGTTCTTTGATTTTTTCCATACCATTTAAAGATCTCAATTCGCTATTTGACTTGGTGCACAAAACAAAAATAAAAAAAAGTCAAAAAATTAGGCAAAGAGCTAGAGGTGCTTTGCTAACTGATCACACAACTACCAATTATAGACTCTTTAAACAATATTGTAGAGGCCGGAGTATATAGAGATCAAATTCCTTACGCCTAACACAGGCATACTAGTTTACTCATTTGACATTTTCAGTTAGAATGTGATACATCACCATTGAGTGAAAAATCAAACAATGTTATGTATTTTTTTTGGGTACATAAATGGTATGTATTATTATACGTATGTAATGAACTCATCAAAAATAATTACGATGAGGTAGAGTTAAGGGGTGCATACGATATACACATAAAATATGCTAGAATTTTATAAAACACTTCTTTATATTTTAGGGGTAAGCATGGACTCGATTGATATGAATCTATAGTAAACAAGAATCATACGTAGTTCACGGCACCGGAAATTTGAGAACCAAATTGACCCATGAAAATATTGAAACCAAACCAATCCAAACCAGTTAACTATGGTTTCCGGTTGAAACCTCAATTCCACTATAGCAAACATAAATTTAAAACTTATTCAAAATAAGTAAGAAATTATAACATGTCTCTCTTTTTTTTTTTGCTTGCTAAGCAAAAAAATTTATTAATCTTTATAAAGAATTACAAAGATTAAAAGGATCAAGAACACACCGGCAAGGTAAAACGCACAAAACGGACACCAAAAACTGAAAACGGCCAAGAACCCCAAGAACCAAGAACAACCAAGAACCAAAACAAGCTTAAAGCCCCAAAGCAGCGCAAACAACCAGAAGACCACCAAAAAACAAAAACACTGAAAATTAATCACTCGGCAAATCAGAACACAAGGAGCACACCCCAAACCTGCAAAAAACTCGATATTAAAAATCCAAAGAGAGAGACGCTCCATCCTCCAAGTCGCCTTCTTCCTCCGAGACAGACTCTACCTCCAAGTCATCTAGAGCAGGGATACTATCTCAACAAATTTCTTCAAATTATGATTTCTCCCTCCTCTAACTTCAATACCCAAAGCGTGACCTACATCCAACATCTTGCAAGCTTCCTTAAAGTACAGTGAGGAATAAGGCCCCTTCTTGTTTCTAAGCTTCCATTTATCGAATTGGCTCCAACTTCCGCAATAAGTTTTTTTCTTTTTAATCTTCCGCTTCGATCTTTTGACTCTCCTCTCCAATTTAAGAATGGCATCATAGGACGACATAACTCTAGGAATGTTACTTCCAGCTCTTCTCTGCTTCCCAACCCCATTGGCTTTACGTGAAGAACTCACCCCAAAAATGGGCTCCTCAACAGGATTGAGATCAACAGAAAGTTGGATGCCCTCGACTATCTCATCATGGGTCTCATCATAAACTTGTCTTTAAAATTGACCAATTCAACATTATTATATTGACAACTATGGAATCACCAAAGGTCAAGAGATTTATCGAAATTCATCAAACTAAGATTTATGATAGGTTTTCAAATAAGAATAAAAAAGATTTAACAACCACAAACAAAACGCACGAATTATCAAGTAAATTATTCTCTCGGTTTAAAGGGGAAATGGCATAACTAAATTAAAGAGTAAAGAGTTCTAGGGTATGAGACCCCGGCCAATGCATCATCATCAACAATTAGAGAATTTTAATACATTCCAGAGGAAATTGAAAAACAAATGGAGTACTGTCGTGTGAACGACTGAATTGGTGGAAAGTGTCCTGGCTGTGGTTGGCTTCATTTGCCATGATGTATGTTATGTGCATTTGTTTGCTTCACGGTATATATATACATGCATCACTTAGGGAACTTGTGCATCTGTTTGCTTCACGGTAGACATGCATCACTTAGAGAAGTAGGTAAAGGAGGTGTGCCTACTTTCCAATATTTTAAATTACTACTAAGGTAATTATGTGTGTGCTGATATTGGAAGCGGTAAGCAACGAAAATCCACTTCCTCATCGAGTGGTGAAACGAGGCAATATCCAGTCCAGATTTGAGAGCCTGGAGTTCAACTATAAGAGGGTCTGGAGTGAAAACGGACAGTCATATGCCACCTACAAACCCACATGGATAAAGTTGGCAAGAAGACAACCCAAAGCAGAAGACAGAGAACACACAACTGAAAATTAACAAGAAGCTACAAATCTAACAAAACTTAACTACACACTACTACTAGTCCAAACCAGCAGCTAGCACCGAACTTTGTCTGCAGCACCAAACTTAGGTCAAAGCAAAACAGCCGAAACCAGCACCACTAATTCAAAGCTATACTGAGGCTAGAACCAGAGAGGTATACTAGCAAACAACATCAAAATTTCTCCTTTCCAAGGAGAAAGGAGTAGAACAACAAGATGGGCAAACCATTAGAGCCGACGGGTCGTATCTGAGCCAAAGTGCACCTTGATGCCAAAGTTTTTTTTTTTTTAATTGGCGAAAGTCAGGATTGTTAGAATAGTTAGATTAATTAGCACCTTGGAAGACCAGAGCCAGAATGCACCTTGATGCCAAAGTTTTTTTTTTTTTTAATTGGCGAAAGTCAGGATTGTTAGAATAGTTAGATTAATTAGCACCTTGGAAGACCAGTTAAACTCATGATCACCTCCTTTCTCCTGGCATCTAAGTGTACCCCTAATGTTGTTGACCGCTATGATCCCAAGTTAGGCATGGTAGATAGTGGACAGACCTTAGATAGCAATCACGACGTACCTTTCTACTGTTTATCATGCACCTTTTATAGAGTGGCCTTAGTTGGGCTCCAAACGAAACAGCGTGAGACTCGTGCACCCATGGCATCACTCGTAACCCTTTTCACAAATTACGTCGTACCTGCACAGGGGTGTAAACGAGCCGAGCCGTGTTTCGGCGAGCTCGAGCTCGGCTCGTTAACTTAACTAGCCAAAAACTCGAGCTCGAGCTTGGCTCGAGCCCTTAACGAGCCGAGCTCCACTCGGCTCGTTCAGTAAACGAGCCGAATACTCGAGCTCGACTCGTTTACTAAACAAGCCGAGCCGAGCCGAGCTCGCGAGTAGCTCGGCTCACTTGCAGCCCTAGTCTGCTTAACAATTGCTAGAAGACATGTAGGCGGGTGCCACGTGGCCGAGCCTGCATAACAATTACGGACTTGATCGGCATTTATTGCTAAATTTGACAGGATAAAAATTAAATGAATCGATCAAACGTTTACTGAGATCGGAATGGGGTTAATTTTTTACGGAAACACTTGTAAACATGTTTAAACAAATTGAATACCAAAAAATAGGAGGAAAATTTTTTATTATTTTTTTTCTTTTTCTTAAGTTCCAAACAGAGCCTAAGATTTCCTTCTTTACCCAAACAAAAACAAAAAAAAAAACCCCTAAGGTTTCCTTGCATTCATTATTGCCTGAAAAGAAACAAAATGAGAGATTTCCAGAGATATGATCGCGTGGAATTCCGTACTTAATTGGAACAAATTCCTTGACCTGGTGATTTGAGATGTACATTCATTGTGAAGAAGTGGTCGGGAGCAACGAAGGCTGTCAAATTCGTAAAGGATAATCAAACCAATTGGGTTTTTGTTTGAAAGCCAATCCAATCGGATGAAAATCCCACTATCTCAAGAGAGAAATTCAAAGTATTGGGGTTCTATCTTTCAAATCAAATTATTGAGCTAGCTAGGTTTTCAATCCTGGTTTCACGCTTGCTTAATTGACTTGGAGAAGCAAAGCCCAAAAAGTCGATACAGATATTTCCGGATGAAATTTCGTTGGATTTTCGCCTCGTCGCCTTTTGCACGGGCATGATGCCCTGTCTTCTTCCACCGAGGATTCCCTGTCCGAGTGAAATTCGGACAGGCGCCTGTCCCAGCCCTCCGAGCCGTTGATCTTGCAAATCAACGGTTGAAATGTGCCGAGCCAAAAAGACGTCGTTTTGGAGCAAAAAGTGTTCGGCACATCTCAACCGTTGATTTGCGAGATCAACGGCTCGGAGGGCTGGGACAGGCGTCTGTCCGAATTTCACTCGGACAGGGGATCTGGTCTCGTCTTCTTCTTCTTCTCTTTTTTTTATCAGCAACAAACGAAATTTATTAATCTTTGAAATATGCAGTTACAAGATTAAATGAATTAATTAGACCATGATAGCATTTTATTTTTATTTTTTTGCCAAAAGTTGAGAGGTACTATTCATAAAAAGATTCCTATGAGATAAAGTTAGGAGTTCACAGATCGGACACTCCAACAGAAAGAACGTATAAACGCATAGATGCGGCGTCCTACAAAATGAGGAAAAAACCCCCCCGAAGAAGGACAAAACCCCCCCGAAGGAGAACAAACCCTCTGAAGGAGGACATTATTAAAACAAATAATAAAATAAAAGAAGCACCGCCGAGACATTTGCCACCACTCTTTCGCAACCACCTTGATAGACTTGTAACCACCACCTCTGCTTAACAAAATAGGAACACATCGTTGGGAGGTGGTCGTCCAACAAACGCAGTAGATGGCGTCAGGTCACAAATCTGAGAAGATATAGGCTGAGAATGGTGGTGGATAACATCTTACCCGCAACCACTAAAACCAAAGCCCCAGAATGTCGCTGGAAAACGATTTGGCTGAAAAGTTCCCGATGGACGCCCGAACTTTAGTCACGGGATTGCAAGAGAAGACGGTTCGACGGTGGAGGAAGAGAGATTGGAGGGGAAGGATCCCTCCCCTCCTGCCACCTGAAAGGGGGGGAGGGGAAGGGTTGTTGGTAGGGATGGCAATCCGCCCCGCCCCTAATGGGGTGGGTTTTCCACCTCATTTTGGGGTATCGGATCGGGGTCGGTGTAAAAAATTTCAAACACGCCCGGGATCAGGTTGGGTTCAGGGCGAAAGTACCCCGCCTCGAATACCTTTTCCGAAATTACCCGCCCCGGTGTATATATGTATATATACTTATATACATGTCATTTCATTTTTTTTAGCATTAATTAATCGAAAAAATAATGTCTCTTTATTGTCTAGTAGCCTAATTGAATTTAAAAAAGAAATAAAAATTAATATTGATTGGTATTTCGTGGATTTTTTTTTAAAAGTTTTCTTCAAATATTTTTAATAAATTATACACATAAAAAAATGGAATGAATTATCTAAAATATTGACTGCAATTCAAACTTTAGATAAAAATGACATGAAATTCCCAACTTTGCGAGTCATAGCTTGGGATGTGTTATCTATACATGTTTCTACTGTTGCGTCCGAGTCTACTTTCAACACTAGTGGGAGGGTTGTATCTCCACATCGCAATAGGCTCCATCCGAAGACAATAGAGGCATTGATGTGCGCTCGTAGATAGTTATTGACTCTTGAATCTACAGGTAATACTAAACTCCATTTACTTTTTCTAGTGTTTTGTTTTTACGTTGTGCTATTGAATTGGATAGATATTAATCTGAAGAACATTTGATTTATTTTGTTTCTTTTTAAGGTGATAATTCAAATGAGTTTGCCTCGGTTGTTGATGATGTGGATGTTGATAGCTGTCAATCTTGTGTTACGGTGGTTGAAGATGATTTGGTAAGTTAATTATGAAATATTTGTTTTCATTAGTTGTCAAAACTGTTAAAATAAAATTACACTTTTGTGGATTGAAATGGCTCACTTTTGTGTTTCTCGTTTTTCAATTTTTTTTTTTTTCAGGCTTACTTCCACCATCTGAAATGGCTCGCTTTTGTGCATTGAAATGGCTCAATTTGTCTATGAGCTTTTTGGGGTTTTATTTTAGTTTCCTCAACTTATTGTAAGATCTCTTGTCGAGTACAGTACTTGAGTTGTTGTTATGTTCGGATACTTTGGAGGAGCTACTTGCATAAGGTTGACACGTATTCTATGGCTATTTATCTTTGGAATGGCTTGTGTATACAACTAATACAAGAGGGGAAGTCTAGACTTCAGAGTCTGATTATGTGCTAGTTTTTGATGATGGTGGTGCTTCTGAATCTTCTTATTATTTGGTTTGGTTTCCATTTTCTTTTCTGCGCATTCTTCTACTTGTGTGATTTGTTTGCTATTTTGATCAGTGGCTTGTAGTTTATCAGTGTGGGAACTGATTCCTAGTTGGGGGGAATTCGAGATTTTTAGGTGGGATCGGGGTACATCAAAATCCGCCCCGCCCTTCCCGTTGTCATTCCTAGTTGTTGGCGGCTAGAGTTTTGAGATTTTTAGAGGGAGAGCCCCGAGAGAGAGACATGTGAGAAGTGAGCAAGATAGCATCACAACACGCACCCCTTCTGAGTTGGCACCCACATGGACAAAATGAAGCTAAGTATCCAGCAAATACAAGCCTCGAACAGGTAATACCCACACCTAAGCAGGACCATAACAAAATAAAACGCGAGCCCCAAAGGTTAATCTGATTGATAGGTGGGTTTACTTCCTACACAATTGACTAGGGCTCAATTCTTGGGGTCATGCTGCAAGAAAGTAATTTCTTGTGAATTCTCTAATTCTGGCGTGGATGGTCTGCCTTTGACCGGACCGAGAGAAAAATTAGTTAATTGAAGTGCGCCTAAGCTGCTCCGACACCCCTAACCGTCGAGGCGGCGATCCAAAAACAAGAGAAATCACGGACTCATCACCGACCATCGGCTACAAAAGTATCACAGATGCCAAAACAAGAAATAAGTTACTTTCCAACAAATAAATAAATAAATAAATAAGACCAGCAGCACCATAGGCATACCATTCCCCTACGATAGCAGCATTTGCAATGGTCATGCCTTGTATGATTGGGCTTTTATGGAAGTTGATTAATGCATTAATTGAACGTTACAATCTTCGAATTTCTGAAAGTGATAATACACACCGAGTAGCTAGCTAGGGCGGTGGGAAGCACGTGCTACCCCACGTAGAACCGAGAAGAATTTTGTTTGCTCTCGTTTAAAGGGGGTGAGCATTACTCTTCTTGTAATTGATGGAAATTTTGTATGAGACCAAGTTATGGTGAAATTATGAATCCATGTAGTAACTCATAATATATAAGGGACTACATGCATAATAATATCTTCCCCGGTGGTGTGGTATTATTTAATCTAGACATTTGAAATTATATATCTATCTTTATTGACCGGCAAAAAAAATAATCCTGTCACCTTAATTCGATTCATTTTTTCATTCCACGCAAATGAAACACAGTACAATTAATCTAAATATATTATCCAAAATCTTATCTTTAATCCAAGGGCCCCACGTGTTCCCTTCATTGTAGTAATTCTCAAGTCCAGCAGCTTTCATTAATCCTTCGAAAGCTCAAGCATCATATACGACATCAGTGTCGTATCCATCGAATTCCACGCTTACCTAATTGTTTTGACGTAGTTGTTTGAATACAGATCACATTTTTTTGTAATTTGAGATGATACATGCACGCCAATACCATAGCATTGAAAAAATGCGCAAAAAACTCTCGTGTTTTATAGTCAAAGTTCTATCCAAAACACAAGGCTAGAAACACCGATCGAAAGGTCACTTGCCCTTTTTTTTTTTAATAGCAAAGCAAAAAAATTTATTGATAAGAAAGACATGATTACAAAGCAAAGCTCAAGTTGGCAAGAAACTAACAGAGCACCCGAAGGGCTAAGCTCAGAACACCAAATGGGTCTAAATAGGTATAAATATAACAATGAAACCCCCAAGAAACCTAAAATCCAAATACAACAATTAAGCTCAAAACACCGAAATCGAAAAACTAAAAAGCATAACCCATAGACAACATAAGTCTAGCCAAAGACCAATCCATAGACAACATTTGCCAGCCTAAAAAGCAACCCCACCCACCACCAACCGCGGCCACCTGGAGTGAGACAGGCCGCGGCCACCACCATCCCCAGAGCCCGAGAAACAAACTCCTATTGCTACCCCAGAGAATGGCCCGACCACCTCATCACAGGCCGCCCCACCACAACACCACCCAACACCAGCAACGATCCACCCCGACGACCCAACCTCCACCAGCCAAAAGCTGCCACCCAAAACCTCCAAAGACCTGAACCTCGCCCTCGCTACCCAACCACTACCCACAACATCCCTGAAGATCTGAAGACCCCATGCCACCATAGCCAGAGCCATTGCCGCACCATGAAGCTGCCGCCACCATCCCCACCATCGAAACAAGACCTCAGTCACCCTCGGAGACAAACCTGCAGCCACCACCTACAAAAAAAAACAGAAAACAAACAAAGCCACCGCCCAACTACAGCCCACCACCACTGCCCGCCGCCACCTCCAACAGTCGACTAAGCCAAACCATAACCAAATCTGAATCAACAACCACTGCGAGGATGAACTCCAAACCGTTAGGCCCAAAACCGAGAACCCACGATGTGGTTCCCGGTGGCGAGGATCCACGCGATGGCATAGGGTTGTAAATGAACCGAGTAGCTCGCGAGCTCGAGCTCGAATTTTCGGCTCATTTACTAAACAAGCCGAGTGAAGCTTGGCTCGTTCGACAAAAACTTAGCTCGTAAAGGGAGGCTCGGCTCGATTAAAAAGACTCGTTAAGGCTCGAGCCAAGCTCAAGCCCGAGTTTTAGCTCATTTAGTAAACGAGCCGAGCTTGAGCTCACCAAAGCTCAGTTTGATTCGGCTCGTTGACACCCCTACGCAACACCCAACCACCGCTGCGCCTAGCCATTAGGCACAGAACCAGAAACTCCCAGATGTAGAATCCGGTGGCCAAACGGAGGAAGGAAAGGAGGACTACAACAGAGGGTTCTAAATTTGATTATTGACAAAACTAGCAACATTTTGCTTAGTGCACGTCTATTATGACATGCGATGCGACACTGTGAATCCGTTTGATTAGCGAGATAAAGGTAGAAAATGCAAGAATGAGGAATTTTTTTTTTTTTTGCGTTCACTTAGCAAGAATATCATAGAAAATGGTAGAAAGTGAACTTTTCTGTACAAGCTTCTAAGGGTATCCACAATGCTATAATAAAAAATGAATACACAAACATTGTCACATCAGTTTTTGATTATCCATTTAAGAGACTGCTAATGTTAGCAATATAAAAGTTCACAATGACATAATTAAAATTGGATAACCAAAACTTGTCCCATCACATTTTTAAACTAAAAAAAAAAATACTAAAAACCATAAACATAGAAAATATTTTTTTCAAAAAATACTTTTAAACTAATAAAAGTTAAATCAAAAATAGTTTTTGAATTTTTTTAAAAAAATAACTTTTGTGTTACTACAGTTTTTGAAAAATAGTTTTTATATAAAAAAAAGGTTTAAAAAAATAGTTTCCAAAACAAAACAGTGTTTTCAAACAAAGTAATTTTTTTTTTGTATAAATAGTAATTTTGAAAAACAATTAAAAAATAGTTTTCCAGTAAACTATTTTGTTTCAAAATATTGTTGAGAGAGAGAGAGAGAGAGAATCTGAGGGTTCACTAAATTTGATAATTAACAAAAAGTTGTTAGTTTTGGTTATCTAAAGCCCAGATAATAAGTGATCACCCATTCCACATCCAAACAATGTTTAACATCCCCCCCTTACGGGCAGCTGCGTTTGAGGTCTGTCATGTGTGGCTTATCATCGTGAAGCCTTTTTGCTAGTTTATCATCGTGAGGTGTGGGGTGTGGATTGTGAATTTTATATAATGCAGGGTGGAGCGGGTCTCGCTCTAATACTATGTGGAAATTTTATAACCAACTCAAGGCCAATTGACAATGAGTGAAGAGATCTTAAATGTCCCAGATGATAAGTGATCACCTATTCCACACCCAAGCAAAGTTTAACAGTAAGCCATATTTTGCACAAACATTGTTAATTTTAAAAACCTATTACTTTTGATTATATCATTGTGAATACTTTAAAGCATGAGAGCTTGTTTTACTTTTTGTCACAAAATATGTAGGAAAATCTTATTTTCTCGAGAAAATCAACAATAATTACTCTTACTTCCTTCTTTATCCTCTTCCCTCCACCTCTTCTCTTTTAATTTCAGCTTTTTTATTCCTTCCAAACAAGGAAATCTTATTTTCTCTACTATTTTCTTGCAAAACTTCCATTCTAATCAAACGGATGTAAGAAAAGAATAATTTTTTTTTCTTTTTTTTTTCACTTCACTTTCTATCATTTTCACTTTCTATTTTATTTTTCTCTCTAAACAAACGGACCCTATAGCTAGCGATGAGAGAAAATTGATGAAGTTAATGTTGTACCACGAAATTAAGATTCAGATTGTTTTTGTGTTGCTTGTTAAGGACCATGTAGTAACCAACTGGGGCTAGCTCTATTAATCAGGACTTTTACATCTCACTAGGATGTCAGAAGTTTGAGTCTTTCTACCTGCATGCGGTGTTCTTTCCTTTGTATTTGTTAGGGTTATTTATTTCCTTAACGGGGCTTATAGTTAAGTTGGGCTTGTCATATTGGTTCAGTTGTTGGACTTAGTTATCTCGTAGACTCTCATCCAATAGATGTAGTGTCCCGTAATTTGTACTTTGTAATTCATAAATAATGTAATGATCTCTCCTACCGATTAACGAAAAAAAAAAAGCATGTACGTTCAACATTGTTGGTCTGGAATTAGTTGGACTCGTTGGAGTATATACTATATACTAGCATCTCCAATGGTTCAAAACAAAAACAACATTAAAAAAAAAAAAAAACGACCCAGGTAACAGTCAAAAAGTTTATTGTACGTTTGGTTCAAGTTTCTTGTTAAAAAAGTGTTGCACGTTGCTGACTTTTTTGGCATTAGGCTCCGATTGCCAATTGGGCAGTGGTTTCTCCATCCTTCTAAACTTAATTTTCTTTTTCATTTTGTGTTTTGTTTGTTTTTTCTAAATTTTGTTAGATTCGTGTAATATTTTTAGATTAATCATCCATTTCGACGAGAGAAGTCTAAAAAGTACAAAGTTATGACTGAAAGCAAAAAAAAAGTTTACTAAAGGCGGACAAAGTTCAAGAAGATGTCTCTTATTTGTCTAAACTACCGTCTTATTTGAATTTTTCAATATCGGTCCATATTTTTATACTTTTTCGAGACGAACGATAGCCCTAAAAATTACACCAAATAGCTAAATAACAATTTACGAAGAGTAAAAACTACCGAAATAAGTTTTAGACTTATAAATTTACAGTAGTGGAGAATAAGGGGATATAAACTTATAATATCAATATGGAACTCATAACTTCTGTGAAGGAATTCATATATAATACATGCCCATAAATCCACGACATCAACATTAAATTTTTAATATTTGTTTGTTACAATATGAGTTTTTATCTTGATTATGTTTTATTTTTTTATCGGCAAAAAAGGATTTTTATTAATCATTGGAAGGGTTACAACGATTAAAAGGGACTCGAGCTTGAAAAAGCATCACAACAGACAAGCCTAACATCCCAACGAGGTTGGCACCCCACCCCAGGCCCTGACAATAGCGCGCATCTCGAGCCCCCGAGATAGAGTTGGCAAATGCTATGAACTTCTATATGTGCAAATGTTATGCATTTAAGGCGATTTAAAAGAATGCAGGTACACTCTCAAACAGGGATATATTGTACCATTTCCAGGTTAAAGATGGTGTATTTACAATATAATTTTTATAATTTTTTCATCGTTTCATTAACCTAAATTGAAAAAAAATGAAAAACATTAAGACAGCTTCATAGATAAAAATACTCTCCTAGTGCAGCTGGTTGCTAAAACTCCACGTACTCCTCAACAGAGACTGATCCATGAATTCTCTGTTGTGGGGGCGCCAAATTTTCCTAACCTTGAACAAAAATTTATAATGAAGCACAATAAAATAAAAATAGACTTCATCATATGCAAAAAAGTTTATGATTTGTATGTTTTCAAATTGAAGTTCCTAAACATAAGCACAAAAACCATACCCAAAAAAAAAAAACACCCAAATAACCTAAGAACACTCATACCCCACACCGAATAGCTCTTCCCTAGTCACATAATCCTTCAAAATATCATGGGCTCCCGCACTCAATCATCGCGTTCTGCTCGCGCTCTTAATCCTTACTCTCGCTAATTTTAATACTTTGAGATGAAATTTATAAACATTTTCACGTTTGCGCACACGCACACGCACGTAGATTAGGCTATTCCCATAGCCCTATTCTTTAACCTGGTGTTTGCACTCCCCAATACGCACATACCGAAATCACAAGAACTCCTTGACCTGAATTTGCAGAGGCAGAACTGAGCAGTTAAGTAGTTTATGAATTTTTTTTACTCATTTTGACTTGATTTTTTTACAAGACTCCATAAGAAAATGTTTTAAAAATAATGAACGATTGGAATGTCCATGCATGGTATGTACTATGTATATGAACACATAGCAGTGCTCCGTACCAAATGGTTCGTGTCCTTCCAAAGCCCAGTAGATAGGTATCCAAAGCCCAGTAGTGTTACCTGCAAATATATCCATCTGTTACTCAACCAAAAACATTAGTAATTTTATATTATTTTTTATCCAAAACCCATATCATAACAGCCAAAATAGGCTAAAAGAGCGAATCTATCCTAGAACAGAGAAAGGGAACTTACAGCAAACCATCACCGAAAGAAAAACAAGAAAACAGGTGACAAAGGGGTAGCGACAAACAGTCGCAAAACTAGATAAAATTGATATAGTATCTGATTGATGGCAGTGAGACGTGCTTAGGTCTAGTAATTTGATTAATTTGGCACCAGTACAGTACTGCATAGATAAAATTGATACTTCCCCCATCCAGATTTAATAATAATTTTTTGGAGTTCGTGTCAGTTTTTGATCGATTATATCTTTCAATTTGTACTCATATTTTACATGATTTCGAAAACATTGTGTTATAGAACTAATCGAGATCTATCAAACAAGATCTATATTCGATATGAAATTTATTACGGATTCAAATATATAACCTATTTTTTAGCCGGTTAGAATAGAATTAGGGACAATTAAATCCGAACAGAGGGAGGAGTACGTATCTGATTGGTTGAAAATTCTTAGTTAGGGCCTAGTCAAGTAAAGCCCAACCTAATCTCAGATTGGTCGGCTGTTTGGTTGGAATTCTAGCTTTAGGGCCTAGTCAAGCTCAATTCATCTGGAAGAGTAGAATAGTAAAAGTATTATTTTTCTTTCTTTTGGAAAACATATCGAAAGTACAAATTTGTATTTTTAAGCACAGTAATTTAGAAAAATGGACATACGCACAACCAGACGCCATCTAGAGAGGTAAACAAAGTATGCAAAGTACATAAATATTCAACAAATTAATTAGATAAGTTACTACTAGTAAATATTCAAATCTTGACTTTCTTGATTTTTTTTTTTTTTTTTTTGATCCCCAGTTCTCCAACCACTCTGCATATTTTATGATTAAATTGTATTGAGAGTAGATATGTATGTGTATTTATCTATTTAAACTAATATGAAGTGACTGCTCTCTCATAATTATATTGAAGTTTTAAAATGTTAAACTAGTTAATTTCTTAACGATTTAAGTAAAAGATCGACATCATATATTATTAATATTATAAAGTTACAATGAAGACTAAAGCCTAACTTGGTGCAATAAGAAATGCTACCACATTGCACCCTATTGGTCGGTGGTGTGATTTGTTGTCGAAGTGGTAGAATTTCATTACTTCCGAATCCAGTACATGATCAATGACAAGAAAGATCCTTTACAAGATAATCCAATAACCAATCGGGCGGTCTTGATTTTCACGTTCTCGTTCCATCGCCCTGTATTCCATTCCTGGCCATGTTGTTTGCCACTGTCTTTGCAGTTCGTCAAACAAACTGAAACCCATAATCCTGAAACGAAAACTTATATCTACGATGACCCCAATTTCAATTGGGCATATGGCCCTCATCACCCAATACATTGACCGGACCAGCACCTGTGAGTCCCCCTCAATTGTGATAGATTGAGAGCCTAACTACATTTGTATATAGTATAGATAGATTAACTATATAAACATAAATAAACTGATTAGTCTTGAGATCACAATTACCCTAAGTGTTAACGTTAGCTTTGAGATCTGACAGTTTCCCATCTCCCTTCGTCACTAATTTCCATCCTCCTCCTCTTCCATCCACCAGCCCCCGCTCTTCCTCCATCGTTTCCACCACGTGGTGGCCTGTGGATGGAGGTGGTTCGTGGTCATTTCTTGCAGCTCGTGGTCATGGGCGGCTTTGCCGGAGATATCGATGGAGCTCCTTTCTTTTTACTTTCCTTTCTTTAAGATTCCATGACTTTTTCACTTTTTAATGAGGTATGAGCTTGTTGATCATTCCCCGGAGATTTATGATCCTCATCGCCGACTTGCACAATTGCCGGAACTTTTTTCGGTCTGCTGCTTGCTATATATGTGTTAAGAGATTCAAGCTAATGTCTGGGTAGATCATGCATGGATTTCCCTTTTCTGCTCGTGTTGATGTACGTATGTTTTGGTTGGTGGATTTGTTTCGCAAGACCCTAATCTTTGTACTTGATGGAATTCTTGTAAGTGCCGGATGAGAGCATCCGCATTGTAATAAGCAAATAGGTGTGAATAAGCAAATTTAACAACAATGCTCAAAAAGTACCTCACATTGTAATAAGCAAAGTTACAAGTCTTTTAGCAAATAACCAAATTCCTTCCATTCCATAACCAAACTTAACAACTTTTATCAATAACCAAAACTCAATAACCAAACCCAATAACCAAACTCAAAACTCAATAACTCAAAAACACCTCACATTGGAATCGTCTCATCGAGACGAATAATTTGGTGTGGTCGGATGCGTGATTGGAACTCGTTTGCAATTGGACATAGGTGCATTGTGTATTGTGGGATTTTTTTGGTTAGGAATGTAAAAATAACCAATGTGGAGGTATAGGTTGTTAAGTTTGATTATGAACTAAATGGATAATCAAATACTGACGTGGCACATTTTGATTATTGATTTTGATTATTCCCAGTGCGGATCGTGCTCTGAGTTATTAATTTGTTGACAATAGAATCAAAGCTATAGCCCAAAAAGCGGCATGCGAATAATTAAGAAAAATACATGGAGGCCGGTACCTACTCCTTCTCACTAATTAAAAATTGGAAAAATGACAGCTCAGGTTGTGTTTTGATAATTAATATCCACCAAGAACAAACTAAGAATATTTGTTAATGCTGAAAATGTTCTTGGCGGGTGTTAATTATCAAAACACATCCTTAACTGTCATTTTCCCTTAAAAATTCCATCACTTAGACCAGAATTGTCACACTATTCGTAATTCAGGGCATCTGTCCCTCCTTAATTTGGTAATCAATTACGCAATACTTAACGCCCAATTTTATTAGTTATTATATTATATAAGGTGGCTGTAGCCCCACTTGATATGATCTCACATGGTCTTAAGCTACTTGATTATGTTGTTTCTGTTTGTTGATTCGGTATATCAAGGAGGTAATTAAACAATAATGTTTACATCTCCCTCTTAAAAGTCAGCTCAGCTGGATATATAGATGTCGAAAACTGATAAATCAGTTCATTTAATTTTTACTTCAGAATTTTGGGCTGTGAATGACCACTTTGCTGCATGTTAATATAATGTTGGGATATCTCTACTTAAACGGTTATTCTCTTGGATATGAAGCTTCTACACTTGCTAACCGGGAAGATCTTAACCTCAAGGGGTTGGCCTACTGGTCAATTAAGACATAAGATTTAAGATTTGCTCCCTCCTAAAGTCTCATATTCGAAACTTCTCAGGTGCTATCAAAGACCTAAGAATTAAGATTTGGGTTCAGTTTATATAGAATTTTGCCATGGCTTTAATTGGTACCCTGCAAGTGCGCAAGGGAATTGGTCCTCCAAAATTAGTCAATGTGCAAGTAAATTGGTCTGGATATATACTTAGATTAAGAAACTATGAACAACTTGCAAATTTTCCAATTAATTAATTAGACGTGGCATTTTGCATTGTAGAGCGCAGGGTATCTGTCCCCCCTTTTGGTAACCAACTAATAACATGACTTTTTAGTTAAAGGTGATTGTAGGCTTGTAGCCTCACTTTGATATGAACATGGTCTTAAACTAATTAATTATTATTTGTTAAATTATACGTATGTTGTTTCTGTTTCTTGAATCCGTATCAAGAATATTGAAATCAAGGAGTTGATTAGATTTTAACGAATCTCACGACTGTGATCTTCCAAAAATGATTAATTATTTTCTGATGAAGAGAAAGTCAGGGTCTCTTTTTATTAAAAAAAAAAAAGAATATGGAGAAATCCGTGACATTAAAAAACCAAAATACGGAGTAAAAAGTACAAGTATCTATATAATAAGGGAGAACTGTTTTTGAATCTTATGTCCTACATAAATCTTAACTATTAATTTGCTTTATAAATCCTATTGCTCTCCCTCTCCCTCTCCCTCTCCCTCTCCCTCTCTCTCTCTCTCTCAAAGAATGGTAATTGCACAATTGCCACTAATCAGATCTTACGTTAAAAATTGAGATCTCTCTCTCTCTCTCTCTCTCTCTCTCTCTCTCTCTCTCTCTCTCTCTCTCTCTCTCTTCTTCTACATTCTCTTTTTGGCTCTCCGCTCCCAAAGCCAACACCCCTCCTCAGCCCTGTGATTTTCTTCAAGAATGAATACTCTCTCTAGATCAGTTTTGGTCACAAATCTAAGGGTAGATCAATAACTCCTCCTCCTTCTCTCTCTCTCTCTCTCTCTCTCTCTCTCTCTACACACATTTTCAATCGCAACCGATTTGAAACTAGGTTGACTCCACTTTTTTTTTCCTCAATTTAAATGGCTATTGTGATTGCAAAGCTCCCACCATTGTCCAATCTATCACGGGGTTGTTTAACTTTGGGTCAAGGTTTGATTTTGCAATTTATTTTTTATTTCAAATTTATTTACATTGTAGTCCTCTGTGATCCCCCTCCCCATCAAAAAAAAAAAAAAAAACAACAACCTTCCACATTCTCTGTGCTATTTTTAAATTTTGAACGTTACAAAGAGAGAAACCAGATCAAAAGTTTTCAAGT
The DNA here is from genome assembly GCA_025413875.1 of Rhododendron molle. Lineage (NCBI taxonomy): Eukaryota > Viridiplantae > Streptophyta > Magnoliopsida > Ericales > Ericaceae > Rhododendron > Rhododendron molle. Next base: position 11,982,964 of record CM046395.1, on the reverse strand, counting down.
TTCTACCTTGGCTCCTATCCTATGGATTCATTTTTATTTAACGATTATTTGTAACTTCCTCTCATATGGGGTGTGACATACACATACACGGAATTCACCCCATATGAGATGGAGTTAAAAACAACCGTTGTATCCAAAAAAAATTTTAAAATGGTTTTTTTTAATCCAAAAGCAACCAGTGTTTGATACTTCGTTTAGATTGTGTTTAGAAAGCATTGCGCTATCCCTTCAGGCACAGGCATGCATTAGTACGCCAAGAACATTTAGGTAGCTAGTGACGTGAGACTTATTATGCTGTACGTGTTGGGGCAGGGAGCAGCAAATTAACCTGTTCTGGCTTCCATTCACACCTCTATAGCCTCTAGGCTGTGTTAATGGTATAGATTCTAAATATGTACCAACGCGTACAAAGCCTATTTCGGACCGTTTTGGGTTCCAAAAAATTGATCGGAGTCGCTCATTTTGTTTAAAATACTTTGTTTACGGTCCCTACAAAATATAAACTCAATCATGTATCGTTTAGAGAGTCTACGAAACATTTCATTTTGTCCTTGAATTCTGGGACAAAATACGACGTTTCGTAGACGCCATAAACAGTACACGATTGAGCTTATTTTTTGTAGAGACCGTAAACAAAGTATTTTAAACAAAATGAGCGACTCCGATTAGTTTTTTGGAACCTAAAACGGGCCCAAATGGACTTTTTATGCGCTGGTATAGATTAAAATATGTACCATTAACCTTTGGATTGTGATTTTGGCACTCCAAAAATTGATGGAGGGGCTCCAAAATTGAACTATGTTGATATACAAAACGACGTCGTTTTGGAGCCCCTCCATCAATTTTTGGAGTGCTAAAATCAATTTCCTTAACCTAGCTTTCTAAAAACCAACCATGCGAACAACTCTTACGAATCAATATACTGGTGTTTCTTTGGAAATATAGTAGTAGAATTTTATGTGCTAGGGTTGCCATTATGTTTATTTTGAATAATACAATTTTTTTTTTGCCTAGCCTGCCTTCATTTCGATAAAAACCCAAAGAGGACTATGCCAAAGCTTTTGATTATGAAGTTCCTATTTTAAAACGGGAAAAAAAAATACAGTATCTAGAAGAATTTGTCTAATTGGCTCTTGCCTCTTGGGTCAAGAAGGATGCCTTTGGTGGTGGGAATATGTTACTTTGTGGATATATTGTTTTCCGCGCGCGGAATTTTTTATATCACAAGCAAAGACGCATGCCAATCATCACCGCCAACGTAATTGAGAGGAGTGAACACTGGAGCCTAAGGAACGAGTTCAATTTTGTTTACCAACTCTTTTTTAAAGTGAGTGAACATTGCCCACTATGTCCCTGGTCTTATTTTGATGATCGAAACGGATCATCTCTTATTTTGACTAACCCTATATTGGGAACTGTTTGTTTAAATCGCACAATTTTCATGTCGGATTCTTGTCAAATGGGTGTCCTTGATTGGTTTCTTGTCAATCGTAGGTTTACATCTCGGATTGGGCAGATGACTGTTCTTTGAACACGATACCGTTTCAAGATTAATGAAATTGATTGCCGTTCAAAGAAAAAAGATTCTTGTCTCATGTTTAAAATGAAAATTAGGTGATTTTATCAAGCATTTACTGATACCAGATATAGCTACTTTTCGCATAAAGAGTTAAAATATCATGTTCAAAGAGAAGAACCGTTCCGATCATCGACATAGGACCGGGAACATGGTGGGGGTGAACAAAATTGAATTCCTAAGAAATGGAGGAAGTTATTATAGTGCAAAGAGTGTGTATCATAGCAAGGTTAAATAACTTTTTTCTTTTCTATTTAGTTATATATTTTCAGTTTAATTTTTTTTAAAAAAAATTCTATGGCACTACCCCTACAAGTTCCTAAAGTGAAAAAAAAAAAATCTTAAAACTCCTATATGTGTGGAAATATTCCAGAATTTCAGCTTTATCAATCAATTTTTCTGTCGTGTTGATAGCATCCATTTGTAGGATGTTAGTGCAATATCAAAAATTATTAAATTACTACTCTTTTATAATTCAATCATCTGAGCCAGCATACCCCTTCGACTTAACTATTTTTAGGTGAGAGATTCCACGGGCCGCAAGGCTTGATTAAAGTTGGCACAATGATCATTGTGAACTGGCTCCACAAAGATTCATTACACCTTTCGAAGTTAGTCATTTGAGAGAGCATACAAACCACACTGAGTTCAAGACCTTAATTGTAACAGTGCACCGGTAAAATTAAGAACTGGACAAAAGTAATAGCTTTACAAAGTTGGAGCCATAACTTGCTAATTAAACGACACTAATCAACCCAAGAGTTGGCCTAGTGGTCAAAATTTAGGACTTGGGAGCTTGCTCTTTCTAAAGGTTTTAGATTCGAAACCTCTCAATTACTATCAACTAGGGGTGATAAACGAGCTAAAATGAACCAAACAGGTAGTTGATCAAATTTGGTTTGAAAACTTAACAAATTTCAAAAATATGTTCTAACTTAGCTCATTTGTGAGACGAGTCAATCTCAAGTAGCTTAAATTTTTTATACATAATAATTCATACCTCGCATGAGCCAAGTAGTAGCTTGTTCAAGTTTGGTTTGTGCGTAACAAACAAACCAATCTTGAACAAGTTTTTAACGAACGAACACGAGCTCAGGCTCAAGTAACTTGGTTCGTTTAGCAGCCCTACTATCAACTCCTTTGGGGCAAGTCCATATGGAGTTTTGCTCTGATTTTAATTGGGCTCCCTACATGATTGCGGTGGGATTGGACTCCCAGAATTAGGTGATTTGCGCGGCATAAGCTGGCCCGATCCTGACTCTAATTCCTCCCTCCATGTATCTCCGTTATTCCTTGTGAATAAAATCAACAAAATTTCACTGTCAATGGAATATAAAAGTACACGACCAACAATCCATCTTTGAGAGAGCATCACTCCAACAAATTCCATCTCCTTGGCCCAGCCACTACAATCCATCTTTCTGTTCTTGTTCCTTTTCTTTCTTTCTTTTTTTTGATTGAACTGGTTCTTGTTCTTGTTCTTGTTCTTGTTTTTGCTCTTGTTTCTTGTTCTTTTTTCTTTTTTTTTTTTGTTAGACATGTTTACTTTATACATATCCGTTTAAAAACTAATTGGCAATGAGTAGATAGATCTCAACATTACATTAAGTGATCACTTATCCACTCGATCCCATGCAGGCAATGTGAGACTATAATATTTCCTTAACACGACGACTAGGAAGTGTCCGGACATGCATACACACACCTCCACTATTCCCTTCTCTATTCTGGTCAAAGGCAGGTTATCCATTTTGAGACTAGGGGATTCACAAGATATTTCGCTCTTGCGGCTTGGCTCCAAGAGGTTGCCAAGTTTCAAACTCCAAAATATCTGGGTTTACCGCTCTTGCTGCTTGAACTATGTTGTTCTTGTTCTATTTGCTCTGGAGAATTTGTTTCCTATTAACACCTGTGAAGGAAACGCTCCTCATGGTGTTTGCATGGCCCAAAGTCCTTAATGGGTTGCCTGGGGGAAATGGATCAGGCCTAACTGAGGCGAGGACGGAAGCCCAGACCCCCTTCTCGTGGGCCATACTTGTTTTAAATTCAGAAAAATGACGGCCAATGACATGTTTTTATAATTAATACCCACCAAGAATATTTTCAGCTTTAACAAATTTTCCTTAGCATGTTCTTAGCAGGTATTAATTATCAAAACACGTCTTGGGCCGTCATTTTCCCTTTAAATTCATGCAAACAAGTTGTGTTTGCTTCAAAAAAAAAAAAAGAGAAGACGAAAAAACAGCGGTGCTACACCCACCACTCTTTTTCACCGTTCAGCATCTTACCGTCCATCCGTCTCAACAACCAATGATCCGGATTTAAAAAAAAACTTTTCGAGTGATTTTTTTATAATTCAGACCGTCCAAAATACTTTTGGACAATGAGATAGAAAGCGGTAATGGATCAAAAAAAAAAAGATAGAGAGCAGTGAATTCTGAGTGGTGGGTGTAGAGTTTCTCAAGAAAAAAGGTCGTGTCCAAAATCAGGACCGATGGTTTTACAGGTCCTACAGAACCAGCACAAATCATTAGTTGTATACCCGAACAACAAGAAAATAAATTATTCAATAGTCTTAGAACACCATTAAGTAGTGTCGAAATCTTTTCTAGATCCACACGTTTATATGGAACTCTATATATAAAAGTGGGCTTTTCACAAACAATATGTGGTTATATAGAAGATTGGTATCCAAAGGGATTAATCGATGTGTGCCTAAACTGACTTAAATACGTGAGTTATTAAAAAATATATGGAAAAGTAATGCACTACATGACAATGCCCCAAAAGCATGTAACAGTTTTTCATAAATTAAAAGATAGAATCATAGAACAGTCAAGTTACAAATTGTGTTGTGGGGCCCATATGCTTGCTCTTGAGCCTCACATAATTAGCTTTAGTTTACGATTATACAATAATTAGATTGGGTTTCTCCTGTATATATAGGGGGTGTTTGGGAAGTGAATTTTCAGATTTTGGGATTCTCATTTTCGGATTATGGGTGTTTGGCAACTTGGGAGAATGGATTTTGAGAATGGATTTTGAGAGAATGGATTTTCGGATTATGGGTTTAGGAGCCAAAATGCAAAATTTGGGTTGGAGGAGTTTTTTGGATTCCCATTTTCGGATTATGGGGTTAAATTACCAAAATACCCATAATACTTCGTTCATTTTACCCTTCTTGCCCCTCCCTTATCCACTCCGTTCTTTCCTTCGTCTACTCACCACACACACAGCCGACAGAAAAAAGAGAGAGAGAGAGACAGAGAAGACAAGGGCAATAACAGTACTAATGATGGACTTTAGGCCATAAAAACTATTAAATAATAAAGTAAAAACAAAAAAACAAAAAAAAACGGAAGTCAGACCTGTTATAAGACGACAAGGGTAATATGGTAAAAATGCAACCTATAATTCATTCTCAACAATCATCTACCAAACACTACTACAATTTCAAAATACATTCTGCACAAATCTTCCAAACACTCTACCATACCCAAAATACATTCCGGCAATAATCCAAAAAGCCAAAAAGCCAAAAAATTGAAAATGAAAAGCCAAAAAGTAGGTTTCCAAACATCCCGATATTGTCTTATATTGATTAAACAAGATGAAAATCCGAATTTCAAAATAGGTCATTCTCTTAAATACATCAATTAAAAGTCCATTCATAAAAAAAAACAATGATTGTATTTTTGCATGAAGTATTCACAAATGCCATGGACAAAAAAAATCCGGCTACACCGCCGGATGCGATCCGATATACTGTATCTAGCAGTTTTAATTATCCAGTATGCCTTGGAATTGGAAGCATCTATAACTGTCATTCTCTTTTGGTAGGTGAATTGTGTTATAGAACTGAGACCAGAGAGAGAGAGACCCAACCTACCATTCAAACACAAAGCAATGCTTGGAGACTGGAATTTCGGTTAGCTACCAGACTATCTCGAAAGTGTGTTAGTTGAGTTTCAGGCTCAGCCCACCATATCTTCACTATAAATTTTCTCTCCCCTGCTAGCTAGCTGCTGAAATAAATACCAGTCTCTGTCACTTTGTTATTCGAGTTTCATGCATTCCCCTCCTCGTTGCCAATCTCTGTTGCTGGACATATAGAGCAATTCTTTCTTAGATTGAAATTCGTCGGACACCGGAATCTCTGTTACCGGCATTGTCGGGCCGTCAGTGGACGCTTTTTTTTCTTCACTGGGTTGGGGAAGAATTAAGCTGATTCAGATTTCGATACTCCACTTTATTTCAAGGTACGTTTGTTTATCTGATTAAGGACACTGTCTATATGGTTTTTGCTGCGAATGGCAAAGTTTGGCTTCTGAATATCAGAACAGACTCCTTTGAGCAAAAGCTTTGATTCTAAGGTAAATATGTAGGTAAGAGAATAAATTATATTATTTCTTCCGAGTCAATTACATTGCGTCACGTCTTCCAATTGATAGAACGTAGCGGCGCGACGCAATGTAAATAATTTAATCTATAGGTACTTGCACTAAAATGACTTTGCACCAATGAAGTAGCGTTGCTAATTTATCGATATTTTGAAGTTGTAGCAGGTCAGAATCTTACTTTTTAGATTAATTCCGGAAAAAAGTGGTTTGACCCATGAAAGTGATCTTACTACCCATGGTATTACTCTTACCTCAAAAAGGTTGGAGAAATGGACCGATAGTTAGATTTTCTGATTATAGAGTAGACTTTATCGGGCGACTTGTGGGACCCATCAAAGATTCCAAATTGACATTCTTAAAAGTCCATCAAGAATATCATTCTTAATGAAATTAAGTTGATTGGATATCCATAATTATTTGATCGAACCGTATTTGTACTAAAGAATAGGCGATTAGTATACAGACCCGCTCGTTTCTCGTTTTGGGGGCCCAAAATAAAGAACTTTACGTATTTTGTTATATTTATCCAGTACAACATCCCATACTTCGATTTATCCAGTATTATGATGCCTCATTTTCTTCTCTTTTTCATTTTTTGTCAGCAGTAAATTCTATCAGTGATGCAAGTAGAGCAAGAATGCAGGGGTGAAACAGAGTCATAAAACATGTCTCATATAACTGCCACAGACAGTTCACTCAAACTCCAATTGAACATCACACAATATGGCATTCTGTCCAGACCTAATCAAGTAAGGCACCATACATGTATCACTTCTCATGTCGACTCCTTTTCGCGAATTAATTTAACACATGCTGAATTTTTGAACCGTATCCGATAAGATTGATGTAATCTGTTTCCATCAAATCCTGCAGGATCTTCGCCTCGGATGGAACATTGTGTTCTCGTTGGTGGTTCGTATGGTTTTATATGTCTCTATATTAGGTACATTGTTTCTTGATCTGTTACCACCCATCTGATTTAGGTTGTTTGCTCAAGACAGAAATTTCATAGATCAAGTTATAGTTTAGCAAATGGTTATCCAAAATGAAAGCGAACCACATCTAAAATTTTGCCAAATATTGGTTGGCAAAAGTTTTACCAAACCAATGGAGATGCTTTTTGTTGACAAGAAAACGGTACAATAGCAAAATCGTTCCCGCCCGGAGTCCGGACATGATCTATTTTCTGAACTATGGATTATTATCTTCGCATATGTTGCAGTTGCGCTTGTGATAGTTGTCGCTCTGATCTTCAAGTATCTGGGGCAATGTGGGAATGACGAGGTTGTAGAGGGAACGACAACAACCGAGACTAGCCATTTGACGCCAACCAAGGCGATTTCATTCACGTATGGAACGTGTGATCCAGAAGATCTGGAGTCTGGAAAGCGCAGTGGAAATTCTTCGAATGAGTTGTATGACGGAAAAATATGCATAATTTGCTACGATGAGCAACGGAATTGCTTCTTTATGCCTTGCGGTCACTGTGCTACTTGCCATGTTTGCGCGCAGAGGTATGCATAAACATTTGAGTCGTATAAATTTGATTTTTTCCCAAGTAAATTGCGGGACACAAGAAGCCTTACGAAAACTTGTCAATGCAGGATTATCGACGAGGACAGCAAAGCGTGCCCGGTGTGTCGAAGATTCATTCACAGAGTAAAGAAACTTTTCACACCACAAAATCAAAATGTGGCGGATTTTAGCAGGCAGAAAAAAATTGTATCTTTCGAGTGAGCATGAAAAATGTCGATTAATATCATGTATGTGGACTGTGGCCCCGTTCCACGAAAGGTTTTTATTTTCTAAGTATTTATTTTTTGATTTACGAGATATGTCATTCTCTCACAATGCATTACCATTAATTCAAAAACTATTCCGAGTGAGCACGAAAAATGTTCAATTAATATTATGTATGCGGACTGTGACCCCATTCCGCTAAGGTATCGAAGTATTTATTTTTTAAATTAATTGTGATATATTGTAAGAAAATGACATGTATCGTAAATTTAAAAATAAATACTTAAAAAATAAATACCATAGCGAAACGGGACTGGAGTCAAACTTCTCATGAATGTCTTGTATATGAAAGATGTTGGATATCACCATTGTTTCAGTAGTATTATTTATACTACTAGGGTAAGATCCAAAAGATATCATGCACGCTTCCATTTTTGGAAACTCTAATGTCGAGGATCCATAAGTCTACAGTTCCCGATTAGAGGGATCTTGATTAGATTCCGACGCCTCGTCGGGCCCACTCTGACCACCGGACGGTCGATCTGAGCCGTCCAAAAATTCTATAAAAAAAAAAAAACGAGTGGGCCTTAATCAACGGCATCCGATGTGTGTAAGTGCTCGATCCAAACACTCCATGTTTTGTATAGCCGTCCAAAAATTCTAAAAAAAACAATGAGTGAGCCTACGTGAGAATTAACAGCCTCCGATGCGTGTAGGTGCTCGATCCAAACACTCAATGTTTTATATATATATGTATTTACAAAAAAGAAAAAAAGAGGAGGGATCCTAACCATTCAACTCATAATGATTATATATTAATAACATTCATGCCAATATACGAAATATACAAATATGGACATGTGAGAATAAAAAATACAAATCAATTACATGAAGTAAATGTTTCCTTGATATTTTTGCATATTTCGTATTTATTTCACCTTTCATATTTATTACTAGTGATAACCCGTACCTACGACACTACGCTTCCTGGTTTGAAAGGGATGGCAGTTGTGTGATTTAGGTGAAAACCATGGGCGCTTAACTGGGAAGTGAGAGAATGCACTACAGCCTTTGGATCAAATGAATCTAAGCCATCCTAACCATTCAACTCATAATGATTATATATTAATAACATTCATGCAAATATACGAAATATACAAATATGGACATGGGAGAATAAAAAATACAAATCAATTACATGAAAAAATGTTTCCTTGATATTTTTGCATATTTCGTATTTATTTCACCTTCCATATTTATTACTAGTGCTAACCCGTACCTATGGCACTACACATCCTAGTGTTAAAGGGATGGCAGTTGTGTGATTTAGGTGAAAACCATGGGCACTTAACTGGGAAGTGGGAGAATGCATTACAACATTTGGATCAAATGAATCTAAGTCGTTTCAACAACTTGTTCCCACACCCTTTTGTTTTATAATAGAGATACCTTAACTTTTGAATATTTTATATATATATATATATATATATCGCATCTTAACTTGTGCCCGGTGCATTGATTAGTATTTGCCTATATATATAACGGGTGGTTTTAGGGAAATCTAAAAAAACACTTCAAATCTTAATCTCATAGTTTCTGATCAAATTTTGATGATCCGAGCTGCTCAATGTATTCAAAATGTGATTTTAAGAATACTCGCGAGAAATCGGCAAAAAAAAGTTTGATTTGAGCAGTTTTTTATTGAACCGTTAAATAAAAAACTGTTTGGATGAATTCCTTCCAGGTCATTTTTTTTGCTAATTTCTCACGAGTTTCATTAAAATCACATTCTAACTACATTGAACGGCTCGAATTGAAATTTAATCAGAAACTTTGAGGTATTTTTTTTAAATATTTTTTTAGGTGTCCCTAAACCGCCCGTATATAAATATGAGGTCTCCCATTTTCAACACAATTTCAATACTACTACAATACACGTCCAGCAAGCCTACTCCCCTCTTCTTAAACCCTGTTTATTCTCTCTCTCAATCTCTGCACCCCTTAAACCCTGTTTATCCCCCCAACGATGTCCGAACTCCCCCTCAAACCCTGTTCTCTCGCGATCACCGAGGACGGCGAGAACGACGTCGAATCCAAATTTTACTGGGACTCACACGGCCTCCAGGCGGACGCCAGGATCCCGATCCGAAATCTGGACGCCTTCAAGAAGTACAAGGTCTCCGACGTCTCCTTGTACGAGGTCAACAGCCAGCGCGACGTAATTCCTGTGGGCGCGGAGGACTCCTTGTTCGAGTATGTTTCCCTCCGCCCCAACCGCGTCTACACCAAGTCCCAGCTCCTGAAGGAGCTCGAAACCCTCTCCGCCGCCTCGGGCGTGTTCGAGAACGTCGATCTCCTGGCGGGAACGCTCCCTGACGGAACAATCCGTATCGGAATATTCATCTTCTCAGAGCTCTCTGCTTCTGCCGCCTCCCCCTTAAACCCTGTTACCACCCCAATAATGTCCGAACTCCCTCTCAAACCCTGTGAAAACGAGGACGAATCCAAATTTGACTGGGACTCACACGGCCTCCAGGCGGACGCCACGATCCCGGTCCGAAATCTGGACGCCTTCAAGAAGTACAAGGTCTCCTACGTCTACTTGTACGAGGTCAACAGCCAGCGCGACTTATTTCCTGGGGGCGCGGAGGACTCCTTGTTCGAGTGTGTTTCCCTCCGCCCCAACCGCGTCTACACCAAGTCCCAGCTCCTGAAGGAGCTCGAAAGCCTCTCCGCCGCCTGGGGCGTGTTCGAGAACGTCAACCTCCTGGCGGGAACGCTCCCTGACGGAACAATCCGTATCGGAATATTCATCTTCTCAGAGCTCTCTGCTTCTGCTGCCTCCCCCTTAAACACTGTTATCACCCCAATAATGTCCGAACTCCCTCTCAAACCCTGTGAAAACGACGACAAATCCAAATTTGACTGGGACTCACACGGCCTCAAGGCGGACGCCACGATCCCAGTCCAAAATCTGGACGCCTTTAAGAAGTACAAGGTCTCGTACGTCTACTTGTACGTGGTCAACAGCCAGCGCGACTTATTTCCTGTGGGCGTGGAGGACTCCTTGTTCGATTGTGTTTCCCTCCGCCCCAACTGCGTCTGCACCAAGTCCCAGCTCCTGAAGGAGCTCGAAACCCTCTCAGCCTTGGGCGTGTTCGAGAACGTCGACCTCATGGCGGGAACGCACCCTGACGGAACAATCTGTATCGCAATATACATCTCAGAGTGGGAGTGGCTGTCTGCCAATTCCATCAAGTGCATTAACGTGGGGTTATTGCCGCCGTCGCAGCCGATGGAGATGAGTCCCAATATGACCGACGAGAGGGAGCAGATGGAGTACATTAGGAGTATGGAGAGGGAGTATAACAGGAGGGTAGATGAGGCGTCGTCGAGGAGGCCGTGTTTGTTGCCTAAGGAGGTGGAGGAGGAGGTGTCGAGGATGTTGGCAGAGCACAACTCTGTGAGTAGTAGGTTGCTGAACAGGGTAAGGGACCGTGTGCAGAAGTGGTACCACGATCAGGGGTACGCGTGCGCGCAGGTCGTGAATTTCGGCAACTTGAATACCAAGGAAGTGGTGTGTGAGGTGATGGAAGGGGATATTACCCAGTTGGTGATTCAGTTCCAGGACAAGCTTGGGAATCCGGTGGAAGGGAATACACATCTGGAAGTCGTGGAGCGAGAGTTGCACAAAGAGGTCGCGATCAATGCTTGTTTTGATTCTTTCGTTAATTGACATTGCTGTTTTTTTGTTTTTTTTTTTTTTTATAGTACTAATTTCTCACTGATTGTGCTAGTTAGTTAGCCTAGTCTGTAGTTTTTGTAGTGTTAATTGCATAATTAGCTACGTAGCTAGCTTGCCATGGTTGCCTGATTTGTTCTTCGATTTTGATCTGATAGGATTTGGTCTATTTAGTTTCCTCCTTTGTTGTGATTTTATTAGTTTGCCTTATATACTCCTTAAAAGTCTTGTTTTGTAGACAATGAGGTGTGGGCAGTGCAATTTTGGGTTCTACTGCAATAGATGATTAATTAGATTAGCTATGACGAACTATGAAATAGAATTTATGGTTTTTGTTGCTTCGCTTCGCTCTTGCCTCGTAATTTCTAGTTCATAGTAAATTGGTTGATTCAATTCATGCTTTTCACACAGTTAAATGCCTATATGGACTGTTATTTTAATTACTCGGTTTTCATCTAGTAGAACTTACTTCCTTTCATTTCTTTTTCTCGTGGTTTTGATTCGTTTGGCGTTATTTTACTTGGTGCGCTGTGCTATTTTTTTTTTTTTTTTGTTTGTTTGTTAAGGAGTAGATAGATAGATTGGTTTAGCTTTGTGAAATTTATGCATATGGGTGCAGAGGGTGTGTCGCTGATTTGCTTTGCCAAATTGATGTTTTGTTTTGCAGATGCAACAAGGGCATGTTTTTAATACAGAAGCTGCCAAACGAGCAATGGCAAACATACTCTCACTAGATTTGTTTTCAAATATTGAAATCCAGCCCCGCCTTGATGAGAACAACGAAGGGGGATTGATTGTGGAGGTAAAGCTCGAGGTACCCGAGCAGGAGTCAGCACTGAGTGGAGCATTGTCACACTATTGGGTTAGTAGGCTCTAAGGGGGGTTTATTTATGTTTTAAGTAATAGGCTGTGTTATTTTGAACTTAACTTAAATTCTCATATTTAAGTTAAGTTCATAATAACACAGCCTTTAGTAGGATCTAGATGACTACTCTTTATTTAAAAAGTATTTTGTTAGGATTGGTTATATGTGAGTATTATCCTTATCTAACTCTCCCTCCGTCCCTAAATAAATGTCCGGTCCGCAAACCTGAGTATCTAAAAAGATGAATTTTATTCATTAACAAATCAATAGACATCAATAAATTTTTTCAAGTTGTGAAAAAAGTTTAAAATTTTTTAAGCAAGAAAATATTTTTTTAAAAGACCTAGGTTTGCAAGCCAGACATTTATTTAGGGACGGAGGAAATAAGTATTTTTTTAGGAGTAGTATATGCATTAGTGTTATCATTATCTAGTTTCTTAGCTTATAAATAGGATCTTTATTCATTGTTAAGAAATGGGGTTTAAAAAATTAAGTACTCCAATTATCAATCGTTTAAACCGGTGCGAAAATTCTATTTTTTCTGATCATTTTATCCTAAAGAGCCATAATTAATTTTGTATCTCCAAGGCTCTCATAATCAAGTATCTGTTCTATAGCGTATCAAATAGGTCCTTACTTGGCATTTTCCGTCCTAATTCCCGCTATTGATTGGACTAAGTAAGTAACCGTATAATAGTTGAAGGGATGAAATCGTCAAGTTAATAGTTTATGCACTCAATAGAAAAAATGTGCATAGTTTAGAAGATAAAAAGGAAAGGAAAAAAAAAACTCAAAATGAATCGAAAAAACTGTTTTCTTTTTCTGCCGTTGCACAAGTTCTTAACATAAAATACTTTTGGCGTTCCTTTAAGTGTTCTCCAAATTGTCTCGAAACCATGCTTACTCTTTCTTTTGAGATGGAAATCTTGCTTATGCACTACCTTAGTTACCATGGCTATTATATCTTGCAAAACAAGATTCAAAGACTAGATCGATAAATTAGTAATAGTACTATATATATATATATGTATATATATAAGCAACAATCCGTGGTGGGTGAACATGAGTGGGCTGAGATCAGGAGGCAGCGGCAGGGATGGAGGGTGAAGTGATAACCTGGGTTTGGAGGGGTTCGCCTCTCGCGTCTCTGCTAGATAACCTGGGTTTGAAATTTGAAAATGGATTTGAGTAAGACTGATGGCATTTGTGTAATAAACTAAGAAAGTATGGGCACTTTGTTAAGGGTAGGATTAAAGTGATCTCAGCCATTGATCTCAAATTAATCTGCACTGTCCGAATAGACTTTTATGTATTAAACATATAGATAAAAGATTAATAAGTGTTACAATTTTCAATCTGTTTGAACCGATGCGGATATCTTAATTAACTAATTATCATACCATAAAGAGTCGTAATTAATTTTTGACTCTAAAGCTTTCGAGCCTTAAGATAACTGTAGAATCAAATATAGTTAAAAGATTAAGATAAAATGAAAGCCTTAATCCACGATTTTCTAATTTTTCAATCTGTGTCCGAACCATTAATCCACGGACAAAATCCAAAATGTACGGATCGGTTCGATCCAGACTGGTTTCGCGGTTCATCGAATTTTTTGAGCAGCCTTACTGAAAACACAATCCAACGACCGTAAAAAGGAGCCTGTATTTTTCTCTTTGTGCGGGATCGCTTAGGCTTTGTCCGGTTGTGGGTTTTGAGTTGTGTTTTTGAATAAAAGTAGATAGAGAAATGAAAGTAATGATTGTAGAGAGATGTAAAAAGTAGAGAAAGATAAAGTGAAAAATGAAAGTAATGATTGAAAAGTTAGAGAGAGAAAAAGTAAAAAAGTTACTTTATCCAAAATCCTGAGTTTGAAATTCCAAACCGAACAAGGGCTTAGTGGAAGGGCAGTGACACAAAGATATCAGTCCTGGTGGTTAATTTTTTAAACCATACTTTGAACCAAGACGACCTTTTTCCAGCTAAAGATCGTAGTAGCACCTGGGCAGAAAGTATTATTAAATTGCCACTATCAGTTCTTAAACTTCAATTAATGTCTAGTTTTGGATCTTAAACTAGGATCTTTGCACATGTTAAGATGCTTTATAGAAATTGTATTTCTCCATGGGTTTGCGCACAAGGTTTTTATTCTTATTTTTAAATACTTATTTCTCGCCTTACAGGACATGTCATTCTCTCATAATACACTACATTTAATTCAAAAAAATAAATACTTATTTAAAAAATAAATTCTTATTTTAGTTCGTGGAACACATCCTAACTTAGTGCATTTGACAACACGACTCCTTAAACTATTGTATCAACCCAAATTAAGTTTAGTCCCTCCGTAGTTAGGCAAGGCCCACATAATTTTACTAAAGTTTTACCTTTCACCCTACACCCGTAAAGAATATCAGCCCAAAAATTGTTATCACAATCAAAGCAATAAACTCTTTCAATTTTTTTCCCCGACAACAAAAGCTCTAATAGGTGCACTTATTTCTAACTATGCACTTTGAAAAGGTCTCACCCTTGACCAACTGTACGTGCGATGAACAATTTTCTAATGCCCTGGGAGAATAGTGAGTGCAAAGAGTTTCTAATTAGTGTGCTATTGCTCAAAATAGCCTTGGATGAATTACTTTTTATTGGCATTGGAAGCACATCACATTGTGGCAGGATAACGTTTCATAGTTTAATGAATCTTCCACTTATTTGATGGAACGCTAACCACTACACCATCTATTATATATTTTGTAGGGTCCACTCCGGGTCCCAAAAAAATACAAAAAAATGTTCATAAATTTCAAAATAATATATTATGAGGCTCTGTAAAAAATCAGCTTTAACAAATATCGGTAAGTATTATTTCTTGATTCGTAGGGGTGAAACAGTGCAGTTGAACAGTTTTGTCCCTACAAATCAAAAAATAATACTTACCGATATCCGTTTGAGCTGATTTTTTACAGGGCCACATAAAATATTATTCTCAAAATTATGGGCATTTTTCTGTATTTTTTTGGGACCCGGGATGAGCCCTACAAAAAATGTAATGAATAATGTAGTGAATGGATGGTAGTGTAGGTAGCATTGGAATGGCTAAAGAGATTATTTATGGTTCAGTTTAGGGTATCACTTTAGGCCTCGAATTGTCTGCATCCGATCCCGGTGGAAATGGCATTATAGAGAACTATAGGAGAGTTTATTTTTTCTAAGTTTAATGACAAAAATCCAGTTGTCAAAGGGTTAAATGAGAGAATTAATGATGCAAACCAATATTTTAGTTATTTTAGAAATATAGAATTTCTGTTTATTATTTTGAATTTAGTATTTTAGTAGGAATCGTTCCATTTTAGCGTAAATTGTCTAGAATATTTAGGTTTTCTTATTTAAGTTGATTCTATTTTCTTTTTATTTTTTTGATCGACAAAAGATGAGATTTTATTAAAAATAGGGAAAGGGAATGGGAATCTAATAAAAAGTTGGATGACCATCACAAGGACACAGCTCAAAACATCCAAAGGTCTATAAGGGTCCAAGACAAATAAAACAATAAAGCTCAACCCAACACCCAAATATTACAAAATAAAGCCCAAACACCCTACCCGGTCCACCCAAACCAGCCCCCAAAACCCTAATCACATCAACCACCACAGCCGCAAAAACCATCGGAAAATCAGCTCGCCGTTAAGCAGATCCGGCCTCTCCCAGATGTAGAGACCGGCGGCAGAACCCGACCTATGACAGTGAAAATCAACGCAATCAAAGCATAAGGGATCCAACCATCACCGAACAATAGCCCTCCCCAAAACCCCAACACCACCACTGGAGAAAACCAACAACAGCAGCAACCAGAATGACGAACTGCTGGCCCTTCACCCGGAAGAGAACTTGTAGTGGCCGTCAACCGGACTTCAGCACACAAAACGACCAAAGCACCTCGGCCATAGGGGCCACAACCACCTCATCACCACAGGATAGAACCACCATCGATCAACCCTGTCATCTTCACCGATCAGTTTTGAAAGAGAACACCTGCAAAACAAGAGTCAGAAAAAAACCAACTACACAGACACCATTCCACCACTGCACCATCCGCCAACACACCTCAGATCCAGACCAAACCACCAAATCGGACCACCCACGAAACGATGAGATACCCATGTCGCTAGGCAAACTGGTGGAGCCAAGGACCCATCGACCGAAGACGGAAAACGCCTCACCCTCCCACGCCGAGGACAGCGGAAGCTCATCAAAACAGATGAGAGGGAGACGGGTATGATCTGGAGTAGGAGAAGGAGATAAAGGGGAGTGAAAGAGAAAATCGGGCCCAGGGGGAAGAGGGTCAGAATACCCCCCCCCCCCCCCCCTAATCAGATCCGGCCTCTCCCAGAAGTAGAGACCGGCGACAGAACCCGGCCTATGACAGTGAAAATCAACGCAATCAAAGCATAAGGGATCCAACCACCACCGAACAATAGCCCTCCCCAAAACCCCAACAACACCACTGGAGAAAACCAACAACAGCAGCAACCAGAATGACGAACTGCTGGCCCCTCACCCGGAAGAGAACTCGTAGTGGCCGCCAACCGGACTTCAGCACACAAAACGACCAAAGCACCTCGGCCATAGGGGCCACAACCACCTCATCACCACATGATAGAACCACCATCGATCAACCCTGTCATCTTCACCGATCAGTTTTGAAAGAGAACACCTGCAAAACAAGAGTCAGAAAAAAACTAACTACACGGACACCATTCCACCACCGTACCATCCACTAACACACCTCAGATCCAGACCAAACCACCAAACCAGACCACCCACGAAACGATGAGATACCCATGTCGCTAGGCAAACCGGTGGAGCCAATGAGCCACCGGCCGAAGACGGAAAACGCCTCACCCTCCCACGCCGAGGACGGCGGAAGCTCATCAAAACAGATGAGAGTGAGAGAGGTACGATCTGGAGTAGGAAAGGGAGATAGAGGGGAGTGAAAGAGAAAATCAGGCCCAGGGGGAGGAGGGTCGCAATAACCCCCCCCGCCCCCGCCCCTTTAATTTTTCTATTTCTTTTTTATTATTTTCTTGTTATCCAAGATTTAGATTTTTAGCCTTTTTTTATTTTATTTTTTTTTCAACAATTCACTAGATATCGATGAATTTTTTTAATTTATGAAAAAAGTTGGGATTTTTTCTTGAAAGAAATGCATTATTTTTAAGTTCTAGTTTTACGGACTAGACAAACGTTTTGGGACGGAAGGAGTAGAATGTAAGCCTTAGGGCTCATTAGTTATTTATGATTGATTAATGAAAATTTGAGAAGTTTTCTCAATATCGTTTGATCATAGATTGTAGAAAGAGTATCTCTAGTTCAAACTTATTTATGATTGTCTTTGTTGTGCATTTTTTCTTTTTCTGCACGCCTCTCTGCATCAATTAATTTAAGGAACAATGGGAGTTTAATAAATCTTAAGGAAGCATAATGCAATTTCGTTGGTTCTTTTGAATAATTGGGGGTTTCACATTTTACGGCCTTAGTCACATAATTCTTCAAAATGTCATGAGCTCTCGCTCTCAATCTTTGCATTGCGATTGTACTCTCAATCCTCGCTCTCACGAATTTTAATAGGTTGAGATGTGTTTTAAAAATACTTTCATGCTTGCGCTCGCGCTCCTGCACTCATATCTACTCACGCACGTAAATTGTGTGACTTGATTCACAGCTGGATGTTGATTCTGTGACAAAATACAGCACCAATCAGCCAATTCTTCCTTAGGAGAAATTTTTGGGTACCGAGCGGGTACCACGTGGTTGTACTGTTGGCGACTTCAGTCATCCAAACTTATTTTGCACGGCTCAGATTTACTCCCTCTCTCTCTCTTCACACCCGACCACTCTCTCTCCTCTTTTTGTCTCTCTAAAATTCGGACCATCCAAAATACACATACATTACGGTTGGATATGGTACCCGACAGACACTTCTAAGTCGGATACTTTCATGTTTATTATTTTTTTGAAATAATTATTTACTTTTTGTCATCATTTCAGACGGACAATTTTGGTCTAAATTTAAGCCACCGTATATCTAAACATTTTCCAAACTGGACCCGCCTTAATAGGAAGAACAAAAATAAAATAGAGGAATTTGCACTTACACCCCTTGCACTATCACCGATTTGCACATACACCCCCTGTACTCCAAATTTAGGCACTTACACCCTTTGTACTTTGGACTGAAGTGCAACTGTTAAAAATTCCGTTAAAATGGATGGAAAAGCTGCTGGCGGGAGATTTCCTTTCAAAATGAGGAAAAAAATGCCCAAACTAACCCTGATAGGCATTTATAAGCTTTGTCAAACTCTCATTCCCAAAAACAGAGCATCCAAACCCCTCCCTTCCCCTAACCCACACTCTCTCTAGTCTATTATTATCAATAGAAAAATAGCAACATTTAGCACTATATCTCATGTCTAATCAGCCCCAAAACATTTGCAAATGTAGCAACATAAACACCTAGTAGCACAGCAAAAAAAAAATGGACTTACACTGTCCAAATCCAACACATAAATGGACAGCAATAACAAAAAAAAAACACTTCAAATGCAGATATTCAGTACCAGGTAGTTCAAACTAAGTTCTTTTCTTAAACAAAAGTCACACAGAGTTACAAACTGACTTCAAATAGAGTTCAAAAACAGAAGTCACCCTGAGAAATATGCAAAACAATCCTTTGCTGCTGTTGTGAACTTTGTTTTGGGAACTCTGTTTGAAGTCAGTTTATAACTCTGTGTGACTTTTGTTTAAAAAAAGATCTCAGTTTGAACTATCTGGTACTGAATATCTGCATTTGAAGTATGTTTTTTTTTGTTTGTACTGCCGGCCATTTTTGTTGTGGATTTGGATAGTGTAAGTCTATTTTTCTCTGTGCTGCTGGGTGTTTGTGTTGCTATATTTACAGATATTTTGGGGCTGATTAGACATGAGATATAGTACTAGATGTTGCTGTTTTTCTGTTAATAATAATAGACTAGTGAGAGAGAGAGAGAGTGGGTTAGGGGAATGGAGGGGTTTGGATGCTCTGTTTTTTGGAATGAGAGTTTGACAGAGCTTATAAATGACTATCAGGGTTAGTTTGGGTTTTTTTTCCTCATTTGGGAGGAAAATCTCACGCCAATAGCTTTTCTATCCATTTTAACGGAATTTTTAATAATTGTACTTCAGTCCAAAGTACAAAGGGTGTAAGTGCCTAAATTTGGAGTACAAGGGGTGTATGTGCAAATCAGTGATAGTACAAGAGGTGTAAGTGCAAATTCCCCAATAAAATAAAACCGATGTGTAAACTTAAAATTTTAAAAAGGAAAAAAGTAAGATTAAACATTTTGAAATTATGCAATTCCACATTTATCTGCAATCTTTTCACATAAAGAATATTTAAAATTAAATAAATCCAAAAAAATTAAAAATAAAAAAGCCACTGAGAGTGAAGTGAAGTCAAACACTGCTAGGAAAACAAAAATTAAAATACAAAAAAAAAGTGAAAGCCAAACGTGCGATGCTCATCATCAATAGCTCCAAAAGGGTCCACAAACATTTGCATAGAATATTGGAACTGGCTTTGTCTGCGAGCGGCAGCACGGGAGCTTGTGCTACCACCGGGAACGCACGGCCAGGACACACTTTCGTCTGTTGCCCGTCGCACACGTGGCGACAAGATAGTCGGCTTTCCTCGTGCTTTCGTTCTTTCACAGGTCGAGCAGTAATATGCTAACAACGGGGGTCCACGTCGAATTAGTACGTAACATCATAGTGGTACTCCAGTAGTGGACTAGTAATTAGTAGTATTTTTGTTCGTGCCTTTGCACTAGTGGTTAATATAACTTTAACAAAAGAAATGAACATTTCACTTTCACTTCGAATCGATACTTTACCATTCATGGAAGAAGATTTTGCGTGTCGGGCAGTGGAACGCACGTGGCATCCCGTCGGCGATGCTAGCTGTCCAAGTGTTTTTCGCGTGTTTCGAATTTTAGAGAGAGAAAGAGAGGAGAGAGAGTGGTGGAGTGAGGGCAAAGAGAGGGGGGGGAATAAATCTAGATCGTTCAAACTACATTTGCACGGTTGAAATCACAAACGAGTACCACCACGCGGTATCCCCTCAGCACCCAAAAAATTCTCCCATTACAGACGAGCCTACTCAGGACCATTCTGTTGTGTTTGCTTTACTTCTCAAAAAGAACTTTTTAAAAAATTCTTCATAGATTTCTCCTACTTTTAATATTTCTCTCTCTATCTCTCCTCATTCATTACCGCTAATATTTTTCAAAAAAAAATTCAAAAACCAATCTAAACACGGCAGAGTTTTGGATAGTTTGAATTTTCTAGTTATGTACTTATGTACAAGGTTACAAAAACTGATGGATTTGGATGTTCTTATCTTTATCGAGATATTTGAGATGGTGGATTAAAAAAAAAAAAAAAAAGATATTTGAGATGTAATAAAATAAGCAAAAGAAGGGAAACGAGATATTTAGAACGGCATAATGATTTGGTATTTGAATTTAGTTAACTCATACTACTAGCTAAACTAAACTCAAACATCCTAACGTTAAGTCCAATACGAACCTTAGAATTTTTTTCCCTGACGATATGTGTGAGAACCCATTTGGGGTAGTCCCATATCGGTGGATTATGGGAATTCCATGTGGTATACAACGGGACACTTCGAGCGACTCTATAACTTGAGTTTAACTTTTTGAGTCACGTAATTAGACTAAGAGTTAAGCAGGTGGACGAGTCGTTACAATATGAATCGAGCTCGCACATAAACTCTCTATAATTTGTTGTCAGAGCATCTGCAATGGGAATAATCAAAATGTGTTACGTCAGCTTTTGATTATCCATTTAGTTCATAATCAAATTTAACAGTCTCTACCTCCACATTGGTTACTTTTGTATCGCTAACAAAAAAAATCCCCACAATACACAACGCACATATGTCTAATCGCAAACGAGTTCTAATCATGCATTCGACCACACCAAATTATTCATCTCGATGAGACGATTCTAATGTGAGGTGTTTTTCAGTTATTGAGTTTTGATTTTGGTTATTGAGTTTTGATTATTGGTAAAAGTTGTTAAGTTTGGTTATGGAATGGGTGAAATTTGGTTATTTGCTAAAAGACTTGTAACTTTGCTTATTACAATGTGGGGCATTTTTTTAGCATTAGTGTTAAATTTGCTTATCTACGCTCATTTACTTATTACAATGCGGATGCTCTCAGGGATTCATTCAATCAAAATACTTTGGGGTCAAATTTTTTTATCTTCGTAATCTTAGGTTTCCAAATTGTTGGATTATATTACTTAATTTAACCATAATGATTGGTTTTATATACTGTTGGAAAAAGGAGCTCTTCCCTCACCCCCTTTCTTCATAGTTCGAGTTTTTCATACCCAACCCTATATATTGTATATAATATATATACACAAGTCTGGCTTATACAATTATGGGGTTAATATAAGTAAAATGACTAAAATCTATATTTCAGATTAGGATACCCAAAACCCTTGAAAGTAAAAGAAGACAAAACCCTTGAAAGCCTTATCCTCTGCGAAAAAATAATTGTTTTTTTTTTTTTGGCATCTATTCCACTTTTTTCACGTTTGTTAATTTTGCTCTTTTTGGCTTATTTCAAAACAATTAGAGTCTCGATCATATTTTTAAGGAAAAAAAAAACCAAATTTCTTTTTTTAGGGAAACACCACATTCAATTTGCACATACAAACGTAGTGTCCTGTACTTTTATTTATGCAAAGTGTGTTTCGTGTGATCCCAATTCGGACTTAGATTTTGTCCAGAATTCCTCTCCTCTAGTTCTGTCTAGTTTAATTTTTTGTGGAATTGTCAAGGCTTCAATTAATGATCGAAATCGTTCGTCTTGTGGCTCATATAAATTCAACAAAACAAAAAAGAATTCATATTCAGTTGATACCGATTGACCATCAATTGAACCTCATTTATCTTGGAACAAATGCACTGACCACACTAAATTGGATCCATTTCTCTCAAAATAAATGTATTTGGATAAGTTAAATGAACGATATCAAATGAAGTTGACTTTTTAACAATTGGTTAACTGACGAGTTCTACAACATAAATTGTTCCGATCATTGTAGCAACTTGCAAGTATGACACGCAACCTCAAAAAAGTCTGTTAAAAAAAAAAAAAAAAACCTCAAAAAAGCAAACTGGACCCGATTGAATAGGAGGACGGTTAGAACTAGACCAGAGTCCTCCCCACTCACCTATCATTGTACAACACGTCAGCGCGTTACCCTTAAGCCCAAGGGCAAGGCCCAAGAGACTGTCCTTGGACCTCTACATTTTACCCATCCCTAAACAAGTATATATTTTTTTTTGTGGGTAATTATAATATGAACTCTTTTGATAGTTTAGTGATAAAGTGTTTGTTCTTTCACATAAGATGCATGGGTTCAAATCCTGGTAGAATATTTTTTTGAAGTCTTTTTGCCAAAATTTTTTTGACAAATTGAGGCGGCTATTATTCAAACCTGAGTCCACTGAATATTATTGTAACTGCACGAGCCATTAAGACCGAAATGTTTATCATGTTTAATACTTAGTATGAACGAAAATGATTTATGGATAAGTATTTCTGTTTATTATTTTTAAATTAAAAAATTTATGTATAACACTATTTCACCACTTGGCCTAGACATCTAAACACCTTCGGCCAGCCCCGCACGTAAACACCCTTTGAGAAGTTTTTGGGTGCCGGGCAGGTCGGCAATCTTAGCTGTCCAGACCCATTCTGGATGGTTCGGATTTTCTGTACCGTCCAATACACGTTGGACGGTCGCCGACAAATACCGCAACGAGATAACCGCTCGGCATCCAAAAAAAACTTCACTCAAAATGACAAAGCTATATATTACTATCTCGATGCTACGCAGATACCATGATTGTGCGGTTGCACAAACAGGAGAGAGAGAGAGAGAGAGAGAGAGAGAGAGAGAGAAGAAGGGAAAAGTGGACTGGTAGTTTCTTTCACAACTTCAAAATCTTTTCTCTAACGACAAGGGGGAAAAAAAATAAACCCAAAGCCAAAACGATTCCTTCCCTCGACATTTCCACCGCCGTTTCCCACTAAACGATGCCGTCTAACGGAGAGCAACAACAACCATTGCTTCTTAACACAGAGGACGGAGGAGGAGGAGAAGAAGAAACAGCCTACGAATCGGACGAGAAAGTCCACGTCATCGGCGTCGACGACGCCGCACCCGACGACGACTGGGCCAAGACGCCGCCGTTTTCATGGAAGAAGCTGTGGCTGTTCACTGGGCCGGGCTTCCTAATGAGCATAGCGTTCCTCGATCCGGGCAACCTGGAGGGGGACCTCCAGGCGGGGGCGATCGCCGGGTACTCCCTGCTGTGGCTGCTGCTGTGGGCCACCGCCATGGGGCTCCTCGTCCAGCTTCTGTCGGCCCGGCTCGGCGTGGCGACTGGCCGGCACCTGGCCGAGCTGTGCAGGGAGGAGTACCCGAATTGGGCCAGGCTCCTGTTGTGGGTCATGGCTGAGCTTGCTCTTATTGGGGCCGATATTCAAGAAGTTATCGGGAGTGCGATTGCGATTAAGATTCTGAGTAATGGGGCTGTGCCTCTTTGGGCTGGTGTTGTTATCACTGCTTGTGATTGGTAATCTCCCTCAACTCTTTGAATAATTGGTGCGTTTTTTGGGGGGTTTTTCTTTTTAATTTTGAATACTATTGGGTGTGGATATAAGATTGGAGGTTCAGAAGTTAGAGTTTTGTTTTTTTCTTTGGTATTTTCGTCAGTTACTGAACATGATTTGAAAGGTGTTATGTTCTTACTGGCTTTCGTTGTTTCTATGCTATCAAACCCTAACGAGTTTTGCTCCTTTTTGTTAGTTAGAGACTGGAGTCAATAATCATGTGCTACGACACAATTCCTTTGTAATATTGGAGAATGGGTCTATAAATTTTTTTGAATGGCAAAAAAATTTCATTAATCTTGAAAATGTTACAAGACTAATAGGAGCAAGAAAACAACATCCTGTTCAAAGAACAATCTTCTGCCCCGAGACCCAGACCTACGATTGGCAAGAAATCAATCAAAGGACACCCACCCATTTGGGACAAAGCCCATCTAAAGGGCCGAAGCCCAAACACCCTATATGGGTCTAAAAAAAACCCAGATCATTACACAATCAGCACATGAAGAATGGGTCTGTAAATTGTCAGAAACTGCTCGCTTGTAAATTCACAAGTGAAGTTTTTATCGAACCCAACTCCAAGGGTCTTGGCCTCAGACTTAGGGGTTTGCTCCCTCTAAGATCTCGGGTTCGATTCTCTTTGCCAGCAACTCTTGGGGCCACCTTACGCGTGAGAAAATGCCG
Organism: Rhododendron molle; assembly: GCA_025413875.1. NCBI lineage: Eukaryota > Viridiplantae > Streptophyta > Magnoliopsida > Ericales > Ericaceae > Rhododendron > Rhododendron molle. The sequence continues at coordinate 11,958,204 of CM046395.1, read as the reverse complement.
TGGGAGTGACTGTAGGGATTAGTTTGAAGTGTGCGTAAGCTAGCCCGGACTCCCTGCGTTACTAGGGAAAAAAAATTATCTAACCCTTGGTGGTCTGTGTGTGAAACCAAAATGAAGATTAGTCCTTATGCTTCATCCTTTGTTGGTTATCTTGAATGGTACAGATGAGGAGTTTATGTTTTTCTTTCTTTCCGGGCCAGAAATGGTAATAAGATTTCTTGAGATTTATTAACTTCGTTACATGTTCCTAGGAAACAAACAAAAACTACATGAATTAATTGTTCCTGTAATTTCTGAACCTGCTCTAAGTTTGTTATTATTGGTTTTTGTTTCAGTTTCATCCTTCTATTTCTTGAAAACTATGGTGTGAGGAAACTGGAAGCGATTTTTGCGGTTCTGATTGCAACAATGGCAGTTTCATTTGCTTGGATGTTTGGAGAGACAAAGCCCAATGGGGTAGAACTTCTTGAAGGTGAGAGTATTTTCATGTTTTCTTAAATCAGCAATTTCTTTACCGTCTGGCCATTCCTTTGTTTGGGACCTGACAAATTACCCTATGGATCTTTTTTTCAGGTATTGTAATCCCAAAACTAAGCTCGAAAACAATACAACAGGCTGTGGGTGTTGTGGGTTGCATTATTATGCCTCACAATGTGTTCCTGCACTCAGCCCTTGTGCAATCTAGAGAGATCGACCAGCGCAAGATTGGCCGCATTCGTGAAGCAATCAATTACTACTCCATCGAGTCCACTATTGCCCTTGCAATCTCCTTTGTGATCAACCTCTTTGTCACGACTGTATTCGCCAAGGCATTCTATGGTACCGAAATAGCCAATAGCATTGGCCTCCTAAATGCTGGGCAATACCTTCAAGAGAAGTTTGGGGGAGGTATACCAATTCTGTACATTTGGGGTATTGGTTTACTGGCGGCTGGGCAAAGTAGTACCATCACTGGAACCTATGCTGGGCAGTTTATCATGGGGGGTTTTCTGAACATGCGGTTGAAGAAGTGGCTCAGGGCGTTGATAACAAGAAGCTGTGCTATTATTCCAACCATGATTGTTGCTCTTGCTTTTGATGCATCCGACGACATGTTAGATGTTCTGAATGAATGGCTTAATGTGCTTCAGTCGGTTCAGATCCCTTTTGCACTGATTCCCCTTCTCTGTTTGGTGTCCAGGGAGGAGATCATGGGTGTTTTCAAAATTGGCCCCGTCCTCCAGGTACATCATTACTCTCTCTCTCTCTCTCTCTTGGTGCTTTATAGTACGTTATAATTGTTATTCTGAATCTAGCGACCCATCGTTTATGTTGCTTAAAAAATGGCCGTTGTTGGCTTTTTCCAGGGATTGGTAAACCCCTAGTGTTTCCTTTCAGTGATTTTCTACACTGAATGGATGAACCTGCATATGCTCCATCTACTCGTATATACAAAATGTTGTAGTCGCCTTTAGCTTGAAATTTGTGATCATTTGCTACCCACGCCTCTGATGTAACATTCCTGTTACCCTGAGTTTGAGCATGCTTCTTATAATGCTAGAAGAAACAATGAATTGGAAATTTAAGTACAATGATTAGGTTCTAGCTTTATTTAATCATGAAAATAATGCTCTTTATACAATTGGTAAAGTTCTGTCTGCTTGTTTGCCTTAATTGCTCATTTGTTAACGAATGTCTTGATTTTTCATGCATTTGTTACAATGCAAGTGATGCAGTTGAGGTTGATCGATTCCTTTTGTTTGGTGATTTCATCTTGTAAAATGGTTTGGGGAGTATTCAGATATATTCCTATGTGCCGGATAAATAGTTTATAGAGTGGAGATTTTATTGTGATTGTACTTGGTACTTTGTTGAGTTCTTCACATGGTAAAGAAGATGTGCGTCTTTTTAAAGTGCTTACTAGAAATTTGGGTGCATCATTCCACTGTGCTAGTACTTTTAAGCATTCCTATATTGCCTAATATTAGTGCCTCCTCAAAGTTTGCCCACAAGAATATCTATAAACACTTGAGCATGAACATGGTGATGGAGTCTCTCTCCAACAAAATTGCAGATAAACTACCGCCTCTTTAATAATACTGTTAACTGCTTTGTGAACAAGCTTATCAGTGCTTTGCAAAGGTGGATTCATGCCTAAAAAGATGTCTCGCTCTCCCTGTCTGCATCTTTTACAAGGCTGTAGGATACCTTTTTGGTCTCCTTTTCAGTAAAGCGTGTCCAAAAGTTATCTGTTTCAAAACACATACATGCAAAGAGAGCTAGAGACTGGGAGAGATATAATGGTGATTACATCTGTGCCTGCATATTTGTGCTCTCTAATTGCCTTTGTCGTTGACTTGGATTTGGTCGCTATTGTCTTTGATGGTCGATTTCCCTTTTTGTATTCTGCTTTTGTAGTTTGTCGCTCTTATAAAACTCAACGAGAAAATAATAATGAATTTATTTGTTTTTATTATTGACGAACTTTAAGCTTAAGCTGGTGAAATCTGACTTGATTTTGCAATTGAAGAAGTGGCTTAATGGATTCACATTGTTTTCCATTTCTGTTTTTTTTTTTTTTTTAAATAGACGGTGTCGTGGCTGGTGGCTGCCTTGGTGATCGTCATCAATGGGTATCTTCTGGTGGAATTTTTCTCTTCTGAAGTCAACGGGTTGATGTTCACCTCTGTGGTATCTGCTTTTACAGCCGCATATGTTGCATTTATCATATACCTTATATCACGGGGCTTTACCTATTCAAAATTGTCTGGCCTATTGCCTGCCAAGAGGATAACAACCACAGGAAGCTGACCGATTGTTCCAACACCTAGTGTCAAATGTAAACTACAGTTATGGGGGTGAACAATATAGCTCTTACATATATGCATGGTTCTGGGGATTAAACTTGGAGTCTGATGCAATGGATTTCGGTCTCCTAGGGGAGAAACAGTTGTATTCTTTTGTTGTTAGAACGATTACCTCTTTTTTAACAGCATTCCATGGATGATGGAAAAGGCTGAGCAACGAATTCTGGGTAAGATCCCAAGCAGTGTATTATGTATCATATGTTACGAAAAGTTGCTAGATGTAGCCGTAGTACCCTTGTTCCAAAAAACAGAAGGGCAAAAAAAAGCTGTACTACTATGCCTTGTAATGGTTTGCATTCGTCATTTTTGGCATGTAGGAATTTTCATTTTAGGCAGCTGGTGGAATGGAAATGGAAAATCACGAAATGGAAATGTCTGGGCTCAAAAATAGTCTGAAATTTGTTGTGTGCAACATGAGGAGGTTAAAAATCTGCTTAGGAATGATATCAGAAGATCGACGAGTTTCCAATTGTTGTTCAAAGGTCTTTCTGGACAATTTCTTATCCCAGCTTCCCTCTCATAATTACTATGGCCATTTTGTGTTGGTAGTAGTACTTTATCAGGATTCCTTCATCTGATTATATTTTTCCTGCTTGGTTATGAAGTTCGGCAGCAGTTACAATTGAAAAATTCTACTCGGGATACATCTATAAAGCCTGGCTTAAAACAGCGCACATAAAACATTATTCAAGATAAACTAAGCGTTGCAACCCTGTTTATTCTGTGTCATTCTATTGTTCATATCCGTTGGCTTATTGATCTCATCTGATCACGTTGCTTTGAGGGTATGAATGATTTCTGTAACTGCAGGCTTCTTGATTAGAATGTCATGTTTTTTATCATGTTGGATGGATATTTCATCTCATTTGAATATTGCCTTTCATATTTGCCAGCCAGAAATGAAACTCTGCATACGGTGATCTATTGATTGGTAACTTTGCCTTTGTGATAGTAACATACTTTCACACCAAATCATGGGTTCCGAAAAAGCTTTGAATCGTATCACAGTGACTGCACTATTATGATTCAATATGTGAAGGATCTCGAGCCTGTCTCTCTCACCAAATGCAGCAATGCTGTCCGAAGTTCCAATCAAATTTTTGTGCTCTGTCGCTAGGCTTGCTACAAATACTGGTTTTCCAGTGTTCGGGTAGGCGGGTAATAACCTTTGAAATCCATAGATGGGGAAAACGTTACTGTGTCCCACGCAAAGGAATCGTCAAATCTTTTGCAGCTTATGTTCACTCATAAACTAGTTCGGAGATCCTGTGTAACAAAAAAAAAAAACTCTCATCCTTACCTAACGCAAGTTGTCTCAAAATACTGCCTTCCGGGCCTTACTCCTTTGGCCATCACTCTGTTTTAAAGTTTTGTGAGCTCAAAGCACACAAGCTCGAGCCTCAGAGGTTAATCTATTGAATTTTGCCCATGAAAATCTGTCGTACGAAAAATATTGAAAGCAAATGCAGAGGAAAAATGATATGTTTAGGTGGAATGGGAATCCCCTATGCAATTGCTATACGTTATCTGTATTCTGAAAAAAATTAACTTCTCCGAAATAATAATGCAGAGTACGCTATCTACCGGTCCGTTATCTATTTATGTGAAATTAGATTGAATCAAAGTCTACAAGTATTGATGGTAAAAAACATGAAGATAGAAGAAAAACATACAGTATGTTGTTGAATGAGCTATCGATGTTTTTAATAATCAAATTTTATTTAAAAGTCCCCAGGCAAAAAAAAAAATTGTTGGCTTGTTGTTTGATTTAAGGTTGTCTTTGGCGAATCCTTTTCATGTTCTAGTCTTTATTCTTTTACTTCAAAAAAACCCAATATATTGTACTTGTAAAATATCCTATACTAGTGGGTGTAGTTTGACTCATTTAATTAGAACTAACAAATCAAATGCCTTTATGGCACATCATATTAACAAAAACTCAAAATTTATTATCGATAGTAAAAAATATACGGAGTAATTAATTTTTCATCGTGTTAGAGAACAAAACGAGGACACTATTAAATTGGGGCAGAAGTAAATTCATACAGGCAACGGAGATTGTGTTGTGACAATCTCTTGTGTTTAAAGTTTTTCCCTGAATTAAATTAAACGAGATTGCTTTGACCTGCATCAAGTCGGGTTGGAAAGTCTTTTCCTTCGGCCCCGCTGGTCGGTATTCGGAGGAAAGGAAAGCCCCTCTCTCTCTCTCTCTCTCTCTCTCTCCCCAACTCCAACGAGGAGAGAGAAAGAAACCTCCTAGCCTCTTCACTTCTCTCGCTTCGGATCTTTCTTATTTCCGTCCTCGATGGCGCGTCCAACGTCACGTTTCCCCGCCACCGTCTTGATCCTATTTTCCTTCCTGCTCAACCCCTCCGTCGTCCTTCTCTCCTCCTCCGCGCCACGTATCTCCGACGAATCCGCCACCCTCATCCTCCGACCACCCCACGGCGGCGGCAACCGCCACACCATGTTCCTCCCCCTCTCTCTCTCCCCCCACCGGAACTCCTCCGCCTTCGCCGGAGTGAATTCCCGCCGCCATCTCCACGGATCCGACCCCCTCCGGCCCAACGCCCGCATGCGCCTCTACGACGACCTCCTCCGCAACGGGTAAAACCACTTCCATTTGTGCATGCGAACGTAACTGTGTGTATTTAAATATGGTCGAGTATTTGGATTGAATTAGATTTGATGTTGCAGTTACTATACCACAAGGCTGTGGATCGGGACTCCTCCGCAGAACTTCGCACTAATCGTTGATACGGGGAGTACTGTTACTTATGTTCCCTGCTCCACTTGCGAACAGTGTGGCAGACACCAGGTGATTATCTCACTCTTGGATGTTTAAAGTATTGAAAACTTAAAAGAGTCATGTAATCATGTCTAAGACATGGAATTTTAGGTTTTAAATTTCGGCCTCTCTCCAAGCAAAAATCATGGCTCCGTCCTATGACTCACATAGTGGACCTAACTCAACATTGCAATCATTTCTTGCATTTCCATTTAGAGATTTAGAGTAAATGTTCCGAGTTTTCACTAGCATAACGAAATACCTGTATGCCCTCCATCTCCAGGAATGAATCACATGTTTCAGATCGTATTCTTTGAGTTTTCAGATCGTATCTCAATTCTTTGAGTTTAATTGAGTTTAAAGACGGGTCTTCTCACATTGTCATCCAACTCTCTCTGGTCTTCCGTCACATCTTTTGTCTCACTCTTATGAAATTGGTTAAGGAATAACAACACAATCTAATCTATTAGAATGAGGAATCAATTAGAGACAACAATGAATAACACGGTGCAATAATAAAAAGCAATGCACCTTCTTGATTTCCTTGCACTAAAATCGGAAGGCAATGCATTCGGTTTGACAAGGATATCAAGGAGGTGCATTGGTTTTTTATTGTTGTATTGTGTAATTCAAAACTAGTTTCATAAGAGTGAGATAGAAGATGTGTCATAAGATGACTATCAAAGAGAGTTGGATGACAATGTGAGAAGATTGGCCTTTAAACTCAAGGAATTGAGATACAATCTAAAATGGGATTCATTCGTGTGAGGTGAAGCCTTGAAGGGCATACAAGTATTTTGTTCTGGTTGTGAAAACTCAGAATATTTACTCTAAATGGAAATGCGAGAGATGATTGTACTGTTGAGTTAGGTCCACTATGTGAGTAATAGTCTTTGGAGGGATGGAGCTAGGATTTACCCGGAGAGAGGCCAAAATTGACAACCTAAAATTTAATTTTGAGTTACATATACTTGAAATTTGAGCATGAAATTTGAATTTAAGAGCAATTAATAATTTTCCGTATTTCCGTTTAAGTGGATCAATGTTGATTGGACTTTACTTGAGGCATACACTTTAATGTACCTAATAAGTAATTCAGTGCTCAATTTGTTGGGGTGGGATGCCAAAGAACCAACCTTTGTAACAATGTAATTATGAGAATGATGTATTCTCAGTTTCATTTCTGATGGCATAATGTGATTGCTTGCTGTGATTTTGGTTTTGGCATCATGATTGTAAACTACTTTGTTTCTTTCTGGTAACGGTACATGACATTCAATTGCATCCGCTTTCTTATTGGATACTGTTATAACCAGATGAAAGAATGAACGTTTTCTTGAAATTATGTTTTTGTGCAAGCTGTTCGGTCATATATTTGGCCACAATTTGACCTGGATTATGGACTGAAAGGAATTTTGTACTCAGTTGATGCTCAATTTGTAGTTTAGAAGTGTTCAAAATACTTGAGTAGATATGTATGCAAAGATCAATATCCTTATATTCTTAAGATTTCACATGCTTCATTTTTTGTCTCTATGTGTTGAGTCGCATCATTTACTCACCAGGATCCAAAGTTCCAGCCCGACTTGTCAAGCACCTACCAACCTGTAAAGTGCAATATTGATTGCAATTGTGACAATGATAGGGTGCAATGTGTTTATGAGAGACAGTATGCCGAAATGAGTTCTAGCAGTGGTGTGCTTGGAGAGGACATTATGTCCTTTGGCAATGAAAGTGAGCTTGTACCCCAGCGTGCTGTTTTTGGTTGTGAAAATGTAGAAACTGGTGACCTTTATAGTCAACATGCTGACGGCATAATGGGTTTGGGTCGTGGTGATCTCAGTGTTGTGGACCAACTAGTTGACAGAGGAGTGATAAGTGATTCCTTTTCTTTGTGTTATGGGGGGATGGATATTGGTGGTGGTGCAATGGTTCTTGGTGGCTTTTCTCCCCCTGTTGACATGGTCTTCACCAATTCTGATCCTGTGCGCAGGTATGTTTTGTAATATTAGTCTTAGATGAATAACAGTTACTGTATGGCCCTGTTTGTTTGTCTGGATTAGGGCATCGTACTGAACTACAGCTCTAAGGGGAACACATATCTTGTGTTTGTTTGGACTTCTGCAATCAGGATTAAATATCCATTGCTTGTTATGTCCCACAAAACATGGGATATACAATGCTATGGTGGTGCGTAATTATTATCTTTTCAAAATCAGTCCACTGAGCTTCCTTTTGTCCTATGCGATTTATTTTTCCCTTCATTGTTAGTCCGGTTAAACAAACAGGCCCTATATGTTGGATACATCTTACACATTTACTCTAGTCTTGGGATGGCAACAGTCCATATTACAATATTGAGCTGAAGGAGTTGCATGTTGCTGGGAAGCAGTTGTCTTTAAAACCCAGAGTTTTTGATGGAAAACATGGAACCGTCCTGGATAGTGGCACTACTTACGCTTACCTACCAGAAGCAGCATTCCTAGCATTTAAAGATGCCGTAAGATCCACTTAATTTAAGCTCTGCATCTTCAATTTGTTTTGTCATTTGAATTTTATGTAATTAATTTGGTTTCTGACGGTGCGTCTAAGTTCAATGTGTGTTTGGCTGCCTCGGTCCTCACATATGGGTCTGCGTAGCCATTCTGTTTGTGTGCCTGCATGTGATAAAACATGTATCATCTGCACATTTATGTGTCTGTGTGTACTGTGTGCATCCATTTATTTGTGACCCATCATTTGGTATTTGCTGAATATTGGTGCTACCTTTCCTACTCGTATATAGTATGCTCTTTGACAATTTGGGGCACTGTTAGTTTTTCCAGTTTTTCTATTAGGAAGCATCATTCATTGCTAATTCAACAATTTTATATTAGCAATTTATACTTTAATCCTAAAAAAACTCAAGTTGTGCTTTAGTTGTGTTTTTCATTTTTTTGCCACATTCAGTTTTACGGGTGGCCAGACCTCCATATTTTTGTCATGATATTTTCTGGTGTTTGCATTCAGATTATAAAAGAACTCGGTTCTCTCAAACGGATTCGTGGTCCTGACCCCAATTATAATGATATTTGCTTCTCTGGTGCTGGGAGGTTGTATTTGTATTCTATTAGTTTGCTTTCCTTTTGTCTTTTGGGTACTCCCTGTAATGCCTAACCTTTATGTTTGGTCCAGTGACGTCTCAGAACTCTCAAAATCCTTTCCCACCGTTGACATGGTATTTGGCAAGGGACAGAAACTGTCACTATCTCCTGAAAACTACTTGTTCCGTGTAAGCATCTGAGCTCTTCTCTGTTATTGTAACTGGCCCTCGTGAAAACAACATATTTTGATGGGCCTCAGTCCTTGCAACTATTTATTTGATATATGCAGTGACTGATTTTCTTTCTTTGCTTTATCTCGTTACATGTCGGCATAAAGCATTCAAAGGTGCATGGTGCCTATTGCTTGGGTATTTTCCAGAATGGCAAGGATCCAACCACCTTGCTAGGAGGTATTTGTGATTTGCCAAATTTGTGAAAAGCAAGTTCTCACCAAAGTATTTGTGCCTTTTTTTATATCTGTTGTCATGAGATGTGTGGGTATAATTTGGGTAAATAGTCTAATTAAAGTAAGTAGACAAATATACCAAAAAGCATGCAACACCACCAAGAAAGGACATTGATTCAACTTGATCCAGCGAAGTTTGGGCAATGGTTAACAAACATCATTGTGAAAGGAGATTACAACTACGCAACTTTTTCCCCAGAAATTATTAAAAATGTAGCCAACCTTATCCTGAAAGAATTAGAAACCTAGATGCAAAACATTGGAAGATGGAACAACAGCAGTATAAATAGCAAAATCCAAACGGACAAATTGTGGTGCCTTTCCTAACAATCTCCTCAAAAGATTAAATCATTGACAAACATCCTAATAAAAAACAAGAGGGAATTGTCAAAGTTTTTTTTTGTTTGTTAAAGGAACAATAAGAGAACTCTTAGAAGTAAATTGAAGTTTATAGTTCAGATTAAGAGAAGAATAAAAATCAAGTGAATGGAAAAAAGAACACAATCCTGTCTCACAAACATGCTTGTCCCACCTCCTAACTTGTGTACAGTCCAACTTCTCACTTGTTATCATTATGGTGCTAAAACGAATTCGGCGATTCGCTTTCAGATCAGGATTAGAAACTCTTTTGCCACAAAAAAGGGCCCATATACAAAGCATTAGGAACAGAAGATTAGCGTCGTTCATGTTTCACATACAATAGGACTGCGTAACATGTGAAGAAGATGGGATAACTGTCAAAAAAGAAGATTAGAAATTCAAAGAAGAAGATGGAAAAACTTCCAAAAAACATGAAGATAAGGAGTTCAATTATAGACTTGTAGTTCTATCTTTTGATTTCTATTTTAAAGTCAGCGCTCTTGTGATTTTGTTTTTGTTTATAAAATTTGTAGGAATCATTGTCCGCAATACTCTTGTGATGTACGACCGTGAGCATGATAAAATTGGTTTCTGGAAAACTAATTGTTCTGAGTTATGGGAAAGACTTCACATTGCTGGTGCTCCACCACCCATGCCGTCAACTTCTGAGAGCACAAACTCAACTGCACCAGCTCCTGCTGGACCTCCACAACATGATTTTCCTGGTAAAATAAGCTGCGCCTTTCAAAAGACCCTTGTCTAACTCAACTTGTGTGAAATTATAGCATTTTGGTTGATTTTGTAGCCCTAAAGCGGGAACTGAGCACTTCTTATTAGTAGTTGCATTGGTGGTTCTGTCCATGGTTTGTTATTAGGGCTAAAATTGCCTCCATTAGTGGTGGAGGGAAGAAATGTCTGTGCAATATAAATCTAGTTTTCCCAGCAGGAGACAACTTACATCTTTTCTTTACTTTTCTTTAGGTCTGTAAACGAACCGAATCAAGCCAAATCTGTTAAGTTCGGTTCGAGTTTGTTAAGGTACTAGTTCGGCTCGAGTTCGGCTCGAGTTCGATTCGAGCCTAAACAACTCGGCTCGAGTTCGGCTCGTTAAAATTTTTCAAGGCTCGGGTTTGGCTCGATTTTGTTCGTTAAGGTACTAATTTGGCTCGAGTTCGGCTCGGGTTTGATTCGAATATGAACATATTGGCTCGAGTTTGGCTCGTTAAACTCAAATGAATGGAGCTGAGCCGAATCTAAGCTCGAATTGAGCTCGTCAAGACTCGGGTTTGGATCGGCTCGGCTCATTAAACTCAAGCAAACCCAAACTCTCTCATTGATCGTATAGAATTTGGGAGAAAAATAAGTATTGAATTATATATACAACCTTAAAAATTTTTATATTTACAAATAAACCCCTATTGAATTATTAATTAAATTTAAGTATAGGTTCGCGAGCCTAACTGAGCCGAATACCGTTAGGCTCAGGTTCAGCTGATTTACGGAACGAGCCTAGAATTGAGGTTCAGGTTCAATTTGTTTAGCAAACGAATCGAACTCGAACGAGCTCTTGCCGAACCGAGCCTCGAACAGTTCACGAACGGCTCAGTTCATTTACAGCCAGTTTTCTTCAATAAACTTCTTTCTTAGTCAAATTTGATAGTAATTTTTTCAATTTGTTTCTTCCAAATTTCCATAAATTTGAAGTTTCGCCACTACTGAAATTCACTGTGGTTGGGAGATTAAGAATATATATTGTGAAACTCATAACTTGATTTGAGTAGGTGACCCTGTGGAGGCTTCTGTGTAGTCTCTTAACCAATTTTTCAATTCTCGAATTTTCAATATTACCGTATGTTAAATGCTTACATTCTGAATCCAAACTGAGCTCAAACTAGCTCTTGAATATTGAAGCACATGACAAAGGCAGTTATTTGAAATGTGTGATTTGACTTTATCCACATCTATCTATTGTAAAATTTCTTCTTGAAGTGATTTGATGTGACGTACTTTCACATGACCTTTGCTGTACAGGACAGTTTCAAGTTGGACTAGTGACATTTTACATGTCTTTGAGCGTCAAGTATTCAGACCTGAAGCCTCGTATGACAGAACTTGCTCAGTTCATTGCCCAGGAGTTAGATGTTAATGCTTCACAGGTAGCTTTGATAGAGACGAATATATCACCATCTGATAGCAGCTTCTTGATCCACATTTAATCTAGTTTATTTTAGTAGCCAGATATTTTACATTGAACTGTGTCTTTACCTCAGAGTGCCTATTATCTGGCATGTATCTTTTCAGGTCCAGTTATTGAATTTTACAGCTAAAGGAAATGATTCCCTGATTAGATGGGCCATTCTGCCAGCAGGATCTACGGAGTACTTTTCTAATGCCACTGCGATGGTAAGTTTACATTTCAGAATTGGAAAGATTGTCTATAGAAAACTGGAATCATTTGCTTAGTAAATATGGTAATTGGCAGGGTATTATTGCACGGTTAGCTGAACATCGTGTCCAGCTTCCTGATACTTTTGGAAGTTATCAGTTGGTTGAATGGAATATTGAGCCCCCACCGAAACAGTGAGTACTATTCACCTGCTGCAATTCTCTTTACAATATGTTCTCATTTTATGTTTTTATGGATCTCTCTCTCTCTAGTCTCTGGATAGGGGAATTTAGAATACGCTATTGGAATTGTTAGTGTATGTTTCATACGAGTTCAATTCATTGTTGAACAGCTACTTTAAATTTGGCTTTTACATGCACGTTCTCCCTTTTTCCTTTTCTTTTTCTTTAACGGGTTTCCCTTTTCACTCAATTTTTAAGGGATGCTTCTTAAAATATCTTTGAAGGGTAGGGTTTGTACATGTTTTCCGATAAACTTAAAAGTTATCAGAATTTTTTACCTAGGCATATTACCTCTTTACCAATGTCTTGGTCTCTCTCTCTCTCTCTCTCTCTCTCACTCTCTCTCAATCAATCCATCAATCAATAAGGCTGTAATAAGAAACATATAAATTGGTACTGGGGGTCTTAAAGAGAGAATGAATTGGTTGTGAAACTACTAGTGAATTCACTTATCTCCCAAGAGGAAGGAAAGCCAAAAAAAAAAAAACCCGGAGACAAACATACAAGACAAAAGGTATAAGTGGTTTCATGAAAATGTTGTTACGATAGAGAGTGATTAGATCTTGCGCATCATCGCGCATTCCAAACAACAATGATTAGTGTGTGAGGGATCTAATGTCTGTTTCGCATGTAGAAGCTTCAACAGTGAAGTAATTATAATAATACAAGTCGTTATACTTATTAACGTGTACTCTTCTTCCTTTCACATATTCATTGCCACCCCTGCTTCTGTTGGTTATTTTGCTGCTTCTATTCCACTGGGTTTTTTTTTACTACACTAGGCAAACCGCTGTTTGCTTCCTGAATTTTATAGAGATTCAGATCATATTTTTCAGGTCATAGCTCCTCCCTTTTTTTGTTGTTCATATAAACGTCTTTGGTATGATGCAGGACGTGGTGGCAGCAACATTCCATGGTTGTGGTCGTATCAATTGTTGTTGCATTAGTTCTTGGATTATCAGCATTCGGGGGATGGATTATTTGGAGGCGGACGCAGCAAACGCTTAATTCATATAGGCCTGTGGATGCTGTTATTCCCGAGCAAGAACTCCAGCCTCTGTGAACTTGTGTTTTTCTTGGCCTTATACATCATGTATAGTGCAGTCCAACATTTTTGGCTCCCAAGTAAGGATGGCTGATTTCTGAAAGCACGGATACCAAACTGATCAAAATTTCGCCAGGGGAGGATACATGCAAACGAACCTTTTGGGGCTTTATATGATGATTTATTAACTGAAATAGATTTGCAACAGGGAAATTGCTTACATGTGTGAATATTCTGAGACATAATAGAATCAAGGTCTGATCAATAGGCAAATGGTTTCACTTTTGGAATTTCGATCCGAGTGGCTACTCATATACAGTTGTAGGAACATGTGTAGTATGGCAAGGAACTGTGCTGGAAATTACAGAAATTTTATCCTTTTTTATTTTATAGAATTTGTTAGGGCTGTAAGGCCTGTATTTGGATAATTGTTTGGGGAATTTTTAGGAGGCCTGTCTGCACTGCAGGATTTCCCATTCCGTATTTTATTGATGTTTACCGAATTTTCTGGTCAGCTTCCCATCTCGTTTTTTTGAGATTAATGATAGGCCTGTCAATGAGCCGGATCGGATCTGGATCCAATAAGACTTGGATCCGATCCGAATCCGATAAGACTCAAATTCGATAGCAGAAATCTGGACTCGATTCGAAAAATTTGGATCCGATCCGAAAATCCGAATCCGATCTGACAAAAAAATAAAAATAAAATACAATTTTTTTTCAGAAAAAAATAAAAGAAAATATTGAAAATAAAAACACAACTTCTTAAACATTTTTTTTTTCAAAATAAAAAATTTACTGTATTTTCAAAAAAATTTCAAAAATTTATAAAAAGTTAAAAAAAAATAAAGTTCAGATTCGGATTGATAACGGATTTAATCCGATCCGGATCTGATAACGTTACCGGATTTGGATTATCGAATTATCGGATCGACGTTATCGGATTCGGATCCAGATCGAATTTTTCAGATCGGATCCGATCCATTGACAGGACTAAATGATATATGTAGCGGACCGAAGTCCCCAATGTATGATTAGAAGACAAGAGAGTGAAGGAAGAAAAAATGACGAAGTTGGACGCCCAAGGACAAATAAATGGCTCACGCCTTGCTCCTCTCTTTCATCCACAGCTCCTAAATTCTTCCATTTTAGCTCAGACTCCATCATATTCGGCCTCCAATCTAAATGAAGTGTATCAAACTATCAATATACAAGTAGCAGTATTATGGACTTATCAAGTGTAAATTTGGGAACTTAAATGTGAACATTTTAAGCTCCTATGTGAACATTTTAAGCTCCTATTAGCTTCCTTCTAATTAAGGTCTAAGGTTTAAAACCTTGCAAGTGGTATTAACTTTCTTGGGGTCAGTTTAAACGGAGCTTTGCCCTTGCTTTGATTGAAGTTCTCACAGTGGATGAGGGATTGATCCTTTAGGATTTGTGGATGTGCACATGAATTAATTCGGACACTTGTCAAAAAATAAAATTGGGTACTTGAATTGCTATTCTTGTTGCTTTCGATTTTAAAAATGTACTCCCTCTGTCCATTTTTAAGTGTCCTATTTCGTAACTCCAACTTATTACAAAGACATCATTATTATGCCTTTCACATCAACTTTTTCCTCCACTTTCCCTACTTACCCATCATCATTACACTTTTACTCACTAACTTTTCAAAATGGAATATACTTTTAGAGACAAAATAGATTATGTACCAACTTTTACTCACTAACTTTACAAAATAGACACTTATTAAGGGACGATCCAAAATGAAATACTGGACAATAAATAAGGGACGAATGAAGTACAATTCAATGACATGGTATATAACATAGAGCAATGTGCCATCCCTCTAGTTTTAAACCAAAAAAAAACCTTGAAGTAATGTAATGGGGTTATTAAATTTGAAGAAATACGAGCATACAACTTGATTAACCCCTAACGTAATGTAGTACTCCCTCCGTCACTTTTTAAGTGTTATGTATTCGATTTTGGGTTGTTCCTAAATAAGTGTCATTTTGTAAAGTTAATGGATATAAGTGGATACATTTTTTATTTTACCCCTAAAAGTAGATTTCCTTTTAAAAAGTTGATGAGTAAAAGTGTAATGATGATGTAATATTTTGGGGGTACAATTATGTTAACTTTTAAAACTGCGTGAAAGTCAAACTAGAACACTTAAAAAAGGACGAAAGGAGTAATAAAGATAAATGACCCACTAGTTTCAAGATATGAGATTTGATTAACGATTTGGGTTTTTCTCAATTTAAGTAAAAGTCGTGACAACGGCTCATCAATCGACACGACTCGTACAAACGTGTTTTATTCATGCCATCAAGCTAATTTTCACGATATACAATAGACTCAACGAATCGAACAAAATGAATGATTCAAAATAACTATGTAAACTCGACATGAGCCAACACCAGAGTGCTCCATAGGGGTTCCAAGTCCTTATTAATAGATCCTTGTTCTTTACTCTCTTGAATTTTTCACTCTAGCTCTTAATTTTGGGTTTGCCATAATAGTTGGCAGTAGTAATAAAATGACCGAATGATCAAAAGCAAAATATAAATACGGAGTAATAAAAAGACCGTCCATGCCTAGTATCCTTTCTAATGGTTTTTTTTTTTTTTTGGCATGTGCTAGTCGCTGGAGGAACTTTATTCACGTATGCGTTTAGTTGCTTTTGTATTTCTTTTGGGAGCAGGCATTTTCATTTTTGTTCATTGTTTGGTCTTCACCGTTTCCGTTTCCGTTTCCGTTTCCGTTTCCGTTTCCGTTTCTTGTACTTTCTCCTTATTATTACTATTGGATGTTTTTTATTCTTCCACTAAAACAAAAAGGAGAGAATTTCCGTTTGACCGGAAAAAATAAAACAAAAATAGAGAAAACAGAAGGAGGGAATTTCAGGAGTACTTTCTCCGTTTTAAATTGAGAATCCTTTTTGAAAATTTCAACTATTTAATGGGATATGTAATGATTATACTTATAATGTCTATTATTTTCACCATTACTTATATATTCTTTCTGCTTTATAACACTTATATTCACCTATAAATCACATTTTAAAAAAATCACTAAATTTTTTATTTATTTTGAAACATCCAAAATAGAATAAGGGACTTTCAATTTTCAAACGGAGTGAGTATTAAAGAGGCCTCAATAACTACCACGACTTCCATTTGCTGTTGTCTTCCCTCGTTTCTGGTAATTTCTCTCTCTCTCTCTCTCTCTCTCTCTCTCTCTCTCTCTCTCATATACATCTAGGTTTGCATTTTCCGATTCTGGATTTTCCTCCCATGCTGCGTGATTGATCATCATCTTCTGAAAAATTCCAATTTCTGGACCGCCAAACAAAGCCCATGTGATGAATTCTCAAGATGAGAACCCATCTGGACTGTGCATATTATGGTTTCTAAATTTATTTATTTATTAATGTTGGCCGAAAACTTATCGGCCTAGTTTATTTTGTTTGCTCGAACTTTATGATGAGTATACTTACAAATTTAAGTGAATTTTCATTAACTCTGAATTTGCACGCATGGTCAAATGCAAACAATTTAAAAAAAATTCAAACTAGTATATAGGAGTAACCTTTTTAGTACGTTTTTTTGAAAGGAATATTTAAATATCCATCAGGATTCGGTTAAACCATCTCCAAAGGAAAATTTATTCAATGCTCCTGGGTACCTCCTCATGGTGTCACAAACTCTTTTTATATCACACACGTGGTCTCCATCGCAAGTGCATGGAGCCGACACAAATGTGTTGTACAGAAGGGCACCGCCACGTGGTGCCCCAGGGGCACAAAAGAATTACTCGTACTATTGAATAATTTCACCTACCTACCTATACGTGTATTTTGCTGCTTATTTGTATTTAGATAGATATGGAGTAATTATTCAATAGTTCGGGAATAGCCTACGTGGTCGTGTGTGGTTGTAAAGTGGTTCGGAGTACCACGTGACGGTACTCCCGACGAGTACTTGTATAATTTCACTTCGATACGGGATCAATAGTGTGGAAAAGTCTACCTGTCTTGATTTTTCCTACTAGTGGTTGTTTCCAAGTCGTTGTTTCTTTTGTTTGGCTGCAGTCTTTCCCTGCCTTTCCTTCTTGGAAATTCTGTTTAGGTAATTCACTTGCTGAAAGGACTAATGTATGTAGCGAATATCTAATTACGATTTGCGCGGCAACTCCGAACGAACAAAATGAGAAGTGTGTGTGTGTGTGTGTGTGTGTATATATATATATATATATTTTTTTTTTTTCCCTATCTGGAAAATTTAATCAGGTTAAGTTGGTCTGTTCTCTGGCTGAAACATGGAAGTTTAAAAAGATACAGGTAGTGCTTCTGTTTTGGGATTCAAAGTGAAATATATAAGAAAGATAATATAAATCAGCTGAAAGAGGAAGGTTTCTCCCATAGCTATTTCTATAGGTCTTTTTGTGGGGTTGTTATTGGAGAGTTGAAAAGACTAGTGCCTTGATCGGTTCAACCGAGGCAATGCCAGTTCGAACCGCTTGCGGTAGTTTTCCTTGTGAGCTAGATGCCACGTCTGAGGGAACCCTTGGTCAACTCGCACCTTAGTGGGGCTGTGACGACTGGGATATCCTTTTGCTGGGACAATGGCTATCTTGCAAGAGCACCTCCCGGCTCAATATCACTCAGCAGTTAGGAATTCCTATGATCACGCAACTTATGCCGAAGGGGGTCACTGAATTGGTCGTCCTTTACTAACCGATGTAATGAGCAGCAGAAGGAAAAAAAAAAACGAAGGCCATGTTTAATCAGTTCCTTTCTACTTTCGCTTTAAACTTGATGTATGGTTAGCATTCTAAAATAGAACTATTCTATAGGGTTATTGCTTAAGTTCAATCATCCTACTCAAGAGTTATAAATCTATATGCATAGGTTTTTTGAAGATAAGAAAAGTACTCTTCCCTAGGATTTATAAACAGTGATACACAGAAAGAAGCGAGAAATCTATGTCGGTATATGGATGTCCATATGATTAGCACATACTCTACGATAGCAACTCCTACAAAATAACTGAAACGCAAGTACAGCTCATGAGTTGTGGAAATAGAAACAATCAAATTTCATCAGATTTTACTTGGCAAAAGCGAACTAAAGAAATCAAAGTAATCAGAGAAAGCAATCAAAATAATCAACCACAAATTAAACAAGGCAATCACCCTGACCTCAACTCCCAACCCCGAGAAAATGACTTTCACATGAGGATGATTGATGGTGCCAGCATTGCTCGACATGCCACTGCCAAGCTGCAATTACTGTTGTTTGGAGGGTTCCATTTGCGCAGGTTTGCAATCATTTAGGGTACCTGCCGATTGGAATTAAAAGATAAATTACTTGAATCAGGACAATTGCAAAAGTAAAAATTCTGTCTGATGGCGAAAAGAATGCTAGAGTGTTGCAGTTATCTTTAAGCTTCTCTGTTGAAAACTCTTATTTGTGTGGGCATTTTTTTGTGTAACGATGCCATTGTCCTGTCTTATATGAACATCATTTCTATTTTTATCTTCCCCATGTGAATAATTCGCCTGTATCATGTTTCTGATTTTTGAAAACTCTTAGTAATCTGTTTTTTCCTTGACACAGGCTTGATGGAGATATCATTAACAAATGTAGTTCTCAACAGCATCTCTTCTTTCTCTGATTTATCATCTCATGACAACATAACTCATGAGCTAGCTCTGAAATATTACCGAAAAGTTGAAGAGATATTGAAGTTGTTAAAACCAGTGCTGGATGTTGTTTTTGATGCTGGCATAGCATCTGAAGAACGGTTCCAAAAAGCATTTGCAGAGCTGGGACATTCTGTCAATGAGCTAAAGGAGATATTTGGAAACTTTCATCCATTGACGAGTAAAATCTATTTTGTATGATTTAATATTTCTACAGGCATATTAAGTTTCTGAATTCTCAAGAAAACAGATCTATCTTACTCTATGACATATTTAAGCTAAAATACTAGAAATGATCATGTTGTGTCAACATTCTCTTGCATAGAAGATCTACAATTTGATCAATACTTGATTGCTTATGCCCTTTATTCGACGTAGAGATTGAAATTTTGTTACAACATCTATCGAGAGGTGAATGCTTTATTAGATTTTAATGCTTTTGTGTGTGTGTGTGTGTGTGTGTGTATTTGTGCGCTCTCTCTCTCTCTCTCTCGTATTTTTTTCCTAAATGTTCTGTTCACATTTCCCAAGTATGACTGATACAGATACCTGTAGCCATTTCTTCTACTGCCTTCTTGTTCTGGCAGTTCCCCTCATCTAGGTTCAGCACCTTCTTGTTCTGGCAGTAACTTCACTTTCGTGCTGTATGTTTGTCCAGGGTGTCCACTTTTGTGCTTTATGTTTGTTCTCCTGCCATCCTTTCTCCTGCATGCGTTAGTAGCTGCTTTTTTTTTTTTTACTTTATCCTTTTTTGGGCTCTTAGTCTACTGAAAAGTTGGTTTTAGCAAGTGGTAAATTCGTAGCAGTTTTAGTTGCCCATAGTATATAGTGTTGATAGAGTGGAGAGATTGGTGGAGGTGATGAAATTATGGAAAATGGTTTTGGTCATGTGGTAAAGTCAAAGATGCTGAAGAGACTATGGAGAGATGCAAGGTGAAGATTTTTTGGGTGGTTGTAGACTTCCAGTGATGGTTAGCATACAGGATCCAACATTGTATGGAAGTGTTTCTCTTCTCTTTTTGTTTTAGTTTTTGGATTCTAGGGTGTTGCTTCCAAAGGAGGTGGTGGTACTGGTAGTGTGATTGTGCTGGAAGTCGGCATTATAGGTATTTAGAGAAGGGTAGAATTGATTTGGACATCATAGAAGGGAAGACACAAGACAGTGGTAGAGTTTGTTGTGGTGGTGGACCTGATGTGAGTAGTGCAATTGCAAGTTTCGGGGTGGTGTTTATATGGCGGTGATGACCGTGGTAGTGTCGATGTTCTGCTGATTTCAGCATTTTCCGTGCAGTTGCTTTTTCTTTATTTTATTCTTTCAATTGAGGCTTGTTGTCTTAATGGACATTGTCTGGTTTAGGATTGATGCTTGCTCATGGGTGTACCATTTTATGCATGAACTTAATTCCTGGATTGTCATTGTAAATCTTGTGCTATAAGAGGGGTTATATCTATTGGTTGTAATGTTAACACATTCTGATTCATCCTCTTAAAGTTGCTTTGATGCTTTCCAGGCCCAATTTTAAACCTTACGAGTTTCTCTCCATCTGTTCGCACTGAGTATACCCGAAAAAATTCATTCCGACTAATACATCGGTTTGTCTCTCAATGGAATGTAAAACTTAGTGGGTTAAGTTAGAATATATCGATATTGGTGATTTTGACCTGATACTGCTCACCTTGTTCATGAGATTCCTCTTGCATTCTGAACACCTCTTTCCCACTTGAAAACAAAGAGTTCGTTTTGGTTTGAACTTGACATATGACACTGGCCGTGTGTCTGTGGATCATCATGATTTGTTTTGGTGGTTGTTCCTAGAGGACAACCTAGAATTGGATGCACACAAGGTGTTGAGTTGGTTTTTGACTAACACGCACTAACTTTGGAGTTGCTTTTGTGCTGAAAACTCATTTTCTACCTAACAATGTTCTCGATAATCTCTAGGTTCTGCAAGTTGAAACATTGATATCAAAGATTCGGCCTTCCATTGTCGAAATTTTCAAGTGGCTGAAATATTTTGATTGTCTCCCTCTTGAATTGAATGCATCATCTCTTGAGGTAAAGATATTTTCTTGTTTTATGTTATTGTTATCTTCTTGAGCTAGTATGTATTTAACATGCCTACTATATTCTCTCGTTTGAAGCCCATTAAGTATACTGTTCCTTAGACAAAAATCCATCTTTAGAACATGCTAACGTTTAAATTCTGGGTCTTTACTAAATTAAATGCAAGCTTGAATTCTTCTATGAGAGTTCGATGAGGTCTACTGTTACATGACGTGCTGAATTGCTTGGCACAACTGTTTGCAGCTTTGTGTGCAGAAAATCTTTCAAATTGGTGTGGAACAAACATCAGCTATTATCAGTCAAGCCATTAGGGAGCAAGTGGATGGCTCTGGACCCAGCTCAAAGAGTTTGGCAAAATTTGAAGATCATCTGAGCTTAAGGTCAAACCAGGAGCTTCTGATAGAAGCTGTGGCCCTTACAAGGTTGAAGGAGAATGCGGAGCAAGCTGAAGAGAATAGTGAAGCAGACTATTTTGATCAAATGATTGCTCTTGTTACCCACATGCACGAGGGCCTTGTTAAGGTCAAACAATCTGAGAGCTCTAACCCTATTCCGACACCTGCTGAATTCTGTTGCCCTCTTTCACTTGAGCTTATGAGGGATCCAGTAATTTTGGCTTCAGGACAAACCTATGAGCGAGGTTTTATCAAAAAATGGATAGATCTTGGGCTCACTGTTTGCCCTAAGACACGGCAAACTATGGCCGACACAAATTTTATTCCCAATTATGCTGTAAAGTCACAAATCGCAATCTGGTGTGAAACAAATAATGTAAAGCTACCTGACCCCATGAAGCCCATAAGCTTTAACAACCCTTGTTCAATTGCATATGCCGAGAAGATAGCCTTCAAGGATATACATATCCTTCCTCATTCAAGAAGCAGCAAACCTGAGTCAACTAGGTCTAATGGTTCACCTGGAAATAACCCAATTTTATCCGGTGGAATTCATTCCGAAGGAACTTCTTCATCTCATCCTCTTTCTTCTACAGAGGGTTCCCTGCCTGTTATTGCGGGATATGGTCATGCTTTTAACTCAGGAGAGCAAAGTGTGGCGTCAAGCCAAGACCCCGTTTCACTTTCAAGAACAAAAGTTTATAGTGCTGGCGGAGATAATGAGCAGTTCGCTCAACGCCATAATCGAAGTGCCTCAATCTCCAGCACACTTTCTGGTGCAAATATTTCGCAAGGTATGTTGGATAATGGCAACGAGGTGTCGTCACAAGTCACAGCCTACAATAGTGATACTTCTTGGGAGCTAACATCATCTGAGCAACAAGTTACTTCTACTACCTCAACCTCCCCAAAGAGAGAACCAAAGTTTCCTTGGAGACTAGAAACGAGATCCAGAAGCCAAACAATGTGGCGCCGTCCTTCCAATGGGTTTGTTCCGAAGATAGTTTTGTCTTCTGCCATTGGAACAAGGGCGGATCTTTCTCGGGTTGAAGCCCAAGTCAGGAATCTTGTTGAGGACTTAAAGGGAACTTCATTTGAAGTGAAAAGAACTGCCGCAGCTGAACTTAGGCTTCTTGCGAAGCATAACACGGATAACCGAATTGTGATCGCTAACTCTGGAGCCATCTACTTGTTGGTTGATCTCCTCCGTTCAACCGATGTTAAGATTCAAGAAGAATCCGTTACTGCCCTCCTCTATTTATCGATTAATGATAACAGCAAAACCGCAATTGCCAACGCGAATGCGATTGAACCTCTAATTCAAGTTCTAGAGACAGGTACCCCAGAGGCTAAGGAGAACTCAGCTGCTACTCTTTTCAGTCTCTCAGTTATTGAGGATAACAAGGTCAGGATCGGGAGGTCAGGCGCGATAGGGCCTCTGGTTGAGTTACTGGGACATGGGACTCCTAGGGGTAAGAAATATGCAGCCACTGCTTTGTTTAGTTCGTCAATATTTCACGAAAATAAGGGTCGGATCGTGCAACGTGGAGCTGTGAAGTACCTTGTGGAATTGATGGACCCTGCGGCTGGGATGGTTGATAAGGCGGTTGCTGTTTTGGCGAACCTTGCCACTATTCCGGAGGGAAGGACTGCTATTGGTCAAGAGGGAGGGATTCCAGTTCTTGTTGAGGTTATTGAGTTGGGTTGTGCTAGAGGGAAGGAGCATGCAGCTGCTACTCTTCTTCAGCTTTGCATTAACCGCAGAAGATTCTGTAGCTTGGTCCTTCATGAAGGAGCTGTTCCCCCTTTGGTGGCCTTGTCCCAGACAGGCACCCCACGAGCGAAAGAAAAGGTGTGGGTATTTTTTATGTTTCGTGGAATCTTTGAAATTTATGACGTACATGTGTTGACACTCGCGAAATGAGTCGGTGTTAAGGATATGTGTCTCTCATTTTTAGTTAGGCATTCTTGTAGGAAATATAATGGGTATTCATGTTTAACCACAGAACTCTTGACCGAAGTCTCATGTCATATCTAAAAGGAAATGCAACGCTATAAACACAATTTACCTCGAAAAATAAAAGATAAATGGATATCATTATGAATTTTTTCCAATGGCCTGGTTTCCTTAGGATCAGAAAGAAAGTACCCTGGAGATGAGAATAAGTGAGCCTCACGCATAGAAACCACCTACACGCAATCCATGTACCCTAATCAATGTAACATAGGGTGATGATGACACTCAATTTTTGTTTCGAATGATGGGTTTCTGCAAAGCCACGGCCACATCATTCTGATGGGGGATTTTTTTTTTTTTTTTGAAGAAAATTAAATTCTGGTGGAAATAATTTTCCCAAAGTTTACTTGTTAAGCAACTCCCTCTCGTTCGTTTATCTACAAGTCTTCTTTAAACTTGATGGAATAAGTTTTTGATGGGTTGCAGGCTCTGGCATTACTTGGCTTGTTGAGGAACCAGTGACATGGAAATGTTGGGCGGGGCTGAACGAAAAATGGCCTTTGGATGTGACCAAGGTTTAGTGGCAACATTCCATGTTGTGTGTAAATCTTATGGTGTAAGTAACAGACACATGCATGGAACTTGTAATTATTTGATGTCTCTTAATTTCTGAAGAAAATAAGTACGGGGAATCCGAAAAATAATTGATGGAGGATTGAGTTGTCCTCTCATGATTAACAAAAATCTGAATGCGAGCAGTTTCTTTTTTCTTTTGCAACACCTGCCGTCCATTGCGAGCATGGACCCGGTCACCCCGGGGTTCATAAAATGGGCGATGCAGCTTAATCACTATATACACGGATCCACCAGAGCTGATAATTGGATTGTGGGTCTCCAGCCACATTGATATGCACACTCAAGACTGTTTTTCCACAAATATTCTCTTCTTAAATATCCATATGGTTCTACGTTTTATTTTTAATTATCTATATATATCTTAATGTATATTGCTAATAATATGCAATATTGATTTTATTTGATATATTTCAATTATTTCTATAAGACAATGATTAATATACGTTGTGAGATATGAGTCATTGAAAATGACTCTTAGAACCGTGTAGACTTAAAAAGGGTCAAAAGGAGAGGGAGTACGTTTTTATCCCATCATTTCGTTTTTTTATCTTTTTCTAAACAAATAATGTCGTTTCACTTTTTGTTTTTTGATCCGCATGTCCTTTCACACTTTGATCCTGCTTTGCTTTTTTTTTTTTTTAAAAATAAAAGAAAAAGAAAAACCCGCCTAGGGGAAGCTTTAGGCTTGGTTGCCTCTGTAGACTGTAGACCACCTCCATTGTTAATTTGCTGAAGTTTTTTATTTCCTCCACCATTACCATCTAGTGGTAGGTAATTTGATGCTATCGAATTTTTTTGATGTATTGTATTTGGAAAATAAAACTATTGTTTGGAAATAGAGTATAAAACTATTCGCACTCTCAACCCCATCAAATCCCGTCAAAAAAGTGACAAAACGGCGTAAAAAGCCCTACGAAACACCGGATTTTTCGGGCCTATTTTCGAGGATCTAGCCAGATAGATTCGCAGCGGATGTCATACAAGCTCTGGTTCACTTTTTATTGGATGGCTCAACAGATATAACTACTGTCCGCGAGTAGGTACCAGTGTAAAGCAAGATATTTGATGAAAAAAAATTAATGTCACTCTCCTTCCCTTAATTATTATTATTATTTTTTTGATGTATTGTATTTGGAAATAGAGTGTAAAAGGTGATTTGGGTAAAAAAAAATAAAAATAAATGACACTTTCCTTTCTTTTTTCTTGTGTAGGCTTGCCAAACAAGATAGGTAAGAAAATGTCAGAAACCATACTCCATTTTTTTTTTGGTTTTGTAACCTGGATGAGGAATCAATGAATCATAATCCTCATTTCTCACCTAACCATCCAAAGGGGCAGATTTTTTTTTGAAGTTCTTTTGTTATTTTTTTCTTATGGCGAACGGCTTCCGTTACGTTGCCACAACATTGTTCTATGAAAGTAGGCAGGCGGGCCGTCACAGTTTGGCCCGATTTTCTTGGCGTCCAGTTTGTGAAGCTGGGTAAATGTAAATACTCTGCACAACCAGGCAATTTTTTGCTCTTAGTAGTCCTTTGATCCAATATGATAGAGTGAGAGAGGATGTCAAAAAGCAAAAGGTACAAGGACCACTAAAAGAATAATCACCCATATCGATCAACTGTCGCGATATGATTGAAACACATTTGTTTCAAAAAATTTATCTCAAATTCAAACCAGTTCATTAAGTTGTTTTTTTAATGCAACCTTTTTTATTTTTTTGGCTCATGTCCGTCCTTACGTCTAATTTTTGTGAGCTCGACAAACTCAGAATGGAAGATGTTGCCAAAATGGGCCCAAATGATGATCACAGTAAGTCTCCGGTCTCAATTTATGGATCCTTATTTTTTTTGCTCCCACTCTTATTAATTTTTGCTTTTACAAATTTTAGTACTCCAATTTAAAATTTTCTTAAGAGACGCTGTCACGCTTCTCGCTCGATTTAGAAAATAACTAGTAGGTAATTTCCGAAAGTCACCAGTCTAAAAATCAATTGCGAAGATGACCAGTACTTGAGACTTGAGTCTAACGACGAAACAAAAAAGTATGACTATATATTTCCGTTTGACCAAAAGAAAAAGAAACAAAAAGTAGACTCTGCTCTCTATCTCTATCAGAGACAGAGAACAAGAAAGGGGTGGGAGATTTCAGCAGTATTAAAGGGGGCAAAAATAACTACCATGACTCCATTAGCCGCTCTCTTCCCTCCTTTCTGGTAATCTCTCTCTCTCTTCTTTGTTTTATCAGTCTAGGTTTTCATTTCCCGATTATGATTTTCAAGTCTCGTGCTTCGTGTTTGATCATCGTCTTCTGAAACATTCCAATTTATGGATTGCCAAACTAAGACCGTGCATAGGAAAATTGATGGATTTTGAATTTTTGAATCGACTGAATTTAGTTGACCAGATTGTGCGTGCCTGCAACTTTGCGTATTTTGCTGCTTATTTGTGGCTCGATTATCAGGCAAATTTATTGAGGTTAAGTTGGTCTATTGTCTGGCTGAAACTTGGAAGTTTAAAAAGATACCGGTAGGGACCTGTGTTCGGAAGAAAGTGAAATAAGAAAGATAAGAAATCAGCTGCAAGAGGGAAGGTTTCTCCCATAGCTGTTTCTCTAGGTTTATTGTGGTGGTGTTATTAGAGAGTTGAAAAGACTAGTGCCTTGATCAGGCTTTTGGGGATTTCCTAATGCGTTCAACCGAGGCAATGCGAGTTCGAACCGCTTGCGTTACTAGTCCTCGTGAGCTAGACGCCATGTGTGAGGGAACCCTCGGTCAACTTGTGCCTTAGTGGGGTTGTGGGGATGGGAATGTCCCTTTGCTGGGACAACAGCTATCTTGCAAGAGCACCTCCCTGTCCCTGCTCAACATTTCACAGCGGTTAGGAATTCCTATGATCACGCGACTCATGGCCAAAGGGGGTCACTACGTTGGTTGTCCTTTCCTAACCGTTTTAATGAGCAAAATGAAAAAATAAAAAAAATTGAGGCAATGTTTTATCAGTTCCTTCCTACTTCGCTTTCAACCTGACATATGCTTAGGATTCTAAAATGGCACTGTGCTGTAGTGTCATTGCTTAAGTACAATCATCCTACTCAAATGTTATAAATCATATATGCATAAATTGAAGATTATAAAAGTTCTCTTTCCTAGGCATTTCTAAATAGTGATAACACAGAAAGGAGTGAGAAATCTTTGTCTGTATATGGTTGTTTATAACTTTATATGATTACCGCAGACTGTGTGATACCAGACCGTGTGATCACAACTCCTATAAAATAAGTGAAGGGCAAGTACAACTTATCGGTTATGGAAATAGAAACAATCAAATTTCGTTGAATTTTACTTAACAAAAAGAAACTAAACAAATCAAAATAATGAGAGGAAGCAATCAAAATAATTGTGCACAAATTAAATGAGGCAATCACCCCGACACCTGGACCCCAAGAGAATGAGTTAAACATGAGGATGGTTAATGGTACAAGCATTGCTCGACATGCCACTGCTAAGCTGCGATCATTTGTTGTTTGGAGTCTTTCTTTTGTGCATCTATGTATAGTGGCAGGTTTTGCAATCATTAAGGGTACCTGCAGATTGGAATAAAATAAATAAATTATTTGAGTCAAGGACAATTGCAAAAGTGAAATTTCTGTCTAATGGAGAAATGAATGCTAGAGTGTTGGACACTTCTATATGCTTCTCTGTTGGAAACTCTTATTTGTTTAGGCATTTTTGTATAACAATGCCTTTATCCATTCTTATACCAACATTGTTGCCATTTATGTCTTCTACATGTGAATAATTGGTCTGCATGTTTATGGTTTTTGGAAACTCTTATCGATTTAAATATATTATGCCTCGATCAGCATTTCTTAAAGCCTTAAAATGTTTCCGTCTCTCTTTTGTTTTTGATATCTTCTTTGCATGAGTCTGCTCTCAAAGTAATTTCTGTCATTTCAGCAATTCAGGTGGCTTTACTATTTGTATATTGTTTAGATATCAATGTATTTCTTTCTTTTACAGGGTGCAACATCTAGAAGATTTGATTCTAGTCTCCAAACATGAGTTTAATCTCTTGAAAATCTGAGATCTGGTTTCTTCTTGAAAGAGTTTTCTCCTATTTAGGGTTTAATCTAGTTTGTCAAGGATCAGCAATGTCATAAAGAGTTGACGTGAATAAAATTGCAGGTTAGTGATGACGTTTCTCGCTCTTTTTTTGTTTGTTTGGTGACCTGGTTATGACTTCTGTCAGTACTTTGATGGTTATATGTTAAATATCTGTGTTTCTTTTCTGTGTAATACATTTTATAACTCTTTATGGGGATGACCTATGAAGCACTGACACACCTAGGACAAGCGACACTCCGAGGACATGCAAAATACATATGGAACATGCCACGTATGAATTCAATTTTTTTTAATGGTGGGACATGCATGACGGGGTGGTTTTGTAAGTTTTGAAAGATTTTCCGTGTGTAAAAGTTTATAAGTTCAAAAGTATTGGGCTAAAAGTGTAATATAAAATGCATGTGTATGTATATAGGCATACACCATCAGTGGATGACACATTCTATAGGAGCCCTCACCATAGTTGTCAAAGGCGCGCCTAGGCGCACCCCCAGCACCTTGCGTCACCCCAGGCGAGGCGACTTGAACAAGGTGCAGTCAAGGTGCAAAAAGAAACAAGGCGAGAAAAGCAACAAGGCGCAAAAAAGCGCACTTCTTTAAAATCGACCAAAAAAACACGTTTCTCTCTCTTTTCATATGTATATGTAAACTACATAATACATGTACTCATATAGTCCTATATATAACACAACTTGTTTGTTCAATTATTTTCAAGCATAATTATTTTCAGAAATAATTTAATTGAAATATTAGTATATGCTATTTTTCCGATGGTTTTTGCATAGTTGCGCCTCGCTTCAAAAAGGCGCGCACCTCGCCTTGCGTCTCTTCCCTCAGGCCCAATAGGACTTTGCGCCTCAGTGCGGCTTTCGCCCTTGACAACTATGGCCCTCACTTAAAATATTGAGTGGTTATAATCTACGTTTGCGTAAGTATAACCATTGATATAAAGATTTTGTGCCCCCGCCATATTCGTGTCCCCATTTTTTAAGAATTTTCATGTCATGCTGCTGATTAAATTTTTATGCTTAAGTTTTCTGTAACATGCATGTTTGATATTCTAATTCCATAAGTTCCTTTCCTTCTTAGATATTAAACTCAAGGTCCCATATTTAACTACTACTTTGCATTTGATTCTATCAGAGTCTTCATAAATCATCACATTATTTTTCTGTTAAAAAAATCTTCTCATTACTTTGGCTTATTAAATTGTTAACCATCAACTCATCTAAAAGCTTAAGATGTTAGAGAGAGGGGTAACTTTATTACTTATACCCTCAACACTCCCCCTCACGTGTAGCCAGACTCTCCTCCATAAGCGGGCTAAACATGTGTAAATATTTTAATATTAGGTAGGCGGTAAGGTCCGAACACAGGATATATTGCCTGCACTGATGCCATATTAGATAACCACCAACTCATCAAAAAGCTTAAGCTATTAGAGAGGGGTAAGTTTAGTACTTATACCTTCAACATGGCTAAATTTCCATGACTTCACAAGGGGGGAATTTTATGTTTGAGAAGAAAATATTGTGTTGAATAAATATACATGGATTTACAAGAAGCGGGGGTGATAGGTCAGTAATTG
Source organism: Rhododendron molle (assembly GCA_025413875.1). Lineage (NCBI taxonomy): Eukaryota > Viridiplantae > Streptophyta > Magnoliopsida > Ericales > Ericaceae > Rhododendron > Rhododendron molle. Next base: position 11,928,512 of record CM046395.1, on the reverse strand, counting down.
CCTAATGCAACCAGTCATCTTATCTCCTCTCTTTAATAAGTTGAGACAACCATTGTGGAACCCCAATGTTGACCAGACTACTGCCTTATCTTTTGAGAAAAGAACTCATCTAGGGAAACGAAACACCTTAAAAGTGGCGAATCCTACATACCACTTCTATTTAATGTTAGGGCAGGGTAAATCTTCGGCTTGGTCTTTTTTGCCATGTACCAAGCATCTCATCGAGTCCCCATGCATCAATTTCAACAGGACTCGACATTCACGCTGACCCCGTCAGCTTTACTTTCTATGGTTTTTTGGTGTTAGTAACGCATACACGTCATTCATGATCATAGCATGTGCAGCTTCAGTTTGAAGCTGCAGAGAAGAATGACTTTCTTTGGTCAATCATTTGTATGACTACATTTATGCCGTTGTGGGGTCTGTTAAAGATTCCAAAATCCTTGTTATTTTCATTTTCACGAGAGATGGAACTTTAACCTTCATTTTTAGCATAAACCTCTTGATGAAAATACTAAACAGCTTGGGCAACGAGGCCCAATGTGTGCTGCTGTAGTTACGTCATTTTGTATGCCGTAAGGTTCATTTAAATATATCTCCGTCAATTAATGGACTTCTTTTGCCACATATTCAGTGCAAGTATGGGAACTTTTCTGAAAGCTTTGCTTCTGGTAGATTTGCCATCTTATCTGTTCCTCCTATTTGCAATTTCATTGTCTTATGGTGGCTTATCTGTTCCTCCTATCTGTTCCTCCTATGTTGGTGGCTTAAAGTTTTTCTTCATCCACATGACTGAAAACTGATAATTATTTAGTAATTTGTTTTGTCCTTGACACAGGCTTGATGGAGATATCATTAACAAACGTAGTTCACAGCATCTCTTCTTTCTTTGATTTATCATCTCATGACAACGTAACTCATGAGCCAGCTCTGAAATATTACCGAAAAGTTGAAGAGATATTGAAGTTGTTAAAACCAGTGCTTGATGCTGTTTTTGATGCTGGCATAGCATCTGAAGAACTGCTCCAAAAAGCATTTGCAGAGCTGGGTCATTCTGTCAGTGAGCTAAAGGAACTATTTGGAAACTTCCATCCGTTGACGAGTAAAATCTATTTTGTATGATTCAATATTTCTACAGGCATTTTAAGTTTCTGAATTCTCAAGAAAACAGATCTATCTTACTACATGACCTAATTAATCGAAAATACTGGAACTGAGCTTGTTGTGTGACTGTGTCAAGTGTCAACATTCTCTTGCGTAGAATATTTACAATTTTGATCAATCCTTGATTTCTTATGCCATTCATTCGAGGTAGAGATTGGAATTTTTGTTACATCTATGGAGTGGTGAATGTTTTATTAGATTTTAATGCTTATTTTTGTGTTTGTGCTCTCCTCTCTCTCTCTCTGTTATTTTCGGTGTGCGTGGCTGTGGTATTTGTTCTGTTCACAGTTTCCCAAGTTTGACTGATACAGATACTCTTTTAATTTGGTCCTTATTCTAGAATCTGTAGTCGTTTCTTCTACTGCCTTCTTGTTCTGGCAGTTGCCTAATCTAGGATCAGCACCCTCTTGTTCTGGCAGTAACTTCACTTTTGTATCGTATGATTGTCATCCAGGCAGTTCATTTTTGTGCTTTATGTTTGTTTTCCTGCCATCCTTTCTCGTGCGTTAGTAGCCTCTTTTTTTTTTCTTTATCCTTTTTGGGCTCTAAGTCAACTGAAAAGTTGGTTTTAAAGCGGTCAATTCGTAGAAGTTTTAGTTGGTAGAGTCCATAGTGTTGATAGAGTTGAGAGATTGGTGGTGATGTGAGATCTGTGGAAATAAAAGTGTGGAAAATGGTTTTGCTCATGCAGCAAAGTCATAGATGCTACAGAAGAGATTATGGAGGGATTGCAAGGTGTAGATTTTTTTGGGTGGTTGTAGACTTCCAGTGATGTTCAGTTGAAGTTGGTAGAATGTAAGGTTCCAACATTGTGCTGGTATCTCTAAGTTGCCAAAAGCTGTGGCCCACCATATTGGATGGTGGGCCACATTCATGGTAATTGATGTAGCACTGACTGTAAGGATGGTTTTGAAAGTAGAAAACCATGATGGTGGCGATGGAAGGTCAATTAATTTAGTTGGTGCCTTGGTGCATTTGTGACGGTTAAAGAAGTGTTTCTATTCTCTTGTTTTATTGTTTGGATTATAGGGTGTTACTTACAATGGAGGTGGTGGTAGTGGGGTGGTGCTGGAAGTTGGGATTATAGATATTGAGAGAAGCGTTGAATTGATTTGTACATCATCGAAGGGAAGACAGGAGATGGTGGTGGAGTTAGTGATGGTGGTGGACCTGGTGTGAGTAGTGCCATTACAAGTTTCAAGGTGGTTTTGATATGGCGGTGATGACCGTGGTAGTATCGATGTTTTCCTGATTTCAGCATTTTTGTGTGGTTGCTCTCTCCTTATTTTATTCTTTTAATTGGGGCTTGTAGGTTGCATGGACATTGTTCCAGTTTAGGATTGTTGCTTGTTCATGGGTTTGTACCCTTTTATGCATGAACTTTGTTCCTGGGTAAATCTTATGCTATAAGAGGGGTAATATCTATTGGGTGTAATGTAAACACATTCCAATTCATCCTCTTAAAGTTGCTTTGATGCTTTCCAGGCCCAGTTTTGAACCTTACGGTTTCTTTCCATCTGGTCCCACTGATTGTACCAGAAAAAAATCCTTCCAACTGGTACATCGGTTTCTCTCAGGAGAATGTAAAACTTAGTGGGTAAAGTTGGAATGTATCGGTATTGGTGATTTTGACCTGATACTGCCCCCCCTTGTCCATGAGATCCCTCTTGCATTCTGAACTCCTCTTTCCCACTTGAAAACTAAAGAGTTGGTTTTGGTTTGAACGTGACATAGGACACTGACAGTGTGTCTGTGGATTATCATGATATGTTTTGGTGGTTGTTCCTAGAGGACAACCTATAATTGGATGCACACAAAAATGTTGAATTGGTTTTTCACTTTAGAGTTGCTTTTGTGCTGAAAACTCATTTTCAACCCAATCATGTTTTGGGAGATCTCTAGGTTGTGCAAGCTGATACATTGATATCAAAGATTCGGGCTTCTGTTGTCGGAATTTTTGAGTGGCTGAAATCTTTTGATCGTCTCCCTCTTGAATTGGATGCATCATCTCTTGAGGTAAAGTTATTGTCTTGTTTTGTGTTAGTGTTATCTTCTTGAGCTAGTTTGTAGTTAACATGCCTAATGTCTTCTCTCGTTTGAAGCCCATTAGGTGTACTGTTCCATAGACGAAAACCGATCATAGAACATGCTAACGTTCAAATTCTGGGTCTTAACTAATTTAAAAGCTAGCTTGAGTTCTTTTATGAAAGTTCGATGCGGTATACTGTTACATGACGTGCTGAATTGCTTGACACGACTGCTTGCAGCTTTGTGTACAGAAAATCAAACAAATTGGTCTGGAGCAAACATCAGCTATTATCAGTCAAGCCATTAGCGAGCAAGTGGATGGCTCCGGACCCAGCTCAAAGAGTTTGGCAAAATTTGAAGATCATCTGAGCTTAAGGTCAAACCAGGAGCTTCTGATAGAAGCTGTGGCCCTTGAAAAGTTGAAGGAGAATGCGGAGCAAGCTGAAGAGAATAGTGAAGCAGACTATTTTGATCAAATGATTGCTCTTGTTACCCACATGCACGAGGGCCTTGTTAAGGTCAAACAATCTGAGAGCTCTAACCCCATTCCGACACCTGCTAATTTCTGCTGCCCTCTTTCACTTGAGCTTATGAGGGATCCAGTAATTGTGGCTTCAGGACAAACCTATGAGCGAGGTTTTATCAAAAAATGGATTGATCTTGGGCTCACTGTTTGCCCTAAGACACGGCAAACTATGGCCCACACAAATCTTATTCCCAATTACACTGTAAAGGCGCTAATTGCGAACTGGTGTGAAACAAATAATGTAAAGCTACCTGACCCCATGAGGGCCATAAACTTTAACCACCCTTCTTCAACTGTGTATGACGAGAAGATAGCCTCCAAGGATGCACAAATCCTTCCTCATTCAAGAAGCAGCAAACCTGAGTCAACTCGGGCTAATGGTTCACCCGGAAATAACCTAATTTCATCTGGTGAAGTTCATTGCGAAGGAACTTCTTCATCACATCCTCATACTCCTGCAGAGGGTTCCCTGCCTGTTATTGCTGGAAATGGGCATGCTTTTAACTCAGGAGAGCAAAGTGTGGCGTCAAGCCAGGACCCTGTTTCACCTTCAAGAACAAAAGTTTGTAGTGCTGGTGGAGATAATGAGCAGTTAGCTCAATGCCACTATCGAAGTGCCTCAGTCTCCAGCATGCTTTCCGGTGCAAATATCTCACAAGATATGTTGGATAATGGCAACGAGGTATCGTCACAGGTCACAGCCTACAATAGTGATACTTCTGGAGAGCTAACATCGTTAGAGCAACAAGTTACTACTACTACTACTACTACTTCTACCTCAACCTCCCCAAAGAGAGAACCAAAGTTTCCTTGGAGATTAGAAACGAGATCTAGAAGCCAAACAATGTGGCGCCGTCCTACCAATGGGTTTGTTCCGAAGATAGTTTTGTCTTCCATTGAAACAAGGGCGGATCTTTCTGGGGTTGAAGCCCAAGTCAGGAAACTTGTTGAGGACTTAAAGGGAACTTCATTTGAAGTGAAAAGAACTGCCACAGCTGAACTTAGGCTTCTTGCGAAGCATAACTCGGATAACCGAATTGTGATCGCTAACTCTGGAGCCATTGACTTGTTGGTTGATCTCCTCCGTTCAACCGACGTTAAGATTCAAGAAGAATCCGTTACTGCCCTCCTCAATTTATCGATTAATGATAACAACAAAACCGCAATTGCCAACGCGAATGCAATTGAACCTCTAATTCATGTCCTAGAGACAGGTACCCCAGAGGCTAAGGAGAACTCAGCTGCTACTCTTTTTAGCCTCTCAGTTATTGAGGATAACAAGGTTAGGATTGGAAGGTCTGGGGCGATAAAGCCTCTGGTTGAGTTACTGGGAAATGGGTCACCTAGGGGGAAGAAAGATGCATGCACTGCTTTGTTTAATTTGTCAATATTTCACGAAAACAAGCCTCGGATTGTGGAGGCTGGAGCTGTGAAGTACCTTGTGGAATTGATGGACCCTGCGGCTGGGATGGTTGATAAGGCGGTTGCTGTTTTGGCGAACCTTGCCACTATTCCGGAGGGAAGGACTTCTATTGGTCAAGAGGGAGGGATTCCAGTTCTTGTTGAGGTTGTTGAGTTGGGCTCTGGTAGAGGGAAGGAGCATGCGGCTGCTGCCCTTCTGCAGCTTTGCATAACCAGTAACAAATTCTGTAGCATGGTCCTTAAGGAAGGAGCTGTCCCCCCTTTAGTGGCTTTGTCCCAGACAGGCACCTCACGAGCAAAAGAAAAGGTATGGGTATTCTTTATGTTATGCGGGATCTTTCAAATGTATGATGTACGGACACTTAGGAAATGAGTCACTGTGTAGGACATGAATCTGACATTTTTAGTTTGGTATTCGTGTAGGAAACATAATCGGTATTCAAGTTTACCACACAACTATTAGCAAAACTCCCATGTCATAAGTAAAACGATTTATATAATGCTGTTAACACAATTTACCTTGAAAAGCAAAAGCAAAAGCAAAAGAATATATAATTATGATTTCTTTGCAATGTCCTGGTGTCCTTAGGATCAGGAAAAACGGTGTCCTGGTTCCCTTGACATGAGAATTGATGAGTGTGACACTTAGACACACACCCATAAGCAATCCATGTACCCTAATCATAAATGTATCATGGTGATATACAAACAGAATTTTTATTTTGAATGATGGGTTTCTTAAAAGCCACTGCCTCATCATTCGGATGGGGGATTTTTGAAGAAAACTCTGGTTGGAAATCATTTTCTGAAAGTTTACTTCTTATGCAGCTCCCCTGGTCATTTATCTAAAAGTTTTCTTTAAACTGATAGATAAGTTTTTGATGAGTTGCAGGCTCAGGCATTACTTAGCTGCTTCAGGAACCAGCGACAGGGAAATGCTGGGCGGGGCTGAACAGAAAAAGACCTTTGGATGTGACCAAAATTTGGTGGTAAGATTCCATGTAGCATGTAAATCTGATGGTGCAAGTAATGGATATGGAACTTGTATTTATTGGATGGCTCTTAATTCTGGAAGAAAATAGAAAACGGAAAACCAAGATATTGATTTATGGAGGATTGAGTTACTCCTCTAATGATTATATCATATAGTAAATGTGACTCTGAGCAATTTCTTTTCTCTCTTTTTTCCCCAATACCTGCAAATTTAGTTGTTGAGCCTCTTGTAATTTGATTTCCGGGCACATATTACAGATGAATTATAGTTTTAATATATGAATGTCGTTGAAACTATTTCTTCTTCCTTTAATGTGGCCGTGGTTGTTTCTGTTGTGATCAGTGTCAATGTTATTTAATGCCAACCTGTGCTCTAGAGATTCTACTTTTGGATGACAAACAGTAACGAGTAATAATAGAATACATATGCAATTACGTACACAATTTTCTTTATTTTTTGTAGGTGTAGGTAGGATTCATGTGAGAGAGAGAGAGAGGACGACGACGACGACTAAGAAGGTTGCGGATTGCAAATTTGCAATTAAGGGAATAGAGAAGAGAGGAGCTTTTGAGAGTTCGAGCTCAACCTGTGAAACTCACAAACCCACACGAGCGCTTAGGACCGCGTGTCAATGAAGATGTAAAGCTGCTGTAGAATTTGGCTGAACAAATAGGTAACCACAACATGCTACTGGGACACGTATGGATGGGATTGGAGATCCAACTCCATGCGGAGCTACGCAGCGTCAGGCCTATGATAGCTGATCGTGTGCCCTTTTTTTTCCCAGGAAAAATCAAGATTACATTGAAACAAAACCGCTTACATGTGCCAAGGGGCATACCCAAGAACAAAGCAATACAAGCTAAAGCATGCTAAACCACAGGGCAACCACCCTTTTAAGAGCAACAATACAGATCAAACTAGAGAGACTCAAAAAGCAATCATTGAGAATCATAAACTTTACTACTAATGGACCATTGAGAACACAGGAGCCTATTAGTATCTGACTTCCTAATGTTCCTCCGAGTACTACTACATACATCCCTTTCAATTCTGACAATCAAGAGCTCAGGGTTGCCACTTATGTTTGAAAGATTCCGAGCATTTCTCAGTTTTTGGTTCGTGCAGGTGGGTGACGTGGGTCTGTGCTTGGTTTGGCCAATTTGATGTTGGTGTTGATGTTTGTGGGGTGTGCGGTTTTGGCTATAGTACTCGCAGCTGGTTGTACGGATTGAGGAGCTCCTCTTTTTGAGGTCACTGTTGCTCAATTTTATCCCACAGGCCTCTTAGGATCTTTTTATTGCACTTTTAGTTTGTTGGTGGTAGTTTTTTCCTCTTATTTGCAATGTGATGTGGACTCCGGCATATGTATTTTTTCTTTTTAGGAACCGGCATATATTTTTGGTATGAATGAAGTTCTCATAGCAGACCACGCAAAAATAACCTAATTGTCAAAAGGTCATAGCCACACTTTGAGTCATATGATGCAATAAAAAAAAACAGCTCATTTGATAGAAAGTCGTGACTACCAATTCAGCAACTTACAATCCCGCTCTATTGCTCGACGGTTATTAGGCAAGCGATTGGAAGGGGCATGAATGTTGTGTTCCTTCCAATTGCTTGCCTAATGAGCATCGAGCAGTTGCTCCTCTCAAGTGCGCTGCACTTGTACGACAATCCTTCCACAATGATCTTTGCTTGGGCTGGGGGTTCTCCCTTAAAAAATTTAGGGAGTAATCAAGTTACATAATTATGAGGTTGGGGTAGGTGTTTTTCGTTCCTCATGGTTTCTTTCGTTGCTCCTCTCACGAGCTTTTGGTTTTTCTCATTGTTTAAGGACCGGGACCTTTTGTATCATGGGTTTTTGGTTTAATAAAATTGACTTTTACCAAAAAAGAGAGAGAGAAAAAGGTTGGTTCCTCCACCTCCTTCACGAGCGTCAAGCAGTATGGCTAACCTAACCTGGCAAGGCCATGAAAATCGTTGATATTGCATGGAAAAGTGATTCGAAGACCCCTGCAACTTGTGATTGCAACACATACTATAGCACTTCGGAGCCACTTTTAAGGATGTTCCTCTGTGTACGTTATGTAAAAAAAAAAAGAAAAGAACGGTTCTTCACAAATATTGTTTGGAGGCAATAAAAAGCGCGATGCAGTGGGATCTAGACCGAGTAATATCAAGAAAAGGAACAAACACTTTCTACTCAGAAAGTTTAAGTATACTAGCCAAAAAACAGTTGGACCCTCATAAAACAAACTTGTCTCCTAAATGGCCCAGTCAAATGAAGTCACAATTTGAACTAGACCACATACCGAAGATAACGGGTAAAATAAATTTCCATATAAATAACATGATGTGTACATAATAACTAAGAATTTGTATTCTAAGACAATTATTGGAGGAAAAAGGGATGAATGAAAAGTAAATTCACTGCAGTTTCCTCCTGAGAACAATATACAACAAGCGTACATGTAATACATAAACAAGCTGCTGAGAATATGGACAAATCTCTCCTAATTTTACCTCGATCTCTTTATTGCTCCAAGACGGGTTAACCAGATCAGGGAGAATCATCGGTTAGAATGTGTTGCTCATTACTGCTTATCTGTGCTGCAAAAAATCAAATTATGTGAAAAAATTGACAAATTTTCATAATTCATGAAAGGACAATAAAATTATCCCATGAAGTTTTGGTTTTGCGTGGCACACAGAATGATGTACACAGAATGAGTTCATCATCATTCTACAGAATGAGTTCATCATCATTCTTCAGATTGAATAGCATTTGAAAGTTGAAACGAGTAATCCCAAGGTCAAGGCTTCAAGAGCAGGCAGGAAATCTTATTGTAATTTCAGCTTTCTGAAATGATACAACCGTGTGTGGATATGGGTGTCTTTAAATGAGTGTTCACCAGAAGACGTTGCCCATATGGCTCCAACCGCACGCAAAATAAGGAAATCATATTTGCCGTGCTATTATTTTTTTTTTTTTACAGTTTCCATTAAATCAAAATCTAGTTAAACGAACTGTGGGGTTTTCAAATTTCCACCAAAAAATAATAACTTTTCATTTTTCATTGCACATTCAGATGGCCCTTATGCATGACCTAATGATGCAGCTCCCTCACCTTGTGGATGAAAAATGCTCAGTCAGTGTAGGAACTGAGGGCAGCCACAACAGATCCAGTCGTTTCAAAAGTTGATGCAACGTCTGGATAATCTTTCCAGGACGTAGTGACCTTCAGAGATGGATACAGCCAACTTTTTACCGAATCAACAAAGGAGTTTGGATCTAAGTTGAGAATAGCTTCCCAATCCACCTGCAAACCCTCGGGGATGCTCCCAGTGAACTCCATATTAGCAGCAAGAAGCAATCCAAGCAAAACTACAAACCCCACAGCAGCAGAGCCTCTGGAAAGCGGCATAAAATTGTACCTGAAAAAAGGATTAAGTTCATCTATGCGCAAAGAACCAAATTATTTTGTCTAGAGAGAGAATTTCATGGAATGAAAATAGGATTGTTTACCAGTAATATGTCATCCTCAAGATTGAATCTCTCACATTTTCAAGCATGCTTAAGTCAGTGGACCCATATGTCTCACCACAATAAGCATTGCACAGAGCCTGACACAATTGGGTACATTCACAAGCAAGGTTGGATTTAGACCATGCAACCTTTAAAAAACTGGCGAAGGCAGTTCTTGGGCGTAAATAATAATAGAATAATCTCTGCTAACTTCGTATTATCGAAAAGCAAATAAAAAAAAGAGAGGAAAATAGTAGAAACAAGACTATGGCCTCTCATCCTTTTGAGATTTGTTGGCATTGCAGAGGAGTGTCTAATCTAAAAGTCAAAATAAAACAAAATAAACTTTAACCATCACATTTATGATAACTGATGTTATAAAGTTACTCTTTTCCACAGTCATATACCTAGTTGGGAGTATACCAAGGGTAAACCCCCTCTTCATCAATTAGTGGATCTATCAGAGTTTATTCTCATAGAACCGTGTACGGGACCTTTTTGGTTAGTGGCCTCTTTTGGTATATGGGTTGCATCCACTTGATGGTTCTTGTCCTATATGAATTCTATTACCTTCTGGGGAAAAGAGAAGATCAAATAATGTTCTGTTGCTAATTGGATATGACTTATGATATCCTATAAGGATACAATATTAGGTCAGCAATTTCATCAAGAAAAAGGAAAAGAAATCCGAAATCCAATAAAGTACAGAGAGAGAGAGAGAGAGAGAGAGAGAGAGAGAGAGAGCAGGACTTCTTCCTCATTAGAAGTTTCACTAAGACTGAGGAAGTTGTTTCCAATATTTTCCTACTTCTTTGGAAACCTATTTCCTAACACTGTTGAGCTTTAAAGAGAAATATTGAATTGAAATTTCCAATTTCCTTATATTCCCCTTGTTCACAGTGACGAAGGAGGAGGGAAAAATAAAATCATAACACAGATCAAGTACAATAGAAGGCACTGTGGTCCATTGGTGTTTAGCTGCCTTGCACTAGGCAAAAATGTAAATTGAGTCTTGAAGTCTTGCATGAACAAAAAGTATCACAGCCTACAGACGGGTTGACGGCTCCTACACACAAAATTGCCAAGTGAGAGGAGGGCATGTTGTGTTGCGTATTGATCAGTAGTATGTGCTGCATTAAGTATCCATGGATGTCAAGTCACCTTTTTGCCCCAATACGAAATCAAGTCCTAGGCCATAATGACATTAAGGGGGAATATTATTTCAGGATGACAGCAAACACTGGTGAATTTCCACCTTTTCCGAGTGTGAGCATACACTGGTGTTGCAATTATAATGTAGGAGACAAAGGCGCAGACTGCTCGAGGAGGCTAAACTTAATTGTTTTTTATTTTCTTTTTGTGGATAAGTGAAGAAGGCTAAAATTCCATACCTCGGGAGAGTTATGAAGACTAATGAAAGACTACACTATTTGATCAAAACTGCAAAACACCTCGAGATACATGATCTATATGAAGCCTTAGGTGATCTACTTGACATGACAAATCAAGCTTGACTAGCTCCGCAAACATGTAACGTGAGTAAACCACCCCTAGGAAAACATATGGTCAAAACCTAAACACAATTTTTATCTGACGTATGTTATTGCTAGTATGCTGATATGGTGCATCAAGCTTGACTAGTTACAGCAAAAATATAACACGAGTAAACCACCCTAAGCAGAAGCATGGTCTGAACTTAAATCGCAATTTATAACTCACTTATCTTTCTTGCCAGTACGTTTACATGGTCTCAGGTGCATAAAATATTTCCAGGCAAGGCAGAGAAAAACAATCCTAAAGTGGAGAACAATTGTACAGCTTAAATTTCATTCATATCAAGTAAATTGACAAAAAGGAAGAGCCATTAGATTAAGTTTCAGTATGCAGTCACATACCTCCCATGCCACAGTCATTTCAGCTTCAAACTCTTCCCATCTGGAAGGTGTACAAGGTGTTCTAATGGCAAAGTCAAATCCATGTTCTCCCCTAGAAGAATCATACGATGAATTCAAAATATCTACCAATTAGATAAATGATCTCAATAACATAGAGGGCAGAAAAAAAAGAACATTTTGAAACCTAGACCAAAATTAAGTTGAGAAATTACATCTTCACAAGAGTGATCCTTGTTCCTTCAAGACGTCTCCTAAATCAAGGCAAACAATAGAAAGACCATTCAGTTAACGATCAGAAGATTGATAAAACTGCAAACATGGCAGTATAAGCAATGACAGAATCGCAAACTCTGTAGGCATGATTACCCCTCAAATGCTGTGCTGCTGCACCAAGTAGCCAACCAGAAGTCCTGACCTACCACTCTGTAAAGATCAGAGCAGGATTCCGCATTCATAATCTGCAGGTTGTACACGTGTTATCACAGCTAAATGCATTCTAGAAGAGGAAAACAGACTACGGCAATCAGAGGGTGTTTGTAACAGCAGAAAAAGAGCTCAAGAACTGACCTGACTACTTAAATACTAGAGAGTGCATTTTGAACCACAAGCAAAAAAAGATCATAGGCAGTAAATACAAGAAGAAGAAAAAACTCTTTTGATTGTGCTTTGCTTGCTTGCATGCTCAAAAAACTAACTATTACTTTGCCACCTTTCTCTGGGTTCCTAGGTAACTGGTCCTACTCCACAAGAAGAGTCATCAAGAGTAAGGGATACTTATACAGGAATCCTGCTGATTGCATCAACTTTAGCAAGACGCTAATGTTCCCGTATCTGGTTCATAAACATTACTTATTAGTACCACATCCTTACTGTTGCACCATGAATTTCTTCGCCAACCTAAGCTATATTTTACAAACCTCCAAAGCCCTTCACCAAATAAGCTCTCAAGTCATCCCAAACAAGGTTTCCAAAATGAATACATGTCGTGAATCCGTTTTATCATTTTATGAACATATCGAGATACATATCTGTGTTGTAAGATGTATCAACAAGAGAACAAATAAGTTGAAAAATAGTAATACCCAATATAGAATATGAAACGCATTGCATATATTAAAAAGAAACGTTAATGTTACATAAATTGCATCTTCAAAAATAACATTTTCTAATAAGGAAAAAGTATGGCATATCGTATCATCAAACAGGTGTGTAACGCAAGAATATTCACTTAAAGATAAGTTACGTCCAGAGATACGTATCGGTTTTACTTCTAATATGTGCTGAATTGTAAGATACCGTACTTTATGTGTCACAAGATCTATTTTAACACAAGATATGTTTAGTCTCTATGTATTGTTTTTACTTGTGAACGGACTGAATTGTATGATCATGGATTGAAAGATTTTGACAACACTGATCCCTACAACAAGCCTGATTTCGAGACCACTGCCACCTTCCCTAGATTAAGATTGGAGTTCCACTCGACATATTGATACTTAGAAAGTGAGAAACATTTGATACTTACTCTACATACAACTGAAAAGGAGTCGAGAATAACTTAACGCTACTGTTCAATTAATCCTCTTCCTTTCCTTATTACTTATTATGCAGGAACCCCCTATGTGGGTGGTGAATCCACCTCGGAATGTCGTTCCCACACTCCTTCCTAGGAACCTCGCTCCCATTGAGAAAGGAACCCGCTCCCAACTAGGATAGAAACTCTTAGGCATATAAATCCCAAAAGAAACCAAAAAAAAAAAAAAGAAAGACACCAAGCAAGAGAAAAGACAAAGTAATGATAAGATATTATAATAAAATTTACTTAAATTTGCTCAATTACTTAATATAACCATAATATTACTTAGTCGCTAAGACAATCTTTGCAATTGACATGAATGACGCATAATAGTATTTACTTGCATTACATATTTTCATGTATTATTCCTAAACGCTCCCCATCCCGAAAGAGGAGCTCCTATAATCCTTTGCCACCGATCCCGCTCCCGCCCCTGCTTCATGCAACTAAGATATGGAGAACCGTTGGAATCACATATTAAAATTATAAATATTTTTATGTTTTGCAATTTAAGTGGTAGAATAATATTTTCTTTTTGACATTTAACTATACTAAATTACATAAAAATATTTATAACTTTAATAATTTTTCCTAAACGATCCCGACGGCGCTCCCACACTTCTATGATCATCCGCTCCCCCGCCCCGCTCCGCTCCTGCTTCGTGCAACTAAGGGATAAAGAAATGTAAATATAGTCCAAGAGAGTTTGAATTTAAAGATGACATTTCACTAATACTTAATTGCTGTGAAGCAAGATAGTAATTCTTAGGGTAGAAAGTAGCCTATTAGCACTCTCATTCCACCTGCTGTAAAGTTGAGAAGATGGAAAACAGTCAAGAGATAAGAGCAATGATCTCTGCAGTGCAAAAGACGCTAACGAAAATGATATAACTCACCTCTTGCAGTTTTCCATCCTTAGATAGATCAATGAAAGTATCTCCCTTGCTGTAGACATGCATTTTTTCCCTAATTACAGCCTTTGCAACATCTAAGGTTCTGCAGCATGACAATTAATAAGCTATCGCTTAACCTCAGCTTTAGAACACAACATAGGTATGTTTCTCACCTTTCATAATTTGGAAAGTAGCGAACAACTTTCGCTTGACCAAGAATAAGGGGCGTGTGAGACCCAAATCCTGAATTGAACTCCTCACTAAGTAGAAGAAATGCATCCACATCAACAATCAACACATCAGAAAAATAGAAGTATTCAAACCAAGGATACAATTCTCATAATGAATAAAACAGCTTTCCAAAAAACAAAAATCAACCTCCAGATAAATATAGCTCCAAGAATGCAAGAGTTTTCACACATTATCAGAAAACAGAAAACCAAAAAGGCAAAGGATGCTGATACAGTCAGGGAAATTTTAGTTTTTGCTATATCGATGTAACATTCATAATCTAGTCTTGCCTTCACCATACGGACACCTTAAAAAGTACTCTTATATTTTGGTCTCAACCATTCAATATGGGATATTAATTTATCAATCTGGCCAACTTGAAGAAAAATAAGCAACCAACTATTTTCTTTGCAAAATTCACAATGCAAGCATTATTTGCAATTAACCATAGATCCCCAAAAGTTCCTTGAATTCTGGTCTACGCAATTAAAGGCGTGTGCCATGCTTGTATCCCAACCAACCTTTTAAGGATGATTTTTTGCTACCATGCCATGGGGAAATTATAGATCCATGCCTGAAGAAATTACCTTAACTTGTTCACCCAGAGAACTGGGTCACAAGGTTCTGAGATCTGTCTCCATCTTACAGCCATTGAATAAACATCATGCCATGATATTGTAGCACGGCCCGAAGATCTATCCAAGGTAATTCCATACGAAGTTGATGTTTCGGAGGAACTGCTAGTACTACAACCAGCACCACCTCTGTTCTGGCTAGGAATACTGATTTTTTCCTTCCTTCGGGCTTTCTTTCCATATTTTGACGTGCTTTTATTAGAATGTTTCCACTCTCCTTGCAAAGCACGCCATGCCTTTGACACCTTTTGTGCAATCTCAATAGCAGCTAAGCCAGCCATACGATGCTGGTAGACATAAAATAAAATTTATAATCAATAAATGCGATATTCAAAGTAACACTCAACAATCCATAATGAAAAATTAATACACCGCCACATCAGCATCGATTTAGGACAATAATATTATAGAAAAAGTCTTACTTTTTGTTCTAATGCAGAAGACCATTTCAAATAGAGATGGTGCATCCTTGACATGTTGAAAACATCTTTCCATATAAAGTTCAAAAGAAGACAAAATTCTGACAACAATGGCAAACAAAGCTTAATTGAAAAAAACAATTAATGAAAAATTACAGACCTTTATGCCTTCGAATTCGGAGTTCTTACTGCCTCATCATTGAAATAGGGGCATTCATGAAAAGAGAAAACGGGAGAGAAAATGCCAAGGTTTGTTGGATTAGCAAAATGAGGTCAGCAACCCCCACTAAAAAAATACGAGGAAGGTTCAGACCCATGTATGCCAATTGCCAATTCAGTTCCCCCAGGTTGAGGAGCCAAACTTTTTTTTTTCGTCACAATTCAGGTATGAGTATAAGAGTTGTGTTGAGTGGTCTCCGCAAATAAAATAGGGTAACCAAGTCGACAGGATACAAATGAGCTCAACAAGGCATGAGATCTTTTAGCGGCTTACAAGACCAAATCCCGCAAGAACACCCACCATGTTGGGCGCTAGTGGAATAATTGGAGAATTGGGTTGTGACACATTGTGTGTTGGGCTAACCAATTCGGTGGTACATATAAAAATGACACATGACATGAATAGCAACAGACAAGCACCTTAGCAACAAGGACCTTGCATCAGCTTTTTGGAACCAAACACACAAACCTTCAGGCTTCAGCATGTTCGAGCAATTTACTTGGTGGATTTGATATTCTGATTTTCCATTCACTGATGGGACTAGTGTAATACTTGGCTTTGTAAGGACAGAAGGTGAAAATTATGTGAGGAAGCTTTAGTGGATTCCGGAAAGTAAACCATGTCTTCGTGGTGGTAATCATAATCAACCTAGATTTCAGTTATTAAAGTTGATTTCATTGGTGACGACCACGTGGTTAGAAATATTCATTTCAAGTAGTTGATGCTGAGAAGAGCAGCGTACAAAGTGATAAAAGCAATGCAAACTCGAGGAAGAGTTTTTTAAAGAGAGAGGGTATATGATGTAGGACAAGATTCGAAGAATTAGCATTTGGAAGTTCTAGAATGTCTCCTTTAAAATACTACGGTCAAAAGATTTCTAATAATATTCACAGTTACTTCCCCTTTCTCTATTAATAAGGTAAGCTCATTGGATCCTCCTCATACTCTCTCTTTGCCATGTCTTGTCATTTTCCTGCCGCCGTTAGGTGGTTCTGTGCCAAGTGCGACCAATTTTCAAGCCAACAACTGACTTAGCAACTGGTCTTCTCCGAAAGGTAAAGAGTTAATATCCGACTTAAGTCTTCCTAACTCTAGGAGCAGCGGGTATTCCCCAGTCGAGAGCTTTCGCCCTTCCAACTCTTCTCAAGCTGGCTGGTGAAGCATGAATGAAGCATGTGACCCATAATTTGCGTCTTGCCTATTCAAAATATGAGGTGAGAGAAAATTGTGGGAAGAAGATATCTATGGGTATTGGCGACTAACAGTTGAGTACAGATACGTATAAGGAGGATTGTAATCTTGTGGGAAAATGTAGCTCTTTTATGAATTTTCCAATCAAAACGACTGAGGTTTCAGAATTCCTTGTGTGGAAGATGTTTACCAATTTCATTTGGATCAAGAATTTTTATAATAGAATGAGATCGAACGAGCTCATCTACTTGTATGATAAACTCATTCTTTCTGCAACAACGCTACGTCATATTGTAAGAAGAACAAAAACACAGAAACCTTTTCACTAGACCTAATGTCATAGAGCATAGATCTATTATTGTAGCGCAAGAAAATCATGTTGGAGTAGGTTGTGGAGGGTAGGGATGTTGCTAGAGGAGAATAGGAATGTTGGTGATTGATATTATTTTTATAACAAATGGAAGGTCAATATGCCTGTGGATAATTGCCACATAGTGCACATAAAGTCTCATCATACTTTACTACTGTTTCTTTTCCACTCAATTTGTCTTTACTATAACAAGGACCCAAGTGTTTACGATCTTTAAACAATTCCCCCATATAGAGAAAGTTTTCAAAATTCACGAGTCCTCCCAAATTACTTTTGTGACAGTGAAACCCACACCCATTTTTACCTCTACCAGTGTCCCCACTCCCCATATACTAACTTTTGGAGACTTGGGGGATTAGACAAAGACAAACACCAGTAAAAAACCCTTGCACCAGAGTAGATGTGAGATAGACTAACTCAAATGAATATAACATCTTACTAGATCCTTACTACACAAAATATGGCATTTTACCTTCCCCTTTGATTAACGAATTTGTATAAGCCTCAATTAGGTCCGAAAATGAGCGGTGGGATCACTAGTTGGAAACCCATCACTTCCAGAAGGTAAAGTGTCAACTAGCTTTAAAACTCCGTGAAAGAATTTTTTATAAGACAATTCTAGTTATCAATGAAATCTAAAAGAAAGGACCACAGTCCATAATCGAAGGCAAAAAGGCAGGAAAGGGAAAACAATAAGAACCAACAGTTATAGACGAAACATAGTTCTTCATTCTCAACATAGATCACCTGACGCTTATTGGGTAAGAAGCCAGGGCAATTATATTGAATCTTCTTGCCGATAGAGTCTGCAGCCTGTATGAGAGCAGTCTTCTGCTTTGTGACAGCAACATCTTGCTTTCTCAGCTTATGTTTCCTCAAAGATTCGCGCAAGGGTGGTTGCCTGTAAACCTTCTCGCACACATCTTTGGGGTGCAGCCTTTTGCACCAATACTCCTGAATAAAAACATTAAACAGATGCCATAAGGGAACAATTCCAGAACTTTTCTTGTTTGTCTCTTCCTTTTACCAAAACTTATAAAGCACAAGGAACGTCGTTTTTTTCCCTTTCCAAAGCATTGTGAATCCTGACAAATCCATCATATGAGATCTTGTACTAAAGAAAGGTTAGATACTCCAAATAAAAAATCTCAACCAAAGCACATTGAAGCAACACTGATGAAATAACCCACAGCAATTCAATTCTCCAAGCCCCATACCTAATAACACAAGAGCTACAGATCAAGGAACTAAGACATGGGACAAGTATGATTTAAATTTCATGCAGAATCACTTCAGATAGTGGGGATATATGTTTTGTTTGGAATGATGTACCCGTTTATTTTAGGTCAGTTAATATTCAGACCTACAGGTCCTTTGAGCATGTTAAGAGTTTTTAGGACAGATGCTGGCGTTGGTATATGACCTAATTTTGGGTCAAATTAGTGGAATTGGGATTATCTGTGCAATATAAGCTCTTCAATAGGGTTAATAGTACAAGCTTCAAAGTATTAAATTTGAACTCCTGGTCCTAGAGTGCTTAGGTTGCATCATGAACACCTAGGTATAAAGCTAACAAAATCGGAAAAAATAACTGTATTAAATATAGAGATTACATAAGTCTTCATAGGCTGCAGGCCACTCAAACTCACATTCTGCACCAGGAAACATAACCTTGTTCGGTTAAGGGTTTTGGATTTTGAATTCTAATCATTATCCTATTTCTCTCTCCACTCATTACCCCTATCTCCAATCATTACTCTCATTTTTTTTCTCTCTCTCTCTCCAATCATTACCCCTATTTCCAATCATTACTCTATTTCTCAATACACTCATTACCTACAAATCCAAATCCAAAATCCCAAAACGAACGGGGTCAAAAAGTTGAGACTGATCAGACAAGTAAACGCTCATGCAAGATCCATTCAGCTATGTGTAACTTTTTATATCTTACAGTGCATAAATATACATTGACTGATTTTTTAACTCATGGACCCACCTCCAGTCTAGCAGAACCAGAAGTCTAAATCTATCAAAACCTAAAACCTAAGTAGAATATAACAGGATGGTAACCTTAAACTGACAAATAATTGAACTCAGATGAAACCCAAACTTAGAAATACTCTTTCAATTAAGACTCAAAAGCCAAGACCACCACACCAAGTTCATTCACGTGAGGATAAACAGCTTACAAATACTCTTTCAAGTAAATGAAAGTGCTACTTGAGAATCTGAAATAAGCCATTGGAGAATGAAGTCATGCATGAGGAAGCCCAATCTTAGAAAGCGAAGCAAAAGCCAAAGAGATTCTTTATAGAACCCCTTGAGGGGTGAGCACTCTATGAAGAAATTCCTTTAGGTTGAACATCCATTGGAATTGTTCGGGGGTTAAACATCCTTGAGAATTCCAATGGCAATCACTATTCCAAATTTGACAATTGCAACACACTTCAGAGAAGAAAGGAATGACCTCTACTCTGAACTGAAGCATGAAGTAGCTAGAGGAAAAAGACAGAAAAAGAAAAAACAAATAAGGCACATAAAGAAAGCTTCATCTTCTATTACCTTAAAGAGGGGATCAATATCTGCATCGATGTCGAACCAACTGAACTCGCTAGTGATCTTTGAAGCAGTATAGAGAGCAATTTCTTTCTGCACGAGTAGTCCACAGAAATCTTAATTGTACCAACAAAAATAATGATAATTAACAGTCATTGTAACCATATAGAAAATGCTACATGTAGAAAATTTATAATTACATGCAAGAAACCTATATTTCATCCATGTAAATAGTATAGCTTACGAAATCATTACTTGGCAAATATAAATCTGTGTCACATTTCTATAGCAAGCTATGTGCATATGTAAACATTCATGACACAAATGATAAAGACGTGTAGAAAACTCCATGCGTTACAGTGCGCCCCAATATATGTCCAATTATGGATGGTGGTGGTTGGGTGGCGAGCATGAAAGGTTGAGCCAAACCAATAAAAGTGATTGAGGTGAGACTTAAGCAGAGAGAGAGAGAGAGAGAGAGAGAGAGAGAGAGAGAGAGAGAGAGAGAGAGAGAGAGAGAGAGAGATACTAACTCCTGAACTTGTGTAGTGTAAAAATACATCTGCAGTGAAGTGCTCAACCAAAGAGGGAATCACCCTTGTAAACACTGGTGGACGAAGTGGAAGCAATAGTCTCAGCTTTAGTAGAGCAAGTAGTGGGGAGAACCAATGGAGGTGTGGAGAGGGAGAACAGAACCTCTAGGCAGGAGAATGATGCTTAGCCATGAAGGAGAAGTTTGATTGAGACCTAAATATGTCCTTTATGTACTACTGTATGTAGTAGTACTGTCTTCAGAAAAATTATGTGCCAAGGGCAAGAACCGGGACCAGCCGAGCAGATCATCTGGTTGAACCTATCCGGCCCGGCCAGTTTTAAAACATTGGTTTCAGGAACTATCTCATAGCCACATGCTTTAATTTGCAAAAGGAGAAACCAAATATGATTGCAGAAGATCGGAGAAAGAGTTGAGGGAGAAAGAACCCAGCACACATGCAAGAGAAGAAGGAAAGATAAAAATGAAAATGATCAAAATCGTACTTCTTTCCTGCTTCATTGTTTTAAATCCAATGGAGGATTGTCCATGTAACAGTGAAGAGTAAAACTGCTTCAAAGTAAATTGTATCTTTATTCATTTCATGTACTTACAATATCACTGTGAGAGGCACTTGTCAAGGCCATAATTTCATTGAAATTACCATAACAGTTAAGATGTCATCATCATCATGAGGAAGAAACAACGGGATGAGAAATCTATACAGGTTGCGTACACATATCCCCATCATAATGATGATATTTCAAGATAATTGAGACTGCAGAAATGCTAAAATGATAAGGTGAAGTGGACCAAAGGTTTCGGATGGATACCAGTTCAATAAGTATATCAGCCAAACTTGGAAGCCAAAGTAGAGGACAACTTTTACCATTGAATATCATAGTCATGGTTGCATGCACAATAAGGCAGGTTACAGTAGTTTGGTTTGGCGCTATATTCACAACCACACAATGGATACAAGAAAAGTTAAGTTTTATACAAATATATATATATATATATATGTATGTATGTATGTATGTGTGTGTGTGTGGATGTATGCATGCACACACATATATATATGTGTGTGTGTGTGTATATATATATATATGTATGTATGTAGATATGTATACTATTAATCAAACCTGATAGAAGGCCAGGCATTGAAGAACAAATTTTTCCATTGAATCTAGTTCCAAATCCAAAGCGGCATCATAATCTTTTACCTTCATCATGAAACAAAATGTCAGTCCACCAAAGCAAAGACGAATGAAACATGATGATCAGTATTTCCAATAGGAAAACAGAGAAAAACATCCCCCAGTACCGCTTCTTTATATTCTCCAATAGCATGGTGGCAGGAGGCTCTTAAATATAAACACTCGATGTTTGAGCTCTCCAGACTCAACCCAAGTGATAAATCCTTGATAGCATTCCTTCACAAGTCAAGCGAGAAAGTTAGACCATAGAAAAAGACCCGTTGGAAGAGAAAGAACATAATGCTAACAGAATCAAGCATTCTGCACAAATAACTACAGAGATGGATAGTGGAATGGGAACTGTATGCAGATAGAAACTGAAAAAGGTGTAGATAGAGTAAGCACTCTGTCAGGTTTCAAAATGATGCAAGACCTTTAGACCTGGCATTAAAGATCCATGTGGTTGAAACCTTAGCACGGGCAGAAAAAAGAAAATCTCTAAGATCCAAAGGGAAGGACAAGGTCTCCTAGATAAAGGAAAGTGCCTTCATGTGATGTTCGGTTGAGTAGTAAAGAAGAAGGAGATTGGGAGTTTCTTAGTTACAGAAAGTTGAGGGGCTGGGTTTGATGGGTTTTACACGAGGGGAGATAACTGATAAAGGAAAAAAGATGAGGGAGTCTTCGTGTATTTTCCTCAAACTCTAATCCATTTATGAGATTATTGTCCGGTCCAGGTGTCTATTATCACTATGAAACATAGAAATATACTTGGAGCCCACTGCTGGTCAGTGGTAAAACATCTGCCAAGCATGAACAGTGATTTTCTAGTCTCAGGCCAGTAGCTTTGTGCAAATTACATGAGAAGTTAGGTTTGATCCCAATTTGCCCCTCCAAACGCCCAAATGGAATGTGTTCACATATGAGACTAAAAAAGATATGATTGTGGCACAAGGTTAAACGGAAAAGAAGAAAAAAAATAACTGAATACCACCTAATAGGCAAAAAAGCGCCAACTAATGGGACTTGTGTGGATGGTGAAATAACATCACGAAGACTATTCACTGAGTCAGTAGTCGCATTAGAATTACACTTGGACATATCCAAAAGAGAGAAAGAGGAAACATAAGTTGGTGGACAAGTTACCTGTGATCTCCCAGCCCATGGAGTACAAGTCCACGCAAGTAATATGCCTTAGCAAACCTGTGAAGCAAGATATTACAATTCTGAAGTACTTCAATATAGTGTAACCAGAAGAACAATCACAGGAGGGAGCAAGCACCAAAAGATCAGTGTGGATCCTAAGATGGAAACACTGCAGACCTACATCATCACAGTTTTCTCCCCAAGCATAAAATGTGCTAGCCAAATGATTTTGTCATGCTATGTTTAAAAAAATTGATATTTTATGGACGGGAGGAGATTTACTCCAGTGGAGAGAAGCAGAGGCTCAGCTTCTGCGCCAATGGATTTCTAAGAAACTATCGGGGAAGTCATAGAAGAGGGTGGCAGGAGTTTAACCAACCTGTTATGCTACAGCTTCTATGTACGCCGTTATTAGAAGTGGCAAGTATATTATGAAGAGGTGACAGGTCTGGATGTAACAGGTTGCATTGGATTCCAATAATTCTGGGAGGATGATGGTTGGAAAATCGTTGGTAGGGATTTTTCGGACTTTACTAGGGAACAGTATCCGAAGCTGGAATAGACGCAAACATAATAGAGAAGGCTACTTGATTGCAGAGTTGGCTGGATAGCTTGATCAGCATGATAAGGACGGAGCACGAAGAGTATGATGTTACAGAGATGCTTTCATACCTTGAAACAACATTACATGGACTTTTTCCCATCAGAAAAGACAAGGATAAAGGTATGGGGTATGTATCGAACCCTAGTATAGTGGTACCCAATAAAGACAATTGGATCCAACAAGTTTCTAAAACATTGAAGAAGAAATAACAAATATTTAATCTTAAAAATTTTGAGACAATGACACAGATTGGTAATTGAAATCGATTTCCCCCTAAATCCCAATTTAGTTTTAAGTAGGCTCCTAGTCGTAACTAATAACACCAGGTATCTGAATGAGTTAATACATATCTACCTTCCATCAACTTGCAGAACCTGCTGAAGGCATTCGAGAGCCTTTTCTGAATTTGCTAAATCTTGGTGGAACTGCCAACAAAACCAAACTTTTAAAACAGCTGTTTGATAACTGTGCCACAAAACCTTAAGTTGTTAGAGATTCAGCCCAACAATGTATATCAAGCGATTCAATCATTCGACACCCTCCTCCACGTGCAACCCCATCTTGGACGTGGAGATGCACACATCCATATACATAAGACAGTAAATGCTAACAGAGAAGAATGCAAGAAAACCAATGCAAACAGAGATATAATCCAGGACATCTTAAATACAAAGCTCCCATGCAATACCATGCTAAGTCACTAATTTAACCATAAGCTTAAGCTGGTAGGAAAACAGGTCCAACAATGTGTATCAAGCTAACCAACAACACCACTATTTGTGAAGTTACTCGCCATATAACATAATAAAGTGAACTGTTTTAACATCCACACAAATGATGCTGTTGATGAAGATGGAACCGTAAAAAATAACTGGACCCTACCAAGACAATAAAAGAATCAGTTACCCCTTAGGAAGTACTCTTAACACTCAGTATGGGTCCAAAATTCAGCCATGCCAATATGATTACTTACTTGAACTAAAGAAGCATAGTGAAAGCTAAAAGTCCAAATCAATCCAAAGACCACTGTGCGGTCCATATGTTCAGTCTCATAAGTATATTTATAAGGCACAACTAATTCATCATAGATATTCAACGCTTAAATGAGTTTTACAACAACAGGCCCTTTGATGAAATTGCCGTGGAGTGGTTACACAAGTCTCATAGGCTTTG
Source organism: Rhododendron molle (assembly GCA_025413875.1). Taxonomy (NCBI): domain Eukaryota; kingdom Viridiplantae; phylum Streptophyta; class Magnoliopsida; order Ericales; family Ericaceae; genus Rhododendron; species Rhododendron molle. The sequence continues at coordinate 11,904,215 of CM046395.1, read as the reverse complement.
GAAACCAAAACCAAAGGCTATAGGTAGCACGAGCATCGAGAAATCTTTCTGTTCCAAAAAAAAGTGTCCATGTGGTAGACGAGGGTATTTTGGTAATTTCAGAAAATCCATTTCTTGGCAGCAGTGGTCATTCAAGGGTCATCATGAATTTAGTAGTTGCATGAATATGCATTAAGATACATTAAACACATGTTATCTAGACTTTTAGAAAGTAGAATAGCCTTTTACAGGGCTTATAAATATAAATGTAATGTAATCATTCATTTTATGAGTAGAGCTGATTATTGAATTTGGTTGTAGACAATGTAGAGGCTGAGGTCATCATGATTGGGGTTGCAATCCTTGCAGAAATCGCCCAACCCTTGCGAGGGTGAAGTACTCTTTTCTCTCTCTTCTTCCTTTCATTCTTTCCTTTCTTCTTCTTCGTGCACTTACCCTAAGTACTATTCTTGCTTCCCTACCCAAAACCACCACGATTCATACGGTAGGCAGCAATGTTGAAGTGTCCTAAAACCGTCCTATGTCACCCTAACTTTCTAGCACAACTACATCGTCAAACCAGAAGAATCACAACTGCTGAAGATGTGGCCTAATCCTCCGACAACATAGATGCACATATTTCGTGTAAAAGTAGCTAAATAGATGTACTATGATGTCATCACCACTCACCAGAAATCTGACATCCATTTTTACAACCAACGCTATAGCCATTATTTTTCTTTTTTGGCACAACAATAATGTATCATTCCACTGTATAGCACCAAATATGTTACCACAACAGAGCAATGCATGTAACACATGTAACACAAACAGCTACAATATTCTGTCCCCATATGTACAACATAATTCTATATCACAACAGTCAGCATCAGAAAGCCAAATGGAATGGAAAAATACATGTGAGACAGGCCAAGGAAGAAGACTCAAATGGTGTTTGGGGTTTTTCATTTATGTTGCTCAGTTAGCAGCAAATCAAGTGTATGCTCTACTTCCCTTTTTCAGTAGACTACATTGCTAGTTGCCCTAGGCTTCACAACTTAACAATGTATGTGGTGTTTAAGAAGTGAATTATGCGGTTTATTTCTTGAAAATACCTGTGTTAAGTGAGCCCATGCCTCAAGGAAATTTGGATCAAGTTTAATTGATTGCATGTGTGCCTCCTCAGCCCTTCTATATTCACCAATTGAAGATAATGCTGATCCCTGTGAAAACCAGAATTTGCTTCATCAGTATCATAAATATACTAACCCGTCAAAGCACATGAAGTGGACCCTCGATTGTAAAGTTTTTAAAATCACAAACTCACCAAATACGTGTAAGCTGATTTGTTGTCCTCATCAAGCTGTACACAAGCAGATAAGTCTTCAATAGCAGCATTAAAATCCTTAAACTTGAAATTAACAATCCCTGCAATAATTCCAAAACTTATGTTACTTATGTACATGGAATTCTCCTTTCCTTCTTCTGCTGTATATCATGGAACGCCCATAAACTTCTTGTATGTTATGCACAAGCATTGTCATCCTTTTACCGTTACGTAAGTTTATAGTTAGTAACCATTAGTAATTTACAATATTAAATGGCAACGGTCAAATGCAGCATTAATAATGATTTCAAGGTCATCATCATACACTAAATTTTATGAAAAACATAAAAGCTAAATAACTGTTTTTTTATCAACTACAACCAAACTTATGATCTTTCATTCTTATCTATTCATGCTCCTGATAAACACACCACCTGCATCTGTATCTAGAATGCCTGTGCCAGAAAAACTAAGAGAAGACGTACACAATCAATCTATGGCAAAAACAAGAAATAACCAAGCCAATCCCCAGCTCAAATATAGAAGGGGATTGCATCCGCTCATACAAGAGGTGAAAGGATTTCTGAAAAATGGAAGAGCTGAGTTCAGCAAGTTACCCCTTTCGTGTAATATGTCTGCTGAATTTGGCTCGAACTCCAACGCCTTGGTCAAGTCTGAAATGGCCTGGTGACAAAAGGTAATTAAACATACCAAACGATCGCATATAAATTATGTGCAAGAACAAGCACTTACACTGTCTTCAATGGCACTCAATCTATGGACCAGGTCAATGCAGTACATTAAAATTACAAAAACCCATCAATCATGTCGCTTGTGTTTTTGGAGATGACCAGATTTTATATAATTGCTTTACATACTATATTCCCAAGTTCAAGGAATACAATTTTCCGACCTCTTCTAGGGGGACTTCATGAAGACCATTGACAGGTGGAACAAGTCGATTGGAGAGGATGATTGTCCTAGTTTAATTGGAAGGATGAAGTAAGGTCAGTGAAATATGATCTTCCTTCAGATTTTAGTTACTCTTGGGACATAGAACTCATCAGACTAGGGTAGAAAGCAAACAAAGAAGCAGATGACTTAATCAGAATAGGGGTTACAATTCTACAGCATCTGTACTCATATTTACCCTATTGAAGGAGGATTTTTCTGGTTGATGTAATTCTCTTTCTATCTATATTCTGCTTGTGTTTGTAAATGATTTGTCATCTTTTATTCGTGTCTTTTTTTTCTTATGAGTACTTTTTGTCCTTGCCGCAAAAAGAAACAAAATGACCTTTGACGCTCAAGATCACCACAACCTGCATTCAGCTCTAGTTACTTAACCTCACAGTACTAAATATTGATTGTCAGGTATCGTATCGTACTATACATAATGTGATTTTGGACCCCCGATCTCGAAAGTTTACCTATGTATCAGCCGATACTGTCGGTTTTTTATTTTTGGCCAATACATGGCCATAACAGTGATACCACACACATTTATCCATTGTTAGAAACCCTGCTGACCCCTTTATTTCAAGTCTTCAAAAACGTTCTAAACCCAAACATCTTCATGAGCTCATCTACCATCTCAGAATATGACTGTACAACCATCCAACATCCTAATGTCAAATTACCTCATAACAATCACCTCCAATATTTACCACCAGACTCAGATATTGACAAAAAGAATTAACTGCCTCCCTCATCTCATAACATTGACAACTGCTTGAAGTGGTAATATACAGACAACATAAATCTACTCCACATCACCACCTAATAGATCATAAGTATCCCAAGCACTGTGGAGAGAACTACTGTACATTTCCTACATGAATGAATGGAGAATCTGTGTGCGAGCTCTGAAGTCATAAGAAATTACATTGACCAACCAACCGGAAGAAACAACTACCAAAATAGGGGGAAAAAGGAAGTATAAAAGTCAATGTCCTAAACAACATGCTAGCTTGTGATCTCATTCATGTGATTAATACTAGCTGGGTAAATGCAGTCTGCAGAGAGACAAAAGTCGAAACCAGAGAATGGAAGAGAATTTCACGTATAGAAGGACAAAATAGATCTGTAAAAAAATACAGGGAAAAAACCTCACTTTTTTTTTTTGAATGGCGAAAAAGGATTTTATTAATCTTTGGAAACAAATTACAAAGATTAAAGGGACGCAAAGCATAAGGCATCAAATCAGAGCAAGAGCATACCCACAGAAAGGCGCCCCTCACACTGATAATCAATTGCTGCCAGGGCCCCAAAAGGGAAAGAAAACCAAACCCCAGTAGCCCAATATAGACAACATAAATACTAACCACGCCTCATCTAGAAATGCTCTTTAAAAGGATGTCCCAAATCTTGGTTACGCAGGATTCGTTCTAAGTTGGCCACTATATTTTTCCTGGTGCTCCTGTGTTGAGGGGGAGTATTGTGATGGATAGTTCCATATGCATTTTAAATAGATCTACTCCCTAAGATGGTGTTTCTTTGTACCCAAATAGATAGTCTATAACGACATCTGAATTGCTATCTAGATTATTGCTAGAACCAATTGACTTATTGAGTTGAAAAGAATGAAAGAAAAGACAAAAGTTGCAGTTGTATCCAAAGTTCCCTAGCAAGGTGAGGCCCAAAATGAAATCCTGGAAAAGGCAGACCCTGACAAGTGCCATGGTTTAAGCTTGAATAATTGTTCAAACACTATCACTGGAAAACTTCCTAGATATCTAGAGTTGCAATAAAATTCTCAATTTTTAACTGAAAAGATCAAGTCAGATAATCAAAGAGCATTACAGAAGTATTGTAAGTTTCTAACTCCATCGCATGGGGAGATTCTAGGATTCAAAGCACAGAAGATTGTGAATGTAAACAGATTTTTACTGAAACCACAAACTACAAGATTCTAAAGTTTAGTATCATTGGAGCTTCAACTGTTTTAAATTAGAATCGATTCAGGAACTTCATGAATATGCAGAGATTTTGGGCCGAGAATAAGATGAGAAGCTCTCACCTGGACGGATTCCCCCAAGGCAGCCCGGGCCTGCCCTCTACGTTTCCATGCCTCACCAGCTGATGGATTTGATTGAATAGCCTAATACAAACAACAATCATATGTCATTAAACAAAAAAAAAAAAAAACCATTGCAACACTGAATTAGCAGCACGCATGCACATTAATTTTGCAGTTTTTAGTACCCTTGTGAAATCAGCAATAGCAGCATCAAGTTCCCTTTGGAATGCATATGCCGTTCCCCTTCCTATCAGTGCCTCAGGATAAGTAGGATCCTCGTTTAGGATCTGTGCATATAATACTAAAGATTATAAAACTCATGATACCAGATGATTAACAGAATTACCGTTAAGTAGGCCCATAACACCAACAATAAGGAAAATAATAAATGGCACCTGACCAGGGGGAAAAAAAAAAAGAATGCAAGGGAAGAAGAACTGCTACAGAAACATATCTCAAAGAGGTACAGACCATTAGGGCAACAATTTAGGCCAAATGAAGTCTAACCTGGTCAAAGATGGATATGGCGTGAGCATATCTCCCTTCATTTACCTGCAAATGGACTAGATTATATATAACCAAAAAGAGCAAATATGGAGCATCATCATCAATAAATCAATTACTATTTCTATATAAGTAGACTCTGCAATGAAGCGATGTTATTCTGTCTAATACAGAGTACTATAGTGAAATAATCCATTTCTTTTTCAGATTTTGACAGGACAAATAAATTTTGCTGGACGCTTGTTAAGGAAATACAGTAATGAAGCTTAAATCAGGAAAAAATAAGATTGTCCTCCCAAAGACTCAATGATGCATCACATTCACATTCAACTGGAAATTATAAAAACTTCAAAATTATTCGCTTTGTGCATCCAAGTGATATGAAATTATCCCCTTGCCGAAAACCACAGAACACACTCATGCAATTAGTGAAAACAATTCAGTAAGTTAAATATATATACTTGGCCCCTGCCCAGGATGTATGATATACATACTAGCTCTAGCATCCACAAAGAGATGTACCATAGACAGCTCTGTATTTGTATCCAAACTTATCAATCATCCGGCTAGTGTATCATTTCTTTTAATCAGTAGGTTACTAAGAAACGAGAACACTCGAGCGTAGCTGAAATGAGAATTTTGAGATGGATGTGTAGTAAGACTTTGCGAGAGAGAATTTGAAACCAGAACATTCGCGGAATGATAGGAGTAGCACCGCCAGAAGATAAGATGAGAAAAATAGACTAAGGTGGTTTGAACATGTTTACGTAGATCGACCGATGAGGTAATTAGGAAGAGTGATATGGTAACAGTTGAAGCTAACACTAAGGGGAGGGGTAAGACAAAATTGACATTGGAGATGGTAGTTCAAAAGGATCTAGGTTATTTGAATATTATGGACCACAATGCCCTCGATAGAGCTCAATGGAAAAACGGATATATGTAGCCGACCCCAATTGCTTTCACTGGGACTTCAGCCAGTATGGTAGTTGCCGGCCTTCCTTTTGGACATATCACTGCATGCCATGTTAAATCTGAAATACATATTTTTGCTTGTCAAATTTTCAAATTCTATAATGTATCTTATTTCCTCCGACCAAAAATGTAGGGTCCATTTTGAGTAGTCAATGAGAAAAAATTGAGCTATCTCCTCATTTGCCCTACGTTCTCATATTCAAATTCAAACACGAAAGTGGGGGGGGGGGGGGGAGGAAATGAATTAGAGTTTAAAAAGTAATCATAGCATTATCAAAAAGGAGGGTGATTTTGGAAATTCATTTATTTGGAAGAGCAATGATTGTGTTCTCTGAAAAAGTTGGATTCGTAAAAAGGGACCAACATTTTGGGATGGAGGGAGTAATATTATATTGCTTACAGGAAAAATCATTTTAGCAAATTATTGAAGTGAACACAATACTGCAAAAATGATACTCCGTATGCAATAAACAAATCTTCTCCAAAAGCCAGTGGGGCCAACATTACAAGATAGTGATTTGAAAACCTTACTTCTGCAAATATAATTGGCTTTGTTCGGTTCTTAACTTGGTTTTAGTTTTAGTTTTAGTTTTGTTTCCAATCATTACCCTATATATTTCTTCAATCATTACCCTATATTTTCAATTATTAATTTCATTTCTCTCTCTATCTCTCTCCAATCATTATCCCTATTTTCAATCATTACTCTATTTCTCTCTCCACCTATTATCAAAACTAAACTAAACTAAACTCCCAACCAAACACAACCAATGTATTTTGATTACAGTTGGTCCTGTCATTGCATTTCAAAATAGTGACATTATGATATAGATAATCTCCTTATCTTATTGATTAGTCAACTTACATCTGTGCATAGAACTCTGAGTTAGAACAAAATGTGCACCTAATAGCTAGAGAAACTGACGGAACTCAGAGAATTAGTCCGACATGGATGGAATGACCAGTAACAGACAGGGAAGTAAAACAAGCTGATGTGGAAGTCAATGTGCCTCATTTTTCAATCAAAACAGAATGTATCGTATCAGGCCATTCGGAAAGTACGAAATGAGGTTGATTCCTATAGCAGTAATACTGCAATGAATCACAATACCAAGGAAAGGAGAACATACCTGTGCAATTCCCCTTGATAATCGGAAATCTACGCTTATTGACTTGGCCTTCGAAATCCTAGCAACAGAGAACTTCTTATTCTTCTTGGCTTCATCAACTAAATCATGAGATTTCTCGCTGGGCTTTCTGCGGATCTCAGATATACTACTTGATTTGCTGCTAACGACAGGTGATTTATTGCATGTATCACTTAACTCCTTACATAATTCCGATTCCTCAGCCAATTTGCTAGGAATGCCGTAAGTTTCATTGGGCTGGCTACTATGGGCTCCATTGGGTAGGCCATTACTGGTTCCGTTTCGTTGGCCAGCAAACTTTCCGTTCATCCTGATTTTATCACTTGATTCATTATGCATGTCACATTTACCATTTGATTTGCTGTGCATCTCAGACGTATCATCTGACTTGCTGCACAGTTCAACCTCACCACTCAGCTCATCGTTTATATTGCAGGCATCACTTGATTTGTTTGAACTAGCAGGTGCAGCTTCAGATGCAGGCATAGAAGAGTCACATGACTCCATAGCATGGTTCTCAGAAATTTTCCCATTTTCTTTGGCAACAGAGAGAAGCTCAGGTGCAGGCACAGAAGCATCACATGACTCCATAGCATGGTTCTCAGAAATTTTCCCATTTTCTTTGGCAACAGAGAGAAGCTCAGATGCAGGCACAGAAGCCTCACATGACTCCATAGCATGGTCCTCAGAAATTTTCTCATTTTCTTTGGCAACTGAGAGAAGCTCTTCCAGTTCCAGCAATTGCTTCAAATCTGAAGACTGTCCAAGAGCATGTTCATACCCTTGCTCCCAAACCAAGAAAGCATCCTCTTTCCTTCCCAGAGCAGAAAATGCACGACCTAGTGACAGAAGACAAGAATAATCTCATGAAATCATGCAGGATCCTCAAGTGAGAGATCAATTTGAAATCATAACTTTTCACTACAACAGAAGGATAAAATTCAAAGAGAAAAATAAGAATGATGAAAAATTTATTTTGAATTGGTCATCAGATCAATGTTTTCCATTGGGTCAACAGGCCAACCACAGGTGCAGGTGCAGCTCTCAACCCAAATCTGTAAAAGGTAAAAACTCTCCACCTTTAGCAGGCATAGGTACTGGTTTCCATAACCTTTTCTCCAAGTCATTAATTTCAAAACCTGACTTGGAAAGTCCCAAAAAATTGAAAGAGTATCGACCCATGTGATAAGAAAAAAGGCATTCTGAAGATAGGTACTCTTTAAACTCTACAGCACACAATAGGATTATGTGGAATTATGAATCCCACATGAACAAATTAGGTTGGGAGTTGAAGGTATTGTAGGTTCAACTTGGATGTAACAATACGTGTAAACAAATTGGCGTCTAATTTGATGAAATTGAAACAGCAAGGTAAAGGAAATCCGCCTCAATAAGGATAATGCAAAACCTAGTAAGAAGTATCTCTCTTGCATCTACTCTACTATTTCCCTCTCCTATCCCCAACACAACCCCTAGACAACATCCCACGAATCTGTGAATTGAATTCCATACAAATTCTGTCCCTGCAAAACTATCAGATAAATAATTTCATTAACAAGTGTATCTGCTATCAAATTACCATATACATTACACCTTTTCATTTTCAAAGTTATGCCAGGAGACCACCAGAAAATCGAAACAGCAAATGCATACGTTGTATGATGCGTGTACAGATGAAGAATATCCTTATTATGTATTTTAATTGTGAAGCTGAAGAGCATCTTTAGTATTTTGATTGCAAAACACATAATCTGAAGCACTGATACTCCAAAAATGGTGGCACATGAGACTACTGGGAGATGGAGGCATCAATTTCCTATTCAATAATGTTGTTACACAGTAGCTGTAGCCACATCCGTATTCCTGTTTTTTAAAGTTTTCCCATACTAGTAACTGTGCTTCATAGACAATATCTGTGCACAGAGTCTTCAGTCATGCAAATTATACAACATTCCATAACCAGAAGTAGGGGCCATTAGCTACACGAAAACCATGATCAGGAATACCAACATATACCAGTATGTAGGTGAGTTCACGCTATTGTCTAAACAGTATTTTTGGTATTTTAGTCCAAAAATACATACTAATCAAGACAACTCATTTCCTTTAACTTTGTTGTCAAATGGTATGTTAAGCGGAAAAGACAAAAATAAAAAATAGAATACATCGTGAACTAGTAGGCATAAGTTTCTCTGTTGATACTTCGATAGATTGAGTTACTGGATAGTACTAACACCAGCCAAACTGTTTGACATATCCTTCTAGTTGCAAGAACTAAGCTTTATTCCTACAAGGCTAACTTTCACTCACTTTGCGTCCCACACCAACTTCGCACAGTGATAATTCATAAAATGCACCGAACATTAAATTCGAACTCAAATCATGCGATTAAAGGGACAATCATAAGCATGACAACTACCAAACTTCTATCTAAGTAAAATCCTGCATTCAGAATCAGACATTGGGTTGCGAATTTCAAATTCTGTGTCTAATCCAATTCCAAATTTTCTTTTCCCATTCACGAGAAATTTAAAAAGTAAAAGATTTGGATGATCGGGAAAAAAAAAAAAAAAAAAACGACCTTTGAGAATGTAAGCTTGAAGCAGCGCGGGGTCGAGTTGGAGGGCCTTATCGCAGTCCTTGATCACGTGCTTGTGGAGCTCCAATTGACTATAGCAAAACGCTCGGTTACTGAAAAACAACAACAACCAATTCCAAATCAATCGATCGGACCAATTCATTTGAAAATCCACAATTGAACGGAAATATCAGAGATTGTGCGCGGACCAGATGTCTTGAATGGCGAAGGACTGGGAGAGAAGGGAATCGAGGACGCGAATGGCCTTGGACCAGTCTCGGGAGCTGCAGAGCTTCGCGAGTTCGATTCTCTCCGCGATTGCCGGCGCCATCACAGAGAGAGAGAGAGACAGAAACAAGAAGCAACGGATCAGGAGCAGTGGTGGCTTCAATCCTCTACTTCTTTGTTCGGATCGAAGGGAAATGATTAAAAAAAGGTCTCGAGAGAGAGAGAGAGAGAGAGAGAGAGAGAGAGAGAGAGACGGGAGAGAGGAGTGGAGAATCTGGAAATGAGTCGAAAGGAAGCGAGGAGGAAAGGGGAGAGAGAGATAGAGCGAGAGCAACGATCGGTGGTTTATAATATGCTAAATCTCACTTTTATTCCCTCGACTATTCAATTGTGTCTAATTAGTTCTCGATTCATCGATTAAACCTATTGAATCCTTAACCATTCTAAATCGATACTCTACATCTCAATTTGTTTGTCCACTTTTTGACTTTTAACATCTCAAAATGTTTGTCCGATGTGATTTTGTCTTGTTAAAGTTCCCTTAGTGCCCTCTCTATTTAAAAAACTAAGCATTGGAGAATATGCACTCTCTTTTAATGCCATCAAAATAGGGGCATTCTTGGAAAAATAAGACCTTTGGGTTATTGACAGAATTTTTTTTGAGTAATAACCGGAGAAAGATAAGCCAAACCAAATCAAACCGAGTCTTATGTTCCAATCACTTGGGGTCGGTTACATGAATCCGTTTCCGCCATTGAGCTCTAAAAGAAAAAAGAGTAATAATTGAAAAAAATAATATAAGAGACCATACTTATAGAGAGATATGATTGAGTCTAAAAATTCAAAGTGAACAAAGTCCAAAACTTTTTAAGAATAATCATTTTGTTCCCTAAGTTAGAGTTTCGAAATTAGACAAACAAATTGAAATATCCACTTAGTCTAATTTTGCATTTTCCGTCTATTTACTAAGAAAGTTATTTTCATTTTATAATATCACATAAACTTTTGTTCTCAAATATAAATAATTATTAAATTGAAATAAATATTTTTCTGGGGACAATTTTTATTTTTTATTTTTTTGTATTATGAAAAAGGGAAAAAGTAGGTTTTCCCCTAGTATTTTGCCCATACATACACAATATATATATTATGTACCTAATTGGCAACAAATCACTCTCATTAACTACTAGACTAAATGATGATAGTAAGCTTTAATGTCGAGCCCAGCAACGTAACAGTTGCCATCATTCTGGAAATAGATCGGGAATCCAAAATGAAACTAAGGCCACGTTTTGCTAATGTTCTTATTTTTTTAAGTATTGATTTTCTGCTTTATAAGATAGATCATTCTTTCACCTTGCATCACCTTTAATTCAAAGATAAGTACTTATTTCTAATTGCATGTCTATCTATTTGGAAAGTTTAGGATTGAATAGGTTTAATCGATAGATTAGGAACGAAATAGAAAGAAATTGAATAATTCAGGGGATAAAAGTAGAATTTAGCCTTTTCCGTGCTCTTTTACGCGTGTCCACCGGTGCCTTACGCTTTCGTCGAGCCAAGTAGTAGTAGTATTCACGAGTGAGTCCAATACGACGCCGTTCGCATCTCGAGTCGGGCGAGAAGTCACTGCCACGGATCCCTCCTTTATCCCACGTTCACTAGTCTACTTGTGGATAAAATAACTCCACTAATATTGACCTAACATGTGGCCCCTTTTTTTACTTTCATTCCTTCATGAGATTATTATTTGGAAAAAATTCAAAATACCCCCCAACCTTTACACTAAAATTCAATTAGATTTTCAATTTTTTAAAAACTTCAAATTTACTCCTAACGTTATCTTCCGTTAATCACAATGCCCCCTTTCGTCCGAATGACTAACGGATTTCATTAAAGGCTCTGTTAAATATCGTCCCGATCGAATTTTGATGATCCGAGCCGCTCAATGTGTTCAAAACATGATTTTAAGCGCATCCCCAAAAAATTAGCAAAAAAAATGACCGGAAAAAGCTTCATCTGAATAGTTTTTTGTTGAATAGTTCAACAAAAAACTATTCAGATGAAGCCTTCCCGATTACTTTTTTTTGTTGTTTTCTCGTTTGTACCCTTAAAATCAAGTTCTCATCATATTGAGCGGCTCGGATCATCGAAATTTGATCGGAAAAGGGAAGGTATAGACCGAAGCAAAATCTGGACGTCCAAACTTGAACAAAATCCGGATCGATCCACACCTCCCCCTTCCCAATCGAATTTTGATGATCCGAGCCGCTTAATGTATTCAACTATCAATAAAAAAATTGTTCAGATGAAGCCCTTTTCCGGTTATTTTTTTTGCTGATTTCTAGCGAGTACCCTTAAAATCATGTTTTGAACACATTGACTGGCTCAAATCTTCGAAATTCGACCGGGACGATATTTAACGGAGCCTTTAACGAAATCCGTTAGTCATTCGGACGGAAGGGGGTGTTTCGATTAACGGAAGATAACGTTGGTCGTTGGGAATAAAATTGAAGTTTTTAAAAGGTTGGGAGTCTAATTAAATTTTGGTGTAAAGGTTGTGAGGTATTTTGAATTTTTCCTTTATTATTTAGTATTTACGCATTCTTTCATTTCACTTTATTTATGTAAAATTACCAATTTATGGTCTCATGTTAAAGGTTAAGTACTATTTAATTTGATATGCAATCAGTCTAATTTTGGTTTCTGGTCTATTTCCGGAATGATAGCGACTGTTACATTGCTGGGATCGATATTAAAAAAAGAAAATTGATATTCGCGCTCCCAAAATTACTGATGGCGGTGGAGCGTCATCAGTAATTTTGGGAGCGTGAATTTCAATTTCCTAAAAAAAATGTGAGTAGACAAAGAGTGTGTGAAAATAATTTTTGTAGCGAAACTCACTAATGTGTTTGAGAGTACACAAGGCTCGAAAGGAAAGCAGAAAAAATTTAATTACAAATAAATTTCAAACCTCACTTCAAAATTCTATATCTGAAATGTCATTTGTTCTTGAAAATAGGAAGCTTTTCTGCTAGTTGTTAGAGTAGTTTAGTTGAAGCAATAGGAGGAGGAGGGATATTATACTTTTTCAAGACACCACCCACTTTAGGGGTGCAATATATCATGACCATTACATGAAATTCATTTTTCGTCCAACGCTTTCTTTTAAGAGCTAGTAAAATATAGTTAATCTCTCCTTAGAGGTAGTTTTTATGACCCAAGGAAGCTTATCCGAATATCTCAAGTTTTATCCAACTTAATTCCTCCACGTTTAGAGATTTCCCAATCGTTGATGAGCTGTTATTTTGATCGAGCCAATAAAATACTACTACCATATATATGTTGGAAATTTACGGAATTTCGGATGAATGAAACCGGGACTTTTGGAGGGTCTCCCGAGGCAACCGGTCCCGGGTTCGTTGAATCTAGACGCACCACAATCAATAGACGTTTTGATGTGTGCCGCTGTAACTCCCGTAACCCCTCCACCTTGATGGCAGCATTACTCCTTCCTCTTGATGGCAGAATTTATACTCGCATTATACCTCTTGGAGTCATAGATATCTCCTTCACTCTATAAGAGGAGATTCATGTTTTCTTTGGAGAGATGAGAAGTTCACAACATTCCAGATATACTCTGATAATCGTTCTTTGAGAGAGAGAGGCAGACGGTCGTTCAGTTCGCCAAGGCGGTCGACAGTGGTGTTCCGTCGGCTTGCGGTCTAGCCGAGCTAACCCTGGGAGAAAGTCGCCGACGCAACCTACAACACCCACGGTAGGGGCGAATCTTTCTTAAGGTGACTGTGGTTCTACACAGGACTCGGTTTCAATCCAAGATTCTGTTTGTATCTCATTCTCATTCTCTGTAATCTGTTTACTATTTATGTAATCTGGTTTTGTTCAACCATGTAATTATTACATTATCAATGGAAATTGTTCTCTGGAATTATACGTTATTGCCGAGGTTTTTCCCAACAAGCTCATCTCTCCAAACATTCTCTGAAATTGTTCTCTGGAATTATACATTATCAATGGATTATATCTGGAATGTTGTGAACTTCTCATCTCTCCAAAGAAAACATGAATCTCCTCTTATAGAGTGAAGGAGATATCTATGACTCCAAGAGGTATAATGCGAGTATAAATTCTGCCATCAAGAGGAAGGAGTAATGCTGCCATCAAGGTGGAGGGGTTACGGGAGTTACAGCGGCACACATCAAAACGTCTATTGATTGTGGTGCATCCAGGGAGACCCTCCAAAAGTCCCGGTTTCATTCATCCGAAATTCTGTAAATTTCCAACAATCCCCTCCATGAATGAAATTGGCAGACATACTGACGCGGAGTGCAAAAGCTAGCCCGAGAGAGAGACAACGGATAATCCCTGCATAGGATAAGTGGCTTTTGGCCTGAAACCTTCCCTTGTGAAGTTGTGATAGCCTATCGGGTTCACTGGCAGACGACGTGCGGTCCCGCTTTGAGCTGTTCTGCCGCCGATGTAAACTGAGACAATAGACATCACATAGGACTTCTCCTGATTCGATTCTCACTTGTTAGGTTCATTTTGGCCATGGCACCCCTTTCCTGGTTCTGCGAGTATTTTCTCGAGAATTTCGCCACAATTCTCAAAGAAGCGGCCCCACTTCATACTAACATAGGTGACCTTCCTATAAAGGGTATCCTGCTATACCCCGCCTGGCAGCCCAGCGCATAGGAGTCATTAAAAGCAATGCTTAACCTCTTTCCACTTACAGGTATCACTGTTCTACATCATAGGAATGGGCAGGAGACCGAGTCTCCTCAGTGATCATTCTCGGCTACTCGCAAAAGATAGTCTCATTGAACCTAGATCTTGGGATCTCCAGTTAACTAGGTTGGCTACCTCCACGGTAACTATGAGCGTAGTGGCTTAAGCCTCATCCCTTTCGATGCTCGCTCAACTAGCTCTCGGTTTAACCCTTTGGTTAGCGGATCCGCAATATTGTCCTTTGACCTCACATGATCAATAGCGACAACTTCACTTGAGAGTAGTTGCCTAATGGTATTATGTCTACGTCGAATATGTCTAGACTTACCATTATACATATGATTCTGTGCCATGCCAATTGCAAATTGACTGTCGCAATGGATACTAATCGGTGGCACAGATATCGGCCATCTTGGAATATCCTCCAAAAACTGTCAGAGCCACTCGGCCTCCTCAGCCGCTTTATCCAGAGCGATAAACGTTGAACGTGCTATACACGTCTGTTTGAAGATTTCCAAGACACAGCTGCACCACCACGTATAAAGACATATCCACTTGTGGATTTTGAGTCTTTCATATTTGATATCCAGTTCGCATTACAATACCCTTTCAATACTACTGGATATCTGGTGTAGTGCAACCCCAGATCACGAGTCTCAAATAGTGCAGAACTCTGACTATTGCCTTCCAGTGGTCACGACTTGGATTACTCGTGTATCTGCTCAGTCTGCTGATTGAGTAAGCTATATCGGACCTTGTACAACTCATTAAGTACATTAGGTTCCCAATTATCCGAGAATAGTCTAATTGAGATATGCCTTCCCCCCCATTCTTGGATAAATGCAGACTTAAATCCACAGGGGTTCTTGCGATACTTGAATCAGACGAGTTGAACTTCTCAAGAATCTTGGCAACATAGTGTGTATGAGACAACGCAAATCCGACAGAAGTTCTGGTGATCTTGACACCCAGAATGACATTTGCAAGGCCCAAATCCTTCATGTCAAACTTCGAGTTTAACATATTCTTGGTAGACTGAATAATCCTTTCATTGCTACCAACAATGAGCATGCATCAACGTAAAGACACAAAATGACATACCCTTCGTCTGTGTCTTTGACATAAACACACTTGTCACATTCGTTGATCTTGAAACCACTTGACAACATAGCATTGTCAAATTTCTCATGCCATTGTTTTGGTGCTTACTTGAGCCCATACAAAGACCTGACAAGCCTACATACTTTCCTTTCTTGACTTGACGCTGAAAAACCCTCAGGTTGCTCCATGTAGAATCTTTCATCTAAATCGCCATTTAGGAAAGCTACCTTGACATCCATCTGACTCATACGTAGCTCATTGGCTTTCTGTAGAATGGAGTCAATTTCACTCTTAATAGCCTCCGTCCACAAAGGTCCCTCAGGAGAATGCGCTGCTTCCTTGAACGTCTGAGGCTCACTTACTAACACAAATGTTAGAAAGTTTGGACCAAAGAATGTTGATGTTCTAGCCTGTCTGCTAGGCTCAACATCAACTTCTTCCTCTTGGTCTTGACTGCTTTCACTTGCAGTCTTCAAAGTTTGCTCAACCAAAATTGACTCCTCTATGGATCTATGTGAAATATGTGTTCAAAAACCAACACATTCCTAGATTCCATGTTCTTATTCTTGTGGATGTCTGATATCTCACATTTATGCACAAGACATAACACAAGTTGTTATTGTGCGCGCACAATCAACAACCGTTAGGCCTATTCTCAACTTCGTAGGTGTAGGTACAACCACTTTTGCAAGACACCCTCACATTCGTGAGATTTATAGGAAGACATTGGCCCCCCATAGCTTTAGGGTTTTATCAACTTTCTTGCAAAGTACCTTGTTAAGGCCATCATATGTGGAGAGAAATGCTTCACTCCAAAAATTCTGTGGAAAACAGAATTAATCAACCTAGCATCAATCATAGCCTCTTAGGCATGATATAGCTTTTAACAACTCCATATTCTCGAAGCAAATAAGGTATAATGGTTTGGTGAACTAGCTAGACACAAGTTCCACCACTTTATTCTTAGCTAAGTTGATGTCCAACTTCATTCTTAACAAGAATGAACTTTATCCAATATTGTGTTTTTGCTCTCGAGCAAATACACGTAGCAATATTTTATGCTAACACTGACAAAAGTAACAAAATACTTATTGCCACATCGTATTTGGACATAACTTTGAAATCTCACACCTCAGTGTAAATTAAGTTAAATGATTTAGTGCTTCTTTCAACTAATTGATAAGAAGTCTTTATCACTTGAACTTTTACAATGGCAACCACTTGCCCATCCTACTCATTTCTTAAACGAGAGGAACATGTTCTGTAGGAGCTACTGCTGGCGCACCAGACAGTTGTGGTCAAACCACTTAGGACAATACCATCACAAGTATTTCCATTGCTAGAACCATTTGAGATCTCCGTCAACAAATATGCACATAGTGTGCAAAGATGCCAAATGCGACCAATTTCCTGAACCATATAAAAGTTCAAGCCTGTACAAAATATCTCCATATTTCCCATTTACACGTAGAAAACCTTACAGAATTCACATTTAACATAGACTCATAGAATCTATTATTCTCAACATAGCATAACTGACTGATATTTATGCTAAACAAAAAGTGTGAACTCCAAAAGTTTTCGGCTTTGCATCAATAAATAACATAAACGGAGTACTATGTTTTTTTTTTTTTTCCGCAGTGGAAACCTTTACTATCCAACAAGAAAAGGACAAAACCCATTGAGATAGAAAGCTAAAAAACCACGTGCATAGGTTACACTATGAAAATCCATTTCTGACTTGTAACTCCAGCCATCATTAAGAGCCATAAACCCAATTCTTAAAAACTCCAATTTTTAAGAATATACAATGCACCACCAATACACGAATGTGGGGTTACTTGTTGATTAATCCCAATCTGCTTTTGTCCGAAAACAAGAACTTATTTTCCGAAATAAATCCGGAATGACCACGCATGGTCCAAGCGGAGTGGACCACCCCAAAAACCGTATAAAATATTGATTTGAGGTCGAGTCGCGCACTACTGACCAAGGCCGTAGCCTATCTATTATCAACATCCGTGATTGAGTCATTCACGACTGATCGAGGCCGAAGCCAAACAGTTTTTCCACAAAATTGATCCAAGGTCGAGTCGCGCACAACTGACCGAGACCGTAGCCCAATAGTCTTCACAAAACCCATACAAGGCCCAGTCGCGCAAGATTGTTCGTGGCTAAAGCCAAACATTTTTTCCTTTTTTTTTTTTTTTCCCTTTGCTTCGGCAAACACTGAGCACCATCCTGCAGTAACAATTAAAGAGACGACCACCAACCAAAATTGGTCCGAATCTGTAACAACAGAACCTTTCTCTTCCTGAAAAATCTGCATATTAGGCATTCCAAACCTAATCCAATGGCTAAGTCAAAAAATTATTAGCAATAAACATTTCATTAACCCGAGGAGTAGACATATGTCCCAGAGTCACACGTTGCAAACGATTAGAAAAGAGTCACACGTTGCAAACGATTAGAAAAGTTAATAGCTCATACTATTGATAAAACCAGCGTGCACTGCACTGACTAGGAACCCAAATGGCAGATTGAATTTCCTTTTCCACTGAATCTGTAAAGACCCACATCAAGTTCTATGAGTAACCAATAAATGAATCAGTGGACGAAGGACTAAACCAAGTTCTGTACCAGTATCTTAAAGACCAATCAGAAGGTGTGAACAAAGGTAAAAACCCAAGGCAACTCTTTAGATGAGTCACTCTCACTGATCCGAAAATTATACACCTTTGAAAAGTCAAATCGGTAAATGTAGTCACAACCCACAATTATTCAAGTACAAACACAGTACCTTTGAAATTGTTCTCTGTAATACGCTTTGCTGATCCAATAAACACAGTAGTGGACAATTTTTTTCCCTTTTTCCAGAACGACCCAACATACCACTGTGTACTACTCTCCCATACTTGGCACATATTGTTCTTTTTCCTTTTAAAACAAAGGACTAAGTAGTTTATCGCTTTCCTTCCAAATCGATCAGTCATTAGATCATAATTTAAAACAAAGCTTTTCTCAAACTCAATTAGCAAACCACTTAATTCATCATTTTACCAAAATCGATTGATAAATCTGAGGTGAAAAGACAATATCACAAAGGTAGTTTTTATCAAAAAAAAAACCCCTTGCAAAAATCTGAGGCAATATATATAACTTCGATTAGCAAAGAGATGTGCTAATGATTATCCAAGTACCAACTTAGATGCCAATTGATGAGTAATACACGTTTGTCAAAATCACTTTCTTGATCTTGGACCCATAATCCGTGCATGCCAAGACATAAATCTGCAACTCACTACACGGTTAGATCCAAAACAGAAATTGTTTTCTGGAATTCTTTGCCGATCAGAGATCAAAGAATCTTTCTTAAGCTTGTTGGGAAAAACCTCGGCAATAACGTATAATTCCAGAGAACAATTTCCATTGATAATGTAATAATTACATGGTTGAACAAAACCAGATTACATAAATAGTAAACAGATTACAGAGAATGAGAATGAGATACAAACAGAATCTTGGATTGAAACCGAGTCCTGTGTAGAACCACAGTCACCTTAAGAAAGATTCGCCCCTACCGTGGGTGTTGTAGGTTGCGTCGGCGACTTTCTCCCAGGGTTAGCTCGGCTAGACCACAAGCCGACGGAACACCACCGTCGACCGCCTTGGCGAACTGAACGACCGTCTGCCTCTCTCTCTCCAAGAACGATTATCTGATTATATCTGGAATGTTGTGAACTTCTCATCTCTCCAAAGAAAACATGAATCTCCTCTTATAGAGTGAAGGAGATATCTCTGACTCCAAGAGGTATAATGCGATTATAAATTCTGCCATCAAGAGGAAGGAGTAATGCTGCCATCAAGGTGGAGGGGTTACGGGAGTTACAGCGGCACACATCAATACGTCTATTGATTGTGGTGCGTCCAGATTCAACGAACCCGGGACCGGTTGCCTCGGGAGACCCTCCAAAAGTCCCGGTTTCATTCATCCGAAATTCCGTAAATTTCCAATAATATATACGTGGTTGTCCAGTTGGTGAGAGTCACCACCTCTCTTTAACACCTGCGCCGGTTCAAGCCCCGGGAGGCACATTTGTGCTGGTACTTGGTGGTGTCATTAATAGACTTTATTTCAAACCCGTATGTGGATCGAAGAGGGGGATTTTTCGCTGTTGTGCACCAGGTGGTGCCGTGGTGACGGCCTGTTTTTCCAGACAGTAGTTATCGCTCGAACCAGACATTCCATTGGCGTGTAGGAAGCGCCTCTGGTGACGCCAAGGAAGAGTTACTACGCTGGTCGCCCCTCTTACTCTTTTGATTATAAAACAATAATAATAATAAAATACGGAGTACTACTCTACCATTTTAACCCCCCCAAAAAAAGTTCCTCCATGTTATTGGGAGATGATCACAACATAAGATGCTACGTTTAGATTAGATGTGTGTAGGGCTTTTGTTTTTGTGTTTATATATAGTAAAATCGACTCATCCATTTCCCAGTGTTTCGTGCGTAATACATACTTAAATTTAAAGCTAGTAAAACTCTATGCGCATTTTCCTTTATAAAAAAAGAAAAAAGAAAAAAACCCTCCATCTGTGTGTTTCAGGTACAAATTCTTTTCGGTCACAAACATGTCCTTTTTTTATCCGTTGCAACATTAATTGTTCAACTAGCTCCGTAAATTCAAGATGGGTAATTTTTTTCCCTTTATTGAAAATGGACGGTCTTCTATAGAAGTCGTCGAAAAGAAAGAGAGAAAAGAGAAAATATATAAGACGGAATGAGTGAACAGTGTGGAGAAAATTTATTGTTTTTAATACTTTATTATGTTATTTTTTCCTCTCTTTCTTCCTCAACTAAACAAAACAAGGAAAGAAGAAGTTTAAAAACAAGGAAAGAAGAAGTTTAAAAAGTGAAGAAGAAGGGAAGAAAAACAAAACAAGGAAAAAAAAACTTAAAAAAAAAAAAAATCAAAAAACAAAACAAGGAAAGAAAAACTTTTTAAACTTCTTCTTCCCTTCTCTCGTTTTCCTCATGTTCCACACAAACCACGAGATTCATGATAGGAAAATGAATTGTCTAAACTCAAAACCAAGTGGATGATGGTCAAGTACGTTAATCTAGAGTCGGTCCTGAGTTAAAGCTCTCAATCCGATATATGTAAGTGCTAGTTTCAATTTTTCATTCGTGAACGGCTCAGATCATTTGATTTTTGAAAGTTTGGATCGAACATCTACACATGTCGGATTGAGACGATTTCCGTGCAAGGCCCACTCGATTTTTTATTGAACAACTCCGATCATCCGTGCGAATTCGAAGTGGGCCCCAAATGCGGTGGGTGGGCGTGCGATGGGTGTATCATTAACGTAAATATTAACAGTGGAACTGTGCAACAGTCAATAATTTGAAGCTACGTGACAACACGTGAACACACGTGGACATATATAGATGCCTCCCCCGCATTGCAAGCAAAGAAGAATTGGAGACTAAGAGCATCTCCAATCCCGGATTTCAAACCGGACATGTCAAATTTTTTTTGAAGGCTGATGTGGCATTTTGACATCTCCAATTTAACATCAAAGTCTTCATTTCCAACCCTTGATGTCAAATTCTATTTATTTGACATCAAATTATCTCTCTCCAACCCTTATGTCAAAATACAAATGGTCATTTTTTGAAATTTGGCATGGAGGAGGGAGGTTGTCAAAGTTGGCATGAGAAGGCTTGCCTTCAAATCCAGATAGGAATTGGCATCAAAGAAGGCTATTGGGTTGGATTGAATTTTGGTGTCAAATGTTACCGTTAACATGTCCACGTAGGATTTGACATCTCCCATTGGAGATGCTCTAAGAAATTCCTTAGAAGTGATCAGCTGAAGCTTTTTTGCGTGGAGTTAATCTATAATACATTTCACGACGGTGCGGTGGCCCACATATTTTTTCTATATAAATCTTAACCGTTAAATTTAGTACACATTTTTCTACATAAATCTCCACCATTCATTCGACCCTTGGCATTTTGGTAAATACCTTGCATTTTTTGGAATAAATGATTGAGTAATGATTTTCAATTTTGGTAATGATTTTTTTTTTAATGCAGTTTCGGTAAGGAATTCTAAATGGTCAAATACAATTAGTAATGATTTAATGCAATTTTGAGTAATGATTTCAATGGTCGAATATAATTATCTAATGCAGTTTTGGTAAGGATAAGGATTGGCGTTGATTTTTTTTTTTTTAGGCGTTGAATGCTAAATGCATTTTTTTGGTAAGAATTGAATGACGAACGAATTTTTGGTTACATCTTCAATTATTCTCGATAATGAATGCTAAACAAATTAACCAAACTAATTTATTTTCATTATTTGTTTCCTATTCTATTTCTCTCTCTCCCCCCTAAACTTCTTTTTTCTAATTCTCTTTCCCGTCTCCTTCACTCTCGCCCTCTCTCCACAGGTATAGCTCTTTTGTTCTCAGTGTTCTAGGATTCTATTCAACGCGTGGTACAAAATCCATTTCCTTCGATCTTTGCTACATCTTTTGTCTTCAAATAGTGTCTTGAGTAGTTACTGTGTTTCAAGTGTATTATTGTGATTTTTTGTTCCAGGTAGTTTGATAAGGTCATTGGAGTGGGTTCAATTCCTATTTCTTGAACTCTAATCAAAATACAAGTATCCTTCGGTTATGATAAAAGGTTTTAATTTTGGGTAAGTATGACAACTGAGTTTGTATAGTTTTGATGTTCTCTCAAAATCATATCGATTTTCAGGTTCTCTTGCAAATTTTCATTTTGTTTCTTCTTCTGGTTTAATTAATGGGTAGTTACAAATTCTGTAGAGTGTCATAGGCACGGGCATAAGGTCGTACTTTTCTTGCGAATTCCCATAACAATATCACACCTGTAGGATATATATATATATATATATATATATATATATATATATATTTTGGAGATTGGGTACAATATATGTCAATTGGGGTCAATTTTCTACAGAGGATTGATGATTTTAATGTTGTTATATTTTTCTAAATCAATTTCTTTGAAGTGAGACGGTAGACATGGTGATGGTAATGGACAATATTCGCCATATATTTATTCGAAAAATTTAGCAATTCCATCGACCCCTTCCCATACTATTTGCCAATCTATTTGAATTTATTCTCCTTTTTTATTAGCTTTCTTTTGCTTAAGAACTAATTTATTTTAATCTGCTTTTTATCACTTAACAATATTCGCCATTGATGGTAAAATAATGTTGACCCATTTTAGACAACTCTTTGGGACTTTTAATTTCGGACGATCTAACCATCTATGGACATGAGAATTCATTTATTTTATACCTTGGTCGTGGATTTTCATTTGTCCGTTTCTTTTGTTCAATACTGGGAACGGAGAAAAGAAAAGAAAAAACTTAAAATCTGCTTCCTTTCCTTACTTGGGAAACCAAAACCAAAGTTTTACAACTATCAACTCATTAATGTACCATAAATCACAGGATTCATATTATTCAACTTTTAATCGAACGGGTCATATGTGCTCAGAGGAAAAAATGTAGCAAAGTCTCACTCCACGCTCGGATGTTGGTTTTTCAAACACAGTAAATGAGAATCCCAACACTTTCGGCCATTTCCAATTTTGAAATCCTAACATTGCAATCTCTTTTGGACCTTCTCTCTCACATTAACATCTCTGTCTGGACACCAACACCAAGTTCAGGTATAACCAAACCACTCACAGCAATGGTTACAAAGTGAGGTAGAACATCGTATTCTTTCTTCTCGGCTCAAGACTGAATTTTATTGCTGGTACAGTTCTAGATTTGTCCACTATTATTGTGATATGGGCATTTCCATTCAAGATTTATAGTTTGTTCAAAAACTCAATCCACGACAAGGTGCTGTTCGTTTTATGTTTTATCTTTCACGTTTGAGCAACATTTCAATTTTCTAAAGGGCATTGTATCAGACCAAGTTCATTTTTTTTACACATGTTATTGAGGGCGAAATCTACGAGATGGGCGGTTTTAATTGATTTTCTTTGTTAGCCTAAGTTGGAGTCATACAATTTGAGTTTGGTGGGGTATCGTAGATAGGAGTATGGAGTGGAGCTAAATCAATCTGTAAGAACCCCCAATGGGCCCCAAGAATGTACATATTCATACAACCTCCTCCTCTTCCCTTCCTCTTCTCCCATATCCGCATTGCCAACTGGAAATATCGTAGAAATTTTACACCTTTGTAAACTCTGTTTTCCCCCCTATTAACCTGTTTCTTGAGTTTTGCTTTGTTCAGTCCCAATAAACTAAATATTGGTGACCTTTGCTTTAGTGTCGTATTAGTAGCATATGGTGGGCAAATCTAAATTGCATAGGTCAATGCTTGGATATACGTATTTCTTTTTCCCCGCTTTAGTATTTGTTTTCCTAACAAATGCATGCCAGAGTACATATTGTGTGAAAAATATGTTCGCAATTGAAAAATAGATCAGTTTCTCATTCTTTTTGATATTACAGTAGATCTTGAGCATCATTTTATTTGTTGTTTGCAGATTCGTAGGAGTGACGGCATATCTTTATTCCGATTTGTAAGAGTGACAGGGTTGTAAGTATTATCATATTTCGATTCTTATACAATTTTAATATTTTAATTTAGAAATTCCTTAACCGTTTTGCATTTGATTGTGTATGTACTTAAACTTCTTTTAAACCTTTTAATCCATGGCAGAGTACCATGTCATATGCGGACAACTAATTTGGTCTTTGCAGCACCTTTTTACTTTTCAATGTGGGATCTGGATACGAAGCTATGTTGAGCCACCTTTTAATCTGCTTTTTCTTGCAGATTACCCATT
Organism: Rhododendron molle; assembly: GCA_025413875.1. Classification (NCBI taxonomy): domain Eukaryota; kingdom Viridiplantae; phylum Streptophyta; class Magnoliopsida; order Ericales; family Ericaceae; genus Rhododendron; species Rhododendron molle. The sequence continues at coordinate 11,879,753 of CM046395.1, read as the reverse complement.
TTGATATTAATTCGCCAAATCTTTGATGGTGGTTTACTCTTATGCATGCGGTTTGTATTCATCTTATTTCACTATAGCTATTCTGTGTAACATTGGGATGATGGACTTTGGATTAATTTGCTTTATTCTCCCTAACAGCTTGCATTGGTTAACCTTAGGACTTTTGCTGGGATCATATTGTGCTCACGTTTGGGGATCGTTACTGATTTGAGCTTGGTATTGGAGTTTAAAGATCATAAGCTTTGCCGCTTATTCAAAGTGGATAAGTTTGCGTGAAAAATTGGTGTGTACAAGTACTTATTTGATTGATGGGCAAATTTGTTATCTTAAATAGGAATGAAATTGTTGCCATGCATTGCTTTTGGTGACTCTTCTTTTTGATCTTTATGTGCTGCCTTTTTTTTTTTGAAATGATTTTGTCACTCCTTTTTTTGTTAACGTCACTCCCCTGCAAATGTATTTTTGCACAAAAAATACACTGGCAGGAGAGTGACATTAACAAAAAAGGGAGTGGCAAAATCAACAGCCTTTTTTTTTCTTGGTTGGTTGGTTGGTATCTTGGTAGGTAGAATCACCCTATTTTTTATTTGTGTTTTGAACAGGACACACGAGTGTGTGTGTGTGTGTGTGTTTTGCTCTCTTTTTTTTTTTTTTTTGGTACAAATATTTTGCTCTCTTACTTCTGGGTTTTTTTGGGCATTCGATAGCAGATATAAATTATTAGTGTTGTTTACATTATTAGTCTATGTAGTCAATAGTATAATGAGTAATTGGTTTTTCGTGGTGATAAAATTATGTTGCTGGGTCACTTGAAATCATATTGAATAACGAATTCTTTGATTCGTGCCTAAACAGGCAAGCCCTAGAGAAACACAAGCTGATCATGCCCGGAGGAAGGTCTCCAAAATAGAATAACACAAGACTCTCATATTGAATTGTTCTTTCTCACTCAAGTGTATCCCAAAGTAGTAGCTCTCTCCCTCTCTCAATCTGTGTGTGCAAATTCAAAATTGTGTGTGTTCTGTTTTATAATGTCGTGTGTGCAAATTCAAAATTGTACTAACTATGTAAGAGAATTGATTTCTCACTCATATCAGAAGTTGGACCATTTTCAAAATTTGAATACACATTCATTGACCATGAAAAAAAATTACACTCTTCGATAATTCATTTTAGTTTAAAAATATGTTGCGTCGTGCCTTCAGGCACGGGTTATATCTAGTCTATATTACAAATCGCGACGGTGTGGTGGCCCACACATTTTTCCTGCATAAATATTGACTGTTAAATTTAGTATACATTTTTCTGCATAAATCCTAGCCCTTGATTCAATCCTGGCATTTTTGTAAATACTTTGCATTTTCTGGAAGGATTACAAATTACGTTCATCCTTTCCAAAATGAAAACACGTTAGCAATCAACTAAGGGAAGATTGGCATTTTGTAATTTTAAACAAAGACATTCCCAAATATAGACATGCAGCGTTCTAACTAACCTGGAAAAATGAGGAAATGTTGACAATTACTCCCTCCTTAATGTTAAAACTCTTGCATAGCAAAAAAAATTATAAATCGAGGCATGATTTGCAGGAACAAAGGAAGGAGACTTCAAAAATTATACAATCACGACGGTGTGGTGGCTCACCTATTTTTCCTATATAAATCTTGACCGTTTGATTTAACACATACTTTTCTGCATAAATCTCCACCCTTCATTCAACTTTTGGCATTGGATGACTCAAATAGATTTCATCCGACGGTTGAGAGTTGCTCAAAATGGTTTCAGTCGAATTAGAATTTTTGGTAATGATTGGGTGGACAAGAGTTGCTCATTACGGAAAGATTATATGGACTATAATTTCAGTCATACAAACACTTGATAGGGTAAGACTTTATACGTAATTTTTGGTAATTTCAGTCATATAAACAAAGATTTTATACGGGATTTTTGGTAATGATTTCTGAAATTGCCGTTGATTGGCATTAATTGGGTGAGAATATAATGACATGCTATAATGCCGTTGATTGGGTGAACGAATTGGTAATGATTTATTTGCCGTTGAAAGAACAAATTTTTGGTTAAGTCTAATTTTGGGTGAACAAATTTCTCTCTCTTCCTCCCTAATCGTTTTCGTTCCGGTCCTCTTTCCTGTCTCCCTAACTCTTGCCCTCTCTCCAGTTCTATCTCCACAGGTATGGCTCTTTATTCTATAGAGGTGTTTATGTTTGTTGTTTAGAAAATTAGTTCTTTATTCTCTACCCGTGGTGAATTCTCTATCCAGTTTTTTTTCCCCCATGTCTTAGAATATCGAAGCTTCCGACTTTATTTTAAAGCACGGTAGGTGTCCGTGTTCTCATTTCAATTTTGCGTATTGATTAAAACAGATAGGTTGGTGTGTGCCCTTTTTTCCAAAGCAGGATTTTACGTACTCCGAAGCAGGATATTAGTCTATTCAATTGCTGTGGAAGCATTTTACTAAGAAGTACTCGAACTAGGTACATATGGCTTAACCATGAAGAACCCATATTTTGCGATTAGAAATGAGAGAGTGAGCAATTATGCGGTTACAAATGAGAGAGTGAATGCAGATATGCATTTACTAAGAAATTAAAAAGAACCCATGATCTTTCCCTCACAGATCCATATCAAAATCCATATGCGACACCCTTTCCAGCAGCAAGTAATTGACCTAGAAGTAGCACCAACAGCATATAAGCTAGAAGCAGAGTCAAAGCCAGGAGCGGATTCAGAGCCCGTTGAAGCACAAGTTTAGGAAGTAACACCACCAATGGCAATTGTTTAAGCACCAGTAGCACCTATTAACAGTAGCAGAGCCGCAGGGATCGAGATCCAGTTGTTGACCTTAGTGAGCTAGATCCAGTCCCAGGTGTAGATGTTTTTGTTGTGCAATAAATTTGCTTTCATATGTTTGTCTTTTGAAGACATTGCATTTATTTTTTCCCACAACGGTGGTGCTCCTCATGGCATGAATATCTCAACTTTGAGCTGCAAAATTGTTGGGTTTACTTTATGCCGACTTTATTCTTTGCATATAAATTATTTGACAAAATGCCTGAAAAACAGAATGTAGTGGATAATTAGACATTAGCATTTTTGCTCATAAAATGTTGGTCAATAGACCGATTAGGTTGTTTTTGGTTTTCGGTGAAGGTTGAATGTTGTTTATTCAAGTGGCACACTGTTGATTGTCCATTAACCACAAACTCATTACTCAACATTTTTTGATTTTGGCAAGATGTTGGTTGGGGATTGAATATTTTTGAAGTTTTTGGTACACTGTGGTATTCCATTGGCGTAATAAATGAAAAATGGTAGGTAGAATATCCATGATTGACTAATTTTCGAAAATTAGGAAATGGCTCGACAAGTTAATTGTATTCTAACTTTAACCTTCGTGTACTTAATTCTACTGTCCATATGGCGTATATATACATTCTAACTCTAACGTTAAGAGCACTAAAGGAATCCCTTGTAAAATTTAGTAATCTATCCATGAGAAACGAGAATGCAGGGGACCCTTACATTTTAGAACTTCTATTTTTAATGTTCGCACCAAGTTTTTTTTTTCTTTTTTTTACATTTTTCAACTGACTTTGTATATTCAGTTTCAACCTCTTCAAGACAGAAATATCGGAATTGTAATCTGTGATGCCGTGATGAGCGATCACAACGAACTTGATATACAGTGATCACAATGAACAGGGATTTCATTCCTTTTGTGATATAATTTCATTCCTGCTTCTCTTTTTTTTTTTTTTTTGTCAAAATGAAAAACTTTAAGTTTTGCTTCTTATATTTCTGCAGCTTATTCAACCAACAGATGTTGCTGAAACTTTTTCGGCACTGCCGATTTTGAGTGAGTGTAAAATTTGGGTCCTTGATTAACCCAATAGATCATGCCAATTTTGTGTATGTATAAATCCTAAGAACCTTAGCTAAAACATATAATGGTCAGATACATTTGTAAGGTACCCATGAACAATACTCTTCTTAGCTACTGTAGAATTTCCAGTGTTCAAATGATTGTGTGGTTGTATGGATCTGGCGCAATATCTCATTTGATTAAAAACCCATATGATGGGTGGTGCTAATTTGTGGTTGGGACATTTAGGTAAGTAGGGAAATTGTGAAGCATTTTTTATAGTGATCTCCGCTTTAATTTTATGATTGTTGCATTTCATCATTGTTTCATTACTTCGGTTGGTTTTAATATTTTTTTGGTTTCATGTGCAGGCTAATGGTGGTGTACTGGTAGTCAATTAATGTAGGTTTTTTTAGGTTTCACTCCATCTGCAGCAATTTGGAGCACAAATTAGAGTCGTGTTCGCTGATCAATCTCACTACTCCACAATTTTGTTTTTTTAGTTATTTGTTTGGGAAGGTTATAGTCAGCCAATTTATGTTAGGTTAAGATAACTCTGTTATATTAATCAAATTGTGTTTCATATTTTCCCTCTTCTGTTTGTTTCAATGCTTTTAATAAGTTTTTGATAGTTGATAATTTTACCTTATCTGTATTTCTCGCCTCTAATGTGGTAACGAAAAAAATGGGTGTGGTAACATAGACATGTTGATATTGTTTTCATATAATTTAAGGTCTTGCGAAGTGTGTCTGTCATGTCACGTGTCTCCGAAGTGTCTGACACGGATACGGCAATCTCTAGAAGTGTTAGTGTTACATGGAACTGTGCGACCCCTCGATATTACATGAACAAGTTGATACTTTGTTCACGGATAAGTGTTGATTATTTGAATGTGTTGATTGTTCGATCCGTGCATGCAAGAACTTTGTTTGACCCTAATTTAAGGAAAAATATTCCCCGTATAAATCAGTTTCGTTGGCGGGGATGGTCAATAGTTTCGTAATTCATTATAATTATGTTCAAAATATGTTGCGCCATGCCTTTAGGCACGAGCAAATCCTAGTATATATATATATATATAGAAACGGAGCCAGAAATTTCGCCACGCAATGCGATTATGCATGTGAGAAAAAAATATAAATACACATGCATAATTACGTAAATACATTAAAACTCAAAATAGCATAAATACAAAAATCGATTTAACTAATAGAATCGATCTTGATGTATGAGTCTTGTTTTTCTTTGTTGTTCATCTTCTTCTTTTTCATTCTTCACAACTGGACGAATTCAGTACATGAGCTTTCATGTTACTTGATTTTACCGGTCAAAAAACAAAGAATTAGGAGAAGTCTAGAACAACAATTGAAAAAAGATATACCTACAACTTAAATTTCACCAAAATTACTTAGGGTTTCCAAAATCTCTTCTCCTCTATCTCTATTTTCTCGAAATTGACTTTGAAATCTTAACAATTGGAGATGTTTGTGCCAAGAGAGAGAGAGAGAGAGAGAGAGAGAGAGAGAGAGAGAGAGAGAGGATTTGGTGTGCCATTGAGATTTTAGGACAAAAAGAAATAAAACTGTCACTACAACAAAAAACACATTCGGTGACATGTAAAAATGTCACCAAAAGTCCAAATTTTGTCACCTATTATTTTCGGTGACACAAAAAGAGGTGTCATTGTATCCATGACACTGAAAGTCAAGGGTGATAAAATTGTGTAGTAGTCACGGAATGTTGTCAACAGTGACAAAAATTTGGTGTCATCGAAGACAGATTTTCCGTGACACAATTGTTACCGAAAGTAATAGACAATAATATGGTGTCACGAAAGAGAGATTTTCTGCGACAAATGCGATTATGTCACGGATAGTAACGATGACAGGATCATGCTGTCACGGAAGAGAGATTTTTCTGTGACAAATGTTGTCACCAAAAGTACTTACTGAGACAACCAATTGTATGTCATCAATAACCTATCGTAGTAGTAGAGACACAGCAATACACACTTTATTCCATATATTGTTTTTACCTGCTTACGAAATTTTAGATTTTTTTGTATCTTATGATTCAACTTAGGAAACCTTAAATTGTAAAGAAGCAAAATATCATTCAAATCAAATATCCAATAAGTCAACATTCATCGTCCAACTTCAAAACCTTTCAAACCATTCATCCTCCAATAATAACCACTTTAAACTTAACAATATTACTGAAACTACAAAATATCCATATCCATGATGTGTCCAATGACAACAAGAACTCATAACAAGTGTTTCATTTAACTACCAAAAAGTCTTCAATTCCATCTTGGTTAACTGCCAAAAAGCAACTCCATCTCCTTATTTACCTGTACAAAATTAGCAAAAAAAAAAGTAATTATGTAACATGTTAAGCCTACGAAAGGTTATGAAAACAAAAGAGATTTTGCTCCAAGTTGTTATATGATGAATTATGGCATGACTCATGAGTGGCTAACAGAATACTCAAAACAAAACACATCGATTCCCACGCAGTATTTAACATACTACTATATACTACAATAGAAAGTACTGCAAAGATTATGCATGTCAATGAGGCATTAAAAACTTGTTTCTGCTTTCTGCCCATCAAAACCCAGCTGAACAACCTACTAAATTAATAACGTGGCCAAGGGTTGGGTTGGTCTTGGGGTTGAGACTAAGCAGTTTGCACCCACCTAGAGTAAGTTTCATAGTCGATTAGTCTTGTCAATGATTCTTTGAGTCACCTCATTCTTTATGCGTGTAAAAAGGGTTGTGGAAGGAACTTTAAGAATTAATTTGAGGTACACGCAAACAAGCATGCACTCGAGATAAATATTCTGCATTACCAAAAAAGAAAAATAACAGTGACAATGGGAACCCTGTCCCCCAAACTCTCCAAACACAATAAATACATCATTCAACCATACGGAGAAAATGGGTTTGCGAGCTCCAATAACAGGAGCATAAACAACTGGGAAAGTTAAGTATTGAAAAAAGAAATTAGTACTCACCAACCCCTAGCAATGAAACTTTGAAACTTGTTTGCGTATGGAAAGCTAAATGCAAGGCATAACCTAAAGACAAGCACAATTTAATAGTAAAGTAAGGCAACTACCTATTCGAGAACTTACATTAACATAATTCCCATACATTCCAGGAGGCCGAGAGTATTCAATAGGAAAATTAGGGTTTGCTTCAGGGCAGAGACTGCACTTCAATAATCTGCAAGGTGAAAAGAAATCAATGACTATCATTGCATTAACAGGACAATCATAAGCCACAATACAAGTTTCAGTCCCAATATACTCGACACATACTTTGAACCGGTTTCCTTTCTTGTGTAGGTAATTTCGGTGCCAATAGGTAATATAACATGCAAGCTAATTGAATAAGGCTCTTGTAGGAGGGTAAAGATTATTCATGTATCTTTCAACCATCTATGAAATGCAATGAAACCGACAGCTCGTTTCATGGAGTAAGAATGCAGTTCTAGTGAACTACCACAAACCAAGAAGACCTCCAATAACACCAATAATAGCCATTGGCTATAACTCCTCGAATGAGTAATCCTCCTGCCCACTAAAAAGACAAATAGGTTAGAAAGCCCGAAAAACCGAAACCAAATGCTGTAGTAAGAGGGCCAAACCCAATGCACGAGACTCCCGTCATTGTGGGGGCAAGCCCATACCAGATGATGCACTGCAGCTGTAGAAGACAAAAATAAAGTTCAAATTCAAACCTTGATATGTCCCATATTATGAAACCACCAGATCCAAAATGTCCACATTTTCCACTCCTACACCATCCCATCACAGTAGGCACCACAACAGCCACTATGGTAGAAGTGAAAAATACACGCCACATAAATTGGCTCTTCCACCTGACATCAATATGAAATAATAATGCATTCAACGCTTACACATACAACTAGAACAAGTCCATATGACTGATGTAGATTAATAACACTCTCACCAAAATGTGCACACATATAAAAAGGAGTTCATGTGCTAATTGTGGATAAAAGTTCGGTCTGCGTGTGTGTCTTTAGATGGCCATAGCACACACATTCAACTTCATATGGAAACACATCCACTCCTAGGTTTAAATAGTGAAATATATGACTTTATTTTCATGTGGCACATTTTTCTTTCACTCCGAAAAATCGTTCATGCATTAAGTTTTCAACATGACCAGGCGTGATGTGTCTAGCTTATGGAAATTGGTGCATTGAAAGCTCGTCGAGTCCACATAAGGTTGCACACCCATGTCCATGCAACCTAGTACTCGTGCAGAAGCATATGCACAAAAAGAGAAGCTAAGGAAAGCAAAAGACTTACCATGATGTAACTTCTTCCAATGCAAATAACACACCACCAATTGGAGCTCTGAAAGCAGCAGCAACTCCAGCTGCACATCCATAGGTTTTACCTTTTGAAAACATTAGACCAATTAAACATAACAAACATTAGTGCATTGTCAAACAGACCCAAAAAAACCAAAAGAAGGACTTTCTTTAGTCTCAGAATTAATTAAGTTCAGAGTTAAAGGCAGATAACTTTTGAAAAAGATGAGATAGAATTTGGAACCCAAAAAATTAGGGTTATTTTCCATTACGTTAGAGTTAAATATGACTAAAAGAATAATTACACCGAGACCCTTATCTCCTAATCTAATTACACAAGGGCTCAACTACACGCTAATTATACATACACCTATAACTTAACACTCCCCCTCAAGTTGGTGCGAAGATATCAATCAAGCCCAACTTGACCACAGCGGGGTGGAAACTCTTGCTACTAAGCCCTTTTGTAAATATGTCAGCTAATTGATCCTCCGATTTCACAAAAGGCATACATATCAACCCATCACTCAACTTCTCCTTGATGAAGTGTCTGTCAATCTCTATGTGCTTCGTTCTGTCATGTTGGACATGATTATGAGCAATGTTGATGGCAGCTTTATTGTCACAATAGAGTTTCATAAGAACACTATCAGAAATTTTCAAATCACGTAACAAGGTTTGGAGCCACAAGAGCTCACAAACACCATGAGCCATAGCTCCATACTTTGCTTCTGCACTTGATCTGACAACCACTGATCGCTTCTTATTTCGCCAAGTAACCAAATTCCCTCCAAGGAAAGTACAATAGCCCAAAGTAGAGTGTCTATCATCCACAGATCCAGCCCAGTCAGCATCATTGAAAACCTCCAACTGCAGGTGACCATGATTAGAGAATAGAATTCCTTTTCCTGGAGCTGACTTGAGATACCTCAAGATACGATAAACTGCATCCAGATGTGGAGTATGAGGATTATGCATAAACTAACTAATGACACCAACTACATAAGAAACATCCGGTCGAGTGTGAGCTAAGTATATCAGTTGACCCACTAGTCGTTGATACCTCTCCTTATCAGTATGCTCCCCCATATCTCCACTAAGATGATGATTCGCCTCAATAGGAGAATTCGCAGGTCTACAACCCAACATACCTGTTTCTTCCAAAAGATCAAGTATATACTTCCGTTGGGAGATAAAAATACCTCTATCAGACCTTGCTACCTCCATCCCTAGAAAGTATCTCAGTGATCCCAAATCCTTAATCTTAAACTCTTAAGCTAGATTAGATTTAAGATTAAGAATCTCGTCCACATCATTGCCTGACATTATTATATCATCAACATAGACAATAAGGACAACAATCTTACCAGCAGCCCCCTTGATGAACAGAGTATGATCTGTATGGCTCTATTTGTATCTAAACCTCAACATAGCCTTCGAAAATCTGCCAAACCAAGCTCTAGGTGACTGTTTCAACCCATAGAGAGCCTTCTTCAACCTACAGATCTTTCCTTCAGTCTCAGAGGAAGAAAAACCTGGAGGTATATCCATATCCATATACACCTCCTTCTCTAATTCACCATGAAGGAATGCATTCTTCACATCAAACTGTTGTAGCGGCCAATTCAAATTTGCAGCACAAGATAGTAGGGCTCTTACAGAGTTCATCTTTGCTATCAAAGCAAACGTCTCCTCATAATCAATACCATAGGTTTGAGTAAAACCCTTGGCAATAAGTCTTGCCTTGTACCTCTCAACGGTGCCATCAGTATGCTGCTTAACAGTGAAAACCCACTTGCATCCCACTGATTTCTTCCCTTCTGGAAGTGATACTAGCTCCCAAGTGCCATTCTTTTTCAAAATTGTCATCTCCTCTACCATAGCTCCTTTCCACTTAGGTATCACCAGTGCATCCTGCCAATTCTGTAGAATAGATATAGAAGAAAGAGACGAAACAAAGGCATGGTATGAAGGAGATAAACGATCATAAGAAACAAACTAGGAGATAGGATGTAGGGTGCATGACCTGACACCTTTTCGAAGAGCAACAGGAAGATTATCTGAATCAATAAAAGGAGGTTCAATGGGAGAAGATTCATTACCCGATGAGTCGGCTGAGGAATCCAGAACTAGAGCGGGCAATTGTGATTGACAATGTGGCACCACACAGGAAAGCTTTCCATTTTTCTGTCTAGTTCTAGTATAGACTTATAAGTCAGGCCTTTGTCGATCACCACCAATGTCATGTGTTGCTCTTTCGGCAGATACTGGTTCCTCTTCAGATGTTTCCTTCTCCTCCTCATCATGATTAAAAAATAATTCTTCCCCCTGATCATGACTATAAACCTCCCTCATCTCTTCCTGCCTATGCTCCCCCGGAAGAGGTGGAGCGGAGGGAGAGTAAAAAGGCTCAGTTTCCCAAAAGGTGACATCCATAGAGGCCAGAAATTTTCTGAAGTGAGGATCATAACACATATAGCCCTTTTGGGTAGGAGAGTACCCAATGAATACACATTTATGGACTTTAGGACCTAACTTGCCATCAGAGGGGTAAGGAGCATGAACAAAACATACACAACTAAAGACTCTTGGAGGAAGAGTTTGGACACGAAAACTATTAGGGAGACACTCAATGGGAGTTTTGAAGTGGAGAACACTGGATGGCATACGGTTAATAAGGTAAGTTGCAGTCAAAATCGCTTCGCCCCATAAATATTTAGGAACATTCATGGTAAATAAAAGAGAGCGAGTAACCTCAGCAAGATGACGATTTTTGCGTTTGGCAACTCCATTTTGTTGTGGAGTGTCAACACAAGTTGTTTGAAAAAGAATACCATTTTCATCCAGAAAGGTCCCTAAAAGTTCTATCGATATACTCAGTGCCATTGTCACTGCGGAGAATTTTTATATTCACATCAAATTAGGTGCGCACCATCGCATGAAAAGATTTAAAACAAGAAAAGACTTCACTCTTTGATTTAAGTAAATACACCCAAGTAACACGAGAATAACAGTCAATAAAAGTGACAAACCATCGAAAACCTTTAAGAGAGGTAACAGGAGAAGGACCCCAAACATCAGAGTGAATAACCATAAAATGAGAGGCACTCCATTTATTAATAATGCATAAAAAGAACGTCTATATTTTCCAAGCTCATAAGCTTCACAAAAAAACTGACTCCTAGAATAATGATTAATTAAAGTAGGCAAAAATTTCTCTAAAATTCCAAAAGAGAGATGACCCAATCTACGGTGCCACTGATGTAACATAGAAAGAGTTGAACTCGTATCTGCTTGCAGAGCAAGACCACATGTCATAGGTGAACGAGGTGTAGACTCCAAAAAATAGAGGACATCATGTGCTTTACCACTGCCAATCACTTTGCCTATGTCCAGTTCCTGAAAAACACAATGAGTAGGAAAAAAGGTCACGAAACAATTTGCAGAACAAGTAAGACTACTAACGGACAGAAGGTTAGTTGCAAAATTTGGAATATGTAGAACTGAAGAGAGGAAAATAGAGGGAGAATAGCGAACGGAACCTTTCCCTGAAATAGCAAAGAATGATCCATCTACTATTCTGACCTTATCCTTACCGGAACAAGTAGAGTAAGAATCAAAGACAGAGGAACAACCTGTCATATGATCTAAAGCACCAGAGTCTATAATCCAAAGAATAACAGAAGAGGCAGTAAATGCAGTAGTCGGAATACTTGTGTGAGTAAAATAGGATGAAGTGGGACTCGCTGTAGAAGTAGGAGCTATAGTAGATGGAGAATCAGCCCGAGCCATTAAGTGCCTAAGAGCTTGCATCTCCCCTTGAAAAAAACCACTAACATGATCAGAAGACTTCAGAACCCCAGTACTGAACCCAGAATCAGGCACGGTAGCAACCCATGTAGAATCCGAAACATTGGCTTGGGCCTGAAAATGCATGAGACCACGACCTCGACCACCGCGTCCACCCCCTCGCCCACGAAAGGGACGACCATGTAACTTCCAACAGAAATCCTTGGTATGGCCGGTGTTGTGGCAATGATCACACCGGAGTGACGCTCGATCAATAAACCCACTGATAGCACCAGACTGTGATTTGCCACTCTGTGGAACAAGTCCACCTTGAGGAATTGCAGCCAAGGCAAAACGCTTAGGAGTAGGAGTATCCAACATAGCACCTTACTCTCCTCCTGTTGAACAATGGCATAGGCCTCTCTCAATGACAGAAACTGAATACGACCCAACACCTGCATTCTAATTGGATCATATTCTATATCAAGTCCAGCTAGAAAATCATAAACACGTTCCTTCTCCAACCACTTTAATCAAGTAGTAGCATCAACAGTACAAACAACCTGAAATCCCTGATAATAATCAAATTCGTGCCATACTCCATTCAGGTCAGCAAAATACACAGCAACATAATGATAATTTTGTTCCAATGTACGGAGCCTCTTTCTCAACTCAAAGCACTGTACATCATTACCCTGCTGAGAATAGGTTTGGGCGGCAGTAGTCCAAATCTTATGTGGAGTATCAAGAAGCAGAAAAGTATGACGAATATCAGCTCTCATAGAATTAAACAGCCAGGTCATAACTAACGATTTTTTAGATTTAAACTTCTTGAGTTCGACCGCCTCAACAGGTGGAGTAACAGGGTCAATGAACTCTGACATCCCTTTTGCCTCAATAGCCAAGGTAAAAGTACGAGACCAAATCAAGTAGTTGGTACCATCCAACTTAATATGGAAAATATCCAGAGAAAAATTATCTAGAGTCCCTGCACGACTCAACTCATCATTTGTACTAGCGGAAGCCTTTTGTTTATCCTCTGACATTGTAACAAGCCCAGATTATGACAAACGATGGAGAATAAGACAAATAAAGTTATGAGAAAGCTTGATTATTCCGACCCAACTCAAAACAGAATAAATAACTCTTATTCAAGCCAAGTAAAGACAAGGGACACTCCTGCTCTTAATCAAGCCAAGTAAATAACTTATACTCTTATTCAAACCGAGTAAATAACTCTCGGAACTGGTCAAACAGAGTAAATAACTCTCGGAACTGGTCAAGGGTCGATGGCGAGAAGAATCAGACCTGTACGTCTCTCTAAAATTAACAAAACTATTGATTCAAGCAGAATCAGAGAAGACCCTGTTGATTTCAAGTCCGAACATAGATCGCCTGTGGATGGAAGACGTGTAACGATGGTCGCCGGTGGTCAAGAGATCAGACCCAGTTAGCGGCAAGACCTGTCGGAGGTTTTCGGTGACCAGAAAAGGCCGACAACACAAACAACGTGGAAAAAACAGCGACAGAGATCACCGTTGTTGGTCCGAACAGAGGTCAACAGGAAACCCAACTACTCATGTCAGTGTTCGATCAATGTCTGGTTCGTCTAACAAGGTAAGTCGCCAGGAGTGTATCGCTCTGATACCATGAAAAAGATGAGATAGAGTTTGGGACCCAAAAAATTAGGGTTATTTTCCACTACGTCAGAGTTATATATGACCAAGAGAATAATTACACCGAGACCCTTACCTCCTAATCTAATTACACATAGGGTCCCAAGCTATGGATAGCTTTTGGACCCCGTGCTAATCCTAACACCCCCCACTAACCCTCGCTGATGTATGACGATTGGGAAAAAAAAAACTACATGCTAATTATACATACACCTATAACTTAACAACTTTCCATAAAGTCAAGGTTAGATTGATTCCCTTCCCTGTTTATGTGGCCTATTGGATCAATCTATGGCTTAATTATAGAGCATAGATTGACATGGGCATATTATCAAACACTTGTAATGCGAATGGATTATTGTAGTAGTGATTGTGATGATATACATAACAACTGAAATACTAGTCCTACGGATTACAAGAAAAACACACCACCAAAAAACAGATAACAAAGCAATATCTACACTAAGATAAACCCCAATTAGCATAGAAAACCCAATTCACTTGAGTTGGCTTAACACCCCTTTTGGCACTCAAAAAGTTCCTGATATAGCCAACGTACTAAAAAGGACCAACGAAATTGCTAGCATGGAACTAGATTTCCAAAAACTATTTTCTTCATACAAGTAATTCCATCGAGAAAGTAAGGGCTTTTACCATTTCCTGCCACAAAACCAAAGCTTATTTGCGTCCTAACCGAAACCCAGAAACCTTCATTCCCCTTGACCCCTCCCTCCCTTAATCGACTGCCCTAACAAATACCTCACCCCGGACAATGAAACCCAAATCTGCTGGAGAAGAAACAGAGATGGAGAAATATCGAGAGAGAAACATAGAAATATCGAGAGAGAAACATACAGGAAGAGCGATATATATACCAGTAGTGAGCCAAAAGCCCAATACAAAAGAGATAGAGAGAAGCAGACTTACAGAGATGGATTAGCGAGAGGCAATTCGAGCACTAGGGAAATTTTCTCTCTGCATGAGAATGAAAAGTACCAAATCAATCTGTAAAATTAAAACAATGAACCCAAAGTCGACCAATCATAGACCACCCACCTTCACCTAGCCCTACCGACCCCCAGCTTCACCACACCACGGCGCCATCCTTGGAAAACCCCAAAGCGATTGACGAAAGTTTCAAACACAGATGCACAAAATTGAGAGAGATAAAGAGACCAGACGATGATGAAAAGCATAAATCAAGCCCTAATTAAGCCAAATGAATCTCTAATTTCTAGTTTTATAACTCAAATAAAGCCCTGTTGTTTTACAAATAGGTAAAAATAAACACACAAGTGCGAGAAAGAGAAGGTTTCATACCTGATTTAGAGTTTGATTCAGTGTTTTCTCTTCTTTTCGAAGAAGGAGAGCTTGAGGTCTGTAGAGTGGAGAAGAAAGAGGGAGAGACGTAATGAAACGAGAAAAAGATATCTGAAATCAAAGTAGGGCTTTTCTCAATGCTCTCCTTCGCGTTTACTCGATATCTGAACAAGAGTTCGACAAGGAAGGGGGCGGAGATGAAGATGATGATGTAGAGGTAGCCCGTGAGTTTTCAGCGGGAATGGTGCCTCTAAGTCTTCAGCGTGAATGGAGAGGCAGCGTTGATGGAGCAAAATTAGGGCTTGTTTTTGGTGACAAGCAAAAATGCATGAAACTACGTCATTTTACATGGTATAACTTTTCATTTAATTTTTCAAGCGCGCCTAAATAAAACAGTAGCCCGGGAGTTCAAATATTCAGACCTTCTGGTGACAATTTTACGCTTGTCACTGAAACTTGTCTTCAAGGACAAAACTTTTTGTCACCAAATCTTCTCGTTATTTACCCTAGTCACCCAACGGTTTTCTGTGACAAGCAGTAAAATTGTTTGTCACCGTTGTGAATATTCCGTGTCACCAAAGGGTGTCACCATTGGTGTTTTTTGTTGTAGTGTGTAAAACATTAAACACATCTAACGAAAGGTGGAAGTTTATTACTTGAATATTTACAATATTAACCCTATAGTTTTATTTTTGTTATATTTTAGCCTTTAGTAATTAATGTTGGTATTCTCGTACTTCAAAGATAACAATTTTTTTTTTCAAAATTCTACAGAGAAGCGAGCCTATATACTTTCATAAGAAATTTTTTTTTACATATAATAATAGTATTTCTTTTTCTTCTTGCAGGGACGATCGAAGTGATTACACCATTCAGTATATATATATTATATATATATATATATATATATATATATTTATATATATATATTTATAGGGAGGGGATCAAGGGACAAAACTTTTGCCAACAAATTAGACACTAAATCCTAGCCATTAAAATGGATGGCTAGGATTAACAATGAGAAGGCACATTCTCTCTCTTCCCCTTTTCAACTCACGTGCAGATCCCCTCTCTCTCTCTCTCTCTCACGTTCTCTAACTGCTCTCTCTCTCTCTCTCTCTTGGAGGCGGGGGGGCCTGCTCCCCCCAGCCTGCTCCCCTTCCTGCTCCGCCCGGAGTGGGGCCCACTCCGGGTCTCGCTCCGATAATCGCGATCGTTCACTTTGTAGAGCTCGTCGAGTAGAACAACCATGCAAAAAATAAGTTTAATTGGATATCATTAAGTACCTGATCGGAACCTTTTTATCTTGAAAAGAATGGATCCGAAACACTGGATCAAATCCACTTGAACCCATGGACCGAGAGTTATATGGGCTCCGATCAGGCACTTAATGATATCCAATTAAGCTGATTTTTTGCATGGTTGTTCTACTCGACGAGCTCTACAAAGTGAACGATCGCGATCATCGGAGCGAGACCCGGAGTGGGCCCCATTCCGAGCGGAGCAGGAAGGGGAGCAGGCCCCCCGCCTCCCTGCACTGTCTCTCTCTCTCTCTCTCCTTTTTTATTTTAAATCCTAAAATGTGTACAACTTTTGTTGTAAAAATTTGATTTTTATAATTTTTATATTTCTAAAATCTACTTAAAAAATCTACAAAATGAGATCCATAATGGATGTAAAATTATTTTTAAAATTTTTCCATGTTACAATAATTTTTTTGGAATCATGTAGGGGAATTTGTTGGAATTTTTTTTTATATCTTCTCAATATTCGTATTTTTTTCATATAGAATAAATGAAAAGGTAACAAAAAAGTGAGAAGAATATGAGCTTCTATTTTCAAAAAAAACAAACCAAGAAAAAAAATATCCTCAAGAAGTGAAAATTACTTCAAATCCCGACGGACTTAGAGATCGCAAGAAAATTAAGGATTCAACATTCACAAACAAACGTGGAATCGAACAATAGTCAATAGAACACATTAAGTTTTTTTTTTATCGGCAAAAGAATTTTATTAATCTCCGAACCAAAAACTACAAAGATTAAACGGGAACGGGAAAAAACGGTATCACAACCAAAAACTTACATCTCAACTATGTTGGCACCTAGGCTAAGGAGAATTATTTGTCATCCGCTACCACATAAGGAGTGCGGTTATCAAATTTTCCCTATGAAAAGTTTCGGTCAAATTCTTAACTGCTTTGGGCATGTGTTGGCACCGTTTTTTTTGGTTCCCATTTAATCTTTGTAACTTTTGGTTCAAAGATTAATAAAATTCTTTAGCCGATCAAAAAAAACCTTAATGTGTTCTATTGACTATTGTCCGATTCCACGTTTGTTTGTGAATGTTGAATCCTTAATTTTCTTGCGATCTCTAAGTCCGTCAGAATTTGAAGTAATTTTCACTTCTTGAGGATATTTTTTTTCTTGGTTTGTTTTTTTTGAAAATAGAAGCTCATATTCTTCTCTCCTTTTTGTTACCTTTTCATTTATTCTATATGAAAAAAATACGAATATTGAGAAGATATTAAAAAAAAATTCAACAAATTCCCCTACATGATTCCAAAAAAATTATTGTCACATGGAAAGATTAAAAAAAGAATTTTACATAATTTTACATCCATTATGGATCTCATTTTGTAGATTTTTCAAGTACATTTTAGAAATATAAAATTTATAAAAATTAAATTTGTACAACAAAAGTTATATACATTTTAAGATTTTAAATCAAAAAGGAGAGAGAGAGAGAGAGCAGTTGGAGAACGTGAGAGAGAGAGGAGAGGATCTGCACGTGAATTGAAAAAGGAAAGAGAGAGAATGTGCCTTCTCATTTTTAATCCTAGCCATCGATTTTAATGGCTAGGATTTAGTGTCCATTTTGTTGGCAAAAGTTTTGTCCCTTGATCCCCTCCCTTATATATATATATCTATATATATATATATATATATATATATATATATGGGCGGTTCTAGGAACAACTAATTAGACACCTAAAAAACACCTCATAGTTCCCGATCAAATTTTGATGATCCATAAATCTTTACTTTTTAGATTTCTCTTGTTGAGACGAACCAATAACCCCTAAAAATTGACCCAAACTAACAAAGCAATTTTATTTTTTGAACAATTAGAGCAATGCTACGTACCCCGAAAATGCCCGAAAAGAGATATCAATGGTTCAGATTCACTAATCTCTCTTTTCGGGATAATTATTCGCAGTGCTTAAAATTCTTGAAATGTTGTTGGATATGTGTGCTTTGTAATTAATGTGGATAACAATGGTTGGGATTTACAAAGGTGGTAGTATAAGTCAGTAGAGATGGTGTATTGAACTATTTGATTCTCTTTTCCATGTTGATTTTTAACCATTAAGAAGTCAATTGAGTAGGAGGGTATTTAAGTCTTTTAAACAGTGGGGTTAACGCCATCCATGGGAAGTCAATGGGATAGGGAATATTGATATTGTCAGCAAAAGTAAGGGAGGTTAATGATATTTTAGAAACCTCAAGGTGGGTATTTGTCTGTATTAGAAACCTCAGGGGAGGTCAGTGAAATTTACCCTATGAAGCGGTTATTTTCATGCAAGTTCTATAAAAACTCTACCACCGAGCCCGAGGTCATACTTCAAGTGGTTGGAGCAGCTAACATAAGGTTGCTTCTTTCCACCGATTTAGAGTTTGATACTTGGGGTCAAATAGTTGGGAGAGGAAACTCCAATTTAATTTACATTTCGATGGGGGCCGGTCTGGTGACGGGGCTGGTCTGGTAATAGAGCTTGCAAACGTTGTGACGGATTAATATTTTCTCCCCGGCCGTGGCTTCCGTCCGAGCACGTACTCTGGGTAAGGTTGGTTTGCTAGATGATCAAGGGGTTGCTATGCTGGTTAAATCCAGCCCACTCTTCGAACTAGCTAGCCAGCAAAAAACAGAGGCTGCGATATATCTCTCCGAACATTCTGGTGAAATCGTTTGTAATGTCTTCAGGATTTGGACGGAAATTGCCACGTTCAAAAATAGGGGTAGTAGGGTCACACTGTGTATAACGAACCTCTTCTCTTCATTTGATTTGCCATCTGTTTTCAACATATTTCAAGGTTCTCTTGGGATCTTACAAGCTCATAACCAAACGACCCTACCGAATTGAATAAATTCAATCAATGGGTTCTCTGCAAAATTAGCATGTAACGGTCGCAATATCACACATGTAAAAAAATAAAAATAAAAGACTTCATTGTCAATTGGTAAAAGAACATCTCCAATCAAGTGTGTCAAATTTTATATCGCCAAAATAACTAATAAATTAGCAAATAAGAGGAGCTTTGACGTTTGTGTCTTTTGGAAGAAATTCACGTTATATTTGGCCTGAACTGCTTCTACGCCATTTCTAAAGCCAAGGCAAGTACAGGTTAAATATTGTGCTTCACTTGAATTTTTCCGACCGTTTAATACATCAAAAAAAAAGTTTAAAAGAATAATAAAAATATATATCATACATTACTATTTGACACTTATTATTGGAAGGGGGAGAGCTTGAGGTCAAATTAGGCCCCTTTTCCACTAAAAAATTTTGCATTGCAATTTATTGATTTTTGTGAAATTATGCATACTACTAAACTAAAAAATTTTGTCAAAAAATAAGTTGTTTCCACTAAAATATAACATTCAACAAAAATTCTCTCACAAAAATCCAACACATTTTCTACAATTTTTAATTTAGTGGAAACAACTTGACTACAAATAGCTACTAGAAGTTGTAGCTAACTGAAAATGCCTCTGGATGTGGGATGAGTTTTAGGGGTATTATTTATGGAGGGGGGGATAAGCTTGGGTAAAAAATTTGGTTTGGATGAGGGATAAAAAAAAGAAGAAGAAATAAAATAGTACTTGATTTGGATGAGAGATAAAACGGAGGAATAATGTTGTTTTGTAATTGAAAAAAATGGTAAGGGGATAAGAAAAGGGGATAAGCTATGCCCACAGCAAAACCCATCCATATTCTATGGCCCCAAAACCGGTTTACGGCGGATTAAATAGGAGGGGTATAAATAATCGAAAAAAATGCACCGACCGCCATGCCGGGCGGTCTTCAGCCACCGGACGGCCGATCCGAGCCACGAAAAATAGGATGTTTTGATCAAGCACTCTACACATATCGGATGCCGTTGATTCCCGCGTGGGGCTCCCTCGGTTTTTTTATAAAATTTTTTGGAACGACTTGGATCGGCTGTCCAGTGGCCGAAAACCGCCCGACGCGACGATCGGTGCAATTTCGGTATGGAACCATCGGTCCCCGTAGCAGTACTCATACGGGTGCATTTTGTGCCATCCAAACCAAAGCAAACGTGAGATTCTGTGCCTAACCGGGCGGATAAGCTATGGCCCTTTGGCTGCATCCAATCGTACCCTGGTGGCTTACTGGCATACAGGATTTCAACTAAAATTTGGCATCTCCGAATGTCAAATCAACGTTAGAGATAGCATTCCCCAGCTGCCTGTCACCTAACCGTCCAAAGCTGTACATGGTCCCCCCATTCATTATCACATGCACTAGTTAATTTGCTTCCCATTTGGCCTTCCAGTTTCCACATCAAATTTATACAAGTTGGATTTGGACTTCACGAAGTCATGTGCTCAATTGACCACACAAGATGATGACAAATAATGAGAAAATATCACACAGATAATAATCAAACTCAAAGTCTACGCACGGGATTTTAAAACATAAATTCGGACGTAATTACGTCTGTTCAATGCATGTGGAGCCTATGTGCATCGAACAGTTCATAATAAGTGTTTTAAAACCTCCAAAAAAAAAAAAAAAAAACCTCAGTCGGCAATATCATAACGTATATGCCGGAGGAGCACCGGAACCACCACATCTGGCGAGCTCAACTGCGGGAGGTGACCGTCGGTGGACATGACCTCGACAATGGACTCACCGCCGAGGTTCTGGTGGAGGTACTCGGAAACCACCACCGGCACTGCCAAATCCTTCATGCTCTGTATGATGTGGCACGGCACCGTCACGTGGCACAACAGGTTCCTATAATCGCTCTGGAATATGGTCTGGCCCACCCTTAGGGCTATGTCCGGTCGCATGTTGAACAAGGTTCGGCTGAACTCCTGAACCGCCACCGAGTCCATGTCGCCGCCCACCGCCAACGGCGCGAATCCGGAGCACCACGCTTTGTAGTTCGAGGCCATCGCCTCGAATAGCTGGTCTAGGTCTTCTTGCTCAAATCCTCCGTAGTAATCCATGTCGTTCAAGTACCTAGAAATAAGAATTCCTTTCAAAACACATTTCTAGGAGCATAATTAATACCCTGTCTTTTGACATCTTCTCTAGCAAAATCTCCAACCTTCTCTAGATTTTTGGTTTCCGGATTGGATGTTTTGGAAGAACTTTGCGGATCGCTTTGGAACGCTATATATTCACCAAAAGGAGGTGTACCATGTTACGGAACACATGTTTCAATTAGCAACTCACTAGGGTACCAGCGTTCCGAGTAAGATGGATTCTACCATTAGATCCTAATCCCTAAGTGAAATCTAAACAAATTGTGTTCAGTTCAACTCGAACAAATTAATGCACTCAGAACCTAACGAATAATCTAATAGAGTACTCATGAAGTTGAGCAATTCCAATTGAACTTGAAAACCAATTGAGTCCATATCCCGCAAACGGGCAAGTGGAATCAAACAGGGATTAAAAAAATCGAGCATTTCCATTTCTAGATCACTACATGGCGTTGCAGGAGTAGATAATTTCAAATTCAAACCGCGCTTCAATCTAAAACTGAAACAAAATCAAGCGTGAACTCATCCTAAATGACATCATATTAACGTGAACTCATCCTAAATGACATCAGATTAACGTAGTTTTTAGCGGGATTGACGAGCTCGAGCTAGCTCCAAAAAGTAAACAGTTCCGGTGAATGAAATTAAACGACCCCGAAAGGGCCAAGAATGACCGGATGACTTTCCCGTCCACTAGATGATCCAGCTCCTAATTTAGATTACAATCTGTCATGAGCTCAATTGAATTGTCAGCTAATTGATGAATAAGAATAATGAATTACCTCGGAGAAGCAGAGATCATGATAATCTTGGAGAACAGATCAGGCCGATTCACGGACGCGATTGCACCGATCACAGCCGAGACAGAGTGCCCGACAAAGACGCACGACTCGACCCGGAGCTCTTCCAGCAGCGCGAGCACGTCGTACGCGTACCCCTCCAGTGTGGCGTACCGCTCGAAGTCGAAGTACTCGGGGTTGGTGGTGCCGGCGCCCATGTTGTCGAACAGGACCACGCGGTGGTCGTCGACGAGGTGGGGAACCAGGTGCTTCCACACCGACTGGTCGGTGCCGAAGCCGTGGGCGAGGACGATGGTAGGGCGGTCGGCCGGGCCCATCACCTTGACGTTGTGAGCTTCTTCCACTATGCCCATTGCTGGTTGTGGTGTTTTCTGTTTTTCTGTGGTGGGGTGTGTGTGTTTTGTGCTGTTTTTTTTTGCTTATATATGCCTTGTCTGCAGTGCAGAAGTGATGTAGTTCAAGTGATCGCAACAATCGGATGGTATTTTTAATAATTTAATTCTTTTTTCATATTCTTGCCAGTAAGAATATATTTTTACCGATAAAAATATCAACAAATCTAAATAATTAATTATCAAGATGAACAATTTAAATTAAACTGCACACGCTTCTCTGCTGATTTGTTTGCTTGATGTTGGATGGGTAGTTGGGTTGCCGTTTTGGGATTTTTTTATGGAGTGTTTTGTGGACTGTTTTTGTCCACGAGTATTGTGGGATAGTGTTTGCAGATAAGATTATTTTCAGGCATGGGTGCCAGTTGGGGGATCCAAGGTGCAGGGCATTCTTTCTAGTGCATCTTCAGGCAGATTTAAATTGTTCATCTAAATAATTAATAGTTCAGATATGTTTGTTATATTTTACAAGTAATATTCGATTTTGACCGATAAAAGATAATAAATATATCTAAACAATTAATTGCCGAGATAAATTCTTAATTTTCTTAACAGACTGGGGCATAAAGCCGTCTTCAACACTAGGTTTAATTTTACATAAACCTAAAAGAGAGGTGTAGCCTTTCCTATATTTATATTGGATCTTACACTAATTTTTTACATTATATTATATTCTCACTACTGTTTTTTTAGTATTATATTCCCCTAATTGTTTGATGTAATGTTCCCCACAGTGTATTAGCATAATTGTTTAATCATTCCAATCTAGCATTGAAAGTCATTGTTTGAGGCTGATTAGGTCTAGTTTGGCATTATATGCCAACTGGATTATTTTTTTGTTTTTATTTAATTTTTTAATGTATTTTTTAGTTTTTTGTTCATTTTTTGAGAATTATTGATTCGTTATGATGAGAGAAATTTAAAAAGTAAAAAATTATAATCAAAATTTAATTTTTTTAATAAAGACAAAAAAATTGGCTCATTGACTTATTTTCGTCTTTATTCAAAAAAAAATTGAATTTGTTATTTTTTACTTTTTAGATTCCTCTCGTCATGATGAAACAATAATTCTTAAAAAATCGACGAAGAACTAACAAATGAGAAATTTTTTTGAATAAGGATAAAAAAAAAAATACTAAGCCATTTGACTTATAATGCCAAACCAACCCTTACTAGAGAGCCAATGAGAAATCGAGATAACAAAGTAATTTGTTTGGCCTAAGCTTAACCATTTATTACAAGCCCAGCTAAATTACAGATTTTTGTTAGAAAACGGATTCTTAACTCAAGAAGAAAGGCAGTGGAGCTCTTCGTAATGTTATAATCAAGATTTGGACCGTTCATTATGAAAAGTTTATCAAGCATTTTATTTTATTATTTTAGTACAAAAAAATCAGGTTGATTCGAACTTCACAACCTCGTAATCGTGAGAGATTTGTCGTACATTTCTGAAAACTTTATCTAATTTAAAGTTTAAAATTCAAAACAGAATTCTCAACATCGAGATTCATTTATTACAAACCATTGGTAAAATACTAAAATAGTCTTCGAGGTAATAAAATAGACCAAATAACAGAGCCGCCTTCTCAGTTTGATACGGATTCCACGCGTACTCGGGTTCTGTAACGACCCGGATTTTCGACCCAATTTTTTTTATAAAAATATTAAAAGGTATCAATTAATTTTGAAAATAATACTTACCTTATTTATTAATTAGTAGATAATTACAAAAAAAAATAAGTATTCTATCTAATTACCTCTTAAAAATTATTTTGTCATTATATACATACATATAAATGCATGCATGCACGCCTATATTCTCCCTCACTCTCCTACTCAATCTCTACCTCCTCCATGACCCAAAATTCGTGCGTAATTCGTCCATGTAAAAACCCGATACCGTTAGGACTCGTTTTAATTCGAAACTCATCCAATTCTCCTATATATATACACTACTCCGACCCTAGGCACGACATCACCCCACACCACGTTCCGAGCAGAGAGAAGAAAACCCGAGAGAACCGAGCTTTAATCCATAGAATTTTAGAGAGAGAAAAGAGAGAGAGAAAAGTGGGTTTCGAGGTTACGTTCGTCGAGATCCAAATTGATCGTTTGAAGTATTTTTCTATCCCAAGGATCACCGTAGATCAACCAATTCGAAGATTCCCGATCGAAGGAATTGAAGTCGTCTTCCCCAAATTCAAGTTTTCGATCGAAAACGAATTTAATCCAAACCAAGGTATTATAATTCAATTCGAAGCCTCCTGTAAGTATAAATATTGTTTTTAGACATAACCTAACGTCCCCCATGGTCCCATGCATTGAAAAAAGTGAAAAAAACGAAAAAAACGAAAACTGGGCAGAACCTCGCTTGCCCAGCCGCATGAACCAGAAACGCGGACCTCGCGGCCGCGAGCTTTGACCGGTCCAACCTCGCGGGTTGGACTGTTTTGGTTCGAATCGACCTTTCGACGTCCCGAACATGGTTTTTGATCCCCGTACTATTTTTCCTAGGTTTCTAACACTCCAAAGATCATACCTTGTTAAATTCATATTTGTTTTGTTTATTTATCTATTTATTTAATTTTTATTCGTAATCGTAAAAGGTTATAAACTAAAAATCATTGCAACCTTATAAACTACTTTATAAATTCCCAAACTATTTTTCCTAGTTTTCTAACATGTCAAGGATCATAACTTACTGATTTCATAAACTTTTGATATTATTAGCTATTTATTTTATTTTTAATTAAAGATACAAACGAAAAATAGTTGCGACCTTATAATTAATGATTTTAACATCTAAACTATTTTTTTTAGACTTCTGACATCCCAAAGATGATATGTTATTAAAATAATAATTTTATTATTTCATTAACTAATTATTATAAATTACGCATTGTTTCTAAATAAAAATACTTTAAAATATTATAAAAGATGTTAAAAATTCCGAATAATTTTATTTAGACTTCTTACAGTCCTAAGATGATAATTTGTCAGAATAAATAATATTTTTAATTATTTAATTATTTATTATCTATTTAGTCTTCTTTTGCTTATTAACTTAATCTTTTTATTTAAAATAACCCCACGAACCTCCAACCCAACTTTTAGCACTCGAACTTGTTATAGAGGACCGTTAGGACTCTTATTAAGGTTACGATAATTATTCTAATATTTTTACCTAATTAATGTATTTAATTAGTATTTAATTAATCTAATTACTTAAGAATAATTAATTAAAGCCTAGAAAAATTATTTTAAATCTTTATTAAATATTTCATACCTTATTAATGATTTTTTGGCCATACAAGATTAAGGGCAACGGCCCGGTCATAAAAAGTTATGTGATTGCATTGCCTAATATTTGTTTTGATCCGTCTGTTATTCGTTTTGATTATTATTGAGAATAAAATTGTGTCGATCCTGGATTTGATTGCTAGATTGGACCCTAGAGACATGGGGTGGTATCTGAGATAGAAATCACTTAGACGATGATAAGTAATGGATAAGTTGTTAAGTTCTTTCCTTTTTAGAGGATTGTTTGCAGGTGATTTCGAGATATGATGAGATTTGTGGTGAGAAAGTACACAGACGTTGTTATTGTTAAGGAAAAGGAAACAAATGAAAGTCGTGGGCTAAGCAGACCTCGGGGTGGCCTAACAGACCTCGTGTGATCGGGGTAGCCTGAGTAGGACCTTGAGGACAGAAAGACCAAGGTGGGTGGCCAACAGGACCTCGGGGTGGCCTGACAGGACCTCGTGTGATCGGGGTAGCTGAGCGGGACCTTGAGGGCAGCTGATGGACCTAGAATTGTGAGAATGGCCAGCAGGACCTTAGGGGCAGCTTGACAGGACCTCAAGTATTGGGGTAGCGCAGACTCGAGGCGGCTGATGGACCTAGGATTGTGATTTGAAATCGGCGGGTAGTCCAAGAATATGATTTGAAGCGGCGGGTAGTCCGGTGATGTCCGTGATGATTTAAAACCGCAGAGTAGGAGATGATTTAAGGCGGCGAGTAAGCCCGGTGATGATATAAAACTTGGCAAAGTAAGCCCAATGATGTTTTGATAAAACCTGGCAAAGTAAACCCGGTGATGTTTTGATAAAAAACCTGGCGGTGGCCCAAATGATATTTTGTGATGTTAAAACCTGGCGGTGGCCCGATATTTTGTGATGTTAAAACCTGGCGAGAGGTCCGGCGATGTTTTGTGATAAAACCTGGCGGATGGTCGATTGATGTTTTGTGGAATAAATTGATGTCTGGCGAGAGCAGTGGAATAAATTGATGTCTGGCGTGTGTCCGGTGGTGAATTGATAGGCGACGTCTGTCGGTGATGATTGTGATGGGTATATAAGATAAAGCGAACCACTAGTTGTGATTCGGGCATGATAAGCTAGCCCTTGTTGTAGTATTGTAACTTAGGTTATCTACGACAAGGGAAGTGATCTCATGGGACCGAGCATGGCTAGCGGTTGGGGAGGAAAGATCTCGTAGGGAGATTTTGGATCACACGTTAGGCTAATGGATAGTAATGAACTGGTTGACGTGAAAAATCTCCGTTGTACTTATTCGCATCATGATTATCTTGTTTGCTTGCTAGTAATTGTAAGAGGGTGGTTGGGTTGGATTATTCTATTGGGTGATTTATCACTCACGGATACGTCTGTATCCTGGCAAATCGATTGCTTCGGCGATCAATTTGCTAGAGGGCGCAGGATTCAATGGAGGAGATTCAACGATGATGCAGTTCGACACGGAACGAATATCAGTAACGAGGATCGAGGATGCTTAGGATTCGTATCAAGATTAGAGTCAGCTCTGAAGTTGGTGTATTTTGATTCCGTAAATCTATCTTGAGATTGTATTAGCAAAATTTTTATTTTGGAAAATTATATGTATTTAGCAATACTTTCTTTAGAAATTATTTTATTTTGCACCCGAAAAGTCGGGGTGTTACAAATGGTATCAGAGCCTTAGGTTCAACCCTCGGCCTTGGGTAGATTGGGTAGATCACTTATCGAGAGCTTAAGCCTAAATAGTTAAGCGTTTATCCTATTTATCATTATTCTTTTTATTATTATTAAAAAAAAAAATTATTTTCTTAGATAGATAGTGATTGAAAATAAGTCGCGTAGGGTAGTTCCACTGTGAGAAAGTACCATGAGGAAACATAGGCTCTACATGTTGATTAATGTTTAGGCTTTACGTGTTATGTACTTATTGTATATCGTACAATTAAGATTTGGCTAGTTGTACCTTATTGTCATATCCTGAAACCAAAATTTTATTATTTCAATTTTCAAAATCCTTACATACGACACCGTTAGAGAATCAAACAGTTAGAAACCCATCACCACAAGAATTAGTGTTTGAAATCAATAACCAAAACGCTAACATTGACCGTAACGCTGCCACCCTTTCAACCCTAACGCGATATCGAGAATCCGCAAGATCAGTAGCTTTTAGTAGCCGTCATCACCACAACTATCTTGGACTCCCAAACCTCGAGCATCGTAGACTTCTCAAAGTTGTAGAGCAATTAATAAAAGTATCACGCCGTCAAAATTTTGCCTCCATGTATATAATAAGTATACATATATATATATATTCTTACAATACATCCTTCCTTACCAGATTATAACATAACGGTACCTAGATGGAGGGAGCAGGAAACCACCAGAATAACGAACAAAACAATGGACAAAATGGAAACCCTCAACCCAACGGCCAAATTGGGACTACCGAGTTAGTACAACTCATGCAAGCGTTTATCGCCGCTGCAACTGCCAACAACCAGAATCAGCGCGGACCCCCGCACACACCCCGAGGGCCAATGACCAGGAGTCAGGCACTGAATGAGTTTTGCAAGCGACGCCCGCCCTACTTCCAAGGAGAACCTAACCCCACAGCTGCAGAAGCTTGGCTGGGAGAAATCAAGAAGATTCTAGAAACCTTAGACATTCAGGAAGCCAGCAACCGAATTGCTCTAGCTACCTACCAGATGCAAGGCGAAGCTCAACATTGGTGGGACCTGATGAAGAACACTCATGACGTGGCAACAATGACTTGGGAAAGGTTCGAGGAAATATTCCTTGACAAGTACTTTCCAAAACCTGTCAAGCAGGCAATGGCCCTTGAATTCATGAACCTAGAGCAGGGTACGATGACCGTTACCCAGTACGCAGCACGGTTTGAAGAACTGTCTCGCTATGGTGCAACAATCATACCTACTGATGATGACAAGGCAAGGAAATTTGAGTGGGGACTCAATGAGACACGCCGAGCGGTAGTGGCACAGACACTTTCCACATACTCACAAGTGGTGCAATGCGCGCTTAAGATGGAGAGAGAAAGTTTAGATTTTAAGATAAGGCGTGAGCAGAAGAAAGCAATACCATCATCTGGGGGACCGATCCGCAACAACGATAAGGGGCTCATCACACCCAAACCCTACACTCAGTCCAACCAATATTGGAAGAGCTCAAATCAAGAGCAGGGTAAGAAACACGATCAGAGAGGCAGATGCTACCACTGCAATCAAGAAGGCCATTTCAAGTTCGCCTGTCCTCAACTGAATGGATCTGAAAGTTTCAGAAATGGGGAACAGCCACAAAGTGGATGGGATCAGCAACAACAACCTAACCGCCAAAATCAAAATTTTAGTATAGGAAATGGCCCGACAAAGCCTAGTCAGTCATCTGGAGGAAAGATCTTCGCACATCAAGGAGACTACGAACCATAGGATCCTAGGGCGATCCGAGGTAACCTTATGACTGTTCAGCACATAAATTCAAGTCTTACTCAACTTCAGAGAATCGTACGCTTTTTGTATTAACTCATGGGGACTAGAAACAGAACCCTTAGAAACTATGACGTGAGGTTCACCATTAGGAGGGCATAATCACTATAAGTCTTATGTGACAAGTGTGCATAGTAGCAATCTCTAACCTACGTTGACCTACGACCTTCAAAACAGAGAAAGGGTCAACTGCAAATGTCAATTTGAGAAGAAATTGACTACCCGCTCACATTGCTGTCATAAGACGCTATTGGAAGACAGTGACGGCTTACTCTTCAGACATAACGTGTCCCAAAATTAAGGGGGATAGACAGATCCACCATCCATGACGACTGAATGGCTAACATGGCAATACAAGCTACTAGGATAGTTACCATGCCTCATTCCAAAATCCTGAGTAATAGAATCAACTAGAAAGCAACGGATGTGCCAACTGATCATAACAGAGCAAATGCCGTAATTTCGAGGACGAAATTATTTTAAGGGGGGTAGGTTGTAACGACCCGGATTTTCGACCCAATTTTTTTTATAAAAATATTAAAAGGTATCAATTAATTTTGAAAATAATACTTACCTTATTTATTAATTAGTAGATAATTACAAAAAAAAATAAGTATTCTATCTAATTACCTCTTAAAAATTATTTTGTCATTATATACATACATATAAATGCATGCATGCACGCCTATATTCTCCCTCACTCTCCTACTCAATCTCTACCTCCTCCATGACCCAAAATTCGTGCGTAATTCGTCCATGTAAAAACCCGATACCGTTAGGACTCGTTTTAATTCGAAACTCATCCAATTCTCCTATATATATACACTACTCCGACCCTAGGGCACGCACATCACCCCACCACGTTCCACGGAGCCAGAGAGAGAAGAAAAACCCGAGAGAACCGAGCTTTAATCCATAGAATTTTAGAGAGAGAAAAAGAGAGAGAGAAAAGTGGGTTTCGAGGTTACGTTCGTCCGAGATCCAAATTGATCGTTTGAAGTATTTTTCTCAGTCCCAAGGATCACCGTAGATCAACCAATTCGGCCCCGAAGATCCCCGATCGAAGGAATTGAAGTCGTCTTCCCCAAATTCAAGTTTTCGATCGAAAACGAATTTAATCCAAACCAAGGTATTATAATTCAATTCAAAACCTCTGTAAGTATAAATATTGTTTTTAGACATAACCTAACGCCCCCATGGTCCCATGCATCGAAAACAATCGAGAAAAAACAAAAAAACGATTTCTGGCAGCAAGGTTGCGGCCGCAACCTTCGGGTTGCTTTGCCGCAAGAACCAGACGACTGGACCTCGCGGCCGCGAACTCCGTTCGGTCCAGTTTCGCGGTTTATCCTCTTGTGGTTCGAATCGACCTTTCGACGTCCCGAACATGGTTTTTGATCCCCGTACTATTTTTCCTAGGTTTCTAACACTCCAAAGATCATACCTTGTTAAATTCATATTTTTTTTTATTTATTTATCTATTTATTTAATTTTTATTCGTAATCGTGTAAAAGGTTATAAACTAAAAATCATTGCAACCTTATAAACTACTTTATAAATTCCCAAACTATTTTTCCTAGTTTTCTAACATGTCAAGGATCATAACTTACTGATTTCATAAACTTTTGATATTATTAGCTATTTATTTTATTTTTAATTAAAGATACAAACGAAAAATAGTTGCGACCTTATAATTAATGATTTTAACATCTAAACTATTTTTTTAGACTTCTGACATCCCAAAGATGATATGTTATTAAAATAATAATTTTATTATTTCATTAACTAATTATTATAAATTACGTATTGTTTCTAAATAGAAATATTTTAAAATATTATAAAAGATGTTAAAAATTCTGAATAATTTTATTTAGACTTCTTACAGTCCTAAGATGATAATTTGTTAGAATAAAAAATATTTTTAATTATTTAATTATTTATTATCTATTTAGTCTTCTTTTGCTTATTAACTTAATCTTTTTATTTAAAATAACCCCACGAACCTCCAACCCAACTTTTAGCACTCGAACTTGTTATAGAGGACCGTTAGGACTCTTATTAAGGTTACGATAATTATTCTAATATTTTTACCTAATTAATGTATTTAATTAGTATTTAATTAATCTAATTACTTAAGAATAATTAATTAAAGCCTAGAAAAATTATTTTAAATCTTTATTAAATATTTCATACCTTATTAATGATTTTTTGGCCATACAAGATTAAGGGCAACGGCCCAGTCATAAAAAGTTATGTGATTGCATTGCCTAATATTTGTTTTGATCCGTCTGTTATTCGTTTTTGATTATTATTGAGAATAAAATTGTGTCGATGCTGGATTTGATTGCTAGATTGGACCCTAGAGACATGGGGTGGTATACGAGATAGAAATCACTTAGACGATGATAAGTAATGGATAAGTTGTTAAGTTTCTTTCCTTTTTAGAGGATTGTTTGCAGGCGTGATTCTGAGATATGATGAGATTTGTGGTGAGAAAGTACACAGACGTTGTTATTGTTAAGGGAAAAGGAAACAAATGAAAGTCGTGGGCTACAGACCTGGGGTGGCCTAACAGACCTCGTGGATCGGGTAGCCGAGTAGACTGAGGGCGACTCAAAGACCCAAGGTCGCTAGTGGTGGCTGCCAGGACTCTTCAGCCCGACAGACCTCGTGTGTGATCGGGTAGCTCGAGCAGGACCTTGAGGGCAGCCCGATGGACCTAGAATTGTGAGAATGGCCAAGCAGAACCTTAGGGGCAGCCTGACAGGACCTCAAGCGGGTAGCCTGAGCAGGACCTTGAGGGCAGACTGATGGACCTAGGATTGTGATTTGAAATCAAGCGGGTAGTCCAAAGAATATGATTTGAAATCAAGTGGTAGTCCAAAGGATGTCCGTGATGATTTAAAACCGCAGAGTAAGCCCTGAGATGATTTAAGACTGGCATATAAGCCAGTGATGATATAAAACTTGGCAAAGTAAGTCCAGTGATGTTTTGATAAACCTGGCAGTGAATGATGTTTTGATAAAAACTGGCGGTGGCCCAGCGATATTTTGTGATTTAAGCACCGGGCTGGCCCATATTTTGTGATGTTAAAACCTGGCGAGAGGTCCAACGATGTTTTGTGACGATAAAACCCGGCGATGGTCCAGTTGATGTTTGTCAGGAATAAATTGATGTCCCGGCGAGAGTCCGAATAAATTGATGTCCCGGGGCGCGGTGTCCAAGTGGTGAATTGATAGATCGACGTGTGTCC
Source organism: Rhododendron molle (assembly GCA_025413875.1). Taxonomy (NCBI): domain Eukaryota; kingdom Viridiplantae; phylum Streptophyta; class Magnoliopsida; order Ericales; family Ericaceae; genus Rhododendron; species Rhododendron molle. Next base: position 11,847,189 of record CM046395.1, on the reverse strand, counting down.
AAAGGATGATTGTGATGTGGTATATAAGATAAGCGAACCCTAGTGTGATTCAGGCATGATAAGCCAGCCCCTTGTTGTAGTATTGTAACTTAGGTTATCTACTACAGCAAAGGGAATTGATCTCATGGGACCGAGCATGGCTACCGGTCGGGGAGGAAAGATCTCGTAGGGAGATTTGGATCACACGTTAGGCTAATGGATAGTAATGAACGGGTTGACGTGAATCTCCGTTGTACTTATTCGCATCATGATTATCTTGTTTGCTCGCTAGCTGAATGTAAAGAGGGGTGGTTGGGTTGGATTATTCTATTGGGTGATTTATCACTCACTGATACGTCTGTATCCCGGCAAATCGATTGCTTCGGCGATCAATTTGTAGAGGGCGTATGATTCAATGGAGGAGATTCAACGATGATGCAGCTCGACACGGAACGAATATGAATATCAGTAACGAGGATCGAGGATGCTTAGGATTCGTGATAGGCGCGTAGCGCTGAAGTTGGTGTATTTTGATTCCGTGAATCTATCTTGAGATTGTATTAGCAAAATTTTTATTTTGAAAATTATATGTATTTAGCAATACTTTCTTTAGAAATTATTTTATTTTGCACCAGAAAAGTCGGGGCGTTACAAGTATCAGAGTCTTAGGTTCAACCCTCGGCCTTGGGTAGATTGGGTAGATCACTTATCGAGAGCTTAAGCCTAAATAGTTAAGCGTTTATCCTATTTATCATTATTCTTTTATTATTATTAAAAAAAAAAATTATTTTCTTAGATAGATAGTGATTGAAAATAAGTCGCGTAGGGTAGTTCCACTGTGAGAAAGTACCATGAGGAAACATAGGCTCTACATGTTGATTAATGTTTAGGCTTTACGTGTTATGTACTTATTGTATATCGTACAATTAAGATTTGGCTAGTTGTACCTTATTGTCATATCCTGAAACCAAAATTTTATTATTTCAATTTTCAAAATCCTTACATACGACACCGTTAGAGAATCAAACAGTTAGAAACCCATCACCACAAGAATTAGTGTTTGAAATCAATAACCAAAACGCTAACATTGACCGTAACGCTGCCACCCTTTCAACCCTAACGCGATATCGAGAATCCGCAAGATCAGTAGCTTTTAGTAGCCGTCATCACCACAACTATCTTGGACTCCCAAACCTCGAGCATCGTAGACTTCTCAAAGTTGTAGAGCAATTAATAAAAGTATCACGCCGTCAAAATTTTGCCTCCATGTATATAATAAGTATACATATATATATATTCTTACAATACATCCTTCCTTACCAGATTATAACATAACGGTACCTAGATGGAGGGAGCAGGAAACCACCAGAATAACGAACAAAACAATGGACAAAATGGAAACCCTCAACCCAACGGCCAAATTGGGACTACCGAGTTAGTACAACTCATGCAAGCGTTTATCGCCGCTGCAACTGCCAACAACCAGAACCAACGTGGACCCCCGCACACACCTCGAGGGCCGATGACCAGGAGTCAGGCGCTGAATGAATTCTGCAAGCGTCGCCCGCCCTACTTTCAAGGAGAACCTAACCCCACAGCTGCAGAAGCTTGGCTGGGAGAAATCAAGAAGATTCTAGAAACCTTAGACATTCAGGAAGCCAGCAACCGAATTGCTCTAGCTACCTACCAGATGCAAGGCGAAGCTCAACATTGGTGGGACCTGATGAAGAACACTCATGACGTGGCAACAATGACTTGGGAAAGGTTCGAGGAAATATTCCTTGACAAGTACTTTCCAAAACCTGTCAAGCAGGCAATGGCCCTTGAATTCATGAACCTAGAACAGGGTACGATGACCGTTACCCAGTACGCAGCACGGTTTGAAGAACTGCCTCGCTATGGTGCAACAATCATACCTACTGATGATGACAAGGCAAGGAAATTTGAGTGGGGACTCAATGAGACACGCCGAGCGGTAGTGGCACAGATACTTTCCACATACTCACAAGTGGTGCAATGCGCGCTTAAGATGGAGAGAGAAAGTTTAGATTTTAAGATAAGGCGTGAGCAGAAGAAAGCAATACCATCATCTGGGGGACCGATCCGCAACAACGATAAGGGGCTCATCACACCCAAACCCTACACTCAGTCCAACCAATATTGGAAGAGCTCAAATCAAGAGCAGGGTAAGAAACACGATCAGAGAGGCAGATGCTACCACTGCAATCAAGAAGGCCATTTCAAGTTCGCCTGTCCTCAACTGAATGGATCTGAAAGTTTCAGAAATGGGGGACAACAAGCACTTACGACATTAATCGATCTAACCGCCAAAACCAAAATTTTGGTGCAGAAAATGGCCCAGCAAAGCTTAGTCAGTCATCTGGAGGAAAGATCTTCGCACATCAAGGAGACTACGAACCATAGGATCCTAGGGCGATCAGAGGTAACCTTATGACTGTTCAGCACATAAATTCAAGTCTTACTCAACTTCAGAGAATCGTACGCTTTTTGTATTAACTCATGGGGACTAGAAACAGAACCCTTAGAAACTATGACGTGAGGTTCACCATTAGGAGGGCATAATCACTATAAGTCTTATGTGACAAGTGTGCATAGTAGCAATCTCTAACCTACGTTGACCTACGACCTTCAAAACAGAGAAAGGGTCAACTGCAAATGTCAATTTGAGAAGAAATTGACTGCCCGCTCACATTGCTGTCATAAGACGCTATTGGAAGACAGTGACGGCTTACTCTTCAGACATAACGTGTCCCAAAATTAAGGGGGATAGACAGATCCACCATCCATGACGACTGAATGGCTAACATGGCAATACAAGCTACTAGGATAGTTACCATGCCTCATTCCAAAATCCTGAGTAATAGAATCAACTAGAAAGCAACGGATGTGCCAACTGATCATAACAGAGCAAATGCCGTAATTTCGAGGACGAAATTATTTTAAGGGGGGTAGGTTGTAACGACCCGGATTTTCGACCCAATTTTTTTTTATAAAAATATTAAAAGGTATCAATTAATTTTGAAAATAATACTTACCTTATTTATTAATTAGTAGATAATTACAAAAAAAATAAGTATTCTATCTAATTACCTCTTAAAAATTATTTTGTCATTATATACATACATATAAATGCATGCATGCACGCCTATATTCTCCCTCACTCTCCTACTCAATCTCTACCTCCTCCATGACCCAAAAATTCGCGTAATTCACTGGCCCATGTAAAAACCCGACAAGTTGCTAGGACTCGCTTTTAATTCAAACTCATCCAATTCCTCCTATATATATACACTACTCCGACCCTAGGGCACGCAACATCACCCCACCACGCTCCACGGAGCCGGAGAGAGAAAAACCCGAGAGAACCGAGCTTTAATCCATAGAATTTTAGAGAGAGAAAAGAGAGAGAGAAAAGTGGGTTTCGGGGTTTTCGTTCATCCGAGATCCAAATTGATCGCTTGAAGTATTTTTCTCACCCCAAGGATCACAGAGATCAACTAATTCGCCCCAAGATCCCCTGATCAAGGAATTGAAGTCGCCTTTCCCAAATTCAAGTTTTTGATCGAAAACGAATTTAATCCAAACCAAGGTATTATAATTCAATTCAAAACCTCCTGTAAGTATAAATATTGTTTTTAGACATAACCTAACGCCCCCATGGTCCCATGCATTGAAAAAGGTGAAAAAAATAAACGAAAACTGGGCAGAACCTCGCGGCCGCAACCTGCGGGTTGCCCAGCCGCATGAACCAGAAACGCGGACCTCGCGGCCGCGAGCGTTGACCGGTCCAACCTCGCGGGTTGGACTGTTTTGGTTCGAATCGACCTTTCGACGTCCCGAACATGGTTTTTGATCCCCGTACTATTTTTCCTAGGTTTCTAACACTCCAAAGATCATACCTTGTTAAATTCATATTTTTTTTATTTATTTATCTATTTATTTAATTTTTATTCGTAATCGTGTAAAAGGTTATAAACTAAAAATCATTGCAACCTTATAAACTACTTTATAAATTCCCAAACTATTTTTCCTAGTTTTCTAACATGTCAAGGATCATAACTTACTGATTTCATAAACTTTTGATATTATTAGCTATTTATTTTATTTTTAATTAAAGATACAAACGAAAAATAGTTGCGACCTTATAATTAATGATTTTAACATCTAAACTATTTTTAGACTTCTGACATCCCAAAGATGATATGTTATTAAAATAATAATTTTATTATTTCATTAACTAATTATTATAAATTACGCATTGTTTCTAAATAAAAATACTTTAAAATATTATAAAAGATGTTAAAAATTCCGAATAATTTTATTTAGACTTCTTACAGTCCTAAGATGATAATTTGTTAGAATAAAAAATATTTTTAATTATTTAATTATTTATTATCTATTTAGTCTTCTTTTGCTTATTAACTTAATCTTTTTATTTAAAATAACCCCACGAACCTCCAACCCAACTTTTAGCACTCGAACTTGTTATAGAGGACCGTTAGGACTCTTATTAAGGTTACGATAATTATTCTAATATTTTTACCTAATTAATGTATTTAATTAGTATTTAATTAATCTAATTACTTAAGAATAATTAATTAAAGCCTAGAAAAATTATTTAAAATCTTTATTAAATATTTCATACCTTATTAATGATTTTGTGGCCATACAAGATTAAGGGCAACGGCCCAGTCATAAAAAATTATGTGATTGCATTGCCTAATATTTGTTTTGATCCGTCTGTTATTCGTTTTTGATTATTATTGAGAATAAAATTGTGTCGATGCTGGATTTGATTGCTAGATTGAACCCTAGAGACATGGGGTGGTATACGAGATAGAAATCACTTAGACGATGCTAAGTAATGGATAAGTTGTGAAATTTCTTTCTTTTTAGAGGATTGTTTGCAGGCGTGATTCTGAGATATGATGAGATTTGTGGTGAGAAAGTATACAGACGTTGTTATTGTTAAGGGAAAAGGAAACAAATGAAAGTCGTGGGCTAAGCAGGACCTCGTGGGCTAACAGGACCTCGTGTGATCGGGGTAGCTGAGTAGGACGCGAGGCGACTGAAAGACCAGGCTAGGGTGGCCAAGCAGAACCTTGGGGGTGGCCTGACTGGACCTCGTGTGATCGGGGTAGCCTGAGTAGGAGGGCAGACTGATGGACCTAGAATTGTGAAAATGGCCAAGCAGGAGGGCAGCCTGACAAGACCTCAAGTATTGGGGGTAGCTTGAGCAGGATGAGGGCAGACTGATGGACCTAGGATTGTGATTTGAAATGGCGGGTAGTCGATAATATGATTTGAAATGGCGGGTAGTCGGTGATATGTCTGATGATTTAAACCGGCAGTAAGCCGGAGATGATTTAAGACTGGCAGAGTAAGCCCGGTGATGATATAAAACTTGGCAAAGTAAGCCCGATGATGGATTATAACTGGCAGCAAAGTAAGCCCGGTGATGTTTTGATAAAAAACCTGGCCCGGCGATATTTTGTGATGTTAAAACCTGGCGGTGGCGCAGATATTTGTGATGTTAAAACCTGGCGAGAGGTCCGCGATGTTTTGTGGCGATAAAACCTGGCTGGTCCAGTGATGTTTTGTGGAATAAATTGATGTCTGGCGAGAGTCCAGTGGAATAAATTGATGTCTGGCGAGAGTCCAGTGGAATGATAGACTGGCGTGTGTTCGGTGATGATTGTGATGTGGTATATAAGATAGGCGAACCCTAGTTGTGATTCAGGCATGATAAGCTAGCCCCTTGTTGTAGTATTGTAACTTAGGTTATCTACGAGGAAGTGATCTCATGGGACCGAGCATGGCTAGCGGTTGGGGAGGAAAGATCTCGTAGGGAGATTTTGGATCACACGTTAGGCTAATGGATAGTAATGAACTGGTTGACGTGAAAAATCTCTGTTTTACTTATTCGCATCATGATTATCTTGTTTGCTTGCTAGCTGTAATGTAAGAGGGGTGGTTGGGTTGGATTATTCTATTGGGTGATTTATCACTCACGGATACGTCTGTATCCTGGCAAATCGATTGCTTCGGCGATCAATTTGCTAGAGGGCGCAGGATTCAATGGAGGAGATTCAACGATGATGCAGTTCGACACGGAACGAATATCAGTAACGAGGATCGAGGATGCTTAGGATTCGTATCAAGATTAGAGTCAGCTCTGAAGTTGGTGTATTTTGATTCCGTAAATCTATCTTGAGATTGTATTAGCAAAATTTTTATTTTGGAAAATTATATGTATTTAGCAATACTTTCTTTAGAAATTATTTTATTTTGCACCCGAAAAGTCGGGGTGTTATAGGTTCGGCTCCCACATCCTGATTCTCTTCTGCATAGAACTGTTCGCCTTCGGAATTTTGTGTCTCTTCCTGATTTTGTGCCATCGAGGGATCCTCTCCATTGTATCCTGCGTACTCTAGCAAATTGATCGCCGAAGCAATCGATTTAGGATACAGACGATCCGTGAGTGATAAATCACCGAGTGTAGAATAATTCAACCCAACCACCTCTCTTACGCTACGACCTAGCAAGTTTGAGTAATAATGATGCGAAAAAAGTAAAAGCAGATTTTCGCATCAACCGAGCTTCTTACTATCCATTAGGCCTGATGTGTGATCTAAGATCTTCCCGTGTGAGATCTTTCCTCCCCAACCAGATTAGCCATGCTCGTCCCATGAGGTCACTTCCCTTTGCTATCGTAGATAACCTAAGTTACAATACTACAACAAAGGGATAGCTTATCATGCCTGAATCACAACTAGGGTTCGCCTATCTTATATACCACATCACAATAATCACTGTACACACGCCAGTCTATCAACTCATCGCTGGACACACGCCAGGACATCAATTTACCACTAAACATCACTGGACACACGTCAGATTTTATCGTCACAAAATATCATTTGGAACACTCGCCAAGTTTTATCAACGTAAAGCGATCCAACTGGACCAGCTTGATTTTATCAAGAAATATCATTTCGACTACCCGCCAGGGTTTTATCAACGAGAAAATATCGCGGGATCACCTCCAGGTTTTATCAAAATATCATCGGGCTTACTTTGCCAGGTTTTATCAAAATATCATCACAGACATCACTGGGCTTACTCGCGATCTTAAAATCATCTCCGGGCTTACTCTGCCGGTTTAAATCATCACAAACATCAGGGCTTACTCTGCCGGGTCTTAAATCATTTAGGAGCTTACTGCCGGTTCTAAATTATCACAAACATCACTGGGCTTACTCTGCCAGTCTTAAATCATTTCCGGGCTTACTCTGCCGGTTCTAAATCATCATCACAAATCTCATCAGATCTTAAATCACGCCTGCAGGCAACCTCTAAACAGGAATAAACTTCACAATTTATCCATTACTTAACATCGTCTACGTGGTTTCTATTTCGCATACCACCCCATGTCCCTAGGGTCCAATCTAACATTCAAATCAAGTATTAACACAATATCATTATCATAATAATTAAAAACGAATAATAGACAGGTCAAAACAATTATTAAACGATGCAATCACATAACTTTTTTATGACTGGGCCGTTGCCCTTAATCTCGTATGATCACAAAGTCATTAAGAATGTAAGAATTATTTAATTAAGATTTAAAAATAATTTTCTAGACTTTTGTTAATTATTTATAAGTAATTAGATTAATTAAATCCTAATTAAATGCATTAATTAGGTAAAAATATTAGAATAATTATCAAAATCCCAATAAGAGTTCTAACAGTCCTATATAATAAGTTAAAGTGCTAAAAGTTAGGTTTGGATGCTCACAGAATTATTTTAAATAAAAAGATTTAAGTTAATAGACAAAACAAGAATAAATAGACAATAATTAATTAAATAATTGAAAATATATTTATATTAGAAAAGTATCATTTTAGGACAGTAGGAAGTCTAAATAAAATTATTCGGAATTATTAATGTCTTTTATAATATTTTAAAGTATTTTTATCTAGAAACAACGCATAAATGATAATAAATAGTTAATTTAATAAATAAAATCTTATTTTAATAACATATCACCTTTGAACTGTCAGGAGTCTAAGAAAAATATTTTAGATGTTAAAAACATTTCTTGTAAGGTTGCAATTATTTTTCGTTTGTAACTTTAATTAAAAATAAAATAAATAGCTAATAATATTTAAAAAATACGAAATCAGCAAGTTATGATATTTAACATGTTGGAAATCTAGGAAAAATAGTTTGGGGATTTATAGAGTGGTTTATAAGGTCGCAATGATTTTTAGTTTACAAACTTTTACATAATAATGAATAAAACTTCTAATAAATAGTTAAATAAATAAAAAAAATATGAAATTAACAAGGTATGATCTTTGAAGTGTTAGAAACCTAGGAAAAATAGATCGGGCGTCAAAAACAATTTACGGGAAGGCGAAAAGTCGATTCGAACTAAAATAGTCCAAACCGCAAGGTTGGACCATGGTTGACCTTGCTGCCGCAAGGTTGGAAAAACTGGTTCAGGCGGCTGGCTGCCCCGAAGTTCGCGGCCGCAAGGTCGCGGGCTGGGTTCGTTTTTTTGATTTTTTTGGTATCGTTTCGATGCATGGGACTACGGGGGCCATTGGGTTATAAACATCAAATATACTTAGAGGAGGCTTCGGATCGAATTATAATACCTCGGTTCGGATTAAATTCGTTTTCGATCGAAAACTTGAATTTGGAGGAGACGACTTCAATTCCTTCAATCGGGGAACTTCGGGACCGAATTGGTTGATCCTCGGTGATCCTTGGGATTGTGGGAAGTACGTCAAACGATTAATTTGGATCTCGGACGAACGAAACCCGAAACCCACTTTTCTCTCTCTTTTTCTCTCTCTAAAATTCTATGGATTAAAACTCGGTTCTCTCGGGTTTTTCTCCTCTCTCTGGCTCCGTGGAAGGTGGTGGGATGATGTACGCGCCCTAGGGTCGGAGTGGTGTGTATATATAGGAGAATTCAAGGAGTTTCGAATTAAAACGAGTCCTAACGGTATTGGATTTCGGAACGAACGAATTACGCACGATTTTTGGGTCACGGAGGAGGTAGAGATTGAGTAGGAGAGTGAGGGAGAAGAGATACGTTTCATGCATGTAATTATATGTATGTATATAATGATAAAATAATTTTTAGAGATAATTAGATAGAATAACTTTTTTTTTTTTTTGTAATTATCTACTATTTACTTAATAATGAAATTAATATTATTACAACTAAATAATACTTTTTAATATTTTTGTTAGTTAAAATTTTCGGGTTATTACAACACTTATACGGTCACAAGTTAATTAATGTAACTTTTAAATAAATTTTAATCACCAAAATAAATCTAGGTTTTAATCGAATTATATTTTTTATAATTACTCCATTACTATAGACTATGTTGGTTAAAATAATAATTTCTTTATTTGAAAAAAAAAAATTGGGTTGAAATTCCGGGTCGTTACAGATTCGAACTTCACAACCTCGTAATCGTGAGAGATTTGTCGTACAATTCTTTCCCCCAAATCCTACTAAATCTAACAAAAACGAAATTGAGATTTAGATAATCTGAAACGACGTTCTAAATCATTGATTGAATTGGATATATATGTGACACAAGAATGATAGAACAAAAACAATTAATTAGCGTCATTCTTGCACAAATTTTCTATGGAGTTACCCGTTCTTTCTTCTGTCATCGAATGTACGAGGACGCTTTGATTTGTCCTTTTCTTTTACTTTGATGCTAAGAAGCCTGGTTTCCAAAAAAAAAAAGAAAAAACTTTTGGAAAAAAAATGTAATTTCAAGCTCAAAAATCATGTATTTACGCAAATAATTTTTCAACCAATATGGATCTTATTTGATAGATTTCATTAAGATAAAAAAAATTATTTTTATTTTCATTATATTTGATTTTAAAAATTGGAAAAAAGAACTTTAAAAAAAAGAACATTAACTGGCGCGGCTCCTTCTCCTACAAAAGGTACTCAAGAGATACTTTGATGCTTAAGTAGTCTCCTCTCATAGAAAAAGTACTTCTACTCAAAGAGTAGATCAGATTGGAAAGTACAACACACCTTTTTGAGGTTTTCATCTTTCTTACTATTATTATTAGTAAATAAATACTCTAAAGAGAGCTAGCCTACAAGCGCCTCGTGTTCTCGTAATGGCCTTGTGATTGTAGCGTCGTGCGTTATGTTGGCGACGGCCGACGTCAATGCCATGTCGGGCCGTCATGCGGCCCAGCTATGCCACGGTTGCCACCCTTAACATCCGCATAGCTATGATTCGATAAGATATGCGGGTGGGTGGGCCTAATGTGGTAAGTTTCGGCCCAATAGTCGCACGACCACGGTACGGCAGACAGACCTGTTTTGATATATTGCCCGTTCACAAAACCTCCATTGGGCTCCCATTTATTTTGCCTATGCATTATTTGGGTTAAATTAGGACTCTATTTGGTTGGACAAGCCCATGTGGTGGCTCGTTGCTCAATGCTCACCATTGTCATTTGTCTGAGCAAATTTTTATTTGCCAACAGTTTTCGAAAAACACTTTTTCCACCTATCTTTTGTGGAATTTATTTTATTTTTATTATTATGAAATAGGAAGTGATGACGGTTTTCATTTTGAAATGTGCTCTCTGGAAAACTATTTCCCGAAAACTACTAAAAAAAAAAATCCCTGATTGGTTTGAGTTGGTTCTTCTGGTTAGATTTTATTCCAATCTTCTCCTATGATATTCACGTATGGTGCAATTCTTTGCAGATGTCCGCAATTGAGTCTGACAACCGAAATACTAATTGGGCTGCGAAAAATTGTATTGTTTATTTTCCTTCACGGGTTATGAGATCACTATGAGAGGGCATCTTTGTATTTTATTTATTATTGCAAATAGTAAAAAAAAATACAAATATCTAAATTACAAGAAACATGATACTAAGGCTCTGTTTGGTAGGATGTAAACTGAAAATATTTTTCGTGTAAAATATTTAACATGAAAAAACAAGTTTTACAATTTATTTCTGGTTTTTTTTTTTTGTACAAATCTATAGGCAATAGTTCATTTAATTGGCCTAGTATGTGAGTAGATGATGTTTGGTGAGAGATGCTGGAAATTGGTGTGTAGAGAGAGAGAAGTGCAATGAACGAATGGGTAGACTGGATTTGAAAAACAACTTACCGGGTTTTTCAAGGTAAATCATTTTACGGCCAAGGGTATAAAAGATTTTCCCAAAAAAAATATTTTTCCGCAATTTCAATAGCCAAACACCGAAAAATATGTAAAACACTTTTGGCAAAAATATTTTACATCCAAACAAACAGAGTCTAAGTCTTTACAGTTAATTCATAAAGGAAACAAATATTCCCACCCCAGGGGAACATTTGATCAATCTTTGCTTGTGGTAAGGATTTTTATTTATTTTTCAAAATTTTTAATAGCTTCATTGACAGAGAAAACAAAAGCACACAAGATAATCATATAGGAGTACCATCCTTCCTTAATTAAAGAACTAGAAAGCCACAAACAAACCACAACTACATCTTCTAACCAAAGAATGAGCCACCTCATTCGCAGTCTTATTTACAAAAGAAAACTCACACGGATTAAAAACCCAAATAATTGTTGCAATGAGGCTGCATATATGACAAGTCCATTGATCTGATTCGTCATTGGATCGGCTCCACCACCGTCTTCCTTTGTTAGAGAACCATCACCACCACCAATCTGCACCGCTATTTTAGTGATGAAAGTGTACAAGAGTGACCAATTGAGCCAACTCGAGGTAGTTTATTATTATTTGATTATAATTTTGTAGATAATTAAGTTTCTTAAAGGAAAAGAAAATAACTGAAATCCACCATTTTCCCTTTATGAATCCGGCCCTCGACCAACTAAATAGCAATGCTACGTACACAAATTCATGTGCACAAATGTGTTTTGAACCGTCCGCGCGATACACGTTAACAATACTCATTATTTTATGAATCGATCCCACGTACATAAAAATTCGATACGTGAATCGATCCGCGCAACTTTCTCTAATCTAAACTAAAAACAGTAACAGCCTAAGAATTTGGAGTGGGGTTCTTGAAAGCAGAGTGGATGAGTTCCGTCAATTATCTTTTTTAGTATTGCCAGCTGGTTGGTTCACCTGCCCAACTGCAAAATTAAACGAATGCTCGAGCTTTGGTTTTCTTTTAGTTTTGCCAGCTGCAGCTCATGTACTAAGCCAACGAATGAACTTCCCCAATAATCACGACAAAGTGTTTCAAAGATTTCTTCTGTTATAAAGCTTTCATGCTCTCATCCTCACCTTCTTTTCTTTTTTTTCTTTTTTTAACTTTCAATTTAGCCTCTGTTTGTTTCGATGTAAGTTACACTGAAAAATATTTTTCATGTAAACGATTTGTTTACAAAAGACATAGCATTTCATTTGAATTTTCATTTTTCCGTGTTGGCATGATTGACATGACAGATTTTCCTCTAAGATTATATAATTGGGTTTTTTTTTTCTTCGTTTCTTGTGTAATTTTGCCACTTGTCAAGAGAAGTGTTGTTGTTTTGATGGATGGGTTGGTGCTGTGACGACAACATGGAAAGCACACCAGAGGAGTCAATATGCGTTAATGATCCGTTAGACTTCGGAAAATGACTTACTGGAATCTCAAGCTAGTGTAAGTCATTTTACCGCCTTTGATGGAAATCATTTTCCCTAAAAAAAAAAAAAATTACACAATTTTGTCTAACCAAACAACCAAAAATGAGTAAAAGATTTTCGTCAAAAAAGTTTTTATGTCCAAACAAAGGGGCCTTTAGGTATTTTTCCTTTCAGAAAGCAAAAAGCCATACTTTTACTTTGACTTTTCAATTGACTATAAATCAGTAGCCGAGAACCAATTTTGGACTTAAGTTTGGAGGTTAGGGCCTATGACTCCTATGGGATATCGAGATCGTGAGTACTAGCATTATTATTATTATTATTTTTTGATGATTCGTTCAATGGACTAACTAACTTAGCAAATTAATCTTATCGTCCAATAGCAAGGAACTTAATTAAATTTAGGACAAAACTCCGTATAAATTGGTCTAACATAGAAATTGGTAGTACGCGAATGAAAATCGGAGCATGAGTTCGAGCAAATATAAAGTAGCTGCAGCCAGCATGCATGGTTATTATTTCATTACTTCCGCTGCCTTGACATAATAATTTTCTAGACCTACACTCCGTAAAAGCTTGTCCAATGATAACCTTTTTTTTTGGATTGAAATAATGATGTGTTTGGCCTGCATTATTAAATGGGGCAGTAGTTGTTTACCTTGCTGTCAAATTTAGTGCCCAGAATTTTTGTTATAGTTACGTCAATGGAGGTTTCTTGTCCAACGTTTCTATCGAACTGCATTTATTATAAAAATGAATGGTATAAGTATCACCGGAAAATAAGCTTTGAAATAAATGTATCTAAATGATTAGGTCATCATTATTGAATAAATTAACTTATATTTACGCTGTAGTACTGAGCAATCCACAAATTTCACCATTAAGGTCATGAGCCCGGCGATGATCAAATCTTGGTGGAGCGTGGGCTCGTCACGGTAGTTCGTCAACCCCATAACAAGGACTCTTGTGTTCACTGCAAATCCCAAGGAATCAATGGCGGAGCCAAGATTTTGATCTTGGGAGGTCGGTTTAAAGGACATATATTTTTTTATCGAAACGTATACTTATTATATCATAAGATTTTTGTTTTTCAATTCATTATATTTGCACATTGAAATGATTCTTTAGACTACTTCTAATGTCACATGGTTATTTTTTATTTATGAAAAAAATTGATAAATGAGAATGTAAAACAATTGATTTTTTATCAAATCAAACCAAAATTATTAAGATTATAAGTAGCTATACACGGATGATTATCAATAGTATTCAAAATCAGGTATATATATACAAAATAAAAATTTTAAAACTCGAATGCTCGGGGAGGCCAAGGGCCCCCGGACCCCAACATAATTCCGCTCCTGCAAGGAATTAACCCGATTGTCAAAACCTGAAACGTAGAAACTTGTTATTTTCTGAGAGTATCGACCTCCATCAGAGAGCCATATATTTTGGGATTCAAAGCCATATTATGGCTTGAAGACCAAAAGGCCACTTCCTTGGCCTAATTTGGCCATGAAAATGGCTCTCGGAATGGCCATGAAAAACTCGGGCAGGGGATGCTGCATGCTCGGCAACATCCTACAAAGCAAAGCTGAGCGGCCGATCAGGTCGTTCATTTCGGCACCGTCGGTTTGGATTAGATATGAGCGCATACAAATTTAAACCATTCATCTCTCGGTTAAGATCCGAGTTGTCGAGATGAACGGCCGAATCGACTGCTCTGCACACGTTTTGCAGGGCGCTGCTTGACAGCATCCAAATTTCCATCCCCTTCTCAATTATGAGTCAGGCCCTAATTGTGTTGTCAATTTACCGAAGTGACTCAAGAAATTCAAACTCCTGTCGCACCCAACATGCACGCCTCAACGCACCACACCACAGATCGAAGCACAGAGAAAAAGCATGAAAAGTTCACACTTTATCAATCATGGCAAGCACCAGCACCGCCAATGATCATATCTCCACGCCTTCACGCCTCCCCTCCTCCTTATCATTGATCCAGTTAAAAGTGCCACTAGAAAATTCAACCCCCGTCATAAAAAAAAGCATTCAACCCCAAAAGCAAAACTACTCCTACTTCAAATCACATTATTTAGGATCAAATAACTAACCACTTAATATAAATATGTCGGGGTTCGGATTTGGATCAGTTGGTTCGGGCTCCGCTCCTGGCTCCTTCCTTACAGCTCCGTGCGTCCTCCGACGATCAAGTCAGATCTAGGGAGAGAGGTTTAGATATCGGGTTAAGGAGAAACGACATCCTCCCTAACGACTGTTTGGCCGTGACGGGAAGAGCGTCGACGGCTTCGGGAAGGAGATAGGCCTCGGGAAGAATATAGACATTGGGAAGAACACGAACAGTGCAATGAACAGTGTTATTTCATGCTTCAAATGACCAAACCGGCATTTTCCACCAATTGTCAGGATCCCGATCGTGAGAGGATTCCGGTTCCTTGCTCCGCGCCTCTGCCGCTGGACCTGCAAGAAGCCACTAGGGCTTGGACAGCCCAGTAACCCTCCGATGATCAAGATAAATCTCAGGGAAGGAAGTGTAGATCTAAGGTTAGGGAAGAATGGCATACCTCTTTAGGTTAGAGTCCCTTTGTATTTATAGATATTGGTTTGCTTGGCCTCCAAACTAGCGCGTGGAGGCCACGCTCGGGTAACCGCCTCGAGTGACGTCATAGATGACCCTCCAGAAAAGGCAGTTACGGAGCACATGGCCAGGTCAGCCCTTCGCGAGGATTCTTTTCGATGCTGTGTCTCATCAGACGCAGGAGGCTTGGTCGGGAGCCCTCGGTGGTATGTCTTCGAGGTCGGTACGGAGCCCTTGGTGGTATGTCTCCGAGGTCGGTATGGAGTCCTCAGGTGCCCTCAGTAATATGTCTCCGGGGTCGATACGGACCCCACGGTGCTATCTCTCCGGGGTCGGTACGGAGCCGTCGATAATATAGCTTGGGGGGTCGATACGGAGCCCCATTTATCCGGACCATTACAAAATATATGAGGACTATTATTTTGAGTCGGAACTGAGAATTTTACATGGTATTAAAGCTTAGCTCATTCTGTTCCGCATTATAGGGATAAATGGAGTAATTCACATTTTTTCTTAAGAAGTCATTCATTCATCATCAGTTTATCGGGCAACACAGATTTCAGAAAAGATACAAGAAAGAACCAGAGCTACCTAAACTTCGATCTCAGGCACCCACTGCCGAAGCAGGCCCGGCGAAATCGGCGGTACTTAAGAACCAATCTAGGTCCAGATAACAGAGGATCAAAAGATCCATAGCTCAAACCCTAAAAACTAAGTACCGCTGAATACTGCAGGCAAATAAAAACAATAACAATTACAAGCAAACTGCTCCAAGACCAGCCTTCTTCCAGTCGAACTGTTGCACAACCAAACCAACACCCTTGGACCACCACCAACCCTTGCTACACCACCGAACTACCATCAGCCCCAAACAAACACCAAAAAACCACCATCAACGGACCATTCCTCAATAGGCACTGGATTATTCGCCCACCACCCACCGGATCTGAGGGAGACCCAGACCAGAAACCCACCGGATCTGAGGGAAACCCGGACCGGTAACACAACCAGACAAGTCGGGAGACCCGGATAAATCGGTAAAAGAAACAGAAAAAAAGAAAGAAAAAACTACTCTACCCACCTAACTTTGGGTCCTCACCGTTATTCGCAACCCACCACCTATGCCTTCTGAATTGTCAGGCCCGCCACCAGATCTTGAGGTCGAGGGGAGCCCGGACCAAACCAGATTCACAAGCCGCCGGCCAGAGTCAGGAAGCGAATTTAGCAACATTCGAACCAAAACCAAAATCGGAGGAAAGTCGCCAACCCAGAGAAGAGAGGGGGAGAGAAAAGAGGGGGAGGAGGGGAAAGGGGAGGTGGAGCTCCGGGGGGAGGGGAGAGAGGAGGTAGCGGCCCCCTCCCCCGGAGAAACCAGATCTAACAACCGAGGCAATTGGCCCAAAAGTTGTGTAGATGTACTCCGTATAATATTAGACCTAACAACCGAGGCAATTGGCCCAAAAGTTGTGTAGATGTACTTAGATGCAGTGAGGCTTTGAGTTCAACTCCTATATATAGAAAGAATGTTGATACGCATGCTAAATCTAACAAAAGACGTTACACAAAAACGGCTATATCTCACGGACCTAAAAACGATTGCATGTGAGAGAAATGTTAGATACATAACTCCAATGTTAGTTCAGTCTGAAACGAGTGACCCGTTAATATAATACGAGAATCATATCATCCTTCATAGTCTATTACTAGTACTAATTTTCAAGATTGAAGTTAAAGTACTTCTCCACTTTATACAACGTTACACTCGGCACTCACAAAGTCATTAGTCTTACCAAGTCCTTAGATTCCCAGAGGAAATTAAACAAATGAAATCAATCAGTTTAAACTAGCTACTAGTAAAAAAAAAAACAGCACTAAAGTTCTAAATGCATAGTAAAAACAAAAAGCTGAAAACAACAAGAAGCATATGCTTTGCTTTGCAGTGCTCGATCCGATCGTCAATCCATGCTTTCAATCTGGGGCGCCGGCGTTCGAAAGCTCCTTTAACCATTCAAACGTCCGATGACGCGACACCGTTTGCTTTTTCTCCTTCTTCGTCTTCCCTTTCTCCTTTTGATCTTCCTCTTCTTCGACAATAACCACCCGTAACGGCATCGTTGTTTCGACCGCATCCGCCGAGCACTTGCAACCGCCGCCACCGAAAAACCCACCGCCAATATTGTTGCCGAAAAACCTCTGCTTGTTTTTCTTCTTCTGCTCCTCACCACAACTGTTACTGCTGTTGCTGCTGCTATTGCTATTCCGGCTACCAAAACCACTCTTGTTACCGTTTCTACTTCCACTCCTGTTTTTCAGGCCTTGCAATTCAATCTCCGGAGTATGAACCAAACCCACGCGGAAAAAGCTCCATATGTGAGATTTCGGGACCCGGTTGCTGGAGTACCGGGAGCTGGGTATCCTGATCTGGGGCGACGGACTCGGGTGGGAGTGGAACTGGTTGAGGACTTTATGCTTGTGATTTGTCGTTGTTGTGGTGGAGCTGCCGCTGCTGGACGAACGGAGACTCCTAACACTGCTACTTCTACTATTAGTAACGCTGTTGAGCGCCGTTAATGAGTGGAAACGGTCCATGGACTCCGACCGCGAGATGCACTGGCTAGGGGTCCGGCTGAAGGCGGCGCCTTCAGACGATACAGAGTGGCGAAGTGGGATAATTTGGCCTCGGAAAAAAACATCGTCCGCAGCGCACATTTGTGGTTGTGTTAAAACAGAGCCAATCAACGACTTAAAATCGAAATCCTCTTCTGGTTTGATTGGTCGAGCTTCTTCTTCTTCTTGTTTTGTTGGTTGATGGTTTTGTTGGTTGTTGATGGGGAGATCACACAGTGACAGTGCTTCTTCTTCTTCTTCTTCTTCTTCTTCTTCTTCTCCTTCTTCTTCGATTTCATCTTGTTCCATTTCGGTCGGTCTGGGATGTGCCCATTTTGCATCGGGAGAGTTTGTAGCCATAGCTCCACTTTGTGAGCAGAGGTGAATTGGACGGTGGTTTATATAGAGGGAAGATAGAGGAAATTTGAATATGATGAAAGATAAAGGAAGAGAGACTAGTGGATAAAAAGAAGTAAAAGGGTCTAACTGGAATGATTAAAATAGAAGGGAAAATTGTGGGAGGAGTCAGTGCAGGCTACCCAAAAACTATTCGGCTATTCACGTTCTACCAATATGGTGGTGATATATTATATAGTATCGAAAATGTGATATTCCGACATGGTTACCAAAACATTGGTGGTGTGCAAATTTAGTTGTGTCTGAAGTCGTCTAAGGTTACAAAAAGAGAACAAAAATTAGAGCCGTAGAAGCCTGGTAATGGCACCTCGATATTGTAAATTTGAAGCACTTCCAAAACACAAAATCATCAATCGTATAGGGACACAACTTTAACTTTCATCCTTAATCAAAAAGTTGTTTTTGGAAACAGACCAAACTTTTTTTTTTCCCAATGCTAAAGTGGAAATTCGCAAAACCATGCAAAACGGGGTCAATAAGCGTGGCCACCGAAGCTTGCACTAGATCTTTTTATGTCTGGACAAGGATTGGGATTCGATGGGAATTTAAAGTTAATTTTTTTTTTTTAATCGAGGAACAACTCTGTAGCCGAGCCACTATTGGATTCGACTGCGCAATCCAAACCTCGGGGGAGACTAGCATAGCAACCCACCGCCATGGCCCCCCACTTAAACATGGTTTACCTCCAGGGAGAATCGAACTCTGCTATATTGCAAACACAGGTTCGACCTTACTATGTTGACAACCCATGGGTGGGTATTTAAGGTTAAAGTTGGGTGCATTATGTTATAGATATGGAGGTGGTGGGTCTGATCTGATGGCTACAGAGGGAATTCTGTGATGTTATGGCGTTGGGGATATTGAATGTTATGTCATGGATAGCTTGTGACTTGAGAGTGACTAAAGGATCAATTGCAACCTTTTACTTTCTTTTCTTTATAGTACTCCATCAGCTAAGAACACCTCAAAAGCAAGCTTTATTTTTCGTATTTTTTGTTTTCATATTTCTCTCGTGAAGAAATTTTAATCCTCCAATCATACTTGATTAGGGTTCTTCGAAACAAAGAACCGCTTCTGATTGTTCACTTTAAAGTAATTATCATCGTCTTATCTAAAAACTTAAGTAAGAGAGATAAATCTTATTACTTATATCCCAATAGAATGAAAGATATATAGTTTATATACTCCAGTATTCAATTTTTTTGAACACAAATATGCGTGGAAAGGTATTCAAAATGAGACCAATGATTAACATATATATTTAGGCAATATATCAAATTGAAACTTCAATTTTTGGAGAGAAATGATGAGCATTTGAAGAGCAAGAGTATAAATGGAATTATGGTTGGAGTGTCTGTGAACAGTGATATAATTTGGTCGGTATACATATCATTTTCGCTCTAGAGTGCTGCTATACGTACAAACTAAATATATACCGAAATCGTACCGTCGGCGCCGGCCGGCCGATCCGAGCCGTCCAAAAATTCTAAAAAAAACAACCGAGGGAAGCCTAATAATGGCACCCCGATATTTTATAAACTTAAAGCTCCACCAAAACACAAAATCGTATAGGGACAACTTTAACTTTCATCCTTAATCCAAATAGATGAAATGGTGATACGGTCAACATAGCATTGCTTGCCGGCCACTCTCAATGACTCCCTCCGTCGTGTCCATTACGGTTCTACGTGACATTTTCAATTGCTTGTATCTCTCAACGTATATTGTTAAAAATATATAATATGGATCTTATTTGATAGATCTCAATTTTTTCTATAAGACAATGATTTTGAAAACATAAAACATAATATATTTTGAGAGATATAAGCCATTAAAAATGCACGCAGAACCATAGTGTACACTTAAATTAGAATGGAGGGAGTATATTTTTTGAATAAATCATTTTCTGAGTAAACTCATCATATCCTAAAAATATTGGGATCCCCTACTTTATTTGGAAGGACAAGTTTTTTTTTTTTTAATCGTTTAACTGTTGTCGTAGGCCCAATTTGCATATTTCTGCGATTTTAAATTTTGAATCCTTTATTTTGTGCGTCTAATATGAAAAAACATCTCTATTATAAAATAAAAGGATGTGGGGACAAATTGTTAGAACAGCTTAGATTCATTTGATCCAAAGACTGTAATGCATCATCTCACTTCCCAATTAAGTGCCCATAATTTTCACCAAAATCACATAACTGTCATCCCCTTCTAACTGGGATGCGTAGTGTCGTAGGCACAGATTAACACTAGTATATAGATAACAATTACTTTGATGGGATATAAAAATAATATGATTGGATGACAATAGCTCTAACAATTAGTACTATTGACCATTGTGGCGAATTTGTACAAACAAAAGTGACTGCTTTCAGGATTTTGGAAACATGGGTCATTCTTAAGCATAAATTATCTTATCAATTATAAATAAATAAATTAATAGTAATGACAATTAATAATCTAAGTTGACAAAGAACAAATCAAAAGGTCAACAAGTATTTCAACTAAAAAAATTAAAGATATCTTAAGGTATGTACTAATAACCTCTCTTTTTTACCTCCCAAAATCCAGAGTCATTTTGTTGGGAATAATCTTCTTTTCGGTTTACCAAAAAAATAAAAAAAAAACCTTTAGAACTTCTACAATTGCATTCGGCGGGGTTTTGCCACGTGGTGCCCAACTCCTCTTAACATCACACATTTTCAGGGGGTTCACACACTTAGCGGTGGACTCCACAAAAATATTTAGTGTTTAGGAATTTTAATAAAACACTACGTGGCGGTGCCCCAAGATCACTAAGTAATTTTTATACAACGTGTGAGGTGGGTTCCAAATGAGGAAATAATCTAATGTGTTGTGGTCATCAAATTATAATGGGTGATGTTTTAAGTTTTAACTTTTATGGAGGATAGGGTGGGTTTCAAATGAAGAAATAATCTAGTGTGGCGGCATCATCATACTATAATGAAATTATTTATTAATTTGAAAAAAATAGTACAATAATATTAGTTTTTTTTTCCCTTCCGTGGGTCGCCCAACCCCGCTACTATGCATCGTGAATGCCAATAATCAAAATCCCCAGTTTTTTTTATTTATTTATGAATAAGGTCCCATTCTGCTAAATTTCTTATTTTTAAAGTAATTATTTTTCATTTTACGAGACAGATTATTCTATCACAATACATCAACTTTTTTACACAACACATCATTTTTAATTTAAAAAATAAATACTTATTTTCTTTAACAGAAGAGACCTAATTTGATATGAGTCCTGCTACGAGCGGGGACAGTTTGCAGGGATCCGTGCAGAGACAATCGCATTTAGCCTTATTTCGGGTCCCAAAAAATTCTAGAAAAATATTCATAAATTTTTGAATATTATTTTATGGGGCCATGTAAAAAATCAGCTCCTGCGGATATTGGTAAGTATTACTTTTGGATTCGTAGAGACAAACTGCTCAGTTTGCCTCTACGAATCCAAAAATAATACTTACCGATATCCGCATGAGCTGATTTTTTACATAGCCCCATAAAATAATATTCAAAAATTTATGGATATTTTTCTAGATTTTTTGGGAACCCAAAATAAGACCAAATACGATTGTCTCTGCACGAATCCCTGCAAAGTGTCCATGCGATTAGTTTTTTTGATTTGATATCTTTTCAGTGAATCATAGAAAATCGATTGTTCATGGTACAGACGGGGGAAGATTGGGCCCATGCATGGCCGCCCAACTATGTGAAGTAAAGGTAAGTCTTATACAGGGCCTGTCAAATACGAGTATAGTTGGGCTTGAACCAAAATATCTAGGGTTTTAGAGGCCGGCCCTTTTTTTTCGTTTTGATTTTAAAATAGTTCTTTATATATTATTTTTATTCAAATTTTTAAAAATAATCTTTGACCCATATTAATTCGGACAAAAATATTTTTCACTTTGAGAACTTCATATGAGAACTGGGCTACACATAGTTTACATAGTCTCACCACACACTAAAATACATAATTCATATAGTCTCAATATACACAGTTCACATCATTCATTACAAGTTCACATAACCGAAAATACACAGCTTACATAATCTCACCATACACTAAAATATACAATTCGCATAGACCCTACACACAATTCACATAGCCCCCAACACACAATTCACATAGCCCCCCAAACATAGTTCGCAAAAATCGCCACACAATTCACATAGTCTAAATACACAATAAAATGCATTAAAAAAAAAAAGGTGTATCAAAACAGGTATACAAAGACGAAGAAGAAGATGGATCTAACCTTCAAAGAGAAGAGAAAAATATAATTGAACTTACAGGTGTAGAGCTATCGGCAAATATATTATTATATTAAGGTCCCGCTGTGTTAAAATTCTTATTTTATAAATACTTATTTTAATTAGTAAAACACACCCTAAGAATGTCAGAAAGCACGATATCAATACATAAATTAGAATTATACCACCATAATAGAAATTGTAGCCAACAAAAATTCCATGACTATCAATAAACCAGTTATCGGATTTCCCAATTATTTGCTTTCCAAATAACAACTACAGTATAAGAAAAGAAACACAGCCCTGTCCGGAGAGAATTACACCGAGGAAGAAAAACACAATCTTTCTCTAGTTTTTCATGTTTCTTCTTTCTCAGTGAACAATGTCAGGCCCCAATATTTGCTGAAAATTAAAGAAAACAGCTTCAAAAACATTTAATTATGCCCCTTCGAGCAAGCAAAGCACCAAACAGCGTCCCCTTTCTTTATCCCAGTTCAACTCCAACTAATCGCAATCGGACTTCTAACCACATGCTTTCCATCAGACCATGCGATGCTCCCGTAGCTGAACGAATTTGATGGCATCGCAGGAGCAGTAAACGCCACCGTATAAGACTTCACTTCATTCAACTTGCTGAAACTCAACGTATCTGGCTCAACCAAAACCCCAACTGACGTACTTCCCGAAAGAGTAATCGACACATTGTACGTCGCCGCTGGCCCGACATTCGTAAGTTTTCTTGCGTATTGCACCACCGACATATTGCTCGCACTCTGGAGAGGTACAGCAAAGGAAGGGTAGTTGAAATTAGTAAGACTGTAATCCATTTTGGGGTCACACTCGAAGCTCTTCCTGGCGAGTATCTGAATTTGCTGCGGAGTGTAGTTTAAGGCGCATAGAAAACCCAAGTAATCATCGACGCCCAAATCGTAGATGAGTCCAGGGTTGAGTGCTTTTACGGGGTCCACTTGTCCAGAGCCGTAAGCAAACGACGTAGACGGCTTTCCAGTGTCACTA
Organism: Rhododendron molle; assembly: GCA_025413875.1. Classification (NCBI taxonomy): domain Eukaryota; kingdom Viridiplantae; phylum Streptophyta; class Magnoliopsida; order Ericales; family Ericaceae; genus Rhododendron; species Rhododendron molle. The sequence continues at coordinate 11,823,589 of CM046395.1, read as the reverse complement.
TCCAGTAATGGTTGACTATCGTTATACACGGCATACGCAGTGGTCATTAGGGCCGAGCGTATTGCGGCGGGGCTCCAGTCCGGGTGCGCCCCCTGGAGCAAGGCAGAAAGGCAGCTGACATGTGGGCACGCCATAGAAGTTCCAGAGATGATGTTGAACTCCACACGCCTATTGTCTTCTGGTAATCCGGTAGGAGACGCAGCACCCGACCAAGCCGCCAGGATGTTGACACCGGGAGCAAGAACGTCGGGCTTGAGAACTTCCGGTGTGATTGGGTTTGGCCCCCTCGAACTGAACGCCGCAACTACGGGCGACGGTTCGATCCCTACCTTAGTTCCCTCAAAACGAATGGTGGCTGTTGGATTCGGATTGGAAGATAGGTAGCTCTTGATTTTGTCTCCGGATATTTCACCCACCGCCGTGGCCGGCAGTAGATGGGCGTCCGCTATCAGCTCCTCGCCGTTTGCCGCCAAGTTGGCCAAAACCATCCCGGCCCCACCGGCTTCTTTAACAACGAGCCCTTTCTCTGCCCGAGGACTCACCCCACGATCACACAACACGATTTTACCTTTCACTTTTTCAGGTATCAACGTACCCGGGAAACAAAGATTCCCGTTCACCGAATTACTCGCATTTGCAGCGTAAATAAAGGGTAGCAACTTCTTTGGCAACGAGGCACCTTTGTAAAGTGACACACCCAGGAATTCCTTTCCATTTCCGAGCTTAATGTACGCCGGAAAATCACGGTCCAAGGTGCCGGCGGCAACGGTGGTAATCCACGGCGCGACGTTGAAGACAGTAGATGGACCGGGACCCGCGTTACCGCCAGCGCAGGAGACAAAAATGCCTTTCTCCATCGCCGCGAAAGCCCCGATTGCGATTGTGTCCGAGAAATAGTCCGTCGCCTCGCCGCCGAGAGACAATGAGAGGACGTTGACCTGGTCGTCGATGGCCTGGTCCATCGCCGCCAATATGTCCGAGCCGAAGCAGCCGCCGAGCCAGCACACCTTGTACATGGCTAACCTAGCACGCGAGGCCATCCCCCGCGCTGTTCCGGAGGCATAACCGTACAGACTGGAACGCTTGACCGACGAGCCGCCGGCCGTGGATGATGTGTGGGTACCGTGACCGTCGTCGTCGCGAGGTGATTTTGATTCTATTGACGTGTTGATTGGGCCATTTGCGGCCTCGTAGCCTTTTAAATAATACCTAATAAAAGTGACAAGTGCTCGTTATCAACTATGCTACTATCGCACATAATTACACACACAATCACATGAATTCTCTTATATCAAACATGAGACCCACACACACTACACAAATATTGAATGTGTGAGCCTCATATTTGATGTGAGAGAATTTGTGTAATTGTATGTTGTTAGAAAATTATTGCGTTGTTATTAGAACTCGAGAAGCTTTCCCATAATCCTTTTTTTTTTTTGGATTACACCTCCTTCGGTTAAGGGGGTGTTTCCGGTAATGAAAAAATTATAGATTTTTATTTGTGGTTGAGAAGTTATTAAGTGTTTCCGGTAGTTAATAAATTGTTGATAAATGTCAAGTTGTTTCCAGTAGTGAATAATTTGTTGATGGGTTTGTGAGTAAAATTATTGTAGCAAAAAAAGTTTTTGTTAACAGCCTTTTTTGTTAATGAAAACCAAATAGTAAAATGCTTAAAACTTTTTTATTAGTGGAAACGACATGGTTAAATGCATTAACTTTTTAGTGTTTTTCGTTGGTAGAAGCACCCCCTAAATAAGCCAAGTGGTTTTTTTGGGTTTTTATTCTTTTTTTTTTTTTGCATTTATTTGTTTTGTATCAAACTTTTGTGAATTATTGTTTCGTCAATGAAAGGAATTGAAAAAGTAAAAAATTATGATTGAAACACATAATTTTTTGAATAAAGACACAAATAACTCAAAAAGAGAGATTTATTGGCTTATTTTCGTCTTCATTCAAAAAATTATAATTTTCGATCATAATTTTTTACTTTTTCGATTCATCTTTTCGAGATGAATCAATAATCCACAAAAATTTAAAACAAAACTAATAAATTATTTTTTTCAATAAAGACAAAAAACCTTGACTTATTAGCCGAAGGAGGCGTAATTCGGAAAAAAAAAAAAATCGATTTTGCTTAGATAAAAAAACTGAGACAATTAATTTGGATTAAAAATTTGATTTTCTACAATACCTTGCTCCAATTAGCTTTCGATTACAGTTGGAGGAATTGAAATTAGTTCCGGACTCGCACTCCCCTTTCCAGCTTTTTGGAACGGGCCCCATTCCACTGTCGTGGAAGCTCTTGCTCTCAGGCCAAACACCGGTATCCAACATTCCAATAACAAGTTCACTCACAGAGTGTAACCCGGGGAACAACTCGACGCTCTCGTAAAGGCCGAGGAACTGAGGCGTCCGAGTCGTTTGAAGCTGGTACCTCGTTTCCTCCAACACTGAGAGAACCCCTGGTTGTTCTTTGATTGATTCGGCTTCGTCTGGTGTCAGCCTCGTGGAGAATCCATGCACCACGTTGTTGTACTTGTAGTGCATCTCGGCTGAGTCGGACACCGATTTGAGCGACGAGTGGTACCATTCAGCGTGCTCGTTGAAACTCGCCGGTATTTGAGATTTCTCCATATGGATTATATAAGTTTTCTTCTGTGGATTGTTGTTCCGTCTTTCTGCGACGGACATGTGGCTGCAGAAAGACATAACGACTACTAGTGGGAAAAGAAAATTCATCAATGTCGATGATTTCTTCCCCATATTTCCTGTTCTTGACCTAGAATGCAAAATTGGAATGGTTGATATTAAAGACTTGGGTTCTATGCTGTTAATATATAGAGAAACACAACAGCTTTCAGAGGTTGGAGGAAACAGTCGACATGGGATCGGGCCGAATGGCCTGAGATTTTTCGGCCGGCCTGAGATCGTCAAGATTCTCAAATGACGAAGTCGTTTGTATGTTCGCTAAAAAAATCAATTAAAAACAACGTAAAGATAATGTCTGACAATATATTAGCATAAGAATTCCAAAGCATAGACTATGGGAAATGATACTTCCTTCGTCCTAATTTATTTGTCCGCTTTTTGACTTTGTAGGGTCCTGTTTTGCGCAAGGTAGCTGACGTGTGAATCTACGCGAGCTGGAGAGGTGCGATTGGTCGATTGTCAAAGGAAATGAGGGGAAAGGGGAAAGATCTGGTGAGGTGGAGGAAGAGGACACGGGAGCAGAAAGGACAAAGGCAGCGTGCCACTGACAGTTCTCCCCAGATGGATCGCGCGACACGAGTCTGAGAAGAATGTTCTTCTTTCTCGGACCAGTATCCCTTAATCTTTTCTCTGAGAATAGTCAGCTTCTGTCTCTATCCGTACAGATGTCCCCTGTTTTTTTTTTTGTAAAAGGGAAGTGTCGGTGCGTATTTATAGGCCTCTGGGCCTGGGGGGGTCCCCCGGATGGCTCAGCCTAGCTTTGACACGTGCCCTTCCTGCTCCCGAGGTCGCGAGGTGACATCAGCGCGCGCGCGCCTAGTGCGCGGGTAGCGCGCGCCACCCCGCGACGGACCCTCCTCTTCCTTAGCCACCAAACCACTATATCTCCCTCAATTCCCGTTGGAGCAAGGTCGCGACCTGCAACGATCGTATCTCTTCCGGGCCCATTGGTCCTGCCTTTGACCGGGGCGCGTTCTGCTATCGAAGCAATCTGTGGGTATCTCGGTCCTCCTCGCGCTCAAGGACCTCTCGAGAGTCCGCGCGGACCGCCCTTTCTTCGCGATGTCTCTCGCCTCCTGCTCGTCTGTGCGAGTGGGCATCTGTTTGCTTGTTGGACCCGCGCGCAGTAGGCGTACGCGCGCTACCCCCTCGCGCGCGGCAGGCGTGTGTGCCTCGCGCGCGCAGGGCCTGTCGCCGCAGTGGTTACCTACTTGTTGCTCCCGAGTTGCTTCCACGCGTCGCGTCACAAGAGGCTAGCCAAAGTCTTGTAGCTGGTCAACGGCTAATTTATTTTGACCGTCTCTACAATTGCCTCCCGCGCGCGTATGATGGGAACACCGTGCGCGCGCGCGACTGCTCCTTCGTCAGGGCTCCTTCTCTAAGTATACATGACATCTCGGAATTCCGTAGGCGTCCCGCGCGGACAGGTCATGGTGACGCGTGGCGCCTCAAAACAGTTCGCGCGAAGGGTCGCGCCTGGTGGCGGTTCGCGCGCAAGGGTCGCGCCTGGTGACGGTTCGCGCGGAAAGGTTGTGACGTTTCGAGCACACCGCGACTACTTCATCATTACCGTTACACCAGTTACGAGAACAGTTGGAGACACTGGTGACCCTTCGTGTACGGGAGTGATGGCAGGCTTTAATGGAGGGGTTTCTCTCCTCCTATAAAAGGGACCCTTAGCCTTTGCCACTCCTCCTCCCACTTGCTACTTCAACCAGACAACACCCATTCTCCATTTCTCACGCAACACCAGCCCACCATCTCCCTCGTCACCTACAGCTCTTCTTCTCCTCTATCTTCATTAGCACCCACCACTGTCATGGTGCGCGACGACACCGGCGAGGGCAGCGGCCGTGCAATGGATGGCGATTCCGTTCCGCCATCAGACCAGTGGCGCCGGGCGCCGTACCTCAGGACTGTCGGCGACCCATTTTGGACCGCCGTGGGAGAGTTTCAGCCCACGGGTGCCGCGCCGAGCGACCCTGTTCTCATCTCGGCAGAAGCTTCCGTTGAGGGCGCAGATCTGGTGCCTCCGTCCTCTGTGCTCAGACTTCGAGTGGAACGGGGAGATTTTCCCCACTCGGAGACCCGCTTCAACGTCGGGTGCAGTCCTCCCGCCGACTGGGCGGCGTGGGTGAATGATGTCCTGTCCGCTCCCGTATACCGTGATGTGCTGCAGAGGGCGCTGGTCTTGGACGCCGTGCAGATATCCCGTGACGACTCTTCCCCGCAACGACCGCAGCAACGGGAATCTGGAAATGGCGGCCGCGCGATGGAGCACAGACACCCATACGTTCGTGTGGGCATGGGGAGAATCTGCCCCCATTCTGGAGGATACTTTCGCACTGATGCGCCTGCATCCGCGCGGTGGATCTCAACAGTCTATCCCCAGAGGAGGCCGCCGCCGTACAGGGCCTGCGCGCGGCCTTCACCGAGGCCAAGAAGGCGGGGTCTCGATTCAAACCGGACGGGACGCGCAGGGACCCACCTAATCCGCGCAAGGCCTCGTGGAGGAATTGGTTGCGGATATTCTTCAAGGATTTTCAGCCTCCTGGGTTTGTTTTAGCGGGACGCGAACCAGAGTTTGTTGCCGGGATACACTACCGCCAGCCCCTGTACCTGGCGGGCTTTTTGGTATATTTCCTTTCAAATTTCGTTCTCCCAGACTTTCCTTCGGAGAGTGTCAGCCCCTTCGTCTTTCCGCTAGCAGCCTGTCTCGCGCAGGGCGAGGCCGTAGCGCTGGGGCCGCTCTTTCTTGGTTGCTTGTACAATCACCTGGACCGCGTGCATGCGGATATGGAACGGTCGGTGGGCCGCTACGACATGATCTCGATGATCCATTCCAGCTTCCTCCTGGCTTTCTTCTATGAGCATTTCCCCGCCGTAGCGCCTGTCCCATCAGCCCCACCACAGGGCCGGCGACGCTTTTGGATTGAGAGGTGGTCCGGCACCACCTCGCGCGCGTACTTCAGCAACTATTGTGACGAAACGGGGTACTTCGTCTCGCGCCCCTACGCGATCACCCCAGCGGGGACAATGGATAATGACGAGTTCTTTCTCCCAATGAGCGTGCCGCTAGCAGCCGCGGGGCTCGCGGAGGACCTCGCGCGGGCGGTGATCAATGCCTACTACATGTCTCTCCCAGGTTGGCTGCCGGTTTTGTCGGCGGAGGGGTCGCGGTCAGTTGTATACCGCGCGGACCGGATAGCCAGGCAGTTTGGTTATGACCAGCCCTCCACCAGCACGGCTCCCCCGTTCCAGGGCTTCGTCGAAAGCCAGCATCGCTTCCTTCCAGTCAACCTCGGGAGTTTGATCGCCGGCCGTGAGGACACCTTCCTGCCCGACTACGACCGCTCCGGCGCCTTCACCACCGGCTTCTACCTGTCATGGCGGAGGAACTTAGATTCCTTCGTCCAATTCGTTCAAGGGACCGCACCCACGCCTCAACCATCCACCGTGCAGATGCAAGACACTTCACTGCGCTCCCCTAGGGCCAGGAGTCAAGACTGGCGGGGGCAGCACAGCCAGTGGTCCGTTACAGCTGTGGCCCCTATATCGCGCATGCCCATGGGCCCCGAGGTTGCAGCGGCCGCCGGCCCTGCAGTGGCCCAACCCCGGGAAGTCGGTCGTACTCGGGCAGCGCGAGCAGCAGCAGCACAGGACCCTACCGCTGAGGTAGCACGCGCGCGAAAGCGCCTTCGCACGGTATGTTTGACAGCCTCCCAATAACACTGCCTCGTACAGTACATTTTCTTGTCTCTTCTCACATTGCTGTGGTTCTTTCATTCAGGTTGGGGAGATTGAGCGTGCGCAGGAGCAACGGGTTCCGGGTCCAGAGCCGCCGGTAGTGGTAGCCCGTTTGGCTGGAGCTCCAGTCCGTACGACCCGTCAAACTGTCGCAGGTGAGCCTTGATTACCCGAGTCTTTACACACATTTTACTTCCTTGATCTTCACCTTCACACGCTAAGTGCTCGCCCTGCGTATACTCTGAACAGTTGGCGTTGACGAACCTGAAGGGGAAGAGGATTCTGACAGGGAGACGCTTGCGGCCGGGCTCCAAAGATCAATGGGTGCCCTTCCTGCGCCGACTGCTGCCCCCCGCGCGCAAGGACCAATTGAGGTGATAGACATTGGAGACTCCCCAGCCACGGAGCGTGCGGGAGCGGGGGTAGACATAATACAGCCTCATCTTGGGCCCCGCGCGCACATCCCTGCTGTCGAGCAATCTTCAGTCGTGGTGGGAGGAATGCTCGAACTTTCTCCCATTTTTGAAGATATTCATGGGGGGCCCAGTAACGTGTCCTCGTCATCTCCAAGTCACGAGGACTCTCCACATTCTGACCCTACTTCCTCTGATGATCCAGACAGATCTCCTTCCCAACCAGCCCCATCAGAGGAACGCGAGGAGACTCCCAGCGCGGATACTCACGAGTCCGTGGGGGGAATTGATGTGGACATGAGGGACCCCGTTGAACGTCTCAGAGATACGGAGGAAGACGACATAGCGGATCTGGCCAGGCAGGCCCGCGACAGCAACGGGGCGCAGACGTCTACCACAGAACGAACCCGGGCAATTCCCGTCGCGCCAAGAGGGCAAATAGACACACCGCACGCGCAGCCATCCGCGCAGGCCAGCACCCCCGCGCGGGATCCCAGCGCGGAGGGACTTGGTCGAGGGGTTTCTGAGGGCCAATCCAACGCCTCAACGCTTCCAGCTGCCCATCAGCCCGTCAATCTTGAGTTGGTTACTGACGCGACCAGCCCTACCGCGCGCCGGGGCCCTCCATCTCGCCAATCTGTCGCAGGCTCTCTCAGGCCGCCAGCTGTCACTCTTCCCCAGCAGCCACATGCCCAACCCCAACAAGGTGAGTCTCAGGCCGCGGAATTCACAGAATCAGAACTGTCTTATATGATAAAAGCAACAGGTTTTCTACCAGGCGACGATCTATTGGGTGGGCGAGGCAGTGAAGTTCTGGGCGATTTCGGCCACGATTTGTCTGTGGATGCCATGGCCAGGGAGGCAGAAGACAGAGAGATCAGTACGGGGACCCACGCTGGGAAGCAGATGTAGGAGGATGTCCCCCCCGTGGTACAGACCGACACCGGGGGTCAACCCGAGGGCATGGATGTTGCGGAGGAGCCGGGGCGGAACGTTGAGAAAGGAGCGGTGGAGGAGGAGAGAGCACAGACCCCTCGCGAGGCGATTCGCCACTTCCCCGCGGGCCACGTGGATGAGGTATACTTCCCCCTTTTGAACTCCATCGCGCTGGTCCATCCCGAGACCTTCGCCAGCTTCAGGTGTCGCTCCTTGGTTATGGCTGGGACCTTTCTCACGATGCTTCATGACACCGTTCGTGACTGGAATCAGGCGACTGTGCGGGCCTTCTCCCCGGCGATGCAGCAGGAGCTCGAGGCCATGAGTCTTAGTTGGATGATCCAGCGAGGAAATCAGGTGCTGGTTGGCGCCAGAAGGCGAGAGGTCCAGGAGAGGATCCGCGCGCTGACAGACAGGCTGGAGTCTGCGCGGAAGCAGGTTGCTGATATCGAGGGAGAGCTTGCCGAGGCCCAGTTGGAGGATTTGGAGTTGGCTGCTGAGGCACCCGAGGAGTTTGGCCTGGATGATTCCGTGTTTGGGGGACTGTTGCCCCCGTAGTTATTGGTTCTTCTTCCTTTATTCTTTTGCTTTTGCACAGTTGTACTCTCGTGGTGGGTGCTGAGACTTTATTACCTTTCTTCTTTGGTTGGTTGTTTTTTTGTTTTTTGTAATAATGATGCAACTGTGTTGTTTTTTTTTTTTAGTTATGACAGCTGTTTTCCTTTATCTCTGTTACTCTTGCATTTACTATCGCCATGAAACAAACAGAAAAGGACAAACTCTATTTATTGAATGCGTAACCCGAACAATACATCTTGTCCGTAACTCTAAAGCATCCAAGAACTGTCTAACTCCTTAGAAAATTAGTAACGACGACATCTAGCGCGCCTTTTCGGCGCGCGCGGGTGTACCTGCCGCGCACGTCTCTAGTTTGTGCGCGAGAACAATATTCTAATACAGAGATATTGGGGTAACAGTAACTTTCCCAAGGAAAATAATACAGCGAAATTTTCTCTTACAAAAGGAAGGGAAAGAGCCAGCACAAGAGGCGACAAAATGGGTAACACTATGGCCTCCTCGGCCTTCTTCAGGGGTAGTACCTCTTGATAAATTTGGAGTTAACCGCGCCAGTTTTGTGCCCATCACTGACGCGCGCCAGATGATAGTATCCGTTGCTGGAAGACGCAGTAACTTCATAGGGGCCTTCCCATCTAGGAGTGAACTTGGGTGTTTCCAGATTCCTCATTACTGCCATAGTCGCTTTCCAAACCAGGTCACCGGTATCGAAGGTGCGCGCGACCACCCCCTTGTTGTAGTACTTCGATATTGATCTCCAGTACCTTTCGTGCTCCTGCGCAGCTCTGTCTCTCCTCTCCTCCAGCGCCTCCAAATCTGCCCTCCTTGTTCCTTCAGTGTTCTCCATCGCAAGGATCATGCGCGCGGAAGGGACACTGAGTTCTGCAGGCAAGACTGTGTCCGCGCCGTACACCAAGCTGAAAGGACTCGCGCGGGTTGACTTTCTCTTCGAAGTTCTGTATGCCCAAAGGGCAATTGGCAAATGATCGGCCCATGTCCCCCCACGCTCATCCAGTAGCTTACTGAGGATCCTTGTCAAAGTCTTGTTTGTGGCCTCCGCCTGCCCGTTGCCTTGTGGATAATACGCGCTTGAGGTGTGATGCTCCACGGAGTATTCATCCAACAGTCTTCCTACGTGTTTATTAAGGAATGGAGTGCTATTGTCTGACAAGACCACTTTGGGAATTCCAAACCTGCAAATAATGTTCTCCTTTATGAACCGCGACACTGCTGCTCCTGTTGCCTTCCCCAAGGGTACAGCCTCCACCCACTTAGTACAAATCTCAGTCGCTGCCAGGATCCATCGGTGAGTGCGCGAGGCGGGCGTAATGGGTCCCACCAGATCCATGGCCCACGTGTGAAAAGGATAGGGCGCGCGGACGGCCTGGAGTTCAATAGACGGGGCGTGAACCAGGTTTCCAAATTTTTGGCAGGCTTGACACCTCAAGACATGGCGCTTTGCATTTTTTCCCATGGTGGGCCAGTAATAGCCCAAATGGATCATCTGCTCGTGTAATTTCCTCCAGCCCTGGTGTTCAGTCTCATGCATTTTCTGCAGTACCCTCCCCGCTTCTTCCATCGTCAGACATTTCAAAGGTAACTCGTCGACTGTCCTTCGGAAGAGTAGGTTATCTTTGAGAAAATACCTCCGGGCTGCGCGAACCATCCGCGCGGACTCTCTCCTTCCTACGGGGAGGGACCCCTCCCGCAAGAAGTCGATGTAAGGCTGCCTCCAATCTACCTCTTGTTCATTGAGACAGGCGGCGAGATGCTCCGGTTCGACAGCATAGAGTGAGCATCGCGCGCAGGCATCGATCACAGCAGCCGCATCTTTCTTCATGTCCGGCCAATAATAACCTCGCCTTTGGATTCGCCTATACAGCGCCACCTCATTGTCTCCACAGCTGGCCTCATGGGTCTGATCTAACCTTTCCTTGGCCTCCCTGAGGCCGACACACCGCGCAAGCCACCCCTGGGCGCGCGATGATACAACTCTCCGTGCAGAATGACGAACTGTGACAAGTCCGCGAGTGCCATGCTGCCCTTTTCCCCTGCCAACTGTGATCTTACGGCACTTCGCCAATCCTCAGGAGCCTCTTTTTCTTCTTCTTCCTCGACTATGGATGGCTCAAATAGCTTTACAATTTCATTGAACGCCCTCTCTTCTTTGAACTGCGTCTTTGCGCCCAACGTGGCGAGGGCATCAGGGAATCTGTTTTCGGACCTTGGCTTGTGAACAATACTGATTTCAGAAAAATGTTTCATCAAGGTCGTCCTATACGGTGCGAGCGCAGGCTCCTTAAGCGCGTATATACCCTCCGTTTGTAGAATCACTAATTTTGAATCCCCCACAATTTCCAAACGATCGATTTTCCTTTCCTTCGCAGCCAGCAGCCCTAGCACCAGCGCTTCGTACTCCGCCTCGTTGTTAGAGCAGGGAAAAATCAGTTTATACGCGAGGTAGATTTTTTCCCCTTGGTCGCTTGTGAGCACAATCCCAGCGCCACCGTGGCCTCCCCCAGCGGCCCCGTCGAAGCTTAGGGACCAGCGCGCCTCCTCGGCGCAGGTCACTAGAGCTTCGAAACCATCTCCCGGCAACGTGTCAGCAAGGGGCTCGCACTCTCCACTGGGGAACTGGGCTAGTAAATCGGCCAAGGCCTGACTCTTAACTGCGCGGGGGGTAACGCACGTGATATCGAACTCGGCAAGCGCCAGTAGCCACCGCGCAATCCGGCCTGTGAGAGCTGGCCTCGACAAAAGATACCTGACGGGGTCACACCTGGTAACGATCTGGATAGGGAATGACAGAAAGTAGTGGCGCAACTTCTGCGCTGTAAAGACAAGAGCCAGACAATGCCGCTCTATGGGCGTGTATCGCTCTTCCGCTCCGTGTACTTGCCTGCTGATATAATAGACTGGGCGCTCTAACCCATCTATTTCCTGTACCAACAGGGCCCCGATGGATCTCGGGGTAGAAGTCATAGTACCAGTGGCTTGCCTTCCTGGGGCGCAACCATAGTCTGCGGGGATACCAGAACTGCCTTAATTCCTTCGAAGGCGTCTTGGTGGACTGACGTCCACCGGAATAAGGCCGCGCCCTTGAACAGGTCTCTAAAGGGCGCTGCGATCTCCGCCAGCGCAGGAATAAATCTTCGCAGATAGAAACCCGGCCTAGGAAACGCTTGAGCGACTTTTGAGAGTGCGGTGGAGGCATATCCCGAATGGCTCGAATTTTGGCTTCGTCAGCATCAATCCCATGCCGATGGACGAGGAACCCGAGGAACCGACCGGCTGTAACCCCAAAAACGCACTTCAACGGGTTCATTTTGAGCTGGAATTTCCGGCATCGCCTGAACACTGCTTCCAAATCAGCCAAATGGTCCTGCTGCTGTTTGGATTTGACCACCAAGTCATCAACGTAAACTTCCACAATTCGGTGAATCAAGTCATGGAAAATGGCCGTCATCGCGCGTTGGTACGTTGCGCCGGCGTTCTTCAACCCAAATGGCATGACAAGATAGTAGAAATTGCCAAGTGGGGTTCGGAATGCCGTCTTCATTTCATCCTCGGGCGCCATCTTGATCTGATTGTAACCGCTAAATCCGTCCATGAAGGAGAACATTTGGTGGCCTGAGGTGGCATCTACCAGCGTGTCGATGTGAGGCAACGGAAATTCATCTTTAGGACAGGCCTTGTTGAGGTCGCGAAAGTCTACGCAGACCCTAACTTGGCCATTCTTCTTCTTGACGGGTACGATGTTGGCGAGCCAATCTGGGTATTGTATCGAGCGGATGAATCCCGCTTTGCGCAGTTTTTCCACTTCCTCTTTGATTTTACCCTCCAGGTCAGGGTGGTACTTTCTTTGAGACTGCTTGACTGCCCTCGAGTTTGGAAATATATCCAAACGATGAGTGACCATTGCAGTATCCAAACCAGGCATCTCTTCATAATGCCTTGCGAACACATCAGCATTCGCGCGCAGCAGCGTCACCAACTTAGCCTTGAATTCTTCACTCAACGCCTTGCTGATGAAAATGGGCCTCTTCGGCCCCCCCCCCCCAGCGCGCACATCAATCTCCGCCCGGGGCTCCTACTGCGGTTTGGGCTCATCTTGCATGCACTCTGGGGCAGGCTCTGGTTCCAAAACTATCTCTTCGCCATCCACGCGTAACACCTCGCTGGGGCCAGCGGCTTTGCAGCTGGCCGCTGCCCCGGCGCACCGTCATAAACAGTATACCACTTTTCCCCCCTCTTTCACCTTCGTGATTTTCCAGGGGGTAGTAGTGTTTGTTGTAGTCGGGCCACCCCTTCGCACGTCGGACTCGTGTTTGATATCCTCCCACCGCGGGAGCTTTACACCCCTGGTCCTGGCAACAATCGCCTGGGGAGCTTCCCCTAACTCGGTGAAGTATACTGCATCAGCGAGATGCGCCTCATTATCAAATGGCCTCTCCGAGGCGCGCACGGTGATTTTTCTGCCAGCCCAGATCCCCTTCAAGCATTGATGGTAGCTAGAAGGGACAACGGCATATCTGTGCATCCAGCTTCGCCCCAGGATGATGTGGTAGATGGGGTCAGCATCAATGACATGGAACTTGGTGGCCGCGCGAATAGGTCCCACCGCGAGGTCCACAACTACATACCCCAGGGATTCTTTCTTATCTCCTCCAAAGCCCGTGATGGTGATGGGATTTTTGACTACACGATTCTCCGGAATTCCGACTGCCTTGAAAGTCGTCAGAGGCATGAGGTTGATAGAGGCGCCACCATCAAGGAAAGCGCGCCGCAACTCCATTCCGTTAACACAGGCAGTTACGTATAACGACCGATTATGAGGAAAAGGAATGCGCCGGTCAACCTCTGTGAAAGTAATGGCGTTGGACTTGTCTTTAACAGTACGCGAAACTGACCCGTCAGCTGACATGCATGCCTCTTGGTGAACTGCCGCGATGTCAATGAGAGCTTTCGTCATTTCGAAGCGCGCGGCCGGTGTGAAACCAAAACTATCGAAGAAAGCCTTAAACTTCGTGCTGCCCAGCAACGTCCGGACGGAAGAGTCTGGATCCGCATTGACCACAGGCGCGGGATGACTTGGGAAATCCTCCGTGATCTCGTGGCAGGAAGCCATGCAGATCCAGTCGTCCTGGCTTTCATCATCACTGTACATGAAGGGATAACACTCGGCTCGGTTCACCTCGTGATTGTGATGCGGAAAGGGTTCCTCGCGCACATCGCGCTGGCCGATGCGCAACTCATTAGCCTGCTGCTTCCGTCTGAAAATCCTCTTCAGCGTCCAACAATCGCTGGTGGGATGCCTCGTATGGCGATGAAAAATACAGTAGTCTGGGCTCTCGCGGTCACGGCGTGAGGGCTCGTGCTCTATGTCTGGCAGCTTGATCTCTCCGTCAGCAACCCACGCGGCAACCAAGGCTTTTACTTCTTCTAAACTGCAGGGGTAATCAGGCGCGGTCCCATAAGCGTCTCTGTCCTTCCGTTTCCCATTGCCTCCCTGCTGCTTCCAAGCAACCGTCGCGGTGGAAGCAGCAGCAGTAGTTTTGCCTTTCCAGGTATCCTTCTTGCCAGGTTTAACCACAGAGCGCAGATTGTAGGCGGATTCCAACAAAGCTGAAAAGGTAGCAAGCTTCAGGTTGATGAGATGGATCTGAAAGTCATTAATCAAGCCGCTGATGCAAATTTCAACCAGCTGGCTCTCACTGATGGGTTCAGTACAATCTACAGCACGATCCTGGAATCGTTTGATGTAAGCGATAATGTCCTCGCCAGTTGTCTGAGCTTCCTTGGTGAGGGTAATGGAAGTCACCTTCTCGCGCATCTGGAAGAACTTAGCGTAGAATTTGTTGACCATTTCCTCCCAAGTGGCAATGGAGTATGGCTCAAGGTTGACATACCAGGTGTACGCGCGCGAAGTGAGGGACTTAGAGAATTCGCGCAGACGTAGGTTGGCATCAGCAGCGTGCGCGCCAAGGGATTCGATGAAGCGGACAACGTGCTCCTGCGCGCTGCCCTCCTTGCCATCGAACTTCACAAACTTGGGCGGGGTGTAACCTTCTGGATAAGGCGAAGACAGGATAGCCAGCGGGTAGGGCGGTTGGATATCCGGAGGAGGGAGAGACGGCAACACAGCCTTGGCTTTCTCCTTCTGGAGGAGCGCCTGCACATCGGCCAAAGTGAGGAATGGCCCTGCAGGTGGGGTGACAACAGTCGCGGCCGGACTGCTATGTTCGCCGGCTGGCTGCCTGCGACCAGTAGAGGTCGAACCCCCGGCAATGCCGCCAACTAAAACTCCCTGCAAGGGATGGGGTTGCATGATGAGTGGCGGGACCGTGCCGAGGCCTGCGGGCGACGTGGACGGACCGGCCTGCGACGCGAGACCTTGGTGCAAGCCGCTGTCCCCACCCTGGATCGGCTGGGGAACCTCGCCATCGCGCGCCAGCCTAGGCTGGGCGCCAGCAATGGCCTGTGTAAGTCCGTGCAGGGCCGCAAGTAATTGCTTCTGGGTGTCCTGCATCTGCTGCTGGCTGGCCTGGACAAGCTTAAGGGCTTGGGCGGCCGCGTCGGTGCTACCAGTCTCGCCTGTTTCGTCAGAGATAAAATCATCGTGCTGAGAAGTCCCCTTCCCGCTCATGGCTGCCAAATAGACTCTCGAGCAGAATGGGAACGCAAAAGACCAAAAACACCTCCCCAGCAGAGTCGCCTGTTGTAGGGTCCTGTTTTGCGCAAGGTAGCTGACGTGTGAATCTACGCGAGCTGGAGAGGTGCGATTGGTCGATTGTCAAAGGAAATGAGGGGAAAGGGGAAAGATCTGGTGAGGTGGAGGAAGAGGACACGGGAGCAGAAAGGACAAAGGCAGCGTGCCACTGACAGTTCTCCCCAGATGGATCGCGCGACACGAGTCTGAGAAGAATGTTCTTCTTTCTCGGACCAGTATCCCTTAATCTTTTCTCTGAGAATAGTCAGCTTCTGTCTCTATCCGTACAGATGTCCTTGTTGTGTAAAAGGGAAGTGTCGGTGCGTATTTATAGGCCTCTGGGCCTGGGGGGTCCCCCGGATGGCCCAGCCTAGCTTTGACACGTGCCCTTCCTGCTCCCGAGGTCGCGAGGTGACATCAGCGCGCGCCACCCCGCGACGGACCCTCCTCTTCCTTAGCCACCAAACCACTATATCTCCCTCAATTCCCGTTGGAGTAAGGTTGCGACCTGCAACGATCGTATCTCTTCCGGGCCCATTGGTCCTGCCTTTGACCAGGGCGCGTTCTGCTATCGAAGCAATCTGTGGGTATCTCGGTCCTCCTCGCGCTCAAGGACCTCTCGAGAGTCCGCGCGGACCGCCCTTTCTTCGCGATGTCTCTCGCTGCCTGCTCGTCTGTGCGAGTGGGCATCTGTTTGCTTGTTGGACCCGCGCGCAGTAGGCGTACGCGCGCTACCCCCCTCGCGCGCGGCAGGCGTGTGTGCGCGCTACCCTCGCGCGCGCAGGGCCTGTCGCCGCAGTGGTTACCTACTTGTTGCTCCCGAGTTGCTTCCACGCGTCGCGTCACAAGAGGCTAGCCAAAGTCTTGTAGCTGGTCAACGGCTAATTTATTTTGACCGTCCCTACAGACTTTTACTTGTTCCTAAATGTTTGTGCGTTTTGGAAGACTAAGAGACAACAGGCTACAAAATTACCTTTTTGTCCCTTAGCATTTGAACTAAAGTAATCTTTTTCAAAAAATCAGGAGGACAATTTTTGGAAAGTTGAGCATTTATAGGTGCGATGATTGTGTTTCCTAAAAAAGTTGTGTTCCTCAAATCGGACAAATAAATTGGGACGGAGGAAGTATGTGCAAAGAAATTTTACCCAGAAATGACCTGGAATACACTATTTATGATCGGTCATAAAATACCGACATAGTGTATAACGAGTTATGTTCGGATAAAATTTCTTCCTACCTAGTATCCCCATAAACTATATTACTATATTAGTGTTGCTTCATGCCAATAAGCAAGTACGTACGTATTTTCCCCATACATGTCGAAAGAATTTTTCAAAATACTAAGGCCTTCCATAGTGATATAATAAAAAATAGATAACCAAAAGTTGACACATCACTTTTTGATCATTCATGTAAGAGGTTGCTAAGTTTAACAATATTAGAGCATCCACAGTGGAATAATCAAAAGTGGATAATCAAAAGGTGCCAC
Organism: Rhododendron molle; assembly: GCA_025413875.1. Taxonomy (NCBI): domain Eukaryota; kingdom Viridiplantae; phylum Streptophyta; class Magnoliopsida; order Ericales; family Ericaceae; genus Rhododendron; species Rhododendron molle. The sequence goes on along the minus strand of CM046395.1, from coordinate 11,807,007 downwards.
ATCATCTTTTGATTATTCATTTAAGGGGTTGCTAAGGTTAGCAATGTAGAGGTCCACAGTGGTACAATCAAAATTAAATAACCAAAACTTGCCACATCACCTTTTTAACTTATAAAAATCTAGAAATTGTGACATAGAAAACAATTTTTTTAAAATAGTTTTCAAACTATTAAAAATAGGTTATTAGAAAAAAAAAAAAAGAGAATAGTTTTTTGAAAACTTTGATTTAAAAAAAAACAGTTTTCGGGAAAAAGTTTTAAAAAAAAAGAGTTTTTGAATAGAAAAAGTTTTTTCTTTCAAAAGAACAGTTTTGAAATTGAAGTTTTATAAAAAAAAATTTTTAAAAAAAAAGGGGAGGGGGGGAAACAGTTGTAATTAAAAAAAACTATAAAAAAACTATTTTTTCAAAAAAATAAAAACTGTTTTTAAAAGTATTTTTGTTATAAACATGTTGAAAATGGAAGAAAGAAAGTTTTTGTGTAATGATGGTATACTTGATTGAGGAAATGTGAAGATAATTAAATTTGATTATTGGCAAAAGGTTGATAGTTTTGATTAGAGCATCCGCAATGGGAATAATCAAAATCAATAACCAAAATGTGCCACGTCAGCATTTGATTATCCATTTAGTTCATAATTAAACTTAACAACATCTATCTCCACATTGGTTATTTTTGCATCCCTAACCAAAAAAATCTCAAAACACTCAATGCACTTATGTCCAATCGCAAATGAGTTTCAATCACGCATCCGATCACACTAAATTATTCGTCTCGATGAGACGATTCCAATGAAGGGTGTTTTTGAGTTATTGAGTTTCGAGTTTCCTTATTGGGTTTGGTTATTGAGTTTTGGTTATTGGTAAAAGTTGTTAAGATTGGTTATAGAATGGGTGGAATTTGATTATTTGCTAAAAGACTTGTAACTTTGCTTATTACAATGTGAGGTGTTTTTTGAGCATTATTGTTAAATTTGCTTATTCACATCCATTTGATTATTACAATGCGGATGCTCTTATCCAAGGGCCAAAATTTGATGAGTTGCTAAGATGTTTCTAAGTTTGGTTATTCCAACGTGAACTCTTTTTGAGCAAATGTTGCTAACTTTATAAACCTTTTTATTTTGATTATGCCACTGTGGATGCTCTTAGGTTCATAATAGTTATAACCAAAATAAGTGATCCCCTACAATTTCACTCTCTCTCTTTCCCTCTGTTTCTTGCCATTCACTTTTTGTAATAACCCGAAAATTTAACTAATAAAAATATTCAAAAGAATTATTTATTTATGATAATATTATTTTCCTTATTTAATAATTAGTAGATAATTACAAAAAATAAGTTATTCTAGCTAATTATCTCTTAAAAAATTATTTTATCATTATATACATACATATAATTGCATGCATGAACGTCTCTCTTCTCCCTCACTCTCCTACTCGATCTCTACCTCCTCCGTGACCCAAAAATAGTGTCTAATTCGTTCGTTCCGAAACCCAATACCGTTAGGACTCGTTTTAATCCGAAACTCATCAAATTCTCCTATATATATACACCACTCCGACCCTAGGGCACGTACACTATTCTACCACCTTCCACGGAGCCAGAGAGAGGAGAAAAACCCGAGAGAACCGAGCTTTAATCCCTAGAATTTTAGAGAGAGAAAAAGAGAGAGAGAAAAGTGGGTTTCGAGGTTCCGTTCGTCCGAGATCCAAATTGATTGTTCAAGTTGTTTACCACAGTCCCAAGGATCACCGTAGATCAAGCAATTCGGTCCCAAAGATCCCCGATCGAAGGAATTGAAGTCGTCTTCCCCAAATTCAAGTTTTCGATCGAAAACGAATTTAATCCGAACCGAGGTATTATAATTCAATCCGAGCCCTCCTCTAAGTATATATATGATTTATAGACATAACCCAAGGACCCATGTGCCCCCATGCATCGAAAAACACGACGAAAAAGCAAAAAAATAAAAACAGTCGCCGACCTTGCGGCCGCGACCTTCGGGTTTTCCCACCGCCAGAACCAGCAAAACGGAGTTCGCGGCCGCGAACTCCAATAGGACCAGCCGCGCGATGATTTTGTTTCCGTTTCGAATCGATTGTGCGACCTTTTAAACATCGTATTTGACCCCGAAATTTTTATCCTAGGTTACCCACATTCTAAAGTTCATACCTTGTTAGTTTCATATTTTTTTTATTTAATCTTCGATTTATTTAATTTTTATTCGTAATCGTGTGATCGTTTGTAAACTAAAAATCGTTGCGACCTTTTAAATTATTCTATAAATCCCCAACTATTTTTCTTAGATTCCTAACTTCTTAAAGATCATAAGTTGTTGATTTCATAACTTTTTGATGTTATTTGTTATTTATTTTATTTTTAGTTAAAGTTTCAAACGAAAAATAGTTACGACCTTACAAAAAATATTTTTAATATCGAAAATATTTTTCTTAGACTCCTGACAGTTCAAAGGTGATATGTTATTAAAATAAAATTTTTTTTATTTTAGTAACTATTTTTTTATTATTTAAGAGTTGTTTCTTAATAATAATACTGTAGAATATTATAAAAGAGGTTTAGAATTACGAATAATTTTATTTAGACTTCTTACAGTCCTAAGATGATATTCTGTAAATAAAAATATAATTTTAATTAATTATTTATTTATTGTCTATTTAATCCAGTTTTGCCTATTAATTGATCTGTTTATTTAAAATAATCCCGTGAGCATCCAAAACCCAACTTTTAGCACTCGAATTTATTATAGGGGACTGTTAGGACCTTCATTAAGGTTACGATAATTATTTTAATATTTTTACCTAATTAATGTATTTAATTAGTGTTTAATTAACTTAATTACTTATAATTAATTAATAGAAGTCTAGAAAATTATTATTAAATCTTAATTAAATAATTCTTACATTCTTAAAGACTTTGTGATCATATGAGATTAAAGGCAACGGCCCAGTCATAAAAAGTTATGTGATTGCATTGCTTATGAATTGTTTCGATCCATCTGTTATTTGTTTTAATTATTTTTTTGTTTATAATTGATATTGTATCGATACTTGATTTGGATATTAGATTGGACCCTAGAGACATGGGGTGGTATGCGAATTAGAAATCACGTAGACGATGTTAAGTAATGGATAAATTGTGAGGTTTATTTTCTGTTAGAGGTTGCCTGCAGGCGTGATGTTGTGATATGATGAGATTGTGATGAGAATTGATACTGGCGGGTGTCCAGTGATGAATTGATAGACTGGCGGGTGTCCAGTGATGATTGTGAAAAGAATTGTGATGTGGTTTATAAGATAGGCGAACCCTAGTCGTGATACCGGCATGATAAGCTTACCCTTGTTGTAGTTATTGGGGGTGCACACTCGGTACATAACTTAGGTGTTCCTGCGACAACAAAGGGAAGTGATCTCATGGGACTGAGCATGGCTAGTGGTTGGGGAGGAAAGATCTCGTGGAGAGATCTTAGATTTTATATTAAGTTAATGGATAGTAAAGAAACAAGTTATGTGAATTATCTCACTGATTTACTCGTTCGTATTGTTATCTCCTTGTTTGATTGCTAACTGTATTGTAAGAGGGGTATTTGGGTTGGATTATACTACGGGGTGAACTCTTTCACTCAGGCACGGATTTTCTGGCATACGTGTCAGATTTTGCAGAAAATCAGGAAACACAGGACCCCGAAGGCAAACAGTTTTATGCTGAGGAGAATCCAGAGGTGGGAGCCGAACCCGAGTATGCTTGGGATCTGTATCAAACTTAGAAGTCGGCTCTGTTCTTTATCCTATCTTATTTCCCCAAAGACTGTTTTAGTATTTTCCCAGTGGTTTGTAATAAATGAATCTCGGCGTTGAGAATTCTGTTTTGGATTTTAAACTTTAATTAGATAAAGTTTTTAGGAATTAATATTTAATGTCTTCGATTTTACCTCCGAAAATCGGGGCGTTACACTTTTGTTCATTAGGTTTTTTTTGGACAAAAATATATCGATTCCCTCATTGGAAAAAAAAAAGGGAATAAAATAGAAACGAGAAATAAGAGTGAAATACCTTAATCCGGTGATAATGAGTTGAATTGTAGATGATCGAGAGATATGAGCTTCACTTTTGGAGGAAAAGAAAGAGAAACAATTTGTAGGTAAAGTGAAGAAGATATATAGTAGGTGAAGAAGAGAAGAAGAAAATACCAGTTGAAACACCGTGAAGACAAATTTTTGAACCAGTACCTTAACTTATGTGGTGTGGGTTCCACAATATTTTGATTATTGAAAAAGATTATTAGTTTTCGTTATCCAAAGTTTAAAATTTGATTATTTCTAAGGATGTTAAGTTTAATTATATCATTGTGAGTCATCTTTTGTACCAACATTGTTAACTTCAAAAATAATTGGCTTTTGATTATACCACTGTAAATAGCCTAAGAATTTACAACTAAAATCTACTTTGTCATTATATTCAAAAAAATAAATAAAAATCTACTTTGTCATTGAATCCAACAAAAAACAATTACGTACTAAGATTTCCCGTACGTGTCATAATTTCTTTCTCCAATTTGTTTATTTCTCTTCATGAAAATCCTTTAAATACTTTTAATCCTGCCGCCTCCATGTTATTTTGTCGAGCATCAGGGTGGTGAAGATCCATCTAGGTTCCACTGAGTAGTGTAGTTGGCAATCTTGACAACAACAAAAAAACCCATCTTTTGTTTTTTTTTTTAAACTAATCAAAATTTTTTTTGACAGATTCTTTTTCGTCTCTCCGCGAGATTTTTTATTTTGTAAAAATTTCTTCCTATTAGTAAAGGTAGGTGTCCGAGTCAGATAACGGACACCTTGGCTCATCCTGGGATCAATCCCACCGTCCATTGGCTGGCGGAGCCCCAAAATTTCTAGCTTGCTCCACCATTGCCTAGATGCATCAAGCTTTAGAATCTTATTTTGTTTTGAGCAGCGAAAAATTCTATTCGTCGAAGCAAAGGTTACAATGATTTAAGAGGACACAAGCAAGATGCATCAATCTCACAATATATGAGGGAATAGCATCCCATAATTAGCAGTAGATGAACGGGCCCCTTCAGAATCTGATTGCAGCAAACCAAGCTCCGTTGATACATCAGTCGGAGCAGACTTCACACCAATTTTACAGCATCGATATATCAAACAAGATCACAGCAGTAGATACACGATGATCGATCAGCAGACCCACAGCAGCAAATAATGGTACTCCATTAGAAATTCATGTAGCCAAACCCTTGTATGAGAAATTCTTGTATAGGAGCATCAAATTAAGGCAGCAGAGCCACCATACAGTTACTCCTTTGTAGCCAAATCGCGACACTTAATATCAATATTTGTTCGGGGGAAGAGAAGGCAAATAGAAAAGAAGACAAAGTCCATTTTGACCTTCCGTGGTTTGGGTTATGTGCGGATACGCCCTCCATACTCTCCTGTGATATGTGAAATGTGCACATATAACACCCTATTCCGTCCATAATTTGGAATAACTCAATTTAAGTTGGTTTTCGACATTGAAAACTCCAATTAGCAAAGACAAAGAAGAAGGAGATCGAAGAAAATGATGGGAACACTTTGTTAATAATTTCGAAAGAATTTTTTTTCATACTTATAACCATGGTTTAAGTTGGTTTAGTAACGATTCCTGTCAAACACGATTTGATGACTACCATATTTGAGCATTGGGGTCTTGCGGGTATACATAAATGAATAAAAAAGTTGTTCTTTCTTTGGCTGATCAAGAATTTTTTTTTCGATTCTGCTAACAAGTGCCCCGGGCCGGGGCACAAGTTAAGGTACATTAAATATGAAATTTTCTCCAACAATAAGATTTCATTACTATAAATGTCATTTTCTAAAAAGAAAGACAACAAGAATATAAATACATATACTTACTCCACTATTTTAGTATGTAATTAAATATCTTACCATAATGATATATCTGGTATTGTATTTTTTGCAAATAACAGATATTCAATTAAATTGTGGTAACAAAATGTAAACCATAGTTTTTTGCTTTAGCACAATACCATGGCACGACATAAACTAATTGAGATGTTCAAGATTTAATTTTTCGCAAAAAGCTTAAAATAGAAAATAAGTTCCTCTTACAGATCTAGAACAAGGTGATCACATGAATAAGAAAAAAAATCAGAAGAAATGAAACAAAAAGAAAAAAGAAAGAAAGTAGAGAAAACATAGATATTAATTGAAAAGTTGGGCAATAGGTTGAAGACGGAGAAAAAGGAAAACATAGAAAATGAAACTAAATTGAAGACATAAAAAATGCAGCAACAATTAGGGTGGGAAAAAGACATTAAAAGGAATATTTACCTTTGATTTTTTGGAAAGCTTCAAAAATGGGAAACGGCAAAAGGGGCATATTTTCTTTTAGAAGATGACATTTAATGCTGAGAAATATTTCATATATATTACACTTAAAAAAGAAAAAACTGTATTGACGGTTACCTTTCGGGATTAAAATATCAAGCTGCAGCATTTAAAGCCCCAACAAATACTGTTTTGTCTGGATTAGGGTGGAAACATGGGTTCTTGCCACCGCCCATTCTGAACCCTACCGAGCATTTATTGCAATAATATAAACTGTTTCTCTTTTAGGGCTCGCAAAGTAACATATTTATGCAAAAAATCAGCTTGACCGAACATTATTAGCTATAACAAAAGTCGATTTTTGATTTTTAAAAGGACAACCAGATTCAGTAACTAATTTTGTAAGTTAAACTGTTCATGACCATTTATTTTGTAAATTGAAATATATTTTTTAATATTGGTATTGATGTCCTATGAAGCTCAATTTTTGCCTGTGCATACTACTTTTCGAACCTTACAAAATGAACAGTTCAGATTATTATAATGAACGTACGGTGGATAAACAATGCTAGATACACTACACATTTATACTACATTCACATGGGGCATATCCCGAGTCCTAGAAAAAAATAGAAAAATGCCCATAAATTTTGAAATTTTTTATAGGAGGCCCTGTAAAAATCAGCTCAATCCAATATCGGTAAGTATTTTTTTTGAATTCATAGGTGCGAAACTACTTAACTGCTCAGTATAATTATTTGGTTTAAAGTAGGTCCTGTGTTTTGGTAGTCCTTTTGGTTGGTATGTCATCAAAGTTGTTGGTGATACGTCGGGGAATTTACTTTGTCAAGTTGTATTTTACAATCTGTATGTATATATAGTTGGGATGCTGTATTTAATTTCTTGACAATGAATTTTTTGTTCCCACGTTAGTGTTGAAATATTTACTCAAGTTAATAAATTAAAAAGAAAATCATATTATCTTGTGCTTTTAATATAGCTGAAACACTCTTATGAAGATTTGTGGGGAAAAAAGATCGACCAAGCCAGGTCAAACCTTCAAAAGCTACCTATGTAACTCCGGATAAGGACAAGCAATTGTATACGTATCACTGAAGCAGGAGAATTAGGTTGTTCGTAGTTCAGACGTAAATTCTAGTTTTACAAATCTTTCAATATATATATATATATTAGTCGAATGGGATTTTGTGCTTATATTTTTCATAAAATTAGTTCGATTGAAAAGATATTCGTAAAACCTTCGGAATAAGACCAATATGGTATATTTTATGAGTTATAAAAATTTGGAAAATGCTAGTTTTGCAATGGGCTAATGGTCTATGCGAGCCTACATGCCCAGGTTTGGAGTCCCAATGGGCTCTCACGGCTGGAAATGATTTGGGCATTTTCAGGAATAAAGGCCTATCCAGCTTACATTATTTGTATTCAGTCAAGTAAATAGTCATGTGAAAAATCACTGATCACATTTATATGCATTGTAGATTAAGATAATTTTGGGGCTCAAATGTGTCATCTTCTATTGGCAATTTCACATCTAATAAACCAAAAGCCACAGCTACAATATCAAACGGGCACACCCCAGTCAAAATAATGTTAAGGGGTGATAAGCGCGGCGACTTTCACGGAGATCGTTGAGGATTCCAGAGTTGTTGTGACGCGGCAGAATTAACAAGAGATTAGTTACGTACTAATCCAAACGAAGATAGAAACTCGAATCCATGAGAATAAGACAAAGTCTGAGAATATTATTATTGATAAAAGATCCATAAAACATTAGGCTACAACCCATTTTATAAGAAAAAAGGCGTAACCCTAGAAAACCCTAACTGAAAATTGAAGTTTCCCAAAAATTGGGGCTAATATGATTAGAAAAAGGAAAGAAAAACAGATTTTCCCAAAAAAAGAACCAATAGAAACCGAATTATACGCTAAGCGTTATTAACGAATTAAAAATTTCCTAAAATGGTAAAAACTTCCAATTGAAGGCCGAAATGAAAGAATCGGGCTGAAAACCACCATCAATCACAACCGAGTCTTGACCGTAGCGCGAAAATAAGTTAGCCTGTCATGTTTAGGCCCGATCCGAATTCGTCCAAATTTTGCCAAGTTGGGTAATCCGCAATTAAACATCGTTTGAGCTTTTGAGATTTCAACCAGTCCAATTAATCATGAAATTTATTATTCACGTGTTCTACATCATGCTGTTTTAGAGATTAACAAGTTCAGAGGTTCATTTTGTAAATACTATTCCATAATTTCCTGACAAAGGTTAATTCCATTAAAAGACGATACAAAAACAAGTAGGGAAAGAATTGCACTCTGTACACTGACAAAGAAACACGTTCTCTTTGTCACAGAACAATATCAGACACCAAATCTGGCTTTCCCAATTCTTTTCTCCCAAAAAGCAAAAAACAGAAAGAAAACAGCTTAAAAACAACCATCTATGCTCCTTCGAGCCAGTAAAGAGAACCGAATCACATTCCCTCTTCCGGACGGACCCGTTCACGTCCAGCTGACCGCAATCGGACTTCCAACAATGTGCTTTCCGTCGGTCCACTCAATACGTCCGTAGCTCAACGAATTCGATGGCATCGAACTAGCAGTAAACGTCACCGTATACGACTTCTTCTCATTCGATTCACTGAAACTCAACGAATCCGGCTCAACCGAAACCTTAACCGACTCACTTTGCAAACTAACCGACACATTGTATGTCGCCGCAGCTCCAACATTGGTGACTGTTCGGGTATACTTCACCACGGTGGAACCAACGCTACCGCTGGCGCTCCCACCACGACCCATTACAGCGCTTTGGAGAGGTACAGAGAAGGAAGGGTAGTTGAGATTAGTGAGACTGTATTTCACTGTTGGGTCACAAGTGTAGTTCTTCCTGGCGAGTGTGCTGATTTGTGCAGCGGTGTAGTTTAACGCACAAAGGAAGCCCAAGTAATCGTTCACGTCCAAATCATAGACGAGTCCCGGATTAAGGGCTGACACGGGATCCACATGTCCAGCACCATGATCGAACGGCGTAGACGGCTTCCCACTGGCAATATCTTGAATCGGTTTACCATTTTTGTACACAACATAGGCAGTGGTCATTAGAGCAGAGCGTATGGCAGCGGGGCTCCACTGTGGGTGAGCTCCCTTCAGAAGGGCAGCAAGGCCGCTAACGTGTGGGCAAGACATCGAAGTGCCAGAAATGATGTTGAACTCCACGCGCCTATTGTCCGTTGTTAAACCTGTCGGCCCCACTGCACCCGACCAACCCGCTAAGATGTTGACACCTGGTGCAATAATATCAGGCTTGAGGACTTGCGGTGTGATCGAATTCGGGCCCCTCGAGCTGAACGCCGCCACCAACGGTGATGGCTCAATGCCCACTTTAGTTCCCTCAAAAAGAATTGTGGCAGTCGGATCGGTATCCGATAATAGGTAACTCTTTATTTTGTCGCCGGATATCTGACCCACTGCCGTAGCCGGTAGCAGATGGGCGTCTGCCACCAGCTCCTCCCCGTTCGCAGCGGTGTTGGCTAAAACCATCCCGGCCCCACCGGCTTCTTTTACAACAGCCCCCTTTTGAACCCTTGCATTTACTCCACGGTCACACAACACAATTTTACCCTTAACTTTTTCAGGAATCAATGTGCCCGTCATACAAAGATTCCCGCTTGTGGAATTAGTCGCATTTCCAGCGTAAATAAACGGTAACATCTTCGTAGGCAGCGAGTCACCTTTGTAAAGCGACACGCCAGAGAAATTCATTCCGTTTCCAAGATTAACATAGGCTGGAAATTCACGGTCCAAGGTTCCGGCCCCGACCGTGGTAATCCACGGTGCAACGTTGGAAAGGCTGGACGGACTCGGCCCTGCGTTACCAGCGGAGCACGAGACCAAAATGCCCTTCTCCATCGCCGCAAAAGCTCCGATTGCGACACTGTCTCTGTAGTAGTCAGAGCCACCACCGCCAAGGGACAAGGAGAGGACATTAACGTTGTCGTCGATGGACTTGTCCATGGCGGCAAGTATGTCGGAGCTGAAGCAGCCGCCAATCCAGCACACCTTGTACACGGCTACCCTGGCGCGAGTGGCCATGCCTCGCGCCATTCCGGTGGCATAGCCAAATAGGCTTGCACCGGCTACTGATGAGCCGCCCGCCGTGGTTGATGTGTGGGTCCCGTGGCCGTCGTCGTCTCGTGGTGATTTTGATTCCTTTGTTTCATCGACTGGACCCAAAATGGCCTCGTAGCCTTTAGAGAAAGACCTGATGCAGATTTGTCACAGAATTAAAATGTGCACCAGCCATCAAATTCTTACACGGCAATTGAAAAATCAATATGTGCATTCACCATTAATAATTTGATGTACATTCAATTCTAACAAAATCAAAATGTGCATACACCATTCAAAACTTATGCAGAGATCGAGATATCAATAGCTCTTCAATTCTCATAGGGCCTCGACTGGATGCAATGTTAAAGCATTCAACTCAAAATCAATTAACAATAAGTAGAGAGGCTGCTCTCCACCACTCCCATCCTGACTTAACAATAAGTGGGAGTGGGACAAACTCTACCACTCCCATCCTGACTTATCTATGCCTTTGGGATGAAATCGGCAGGCAAGGCCGCGGTTGAGCACATGCTCAGTTATACACTTGGATTTCGGGTATTGTAGTGGTTGTAACCATAGAATTTTTTTAAAAAAAGAAATACTATTAATTCTGGCGGCATCCTCAAGTAATTAATTATTAATTAACTAATGTGGGACAAACTCTACCACGTTCCACCTGTGCGAGCGACCACTAACTTACACGGGGTCGCACTTGAAAAGGTAAACAAAGAATCAGTAACATTGGTATTTTAACGAACAGGTGCATAACATCGGGACAAGCTCTAACACCAATATGGCCTCGTAGCCTCTAGAGAAGCACTGTTAAGGAAATGAATCCCACATTGTTTGGGGAGTGGAATGGGTGATCACTTAATAACATCTGGAACCTCTCCACTCATTGCCAATTGATTTTGAAATGGATATAAAGTTTCTACATGGAATCAGAGCGGAGCCCGTTTCACTCCACATTTTATAAAATTTACAATCTACACCCCACGATGACAGATCAACAAAAAGGTTGCATAATGATAGGATCCAAAAAGTGGCCACATGTGACAGACTTCAAACGCAGTTGCACGTGAGAGCGATGTTAAGGAAATGAATTTCACATTACTTGAAAAGTGGAATGAGTAATCACTTAATAATATCTGGGACCTCTCCACTCATTACCAATTAATTTTGAGATGGATATAAAATTTCTACAAGCACCTGATGTAGATTTGTTACAGAATTCAAATTACGTACATCAGCCATCAAAAGATTACCGTAATTTGGTGAGGAGAGTATGACTTCTCACCAAAAATCCCACCATTTTCGTGAGATTTGCTTTTAAGTGAATTGGACTGAGCTATCCTTTCTTTTTCCGTTCTTTTCTCACCAAACCTCATCAATCAAAGGGCCAGTCCAAAATCGGAAGATCGACAACTCTTATTTAAATCACTACCAACGCATCTCCAGACACAATTGCGTCCGGAGCTGTTCGATACACGTGAACCCATGTAAATGTGAATCGAATCCGTTCGACGCATGTGAATGTGAATCAAACGGCTCCGAACATAATTGTATCCAGAGGTTGTATTTGTAACGTTGTTCTTTTATTTCAAAAAAAGAAAAAAGAAAAAAAAATAGTACGAATGCTCTATTCTTTTTTTTTTGAAAACATACGAATGCTCTTTCAATCATGCTAAAAGTGAAAAAGAAACAAACTATAGTAAATGGGTGTAATGTATAATTTCAGATCATACCTTGCTCCAATTAGCTTCCGATTGCAGAAGGATGAACTGAAATTGGTGCCGGATTCGCACTCCCCTCTCCAACTACTAGGAACGGGGCCCAACCCGCTGTCGTCGAAGCTCCTGCTCTCCGGCCAGACCCCGGTGTCCAGAACCCCGATGATGACGTCGCTCATCGAGTCCGACTCGGGGAACAAATCGGCGCTCCTGTCGAGTCCGAGGAACTCCGGGGTCCGAGTCGTGTGGAGCTCGTACTTCACTTCCTCCAGCACCGTCAGAACGCCCGGTCGATCCTCGATGGACCGGGCTTCTTCCGCCGTCAGCCTCGCAGAGAACCCGTGCAGCACGTTCGCGTACGTGTAGAGCATCTGGGCGGAGTCGGAGACCGATTTGAGCGACGAGTCATACCAGTGAGTGTGGTCGTCGAAACTCGCCGGCATTTGGGATTTGGCCATGTGCACGATGTATGTTTTCTTCGGTACGTGGGTTTTCTCCACTGATGCCATGGACACGTGGCAGGAACATAGGAGGACCGCTAGCGGTAGAAGAAACTTCATTTTGGTGTTCTGGAGCTGGAATGGAGAAAAAGAGCTGCACTTTGTTACTGTAATATAGAGTGAAAATAGAACAGCTGGAAACGGTGTGAAATCATTGAGGAAAAGCAGGGGAGAGAGAGAGAGAGAGAGAGAAGGTGCTGGTGTTGTCTGGTTCTGTGAATGATTGCGTCAAAACAAAGCTTGGGAGAGAGAGAGAGAGAGAGAGAGAGAGAGAGTAGTAACTCATCGAAGACGACCAGCTTTCATCACGTGTACTCTTCCTTTTTCCCACTCTCTCAACAGTCACACACACACTCTCTCTCTCTCTCTCTCTCTCTCTCAATTTCAAACTATTTTCCCTTTGATTTTATCTTTCTCTACCCCTCAAGGGCCTCAACTACTGCTTTCTCTTTTGTGCTTTTACAGGTGAATGAATAAAAGTTGTGATACTTAAGCCTAAGGCTCCGTTCCAGAACGGAAATAAATTCTTTATTTTTTAAGAAAGTAATTTTAAGTTTAAAAATAATGTATTTACGTAAATAATTTTCTTACCACTATAGATCTTGTTTGATAGATCTCATCAAGATCTTTAATATGGTGCAAAAAAATAAAAAAATTATTTTTCGTTTACATTATTTTTTAGTTTGAAAATGTGAAATAAACTGCTTATTTTTTAAGAAGGTTTCTGGAACGGATAAGTCCAATTGGTTCGTTAATTGATTGATTTGTTCACACACTGTTGAGAGGGTGTTCCAATTTTGAAAAAAAGTAATTTTTAGAAAAAGAAAGTAATTTTAAATTTAAAAATTATGTATTTACGTAAATAATTTTTCTATCAATATGGATCTTATTTGATAGATCTCATCGAGATCTTTCAGACGGTGTAAAAAAAATTAAAAAATTATTTTTTATTTTTATTATATTTGAATTTAAAAATTAAAAAAAAAAAGAACTTCAAAAAATAGTTGGGAAACTGAAACGTCCCCTGATTTTGATTTGTTCACACATGCTATTGATTAGGATTTTATTCTTAGGGTCCGTGACGGTCAAAAAAGACAAAGAAAAAGAAAAAAAAAGAAAAGAAAAAGGTCGTGGTTTTTCTTCTAAATTTCCCTCATCTTTCCTGAGGTTTTTGACACTAACAGAAACCTCTCCTGAGGTTTTTGAAATGACACTGTCCTCCCCTCTCTTACCCGACAATACTAAGGTAGCCCCCCTTGTTACCAGCACTTTAGAAAATGGATGGAGAAGGTGATGTCACGAATACTTTAGAAAATGGATGGAAAAGGTGATGTCATTGTACTATACTTTTTACAATACCTATAATACTCTCATCAGACTCTTTACCCCTCTCATCTATAAAATATAAAATACAAACACCATTGTACTTTGTGCTCGTTTCACTTTGAGTTTTTGTCTTTATTTAAAAGGTTTCATATTTATTAATTTTCTGTCAAACTTTTGTGAATTATTTGTTCGTCTCGATAAGAGAAATTGAAAAAGTAAAAAATAACTTTTACCAAATATTTTGAGTATCAGTAATAATTTTATACTCTTCTGATTCTTCTCGTCGAGACAAACCAATAATTCATACAAATTTAACGCAAAACTAGCAAATACGAAAAAAATTTCAAATATGGACAAAACCCAAAAAGCCTAAAAATCCCATAAACAAGTCCGTACGAAAAAAAATCGAATATGAACAAAAACCAAAAGGCCTATAAATCCCACAAACAAACCCCGTAAAAATCAAAGAGCCTAAAAATCCCACAAACAAGCCCATACCCTCCTCCATTGCCAGCAGTTTAGAAAATGTATGTATCTTTGCACATGTACAAGTGTTAGAAGCATGTAATGCAATCCAATTTTAATGAGATGTCCTCCTTATGCAGTTTTCAAACATAATTCATCCCAAAAACAGTCATCCATAAAAGTGCCATATTCTTAGGTTCCAAATTACCAAACACAACATTACTAGATCAATAACCTGGGCTATACAAAAAATAGAGTCTACTATGCCTTATACAACCATTGCAAGTATTAGTCAGCCTTATAACTTCTTCATTTGGTAATAAAGGTGCAACTTAGATTAAGAAAACATAAGAAGTCTGGGTATTTCGCCCCTACATAGTCTTCTAGTAAGTTGAAATAACCACACACTGGTGTAACATTAAAGGAAATTAAACCTATGGATAGATTGAAGGCCTCCTTTGTTTTTTGATCGATAGATTGAATGCCTCCTCTCTCTCTTTTTTGATCTGCTTGAACACGTTAAGATTGAAAGCCTCCTTTGCCAGAATATCCGCGCATTTGTTTTCCACCCTATTAGATTTGGCTAAACTTCACCGTTATGAATCACCTACATTCACAGATCAAGTTATACAATGGATGGTGAGATGAATTGGGATGCTTTTCCACCAGTTGGATGATAGAGGTAGCATTCACATTAAAATCAACTCTGTCCCAGTTGTTTGGCAAGAGTAAGACAATCTACCACTGCCTAAAGTTCTGCAGCCAGTGGAGAATACGTCCCTATAAGGTGTTGGAAGCCCGTGAAAAAACTGCCCAAGTGATCTCCTGATTAGGCCACTGGACGCCGGTATACCAAATCTCTTTACAGCACCAACTGTGTTGATGTTTAAGCTAGACAGGGAAAGGGATCGAGTTATCGAAGAAGGTAGAGCTCAATTTGTAACACCCCGATCCAAAATACACGTATGACTCGACTAAAAGTGAATGCAATGGTGGAACCGGCGCTTGAAATTATCTAGTTTAATTTCCGGATAAAAATTAGGAATATTCTCATGCTTTACACATAAAAGAATAAAATGAAATAAAATAATGATATGCATATACTATTAGACGCATTGCTTAAGAGATTACAAATGTATGATATAAGTATGTTGTGGGCCAAGACAAAAAGAAAAGGGGCTACTGGAATGTGCCCGAAAAACAAGAAGAGAAAATTACCTCTAAGTACAGAAAAGTGACACTTAATTCTCATTAAAGATATATGAAATATTTAATTACCACTAAGTCCACTTTTACAAAAATACATTTACCATTAATAGAAGTGTCATCCTGGGGTTTTAAGGCATGTTAAGGTTTTATGGTACCCTAATGGGTACCCTAGTACCCTTGGTTACCCTAAAATCTTATGGTACCCTAGGATTTTAAGATTTTATGGTAAGATACCTTAAGATTTTAGGTTTTAGAATACCCTAGGGTTTAAGGTATCTTAGGGTTTAGGTTTAGTCACTTTCATCGAGCGCTAGGGTTTAGGTTTAGGCATTTTTATAGGAGTTTTAGGGTACACTTTCCTATTATAGGGTTTTAGCGATTTAGGCACTTTCATAGGGTGCTCTAGGAGTTTAGGCATTTTTATAAGGTACCCTGAAGTTTAGGCACTTTTATAGGGTGCCCTAGGGGTTAGGCACTTTCATTATTTAGGATTTTAGGCACTTTCATAGGGTTTTCGCGTTTTGTTAATTAGAAGAAATTTGGTGGAAATTACTTTTTATTTTCTGGATCTAAAGGTAAATTGCCAAAAAAAAAAAAAAAAGAAGAAGAAAAGAGAAAGCAAATAAATAAAAAGTTCTGCCACCTTCTATAAAACGAGAGGATGCCATCTCCTCCTTCTGAGTTGTCGCCTAAGCAGCCATGTGTCCAAATTAGGTTTATGAAGCATACACGTGTGTCAAAGCTAGGCTAGTAGCTAGATAACCATGTGTCAAGTTAGAACTAATTTGGGAAACCTATAAGGCTCCGTTTGATAACAGTGATAGATGGATAGGATTCGTAAGGAGATGGGATTAGGATTGGGATTCGTAAGGAGATGGGATTGGTAAGGAGATGGGATTGATAATGAGTATGTTTGTTTGGGATGGGATTAGATGATGGGATTATTAATATCATGTTTGTTTGAGATGGGATTAGATGATGGGATTGGATTGTTAGAAGAAATTGGTAATGAAAAGGGATTGATAATGTGAAGGAGTTGGGATTGGATTATTAATACCCCGTAATACCAAGTCCCACGGGGTATTAGCAATACCCCCTAATACCCCCTCAATTAATCCCATCGGACTACTAGTCCTAACCATTTTTGGTTACCAAACAAGGTATTACTAATACCATCACCTTCATAATCCAATCCCAACCTCCAATCCATTTATCAAACGGGGCCTAAGAGAATAAATTTTACACGGACCCGCCGTGTATACGGGAGGGTCCGCCCACCCAATTAGCTGGAAGACAGCTCAGCTTTTGCAGGACCATTTTACAATATTTTTTTTTTCATTTAGAATTTTATGGAGCAGAAATTTAATTATGAGAGTCATAGAGACAAAATTTAACTATGACACTTTAGAATAATATGATCAGAATAATAAGATCTTTGTATCGATTCAAACGGATTAAAAATTGGAGCACTTAACTTTTTAACCATATTTTTTTTATTTAAGATCCTATGGAGCAGAAACTTGATTATGAGGGCCCTAGAGAATAAATTTAATTATGACCCTTTAAAATAATAGGATCGGAATAATAAGATTTTCGCACTGGTTCAAACAGATGAAAATTGAAGCTTTTAATTTTTTTTAATTGTTTATATATTAAAAATATAATTAAAAAGTTAAGTACTCCAATTTTTTATCCGTTTGAATCAGTGCAAAGATCTTGTTATTCTGATCATATTATTCTAAAGTGTCATAGTTAAATTTTGTCTTTAGGACTCTCATAATCAAGTTTCTGCTCTATAGGATCCTAAATGAAAAAAAATATGGTTAAAAAGTTAAGTGCTCTAATTTTTAATCATTTTGAATCGGTGCAAAGATCTTGTTATTCTAATCATATTATTCTAAATAGGGGTGTTTTTCAAAATTGTATAGGCCAAGAATAGTAAGTACTGTTACTGTGCCGATAAAGAAAAAGAAAAGGGGTACCAAGTCAGGAGAAGTACAATTAGCATAGGTAAAAAAAAAAAAGGGAAGAAAGGAGCGAGTGTTACTGGCGTGCTCTATTTTTTGTTGCTAAGGTTACCATCACGTCATTTGGAGGTTAACAAGAGAATGAGACAAAGGATTCGGAGGTGAGATACTTATATTTTGGTCACATGATTTTTCTTTATAAAAGTAACATGATTTTACGTTGAGAAAAGATTACAATTTTATTTAAGATATGCCATGGAAAAGATATGATAGATTTTTTTGTTTTTTTTTGCTTGGCAGATATGATAGATTTTTCATGTTAAAGATTAGAAGCACGTTAGACAAAGGTGATGACGCTGTAAAGTTTAAACTTAGAAAATGAAAGCGGTCAGACGAAGGAGATGACCTAATGATGCATCCAGACAGTTGTCCCGAGTTTGGGGGACGCGTAAAAAGATACCATAACACAGAAGGGAGTTATACGGACGGGGAATAGGGCCCTAGTGGCCAGTGACTTGATCATTTTACACAGCAAGAGGGGTCGCTCCCCTACAGAAAGATTAAGCTGTTGGATGAACATCATAAGATTATTTATTTTAAATTATGCAAGCATTTATGTTCAAAATTGTTTCCATGGTATAAAACGTGCAACTTTGGTGTTTGTATCTCATACGAGCATTCGGCTTATAAAGATTAATATTTTCCATAGATAATGAAGAATAGAGATGGAGTTGCTACTGCCCTGGGACATGCTTGTTGTACTTTTGTGTAGATATTGTAAAAATGTTCTCTTTTCAAAAGACTTGGGTTTTGTAATAAAACTTAATTACGTTTTTGTAATAAGTGTTTTTGAAATTAAATAGTTATGTCTTTTTCAAGTCAATGTCTTCAAAATTATTTATAAAAAAGCAGCCTGGATGAGCGTTAGGACTCATCGGCCGATCACAAAGACTCGGCAAAGTTCCTAGAGTCGGGGGTCGTGACACAATTGGGGAGGAAGGAGTTGGGACCATAAACACTTACATGAGCATGGATAAAAACACAGTAGTTATAGCAACACTCAACCAACAACTAGATGTATTTCTAACAAATTCACATATAATATATGCTATATTAAACCTATTTTTTTCAAATGTAAAACACAAAAGTCCCAATTTTTATGAACCCTAAGTTCAGATATAGCCGTAAAACAAAAAAAAATGCACAAAAACCTAATTGCTAACAAATTCATACAAAACATTGACTATCTCAACCAATCTCATACATAAAACACAAAAGTCCCAAATTTTTGTATGCCCCAATAGGATTTGACCCGAAAATCCAAAAAAATAAGAAAAACCTAACTGTAATTTTGCATGACCTCAAAATCCCCAACATACAATACCTACAGTTAACATGGTTACCTCTACAAGCTTGAAGACGTAGCCGATCTAGTACATGTGAACAGATTCTTACAATTTTCCTACCACACGAAATTCTTCTCCACAAACAAACCACGATCTTCAAGTCTTGGAGTAAAGAACGAGATCACCATCTTCAAATGACCCTCATGATCTGAGCATCCTTCAGCGTCGTCGTCGTCGTCGTCCTCCCTCCCTCTCTCTCTCTCTCCCCGTTCGTTTTGGGTTCTACATTTTTAGGGTGAAGCCTTCTGGAATGGGCTAGAAAATTCGAAGTGTCCATATATATACCCAAGGGCATTTTTGTCTTTTCATTACCATTTAACAGTGAAGTTAACGTTGTGTGAGTGTTTTTGGCGCCTTTGGCATTTTCAGGAAAAGAAAGGGAGGGCAATGTCATTTCAAAAATCTCAAGGGACGTTTCTGTTCGTGTCAGAAATCCTCAGCGGAGGTCAAGTGAAATTTGCCCTTGTTTTTTGGCGCAACGGAATTCGAGGGTTTTCGTCCTTTTCGGCAACTGCAGAAGTGGGTCCGATCTGGATAGTTAAAATTTTGTGGAGTTCCAAGATGGGGAGTAGATTACACAGATTACACGTGTGGTTTTGTGGGTCACGGGTCTCGGTAACATTAATAGTAGTGTAGTATTCTTATCTTAAACAGAGTGGAGTGGGTGGGCGGTGTGAATTGTGATATAGAAGTCATAACCTCCAACCTACCTACATACAAACAAGCAAACCAACAAAAACATTAAGTACTCCTATCACGGCGGGTTTACTGTTTAGGGCCAAAGTTCCCATGTATCGCGCACGCCCCCGTCCTACATTTGCACTCTTATATATCTCATGTTACTTTGGCGGTGTATCGTGCATGCACACAAATACGCACATTTGTATATATCTATGTGTCGCGCATGCAACATACCATTATACAATTAAAAGAAGAAGAAGAAGAAGAAGAAGTAGTAATAGTAGTGATGTGCAGTGAGGTACTGCTTGAGGAGCTTTATAAATTGAACGGTTAAAATGAGATCAGAGAATAAAACGTAACGTGGGACTGATAATGGCAGGACAAGGTGACGTGTAGAGTGACGTACGTGTCTCTTAGGAGTATCCTATTGGCTAAAAAACACACAACCCTGAACCCTATGGAAATTAGTGGGCCCCAGTGGATCACATGCACCGTTTTGGGATGAAAGGATTTTTTCCCGACAAACAAAAAATCAGGGACGAAACGTTCAACAACGTCTGCTCAGTTTTGAGTGCTAGTAGTCACGGGTGAGAAAAAATCCGTCAAATCGCGAATTCAATTCAAATTGAAAGTTTGGTTCGATATTTTAATAGTATAATTTGGTCATGATTTAAATAAATTAAAAATCGCGTTATATGGTTTAGTTTTTAGATTTACGTTTACGATAATGGTTTCAAACCGATCCGAACTGTATAATACATAATATATATATATATAATTTAATTATGATTACCAAATAAATAAGGGAGTCTTAGTCAACTAATTTCTTAATATTTTGATCCTATGAAATCCACCGTAATATTTAGTTTTTCTTTTCTGTCAAGATAATTTAGACTAAACTTTTATGTCTCATAACTCATTCCTAATTTCCTATGATTACTAATCTTGCTGTGGAGTGATCATCACAAGTTGGTTGTTACTATACATACTGTTGCTACTGTCCTTTCGCTATCTCATTTCAATTCAATAGTTTTAGGAATTATCTTTGGCCTTTTATTTGATTAAACTATCTTAAAATATTTAGTAGTTGGTATTCTTAGTTGATCATTGTAATGACTTAATCAGTATTTCATTTTCTTAGTTTAGGACTTGAGATAATTGTTGGTATTTTACTCTTAATTAGTTGGTTGATGTTAGTGTGTTTTGGTAACTTGAATGAAATTAGTTTTAATATAAGTTTTCTTTTAATTTATCTTCATAATTTTACGTACTATAAATATTTTTTGAAAATGATACCTTAGTTTAAAGTAAACTGTGGTTTAAAATCGAAACGATCCTTATTTTAATGGTTTGGATTGGTTTGGTTCTATGTCTTTTGTGGCTTGGTTTGATTCTCCAAATTCATAATCCGTATGTAATTATTGATTTGGTTTTGAGTTTACCGTAAAACCAAACTAATTCAGATTAGTATTATTATACCATGGGATCGGTCTCTCCGCGATGAATTATTAAATACGTAAAAGAAATTGCATGGCTAGTAGACGGGAATGAGTGTCGGATACCGACAGAGTGAGGAGTTATTCAGCTAAATAAGCCACTTGGGCTCTTTTTTATTTTTGTCTTTATTCAAAAAAATTCGTATTTGCTAGTTTTTTATCAATTTTTGGGGGATTATTGCTTCTTCATGACAAGAGAAATCTAAAAAAGTAAAAAATTACGACCGAAATCCAATTTTTTTTGAATAAAGATAAAAAAATTAGCTTATTGGCTTATTTTTGTCTTTATTAAAAAACATTAGGTTTCGATAATAATTTTTTACATTTTAGATTGCTCTCGTCATAACAAAACAATAATCTCCAAAAAAATTGACGAAAAACTAACAAATACGAAAAAAATTTTAAATAAAGACAAAAAATAAGTCCCTTGGCTTATTTAGTCGAACAATCCCTTATTCTCTCTTGGTTGAGTACTGGAATTTTATATAGTAGTACTAAAAAGCTTCTTGCACTGAGCAAACCCTCGCGGAAGCATACCGACGAGTATGTGGGGTCTGCTTCGGATCCTGCATGAATGATATTTAAATTGGTGAAGAAATCCAAAAAAATATGCACAAAAATATTTTACTTTTAATTCAAAAATTATGTTTCTTTTCATAAGAATATTTGTAATTTGAATACAGAGGAATTTAATTACAATATAAATATCAACATATAGGGCTTGTTTGGATGGCGTACGTATAAGGGAAGGAGTGTGTGAAGAGATAAGGAGGTTGGGTCCATTCTTATTCTTGGTTTGGGAAGCATTTAGACAAAGGGTACATAAGAGATGTGGAGGGATTAGTTTATCTGGCATAGAAGGGCGCGGGTATTATTTATGAGTGAATTTTAGAGTGTTATTAATTAATATCCCAGATGAGGCCGAAATAATACCCCTCCTTCATTTCAACTCCAAAATAATCTTATTTTTTCATTTTATCCATCATTCAATCAAGTACTCCCTCCGTCCTAATTTGTTTATCCAACCTCAAAAATCCAAAACTTTTTAAGGGAACACAATTATTACACCTAAAAAAATTTAACTTATCACATTTACCCTCAACTTTTTTACGAAAGTTTCTTTATTCTACTAAAGAGATGACAAAAAAGAAAAATTGATTCAACTAGAAGTCAAATGGACAAACATTTTGGACCACTTAAAATTCAAAAAGTGGACAAACAAATCGGGACGGAGGGAGTACTATTTTATATCCCTATTTTTAATACCTCATCCAAACCAATTATTATCCACCCTCCATAAAAATCATATAAATGTGGACTTACATTCCATAAATAATACCCCATACTATTTTATCTCCCTTTATAAATAATACCTCTAATCCT
Organism: Rhododendron molle; assembly: GCA_025413875.1. Lineage (NCBI taxonomy): Eukaryota > Viridiplantae > Streptophyta > Magnoliopsida > Ericales > Ericaceae > Rhododendron > Rhododendron molle. Next base: position 11,784,342 of record CM046395.1, on the reverse strand, counting down.
TATCCCGCATCTAAACGGGTCCATATAGAAAACAGATACATTAAGCTAATTAAACTATCCTAGCCAAAGCCATACGTACGTGCATAGATTTGAGGGAAATAGAAACGCAACTTATAAATCATACAAATTTGCAATTTATTAGATGGTCACTGCCCTATTATCTCGGAAAATAGACCGATAAGACAGAGATCTAAGATTATCTCGAGCATTCATTAGGTAAAATGCCTACGCAAATTCTAATTTGGCTAGCCACAAAAATACATTCTCACCCCAAGAGCTTAACAAAAATGACAAAACTAATTTTGACCAAAAAAAAGAAATTCACAAAACTCATTAATTCCTCTTGCTATCCGAAACACTTTTGTGCCTCCTCCATCACAACCATCACCATCTGCCATACCCCACTCTCAGGGCCGGCTAAAGAGAGAGGCGGGAGAAGTATGGGCTTCGGGTCCCCCAAAAAAGTTAAAATGAGAGCCTCCAAAATTCTAGGATCCTTGTATATGTATATATGTATTTATGGCCCAATTTTTTTTTTTTTTTGCACTAAGCCTTTTTTTACATAAAATAGGCTCAATTGAAATTTAGGAGCCACAAAATAGGCCCAATGGTAGAATTACTAATTAAAAGCACAGAGGCGGGTTAAAAAAAAAAGAGAAAAAAGAAACGCCAGTTCATGAGGAGTTGAGGACTCCAAGGAACGGGAAGACTACAATGAGGTGATCCAAAAGAAGAAGAAGAAAGAAACGCTTGACTGAGGACTCGAAGGGAAGTGAAGACAACGACGGACGACTGTGGACGGTAAATACTTGCATACAGAATACCTTGAGGTCCCTCTTTTACCATCTCCAACTCTCCACTTTTATCAAGTAATAGTAGCATTTTTTTGAATGATTATATAGTAATATTTTTTAATGGTACATATTTTGTAATGGTATTTTTTATGAGATTGTTTGTAGACCAATTTTGTATGGAAAATATAGGGAGGCCTCATTTAAGAGGTTTCCTTCCGGTCTCCAAAACTTATGAGCTGGTCCTGTCCCCATTTATTTCTTTCATTTCTTTTTCTTTCTCTCTCTTCACCTCATTACCATAAAAAAACTCTCTCAAAACACAAACCAAACAAATTGGCGTGAAATTCGAGTTGGAAATTTTAGCTGAGTGGTACTAGTCAGTAGACATCTCCAATGGCGTGAAATTTGGGATTGCCCATAGGCCATAGTCATGTTGCCATCAGTATATAAATCCAAGGAGGAGGAAGAGAACCAATACCAATTGGATGGCATAATTCAAGTCTTCTTATTGGACAAATAGGTTATATTGATGGCAAAGCATTAGTCGATATAGCAATCGAATGGTCTGAAATTTGGAATCGCTTATAGTTATGTTGCCATCAGTATATAAATCCAAGGAGGAGGAAGAAAACCTATACCAATTGGATGACATAATCGATCAAGTCTTCCTATTGGACAAACAGGTAATATTAGCATATGGAGGACTCGAAACGCTTGACCGAGGACTCGAGGGAAGGGAACACAATGACAGACCACCGTGGACGGTAAATACTTGCATACGGAATATCTTGAGGCTCCGCTTTTACCATCTCCAACTCTCCACCTCTATCTAGTAATAGTTGCATTTTTTTGGATAATTATACACTAATATTTTGTAATGATTTTTTTTATGAGACTGTTTGTAGACCAACTTTTGTATAGAAAATATAGGAGGGGATCATTTAAGAGGTTCGCTTCCGACCTCCAAAACTTATGAGCCGGTCCTAACACCTCTCTTTCTCACACACAAATCGGCCATACGTACCCATCACCATCTGCCACACCCATCTTCTCCAAAAAACTTATCGCCGCCCATATCGGTCCATCTACCTCCCGATCTCAGCATCACCAGTCCACCCACATCCTAAAGGACCTAAACTCCATCTCCAACTTCGAAACATATTAAAATCAAACTGAAAACCCACAATCAATTCCATAAAACCAGTGGAGTGAATTTCGTGATCAAATCTGGTGGCTGGGAGGAGAGAGAGAGAGAGAGAGAGAGTCGCTGGGCGTGGTGATTCACAGTAGCAAATGTTACATTGCCGATGAACGTGGCGAGGCAGTCGGGGGGTTTGGTTCGGCAAAACCTCTAAAGGGAGGAGATGCCTTCTGAAATTTTGCCGACGCTATTAGAGATGCTCTAAGAGTGTCCAGGTCAGTCTCTCTGCATTTTAAATTGAATTACTAATGATCAATCTCTCCAATGATGAATCAAGTCCTGCATGGAGCCCCAATAATAGAAAAAAAAAAAAGAGGCTACAATTGCAACTCCAACGTTATCTTCAAATAAACCGCCAAATATAATGTTGATTTGGCAGCTTCAAGTTTACTTCAAATTTGGCAGAAGTTTAAAATGATTTTTTTGAGAGAGAGACATCCAGGGGATGGTAGAGGCTTATGGCTCACTCTCACATGGTTTGGGTGCTCAGGAGGTCATCGGTTTGACTTGTGCTAACGAAGCCTTCTTCGAACGTGATCCTCTTGTGAAGCCCAGTTGTGATCCACTAATTTTTGGTGGGACGGTAGTTGCTATGTATGGCTCTTTGTTCCTTTTGGGGCCCGCATGCCTTGGGTCTATAGTCTCTATAATCATGCTCAGGGAATGGTTGCTACGCCGGATTAGCGCTCCTCCACCTTATACATTAGCATAAAAATAGTCGAGAGAAACACATATATATAAGTAATAAGTGAAGTGAAAACTTATATAAATTTACGCTGAAAGAGAGGTAGTGGTTCTAGGAATCCCGAGTGAACAAAACCTTCAATATTTGAATTTATGATTTGGAGACATATATATATGCTCTAATAACAAGGTGATTGCACCGCCTAAACACTTAAATATTTTATTGTCCAAAATAACTGCCAATTTGCTTTGTTCGGTTTACCGTTTAGTTTTAGTTTTTGTTTTAGTTTTAGTTTTGTTTTCAATCATTACCCTATTTCTTTCTCCAATCGTTATCCTATTTTTTCAATTATTACTTTCTCATCTCTCTCTATCTCTCTCCAATCATTACCCATATTTTCAATCATTACTCTATTAAGTCACCCTTCTCCAATACATATTTCCGTGAATTTATGCACTTATTAGTACTGAGCTCCACAGAAATATGCGGTGAAGAGGGATGTTGAGGCAGCACATTGCAGTTCCGACAACCACCAAATAAATGCACACCAAAAGCACCTCGGTACACCCCCTAATATTATGGAGTACTATATGTTTGTACTTCTTGGAGAGATCAACTTCATATATAAAACTTGAACATTACCCTCACTTTTTTCTTAACAACCACAGTTTATTGACCTATAACCTAAAGTACTTTTCTCTTCTATGATTCTATCTCAGCTACAGCCGGCCGGGGAAAAAAATCTCAGCTAGATATAGCCTCCCCAACATTACCCTAAGCCGCCATATGAGATAGCCCCTCCCCAACCTTCACACACAGGGCCGGGAGAGACCTCGATCGACGGTGGAATGTATTAAGTTAATGTTCAGATAATCAGGGTTTAACAACAATGGCTGCTCGTTTACATATTGTTGCAAGAGGCTTAGGGACTTTATTTACTCACCATTTTGGTCGATCTCCAATGTACTAAAAATATTAATGATTTTTTTTAAAAAAAAAAAAAGGAAAAGAAAGAAAAGTCATATATCTTTGTAATGGTGAAAAAACAATCTTGAAAACTTGAGGAAGATTATAGGATACTCCTTCCGTTCCAAGACTTTAGTCATTACGAAAAGTTATTTTGTTTATTGGAATAAAAAAGTACTTTTGTGCAAAATTTTATGAATCTTTTTGGTACCAATTTGAAGAAGTAATTGAAATCTTCAAAGTTGGTGAGGAATAAATTTAAAAATAATGCACGAAGATTCTTTATTGTTGATCCAAAAGTAGCACGACTTTTTGAATTAAGTGTAGCAATTTCATTGCTACGAAGTTTTCCTTCTCTTGTTTCAATCTCTTCGTAAAATCATGAGATTATTCAAATTTTCTTTTGCTGCTCATGAGTGGAAACAATTTCAACTCCCCGCCCCCCGACTTGGTGGATGAAAGAGAACAAAAAATTAATTGTTAAGATTTTTGGAAGAGTACAATGTGACGGTGTTTGCATTGAGAAGGAAAAAGTTGTGCATTATTGGCGCTCCAATTTATTTGTCGTGGACTCCATAAAGTGCGGGTGAATTTGACAGACAATTAATAAAGCCAATATATTGTGTTTGAGTCGGACACTTTAAAAACACATTCCAAACGGTAGGGACTAAATGTCTGCAATTTGGCATTTTAGGTACCAACATTCCAATTGTCCCATTCATTGGCGACCAAAAAGGTAAATAAGCCATACGTATAACAGACAAAGCAAATGACACCATGGTTGGTGACCCTATTAAACACAAATTACAAAACTTCAGGGATAAATGTTGTGTTTGGTTTGTGTTTTGAATTTTTTTTTGAAAAATAGTAGGGATAATAAGTGAAGAGATATAGAGAGAGAAATGTTAGAAGTAAGAAGAATTTTTTGAAAAATGCTTTTTGAAAAGCAAAGAGAAATATCTACAATTGGTACACTAGGAGACCAAACTGACAGTCGATCAATACATTGGGGACCAAAAAAGTAAATAAGCCGCATTTTTCTTTTCATGCATTACTCTATCCACTAACAAAAATAAGTACTTAATAATGTATTGTGAGAGAATGATATGTCTCGTAAAATAAAAAGTAAATACTTAAAAAAAAATAAGAACCTTAACGGGGGCCTAAATTCCAAATCCCATACAGAACACAAATACATATACTACAATTTCGGACAAGGTTGTGGCATTAATTTTGACAAATTTTTCTTGACCCCAAAGGCAACTTATCGTGTTTCACTTTCCTTGTTTCCATCTTGTTATCCGCTCTTACCATTTCCTCCAAGGAAAAGTTCAAGGTTAATACTGTCAAGTCATTAGGTGTACGTCCAGGTAGACTTCTTCAATTTTGTGCCAAGAAACCAAATGTGTTAATTAAGTGATATCTTAAGACTAACATTTGTTTATGGGAAAATTTTAGAAATGGTCCCCCTAGTTTGCACGAATTCTCATTTTCGTCCATCTAGTATCAATTGTGTTACTTTTAGCTCTATAGTTTGCATTCTGCCCCAATTTGGTCCCTCTCGCTTACGGCGTTAATGAAACTAACGGAATTGGAGGACAAAATTGTCATTTCACCTCACAGAGGGAATAAATTGAGATTTCATGCAAACTAGAGGGACTATTCCTATAATTTTAGTTTTTACTTTTGTTTTTGTAAATAAATTTAAAATACATCATATGTAATATATTTTTCATCTCATTCATTTTGAATAATTAAAATATGTTGAAAATTTTTAAGGTTTTTATTATATATATCACAAAAAATATGAGAAAACTCGAAAATCAACCCCTATGTTAAATGTCTTGGTATTGTATTTTTTTTTTCAATTGCATTTTCACTCTCGTTATTTTCTTTGTCACATGATTAAAAAGAAAAAGTTGTTCAGTACTATTTAGAAATCAAAAAAGCGATAGGGACCGACGGGTCCCGTAGGGAAATCGTACCGACGGCCGCGCCGGGCCGTCTCTGGCCACCTGATGGCCGATCCGAGCCGTCCAAAAATTCTATAAAAAAAGGTTTTTATAATGAGGGGACCCACTCGAGAATCAACGGCATCCGATGTGTGTATGGACCGACGGGTTTTTATTATGAGGGGGCCCGCTTGAGAATCAACGAAATCAACACATCACGTTTTTATTTTTTCTTGGAAACTGGAAAAACGCAAAAAAAAAAAAAACTCCAATACTATTATTAAACTTTTTAATACATTTTCACACATTAATTTTATGCACTTTTACGCATTTCAATACAATTTCTTCAATCCCAGTCAAAAATAAAAAAATAAAAAACAAATTCTCAACGTTAACAACATGAGTTACTTTTCCTATTTTCCATAGGGTTTTGATTTTCACACTTCTTTTTTTGCCTTCTTATGATATTAAGGCTGAGTTCTTGTAAATTTAATTTTTGTCTTCGTTTTGTATGTTTTGTTTGTCTTTTTTGAATTTTTGTTACTCCATATTTTTTGATTAATTAACTGTTTCAATGAAAATAGTATAAAAAGTAAAAAAATTATGATCAAAAGGCAAAACAAAGTTCATTAAAAACGAAAAAAGTATCAATCATCTGTATTGTTTTATCTAAATTATTCTATTATATGGACTTTTTCCAACATCAGTTCCTATTTTTATACTTTTCCGATCTACCTCGTCAAGATGAACGATTAATCCCAAAAATTACGAGAAAAAGCCAAATAAAAAATAACTAAAAGTAAAAAAAAAAAGTTAAATAAGTTCAATTTGCTCTTCCAAGTTTGAGAGAGTGCATGGTCCTTTTTGTTTTGTAGACTGGCTTTATTCAGTTGCCATTTCATTTTTTTTAGAATTTTTGGACGGCTCAGATCGGTCGTCCGGTGGCCGGAGACAGACTGGCGCGGCCGTCGGTACGATTTCCCTATGGAACCCGTCGTTCCCTATCGCTTTTCTGATTTCTAAATACTACTGAACAACTTTTTCTTTTTAATCATGTGACAAAGAAAATAACGAGAGTGAAAATTCAATTAAAAAAAAAAAATACAATACCAAGACATTTAACATAGGGGTTGATTTTCGAATTTTCTCATATTTTTTGTGATATATATAATAAAAACCTTAAAAAATTTCAACATATTTTAATTATTCAAAATAAATGAGATGAGAAATATATTACATATGACGTATTTTAAATTTATTTACAAAAACAAAAGTAAAAAATAAAATTATAGAAATAGTCCCTCTAGTTTGCATGAAATTTCAATTTAGTCCCTCTGTGAGATGAAATGACAATTTTATCCTCCAATTCCGTTAGTTTCATTAACGCCGTAAGCGAGAGGGACCAAATTGGGGCAGAATGCGAACTATAGGGCTAAAAGTAACACAATTAATACTAGAGGGACGAAAATGAGAATTCGTGCAAACTAGAGGGACCATTTCTAAAATTTTCCCTTTGTTTATTAATGCTCGATATCGATAGGTGATTATTTCTGGTTACTGGTAGCCCGTGGGAAGAACGTTGAGCCGTATCTGTCAACAGTGGTATGCATGTGAAGTTGGGGAGTTAATCAAAACAAGGGTGGCACAGTGGATTAATCCTAAATTTCATAACAAGATATATACAGTGGAAGACTCCAAGGGAGTATCTTCATGGAATTTGAAAACGGAAAGCCAATATATTGTGTTTGAATCGGAAACTTTTAAAACACATTCCAAACGGTAGGGACTAAATGTCTGCAATTTGGCATTTTAGGTACCAAAATGCCAATTGTCCCATTTATTGGCGACCAAAAAGATAAATAAGCCATGCATATAACAAAGCAAATGACGCCTTGGTTGGTGACCCTATTAAACACAAATTACAAACTTCAGGGATAAAATATCTACAATTGGTACACTAGGAAACCAAACACACAGTCGATCAAGACATTGGGGACCAAGAAAGTAAACAAGCCGCATTTTCTTTTCATGCATGACTCTATCTATGACTAAAATAAGTACTTGGGCCCTGTTCCGCTAATTAAGTCAATTGGCTTTTTTTTTCCTTATTAAATTTTTTTTTCATATTTGTTAGTTTATCGTCAATTTTTTGGGATTATTACATCGTTATGATGAGAGGAATCTAAAAAGTAAAAAATTATGATTGAAATCCAATTTTTTTTAAATAAAGACAAAAATAAGCCAATTTTTTCGTCTTTATTAAAAAAAAATTGAATTTTGATCATAATTTTTTACTTTTTAGATTCCTCTCGTCATGACAATGCAATAATCCCCAAATACGAAAAAAAAAATAGAATAAGACAAAAAAATAATAATAAATACGAATTTTTTTTGAATAAGGACAAAAAAAATAAGTCAATTGGTTTATTTAGCCGAACGGGACCTTAATAATGTATTGCGAGAGAATGACATATTTCGTAAAACAAAAAATAAGAACCTTAGTGGGGGCCTAAATTCCAAATCCCAAACACAACACAAATACATATACTACTACAATTTTGGACAAGGTTGTGGCATTAATTTTGACATATTTTGCTTGACCCGAGTGGCTACTTATCGTGTTTCACTTTCCTTGTTTACATCTTGTTATCCACTCTTACCATTTCCTCCAAGGCAAAGTTCAAGGTTAATACTGTCAAGTCATTAGCTGTCCGGGTAGACTTCTTCAAGTTTATGCCAAGAAACCATATGTGTTAAAAGTGACATCTCAAGACTAACATTTGTTTATTATAATGCTCGATATCGATAGGTGATTATTTCGATCTGGTAACTGGTAGCCAGTGTGAAGTGCTGAGCACTATCTATCAACAGTGGTATGCATGTGAAGTTGGGAAGAGAATCAAAATTAACAAGGGTGGCACTGTAGATTAATTCTAAATTTCATATCAAGATCTATACAATGGAGGGCTGGCCCCAAGGGATATCTTGATGGAATTTAAAAACAGAAAGTCTAGCTTGGGTATTTTTCTTCTTTGTTTTCTGTATTTCTTTCATGTTATCTATTGGTTGAGCAAGAATGTTGCTCGTACCATATCTTTCTCCTCGATGTACCCTTATCATGCTTTATAAAATCTTCACTTGCCAAGGAAAAAAAAAAAAAAAGAGCACCATCAAGCCGAAATCGAAGTGGTTGACCAATCTAAATTTCTGTTAAGTATAGAAAAATGATTAGCTAGAGGGACAAATTTCAGGACTTTTCAACAACAACGATAAAGGTGTCTTGCAACGACTATTGTGGCGAAAATGGACCTCCAGCTTGAGGTAGATGACGGTCTCTCCACACTACTCCACAAGTAGTTCGATGAGTTCTAACACCATAGCTTTTTTTTACTATAATTTTTTTTAAAGATTTTCTTTTTGTACTTAGATTTTATTTCTTGAATTTACTTGGACCTTGAATCCTATATATTAACTGTTAATTAATACCTCTAGTTTTTTTTTTTTTTTTTTGCTTCCTAATAAGGTAATGGAAAAGGGAATTTGGAGACCCTGTAGTTCAGTTGTGCACGGGGACGGAGCTAGGAATTTTCACCAAGTAGGAGCGATCATGCATGGAAGAAAAAATATAAATACACATGCATAATCACGTAAATACGTTAAAACTCAAAATATCGTAAATACATAAATTGGTTTAACTAATGGGAATGATCTTGATGTATGTGTCTTGTTTTTTTTTTCATTGTTCATCTTCTTTTTCATTCATTACAACTGGACGAATTCGGCATATGAGCTTTCATGCAACTTGATTTTACCAATCAAAAAATAAAGAATTAGTAGAAGTCTAGAACAACAATTGGAAAAGACATACCTACAACTTAAATTTCACCAAATTATTTAGGGTTTCCAAAATCTCTTTTCCCCATCGCTATTTTCTCGAAATTTCCTTTGAAATCTTAACAATTGGGGATGTTTGTGCCGAGAGAGAGAGAGAGAGTGTAACGACCTGGATTTTCAACCCAAATTTTTTTTTCAAATAAGAAATTATTATTTTAGTCTATAATAATGGATTAAATGTAAAAATATAATTGAAACCTAAACTTATGTTTGGAGATTTAAAATCTCTTTAATTATAATTACCTTGTAAGCATATAAGTGTTGTGCAGCCCGAAAATTTCCATTTTTTTTATAAGATCATTAAAAAGTATTATTAGTAATAATAAAATCGTTTCCCTTAAGAGATTTATACAAAAAAATAATAATAATAATAATAATAATTATCTATCGTATCCTATTTAATTTTATTTTCTTTCTTTCTTACTTTGCATACAAGTAATTGCATGCATGGATGTCTCTCTTCTCCCTCACTCTCCTACGCGATCCCCACCACCTCCGTAGCTCTTAAACCGAGCTAAATTCGTCCATCTCGAAACCCAATCCGATTAGGACTCGATTTCATTCTTCTACCTCAAAATTCTCCTATAAATATATAACTATTCCAACCCTAGGGCACGTACATGATTCCACCACCTTCCACGGAGCCAGAGAGAGGAGAAAAACCCGAGAGAACCGAGCTTTAATCCATAAATTTTTAGAGAGAGAAAGAAAGAGAGAGAAAAGTGGGTTTCTTGGTTTCGTTCGTCCGAGATCCAAATAGATCGTTTGACTTACTTACTACAGTCCCAAGGATCACCGAACATCAACCAATTCGGCCCCGAAGTCCCCCGATCGACGGAATTGAAGTCGTCTTCTCCAAATTCAAGTTTTTGATCGAAAACAAATTTAATCCGAACCGAGGTATTATAATTCGATCCGAAGCCTCCTCTACGTATATTAAGTGTTTATAGACATAACCCAACAAGCCCCGTAGACCCATGCATTGAAAAACGTGAGAAAACGAAGAAAACCAAAACTGCCCTCAACCTCGCGGCCGCAACCTGCGGGCTGCTCCAGTCGCAAGAACCAGGGAAATCGAGTTCGCGGCCGCGAACTCCATGCGGCCAGACCGCGCGCCTGTTTTGCTTTCGTGTCGAATTGATTTTGCGACCTTATTAAACATCGTTTTTGACCCCGGATTATTTTTCCTAGGTTACCCACACTCTAAAGACCATACCTTGTTAGTTTCATGTTTTTTTTATTTAATCTGATATTTATTAAGTTTTTATTCGTTATCTTGTAAAAATTTACAAACTAAAATTCATTGCGACCTTGTAAACTATTCCATAAATCCCCAAACTCTTTTTCCTAGTTTTCTAACATGTCAAAGATCATAACTTACTGATTTCATAAACTTTTGATATTATTAGCTATTTATTTTATTTTTAATTATAGATACAAACAAAAAATAGTTGCGACCTTATAATTAATGATTTTAACATCTAAACTATTTTTTTAGACTTCTGACATCCCAAAGATGATATTTTATTAAAATAATAATTTAATTATTTCATTAACTAATTAGTATTAATTACGCATTGTTTCTAAATAGAAATACTTTAAAATATTATAAAAAAGGTTAATAATTCCGAATAATTTTATTTAGACTTCTTACAGTTCTAAGATGATACTTTGTTAGAATAAAAATATTTTTAATTATTTAATTATTTATTATCTATTTAGTCTTCTTTTGCTTATTAACTTAATCTTTTTATTTAAAATAATTCCATGAGCATCCAAACCCAACTTTTAGTAGTCGAACTTATTATAGAGGACTGTTAGGACCTTTATTAAGGTTACGATAATTATTTAAATATTTTTACCTAATTAATGTATTTAATTAGTGTTTAATTAATTTAATTACTTATAGTTAATTAACAAAAGTCTAGAAAATTGTTTTTAAATCTTAATTAAATAATTCTTACATTCTTAATGACTTTGTGACCATACGAGATTAAGGGCAACGGCCCAGTCATAAAAAGTTATGTGATTGCATTGCTTATTAACTGTTTCGATCCGTCTGTTATTCAATTATTATTGTGATTGATATTGTATCGATATTTCATTTGAATGTTAGATTGGACCCTAGAGACATGGGGTGGTATACGATATAGAAATCACTTAGACGATGCTAAGTAATGGATAAATTGTGAAGTTTCTTTCTGTTTAGAGGTTGCCTGCAGGCGTGATATGAGAAATGATGAGATTGTGATGAGAATTGAAACTGGCGAGAGTCGGTGATGAATTGAAAGCTGGCGAGAGTCTAGTGATGAATTGATAGGCTTGCGTTGTCCAGTGATGATTGTGAAATGATTGTGATGTGGTTTATAAGATAGGCGAACCCTAGTCGTGATTCAGGCATGATAAGCTTACCCTTTGCTGTAATTATTTGGGGTGCACACTCGGTATATAACTTAGGTGTTCCTGCGACAACAAAGGGAAGTGATCTCATGGGACCGAGTATGGCTAGTGGTTGGGGAGGAAAGATCTCACGGAGGGATCTTAGATTTCATATTAAGATAATGGATAGCAATGAATCAAGTTATGTGAATTATCTCGGTTTTACTTTTTCGCACCATATATATTCTGTTTGCCTGCTAATTTGTAAAGTAAGAGGGTGGTTGGGTTGGATTATTTTCTTGGGTGATTTATCACTCACGGATATATTTGTATTATGGCAAATCGATTGCTTCGCGATCAATTTGCTAGACGGCAAGATTCAATGGAGGAGATTCAACGATGATGCGATTCGACGAAAAGAATATCAGTAATGAAGATCGATGATGCTTAGGATTCGTATCAAGATTAGAGTCAGCTCTGAAGTTATTGTATTTTGATTTCCGTAAAACTATCTTGAGATTGTATTAGCAAAAGCTTTATTTTGAAAAATCATATTTATTTAGCAAATTTTCTTGAGAAATTATTTTATATTGCACCCGAAAAGTCGGGGCGTTACAGAGTGGATCTTTGGGGTGTCATTGAGATTTTAGGGCAAAAAAAAAAAATGTAAAATATAAACTCATCTAATGAAATGTGGAAGTTTATTACTTGAATATTCACAATATTAACCCTATAGTTTTATTTTTTTGTTATATGTTAGCCATTAACCTTTAATAATTAATATTGGTATCCTCGTATTTTAAAGGTTACTATTATATATATATATATATATTTAAAATTCTACACATGGGTGAGCTTATATACGTTCTTAGGATTTTTTCCTTTTAACATATAATAGTAGTGTTTCTTTTTCTTCTTACAGGGGCGATCACCTCTACTGACCCCTCCCTGGCTGTGCAGGGGTGGCCAAAAAAACTCCCGACCAAAATCAAAACCGATCGACCACAATGTGAACCTGTTGAGTACCACCGCAAGATTCGGACGATTGCTTCAAAAAACAGCGGATTGAGTCTTGAGCCATTGGGTTTTGACATGCGTTGTTAATGTATCCATGGGCTAAATACCAGATTAAATAGGAATGAATCTACATCGGCCGAAAATCTGGTTTTGTAAAGGAGTTCTTCATAGGCCATGCTTAAAACAAGATTTGGGCTAGAAGATTTTTTTTCTTATGTAAAAGGATTGATTCCTGTACTCGATAGTTTGGAGAAGAAGCTGGCGGTGTGGAAAAGGAGATTTATGTCGTCTGGAGGTAAATTGACTCTTATCAATTCAAATACTAGAAGTCTACCTGTATACTTCATGTCCATTTTTAAGATGCCGATTTCTGTTGCAAAAAAAATTGAAAAACTTCAAAGACAATTTTTTTGGGGTGACTCCATAGACAAGCAGAAGATTCATTTGGTTAGCTGGGAAACAATAACAAAGAGTAAAACATATGGTGGTTTAGGGGTGACAAGAATGATTGAACAAAACCATGCTCTGTTAGCAAAATGGTGGTGGAGGTTTAGTAGAGAAAAGGACTCCCTATGGGCTAAAGTGGTGTGCAGGAAATATGGTTTTTCACATCAAGATTGGCTTCCTCAATTACCATCTTCTGGTCGGGTATCTATCATTCGGAGAGACATTTGTTCAATAGGGAATCCTGATAGTGAAATGGGAAACATAATTCAAGCGGGGTTCAAACTTCAAGTGTATTCTGGGAATAACACGCTCTTTTGGAATCACAAATGGATGGGCGATCAAACACTACGAGAGGAGTTCCCAAGACTTTATTTGAAATCTTCGCAAAAAGATGAGCTGGTATGTAATATGCTGAATTCGGAAGATTGCAGAATGTTTCCTTGGTGCTGTCAAGAGTGGATGTGATGCTCTGGACTGGTAATCCGAATAACATGTTTTCTGTTAAGTCAGTATATGATCTTTGGGAAGCTTGAATCTTTGTGGAGAAACCTTAGCCCTCTAAAGGTGGAGATTTTATCGTGGATGGCATGTCAAGGCAGGATTGCGACTAGATCAATTCTGAGCAGTAGAAACATAATTGTGGGAGTTGATGATCATGCGTTGGCTTGCCCTTTTTGCATGATGGAACTGGAAACACCAGTGCATGTACTGCTCTCCTGCCCCTTTTCGACTTACATTTGGACAAAGATAGTAGATTGGTGGAACCTAGCATGGGTGGATCCTTCAAGTTTGCTGGAATTGTCTTCTTGGTGGTTCTCTTCTCGCTTCAAAAATTTGGAGAAGTATCTTTGGGAATGTTGCTTCTATGCAACTCTATGGTCGATTTGGATTGCAAGGAATGACATTATTTTCAACAACAAAGATGTGGATCGCAATCAAGTGGAAGAGTTAATCAAAACAAGGACAGCTCTGTGGATCAAAGCCAAATTTGATATAAAGGTGTATACTGTGGAGGATATCAAAAGAAATCTTGATGGAGTCAGAAGACTAAAAATTTAGGTGTCTGTGGGTGTAATTTTCTATTTTTTTCCTTGTCTTTCGAGGGTTGTGGTGAACTTTCTGGTTCTCTCTTCCCTTCTACTCGATGTACCATCTTCGAGTTTAATAAAATTTTCTTTTGCCGAGAAAAAAAAAAAGGATTGATTGTACACAAGCTGGGCACGTATATTGCTTTGGGCCAAAAATGGGTCAAAAATGGGTAGTATAAAATGAATTGTGGAAGGCTATGTCTACTTGATTTGTGTTAACCAGATTTAGCGATGCTTTTAAGAAACAATTTTTTTCATAAAATATAATCAAAATCAATTATTTGTAACAAATATCTTCTCCAAAAGAGCTCAAAACGTCACCTAAATAAAATGATAAAATGACTGCTAAATACCACAGAGAGAGAGAGAGAGAGAGAGAGAGAGAGAGAGAGAGAGAGAGAGAGAGAGAGAGAGAGATTAAAAATACATTTTAATTTCATTACTTGAAGTTGTTTCTTTAACACAGGGATAAAAAACAATGTAATCTGCTGGAAGAAATTAAGACATGTAGGGAAAGAATCACACCATACATTGAGCAAGGAAACACTTTTTTTTATTTTATAGGCAACAAGATTTTATTTAAACTTGACAAAAGGTACCTCGAGGGGATACCAATTACGGACTATAGATAATGAGGAACCATAATTGGCCTCCAAAAGAAAGATAAGGAAAAGATTACATTGAGCAGTAATTGAATGAGCCTTGGAGCAAAGAGGCCCACAATCAGCTCATAAAGCCTTATGGAAAGGCAAGACCAGCAACATAACTCTTAGCTTAGGGAAGTATCAATCGTTAAAGACATCCAGCTTCACCACACCAGCTAATCGCAATCGGACTTCCAACGACATGCTTTCCATCAGACCAGGTAATACTTCCGTAGATAAATGAATTCGATGGCAGTGAACTGGCCGTAAATGTTACCGTATAAGACTGCTTCTCATTCAACTGACTAAAACTTAGCGAGTCTGGCTCAACTAAAACCTTAACCGTCTCGTTTTTCATATTAACGGACACGTTGTAGGTTGCCCCTACTCCAACATTCGTAACTGTTCTTGTATATTTCACCACTGTGGACCCGTTGCCACCACTTTGGAGAGGTACAGCAAAGGAAGGGTAGTTGAGATTAGTAACGCTGTATTCCACTTTCGGATCACAAGTGAAGTTTCTCTTGGTGAGTACGCTAATCTCCGATGTGGTGTAATTTATGGCACATAGGAAGCTCAAGTAATCACTAGCGTTCAAATCGTAGATGAGTCCAGGGTCGAGTGCTTTTAGAGGGTCCACATGCCCAGCGCCGTAAGCAAACGGCGTAGCCGGCATTTCAGTGATACTATCTAACAGTGGTTGACCATTTTTGTACGTAGTGTATGCAGTGGTCATTAGGGCTGAGCGGATCGCGGCGGGGCTCCACTGCAGGTGGGCCCCCTTGAGCAACGCTGCGAGGCCACTTACGTGCGGGGTTGCCATCGAAGTTCCGGAGATTATGTTGAACGCCACGCGCCTATCGTCGAACGCAAGCTCAGTGGGTCCTACCCTGCCCGTCCAAGCCGCTATGATGTTGACACCTGGCGCCAGCAGGTCAGGCTTGAGTACTTGTGGCGTAACAAAGTTTGGCCCCCTTGAAGTGAATCCCGCGACTACGGGCGACGGCTGGATGCCCAGTTCGGTTCCCTTGAAAATAATCGTGGCTCTCGGATTGGGGTCTGAAAATAGGTAACTCTTTATTTTAGCACCGGATGTCGGACCTACCATTGTAGCAGGTAGTAAATCAGCCACCGCCAGTACCTCCGTCGCGTCGGCGAACTGGTTGACCAAAACCATCCCTAAACCACCAGCTTCTTTTACAGCGACCCCTTCCTCTATCCTATCAAAAAAGTCGCCGTCACACAGCACAATTTTACCGCGCACTTTTTCTGGTATCAACGAGCCCGATGAACAAAAACCCCCGTCCGGGAATTTACTCGCATTTCCAGCGTAAACGAGCGGTAACATCTTCTTCGGCAACGAGGGACCTTTGTAAAGCGACATACCGTCAGAGAATTTCATTCCGTTTCCGAGACTAACGTCTGCCGGAAAATCACGGTCCAAGGTGCCGGCACCGACAGTGGTAAACCACGGAGCAACATTGGCGACGGAAAACGAAAAGGGACCAGAGTTACCAGCAGCGCAAGAGACGAAAATTCCCTGCTCCATTGCCGCATAAGCTCCGATTGCGATGGGGTCCAAGTTATAGGAAACCGCAAAGGGAAAACCGAGAGATATGGAGATGACATTAACCTTCTCGTCGATGGCTGTGTCCATCCCAGCTAATATGTCGGAGCTAAAGCAGCCCACCAACCAACACACCTTGTACATAGCAACCCTCGCGCGCGAGGCCATCCCCCGCGCGGTTCCGGACGCATAGCCAAATAAGTTAGCACCAACGACAGACGAACCGGCTGCTGTGGTGGTTGTATGAGTCCCGTGACCGATGTCGTCTCGTGGAGATTTTGATTCTTGCGTTTGGTTGATAGGACCAAATGCGGCTTCGTAGCCTTTAGAGAAATACCTATTGCAGATATATCACGTAATTAAAAATGCATCAACCATCAAAGGTTAAAACGGAAATCAATGAAATCAACATAACTCTTTAGGTAGAGTTTAAACTAACTGAAGTTATTATAATTATTATTTACTGTTACTGACAATTGGTGACTAATTTTTTGTTGGTATTGGATTTTTTTTTTTTAAAGAATCAAATAGACATCCTGAAGAACTTATTTAGGTACAATTTCATATCACTACTTATGTTCTCATCCTGAAAATACATTTACTTTGTCTGGTTTAACTTTTTGAAAGTTGTTTTTAATGTAATGAGTGGAGAGAGACAGAGAAAATGGTATGAAAAACGTATAGAAAAAAAATGAGATAAGATAAGATGAGAGTTGAACCAAACAAGGTGATTGTTTCCCATCATATCTAATTTATCACCACGTACGCACTCTCTCCTCCCTCTTTATTGTGCCCTAATTTATCATTACATTCTATTGCCTCCCTCTCTAACATTTCAGCCCCTATATATATATCTCTCTCTCTTGATTTTTGTGTGTGTTTTGGTCGAGTTTTATGGTAAATTTATTGTATGCGGCATTTGTTAGATGATATGATAAATCTGTTATTAGGTAAGATAATAATTTGAGAGAGAGGGAGAGCAATAAAAAAGGGTGATGTTGGATTTTTTCAAATCTCGGGATGACAACTTTTTCTAAAAGTTACAGTTTTGTCTTTATTTGAATTCTTTTCTTATTGGTTCGTTTTGCTCCAAAAATTTTTGACTTTTTGATTTGTTTCAACGAGACAAATCGGAAAAGTAAAAAAAATTTACTTTTACCCAAATGTTTTGAATAATGACCACTTTTAAGTAGAAAAAATGAAAAAAGTGGTCATTGTTCAAAATATTTGAGTAAAAGTAAATTTTTTTTAATTTTTCAAAAAGTCAAAAAAAAATTCGCAAAACGAACAAACGCGAAAAAAATTCAAATAAGGAGAAAACCCAAAAAGTGAAAAAAATTGTTTGTGGAACAGGATTATCAAATCAAGTAGGATGGAGACTTAAGTATATAAAGATAGGAGCAATATTTAAGTTCTTTTTTTTTTTTAACTCTTGGTTTGGATATTTAATTATTTTTCTCATGTGTTTGTTCGCTGTCTATTGTTTATCCGAGCATTTTAGGCCCTTAGATGTTAAGGACTTTGCCCTTTGGCGGTATTTTCAAACCTTTGGTATGATTCCATTTTCATTTCCTTAATAAAATGTTATTTTTACAGATAAAAAAATTAAAAAATAAATCAAAAAAGTAAAAAAAAAAACTTTGAATTTAATTTTATAAACGTTAGGTGAAAATACGTATACAACTTTTGAATGAAAATTAAATTTTCAGCAATACCTTGCTCCTATTAGCTTCCGATTACAATCGGATGAATTGAAGTTGGTGCCGTTCTCACATACCCCTTTCCAACTCCTTGGAACGGGCCCCATTCCGCTGTCGTTGAAACTTTTGCTCTCGGGCCAAACACCGGTATCCATCATTCCAACGATAATATCACTCACTGCGTTGGACCCCGGGAACAACTCGGCGCTCTCGTAAAGGCCGAGGAATTCCGGCGTCCGAGTCGTGTGGAGCTCGTACTTCACGTCGTCCAACACCGCGACAACCCCGGGTTGTTTCTTCATTGACTGGGCTTCGTCCAGTGTCAATCTAGCCGAGTACCCATGCAACACGTTGTTGTACATGTAGTGCATCTCGGCTGAGTCGGACACCGATTTGAGTGATGAGTGGTACCATTGGGTGTGGTCGTCGCCGAAACTCGGCGGTATTTGGGATTTCGCCATGTGCACCATGTATGTTTTCTTCTGTACTTCCACTGATGCCACGGACACGTGGCCGAAACACAGACCCACCACTAGCACTAAAAGAAACTTCATGTTTGCTGTATAGATTTTAGAACGTGAAATTGGAATGTGGGTAAGTAAAGGTTTATCTCTTGTTAATATATATATATATATAGAGAAACAAACAGCTCAAACAGGACGTAAATTAGGCCAATTTTTTTTTTTAAAATTAAAATATCCATACAGGGCTAACGTGAGATTTTCGGCCGGCCTGAGATTTTTAGGACTGTAAAACGGGCGGGCCGGCCTGAGATTTGTTGGACTGTAAAAATTAAGGGGCTACGTTTATGCTTAGTAAAAAAATACAAAAAATAAAAAGAAGAGAAGTGAGTAGATTCATTAAACTGAAGGATTATATAATTAATGTAACCTTTTATTTTTCTTTATTTTTTTCACAATACCTTCAAGATAGAAAGGGACAGCGGATAGTCGTTACCATGCCCGAATCAGGAAGTGGCCCCGAGGAAGGAAAAAAAAACTTCTTAAATTATTTCTAAAATATTCTTAATTAAACTGGTTGATTTGTTAAACAATAGTTTAAATTGCGTCCGAACTACGGACAACGTAATTCTCCTACTGTAGTGATACGTATGCCATTGCTTGTCCTTATCTGGAGAGTTACATAGGTAGCCTTGACTAGCTGGCTTGGTCGACCTTTGAATGATCGATGTTAAGTCATTCATTTACAAGTTTATGCCAAGCGAATCAAGTCCGTTGGTGTAAATTTCTAAGTAATATATATATATATATATAGTAAACTTCTAATGCGGACCTCTGCATCCAAGCAAAGTGCGGACCACCCAATTTCTCTCTCTTCTCGATTGAATTTTTATGATCCGAGCCGTTCAATGTGTTCAAAACGTGATTTTAAGGGTACGCGCAAGAAATCGGCAAAAAAAATGACCGGAAAGAGTTTGATTTGAGCAATTTTTATTTGAACCGTTCAATAAAAAATAAACAAAATTGCTCGGAAGCCCTTCCCGGTCTTTTTTTGTTTGCTAATTTCTCGCAAATATCCTTAAAATCACGTTCTGAACACATTGAGCGGCTCGGATCATCGAAATTCGATCGGGAAAGGAGAGGTCCGCACTTTGCTTGGATACGGAGGTCCGCATTAGAAGTTTACTCTCTCTCTCTCTCTCTCTCTCTCTATATATATATATATATATATATATATATATCCATCACTATCCATACGATACTTTAGGTAAATAGTGTGCGTGCTTTTGTCTCAATCATTTTGAAACTGAAATGGCGAAAGAATCCACTTCTTTTAGTTGTTGAAGCATTTTATATTTCAAGAAATTTTCGTAAAAGGGTTGTATTAAAAGCAGAAGAAGAGTATGATTTTCTTTTAAATCATTAACTTGAGTAAATATTACAACGGTACCGTGGGGAAAAAATCATTATCGAGAAAATGCAGTATCCCAATTATACAACGTACATGACAAAGTAAAAATTGAAAATTGATGAGATTGTGTAATTACACATCGATAGTACTTGTTGGGGCTTAAATACTGCAACTTCATATTTGGATCCCTAAAGTCAACTGTCAATACAGTATTTTCTTTTTGTTTATTGAAAAGAGCAAAAAATAAGATTGATCAACCATAGAAAAGAACAATTTTTTATTCCATTTATGTATACCGGCAAGACCCCAATGTCCAAATATAGTAGTCATCAAATCGTATGTTTGACAGGAATTGTAACTAAACTAGTGATAAAAAATTGTAAGTATAAGGCTCCGTTTGTTTGGGCGAAAAATATTTTTCGATAAAATATTTTACCTATTTTTCGGTGTTTGATTGTGTAAAAAATAAGAAAAATTAATTTGATGAAAATGACTTACCCTTAAATCTTTCGTAAGTTATTTTTTGAAATGAACCCACTGCCTTCTACTGCAATTCTCACTACTCAGTTTCCTCGATCGTTAGTCCTAACCCACGTTCAATTCTGATATTCTCAGATCTCTCCGCCGTTTAAACCCCCCCTTATACTATTTTGTTGATTTCTGAAAATATTTTCAAGTGCCAATCAAATACTGAAAAATAAAAGTTTGAAGTTTGTTTTCTAAAAAAATATTTTACATAATTGTAAAATATTTTACATCGAAACAAACGGAGCGCTAGTGTATTTTGAAATGTATGCCAAGCCTATCAAGTCCATTGGCAATTTCTAAATAGAATATACATATCACAATCGTTCAAAGATCCATGTTAGCTATACACGATTTCCTGTGTGTTTATCCAATTCATAGTCATAGCTTTACTTGATTTTCTACAATGGAGTTGAGTGCATGCCGTCTTATATTTCTAAGCTAGAATTCTGCCAGTTTTTAAATTATGTCTAAAAAGTTGTTAAATCGGTTGATTTGTTAAATTATAGTTTACGTCCAAACTACGGACAACCTAACTCTCCCGTTCCAGTGATACGTATGCAATCGTTTTTCCTATTTTGAGACTATACATATAGGCCGCCTAGACCAGGCTTGGTCGTCCTTTGAATGTATCAATATTCAGTCATTCAATTTACATATTTATGCCAAGTCAATTTACATATTTACGACCCTAGCCTGCCCCTAAAGGCTCTAGCTACAACAAAGCGTCAGTGATTCAATCGCTAAGGCCATATCAAAATTAAACATCTCATTAGCAAATGAGTAAAAGGGCACAAGTACTAATAGCGGAAGCAAAACGTCATTTTATTTACATACGACAAAACCAGAAGTCTTTACAAGAGTCTTTACATGGCAAACCACCCTGAGTTGTGCATATTTACATGACAAAAGTGTTCACCAAGAGCAACTCCTAACTACAAGTCCACATCTACAAAGCACGACCAAAAGAAGGGCTGCACACCACCACTCTACTCCCCATTGCCTGAAAGGTGGGAAAAATCCATAAGCCAAAGCTCGTATAAATGATTAATACACAATTCACATGCTTTCCATGGACAATGATAAAGCCATTTGAAAAAGAATCACATTTTATAGCAACATAACATAGTAATGCACATCCTCTATTCATTTCATGTCTACCAGGCATCCCGGTAGTGGATAAGTAAAAACGTCTTTCGTTATCCAATATAATAGCCATGTCTTGCTAGGGGACATGGCTATTAATTGTCTTGCTAGCCTTTTAGCACATGTCCCCTAGCAAGCTGGGACGTGGGAGGATGCCATTAATAGATATAAAACATGTCCACCTTTCATTAGTCATCCATGGAGTTCATATCAAAGTATAAAACATCATTGAAGCGAAAAGCTTGTGACAATGTGTTTTGGGTATTAATCACTCACCTCATATCCCCGTGTCACCCGAACCTCCTAAGACAATTAGACAGTAAAACACGATTAGAGGATGTCAAACAAGTCTGTTTTTAATGAACACAAGATCCTATGGTAAAATTATAAAGTTACGTAGCTAGCTTTAAACAAACATAATCTGCAGCGCTAACTTCAACTTAAAATCTGACTTTGCACAGGAATAACTAAGACACAATCTTCATGCATTTTTTTAGGTCTATGAGTCTAGTTTCAAAATCAGAAATCGGATCGCAATTTCAGCGCACGAGCTAAAAATTATGGCCGTTTCCCCAACACGTGTCTGTGCAGTTAGCACAGTCCGAAATTGCGTGCTTCTAGGTTACTAATTTCTACATAATTTAATACTTTGAATCTAATCCCGAAATTTTTACCATAGATAGTAGACTCATAGAGGAACTCTCAATAAAAATCTCATAATTTTTTGGAGTTTAGGAACTGCCTCAAAAAAATTCCCCAAAAATAGGTTAGATACTAGGTTTCTAAAATTTGCAGATTTTCCAGAAATTACCTCTTGTTCTTCCTGTGATTTTCAACTCTTAAACCCTTCCAAAATAATTCAAACTCACATCAAACCCTTACCAATCATGCTCAAACTCAGATATAGAAGAGCTACTCCAAGAATATCAAATTCATGTATCAAAACAAGCTTTAAACTCATCAATTCACGTGGTGTTCCTCCACAAACCTAAGTTCACCTAGTATATGCAAGATTCATCAACTAAACATGAAATTCAACTACTAAAGCATGGATTTAAACATACAAAACATGAATTCAAGTAAGAGATGTAAGAATTACCAAGTTAAATCTTTAATTTCAAGCCAAGCAAGGTTTTTCCCCATTTTTTTTCCTTTCTCTTCTTCTTCTTCTTCTTCTTCTCTCTCTCTCTCTTTCTCTCTCTCTCTCTCTCTCTCTCACTCACTCTCTATGTTTGTGATAGAAATAAAAGAAGAAGAACGTGGAACCCCCTATTTTGTCTTGCTAGGCTTAGGAAAAAAAAATTATTGAGTGCATGTGTGCCATATGCTAACTTATGCTCCAATTTTACTTAGCGAGCAAATTAAGCCCAATAACTCACATAATTAACTTAAAACATAATTAAAGATTAGGGGTATTACACTCTCCCCCACTTATACAAGTTTGTCCTCAAACTTAAGTTACCTTGTAATAGAAAGAGATACGGATACTTCTTTCGTATGTCCTCCTCCGTTTCCCATGTCACTTCTCCCCCATGTTGATTAGTCCACCACACTTTAACTAACGGTATCACTTTGTTCCTAAGAACTTTGTCCTTCCGGCCAATGATTTTCTCTGACTTTACCACGTAGCTGAGATTCTCCCGAAGTTCAGTAGGAGTCGTTACAAGCAGTTTCTCATCAGAATTAGGCAAATACCGTCGCAACATAGATACATGAAAGACGTCATGAACATAAGATAGTTCCAGTGGCAATGCTAAACGGTAACTTACTTCCCCCAATCTTCTCTAGAATCTCAAACGGCCCAACATACCTTGGCGGCAACTTTCCTTTTTTTTCCAAACCGTTTCACTCCCTTCATTGGCGATGCTTTCAAAAACACGAGGTCTCCGACTTCAAACTTCAACAGTCTCCTATTTGAATCCGCGTAACTCTTTTGCCGACTTTGCGCCGCTTTCAATCTTTCTTGAATTACTCAAATCCTCTCGGTAGTTTCATCAGCAATAGCCGGTCCTTCTAGTCTCCTCTCCCCGACTTCGGTCTAGCATATCGGCGATCGACATTTCCTCCCATATAGTGCCTCGTATGGTGCCACTCCTATGCTTGCTTGATAACTATTGTTATATGCAAATTCTGCCAGAGACAAATGTTTCTCCCAACTCCCCTGAAAATCCAAGATACAAGCCCGTAACATGATGAGCACCCAATATTGTAGATATTTGGTGCGACTAGTCCCGGCTTATGCTACTTTTACTTATGTTTATTTAGCTTTTATAGTGATATTACTCGTAAGGTATGTTTTTAGTGTTTTCAGGTAAAACGTGCAAATAAGGCGCATTTCAACGCCATGGATGACCCATGTGCTTCCAAGTACCCGAAGACCCTGTCGGCCCCTTTAAAATCTCTTTAAGTATGGAAAAATGACTTTCTGAAAAAGTATTGATTTTCGAGATAAAAAATGGCGGTAATTGATTCTTGAATTTTTCTATGAGTAACTACAAAGTTGCAAGGTTTTATTCGAAAAGCAAGGTCATGTTTTGAGCCATTTTCTCTCGAGAAAAACGTGCAGTTTTCCATTTTGCACTAAAAGTGGGGGGTTGACATTTTGATTTAATTAGAATTTTGAAATTCTAGTAATGCCATTGTTTCCAAATGGGGGGTACTTTCTTATTTTCATTAAATAAATTAAAGTAAAGAAAAGGTAAAAGAAAGGTTTAAAATGCAATCTTTACTTAAGTTTAGAGAATGAAATAAGATCTTGAGGAGTGAAGGCTGTGGAGCCGTCTGAAGCTGAGGCCATGTTGCAGTGATAAGGAAGCAGTATCGATACAGAAGAAATAGCTGTATCGATACCATAAGCTAACAGAGCAAGGGGGAATCCGTAGCGAACTGGTATCGATACAGGGAAAATAGCTGTATCGATACAGGTTGTTTACTGAAGATATTTCCAGCTTTTGTATTTTCTACTTTTAGGATATTTTGGTCCCATTTTTGGGATATTTTTGGACGTGTAAAGAGGGACTGAGGTATTTTTGTATAAATACCCCTCTCTCTCTCTCCTTTAGTCATTAGCTAGTTTATTTTTGTTCTTAGTTTTCCTCCATTAATGTTTCAAGCCTTCCTAGCTTAATTCCTTCAAGAACATTGGTAAGTCTTTGTCGTTTATTGTTTTCTCGTTTATTAAAGTTGCTTGTACGGACTAGCTCTTTCTTAATATCAAGTTTATTTTCATTTCCGTCGGTTAAATATCATATCTCATTTTTATGCTTTAATTTATGCTTTAAGTATGTTTGAGTAGTCGTTTGGCTAAGTCTCGGGGTAATCTTTTCCGAGAACTTAGGTAGTTACTTGGTTCTCGAGCCATCGGGCTTAAAAGCATGATTTTCGGAATAGGACTTAATTTGCAATTTTGGTCTAACCTTAGGGGTGTTAACTCCTCGGTATGCCGCTTGTCAAGCGGTCTTGGCAAAAAGTATGTCGAGGGCTCGTGGCCTCCTATGGATTCGATAAATGTTAAAAACAAGTTAGTTCGCCTCCGTTTAATCACATCTTTCAATTATTGTAGTCATTAAAGCTAAATTCTCCGGGCGTGAGCACGCGGTCGTGACTCTCGCCTGAGTTATAATCGAGAACCGATAACGGCCTTTGTCAAGGGTTAGACGATCCCTAGACTTGCCTCTTTTAGTTTATAAAACTCATTTCTAGTCTTTTGTTCTAATTTTTCCAACGTTTAAAGTAAAACCAAAGTTGGCCGTCTTAAACGCCAAAATCCATCACTTACAAACCTTCAATCCAAATCAAGCTATATTCGATTCTCTGTGGGTACGATCCCGGACTTCCGGATATTATGCTACTGACGACCTAGCCCTACGCTTCGGGTGTTTCAACCTTATTGGAAGGCGAGGTTTCGACGTAAGCATAACATATCCTCTAAAACCTAAATCACCCTTTCGGACTGACCGTCGGTTTGTGGATGAAATGCTGTGCTAAACTTTAGTTTCGTGCCCATTGCCCATTGCAAACTCCTCCAAACATTAGAAGTAAACCTCGAGTCCCAATCTGACACAATAGATACTGGCGTGCCAGGGAGTCGTATTATCTCCTTAATATACAACTCAGCCAATTGGTCCAAGGAAAATGAAACATTCACAGGCAAGAAATGTGCAGATTTCGTTAAACGGTCCACAATTACCCATATCACATTATTTCCTTTCTGTGTACGTGGCAATCCCACAATAAAGTCCATCATGATATGCTCCCATTTCCATTCCGATATAGGCAAAGGTTGAAGCAACCCCGCTGGATTCTTATGCTCAGCTTTAACTTGTTGGCACGTTAGACATTGCGAAACAAATTCAGCTACCACTCTTTTCATACCCGGCCACCAATACACTTCCCTAAGATCTCAATACATTTTATTGCTCCCCGGATGAAATGCAAATCTGGATTTGTGAGCATCCTCCAAGATTTGTCTTCGTATTTTTGGTACATCAGGTACACAAACTCTGTTTCGAAATCTCAGTACGCCATCTCTAAAAGAGAAGTCCTCCTTAGGTTTAATTTCCAATGCCTCGATAATGTTCTTCAAAAATTCATCATCCGGCTGTCTTTGTCTAACAGTTTCATATAACACAGGTTGAACCATAAAAGCAGCCACCATAGCATCGATGCCATGAACGGAAACCTCCAATTCTAGCTTCTCCATTTCTCTAATCAAGGCATGTTGAGAAGTGAGCAAATAACATAATTCGCCCGATGATTTTCGACTCAAGGCATCCGCAACCACATTAGCTTTACCCGGATGATACTGAATTGTCAAATCATAGTCTTTCATCAATTCAAGCCACCTTCTCTGCCTTAAGTTTAACTCCTTTTGCGTGAAGAGATATTTCAAGCTCTTATGGTCCGTATAAATCTCACATGACGCCCCATACAGATAATGTCGCCGCAATTTCAAAGCAAAGATCACTGCCGCTAACTCCAGATCATGTGTGGGATAATTCTTTTCATGCAATTTCAGTTGGCGAGAAGCATAAGCGATTACCTTTCCATGCTGGATCAGTACACAGCCCAAACCTTGATGCGAGGCATCACTGAAAATCACAAATCCCTCTGTCCCCAATGGCAAAGTCAAAATCGGTGCTGTAACTAGCCGCTTCTTCAATTCTAGGAAACAACATTCTCTCTCCTTAGTCCACACAAATGGAACTTCTCTTCGTGTTAATTCAGTCAACGACCCTGCAATTTTAGAAAAGTCTTTCACAAATTTCTGATAGTATCCAGCCAATCCTAAGAAGCTGCGAACTTCTGTCACTGTGGTCGGTCTTGGCCAATTCATTATCGCCTCAATCTTCTGTGGATCAACTGTAATACCATCCCCACTGATCACATGTCTAAGGAATGTAACACTAGATAGCCAAAACTCACATTTCTTCAGTTTTCCATAGAACTTCTTTTCACGCAAAGTCTGTAACACCATTCTCAGATGTTCGGCATGCTGTTCAAGAGTCTTAGAGTACACAAGTATATCATCAATAAAACTACAACAAATTCATCAAGATAGTACTTGAATACTCTATTCATTAAATCCATAAAGGCTGCAGGTGCATTAGTAACTCCGAAAGGCATAACCAAAAATTCATAGTGTCCATACCTTGTTCTGAACGCTGTTTTCTCAACATCATCTGCCTTTACCTTTAACTGATGGTAGCCCGAACGAAGATCAATTTTTGAAAATACCCTTGCTCCTTGTAGTTGATCGAACAAATCATTGATCCTCGAAAGTGGATACCTATTTTTAATAGTGACCTTATTCAGCTCCCGATAGTCAATGCAAAGCCTCATTGTACCGTCTTTCTTCTTCACAAATAAGATCGGTGCTCCCCAAGGTGAGATACTTGGTTTGATAAACCCCTTGTCGAGTAATTCGTGCAATTGAACTTTCAGTTCCTTCAACTCCAATGGTGCCATTTGATATGGAGTCTTAGAAATCGATTGAGTCCCCGGAATAAGGTCAATAACAAACTCTATCTCCCTGTCAATCAATGAACCAGGCAAATCTTCCAAAAACACATCATACTGAGTTGTTCTAGCGAAAAGGATCAGCTCCGCATCATCTCTCATAATCTCCAGCCGGAATATGCCAGGTATTTGGTTCTGGCTCAAGCGTCTCCTAATTTTGAAACCTTCTTCGACTCTGGCCTGGCCATCAAGGATGCACTACAGAGTGGAATTCTATCAAAAAGAGAGCCTTCTAACCCTTTAAAAGCAAAGCCTCGTGCTTATTCTAGGAATACCAATGCATTGTTTGCAGGCGGAATTTACTCTAACACGGCAACCAGTGGCACCAACGCCACCTTCTCCAACATTACCAACCACATCTCTAATGTCAATCAAGTGCAAACACCGCAGAACAACCGCCCTCGCGGTCAGCCCTGCAGCTTCTCTGCATTCGAGGCACCTCTGTCCTCAATTATGGAGAAACTAGTCAAATCAGGGCATCTGAAGCCCCTGGATCCAACTCCCCTACCCAAAAATCCTCCGGCAGACTTCAAAGCCAATATGTACTGTGCCTACCATCAGGGAGCCGGTCATCTTACAGATTTTTGTTTCCGCCTTCGGCATGCGATCCAGGATCTTATAGATGAAGGGACTCTCCAAGCTCCACCTCCACCATCCCAAAAGCCAAACATCCTTTCAAATTCCATGCCTAACCACAAAGCTGTCCCGCATATCAATCAGATATCCTTCAGCTCTATCGATAATGACCCCAGCTCCACTATATTCAACCCTACTAGCCATATAACTCCAACAGATCAACCCAGGCCGGTTGCATCTCCTCCCCTTGAACTTTGTGCCGAAGTTTCCTACATACGTATAGAGGAAGGCCAGATTATTGACACTGATGTACCCCTAGGACGGTTGCAGAATGGGGTGTTTGTCCTCAATGCCTCAATCAGTGATCTTTTCCATCAGTCAATTCCCGCTGTGTAGCTCAATTCTGCCTCTTCTCTTGACAGTCCATACTTCAACGCAACAGATCTGAACCCATCTCCCAGTCTGACAGACTTGTTTCAATCCAATGCACCCCCTCTAGAAGCTGACATGCAAGCTGTGGGTTGGGCCGTGGTTGACAATATGGATTATGCTACCCCCATAATCAATGAGTGGTCAGGTCTCGAGTTAGATGGATTCCCACAACAGCCTGAATACCTCCCGTTTGATCAAGCCTGGTGCGAGGGCTGGATGGCCAAATTTTGAGGTTGGAGTTGAGTTTTATTTCAGAAATTGCGTGCATATTATGAATATGCTTAATTGTATTGAGCAAGTTGATAATCTGTCCTGTTTTGACGAATGTATTCAAGGTACCTAGAAATCTTCTAAAATTTTGAAATAAATCCTGAATGCTAATCTGTAAGTCTATTGCATCGTGTTAAATTTTCAGAAAATAACTCAAAGTGTTTTGGCCTACAAAATTCGTGGACCGAACTGATGTCTGGTTCGCGTCTGTGCTGGCAGCACAGACACGTGTTGGAAGAACCGGCATAACTTCTTGCTCGGGTATCGGTTTTACGAACCGTTTCTTGATTCAAAAACTAGACTCATATATCTTTCTGAATATGTTTGGGTTGTGTCGTGGTTCTTTCTAGATTATAGCAGTTTTTGAATTAAAGTTCAAGTTTTGGTACTTCTGAAATTCTGGACAGCTTTTGGCTTGTGTTCTTCATGAAATTCCTCAAGTTTAAGCATGCTAGGTGGACATGGGTTCTCATGAGTCTTAAACATTGATCAATTGGTGATGTTTTAGTGCTTAAATTATTGGAAAAGGTTAAGTATGTGATTTTTAAGGAGCATTCAATCGCAGACTATTCTGCTGGAACTGTGTGTTCTGTTTTAAATGTGTAACTTCATTTGAGCGTATCTTAGTCATTCGGAGTCCAATTTGGGCAAATTTTATATCTAGATTGATGTACTAGAAGTTTTCTTGCTAGTGGTGGTGGTCTTGTAGTATTCTTTTGAACCTATAGAGAAGTATGGCCTAAATACGATAGACTGTCTGGCTGAATTTTGGTATTTCCAACACATAATTGGTAGCTGGAATTGTTGTGTTTATAATTGCAGAAATAAGAGTTGGACACCGTATTTGACTAAACTAAATGTTGTACTGTTGATCTGAGGCAGGATATTTGCTAATGCATTTGTTAAAGCCTTTCAAGTAATTATATACTAAAATGTTTGGCTTGTGAGTAGGTGACGAGTCGGTGAATCAAGGAGTACCGAAATTATAGTTGTACTTTCTTTTGGAGTATAAGGTGAGTGTTTGATTCATAGATGTTGAACTGTTGGTTGTGTGCCCGATGATTGGCTTTATGCCAGAAGGCTTTTATGCCGTAAGTTGTTGGCTGTGTGCGCGGTGATTGGCTTAATGCCAAAGGCTTATGCCTTAAATTATTGGCTGTGTGCCCAGTGTTGCTTTTAATTGCTTGGTTTACTGTTTGACTAGTTGAGATTATCTTTTAGTTGTACTTTTAATATAGAATCGCATCCATGTCTCATAAACACTTCCGGATTTCGTTTTGGAATCCAGTTTTGCAGGCGTTGTAGATATCCACTACTGTTCGTCGTGTGGTTGTACCCTCGCTTAGGGTAGCATGTCGGGAAGGCTAGACAATTGTTGGTGAGATGTTGTAGCTCATGTTGATGTTTAGTTTGTTGTGTAGTTTAATATTTTCTTGAGACTTCCACTGTGTTTGTAAGAACGTTATATTTTGCGATATCAATAAAATGACTTTTGATTAACTTAATTGCTAGAACTTGAGTTATAAGATTGGATTGGTGGTTGTAGTTGCATCTTCATGTCGGTTTGGACTCATTTGAGTGCTGGCCGGGGTGGGGTGTGACAGTAAGGATGTTCTGGTATACCTCGCAGTTGAAATGGGCAATCGCATTTTTTAGTCCCAGTGTTTCTTTGCTAGGATTGCCCTTCAACCAGATTACGTGGCGGTTCGTACTTTCCTCCTCTTTCACAACCAAGAACGCACTTCGGCAATTTTGCCACCTTTTAACTTAGTAGAATTTAAAATGACGACCACAATACCATATTTTAGACCAACGCGCATCCAAGCTAACATATCTTCTCTACTTTCAAAAATCTTTATAAAAAAAAAAACGAATATGTATAAGTATAACATTAACCAATCATAACATAAATAACGAATATGCAAAACAATAACAGTAAAAACTAACCTGATCGGTGGTAAATTCGGGTGTATAATCGCGACTATTGTGGGAGATGCTCTCCTCCCTACGAACATCATTCTCAAATGACCAACTATCTGAAATTAAAAAGTTGTAGTCATCCATTGTTCCGCCCCGAATTTTCCGCTGCGGCGTTCCTAATAATTTTTATGTATACAGTCTGATAGGAAAGCCTAAGTAACCATGTTACTAATCAAATTATTCTTTCTTACATTTCAAAAATCGGTTCTTTCTTCCTTTGAGGGAAGTCCAAAAGCACATATTTTTTCTTAGATTAATAAGTCGTTAATTTTCACCGAAAATCATTATTCTAAATTTTGTGGATTATATTTGACATAGAAATAACCAGGAAAGTCCCAGATCGGATGGTCGGACGAGTCCAGTTAGAATCACCATTCCTTCCTTAGTCGGCATGAAGCCAGACTTGTTGACAAACTTTCGAGGGTGTTAGCCTCTGGTTACTCCACAGTCGTAAAAACAATCGTAAAGCATAGTGCCACATGGACGGACACCTTTGGAGTGGAAACTACTTATGCTTTAGACCAGTAATTTTAGTAGAATAAGTTTGCCAACTATTTTTAGTACTTTAATTTAACATGCATTTTTAAACACAAAAATAAACTATAACTAAAAATTTTACTAGAAAAGGTGACTAGAAATATTTTAACGTTCTTCTTAGCGGATAGTATGGCTACGGAAAAGAAAATACGTCGGCTTATGGAAGGTGAATGTGGCTATCGAACAAAGTGACTTCTTACCGTAAGCTTACGGTAGCTTCGAAAGAGAAAAGAAAAGACTTTATTTTTCCCTCGAAACTTGTGGGCATACGCCCCTAAAAATCCCGCGTTTTTGGTTTGCGAAAAGTTTGGTTTGCGCCCTTTTGTTTGAAAGCATGACGAAATGCTGTTTTGAAAGAGTCGCCACCCGGGTTTTGCGGAAAATACCCAAGAAACCGGTTTGGAAAACGTTTTTGTTCACGTTTTGTTTGATTTGATTTGAAAAGGCTTGTAGACTGGACCGTCGTCACCTTCGATATCTGAGGTTCGGGAGCCAGGTTACGAGAGGGGAAGGGTTTTATGGCACCCCTCTCGCCCAATCCGAAGATCGGTCTCTACTCAGGCATTTTGTAAAACATTTGCATTTTTCTCTCTTTGATCATTTATTAGCCAGTTAGGGCGGGGGAGCAGTTAATGGGGATTAACAAATGGCAAGTTGCATTTACATGGCAAAATGTGATGGAAGGTGAATGATTTATGAACAATGTATAATAGATTGAGAACAAGCACTTCTGTGAGTGCCTTGAACAAACTGGAGTGCGCTGCCACGGGGTAACATGCGCATGCAACGTATCAGCATGCACTGGTTTGACCAGTGCATGCTGAGACCACTGGCGCACGCCACCCATTGCTGGCGCACTGCAGTGAGCTCAAGCTCACAAACTCTGTTCTCAACCCTCTGGGCTCTGGAATGGACCAGTGCACACCCAGGACAAACCACGCAGTTGAATATCACAGGCTATATACAGTTATAGGGTACAGTAATAAATCAAACAGAAGCAGATTGAAAACCCCATAAGCAGTGGGGATCAAGCAAAGGCGAGAACTAGGCTGAAACAATGGCTACCACTGGGACTTGGAACAAGCGGCGACGCAGTCAATAGTGACCGTGCGCCACTTGTTCTTTTGGTCCAGTGCTTGGCTTTGCTTCATCTGGGTTCTGGAACAGGACCAGAAGGATCCCAGAGGCCTTACTACACAGCTAAAGCAGATAACTAGCTACACAGTTCTAAAATATGGAAAAGCAGTAAACTGGTTTTAGCATGCTAGAAGGTGATCAGATCATATACACAAAACAGAAAAGAGTAGACTGTGATCCCCACACCAGCCCTGCCACGCAACCACAAGTGGCGCACGGCATAGGATGACTGGCGTGCGCCACATCCTACTGAGCACGATCATTGAATCTTTGCCAGCTTTGGGCCAGGACTGGTATTGATTACCAGCCTCGACCCAGCCAGCGCCCCTCAGGGGTCTGAACAGTTACCAGAGACAAAGGTGGTATACCTTTAAAATGAGGTTTGATGGATGATTGAGCTTGAACTTGGGATGGGTGGATGGATGAAGGAGGAAGATGACAATGTGGGTTGTTAGGACTGATCTTCCTTGCTTGCTCTTTCAAGGGATGAAAGAAAAACAAGGAGAACAAGAGAGAGAAAGTGAGGGAGATAGCTTGAGAGGTATTGATGAGTGCAACCCCTTGCAAATAAATGCAATGGTGTATTTATAGACTGAGTGAGGGGGCTGATCAGTTGAGCCCTTAAGGGTTGTTTGGGTTCCAAGAGTGGGGGAGCCTTCCATGCATTAAATGCATGGGACTTGCCTTGATGGAGGGTGTAGGAGTGCAGGGAACACTTCTGGATGAAACAATCATCAGCAGAACTGTGGCTCACGTCAAGGTGGCACAAAAGTCTCGGGCAAGTGGTCCCGAAAAGGTGATTTGACTGGAAATGGGTGGCGTGCGCCAGTGGATGATGGTTTTATGCTCGATGACTGACGCGTGGCAATGAACCAGCGTCGTCGATCAATCAATCGGCGTGCGAAGCGAGTTTCTTTGAGGCCATTTGGTTCCCGGCTCGAAGGGTTTGAAAGCAGGTTCGACAATGGTTTGAAGGGTTTAGGAAAGCTCGAAGCTCAAACACACCAACAATCCCGGAACGTTCTTGACCTTTAATCATCATTGGGGAATCAAAAGACCGTAAGTAAACTAATGTGAGGCAGTCCAAAATAGGGTGTCTCCAGGCAGCCAAATATGGAACTTGGGGCACCATTGACGTGGTACAAGTAATGTCAAAGGTTTTCTAGACACCCTTCCAGGCTATCCAGAACAGAACATACGAGTCAATGAAAGTACAGAACTTTAAAGAACCTGGTTGATTGAATTGATTGGATGATTGAAGTTGAACGGACAGAGCGGCTGCTTGCTGGGGACAATATGGATGACATTGATCGCCACTTGATTGAAGTTGAATGGACAGAGCTGGCTGTTACGGAAAGCGGACTCTCCTGGGGATAATCTTCTCTCGGAGTCGTTGACTTGAGATTAGACAGCTAGATCTGACTCGAATTTGGACGGACAGATCGTTGTTGATTTGAACTTGGACGGGCGAACCGCCGTTGATTTGAAATTGGACGGGCGAACCGTCGCTGATACGAGATTGGACGGGCGACCAGTCGTTGATTTGATATTGGACGGGCGAACTACCGTTGATTTGAGAGTGGACGGGCGAACCGTCGTTGATTTGAGAGTGGACGGGCGAACCGTCGTTGATTTGAATGATACAGGTCATTGTTGTTGGGATCAAACTATCTTTGGCCCAAAGAGATCCAACAATCACGGGTAGGTCGTGTCAGGCGGGTTAAATTCCATCTGTTGGGAATCAGAGCCAATCTCCTTATCAAGGACCATCCGAGGCAGAGCAATAAGACTGTTGGAAAATGCGCTTGAGGCTAGACTGAAGTAGAGGTAGCCGTTGGGGACGGGCCAAGGCAGACTCTTCTGGGGATAAATTGTTGAACGAGCGGACTATCGCTGATTGAATTGATGGGAAAGACAGGCGGACCATTTCAAGATCGTTGCACGCTGTTGGGAAATAAGGATGGGTGGACCATCATTAAATGTCGCGGCAGACTCTCCTGGGGAATAATCAGCTGTGAACAAATCATTGCCGCATGGGATCAAACCTTCTTTAGCACAAAGAAACTCCAACAATCACGGGTAGGTCGCGTCAGGGAGGTTAAATTCCATCTGTGGGGAATCAGAGCCAATCTCCTTATCAAGGACCATCCGAGGCAGAGCAATAAGATCGTTTGAATGATGCGCTACTTTTAGACCAATGTGGACCAGGATAAGCGGATGGTGTTGTAGACTGATTGGACGGGCAGACTGTTGTTATGGATCGGTCGGGCGATATTCTGATCGTCATTGAGGGTGTGAATGCGGACGATATTCTGATTACCGTTGATCGGGGTGATGACATGACTGATCATCGTTGAGAAAGACGACATGGCTGATCATCGGTGATGACATGGCTGATCATCGTTGATGACATGACTGATCATCGTTGATTCATTGGATGATCGTCAGTGATGACATGGCTGATCATCGTTGAGAAAGACGACATGGCTGATCGTCGGTGATGACATGGCTGATCATCGTTGAGAGGACGACATGGCTGATCGTCGGTGATGACATGGCTGATCATCGTTGATGACTTGACTGATCATCGTTGAGAAAGACGACATGGCTGATCGTCGTTGATTGATTTGATTTGAGAAGGACGACATGGCTGATCGTCGTTGATTTGATTTGATTTGAAAAGGATGACATGGCTGATCGTCGTTGATTGATTTGATTTGAGAAGGACGACATGGCTGATCGTCGTTGATTTGATTTGATTTGAGAAGGACGACATGGCTGATCGTCGTTGATTTGATTTGATTTGAGAAGGACGACATGGCTGATCGTCGTTGTTTTGATTTGATTTGAGAAGGACGACATGGCTGATCGTCGTTGATTTGATTTGATTTGAAAAGGACGACATGGCTGATCGTCGGTGATGACATGGCTGATCATCGGTGATGACATGACTGATCATCATTGAGAAAGACGACATGGCTGATCGTCGGTGATGACATGGCCGATCATCGTTGATGACTTGACTGATCATCGTTGAGAAAGACGACATGGCTGATCGTCGTTGATTGATTTGATTTGAAAAGGACGACATGGCTGATCGTCGGTGATGACATGGCCGATCATCGTTGATGACTTGACTGATCATCGTTGAGAAAGACGACATGGCTGATCGTCGTTGATTGATTTGATTTGAGAAGGACGACATGGCTGATCGTCGTTGATTTGATCCAAGTATCCCAAGGAGAGATTACCCTTAAAAATAGCATGGATATTGGTAAGAAGGACTGCTGCTGGGGAAATAATTACAACCGTGGACAGATAGACCGTCGCTGCTGGGGATTAAACCTTCTTCGGCACAAAGAATCCAACAAACATGGGTAGGTCATGTCAGGTAGGTTGAATTCCATCTGTTAGGAATCAGAGTCAATCTCCTTATCAAAGACCATCCAAGACAGAGCAATAAGGCTATTGTAAGATGCATTTACGACTAGACTGAAAGTGGATGTTCGAGACAGGCCAAGGCAGACTCTGAGCGGCTGCTTTCGATACTGGGTTAGAGGGCTTTGACATTTGGTAGATTTTTCCTGCTTACAACATTTGACATACAATATGCAATGACATGTATACTGAATTGAATGCGCAAACTAAAAATGCAGATGCAGACTAGGGCAGCTTCTAGAGGATGACGACCTAAAATGACCATAGCCACAAGAGCTACACAGAGCAACACTGCCACTTTAGCCCCAGCTTAGGGATACGAGAGTATCAGACAATCAGCAGCCGAAGGCGTGCAGTTGAAAGAAAGGTACATAGAAAAGGGCGACTTGCGCCGAAGAGTCTTTAGAGACTCAAAGGAGAAATCTAAGAGAGAGAAAAACCTCATCGGTGAAAACCTCCTCAAAAGGGAAAGATGGGAGCAGAGCCCCAGGTACTTCGAGGAGTCCAGGAGTGACGACAACGACGAGAATGAGGCCGAGCTCTATCATTGAGGACTACCACTGAGCTCTTTTACTTTACCGTCCTTTGCTTTTGAGATTTGAGCCTGCGTGCCCATGTAAGTAGACTTAGCAGCGGGCCAACGTGCCCTAGTTGACGTTAGCAGGAGAAGCATGGGCCTGTGCGCCCCTCGATTTCTGGGTGGATGTGCCTCGTGGATATGCTTTTGCTTGTGCCGTTGAGCCTTGACATGCGTGATGTTCCACCGTTGTTTCATGGATATTGTTAGTAGCACATAAATGTTACATTTTCTGGTTTTATTAGTTCTCTTTGGGAGAATTAATAACAGAAAACCTAAAACCAACTGCTAATATCCAACTTGCATTGACGAATGATCTGAGTTGACAAATAGACGCGTGTATATGTACAAACTTGCCTAGCTCGAACGAAAAAGGAACGAAGAGCCCCAGAATAACGCGCAAGCTCTTTGACACAAGAAATATTAGGCATTAATGAGCCCAAACTCGGATATCCCCTAAACAAGTGAAACTGACACTTGCAAAAGGTCAAATAGATGTACAATGGCCTGCACAAAATGATAAAATCGAGAAAAATATCCCGAAATGACAATGGATTGAAAAACTGGAAAAATGTCCCAAAAATGGACAACAGACGCCAAAGATGACTCATATAAGTCCCAGACTGAAACCGACACCCCCGTACAGTCACATTAGATCCATACGACGTGTATGGTATGACAAAATTCGGCAAGAGCCCTTAAAACCAATTCGAGGCACCGAAACCTTGGTTATAACTTGGAATACCCCCTTTGAGGTCCGAAATCTTTGTTAGGCGCGATGGCTGCCAATTGTTGTCTGCTACAGGAATTGAAGAAGCGCGCGCAGGTTTGAGACCAATGCGCATCACTTCGAACAAATGTGCATGAGCCTCAAACTAGCACGCGTAACTGAAAAGCCGCTACAACTGCTCAAACTAGACTTCGCTGAATTTAAAATAAACCGTGAGCCGTTTAGGTTTCTCAAGCATTTTGTTCTGTTTTTCATGCTTCAAATTATTTTAAGGCTTTTGCTCAGCTTTGAAATTGAAGTAGTAATTTGCATTAAAGTTGAAAGATGAAAGGTTCCCCCTTCTGATTCTCCAGCGAAGCTTTGTTCTCGACTTCTCTCGACCTTTGATGTGGACCTCAAAATGTCAAATCATGAATCAAGTTGATAGAATATGACCGGGTCTCAAGATGAGACTGCCTACGTATCCCTTTTCAAGGAATCAGGTCAAAACGTAGTTCAGGCCAAGGTTCACTCGTGTGTTTTACCTCTCCTTTTACGCTCTAACTTTTGCCTAGAACTGCCTTTTCAAGTTTTCAGTCTAGCGAGCTTTCCACTTTTTTGCCTATTTATTTTTGCCTAGACCGCCTCCTCAGGTTTTCGGCCTAGCAAGCTGCTCTAACTTTTGCTTGGAACCGCCCACCCTTGTGGTTTTCGGTCCAACGAGCATCTCTCAAGGATAGTAACGCTTGAATTGAACCAGGTTGACTAGAGTGTTGAATTTGTTGCCGTCGAGATCGATGAGCTTAGGAGCATCCTCAGATAGGATGGTCTTGATAATGTAAGGCCCAGAGCGCTTCGGCCGGAACTTCCCGCGTGGGTCAAACAACGGAGCACGAATTTCCTTGGTGACCAATGTATCAAATTTTGTCGCCGTAGAGATCGATGATTCTTGGTTACACCCTTAGATAGAGTGGCTTTGATAACACAGGGTTCAGAGTGCTTTGGTTGCCATGCCTTACTCCGGGCTGTTTTGTACATTTCCCTTCTTTGTACTTGGCAGAATGCCGCTGCTGCTAACATGGTATGGAGCCCTAAGCCTTTTGAGCTTTTGCTTTACATGGTTTGGAATCCGGTAGCAAAGGGAATTCGATGCTTCTTTACCTCAGGATCAACGTCAGGCGTGTCTTTATAAAACCATGCCAAAACATTGATGAATTTTCCGGGCGTGACTACACCAAGTGTGTTCTTTGTGAAACCATGCCAAGACCGTTGATGAATTCTCCAAGCATGTCTGACCGAGCGCATCTTCTAGGGACTGGATTGAGCCAATTTGAACCATTTCGAGGGTCTACCTCATCTTTCAAGTTTATTGAAACTACTTCACTTCTTTTAGTAGGCTGAGCATGCCTTTCGTCTTCCCTTCGGCGAGGAACACATTTCATGGAATTTATTCCCATCGAAATCCTATCCCTTCGTCGGCACGATTTATTCAAAAGTCGGCGAAGTGTTTTAAAAGCGAGGATAATGCATATCATAAAAGCCCAGGGTTTGCCAAGTTCAAAGAAGACACAGAAACTAAAATAGAAGTTACGGCATGGAGGGCGAAGAGGCACAAACTCCGACTCGAGCTAGATTTAGACTCGACCAACTCTGTGCCAGACTCCGACGTGTCGTCAATGCAAGTTAGGCGCTTGCAGTTTGAAAATGCAATATTTAAAAGCTACTTTTAACTTCGCGATGAGAGAGTAGAGCCCGAGAGTGTTGAGCCCTGAAGCATCGAAGACCCCAAATTTCTTCGGCATCTTCGACCAAACCCACTTGGGAGAACAGCAACTCCAAACTCCCTTGAGTGAAAGACCTCTGCCAGTCAGTCTTTTTCCTTGATTGAATAAGTTTCCTCTTGAATTTCTCCTTTGAGGACTCTTCATCACTGTCAGTCCAGGTGTAGGGAGAGAAGGCCTCAATTGCACCACCTACAGCCACCAGGTTAACCTCAGGTTCGGATGGGATGGATAGGATTGGTTTGGTTTGATTTGCTGGGATAATATGGAGAGTTGGGTTGAACATGGTGGAGTTAGGCTTGATTCGAGTGGAGATGAGGGATATCTGGTTAACATGTGGGCTGGAATCATGTTGAGGTATGGAGTTGGAGGTGACATTGGCCTTTGATGCAAGCGGGGCTGGGATGATACCATTATTAATGAGATCTTGGATGGCATGTCGGAGGCAGTAGCAGGCGTCAGTGAGATGGCCAGGCATTTGGTGGTAGGTACAGAAAAGGTTAGAATTTGTGGGAAGCCGGGAATGTCCGAGGTGAAGGAGCGGGCAGGAGTGGCTTGATGAAGCCAGCTTCGAGAAGCTTCTCATAAACTGAGGACAACGGTATAGGGAAGTGAGAGAAGATCCTTGGTCGGGTTCTGCAATTGGGACGAGGATTGGCGGAACTTTTACTCACTCCACCGCTGTGTAGCGTTGCGCTATCAATGGAACACACTCTTTTGGGATTGGGCCGGACCTTGTCAATGTGCACGCCTTTCCGTTCAACTTCGATTTCGGACAAGGATTCAGCATCCTTCTCAGGGTGAGTTTTGGCCTCATGGAATTCAGCTAGATTTTTGAACATGTCTTTCGTGCGAGGCTTGATTTCGACCGGAGGAGTGTGGTAGGCTTGAGGAGGTTCTTCGACTGACCCCATATCCGGTTGCGGGGCTATGGAGGTAACGAGGTCAACCAGTCCCTGGACCATGATCATTTGTTTGTCCATTTTGAGGCCCAGCTCCTCTACAGCTTTCTTCAGCTCAGCCAACTCTGTTCGTGCTGCCATTCTGGATTGATGGTCGAGGAAGGTAATATGGCTTTGGATGTGCTGGTGGTGTATTTGACTGAGTGACAAGCCTTGTAAGCCTTTGCAAAAGCCCCAATAGATACTCCCAAGTAGGTTTGGCTCTTTTCTTTGGTGAAATGGCCTAGAGCTTTGGACAGCAAAGTAAATGAGAACTCAGTGATGTTCCTGCAATAGTTAGAATGCAATGCACACGTAGACGTCGTCGGTGTTCTCCTAGACTCTACAACTAGCAAACAAGTCCATCTCGCGAAGTTTTAGGACGACGCTGTGATCCTCGGATTTCTTTTCGATAGTGTATCCTTGTTTGAATCGACTAAAACTAAGAGATGTCAAAATAGCCTAAGTCTCCGGCTATTCCTTTCTCAAAGTTTCAAATTTTGGAGGTTGGAACAACTCGATGTAGATGACGTGATACCGTAACCGGGGTGGCGTAGGTGGCAACACTCCACTTAGCCTAAACGGTGTACGTGCTTCGCACGACAACCAAGGTGGTGTAAGTATCACGGCATTCTCTCCGTTATTCCTAATTTTCTGTTTGAAACCTCGATCGGGTCTAGACAAGGACTTAGAAAAGTCTTGATTTCTCAAAGTCTCGTTGATCCAAGGACTCTGAAAATTGATAACGCGCATCATCAAGATGCACGACTCTTCATCGGGCCAAACAGCATCCCAATAGGGACGAGATAGACTTGCCAGACAGACAGACCTAAAAGCCGCCTTAGCATGCTCCTACGCAGAACGTTATGAATGTATGTACAGGCATGCGATAGGGAAAGCAGTAACACATAGACAGTTTATGGGGGTTAGATGCAAGTAATCCTACCCTGCAGGTTCCTGTCTTAGGTTGAAAGGTTCTAGTGCTTTGTACGCATGGAGAGGCCGGTTTTGGTTTAAGGGGGTTCCTTTGACTAGAGCCGTGGCATACCTCCCAGAGCAATGCGTGCAGCAAAGCAATGGTCGAACGGTATTACGACTCATCATCATCCAAGGTTGTTGGGCGTTCGAGGACCCCGGGCTCCAGTAAATTGTGCCGGTTACCCAAAACACCTCAACGGGGCTAAGTAACACCGATGCAAAATGGAGAGTGCCAACGAATGATTTTCGAGAGAGAGAAACGCAATGTTTGAGAAAATACCTTTTTCAAGCTTGGCCCACTTTTACTAATCAAAATTTGGAGAAAAAACTACACAAGTGAACAATAGTAAAAAGCCCCCAGTTCGGATTGGTCGGATGTAGAATCCTGTTATGTTACCATTCCGTTCTTTACGGAGTGTGGGCATCTTGTTTGTAGACTTTTGAAAAGTGTTCAAGTGTGTATTAATTTCAAATTTCGATCAATGCAATGATCAGTAGTCGCCAACTTGTGGGCACATGTCCACTAAAATCCCGTTTTTGGTTTTGCGAAAAGTTTAGTTTGGGCCCTTTTGTTTGAAAGCATGACGAATTGCTGTTTTGAGAGAGTCGCCACCGGGTTTTGCGGAAAATACCCAAGAAATCGGTTTGGAAACGTTTTTGTTCACGTTTTGTTTGATTTGATTTGAAAAGGCTTGTAGACTGGACCCGTCGTCACCTTCGATATCTCGAGGTTCGGGAGCCAGGTTACCGAGAGGAAGGGTTTTATGGCACCCTCTCGCCCGAATCCGAAGATCGGTCTCTACTCGGGCATTTTGTAAAACATTTGCATTTTCTCTCTTTGATCATTTATTAGCCGGTTAGGGCGGGGACAGTTAATGGGGATTAACAAATGGCAAGTTGCATTTACATGGCAAAATGTGATGGAAGGTGAATGATTTATGAACAATGTATAATAGATTGAGAACAAAGCATACGTAGTGCCTTGAACAAGCGGAGTAGCGCCCTTGAGGGTAACATGCGCGTACAGCGTATCGGCATGCAGTTTGACCGGTGCATCTTTGGTGTAGCGCCGCGCCACCCATTCTTCTGGCGCCTTTGCGATGAGCTCAAGCTCACAAACTGTGTTCTCAACCCTCTGCTCTGGAATGGACCCGTGCACACCCAGGACAAA
This sequence comes from Rhododendron molle, assembly GCA_025413875.1. Classification (NCBI taxonomy): domain Eukaryota; kingdom Viridiplantae; phylum Streptophyta; class Magnoliopsida; order Ericales; family Ericaceae; genus Rhododendron; species Rhododendron molle. Next base: position 11,741,920 of record CM046395.1, on the reverse strand, counting down.
CCACGCATGATTGAATATCACAGGCTATATACGGTTACAGAGTACAACAATCAATCAGAAGTAAACAGATTGAAAATCCCATAAGCGAGTGGGGATCAAGCCAAAGGCGAGAACTAGGCTGAAACAATGGCGACCAGCGGGACCGGAACAAGCGGGCGCCGCAGCAGTCAATAGTGACCGTCGCCACTTGTTCTTTGGTCGATGCTTGGCTGCTTCATCAGGTTCGAACAGGACGAGAAGGATCCCGGAGGCCTTACTACACAGCTAAAGCAGATAACTAGCTACGGTTCTAAAATATGGAAGCGATGGCTGGTTTTAGCATGCTAGAAGGTGATCGGATCATATACACAAAGCAGAAAAGAGTAGGCGTGATCTCACACCACCCTCGCCACGCAACCTGAAGTGGCGCCGCGGCATAGGATCAAGGCGTCGCCACATCCCTCACGAGCACGATCATTGAATCTTTGCCAGCTTTGGGCGGAGGTGTAGTTGATTACCAGCCTCGACCCGGCCAGCGCCCCTCAGGGGACAGCTTACAGAGACAAAGGTGGTATACCTTTAAAATGAGGTTTGATGGACGATTGAGCTTGAACTTGGGATGGGTGGATGGATGAAGGAGGAAGATGACAATGTGGGTTGTTAGGACTGATCTTCCTTGCTTGCTCTTTCAAGGGATGAAAGAAAAACAAGGAGAACAAGAGAGAGAAAGTGAGGGAGATAGCTTGAGAGGTATTGATGAGTGCAACCCCTTGCAAATAAATGCAATCGTGTATTTATAGACTGAGTGAGGGGGCTGATCAGTTGAGCCCTTAAGGGTTGTTTGGGTTCCAAGAGTGGGGGAGCCTCCCATGCATTAAATGCTTGGGACTTGCCTTGATGGAGGGTGTAGGAGTGCAGGGAACACTTCTGGATGAAACAATCATCAGCAGAACTGTGGCTCACGTCAAGCTGGCACAAAAGTCTCCGGCAAGTGGTCCCGAAAAGGTGATTTGACAGGAAATAGGTGGCGTGCGCCAGTGGATGATGGTTTTATGCTCGATGACTGACGCGTGGCAATGAACCAGCGTGCGTCAGTCAATCACTGGCATGTCGAAGCAGGGTTTTGCTGAGGCCATTTGGTTCTGGCTCGAAGGGTTTGAAACAGGTTCGACAATGGTTTGAAGGGGTTTAGGAAAGCTCGAAGCTCAAACACACCAACAATCCCGGACTGTTCTTGACCTTTAATCATCATTGGGGAATCAAAAGACCGTAAGTAAACTAATCTGGACAGTCCAAAATAGGGTGTCTACAAAACTAAATGTTGACTAAGCTACAAAACTTTTTGGATCGAGAGGCTGGTCAGGTGGTGGTTTGATGGCAGCCTTGGGTTGAGTTTCTTGAAGAACTAAAGAAGAAACTCAAGAATACCAAGAACAAAGTAATAACAAAGAACCAACACAAGGTTTCTAGAGAGAAAAATTGGAGAGATTCAAGGTGTGAATTGAATGGCTTGACAAATGGTCCTATTTATCGGAAAATGAGGACCTCTCTAATTCTAGATTCAAGTCTAATAAAAATATAGTTACAAAAATAAGTGTTTCAATTTTCAATCCGTTTGAACCGGTGCAAAGATGTTATTTTTTTGATCATTTCATCCTAAATGGTCGTAATAAATTTTTGCCTCCAAGGCCTTTCAATGGACACCGTAAAAGAGTTTTGGAACTAAATATTGAGTTTTAGGGTGTTTGTTGAAAGGTCTTAAAGCAAAAAATTCATTATGCCCATTTAAAATAAAATGATCAAACAAATACAATCTTCACTCCGGTTCAACTGAATTGAAAATTGAAACACTTAATTCTTGAATTACAATTTTTAATATAGAAAGGGTGTATTTATATAAATTAAATAAATAAGACAAAAACAATTAAATAAAGACAAAAATTACAAAATGGGGGTGTTTTAAGAGGGATAGGGCCCGGGTGTTTTAAGGGTGGTAGGGGGGCCAGTTGAAGGGCCGGGTTTTAGGGAAGGGTCCGGGTTTTAGTGAGAAATGATTTTTCACTCGATTTTTCTTGGGTGCGTACTGGTCCTTCCAGAGTCCAAAAGGTTGAAAATAAAAGCTGTGGGTTTAAGTCTACTTGCATGCGCAAGTCATGAAGTAGCGCGCATAGATTGTATCAACATGCAGTGATTTGGTCAGTGCATGCTGGTTTCTTCCTATGCACGACGCTCCAAAACTGTGTTTTCCAGTCTATTTAAACTCCCACAACTATCTGTTTTCATCCTATTCTAACTGTTTCAATAAGCGAGTATGTCATCTATTACATCTTGCAAATATGTTACAACTTTAATTCCCGTTAAACTGTTCCCCCACCCTAAATGGCTAAAAATGATTAATGAGAAAGAATCACAAACGTTTTATAAATGTCCGAATAGAGACCGATCTTCGGATGGGACGAAAGGGGTACCTTAAAACGCTTCCCCTCTTGCAACCTGGCTCCCGAACCTACGATATCAAAGGTGACAACGGCTAGTTTACAAGCCTTTTTTCCAAATCAAATAAACATGGCAAACATTTTCAAGTTCGGTTCCTGAGGTGGCGGACCTTCAAACCTAAGTTGCGACTTTGAATTGAAGTGTTCCGCCGCGCTTTCTAAAAGGGGCGCAACCATACCAAGTTGCCCACACTAGTCTTTAAGTTTAAAATTTCTATTGAGACTTATTCCATAGTTGTTGGTTGCTTTTTATTATTTTAACGAAAAATCATACAAAACTATTTAATTTTGAGACGTCTATCTAGTTGTGTCTTAACTAGTTGTGTCTTAAGGCCTTTTCTTTTTTAATGTCATGATGATTTGGTTAATTTTAACATTTTTTGATTATTATGGCATTTAAAACATCTTTATTTTTATTATTGGATTAATCAAGTAGTCGTGCGCAATATTAACAAATATATAATTTTGTGTACATATTAAAAAAATGAAAGGGTCTTACTAGTGTCAATCTGAACACGACACGATCATTAAGCAGGTTGGGTTAGTGTCTAGATATTTAACACGATTATGTTAACAGGTGTTTTGACATAAATCCGAAAAGACACGAAACCTTAAATGATACAACACGAACACGACTGGACATGACAATATGCCCACCCCTACACGTGTGGATAGTTTCTTATGTGCAGCAAATGACACGACGGTTGAATTCTCAATGTTTCCATAGTATCCTCTCTGTGCAAAGGTAGCAACTAGTGTTAGTAGTTGATCATAACTTTGTAGTTGTTGATTATTACTTGGGATAAACAAAAACAACAAAAAAAAAATCCATAAGTAAAAGGATAATGTACTGCTACGTCTAGTTTTATTGCCTATTTTGTGATCTCGGTTATTATAAATGTTACATAAGCAATGCTTGTTTCTCAAAATAAAAATAAAAATTTTGTCTGAGAGGCTTAACTACTGTTAGCTATGCGAGGGGGCACGAATGCGATTTTATCCATTTGTTGCAGTATTTAGAACACTATATGAAGACAATTATACTTCGTACTTCGAGGCAAAGGTAACTTGAAGTAGGGAAAATAGGATGAAATCCATACATTAAGATCCGGAATTTTCAAGGCAAGTCTCCAATCGACTTGCATCCCAAATCAAGAATTTTAAGGAAAATTATCCCACCAAATTCAGATGACGAAGAGGAAAGTGCAATTTTATTCACCTTCCTTAAAAGAGGATGAACACTACCTTCCTTCTTATTGGTTGAAATGGTGTAGGTCTCACCCGTGTAATACACTTTTTGATCAGCATGACATCACTTTGTAGTGGGATCCAACACCATTTCAACCAATAAAAATGTGGGTAATATTCATCCTCTTAAGTGGAAGATGAACAAAACTCAATGACAATTGAGAAATTAAACGCAATCTTGTGCACAGCCACAAGGCATACCTGTTTTACCTGATGCAATGGGATCAATATATAAAATCGGAGACCTCGAATACAAACAAAAATGTAGCCTAAAGACCCCTAATTCAAACAAAAGAATGTAAGAAAACTTTCGTAGCGGACTTACATGCAATTGCACAATGATTTTTCACGTGAAAGTCTTCAATACACACCCTTTTAAGGCCTGTACCATATGCACCTATTGTATAGTTTATATTGTGTCACCTTATAAAAAATTACTTGTAGGACCAGTCATTCATAACATTTTATTTTGTATCGTAACTTTTCATGAATATGATTCGTAACTTTTTAGCAATAGATTCATAACATTTTGAGAATCATAACATTTTAATGTATTTCAATGAGGGTGCATATGATACACACTTTGTAGGTGCAGAAAAACAAAGGGTACCTGGAGCACTGTTATTACGTAACAGTTCCACGTGATTCTCGGTTGATACCTCTGTGCCTCTGCCGGAACCCTAACCTGCAAGACAAACAAGGGGTGAGCGCACCTCCGCCTTTCGTGGCGAAGGCCCTCCGATGCCTAAGTTAGTATCTCGTACTGGTCTCAAAACCTAATTATCAGTAGGAAAGTGTATAGCGCATGTAACGTATTGCGTACCTTTTACCTTCAGGTTTACCTCGTATATATAGACAAACGTCTGCTTGTTCTCCAAGCATCCTTATCGCCCCAGGATTCCTATCTCGTATAGGAAACCTGGCCTTCTTGGGACTCTCGTGTCCAATCAACCGAGATCCTTTTTTCATGAGAACTTTCCCTATTATGGAATTCGTTCCATAATAGAACTGTTCCCAAGCTCATCTTCTTCTAGATACGGGGTCCCCCCTTCTGAAACATTCCTACCGCTTATCAAGGACTCTATCTGTCCGGCATGCTCTTTGCCGAACAGACTGCACTGTAAGTGCTACTATTTTGGATACAAACCTATCCAGCCGAACAGCTTGTATTTGCACTTAGGATATCTCATATCCTGTTCCCGAACAGTCCTCTGTTCGGTGCTCCTTTTAGGTTACTGTCCCTATCCGTTGTGGTGCCTTTCATCACCTTTCTCACTGCACAATTTACATCACGTGTTCGGCTCATTTTTATGTCTGTTCGGGAATACCTCCCTACAATTGCTCCCCAGTTTTGCCCATTGGAACTGCTCGGTCTAATGGGTAAAGTTCCTGAAGAACAAATCTTAGCCCGAGGTTTGTGATGTTCGCGCAGATATAGCATCGATGACCATTTGATTTTTGGCGGCCTTAATCATCATGATTTCTCGAAGCATGGGTTCCACGTGGCGTAGTTCGCACGTCTTGCATTTAATTCGAGCTGACGTTTGAGGTAGACGGCGTCAAAATGGTCATCAACTAAACCCCCTAATCCGTTACTTTTTACCTAACGGAGTGATAGGAGACGCTCAGTCTCCCACCTTTTATGTTTATACCCAAAAAGAGGGATTTTTTCTGGTTTTATTTTATTCAAAACCCAGATCATTTCTTTCTCTCTCTAGAAACTCAGGCGAGAGCTCTGTTTCAGCCATTACCGCCGCCCGTAGTCCCCGTTTTGTATCTCCGACGACGGTCGCAATCATCGTAAGATCTCTTATTTTCCATCTTTCTCGTTTATTTCTGAGATCTTTATTCTCAGATCCTGTTGCTCTTAGGGTTTCGATCGTACCTATCGTCAGATTTCATTTCGTTCATAGTTTGCTTCAAACACATCCATGGCGGATGAGAACGGTAACCAACCCAAACCAGGCAAATTTAGGCATCTTTGCGAGACCCCCTCTGCCATGGCGGCCTTTAGAACAAAATACAACATCCCTGACAATGTTGCACTTGAACTTGCTCCCCTGGGAGCAGACAGAGATGTTGGCACATGGGAAATGATGGGAATCCCCATCGTAGCCATTGTCGAGGGTGGAGTTCGTTTCCCCCTCGACCCATTACTTCGTCGAGTGCTGAACTGGTATAGACTTACCCCCATGCAAGTATCCACTAATTTTTTCAGATTAGTAATGGGGATAGTGGCCCTAAATAGGATCCTAGGGACCCAAATAGGAATCTGGGATCTCCAATGGTGGTACAGCATCGTAGTGAACCCTGAATATAACACTTACTACTTCAAAGTAAGGAAAGCAGAAAAGCGTCTCGTGCTCAACCTGCCAAATTCTGCTCGTGATCACGAGATGGATTTCCTTTACGTCACTGGAGCTTTCGAGCCAAGGGGGGAAGATGGCCAAGTGGTGGGATTCCATTGCCCCCACATATGGGGCTACCCACGTATGCTCCTAATTTTGCTTTTGTTTTGACTTTAGTTTACTTGTCAAATTAACATGTTTCTAATTCAAGTTTGCCCTGTCTAAATTTTGCAGCGGACAACGCAAACAAACGTCCCAGACGTGAACCTAGTTACGTCCGAACAGAGGAGATCAACAAAATCCTGAAATACAACGGGGTACCTGGCACGTTGAAAGCTGGTCGGGGTCGAGAAGCAAGCATTCTTCTGGGCTACGATCCTGTTTACAGAAGCTTTATAGATCGAAGACTAGCCAACCCAAGTACCAGCGCAGCATCAACGTCAACTGCTCCCCAATCGAGGAATCCGATACCCAACACAGGAGTAACACTTGCCGGACAGCCAGGGGAAGTCCCCATCTCTGAGGGAGTACCACTTCCTCGTGTGGCAGTTAGGAGATCTACTCGAAGACGGGCTACTGCTCGTCTGCACGCCGAACAGCCAATCATTGATCGTAACACCTCTCAGTCTTCTTCCTCCGGTTATTCTGCATCTCCAACACAACCAGATACAATGTCTCGTCAACCGTTGAATTTGAGTTCACTTCTCACCGTGTCCTCTCGTGGACGCGGCTCAGGCCGTGCACCCTCTACTGGGCATGCTCCCCCGCCGCCTCGTCGCAGCAGGGGAGGTTCAACTCGATCCTCCTCCTCTCCAAGGGAACATGACAGTTCCTTTGAGGCTGCTGATGCCCATCAGGACAAACGCCCCAGGTTCAATGCTCCAGCAGGCGAGGCTCCTGCACCGAGCTCCACCATTACTCAAGCAACCTGGGCCCCTCAGTTTATCAGAGGTGACCGTCCAGTGAGTGTTGGTGATAGTGCCAGCTCTTCGGAAACTGCACTAGCTCTCGTACAGGGTCTGCTACTGCCCGTTGATATGCAGAAGGAATCCTCGTCATCCCCTGACCGGCTTGTGTCCACTGGGCTTGTTAGTGGGATAAAGGTAACCCACCTTTCTGTTTATTTAGTTTGTGGCTTTATCGTAGTATTCTACTGACCTTGAGTTATTTCTGTTGCATTTCAGTTCATCCAAAAGATGGTGGTTCTGGGCCAAAAATGCCAGGATGCTGAGTCTGAGAGGATCAAACTTATGAATGAAAATACCAGGCTGCTCCGGACAGTTGATAGACTGGAGAGCGAGAGAAACAATGCCAAATCTGATTACGCAGAGGCCAAGGGCCAGCTTGCTGTTGCTGAGGACAGCCTGAAACATGCCTTATCTGAAATTGATAACACGAAAAAGTCTGCGTTCGATGAAGGATACCAAAAGGGTTTTGACGAGGCGACGGCCAGTTACGTCGAGCAAATGCCGTTAGTACAAGATCAAATATTTGCTGCGGGCTGGGAATCTTGTTTGACCAAAGTTGGGGTTCCTGATGACTCTCCGCTATGGGCAGTTGAACTACTGAGCAGCCGTGGGGCAGCTGCTGTTGAGACTGAGGAGCCTGATGCTGATGATGTCGAACAACAAATTGACAACTTCGCAGAGGCAGGTGACGATATCCAGATGGGGCCACAAGATACCCCAGCTGGAACTCGTGATGCCCAGGGCGAGCAGTCACAAATGCAAGCAACAATTAATGAAGCCATAAACTTGGAGGAACAAACTGCTGAAGGTGGTGTCAATGTCGAAACCCCCTCTGAGGTGTCAACCGAAATTCATGCTGAGGTCCAAAACCTGGACTAAGTCCGGTAAGTCTCTCCCTATTCTCCAAACATTTAGTTTTGTCAGGTCTTGCGTGACCGTAGTTCTCAGCCCTGCGTGGCATCAATACATTTAAGCTTTTGATAACACAGGTATTTGGCCCTATCGTGGGATCATACTTTGGTTTTGTCGGCCATATCAAGGCCTGCTGAATTTGTTCGGCCCTTCGCGGCCAGGAATGGTATTTCGTACCTTTTTTATTTACGCCTGTTTGAATGCATATGATCAGATGTATATGTCTGTCTAAATTGCTTGTATTCAGATACATATAAAAAGCTGCACGAAAACGTAATTTTGTTATGTTTTAAGTAATTTATACTTGGCATATTTGTATCACGTTTACTTTATACCCAAGTATCTTCATACTTGTAAAGTTTAATACAAGTGTTTCGTACTTGTATAATATTAAGTATCACGTACCTTATACCCAAGTATTTCATACTTGGTAAATCTATGCTTTGCATTTTCTCGTATGCAAACCCAAGTATTTCAGACTTGGTAAATCAGTACAAGTATTTTCGTGCTTGTACCTTTCGACACAAGTGTTTCATACTTATGAATACAAGTTTTTCGTACTTGGGAATTTTGTATTCGTACGTAATTCTCGAGTATCTCGTACTCTCGTATGTTAAAGCTTTTTCATGCATAGATAATTGAAACGTGTATTCGTACCTATTCCTTGCTCCCCAATACGAAGAAGGGGAAGATAGAGCCATTATTCGTATTTATAGATCAAAACAATCCATAAGTAAATAGAATTTCTGAAAAAGTCAATATATTTGCAAAAGACATGATTTTATTCTTAATCCTAAAAACTCAAGGGGTCGTTACGCGTACCCCATGCAACTAAAACAGGAAACACAAGGGAATTGTATTCGTAATTCCCACACAATCACAATTCTAAAACAGAATAGAAAGTGAACTGAAGTCTTTCAAACAAAGAACTTCCTCAAGTTGTGGACATTCCAGGGCCGTGGCACTGGGTTCCCGTCCAAGTCTGCCAAACGATAGGCCCCAATGCCTATAACCTCGGTAACTCGATATGGGCCTTCCCAATTGGCCCCTAACTTGCCTTCGTTGGCCACCTTGGTGTTGCCGAGCACCTTGCGGAGCACAAGGTCTCCAACACCGAACTCGCGAGGGTGGACATGCTTGTTGTGGTTTTTCATCAACTGTTCCTGGTAGGAGGCCAAATGCACGATGGCTCTTTCCCTTCTTTCCTCGGCAAGGTCGAGCTCAATTTCAAGAGCCCTGTCATTTCCCCCACTCTCAACCAAAGCTGTTCTGTTGGTAGGAAGGCCAACTTCCAATGGAATAACTGCCTCTGTTCCATAAGCCAAAGAATAGGGGGTCTCTCCCGTAGACCTCCTAGGCGTTGTTCGGTGTGCCCACAGCACCAATGGCAGCTCATCAGGCCACTTGCCCTTTGCTTTATCTAACCTTTTCTTAATCCCATCCAGAATGGTTTTATTGGATGCCTCTGCTTGCCCATTACTCTGGGGGTAAGCAGGGGTTGACTAATAATTTCTTATTCCATATTGGGCACAAAAGGTTTTAAACTTCTTCTGGAACTGGGAACCATTATCTGTAATCAAAGAATACGGGACCCCAAAACGAGTAATAATACTTGTCCAGACAAACCTCTCTATCTTTGGTTCTGTAATCTTGGCCAATGGTTCAGCTTCAATCCACTTCGTGAAGTAACCTTTGCTACCAAGAGGAATTTTCAGTTCCCGCAGCCTTATGGAGTGGACCTCGATGTCCATTCCCAGAGCAAAGGCGAGGGGCTAGTCAAGAGGCACCAGATCTTCGGTCGATGTTCGGATCATAGGTGAGAACTTTTGACATTTCTCAGATTTTTACGTAGACCTTCGCATCCTCTTGCATATGAGGCCACCGGTATCCCTGGGTGATTGCTCGATGGGCTATGGATCCCCTGCATGGCTTCCACACGTTCCTTCGTGAATCTCGTGGAGAAATTTCTGCACCATCTCGGGGTGCACACAGAGCAGGTACGGCCCAGTAAAGGACTTTCTGTATAATTTCCCTTCTGGGGACAGCCAAAACCTTGCTGATTTGGTTTTAACTTTGTGGGCCTCCTTTTTATCGGAAAGGAGAGTCTCATCTCGTAGAAACTCTATAATTGGATCCATCCAGCTTGGCCCCTGGTTCACGTCCAGTACCAACTCTATGCTTCTTCCAATGCTCAGTTCATTCAGATAATCAACTGCTACTTTCCTTTTTAACTCAGTAGGAACAGCAGCAGCCAGCCAAGCCAAAGAATCTGCATGGGCATTTTGTCCCGAGCTGATTTGTTCAATGCATACCTTCTCGAAGGTATCAAGCAAATCTTTGGCTGCCCGCACATAAGCCGCCATTTTTTCACTCCGGGCCTCGTATTGCCTGGACAGTTGGCATACAACCAGCTGTGAATCGCAATACACCCTTATTCTCTTCGCTTTTAAGGTACTTGCACTCCTGAGGCCGATCAGCAGAGCCTCATACTCCGCCACATTGTTCGACGCGCTGAAGCCCAGCCGAACAGATAGCTCGATCATCACCCCATCTGGGGGAAACAGAACAATGCCGGCCCCAGAACCAGTATTGCAGGCCGAGCCATCAACGAATAACTTCCATTCCAACGGATCCTGCTCGGCTAGCACCTTTCTTTCCTTGCCCGGTGTTTGAACGGATTGCTCCTTTTTCGTAGGAGGTCCCGGCGCTACCATTGGAGCGAATTCTGCTACAAAGTCAGCCAACACCTGGCCTTTTATTGCCATACGCGGCTGGAAGTCGATGTCGTATTGGCTTAACTCAACAGACCAGGTTGAGATTTGCCCAGAAAAGTCTGCCCTTCGTAACAGTGACTTTAATGGATACTCAGTATAAACCACAACCTTGTGGCTTTGGAAGTAATAAGGTAACTCCCTGGTTGCTGTTCTTAATGCAAGGACCAGTTTTTCGAGGGGCAGATATCTTGTTTCAGCGTCCAACAAAGTCTTACTCACATAATAAATCGGGATTTGTTCCGATTCCTTACTTCTCAACAAGACAGCACTAACAGCGTGCTCAGAAACAGCCAAGTATAAAACCAAACACTCACCTGGCTCTGGAGTTGACAAAAGTGGAGACTCAGCCAGGTACTTCTTCAGTTCCTGGAAAGCTTGCTCACACTCTGCTCCCCATTCAAATCCTTCTCTTTTCTTAAGAAGCTGAAAGAAGGGCCTGCATTTATCACTGGACCGGCTGATGAATCTATTGAGAGCGGCAGCCATCCCAGTCAACCTCTGTACTTCCTTAGTTGTCTTAGGACTCTGCAATCCTTGCAGTGCTGATATCTGATCCGGGTTTGCCTCGATCCCCCTTATAGTCACAAGATGCCCCAAGAACTTCCCTGATCCAACTCCAAATGCACACTTCGAGGCATTGAGTTTTAACTTGTACTGCCTCAAGATATCAAATGCCTTTTCCAAATTTGCTACATGACCCTGCCTGGTCTTACTTTTTACAACCATATCGTCTATGTAAACCTCCATAGTCTTCCCAAGCAGCTCTTTGAACATAATGGTTGCTAGCCTCTGATATGTTGCCCCTGCATTCCTTAATCCAAAAGGCATCACGTTGTAACAGTATAACCCTCGTGGTGTAATGAAAGAAGTCTTTTCTTGATCAGGCCCAAACATGGCAATCTGATGATACCCTCGGTATGCGTCGAGGAAACTCATCCGTTCGTACCCAGCAGTCGCATCAACTAATTGATCAATCCTGGGAAGGGGGAAACTATCCTTTGGGCACGCTTTGTTTAAATCTGTGAAGTCCACACAGACACGCCACTTTCCATTTTTCTTTTTCACTACTACAGTGTTGGACAGCCATTCTGGATAGTATACTTCGCGTATCGCTTTGGCTTCCAACAACCGTTCTACTTCTTCGATAGCGGCCTCAACATGCTGCACAGCTGCCCTCCTCTTCTTCTGAATCACAGGCTTATGTTGAGGATCAACATTGAGATGGTGACAGATTACGTCTGCAGCAACTCCAGGCATCTCTTCTGGTACCCAAGCAAATACATCGACATATTCTTTTAAGAACCCAACTAACTCGTTTTCCTCTTCAACTGGTAGTGACTCCCCAATTAGAAAATACCTCTCAGGATCAGTCTCGTTGATCTGTATTTTCTTCAAGCCTTCCACCACCTTCTCTGTTGGATTTCTGCCGACATCCTCGATAGTCGATTGGTCCGATTCCTCTACTGCTTGAACCTGGTGAGCCTTTGGAATTTTCTTAACAATAGAAATCAGACACTGCTGTGCTGCCTTTTGATTTCCTCTGATTTTCTCGATACCATTGGAACCAGGGAACTTCACCATTTGATGATACGTAGAGGAGACCGCCCTCATTTTATGCAGCCACGTCCTTCCAATAATCGCGTTATAGGAAGACGGGACATCTACTACCAGGAAATCTGTCCTTAAGACCACTGTTCCTGCTCGAACAGGCAAGGTTACCTTACCAAGGGGCCAAACCGCTCCTACTCCAAATCCAACCAAAGGTGTCATTGACTGTTCTAAGTCTGATTGAATTAACCCCAATTTCTTGAATGCATTGTAATACATGACCTCTGTACAACTCCCAGAGTCCACCAAGATCCTCTCGATGTCGTACTCCCCAATTCGTAGGGTAATGACCAGAGCGTCGTTATGAGGTACCTGGATATCCCTAAGATCTTCATCTGTGAAGACTATGCTTTCGTTGCTTTCACCAGATTCTCGTCCCCTCTTGTTTCCCAATCTTAGCACATGCTGGTCATGCTTGGTTTTCCTTTGGAGCAGCCTAACCTCATTCCTCGTATAAGGTGCGGCCAATCCATGTATCATATGGATTACTCCCTTGGGATTCTGTTCGTAATCCATCTCCATGGCTTTCTCTTTTTCTTTGGGGTCCTCCTGGATATACTCCTTTAAGTAGCCTCGAGAGACCAAATTGTCAAGATGTCTCTTAAACATCTCACAATCTTCTGTCATGTGGCCCCAATCCTTATGATAACTACAGTGCTGATTCGTAGCACGTTTGGCATCCTTGTCCCCACCTAGACTTGGGGGCCATTTGATGGGTGATTCTTTATTCGATAAAGAATCCTATAAATAGGCTCTTTCCAAACGTCGTTATTGAAAAGAATGACTTAGGATCTGGTCTTGGCTTCTCTTTATATGGCTCCCTCTTAGCCTTGCCCATACTCCTTCCTCTCCTTGTAAGTCACGGGTGGGTTTGTCCACCTTTTTCCGGGTGTCTTTGGGCACATTCGTGATCACTTTGCCGTCTTCTCGGAGGATATCGTCCTCCATTCTGGCATGCTGCTCGATTCGTTCCATCAGGTGGGCCAGAGTTGACATAGGGTGCTTATTTAGAGAGCGGCGCAGCTCCTCCCGAACAGGCAAACCTGTTTTGAAGGTAGCAATGGCGTATTCCTCACTGCAACTGTCAATCTCGTTGAAAGTCTCCCAGTACCTTTTAGCATAGTCTCTGATCGGCTCGTTATCCCCCTGCTTCATCGTGGAGAGATTTTTAAACGTCTTGGGAGCTTTCCTATTAGTCAAGAACCGTGCAGTGAATTCCTCGGCCAACTGCGTCCATCCTCGTATGGATCGTGACTCCAACTTGTGGAACCAAGACAGAGCCACCTTTCCTAAACTCGATGGAAACATCTTGCACATTATAGCATCATCACCTTCGTGCATGAACATGGCCTGCTGGTAATGCTGTATATGAGCAACGGGGTCCGCGTTTGTCTCGTAAAGTACGAACGCCCCGTGTTTAATCCTGCTCGGCAACCGCGCCTCCTGTAACTTTCTTGAGAAGGGAGACGTTGCAATATTACTCAGGACTTTTCTTGCTGCTTCTCATGCAGTCATTGTTCCAGCCTCTTGTTCCTTGTTTCTATACGCCCAAACCTTATCCCAATCGGACTCAGGCCTTTCGTACCTGTCCCTATGGTGTTTTCGGGTACCTTCTTCAACAAAGGAACTTCGGCTTCTGCTCCTCCTTTTTCGTGGAGAAAGCCCCCGCTATTTTGGGCTCTTGTTCCTTCTTCTTCGTGAAGAAGGCTTCTTCCTTCTTGGAGAAGGGCTCCTGCTCCTACTCCTTCGGTGCGAAGGAGCGGCCTTGTATGTTACCATGGCCCTTTCTTCTCCTCTGGAATGTCTTCGTGACAATCCAGAATCCTCCGGATGATCTCTGATCCTTTCCATCTCACGGATCTCATACTCTCGTTTCTTGATTAATCGAGCAGCCTCCTCGATCTCCTGCCTCTTTCTATCGAGAATGTCACTGTGATTATGCACACTCTTGGAATGCGCAACTGATTCTTCTCTATGGCGGGACTTGCTCCTTCTCGTGGAGTTTGTAGCAGTCCTACCTTCTTTATTTTTGGGATCATCTGGGATGGTAAGGGGACGATCTTTGCTCGTCGTCCTCTACTGTAGCCACCATCTTGCTTTCTCGGAGCACCCGGAGGGGATTTATTCCCTTCCCCACCAGCCTGGTTCTTCTCAGTGAGCGGTGTGACTGGATCTAGTTCTACCATGGTCGTTTTTCTAATGGAGCTCGTTCGTTTCCCACACACGGCGCCAATTGTAGGTGCAAAAACAAAGTACCGGAGCACCGTTATTACGCATAGCTCCACGTGATTCTCGGTTGATACCTCTGTACCTCTGCCGGAACCCTAACCTGCAAGACAAACAAGGGGTGAGCGCACCTCCGCCTCTCATGGCGAAGGCCCTTCGATGCCTAAGTTAGTATCTCGTACTGGTCTCAAAACCTAATTATCAGTAGGAAAGTGTATAGCGCATGTAACGTATTGCGTACCTTTTACCTTCAGGTTTACCTCGTATATATAGACAAACGTCTGCTTGTTCTCCAAGCATCCTTATCGCCCCAAGATTCCTATCTCGTACAGGAAACCTGGCCTTCTTGGGACTCTCGTGCCCAATCAACCGAGATCCTTTTTTCATGAGGACTTTCCCTATTATGGAATTCGTTCCATAATAGGACTGTTCCCAAGCTCATCTTCTTCTAGATACGGGGTCCCCCCTTCTGGAACATTCCTACCGCTTATCAAGGACTCTATCTGTCCGGCATGCTCTTTGCCAAACAGACTGCACTATAAGTGCTACTATTTTGGATACAAACCTATCCAGCCGAACAGCTTGTATTTGCACTTAGGATATCTCATATCCTGTTCCTGAACAGTCCTCTGTTCGGTGCACCTTTCAGGTTACTGTCCCTATCCGTTGTGGTGCCTTTCATCACCTTTCTCACTGCACAATTTACATCATGTGTTCGGCTCGTTTTTATGTCTGTTCGGGAATACCTCCCTACACACTTAAATAAGGAGTGTGTCTTGTAGCATTCCCTTTTTCCATAGCTGATACAATTGGCTTGTTTAGGAGCCGTTCTAGTTTTATAAAAAAAGTAACTTTTGGAAAAAGAAGGTAATTTCAAGCTCAAAAATCATGTACTTACGTAAATAATTTTTCTACCAATATGAATCTTGTTTGATAGCTTTCATCGAGATCTTTTATACAGTGCAAAAAAAATTAAAAAATTATTTTTCATTTTCATTATATTTGAGTTTGAAAATTGAAGAAAAAGAATTTTTAGAAAAGGAAGGGAAAGTGGACCGGCTCCTTATCCCACAATGGGTTTAAAACTTTTGTAGCACACTTACAACTGCACAATGATTTTGGTTTGGATGAAGTATTTGTAAACCTACAATATCAACTGTTCGGATCCGATTTTTTTACAGGGAATGAATTGATTAGATTCAAGGGAAAAAAAAAATCAATACTTATACAACAATGTTTCGTACTAGTGCTATGGCATTGCTAGTCGTAGAAGTCTTGCACATTATGACATTAAGAACATGACAAAAGGCTTGGGACGTGCCCTACATGGGTCCCCCAAGTGCACTAATGTACTAGGAGGTGTAGTGCACGTTAACCCGTTCAATTTGAAGAGTTTATTAAGTGGATTATCCAGGGGAAAAATTAAATTGATCAGATGCCATTAGACTTTTAATCGGCCAACATTCACTATACAAAAATGGATGGTGTGGGCTACCCGCCCGAAAGGCTTCCGTTTTGAAAAAATAGAAAGAGTCGCCACTCAAATTTAAGGTTTGCCATTCGAGAAACCGTTTTGATTGAAAATGACTGTTTGAAATTGAAAACCAGAGATTGTTTTTGGGCTCGGAAGCCATGTTACGAAAAGGGAAGGCTTTACGGCACCCCTCTCACCCGACACAGGGTCGGTCTCTACTAAAAGTTTGCAGGATTTATTAAAATTATTTTATTTCATTAACAACTAGCATGTATCCACGGGTATATCAATTAAGAAGGTGCATGCATGTGCTGGTGTGCAGTATGTATTGATGAAATGATGCAAGATGTAAAATAGCATAAAAGAGAAATCTGTCACTGAGAACACTCTCGAACGCTCAGGATTGCACTCCTGAGCGCTCAGGAACTCTGCTGAGCCACCCTGCAATTTTTGGTTAGAACAGATATATTCTGATGCTAAAAACAGAAACATAAAACTATTAATGCACACCAGTGCTCAGTAGATGGTTTAAACAGCTAAGAACTGGTCTTAACCATCTAAACCTTGCTTCCTTGCAACTGAAAATAAAACTAACTAGACTCTGGAAGAACCAGTGTACACCCAGTATCTACTGAAATGTAGGAAAAGCAATATTTAGAGGCAAAATAGAATTTTGGTAGCAGCAGCACTCCTGAGCGCTCAGGAATGATCCCGAGCACTCAAGAGTGAACACAGTTCCCAAAAAATTGTTTGTTCCTTTGTGTTTCTCTTGTTCTTGTTGCTAAACTAAAATCAAATGAACTCATAACTAGTATGAGGAACTAGTATGGACCCCTAATTCCCTTCAGAAATAGAAAAAACAGTATATTTTAGGTATAAAATGAGCTTTTATACCTTTGCTTGACTTGAATATGATTTCTTGGACTGCCTTTGGTGCTTGAAAATGATTATAAAGCAGTTGAGAAGATGAAATTTAGGCCTCCGTTTCTCTTGAAGATTTTCTTTGAGAATTGGTGATTTTTCTTAGAAAATGGAGATTATTTTGAAAGAATTTGAGAAAGAGTTTTAGAGGTTAATTTTGGCAGTAAAAAGGGGAGAGAGGGACTGATTTTTCATGTCTATCAACCAGCCAAACACCCATATATATAGGGGTGGGGGAAATTAAGTTTGAAATTTGAAAAATAAATCAAAAATGAGGATAAAAATATTTGGGGGGAAACATGTGCTAAATGTACTTCTGCTGGGTCAGGCAGTCTTCTGGCACATGCAAGGTTGAATGCAGGTTTGAAAAACGTAGTCAAAGATTAAACTCAACACCCAAGGTCTGACAGTACTTTCGAGCACTCAAGAGTGAAGTCCCGGGCGCTCAAGAGTGCCACTCTCGAGCGCTTAAGTGTGTCAGCCCAACTTCAGAAGGGAGCTACGGATCCTCCCGAACTCGGATTTGGGTGTTTTTTGAAGCGCTGGAAAGCTGGTTGAATCCTCTTTCTAACCCAATTAGTTTCATTCAAATATATTTTATACACTGAAACGTGTAATGATTTTACTCTCAGGGTGTCAGGAAAAGGGATGGTTTTGATGTGCAAAAATCCAAGAAGCATCGTTCAAGCTTTAGCCGAGTCCCAATTTGATTCTTTTTCATCATCGGGGAGCCTCAAGGGCACAAATTAAGGATAATTAATATGTTCAAATTGGGGTGTCTACAAATAGTGATATTAATTTCAAAAATAAACTGTTACACAAATATGTCTTAAACATGTAGACATCAACGTCGAGGCGACCTGCACCTCCTTAGTGCATTCGCGCACTACAATGACCCCTTGCCTCTGCTCCCATCAGTTTATTATGGCAGACATAAAATTTTCTCCTCTATTTCTTCTCAAATCAACACATTTTTCTGCCTCTTTGTTTCCCAACATACTTGTTTTTCTTTTGGACAAAATCCATTTTCATCCCATGTGGTTATCGCCATGTGCGGATACCCCCCTCGTAGTTTAAAACTGAGCACATAACCTATCTATAATTTTGAAAATGTGCGGAAAGACCATCGGCCATCATGTTTTCCATCTATATTAATGGACACAACATTAAAAGATCGATATACCCTAATCATGTCTCTTGATTCTTCTTCTTTTTTAAATCTAACCACCCCATCGCCTATACTAAAAATTGAATCCAAGCCGTTGATATTGTAAATTTGACGAGTTCTACATATTTGTCAAAATTGAAGTCAATCAAAAAATGAAATGCTCATAGTCGAATCGATTTTGTTGTGAAATTAAAATTTCAAATTTGAATTTACTAAAAATTAGATCACTGGGTTATTGATACCTGATCGAGATGATTTTTTACAGAGATACTATATTCTTTATTTAATATATTATGAATAACTCAGATTACATTCTAGAGGCGTGTGAGATATACATCCGTTAATATGGATGGAAAACATGATAGCATAGGGTCTATCCGCACATTTTCAAAACCACAGATAGATTATGTGTTTAGTTTTGAACCATAAGAGAAGTATCCGCACATGACGATAATCACATGGTGAAAGTGGACTTTGCCCTTTTCTTTTTGTACTCCTCTTTGTTGCCTTTCCTCCTCCCCCAAGCTTCCCTTCCCCTCCCCTTCTTCTACGCAGATCTTATCCCCTTTGTCTGTCTGTGTCGCTGTTGTTCTTTCTCCCTCATCTCGCTCCTCTCTATTTCTCGACTAAGCCGCCAGTTATCATGTTGATGTAATGTAATCGGTTGTGCTTAATGCCGAGGCCCTGGTCATGGGGCTGGGGAGGCAAAAATCGAGTGGTTCCCAGGCAATCCACTCCTGAGTGGAATTGGTTTGCCTAACGACGGGTGGGAGCCCGTGAATGGTGTGTTGGTGTGACCGTGAACCTAGGCGCTTTTAGTGTTGCTCAGCTTTCTTGGGGAGGCATATTGTTGCACAGCATATGCTCTGTGCCGGCTTTCCTAGCCATTTAGGAATATCGGAATGGCAATCTTTGGCAGTCTCGATGGGATCCAGGAATGGGTGGGGCTCATGGTGCTGCAGGTCGTCGTCTTCGGTGTCCGGTGGAGATTGGTTCGGGTCCAGATCAGTGGTTCCTAGTGGTGGTTGGTGGTGGTCTGTGAGCCTGAGGGTTTAGGGCAGCAGTGTGGGTGGTTCTATGTTAGTTTTAGGGTAGGCAGTGGTAAGCTTGGCCCGTTTTCTGGTCTGGGCTTGGCCCGCCTCTTGAGCTTTTGTTGTAGATATGGGTTAGAGACCCATAGGATTTTTAGGCTTGGCCCAATAGGTGTTGGGGTTTTGCCCCAATAGGTATTTTTCTGGGTGGTTTCTTGATAACCTAAACTTTGGGTCTTTGATGGGAAAATGATAGCTTTGCTTAAGAATTGATGTTATCATCTCTTATCCTTTTAATTTTTATTACAATTTTAAGGATTAATAAAAAAGAGGGATGCTACTGACACAGCAAATTTGTGAACAGATTGCGTTGTGGGGCCCACTAAGGGTCTTATACAAATACTCTAATCTGTTAATTATGTTTAAAACATTTTTTTCAAGGGATTCCGCGAAAAATTAGCTCAATCCGATACCTATAAGTGCTTAATCTAATCATCTAACTTTTCATTCAGGTTTTTAGAGAATGAAAAGATAGACGATTAGGTCAAGTACTCATAGGTATCGGATTGAGCTGATTTTTTAGAGGGCCTTTGGAAAAAAAAATTAACATAATGAACAACTCGGATCACTTGTGTGGGACCCGTAGTAGGCCCCACATAGAAATTTGTGCATAATCTATGCACAAATTTGCTGTGTCCACAGACTTTCTGAATAAAATAATTGCCGTTCAAAAAAAAATTCGTCTGTTCGAGAGTTCTCTCACTAGCATAGTTCCTTTCAACAGTGACTACTAGTTATGTCACCTATATTTGTTGGAGTACAAACTTTAGTTAGTGTTTTATGCTGTAAGTTTAAGCCCAATCCATCTTTTTTTTTTTTGAATGGGAAAAGAAAGATTTTATTAATCCTTGAGAATTATAAAGATTAAAAGGATAAGAGATGATGACATCAAATTCTAAACTAAGTTAAAGAACTATCTTTGTCCACCAGAAACCCACACCCTAGATTAGCAAGAAACCAACCCAAGAGAACACATGTTGGAAGCATCATAGCCGGAGCCCCCTCGCTCCCTCCCTTTCCCCAACCGCCGGCCACTTCACCCCATGATGACCCGCGCAACACTGTCGCCTCTCACCAGATAATGTAAGTTTTGTTTTTCTTTTTACTTTTAATTTTACAATTCTTTCACTTTCAACTGTGATTACCTCATAATAATTTTTAATCCTGAGTTTCTGCAGTAGCCGTTGGCATTATTCTTGGGTTTTGGACCCTCCTTTTTTCTAAGATAGTGCAAAGAAATTCTCCTTCATTAGGAAGGATGCACTGTAGGATCTATCGACATCATGATATTTTCAGTTATGCTCATTTGAGTTGGTTTCTGAAAGCATACAATTTGGGGGGTAACAATTGGCAGGCTTTAGTCCCGGCTATTGGTCCGGTGTGAGAAGTTTTTGATAGAAATCTAGCTGATCAAATTCAAAAGTGGAGGGAGAGAGGAGGAGTTGCCAGCATTCCATTTGAAAGCTTTTTTCTCGGTATGGTTGTTCTATTAAGAACATAGTTGGACATTATTCCAGACACGTTGGAGTAAGTTTTTTTATTTCATTTATTGTTCTCATTAGTTTTGTGAATGTTAGTCTTTTTTATTAGTTTTGAAAATGACTTGTTTCTGTTAGGCTCAAGTTGACAACGCGTTGGTAATTGAAGTAGCTGACAGGATCTTCGATGGTAGTTGTTCAATTTTGCATAACGCATTTGGATGGCATTATTTTACTCACAGTCAACAAGTGCGAGCGCAAGTTGGAGTGAAGCCGTGAAATTTCTATCTTAGTTGTAGCGGGCCGAACGTAATTAACCATGTTCATCCAAACTTGACTTTCGCCTACGCATTTGCCCCGAAGGCGCCGAGGGGAGGTCCATGCTCGGCCGCTTTCGGGAAGGTGGCCCCGTCGCCATTCTGTTCCGCATGACCGCCTTCAGGCTTGGCGGCCAAATCATGCTCGGCCACCTTCGGGGGTGAGCCTTGCATTGGTCCTTGTTGCCCGTCCCCTTATCAGGCTTGGCTAGGTGCATGCTCGGCCACCTGCGATGCATAGCGACGGATGGGGCTTAGCCGCTTGCTCATTCGCATGCTCGCCCACGTGCTGAAACGGTTACGCCAAAAGATAATGATGGACGCACATGGGAAATGCCAGCTCACGCCGAAACGGTTACCAGATATATCCAGTGATGTCACGATGACATCACTCAGCTCATGCAGAGCGCGTGTTCTTACTTGAAGAGCAAGCTAGGAAGATTCTATAAATACCAAAGGTTCACAGCCCTAAAAGGTACATGCTTCTACACACACGAAAACCCTAGTCTCTCACCTTCTTCTCTGCAAATACTTATCCTCTCGCCGGAGGGCCTTGCCGGGGATACCCCGGCCTGGTCTTTAGTCGTGCATTCTTTTGCAGAGTAAACAAAGAGGCTAGCCAACCCACCATACGACGGGGGAAGGACTCGGATCGCGGTTCACGGGCCACACAATTGGTGAACCCGACGTGAAACGCTTCTGACTCAAACGGCTCACTCCTCTCCCAAATCAACCTTCCTCATCCCTCAAAACAAACCACAAACTCCACGACAATGGGCGGAGATTTCACGGATGTTACCATTTCGGGGGCCAAGGACGCCAATGGAAACATCATCCTTCCATCCCCGGAGAGGCACATGTCAATCTCCATCCCAGCAAGCTCCGGGCTATCACCAGCCGCGGAAGAAGTCACGGCATCCTATGTCCGCCTACTACAACGTCGAGACGACGAGCGGGACAACGAGCTGGCGGCGCTAAGGGCGGAGGTGGCGCAGATGAAGCAGCACATGCAGCAAACTGCAATCCCAGCCACATCTAGATCCGGTGGAAGTGCGAGGCGACGAAAACAGAACACACCACCACCGCTGGAGCGTCCGCTCGAAGTAGGCCAGCGTGGCTCCGTTAAGGATCGCCTGGGCTTCACCCCAGCTCCTAGTGACGCCAGAGAAATCATTCTTTATAAGCAACCTACCGCTTCTGGAACACATCGTTCCAGAAGCCATCAAGAGCGAACCAGGACGAGGGACACCGAGTCATTCACGAGTACATACTCGACTGGTCGTGCGGAATTCTCTCGCACCACGGTTTCACCAAAGCCGAGATTCCGTACAAACCAGGTGCCACGTCTCCGAACGTCTCGGAGAAATCCCTCCAGAGAATCAGGATGCTGAGCGCCGTCGGCGACACGGGAAAGGTGTAAGGAACAAAGGGGCGCATGACGAAAACAAAACTCGTCGTGACAGAGAGAAGCCTATCGACGGCCCATGCCGAATAAATATGGATCTGAGGGACAAGCTCAGGCACAGAAACGATGAGAAAACTTCCACCAAGGAACCCAAAGGAAGAGATTCTAAACGGACAAAGACAGATGAGTTTGGCAAACCACCGCGCCCGAGGTTTAAGAGGCAGTTGAAGGATCTAGGCGTCTCACCATTCACTTCTCATATTATCAACACTCCACCTGAATCTACCTTCCACCTACCTAAGTTCACCAAGTTCAACCCACCCACCTGCGAAGCTTACACCCATCTGATCCACTTCCGCCAAACCATTGAGCTCTGTACTCAGAAAGATGAAGTTAAGTGCAAGGCATTCCCGTCCAGCCTCGGCTCCCTTGGACTCCAGTGGTTCAACAAGTTGCCCGCTGGATCCATTCGGAACCTTGCCGACCTTGAACGCGCATTCAATACCTGCTTCATCACCAGCAACAAGACTGCCAAAGAACTAGAGTCCCTATCCCAGATGAGGAAGCTCCCATCCGAGACCCTCAAGTAGTATGCCAAATGCTACTGGCAACTCTTCAACGAAATCCCTGGAATCAACGAGTATTGGGCTGCGCGTACCTTTAAGAATGGCTTGGAAACAGGCAGCAAGATCCTTGACGAACTCGCCATCCGCCCCCCACACGGCATGGGCGAGTTGATGCGCGTTGTCGAGCGATTTTGCGCACTTAAAGAGTTCTATGCAGACAGGGCAGCACAGGGCATGCCGAGCGCCGTCACAACCCTCCCTGCTGCCACCCCACAGCTGCCTGCTCCAATCATCACCTAACAAGCCCAAACGAAGAAACACGTGAACAACATCAAGGAAGGCAAGAAGCGTCAGCCCAAGGTGCACGACTACGTTGCCGAGACCACATACTTCAAGGAGCCCATCTGGTCTTTTTTGAAAGAAATCATGAGGCAGCCTTGGTTTGAATGGCCCACTGGCAAGCTCGGCACGGATACTGGTCAACCAGATCAGAACCCAAGGAAGAAGTGGATCATACAAAGCCTGCGCACCATTCAAAGCCCTCCTGGAGAGACTTGCCGCTCAAGGCCATCTCGATCAATACATCGATCGAACAAAGACACTCGCCCGACAACCAACAGGCAACCCCAACCCCAATGAACAACGGCCGTTGATACACGTTATCCATGGCCCAGTCACAAAGGAACTCGAATGTACTCTCCGAGCCGACATCGATCATGCTTCATCATCCAAGCAGGTACTCTCTGTCGGGTGTGGATCCAAGTGTCCATACCCGTAAGATGTGCCGAAGTGGACAGTAACGTTCACCGAGCGCGACCTTGAACATGTGCGCACACCCCACTCCGATGCACTTGTTGTCACAGTTCAAATCGGCGTCCACGACGTCAGGCACGTCCTCGTCGACCAAGGAAGCTCGGAAGAGGTCATGTATTACGACCTTTTTAAGAAACTTGACCTCCCAGAATCGGCATTACAGTCCACCGAAGTCCCTCTCATTGGATTCAACGGCGCTCCTGTCTGGCCACTTGGCAAAATCTTCCTTCATGTCGTCGTCGGTTCGAGGACCGTATCCGTCGAATTCATCGTCGTCAACGCACCAAGCCCGTACAACGCCATCCTCGGCCGAACCTGGTTGCACAGCATGCAGGCCATTGCCTCCACCTACCACCAGGTCAATCGTTTCATTAGCACCAGTGGCCGACAAGAAAATCTGCGAGGCGACCAAGTCGCTTCAAAAAAGTGCTACGTCTCAGCCGTGCACGCTTCATCCAAAGCCAAGCAAGTCCAATGGGTTGAAGTTCCAGACATGGCCGTCATCGAGGACGTCGGCCACAAGGGTGAGGATAAAGCCGAAGAAGAATTGATTCAAATGCCCATCAACGAGGATGGTTCACGCTTCCTTTTGCTTGGCTCATCACTGAGCGACATCAAGCGCGAAGAGATGTTCCAATTCCTCAAAGACAACATGGAAGTTTTTGCATGGACACCCAATGAGATGCCAGGTGTCGATCCCAATTTCATCTGCCACTCGCTAAACATCAAGAAGGATTCCAAACCAGTGGTCCAAAAGGCTCGACGCTCAGCCCTAGAACACGCCGACGCTGTCATTAAAGAGGTGAATTGCCTGCTGGAAGCCAACGCCATTCAGGAAGTACAATACCCAACTTGGCTTTCCAACACGGTAGTCGTCAAAAAGAAGAATGGCAAATGGCGCATATGCGTCGACTACACTAACCTCAACGATGCCTGTCCGAAGGATTGGTTCCCACTCGCAAAGATCGATCAATTGGTCGACGCCACCACAGGCCACGCTCGGTTCAGTTTTCTTGACGCCTACCGCGGATATCATCAGATAGCCATAGACCCAGACAACATGGAGAAAATGGCCTTCATCACTCCACATGGTATCTTTTGCTACCGAGTCATGCCATTTGGGCTCAAGAACTCAGGTGCCACCTTCAACCGAGCAATATACAAGATGCTCCACGAGCAGATAGGCCACATCTTGAAAGCCTACATCGACGACCTCGTCGTCAAAAGTCAGAAGGAGAGCAACCCCCTTGCCGAACTGAAGGAGGTATTTGATGTTCTCAAACTCCATAAACTCTGCCTCAACTTGGAGAAATGTGCCTTCGGGGTAAGGGCGGGCAAGTTCCTTGGCCATCTAGTCAACCGCGCGGCATTGAGGCCGATCCCAACTAGATCAAAGCTGTGGCAAACCTTCGCCCACCACGCACAATCAAAGAAGTTCAAAAGATCACAGGCATGGCCGCTGCACTCAATCGTTTCATCAGCAAATCTTCCGACAAGTGCCACGCCTTCTTTCACGCCTTAAAGGGGAAAAGCAGGCACAACTTCGAATGGACGGAAGACTGCGACAGAGCATTGGCCGAGCTTAAAACTTATCTGTGCTTGGCACCACTTTTGGTGAAGCCAGAGGAATTCGAAACCCTCTATTTGTACCTAGCCGTCTCGGCTCATGCCGTCAGCTCTGCTCTCGTCCGACGACAAGGTTCTGATGACATGCCAATCTACTTCACCAGTAAAAAACTCCTACCCGCACAAACACGCTACCTCCCCCTGGAAAAGTTAGCTCTTGCTATCGTCTCGGCAGCAAGGAAGCTACTCCCCTATTTTCAATCCCACACCATCACCGTCTTAAGGGAGTACCCTCTCAAAGCCCTCTTTCGAAAGGCAGACCTCTCCAATAGAGTCTCCAAGTGGGCCGTCGAACTTGCAAATTTCAACATCCGCTTCGAACCTCGGACAGCAATCAAAGGCCAAGTTCTCGCCGACTTCATAGCTGAACTTACCCCTGACGATACAGCTGAGTACAACAAACCTTTTCCACCGCCGGCTGTCACCACACCCACGGAAGCTGCACAACCTTGGCTACTTTTCCAAGGCGACTCTTGAAAACTTCACGGTGATGGCGCCTCAAACAACAATGGAGCAGGTGCGGGTGTAGTCTTAGCTTCCCCTTGTGGGACGCTGCATGAAAGTTCCATCAGCATTGACTTCCTCGCCACCAACAATGAAGCCGAGTATGAAGCACTCCTCGCAGGTCTACATTCGGCTTCAGCAATGAACGCAGAGGACCTCGTTGTTTACTGCGACTCTCAACTGATTGTGAATCAAGTGTTGGGGGACTACGAAGCCAGGGACCCAAGAATGATGAAGTATCAAGCGACGGCTGCAGAACTCATCGCCAAATTCAGAAATTTTAAGATTGAGCAGATCAACCGGGAACACAATGCCCACGCCGACGTACTTGCTGGTCTAGCCTCCGCCTCGAAAGCATCTGCAGTCTGCACTATTAACTTCGATTGCATCGATCACCCAAGCTTTGACGCCCCTCCTCCCAAAGTGCTAAACATTGAGCTCGGCTCGAGCTGGATGGATGAGATTGTGGACTTCCTCCGAAACAACACTCTACCTGATGATAAGAAGGAAGCTTACAGAATCCAGAATAAGGCTTCCTACTACTGGTTATCCAACAGCGGCCAACTCTATCGTAAATCCATCTCTGGGCCATACCTACTCATCGTCCACCCTACACAGGTGCCTGTGATTCTTAACGAGCTTCACTCAGGTAGCTGCGGCTGCCACTCTGGCAGCCGTTCCCTCTGCCAAAGAGCACTAAGTCAGGGCTACTTCTGGAAGAATATGAAGAAAGATTGCGAAGAGGTTGTCCGCAAGTGCCGACCGTGCCAGCTGTTTTCCCCAATCCCCAAGCAGCCCGCCCAGAACCTCTCCCCCATAACAAGTCCATGGCCTTTTACCCAATGGGGGCTTGACATTGTCAGGAAACTTCCAACCGCTCCTCGCAGTTTTAAGTTCCTGATCACGACAACTGATTACTTCTCCAAATGGGTGGAAACCGAACCCCTCGTGACGACAACGGAGGCCAACGTTCGACGATTTGTGTGGAAAAACATAATAACCAGGTTCGGCGTACCGTACGCCATCGTATCCAACAACAGAACTCAATTTGTTGGCAACGGCCTCTCCAGCCTCCTGGAAGAGTTTGGCATCCGATTCTTCAACTCCACTCCAGCATACCCCCAAGGGAACGGCCAAGCCGAGGCCTCGAACAAGACTGTCTGTGCCGGGATTATACGTCGCTTAACCTCAAAACGTGGTAAAAGGGCAGAAGAGCTGCCGAGGGTTTTATGGGCCTACCGCTCTACGCCACGCCGTTCTACAGGCCAACCCCCTTCTCCATGGCGTTCGGCATGGAGGCCGTCATCCCATTGGAGTCCAAGTTCCCCACCCTCCGAACAGAAACCTTCAATCCAGTTTCAAATGACGAGGCTGTTGCCCCGGAGCTCATTCTTGCAGAGGAAAAGCATGATGACGCTCGGCTAAAACTGGCCGACTATCAACAGCAAGTGGCCAAGGGGTACAACCGCAGCGTGCGCATCAAGAAGTTCAAGCCTGACGACTTAGTTTGGCGAAAGGTGGTATAGGCGAATAAGAAGAAGAAGTTCATGCCAAATTAGGAAGGTCCCTTCTGCATTGTCAAGATTGCTGGCGAAGGTGCCTATATCCTCGAGGACACGAATGGGAAGGTGCTTACCAACCCTTGGAACGCCCAGAACCTCAAAAGGGCATACATGTGAATTTCACACCCATGATCGGCTTCACTGCCTATTTTCAAAAGTTTTAACACGATTTGAAAGCTTTTTTATTATTGCCAGTCTTTTTGTTGTCTTTTGATTCCAAGAATGGCTTCGGCCTCTAGCATGTTGTTTCCCTCCCAAGCTTCTTAATGGAAATACAACTGTTTTGTTCGGCAATCGCTTATTTCACTTCCTATAACTTAGCATTTTTACCAGTTATTATGGCTGTGTTCGGTTGCAATTTCCGGCAATTTTCGGAAAACATTTCCGGAAAAAGTGTAATCATTATCCCTATTCACTTTTCTCTCATTCCAATTATTACTCTTTCATCCAATCATTACCCATATTCTCTTTCAATAATTACCCCTATTTCTCTCTCTATCTCTCTCCAATCATTACCCTATTTCCAATCATTATCTATATTTTTCTATCAAATCATTATTCCAACAACCATTTCTAAAAATCAAACCAATCACTAACTCAAAATTTTTTTTTCCGGATCATTACCCAGAAATTGCAACCGAACTTAGCCTATTACTCTCGGCAAAGATTGCCACCCATAAACGCTGACTTCGGTCACACCCACATACGGCCTTCTGGGTCTGCTTCGGCCATACTCGCTGCCCAAAGGAGCAACAGGACATATGGTCCACCGAACCCATATCACACATTATGGCTGGAATATGGGCTTCAGTTTGGCTTGGCAAGATAATAAGATCGGCCACAGTCAGGTTACGCTCACACTTTGGTGAGCAAACCACCCACTAAATAATTATCCTTGATACCTTGGCTAACAGAGCTGCCACCCGGGCCGAGCACACCCCACAGGTTGAGGTACCTTGCAACATTTTCTCTTGGCCAAACCTACTCTTAATGCCAAAACTTGTTCGGCTACCTTTCGACACTACATCACCATTCTACTTTGGTCAAGGCTCGGCTGCAATCTACTTACAGAAGACAAGTTCTGCTATGCCGAGCCCAGGCCAAAGTGGGGGCTACGGATACCTACAGACCAAACATACAAGACTATCAAAATTTCACAAGACAGGAAGATATGTGTACAGGCACGGCAAAACAGATTCATTTAAAGAAAGGAAACCACACATTCATTCATGGAACAAGAAAAACACAAGTGTTGCAGAAAAATCAAACAGAAGGTACGGCGTAGTAAACCGTTCAGTGCTGACAATTAATACATCTGGAATGGCAAACATCGAAATCGGCACCGTCCAGTCCAAAAAAAGTTCAAATTCAAACAAAAAGATAAAAGATTCAGAAAGTTCAAGCCTCAGGAGCATCCTTCGAAGCTACTATGTCAGCATCAGCCTTCGCATCTCCTTCAGCGTTTGCATGCTCGGCCTCCGCATTTTTTGCTTCCTTCACACCTGCAGCATCAAAACCCCCTCTTTTTCAGCAGCTTCATCACCCTTCCCCCCTTCGTCTTCGACATCAACAATAGTGAGGTCATCAAGATCTTCCTCACTCTCAGGAAACTCCCCCGACGGAAGGGGAGCGCACTCCTCATCAGTAGATGGAAGTTCAAGCTCGGGGACTACCGCTGCTGGGATCTTGCCTAGATCAAGTTCAACATTCATCGCCTCACCAACGGCCATCACGCCGGCCTCGTACCCCACTCGGTAAGCCTTAGGGACCCTCTCCTGGGCTGCGTCGTTCACCATCGACCGCACGTCTCTCATATACTCCAGCCCAGCTCGGTCGTACCCGGCTTGACAAGCCTTGTCATCCACCTCTTTCATCTTCCTCTTCTCCCTCCTAAGAACTTGACCGAGCTCGCGCTCAGCCTTTTTCAGTTTCTCAGCCAACTCCTCCTTCTCCTTCTCAAGCTCCGCAATCTGGGTTTTCGCCGTCTTTAGGCTCCCCTTGTAGCTCCTGGACTTCTCGCGCTCGGCTTTCAGGTCATCAATATAGCTACCTCGCTCGGTAACTACAAGCTCGGCTTGTTTGGATGCTCAGGGAAACGCTTGTCCAGCCTGCACACCAGAAAAGAAGGTTACACTCGGAGAACATACGACATTTTAACACGTTAAAGGAAAGTTGGTGCTTGGATGGATACATGGACGAGATAGGCACTCGCGTGGACAAGGCTCGGCTGTAGCTCAGGTGGGACCCTCTCCATGTCCCTCGGTAAGGCCAGCCCGTGCAGCATGGTGACGGCCAGCCCAAGCTCCAGTTTGACGTTGTCCTCGACCGAGACGACCCTGCCCTCGGCCATCGCAAAGGAGGGCGCAAACTCCTGCGCGGTCACTCGGCCACCCGGGGCCGACGCCGTCTCCAAAGCTTTTGAGCCACCTACAGCTGATGACTCAGATTGATCCTTCTTCGCAAGCGGCATCGAGGCTTGGCTAGGAAAAAATCGTGAGTAGTCTTCTGCTTCTTGGCAGCGTGCTCGGCCTCGACGGCCTCCTTTTGTCGAGCCGCGGCACCATCTCTGATGTTCATCCGAATCACATTTTTTCTACCCATATCTCCAGCAAGGTTTGGGATAAGAGTTCGGATGGGTGGAACGTCAAGGCCTGAGGTGGTGGATGGTTGACTCTCTTGGAACCAGAAGTCAGCTGACTTCTTGAAAGTTGGAAATTTCACCCGCTTTCCCTTTACGCCTTTGCTCGGCTTCGGATCCTTCGCCTTCTCTCCTTGCTCCTTAGTGGACTTCTTCTTACCTTTGGCTTTGGTGCTCGGACCCGCCCCCTTTTCTCTTCTCTTCAACTTTCCTTTGTAGGAAGGCTCGTACCCGAGCAGCGTTGCGCGTCTCGACAGGCTTGGGCCAGCAATGTTTCAATATTCTTCTCCACGGCCAACGACTGTTGTCGCTTTGTAATGGCCCGGTGGTCTGCAAGGGGGCAGTAACCAAGTCATTATAAATTCAAAATATCACCAGATAAATATCATGCTCGGCAGAATAAAGGAATAAGGGCCAACCTCGGAAATCTTTTATCTTCAACACGTTATACAATCATGATGTCTGGTCACCAAACTCATAGTTACCGCTCACCTCGACGTAAAAGTTTGCCCACTTGTCGGTATCAGGCAAACCGTTTATGAGTGGCTCCTTTCCACTCCTCGTCGAAAGGTGTCTGCGCTCGGTCGACCCGTGCCTAGACATTATGTATGTGTGAAAGAGGTCGGCTACTGAAAACTCTATATTGTGAAGTTCTTTCAGTTTAATCACGGCCATCACTATCCTATAGCTATTGATGGCGACGAAGTGTGGCACCAAACTAAACCGGGCAAGCAGCGCCCTCAAGAATGGATTTAGGGGGAAACGGAGCCCGGCCTCACAGATGGCCATCAAGGAACGGTGATGTGCGCGGGACGATGTTCTAGTTTGTCTCTTATACGGTTACTGGCAACACGGCAAACGACAACGTCGTCGGGAATGTTGTACGTTCGGCAGAAATTCTCATACTCTTTAGGTTGCCCGCTGAAGAAGTGGGCATGAGGACAAACTTGGCCTTTCTCGTAGAGATCGGCGACCTCTCTATCTACGGATGGCGTTTCGCTAGGCGTTGATCGCGACGAGGTTTGGGCTTCGGCACCTGATCGAAACCTAGACTCGGCTTCAAGCCCCAACTCGTGCACGACGTCAGAGTGAGTCGATTATGTGAAAGATATCTCAGGTTCAGTGTTGAACCCACCATCATACTCGTGGTCACGCTCGGCATTTAAGTCGCTAGAGTCCGACATGTTAGACGGGATAGAAGATGTCTGGCGTCGGCTTCGGCATCTCTCCAAATATTCTTGGATGAACAAGTCCGCGGAGTCGTCCCCCGAGCTTTCAGAGTCGGAGGAAATGACAATAATTGGGTGAGCCAGACCTACCAAAACAAGTAAAAAACAATGAGAAATCTCGTCGTCGGCCAGAAGGCAAGGATCTCACTACGCTCGGCTATCCTACTGGCCCACCCTATTTTACTCAAAGAAGCTCAGGCTCGGGAGGTGCAACGGGCCCGAGCCGATGACGCTCGGCTAACGCATCGTCGGCTAAAATCCTTAGGCCCATGGGTGGGGCTCGGCCAAGCCTCCCAGCATCGATGTTGGGGCTCGGCTAACCCTGCCATCGGCCAAGCACGGACATCATCGAAGACCCATGCTCAGAAGAACAGATTGAAGGTGAAGACGAACAGTTCGTCCATCTCCAGGCTTCGCACTGTTCATTCAAAACAAAAAAACCCCAGAAAACCCAGAAAAATGAAGGAAAAAGTGTGCAAAAACTGCAGAAACTTGAGGGGATAAAAGCGAACCCATACCTGTAATTTGCAACAAGATCTGGTGGCGAATCTGCTGAAGATCAAAACCAGAAGATGAACGGGCGCGAACGAGCTCTGGCAATGGAGGTGTAGAGAGAAAAAGCGGTTGAGAACCTTCTCTCTCCTCATCGCCCCTTTATATAGAGCTAGGGTTAGGGGTTTGAAGTTCCCGCCCAGCGTCACACTGCCGAACGGATGGCCACTCAGCGAATGACACGTGGCAATGAAGGGACAACCTGCAGAGCCTCACGCAGGCCAGCCATCCCATCACCAGCCGTACCCAACTGTGCAGCGACATCTGGCGTTCTTCCATTGGGGCTCACCTCCCATGGTTGAGCTCACGAGGGGAGCAGAGGGGGGTGGGGCTCAGCTTGACTCCATCCATATCAATGGTGGTTCACGTTTGGTTCTGATGGGCTCGGCCAGAGCTTATTATCAATCCATGCCGCGCGCCCGGCGTCGGCAGAGATTGAGGGGCTATTGTAGCGGGCCGAACGTAATTAACCATGTTCGCCCAAACTCGACCTTCGCCTACGCATTTGCCCCGAAGACGCCGAGGGGAGGTCCACGCTCGGCCGCTTTCGGGAAGGTGGCCCCGTCGCCATTTTGTTTCTCATGACTGCCTTCAGGCTCGGCGGCCAAATTATGCTCAGCCACCTCCGGGGGTGAGCCTTGCATTGGTCCTTGTTACCCGTCCCCCTATCAGGCTCGGCTAGGTGCATGCTCGGCCACCTGCGATGCATAGCGACGGATGGGGCTTAGCCACTTGCTCATTCGCATGCTCGCCCACGTGCTGAAACGGTTACGCCAAAAGATAATGATGGACGCACATGGGAAATGCCAGCTCACGCCAAAACGGTTACTAGATCTATCCAGTGATGTCACGATGACATCACTCAGCTCGTGCAGAGCTCGTGTTCGTACTTGGAGAGCAAGCTAGGAAGATTCTATAAATACCAAAGGTTCACAGCCCTAAAAGGTACATGCTTCTACACAGACGAAAACCCTAGTCTCTCACCTTCTTCTCTGCAAATACTTATCCTCTCGCCGGAGAGCCTTGCCGGGGATACCCCGGCCTGGTCTTTAGTCATGCGTTCTTTTGCAGAGTGAACGAAGAGGCTAGCCAACCCACCATATGACGGGGGAAGGACTCGGATCGCGGTTCACGGGCCACACATTAGTGATGATGAACCACATTAGTGGTACTTTTTTTACTCGTGTTGTGGGATCATTACTATGCACAATTTCTATTCCTGTATCTAAGAGTTAAAAAAAAGTACCACTAATATGGTTCATCACTAAGATAGAAATTCTATTGCTTCACTCCAACTCGCACTTCTTGACTGTGAGAAAAATAATGCCATCCAAGTGCATTTTGCAAAATTGAACAACTATCATCGAAGACCCTGTCAACTAATGAGAACAAGAAATGAAAAAGAAACTTACTCCAACGTGGCTGGAATAATGTCCAACGTGGCTGGAACAACCATACCGAGCAATCTGTTCTTGCTAGGATAGTTACTAGATCGGTTTATGGACAGTGGGAGCAATCTGTTCAGGTTCGAGATGAGGTGTTGGAATCATTATGAAAGAACCTTAGTCCACCAAAAGTGAAAATTTTCTCGTGGTTGGCTCTTCAAGGTAGGATAGTTACTAGATCTGTTCTTGCTAGCAGAAATGTAATTCCAGAGGGTCAAACGCTTCTATGCCAGTTTTGCTCTCTGTATGAAGAAACCCCAGAGCATCTCCTTTTGCATTGTTTGTTTTCCTGGAACATTTGGTCGATCATTATGCAGTGGTGGAAGTTGGAATGGGTATGTCCCCCGTCTCTGGAGTCTTAGCTACTTGGTGGTTTGGCAACAGATTTGGAAATTTGGAACGGCACATTTGGGAGGTGACTTTCTTTGCTACTTTGTGGTCTTTGTGGCTTGCGAGAAACGACCTCATGTTCAACAGTGGAACAAGGTCTGCGAGTGAGGTAGGGGATCTAGTCAAAACAAGGGTCGCTATGTGGATGAAAACTAAGTTCGACATCAAGATTGTAATGCCCCGC
Source organism: Rhododendron molle (assembly GCA_025413875.1). NCBI lineage: Eukaryota > Viridiplantae > Streptophyta > Magnoliopsida > Ericales > Ericaceae > Rhododendron > Rhododendron molle. Next base: position 11,707,999 of record CM046395.1, on the reverse strand, counting down.
TATTTACTACAAATAAACTCCGAAAAACACTAAATTTCAAACATGTCTAGGCCCTTATTCTCTCCATAAATGAATTACATTACTAAAATAAATTAAGTCGCCAGGTAAATAATCTTCTAGATCCTCCAAAAAGATCAACTCTTCCAACTTAATCCTTATGTGCTGCAATTCAATTTCCACTAATCCGGCTCCACACCTGAAAAAGAAATTATTCGGGAAGTATACGATACAACAGAATAACAAAGCTCATAAGTGGAATCAATAAACGATAATCGACCACCAAGTCGAAGCAACAATCACAAGGGACCTCATACCATGTCCTCCTCAGTACATGACCAATGACCCTTCCCCAATACCTTCCTCACCGAGTCATCCTCGACCCATTCTGGATATTGGATAGGCTATTGGTGAGTTTGATCCATGTACTAAACAATTCTACAGTACTCAGCCAATAATATCATACTCGATACCAATTATTCCACTTTTCCAACAATATTCCATAGGATTGAACAAAGATCATGAGATAATCAAAAGGAGTACAAAGATGAGAGTGAAGAAAGGATTCCGCAAATAGGAAGCATATCATATACTCCCCGGATTACCTCAAATAAATCGCCACCATTGAACCTCATGCATAGTCGAGTACTACTACTCCACACCAATTGAATTTGGTCTATCGTAAAACACCTCGGCTCCTCCCCTTTTTTCTCTTCTTCCTTTGCCGACTACTTTCTCTCATTTTTCTCTCTCTCTCTCCCTCTCTCTCTCTCTCTAACACTCTCCAATTGAGTGGTGTGTTGTGTGAGGTGTGAGTGCATGAGTGTGGTATTTATAGTGGAAGGGTTAGGAGAATAATCCAAGCATATTCCTTTCTTAATTAATATCAAATGGAATAATTCCATGTATATTATTTTATGCCAAAGCATATTCTTAGAATAAAAATCTAAGGATTTGATGTCGAGAATATTCTTAGAATAAAATCTAGGGATGCCAAGAATATTCTTAGAATAAAATCTAGGGAAATCAAATCAAATCTTATAATATCTAAATAAAATCTTATAATATCTAAACAAAATCTAATGGATTCTAAAGGATAAGATCAAATCTAATAAAATCTAACCAAATCTTATCCTAATCTTATCCAATCTAATCTTATCCAAACCATATCTAACAAAATCCTATATAATCTAATAAAATCTAAACATAATTAATAGAATCTATGTCATATCTAGGAGATCAAATCAAATCTAAAAAATCTAAATCCTATCCTATAAAATCTAACAATATATAGCAAAATTTTTATAAAATCCAATCAAATCTTAAATTGTAGATCATGTTAATATTACGGAATTTTTATTTTATTAAAAAATTCAGAATATTACAACCTAATGACCCGAATTTTCACGCCAAATTTTTCGGAATAAAATTAAATATTTTATTGAAGTATTTTTGCAGATATAATACCCAGACTTTCTAAAAAATCCTAGCCCTACTTCATAATCCTAACAATCTAGGATAAGATTAGATAGGATTCTATTAGATAAGATTAGATTAGATTATTCTAGATAATATTAGATATGATATGATATGATATGATTAGATTAGATATTGTTTAGATTACGATAAGATTTTATAAGATTTTGTTTAGATATTATAAGATTTGATATTATCCTTTAGAATCCACCGGATTTTGTAGGATTGTTAGTACAAATAAGGATTGTTAGTACAAATAAGGCACTAGTCCCTGCGAGGCAGACAGTTCGGAAAAGAATCGAATTAGACCTTGTGGGATTATTCTAGACTAAAAATACAATGGATACACTTGCATCTTATTAAGATTCATTAAGATTTGATATAGATATACTTGGATTTTATTAGATTCTCTAAGATTTGATATAGATTTTATTAGATTTGATTTAGATATGGATACGATTATATAAGATATGATTAGATTATATTAGATATGATATGATCTAGAATCTTCTCCCAATTAGTATAAATAGCCCTCCACCCTCCTTCCACACACCACACCACACCACTCCACTTCACTCAATTGGAGAGTGTTAGAGAGAGAGAGAGAAAAGGGAGAGAAAGTAGTCGGCAAAGGAAAAAGAAGTGAAACTAGGGGAGGAGCTAAGGTGTTTTACGATAGACCAAATTCAATTGGTGTGGAGTAATAGTACTCGACTATGCATGAGGTTCAACGGTGACGATTTATTTGAGGTAATCCGGGGAGTATACGATATGCTTCCTATTTCCGGAATCCTTTCTTCACTCTCATCTTTGTACTCCTTTTGATTATCTCATGATCTTTGTTCAATCCTATGGAATATTGTTGGAAAAGTGGAATAATTGGTATTGAGTATGAAATTGTTGGCTGAGTACTGTAGAACTGTTTAGTACATGGATCAAACTCACCAATAGCCTGTCCAATATCCAGAATGGGTCGAGGATGACTCGGTGAGGAAGGTATTGAGGAAGGGTCACTGGTCATGTACTGAGGAGGACATGGTATGAGGTCCCTTGTGATTGTTGCTTCGACTTGGTGGTCGATTATCGTTTATTGATTCCACTTATGAGCTTTGTTATTCTGTTGTATCGTATACTTTCCGGATAATTTCTTTTTCAGGTGTGGAGCCGAATTAGTGGAAATTGAAGTGGAGCATAAGGATTAATTTGGAGAAGTCTTAGAAGAGTTGATCATTTTGGAGGATCTAGAAGATATTAATTAGCTGATAGCTTAATTTATTTTAGTGATGTAATTTATTGATGGGGAGAATAGGGCCTAGAAGTGTTTGAAATACAATGTATTTTGGAGATTATTCTAAGAAAATAGCGGGGCGTTACAAATGGTATCTTAGGAGGTTTCTACCGTTCTTCTTGGCGGTAGAGCGGCTATGGAGTACGTCGGGTGAAAAGGCGGGTGAGGTAACGTCGTTTCGACTCAACCGAAGAAAATAAGAAAATAGTTTTTCTTTTCTTTTCTTTCCTTTTTTTTTCCTTCTTTCCCTCTTTTCTTTCTTCCTCTCCTTAGTTGTGTCGTGTGTGTGGTGTGTGAGGTGTGGGTGAGTGTGGTGTGTGAGGTGTGCGTGGGGGCCTATTTATAGAAGAAGATTAGGGAATAATTCCAAGCATTTTCCTTCCTTAATTAATATCTAGCGAAATAATTCCAAGAATATTCCTTCCTTAATTAATATCCAACGGAATAATTCCAAGAATATTCTTGGTATCCCTAGATTTTATTCTAGGAATATTCTCGGCATCAAATCCTTAGATTTTTATTCTAAGAATATGCTTTGGCATAAAAGAATATACATGGAATTATTCCATTTGATATTAATTAAGAAAGGAATATGCTTGGATTATTCTCCTAACCCTTCCACTATAAATACCACACTCATGCACTCACACCTCACACAACACACCACTCAATTGGAGAGTGTTAGAGAGAGAGAGAGAGAGAAAATGAGAGAAAGTAGTCGGCAAAGGAAGAAGAGAAAATAGGGGAGGAGCCGAGGTGTTTTACGATAGACCAAATTCAATTGGTGTGGAGTAGTAGTACTCGACTATGCAGGAGGTTCAACGGTGGCGATTTATTTGAGGTAATCCGGGGAGTATATGATATGCTTCCTATTTTCGGAATCCTTTCTTCACTCTCATCTTTGTACTCCTTTTGATTATCTCATGATCTTTGTTCAATCTTATGGAATATTGTTGGAAAAGTGGAATAATTGGTATCGAGTATGATATTATTGGCTGAGTACTATAGAACTGTTTAGTACATGGATCAAACTCACCAATAGCCTATCCAATATCCAGAATGGGTCGAGGATGACTCGGGGAGGAAGGTATTGGGGAAGGGTCACTGGTCATGTACTGAGGAAGACATGGTATGAGGTCCCTTATGATTGTTGCTTCGACTTGGTGGTCGATTATCGTTTATTGATTCCACTTATGAGCTTTGTTATTTTGTTGTATCGTATACTTTCCGGATAATTTCTTTTTCAGGTGTGGAGCCGGATTAGTGGAAATTGAATTGCAGCACATAAGGATTAAGTTGGAAGAGTTGATCTTTTTGGAGGATCTAAGAGATTATTTACCTGGCGACTTAATTTATTTTAGTAATGTAATTCATTTATGGAGAGAATAAGGGCCTAGACATGTTTGAAATTTAGTGTATTTCGGAGTTTATTTGTAGTAAATAGCGAGGCGTTACAAAGATGTACTCGGTGGAAGAGTTTAAAAGCTTTTTAGGTGGAATCCGTAAACTAAAACTTTAACTTTGGCCTTATGGTGTTGTAACATCTAACTGTCTGTTGGATGCTCCCTTTTGTTTTTCTCCCTTTTTTCCACTCGATGAACCCCGTTTCAAGTTTAATAAAATCATTTTCATTTTTGCCGAGAAAAAAAAACAACCGTACCGAGAAAAAAGCTTTCAAACGGAATACTGCCAACTCCTCCTCTCTCTCCCTCCACTTTTGAATTTGATCAGCCGAAAAAAACTTTCTATCAAAAACATCTCGCACTGGACCAAAAGCCGAGACGAAAGTCTGCCAATTGTTACCCCCTCTAGATACCAATTCAAATGAGGATAACTGAAACTATCTCGATGTCCATAGATCCTACGGTGCATCTTCCTAAAGAAGGAGAATTTCTTTGCACTATCTGAGAAAAAAGGAGGGTCTAAAACCCAAGAATAATGCCAACGGCTACTGGAGAAACTCAGGATTAAAAAACATTATGAGGTAGGGTGATACCGGTCCGATTTCGACCGGTTTTCGCATATTTTTTGGTCGAAACCGGTTTTCTGGTTTGGAATAAATGGAAATCGGAATCGGTTGAAATAATCCGGTCCGGTTTGTCCGGTTTCGGTCCGGTTTTTCTGTTTATCCGGTTTCAAGACAGACAGAGAGAACATATGCACCATTCCGTAAGCATCAACCGCAGGCTGCTTCGTTCGTCGATATATATAATAAGATCACCCCAAGCTTAGGGTATAAGCGTCCAATTGAAACATAATAATCCGGAAGACCGGGATCATACCCAAGGGAATAATTAATACGGCTTTGCTAGATTTGTAGGAGTAGGCACTGGTTTTCAGCCTTTAGACAGTCAACTTAGTTTTCGTTTGCGGTGGAAAGTAAAAAGGCTAAATTAAATGAGAATAAACTAGGAAAAAGGCAGGTTAGGTCTAGGAATCACTAACACCCATGACTCAAGCGAAACTACATTCTTCACCCAAATACACGGTTTAAGATGCTCAACTAAGGCTCCTAATCCGGAAGATAAGATGGTTCGAAAATCAAGCTAGCTATAGAATTTATTTAGCAAACACCTCGAGCGACAGAGCTCTAAGCATCATGTGTGGTAACTAGGTGATACTCTTACATACACATGATCAAGGAGGTTAATACCTTAGCAATTTGACAAACAAACCCAAACCCCACATCAATTTTCGAACCAAAGATTAGAACTTTATTGGTGAAAAATGCAATTTAACTCAAGCCATGAGGTGCTAATCACCCCATGACCTAACCTTGGAAAACTACTCACACATATCTATGAAGATAAGAGCAAGCAAAACCCTACTTAGCATAATTGTAAACACAACACTAGAAGAAACTAGCTAGAAAGGTAGATCGGGAGGCAATAAACAACTTTAATAAAGGGAACAATAGCAAAAACTAACTAAATAAGGCAAGAAATGAAATATTCAAAGGCTGGATAATAAGAACACTCAAGAACAAGTAAGAACAATTCAAATTTAGCTCTAGATCTAAAAAGTGAGCAATACAAAAGTTCCTAATCGTTTTTTACAAAATGGTGTCACCCCTATTTATAGTCCTTAAGCACGCGCACGGAATATTCTTCAGAGATCCAAAAATCCTCTACTAAGGCCCTCGGTACCGATAGGAAGCAAAAAGTGGTAGCAATACCGAGTGGCTTAGTGGCTGCTCGCTAAGAGGCTCGGTATTGATAGGATATTTCAGATGGTATCACTACCGAGTGGCTTAGTGCCTTGGGTCGCTCGGGCAACGCTTGGCCACGCCTTGGCCATTCCTTGATTGCTCGAGCCATGCCTTGGCTGGCTGGTTGCTTTGCTCGGGCAATGGCTTGGCTGGGCTGGGCTCTGCCTGGCCGTCGGGTTGCTTTGCTCGCTGCTTGCCTTGGCCACGGTCGGGCTGTGCTCTGCCTTGGCCATGCCTTCGGGTCTTGCCTTGGCGTTGGCTTGCTAGCGGGCTGCCTTGGCTGTGCTTTGGCTTTGCACACCAACGGGCTTCAAAACTCCATTATTAGGCGATTTCCTATCAAACAAAGCTAACGTACCTCACGAGCAAAAAGCAATTAAAACAACTAAATTAAGCGATAAAATTAACTAAATCTAGATTACTAGCGCACCCTTTTTGCATTGTCGGGTGCTTATCACACCCCCCAACTTGAGGTTTGCTAGTCCCTAGCAAATAAAGCACGAAAACTTGAAAACGAGCAACTTGCAATTCATTCCGCTATCACAACTTAGAACATGCTCAACATTGTAAACTAGCAAGAGTTCAAACAATCTTGCTTTTTATTTCATTTCTCAACTCACAATTTCAGCATTCAATTAAACAGGCTAAGTATCAAGCAAGTCTAAGAGCAAGCTAAAAAAAGGTTTGTGTCCTCGAACAAAGGGAGGATACGGGACACAAAACCTACGAATTCAGACTAAACCATATCCACCAAAGAAAGTGATTGATAACCAGGCAATAGCCAACAAGAAAAACTACGCCTCAAACAACTACAGCACTTTATTCAACAGAATTAACAAATTAGCAGATGATCTTGGCTAACGAAAGGAAAGCATGCCATTCAACTAATTATGCAACTATCAAACAGTCAATCACAAAGGAATCCGAGCGCACAAAGGATCAACTAAGGACTTTATAAGCTTGTAATGACCTTGGTTTCAAAGAAAAGGTTAGCAAAAATGGGCGACGATCTATACCAGCTTGGTCATCCACCCAAATGACCGCCGCCAATCAAATGAAATGAACCAAGTCAAGGTCAAACCGGCCGAAGCAAAGCCAACTAACTACCAACTAATCATGTGCACTACTAAACTATGAAATAAAATGCAAAAGACAAACATAAAAGATGGTCGGCATGTCAACCATCCTAGACCCCAACCAATTAAGAGGATTTCTAGAACCACTGACTCTCCAATGCACCATCATACTACATCATCATCTCAAATCAAACTCCCCGTCAGTCTGTCAACTCCTCACTCTCACACCCTGCAAAATCATCACTGATCTCTCCCTCTTCAACTGGCTCGGGGGTATACTTCACCCCATGCTGCTGCTTTAAAATTGATGTCTGCCAAGCTATCTCTCTCCTCTGTCTCTCCTGCTCCCTCATAATTTGCCTCCTTTCCTTCTTCTCCTTCTTTCTGGAATTGATAAGTACCACCCATTGACAAAACAACTTTTTGATCCAAGACCCCTGTTTCTCTTTCTTAGATGGCATTGTTGTCAAGTAATCCCCCTTTTTTCACTTGTTTATCCTTAGTAGCATGAGTTTGTGATAGACTCTTTTCATCAAATGAATCATCAAACGGTCCTGGTGAAAGCTCCTCTAACTTCTCATAAGCCCAACCCCTAACTCCTTGGTCTCTGCACAAACTGGTGATCATACAGGGAAAAGGCATATTTGCTGTAATCAAAGTGTTGGCCCTAAAATCACGCAGTTGAGTAAAGATAAACATGGCCCAATCTACTACCAGAACATCAGTCTTAAAAGCAAACAGAAGTTCCCCACTCTTCCTATTTGGCTTATTCTCCGTGCCTCGAGGATAAAGATTGCAATGAATAACTTTGTTCAAAAATCTAAGACTTGCCTTGAAATTTCCAGGCACATGGGGGTCCGAAGCCAATGCAGGATCACTATACAACACACTGGTCACCACTTGCACATCCAAACTTTCACCCTTCTTGGGATAATTCACTAAATCAGGAGAGGGCCTTTCGATTTTCAAATATCTAGCAATGGCATTAAGGGTGATCTCAACATCAACACCCCCCACATGAGAAGTAATCCTAACAGTTGGGTCACTTTCCCAATCTCCTTCAGGTATTCGCATATACTTATAAAACTCAATGACTGTATTTCTATTATAGCCAAGTAACTGCTCAGTCCAAGAATGCAAACCTTTCTGAATGAAGCAACGAAGCCCAAGCGATCGGGTTTGAACTTCCTAGCCTCCACTTGACGCTCATTATTGAACTTTCTGTTGTCAAAACTGCCCTCCCAAGTCTTTCTTTTGTCCGCTGCAATCTCAGCCGGAGTCCGTATCCTTTTCCTAGCACAAGACCCGGATGCCTCCTCGGGCTGATTTTCTTCCTCCTCTGCCAAAAAGTCATCTTCTTCCTTAATCTCCGGCTGAGAAGAGGGAGCCCTATGCGCTGTTTGCTTAATCTTTGGCATTGGAAAGCTAAAAGGGTTTGGGTTTTATTTTTGGGTATTTTCGGATTTTTGGGGTAGGGCTTTTAGGGTTTTGATTTTTGAGTGGAAATGGTGAATGTAGGGTAAAATAAGATGGGGAATTGGTATGTAAATGGAAAATAGGAAGAAAGCAAGGATTTTTGTGGGAAAAATTGGGAATTTTCAGATTTGAGAGAGAAAATTGGGTTTACCTCTTTTTGGCTTGAAAGACTTGAAATTGGTGGATAAAACTTGAGGTTTGTTGATGGAGATGGAAGATTTGGGTGTTTTCTGTGGAAAAATGGAGGATTTAGTGGGTAGATTGAAGGTTTGGGGTTAGGGGTTGGAGTTTTGATGGAGGAAATGAGAGAGAGAGTCGGCTGTTGAAAGATGGGAAGGGTTTTGGATTTGAATCTGGGCTGCCACTGGATCTGGAACTGTTTTACAGCCGAAGAGGCTCGGTATTGATGGAGAATATCATGAGGTAGCGATACCAAACTGCTTAACTCTGTTGACTGACTTTAAAACCACTTCGGTACCGATGGAATTTATATCATGGTAGCGATACCGAAGCTGTTGACTCTGAAATTCTGATCTTTCATCAAATTGAACCCCTGAAACTTCCAATAATTCACCCAACACCCCCAACCACACCTTTGAACATTGCAATCACACGCCCAAACACCCTCCGAACAACCGGTTTCCTAAGTTAAGCAAGGAACGAGAAAATAATAGGATGCTAGATAGGACAAGGGGACTCATTTGTGGTATGATCATGCAAAGAATGCCTTGTATCTTCCCCTAAGTGCGCTTTGGATTCCAAAATGATTGAAAATTGACATTTAAACACAGTTAGAGATAGACATGCGATTATTCACCTAACTACGAGCATTTTTATTGAAAGATGGGGATATGGGCCAAAGCTTGCTCAAAAACTTAACTCAAAACCTAAACCGTTCAATTTTCAACTAAGCATGCAAATTAAGAAGCACAAAATTTCTTAGGATTGCTACGAAATCTTGCCAACTAACAACTATTAAGCATGCAACAAGTTATGAACAAAAACTAAAAACATGACAAAAGGAAAAAATTGCAAGTAAAAAGCTTTATTTATTTTTTAAAATTTTCCATTTTCTCATTTTTTTTGGATTTTAAAATTTTTGTTGTTTTTGAATTTTCAAATTTCTCAAAATCAAACAAAATGAAGCAAAAGCAAGCAAATAGCACATAAACTAACCCTTCCCGCCAACTTAAAGCGATGTTATGCCCTCATAGCGTGAAGAACAAAAGCGAAGAGAGAAAAGAGTGCGCGAATGTACCGTCCAAGGGGAATGTCAACCCCTAAATACCTCAACCATGTTGGAGGATTTCATGTCAATGTCTCGTTCCAACCAGATTAGATGCTTCCAGGGTTTACTCCTTCGGTTCTGCCAATTCAGAACCACAGCTAGTCACACAAGACCATATCCAAAGCTTTATTGGACTAATAACCGTGGCACATAGCCGCACCCATGCTTAGGGCTCCTGAATGCCTCACTCCCTCCGGCTCTAGGTCCAAACTACCAAGGCTGGTGTGGTAGCACATAAACCCTGCAGAAGACTTAAGAGAACGACTTTCCACAAGACAAATGACATTAGAAACACCGGCCCGTGTTATCCGGTTCCAAGCCAAAATAAAATTAAAAGACAGAAGATAAAGACAATACTAAAAACATGAAAGAACAACTAACAGCATGCAGAATAGTTAAAAACATGCAAAACAGAATGAAATGCACCACCCGATCATTACGCGATCACACGAGTCATACTTTTCTTCCCATTTCTTACCGGTGGGATATGAAATGGGTGGCTATACTAGACCGTCGAAAATTTGTTATGCTAGCACCCGTAATAAAATTTATCGCTTGACCTCGCCAAACAATTAAGTCCAGCGACCCCTACGATCAAAAAAAGCAAGATAGAATACAACCCAGCATGCACTCCAGGTAATATCACACCTCACCCACAGACCTAAGTTGCCACCGATAGGGGCCTATTCGGAGAGCATGGTCGTTACCGATAAACTATTACCAAGAAGAACTAACGGAAGCCCTTTTTTCACTAACACATTGGTGAAATCTTTTCATGTGAAACATCTCCAAGACTTTATTGAAAGCAAGAAAACATAACAAACATGCCAAACAAAACAAAATAAAACATGCATGACTAGATAAAAACATGATAAAACAAGAAATAAGAACGAGTATGTACAATATTTACAGGTTTGATATCAGAACTCGGAGCGTCAAAGTCACAGCTAGACTCCTCCAAACAATGAAGTCCAACGTCCCCTAAGATCGTAACCAGGCAAGCAACAAGATAGAGCCAAGTGCGTAGCACGGGAATACTAAGGCCTAACCTAAGGATCTATACCGCCCCCGTTGGGGCTAATCTGGAAGACGTGAGTGTTTTACTGTGAATCACTCCTATCAGAAAAGCTAATTAAAGCCCTATGTCACTGATACCAAACAATTTACCCTTCGAACCGGAGCTGGGCACACGATCCTTCTTTTAGTAGCGACGTGCGAAGCTACATATACCCAAGTCAATGGTGGTTACCCCCTACCTGGGGGCCGGGTCCGACAAACAGTTAAGTTCAGCAGTTACGCTTTCGCTCCCCGTGCAAACATAAAAAAACAAGCTAATCAATCGTGTAAACTAGATCAACTAACTCCTCATCCGGCTCTCCAACCTCGAAATTGCCGAGAAATGGTTTAAGCCTCTGTCCATTCACTTTAAAAGATTGACCATTAACAGGATTCACAACATTAAAAGCACCATGAGGATAAACATGTTCAACAACATAAGGACCAGCCCAACGAGAGCGCAATTTACCGGGATGAAGATGCAAACGAGAGTTATACAATAACACTTTTTGACCAGGTTCAAAGTTTTTAATTGCAATCTTCTTATCATGCCTTTCTTTGACTTTAGACTTATAAGCACAAGAGTGGTCATAAGCATCATACCTCATCTCCTCGAGCTTTGTCAATTGAAGTTTCCGATGGGCTCCGGCAATAGGCATATTAAAATTGAGCTTCTTGATTGCCCAATACGCCTTGTGTTCCAGTTCCACCGGCAAATGACAAGCTTTTCCATAGACGAGTCTGTAAGGAGACATACCCAAGATTGTCTTGTACGCAGTACGGTAAGCCCACAAAGCGTCGACCAAACGAGTTGACCAATCTTTACGGGAAGGATTGACCATCTTCTCCAAGATATTCTTAATTTCCCGATTCACGAGCTCCGCTTGACCATTTGTTTGAGGATGGTAGGCCGTTGATACCTTATGGATAATGGAGTACTTCCTCATCAAAGCAGCAATGGCCCGGTTGCAAAAGTGAGACCCTTGATCACTGATTATAGCCCTTGGCATCCCAAATCTTGATAAAATGTTGTCCCTTAAAAATTCAACCACCACTGAATGACCGTTGGTGTGCGTAGGAATTGCTTCTACCCATTTGGAGACGTAGTCAACTGCCAATAAAATGTAGAGGTACCCAAAGGGCGAAGGAAAAGGACCCATAAAATCGATACCCCCAGCAATCAAAAACTTCAATGATTATGATGGGGGTAAGAGGCATCGCATTCCTTTGAGTAACACATCCCAAAAGTTGGCACCAAGCACAACCCCGGCAAAAGGCAAAAGTGTCCTTGTACAAGTTTGGCCAGTAAAACCCGCATTGCAAGATCTTCATCGCAGTCTTTCTGAATGAGAAATGGCCACCACAAGCCTCGATATGGCAAAACTTGATCACGCTTTGTTGTTCAGAATCGAGTACACATCGACGAATAAGTTGGTCTGCGCAATACTTAAAAAGATATGGATCGTCAAAGGAGAACCTTTTCACCTCGGCTAGAAAACGGTGCCTTTCTTGAGCATTCCAATGAGCCGGAGTCAAACCCGTCACCAAATAATTTACGATGTCCGCGTACCAAGGGGTTGTATTGTAACGCCCCCAAAATTGGGTTCGTTAAATATTCAATTTTATTAGACAAACAAGACAGAGTCTAGCTCATTATTACATCCAATCTCCTCAGAGAGTCTTATATTACACAAAAGGGATGGTTATCTAAGCTTAACTAAAGCTCCTTCTCTTCTTCCATCCTAACAAGTTCCTCAGCTCCGAAGGCCTCCAAGGTATACAACTCTCCTTGCTCATCTAAAAAGTTTGACACATTATATCAGCGTCGCCACCAGCATAATATGTCAGGGTCACATAAAGCAACACCGTGAGCTTGAAAGCTCAATAGAGTAACCCAAAAACCCACTAACCCTTAACATTAGGGGTGATCATTTTAACCGAAAAACCGAACCAACCGACCGAACCGATAGATTTTTAGTCAATTCGGTCGATTTTAGCCAGGAGTCGGTTCGGTTCGGTTTGCATTTTATAAAATTTTTTTTATTCGGTTCGGTTTCGGTTTGTGAAATATTAACACCGATATGCACCGAACCGAACCAAATATGGGATGTACCTTATTATTTCCCTTTTAATCCTAGCCGTTCATCCAGTTATACACATATAAACCCTAATACTTACCTGCCCACTGTCCAGTCCCTCACGCCTCTGATCTCTTAGTCTGAATTTCTCCTCCAAGCAGCCATGAACCTCCATGGCCGACACTTTTCTCTCTCCCCGTGCCTCTCTCTTCATCGATCTCTCTCCATTTCTCTCTCTCTCTCTCTCTTTGAATCTCTCTACAGTCTCTCTTTCTCTCTTGTCCTCTTCTCCCCCACGAATATCAGAGTTCTCCTCCATGAATCTCAGGTCGGAAATCAAATCATTTGAACGGCATCACGATAAATGAAACTCGTCTCTTACATAGATTAGGGATTTTTTTTGAGTTTACAGAATATGCCTTTTTGATAGTGTTATGCAGTTTCTTTTATTGTTCGCCTCCAAACCGACTAAACTGACCGAACCGAACCGATAAAAGATGGACCGAACCGAACGGTTTTTCATCAGTTTTGGTCAGTGTCGGTTTTGGCTGAGAGGAAACCGATTGAGTCGGTTCGGTGAAAATTTTGGGAAAAAACCGACCGAACCGAACCGATATCATCCCTACTTAACATACAAGTCAAAGATAGTATACGATTTTCCAAACCTAACATGCTTTCAAATCAAACACATACAATTACACATGCGCATTCCTAGCTATCGTTGGTGTCATGTTTTGTGTGTTTCTCCTACGCGACTCATCGTTTTGTGTCTCATCTTTTATCATCATTTCCGAAAACACACACACACACACACACCAATGAGCTACCAAGTCTGGCTCATTGGCCATAATGGCTACCAAGTCCGGCTCATGGCCACAATGGCTACCAAGTCCGGCACATTGTGTCACATCTTGGCTCCTCTCCGCGGATAACCAAGTCACACCCCCAATGAAGCTACCAAGTCCGGCTCCATTGGCAACGCACACCAACATAATAGCTACCAAGTCCGGCCATTATGTAGTTTCAAAAGTATTTTTATCCATATCAACCACATTTTAAGTGTCATGTCTCCACTTTCCAATTTCATGTGTCTCGTATCATGCATTGACTCTGCGATGGGACTTTTCACATAACTCATGCGATAACAAATAGCAAGATCATCCAACTCTATTCTATCATGCTTGTCAATAACCACAAGTAAGGCAAGCAATACACAATCAAGCGTACGATCTTTTAAAAGGTCAAAACACGAATACTTCGTTTTAAAACAACAATTTATCTTTAAAAACGTGTCTCCTTTTGGAAGTTCAAAACAACACATGTTTATTGACGAGTTCATACAACAAGTAGCAATCACGAGGACAAGCAATCAAGTAGCCATAAGATCAAAGTAAACTACGTACTTTTAACAAGAAAGTTCTACAAGCTAAATACTACAACTAACTTTATTTTTAGAGAAAATAGTTTCAAAGAACAAGATCACGCAACCCACAAATCAAGTGCTACATATACTTAGAGAAAGTAGGTTCAAAAAACTCTACTGTTCTTCTTAGCGGTAGGAAAAGACTACGGAAGGTACGACGGAAAGAAAGTCGGCACTCGAATGGCGTAACGGCTTACGATAAGCTTCCGATAGCTTCGAAAGAGAAAGGTTTCTCTCGAAACTAGATCCTAACTACAACGACTACTACTTTTGGATCGAGGTGGTGGTTGTGTGGTGGTTTAGTGGCGGAGATGGAAAGCTTCTTGAAGAACTAGCAAGAAAACATCAAGAACAAGGCAAGAACAACAAGAACACTTATGCTTTCAAGAAAGAAGTGAGAGAATGGATGAAGGTGTGAGCAAAATGGATGAGAATGGCATGGTATTTATAGGCAAAACTTGGCCTCTCTCTCCCTCTCTAGCCGGCCCTCTCTCTCCTTCTTTCTCCCAATTTTTAATTCCACCAAATCTTGGTTTCTTGTAAGTTAAACCCTAAATCTAGGCTTGCATGGCTATGGATGTGTCCTTTTAATTGGATTATGGAGGATTGAGCAAGGAAAGGGATTTGATTCAAGTATTCAAATGGGGTTTTGTACAAGAGTACAAGATCTTACTTGAAAGAGTTATGCTTTCACTTGAAAACATATCAAAGAAGGACAAAGGATGATCAAAGCATGGTCAACCAAGGTAAGTCACTAGCACACACATCACTCTCTCTCTCCCTCTCTAATCTGGCCTCTCTCTCTCTCAATCTCTCTCGGCCTCTCTCTCCTCCTCTCCCTCTCTCTCTCTCTCTCTCTCTCTCTCTCTCTCTCTCCTTGGTACAATGTACTATATATATATATATATAACTATATATATAAGATATGGAAGGACAAGGGTTTGGTGGATGACTAAGGAAAGTATAAGGATTTTGTAAAAGACTTTGTACCTCAAAATCTCTCTCATATCTCTCTACATTTCTTCTTCCACAAGTACAAGTACTTACAATTGGATTTGGTAGACAAAATCCAAACAATACATCAAATCTCTCCCTCTCTTTCCTTCTTTCTCTCTCTCTCTCTCCCTCGGGTTCTCTCTCCTCTCTCTCTTGGCAATTTCTCTCTCTTTCTCTCTCTCTCTCTCTCTCTCTCTCTCTCTCTCCCACTTGTACTTGCTTGAAAGTATATATATATATATATAAGTACTATGGGTCTTTCATAAAAACTATACCTTCAAGCAAAATAGATTTTCTAAATAAAATAATGGAATACCACACATGGCATATACAATATAATATATATATATATATACATATATATATATATACAAGCAAGCACTACACAAATCCTACTAGATATGTCCATATCTAATATCTAATAAACTAATCTACTCCTTTCAAGTACTAAGTCCTATATTATTAACCTAATGTACTAATCCTATTTTAATTAAATGCACACATGGCAAATCCAATAATTTAATCAACCCTAGTACTTGATTGGCAAGTATAGCTATTATCCAATGGACAATGGTTTCCCTAGCGGTTAATAACCAATGGTTAAGGATGGCAAGTACTTTGGTCTATCGTCCAATGGTCGATAGCTAAAAGGTTCAAAGGGTTCGTCTAGGGTTTCAAAGCTCAAGGGTTTCAAAAGGTTCACGAGTCAAGGGTTCGTACGGTTCTCCGAGGTTTAGGAACGATCGGTAATTAGGTTAAACGATTGCTATGTCGAAACGTCGATTAAAAGCTAGCTAGGGTTGCTAGATATGATTTCCGGCCAAGACGAAGGGTTCAAGACCTTATCCTAAAAACGATGGGAAAATGACGGTTTATCGGCGGTTTAAACCTAATTAAGAGTTTTCGAACTATTAACAACAAAATTTTTATTTAGTAAAAATCAGAGTTGTTACATGTAGATATTCCAAACAATTGGTCATCGGGAAAAGAGTCACCAATAGGGACGTGGGAGTTGTGGTCCTCGAACTCCAATCGAGACAAGTGATCAGCCACCACATTCTCTACGCCTTTCTTGCCCTTGATAGTCAAATTGAACTCTTGCAATAATAGAATCCATCTGATCAAACAAGCCTTGGCATCTTGCTTAGCGAGTAAGTACTTGAGAGTAGAGTGGTCCGTGTACACCACTATAGGGGCACCGCCTATCAAGTAAGATCGAAATTTATCGAGAGCAAATACTACCGCAAGAAGCTCCTTCTCTGTGGTGGTGTAGTTTAGTTGCGCATCATTCGATGTCTTACTTGCATAGTGAATCACGTACGGATGCTTATCCCTCCTTTGCCCCACAACAGCACCTACGGCATAGTCGCTGGCATTGCACATAAGCTCGAACGGGAGGCTGCAATCTGGTGGTTCCACGATAAGAGGCGTGGTGAGACTAGCTTTCAACTTGCAAAAGGCTTGCTTGCATGTGGGAGACCACTCAAACGGTACATCTTTGGCAAGAAGATGGCACAAGGGCCGAGAAATAGTACTAAAATCCTTGACGAACCGACGATAAAACCCAGCGTGCCCCAACAAAGAGCGGATGTCCTTCACACACTTCAAAGGAGGGAGGTTGGCAATAAGATCAATCTTGGCTTTGTCTACCTCAATTCCTTTGATGATACAATGTGGCCCAACACGATACCCTGAGTAACCATGAAGTGGCACTTTTCCCAATTGAGCACCAAATTCTTTTCTTCACATCTTGTCAAAACCTTCTCGAGATTGGCCAAACATGACTCAAACAAGTCGCCGAAAATTGAGAAATCGTCCATGAAAACTTCTACAATCTTCTCTACCATGTCACTGAAAATACCCATCATACATCTTGAAAACGTCTCAGGAGCGTTGCATAGACCAAAGGGCATCCAGCGATAGGCAAATGTTCCAAAGGGACAAGTGAACGTGGTCTTTTCTTGATCCTCCAAAGCAACCTCGAGCTGATTATACTCGGAATATCCATCCAAAAAGCAGTAAAATGCATGCCCAGCTATCCTTTCAATAATTTGATCGATAAATGGCAATGGAAAGTGATCCTTTCTGGTGCTTGCATTAAGTTTCTGGTAATCGATACATACTCGCCATCCCGTCTGAACTCGAATGGGTACAAGCTCATTCTCCTCGTTACATACAACTGTCACCCTGGATTTCTTTGGTACAACTTGAATTGGACTCACCCACTTGCTATCAGTGATAGGGTAGATGATCCCAACATCTAGTAGCTTCAAAACTTCAGCGCGAATAACATCCTTCATGATTGGGTTCAAGCGGCGTTGGGGTTGTCGAGAAGGCTTGACATTATCCTCCAAAGCAATATGGTGCGAGCAAAGAGTGGCATCAATTCCCTTGATATCTGCAACTGTCCATCCAATGGCCTTCATGTGCTTCTTCAACAATTTGATCAACTCTTCCTCTTGAGATTCCCAAGAGAAGAGGATAGCACCACAGAATAGGTCTCGTTATCTCCAAGAAAGACATACTTCAGTGTGTCGGGCAAGACTTTCAATTCCAATTTCGGTGGCTCAACACTAGAGGGGAGAGACTTCTTCTCGATAGGTGGTAGCTCCTCAAATTCATCAAACTGTGGAGTCCAAGCATTCATAGCACACGCTTCATCTTCCCCATCAAGCAAAGAGTGCAAATAGCTTACTTCAAAAGATTCAAGAAATTCAGCTTCTTCAGTTGTAAGAGCAACTTCCAAAGGATCACTATACAGTAACTCATCCACATGTTCTTCTACGAGGATGACAATAAAGCTCACTTTGTTCACATTCTCATCATCCCCCATCTGACTGCCTATGTTAAAAACGTTGACTTCCATCTTCATGTTACCGAAAGTCATGTTAAGCAATCCATTTCTACAGTTGATAACTGCATCTACTGTGGTCAAGAAAGGTCTCCCAAGAATCACCAGAGTAGAAGCAACACAAGAATTAGTCGGATTTGTATCGAGAATCACAAAGTCCACCGGATAGATAAATTGACCCACTTGTACCAAGACATCCTCCACTACCCCTCTTGGAGTGCGAATGCTCTTGCCAGCTAACTGAAGAGTGACTTGAGTAGGCTTCATCTCCCCCAACCCAAGCTCTTGATAGACAGAAAACGAAAGCAGATTAACACTTGCACCAAGATCAAGCAAAGCTTGTTCGATACGCTTTCCTCCAATGGTAATTGAAATAGTAGGACTCCCCAGATCTTTGTACTTCGGTGCGATGCTCGTCTGAATGATGGAGCTTACTTGTTCTGTCAGAAAGATCTTCTTTTGGACATTCAATTTCCGTTTCCGAGTGCATAGATCTTTGAGAAACTTAGCATAAGACGGAATCTGCTTGATGGCATCCATAAGGGGAATGTTGATCTTGACTTGATTAAACAGTTCATGCAACTCCGCATTGAGATTCGATTTCGCCAAAGCCTTCAAGCGATAAGGGTAAGGTGCCGGTGTTGGAACAACTTGAGGATCTGGTACACTTTCCTTCTTTTTGCCCTTTTCCTTCTCCTTGTCTTCTGAATCCTCCTTGCTTACATCCTTGGGAGATTCCCCAAGGCTTGGTGTTGGAACTGAATGATCGATAGAATGGGGCAACAAAATAGGATCTGAAGGCATCTTCACTTGATTGTCCACGGTCTTCCCACTTTGAAGAGAAATAATAGCCTTTGCTTGCTCGGGGAAAGTCACCAAAGAGCTAGCAAAGTGAACACCTTAAGAAGTCAGAGTGGAAGTCGTTTGGGGATTAGGCTGAGGCTGTGTTGGGAATTTGCCTCTCTCTTGTTGTAACATCCCCACAGTTGTTGTCAATTTACCCAACTGATTCCTAATATCATTCATCATCTGAGTCTGTTGCTCATTGATAGCAGTTTGGCCTTGTAAGAGAGCATTGAACTGATCTTCCCAATAACGCTTAAGGGGTTGTTGTTGAAACTGAGAGGGTTGTTGAAATTGCGCAGGCTGTTGCTGAAATTAGTTTTTGCTGAAATTAGTTTGCATGAGGGAATGGAGCAGGAGGAGCAAACCCTGGCGGACCTTAAGCTTGAGGGAAACGGAAAGCATTTTGAGGTTGCTTCCAAGACAATTGAGGAGCGGGAGGTTGAACTTGAGAAGAACTCCCTTCATTAGACTGATTTCAACGAAAGGCTGGATGTTGACGTGTCCCCGGATTATAAGATTGAGAATAGGGATCAAAACGTTGAACTGCCTGAACTTCTTCTAGAGCAATCCCATTGATTACGTTCTTCAAAGCTGGAATATTAGGACAAGCTTCGTAGTATGCCCCACCATCTCGCAAATAACACAAACTTTCTCAACTTGGCGAACCACCTTCACTTCTTGAGACTGAGCACTCTTAAGTTCCAACTTATCCAACTTACGGGCAATCTCCTCCAAACGGGTTTCAAAAGCTGTATGCTCCGTGATAGAGAATTTTCCTGAACTAGAGGGCCCCTGATTGAACATCGCCCTATCTCCTGGGTCTGCAAACTGCCAAGTCTGAGTCTTCTCAGCTAGTGTCTCATAGAAATCCCAAGCATCCTCTGGAGTCTTTCCCAAGAAGTCACCTCCTCCCATAGTATCCAAAAGCTGTTTGCTCTCTTGAGAGCACCCTGTGTAGAAATAATTAACTCGAAGATACAATCGGAAGTTTTGGTGAGGAACCGACATAAGCAAATCCTTGTAGCGCTCCCAATACTTGTGATAAGTCTCCTCATCCCTTTGCTTGAAACTTTGAATCTGATCAATAAGTAACTTCGTCCTGCTGGCTGGAAAGAACTTCGTAGTAAAAGCATCCTGAACTGCTCCCCAGTTGCGCAACGATTGAGGTTTGAGAGAATTGAACCACTGTTTCGCTTTGTCCTTGAGAGTGAATGGAAATAACTTCAAGCGGGTCTGGTCCAGTTGCCCTTGAACTGTAACAAACGAGTGCAAGATGTTTTCGAACTCTTGGAGATGCAAATAAAGATCCTCCAATTCTCGCCCTCGAAACACTGGAATAATCCGAAGATACTCGGCCTTGAATTCAAATGTGTTACCAGCAGTTGGAACCGGAATAACAATAGGCGATACTTGTGGAGCCCTTTCTGGATTCAGATAATCACGATGAGTACGAACTAGAGCTTCGTCGGCCATTGGGCCTTTGCGAATGCGATTACGATTAAATCTGCGAGGTGGAGAGTGGGCAAGATACGCCCTGACAATGCTACAGATTCTCGACGGAGATGAAGAACGATGAAGTCGATTGGAAATTGGGCTTCGGTACACAACAGACATACACAAGCAAAATCTACCAACTAACTAATTAACTACCAACAAACTAACAGACTGGAGGGGCTAGACCGCCACCTCAACTCAGCAAACAGAATATGCGAGGGGTTATGCCACCGCCTCGGCTCAGCAATGCAATCAAATAAAGCAAGAAATACTAATTAACTAACTAGATAGCTCAATACTTAACCGGGCTTCGTTATACCTCAGGTTTGGCTTAATACCAGGTTAGAGGTATCCACCAAGTTAAGTACGACCTATAAGCAAATAAACTACTAAACTACCTAAGCTACTAAACTACTAGAAAGAGGCGGAATACCCACAATGGTTTGTCGAACCTCCGAGAAAAGCCATAATAAGAAATCCCCGGCAACGGTGCCAAAAATGCTTCGTTCGTCGATATATATAATAAGATCACCCCAAGCGTAGGGTATAAGCATCCAATTCAAGCATAATAATCCGGAAGATCGGGATCGTACCCAAAGGAATAATTAATACGGCTTTGTTGGATTTGTAGGAGTAAGCACGGGTTTTTAGCCTTTAGACAGTCAACTTAGTTTTTCGTTTGCGGTGGAAAGTAAAAAAGGCTAAATTAAACGAGAATAAACTAGGAAAAAGGCAGGTTAGGTCTAGGAATCACTAACACCCATGACTCAAGCAAAACTACATTCTTCACCCAAATACACGGTTTAAGATGCTCAACTAAGGCTCCTAATCCAGAAGATAAGATGGTTCGAAAATCAAGCTAGCTATAGAATTTATTTAGCAAACACCTCGAGCGACAGAGCTCCAAGCATCATGTGTGGTAAGTAGGCGATGCTCTTACCTACACATGATCAAGGAGGTTACACCTTAGCAATTTGACAAACAAACCCAAGCCCCACATTAATTTTTGAACCAAAGATTAGAACTTTATTGGTGAAAAATGCAATTTAACTCAAGCCATGAGGTGCTAATCACCTTATGACCTAACCTTGGAAAACTACTCACACATATCTATGAAGATAAGAGCAAACAAAAATCTACTTAGCATAATTGTAAACACAACACTAGAAGAAAACTAGCTAGAAAGATAGATCGGGAGGCAATAAACAACTTTAATAAAGGGAACAATAGCAAAAACTAACTAAATAAGGCAAGAAATGAAATATTCAAAGGCTGGATAATAAGAACACTCAAGAACAAGTAAGAACAATTCAAATATAGCTCTAGATCTAAAAAGTAAGCAATACAAAAGTTCCAACTCGTTTTTTACAAAATGGCGTCACCCCTATTTATAGTCCTTAAGCACGCGCACGGAATATTCTTCAGAGATCCAAAAATCCTCTACTAAGGCCTTCGGTACCGATAGGAAGCAAAAAGTGGTAGCAATACCGAGTGGCTTAATGGCTGCTGGCTAAGAGGCTCGGTATTGATAGGAAATTTTAGATGGTATCACTACTGAGTGGCTTAGTGCCTTGGGTCGCTCGGGCAACACTTGGCCACGCCTTGGCCGTTCCTTGACTGCTCGGGCCATGCCTTAGCTGGCTGGCTGCTTTGCTCGGGCAATGGCTTGGCTAGGCTGTGCTCTGCCTGGCCGTCGGGTTGCTTTGCTCGCTGCCTGCCTTGGCCACGGTCAGGCTGTGCTCTGCCTTGGCCATGCCTTCGGGTCTTGCCTTGGCGTTGGCTTGCTAGCGGGCTGCCCTTGGCTGTGCTTTGGCTTTGCACACCAACGGACTTCAAAACTCTATTATTAGGCGATTTCCTATTAAACAAAGCCAACATACCTCACGAGCAAAAAGCAATTAAAACAACTAAATTAAGCGATAAAAGTAACTAAATCTAGATTACTAGCGCACCCTTTATTGCATTGTCGGGTGCTTATCACCGGCCCTGTCACCGAGCTCCATCTCAGACCAAATCTAAGTTTGGGGTTCAAACAAAACTAAAAATCAACAGACCGTGGACGGAAAAAGGAGAGAGAGAGACAGATCGTATAACAGTCGCCGGCCGCCGCACTTCACCATCACCACCAAAGAAGAAGAAGAAGCCATCACCAATCACCACGGAGGAGGAAGAAGAAGAAGACGGAGGAAGAGGAGAGAGAGAATCGTGCAAAATTGCAAATCGCCATCGCCTCGACTTTAGAGTGAAGTCGGCGGGGTGTGTGAGGAAAAGAAGATGAAATCTAGGTGAGTAATTAGGATCTGTATTTATATATCTAGCATATTTATGTAGTAAATATTCTTTTACACACACAATTCACAACAATCTGTGTAGCACAGCGGTAAGTTGTGTTCAGCTGCAACCTGAGGTCTTGAGTTTGAGCCACACCTCTTGCAATATTTTGTATAAATGTCTAATCCGGTCCGGTCCGGTTTAGACTGGTTTGTAAGTCTCCCAAACCAGAATCGAAAATGAATTTTTGAAATATTTCGAACCAAACCGAACCGGTTTGAAATGAAAACCGGAATTTCGGTCTGGTTTTCCGATTTTAAAAATTACCCCTATGAGGTAATCACAGGGTAATCGCAGTTGAAAGTGAAAGAATTGTAAAATTAAAAGAAAAAAAGAAAAACTTAAACTATCGGGTGAGAGGCGACCATAGAGTTGCGCGGGTCATAATCGGGTGAGGTGGCTAGCAGTCGGGGAAAGGGAGGGAACAAGGGGAGCTCCCGCTATGATGCTGCCGAGTGGTTTGGGAGCATGATGCTCTCAAATTGGTTTTCCCTTATTTTATGGTAAGTGTTGTCAGCAACGTGATATATGTAGTCAACAAGTATAGTAAGTATTTTTTAGGAAGTGAAGCCATAAAACATAGTAAAAGTTGTCTTAAAGAATGATATATAAAATAGGTTTATGTATTAAGTACGTTTTTTTTTATCAAAACATCTTAAAACCATCTCGTTTTTAGCAAATTCACCCTATTTTTTGTGAGTAATTTTGATCTAAGGACTGTAATTTACCTAATTTTCAATCTAAAGGTCCATATTTAATGGGAGCATCATACTCCCATACCACTAGGGAGCATGGTAGAAATTGTAGAGGGAGGGAGGCAGAGAATAGATAGAAGTAGGGAGAGGCAGAGAGAGTTAGAGAATGAGGCCTGTTCCGCTAAAGTTCTTATTTTTTAAGCACTTATTTTTATCTTTACGAGATATGTCATTGTCTTACAACTAGGGTTACAAACAAACTCACAACTAGGGCTACAAACAAACAGAGCCGCTCGCTAGCCGTTCAAGACTCGGCGTGGTGAAAACTCGTTCGAACTCGACTTGAGACATAAATAAACATGCTCAACTTGAATTTCTGAGCTCGTTTCATTATGAAGCTGAGCACAAGCTGATAGAGGCTCGGCTCGAGTTGGCTAGCAAGCCAAGCCTTAGTAGACTTTTTACATTAGCATTAACATTTCATACCTTGATGCAGAATCCTTAGAAAAACATATTACGTATTATTATTATTATTTTAAAATTGTAGTTATTTTCTTGTACAGTATAGGAAAATAAAATATATATATACACACACACACACACATGAAGCGGTTCGAGGGACACCCCAAAAAACACCCAAAATCTCAATCTCATAGTTCTCAATCAAATTTTTATGATCCGAACCGTTCAATGTGTGCAAAATGTGATTTTAAGGGTACCCGCAAAAAATATGACCGGAAAGTGCTTATTTTGTATAGTTTTTAATTGAACCGCTCATCAAATCTGAGCTAAAAACTGCTCAAATCAAGCCCTTCCGGTCATTTTTTTGCTGATTTCTCGCTGGTACCCTTAAAATCACGTTCTGATCACATTAAACTGCTCAAATCATCAAATTTTGATCGAGAACTAAGAGATATTTTTTTAGGTGTCTAATTGGTTATACTTGGAATTGCCCCGTTACACACAGACACACACACACACACACCCCTCACAATCAAAATATTTTTTTGTAGTCTTTGGCCTATGTGAGGATATATATACACGTTTTCTGTTTGCCCATTAAGGCTCGTGAACAAGCTCGAGCTCTAGTCAAGTCAAGGCTCGCTCAGCTCGAGCTCGGTTTATCAAGTTTTCACTGAGCTCAAGCTCGGATTCATTGAAAACTTAATAAACAAACTTGAACACGGCAAAACTCGGCACGGCTTGTTTTCAACTCTACTCACAACACATCATCTCTAAATCAAAAAATAAGTACTTATTTCCCTTATAGGAATGGGGCCTGACAGTGAGCTAGGGTTTTACCATTCAGCGTTTTGCAGAGTTTTTTTTTTCGCTCATGGTCCGTTCGGTTTTAACCAAATCTGCAAACGACTCGACCGCACCGCGAAAATTTTCCTTCCAACCCGTATCTGAAAGTGGCATAGGTGGAACCCGTCCGTTTGACATCGTTTTGGATATCATTTGGCTCATCGGGTGGTGTATATGCCCTAAAATCCTACACCGTAATATTTCAGGAAAATTACCCATTACACACACCCCTTCCCTCTCTCTGTCTACAAAAATTCTCTAAGTACACCCACCCCCTCGACGGTGCACCAATTAGGGGCTTCTTCCAAATCTGAATGAAATATATACCACAAAATAGGGTGATTAGGGAAAAGGCATATATAATTACGTACCCAAAAAAAAGGCATATATGTACATACTATACTAGCGTCTTACCCGTTCGATGAACAGAAAAGTAAAAGAAAAATATCGATCAAAAACTTTTTTTCTATTGTCCTGTCTGGATACCTATGGAAAGAGGAGAGAAAAAGTTGAAAGATGGACTAGTATTTTATTTATTTCGGAGTAGTGGTAGTTATACTATTTATTATACTAGTATATATTCAGAGTTTCTATTTCATGGAGTGCTAATTATTAGTTTTCCTTCTCCTTTTTCTTTCATTTTTTGGTTACTTTTTCAACACTTCTCAGCAAAAACACAAATTAAGAGGGAAAATTAAACGAAAAAGAGAAGGGAGGCACAGTAATCAGGCTAAAGGAATTGTTTTGTTAACCTAAATGAAGCCAATTACATAATAAGAGGTAACTATTTACCAAAATATACTACTCCTAGAAAATAATGAACTACTATATACTACTAACTTGTTAATCAGTTTTAGACCCATTTTGTTAAGGTTTTTATTTTTTTAAGTACTTATCTAATTTCCGTTATACGAGACAGGTCATTTTCTCACAATACATTACCATTAATTCAAAAAAAAAGATAAGTACTTATTTGAGTTAGTGGAACACCCCCCTTTACTTTTTGACAAATTCATCCCAAACACCCCCTACAAATTAGGCTGCTTTCTTGTAAATTTATAAATCTAAAAATTATTTCGGTATTTTTTACTTTTCATAACTTTTTTATTAGCTTTTCGTCGTAATTTTTAAGATTAATCATAATCATAAAATATAAAAATATGGACCGATGTTGAAAATTTTAAATAAGACGGCATTTTAGACAAATAAGACAACTGTTTAATATTGTACTTGCTAGACTCCTCTTGCCAAGAAAGAATGATTAATCCAAAAAAATATAACACGAATTTAACAAAAATACAAATAAAACACACAAAATGAAGAAAAAAATTAAGTTTAAGAGTTCTAGATTACTCCAGTGCCTTCTCTACTCATCTAATCTCTGCCGCGTGGCCCACAAAAAATATAACGCAAATTTAACAAAAATACTAATAAAACACACGAAAGGAAGAAAAAAAATTAAGTTTAGAGTTTTAGATTACTCCAGTGCCCTCTCTACTCATCTAATCTCTGTAGCGTGGCCCACAAAAAATAAACATGAATTTAACAAAAATACAAATAAAACACACAATTGAAGAAAAAAAATTAAATTTAGAGTTTTAGATTACTCCAATACCCTCTCTACTCATCTAATCGCTGTCGCGTGGCCCACAAAAAAATATAACTCGAATTTAACAAAAATACAAATAAACACACAAAATGGAGGGGGGAAAGGGAATTGATTTTGCCACTCCATTTTTCTCTAATGTCACTCTCCTTCTCTCACAAAATAAATCATCTAATAAAGACACAAAGTGGAGTGGCATTAGCAAAAAGGAGAGTGGCAAAATCACTCCCCAAGAAAATTAAGTTTAGAGTTTTAGATTACTCCAGTGCCCTCTCTACTCATCTAATCTCTGTTGTGTGGCCCACAAAAAATATAACACGAATTTAGTAAAAATAGAAAGAAAACACACAAAATGAAGAAAAAAAATTTAAGTTTGGAGATAGTGTACTCCAGGGCGCTCTCTACTCATTGCCCACAAAAAATCTTGATGGCTCATATTTTAAACAATTTTTATTTGGTTTTGGGAAAATGACGGCCAATGACGTGTTTTGATAATTAATACCCGTAAAGAACATTTTCAACATTAACAAATATTCTCAGCATGTCCTTGGCAGGTATTAATTATCAAAACAAGTCACGGGCCGTCATTTTCCTTTGTTTGTTTTTTTTTTTTTGGGGGGAGCCGGCCTCATATCATACTCCAACGAGCAGGCCCACGTCGCCCAAGATTTTATTGGGCCTCCGCCCATGACCACGTAACCATAGGCCATTCATTGGCCCATTGGAAAGCTTTCCCCGGGTTGTCCAAGATCCATTTTTATCATGGGATTTGCTTGACTTTTCTAATTCTGTTATTTTACTCGATCATTATTTCTCTGAAATTTACTTCGAAAGCCGTAGCAATCAATCAAATACATGAAGGCAAATCCAATAG
Organism: Rhododendron molle; assembly: GCA_025413875.1. Taxonomy (NCBI): domain Eukaryota; kingdom Viridiplantae; phylum Streptophyta; class Magnoliopsida; order Ericales; family Ericaceae; genus Rhododendron; species Rhododendron molle. The sequence continues at coordinate 11,680,632 of CM046395.1, read as the reverse complement.
TGTTAGAAATCTTTCGTTTGATTAAGATATGTTATTTATCTCCATATGTGTAATAAGTCTTTATAACAGTTTTGTTAGTCGAACATGATAGATTTTAATCATCATTTTCATCGATGCATTTCTAATGTGTTCTCCCGAAAAAAATAGTGTTAAAAATAGCTTAAGGGTAAATCACTCACCAAAAGGAAAAAAAAAAACAGAGCATCTACAAATAACGTTAGTGGGATCTATCATTCCCAGCTTGGTAAACTGAAATTGCACATAGAAAATCAAGAAACATTTCTCTAAAAAATAAATCTGCATACGGAATAGTATCCTATATTGCATAGAGTTTGGCTAGTGGGCGTGGCTACCATGAAAGCTCAACATCTATCAACAATTTATATAGGCCGTAACACAATTGATGTAGGAGTAGCTTTTTTGGTTGCACGTGCAGTTGGCAAGACCATGTTCGTACAAATTTACGAATCTAGGACGTATTTTAATATTTTTTATTTTTCGTAATTTTTTGTTTAACTTTAAATTATAATTTTTGAAATTAATCGTTCAATCAAAAAGGTAATAAAATATAAACAAATACTCCCTCCGTCCCTAAATAAGTGTCCGACACGCAAATCTAAGCCTTTAAAAAAATGCATTTGTTTCGTTAAAAAAATCAATTTTTTTTTTTACAAATCAATAGATGACAATGGGTTCTATTAGATTGTAAAAAATAATTAGATTTTTTAACGACAAACATGCATCTTTTATAAGGCCTAATTTTGCGCGCTGGACACTTATTTAGGGACGGAGGGAGTATTCAAAAAAAATCGATTAAGACAACACTTTAGACAAATAATAATAATAATAATAATAATAATAATAATAATAATAATAATAATAATAATTTCATAGTTTTTTCATCTTAAGTGAACTTTTTTTTTATATCATAATTTTATATTTTTTAGACCCCTCTTGTCGAGATGATCATTAATCAAAAAAATATCACGCGAATCTAACAAAAAAAATTCAGAAATAACGAATGAAACACATAAAACAAAAGAAAAAAGTCAAGTTTACAAGAACGCAGCAAGTACCTTTACCACCAACCAAGACAACCAACTCTACTCAAATAGGCTTATAAAAAAAAGATAATAATTTTGGCACTCAACTTTTTTATGATGGCACTCAAAAATTAGTATCTTTAAGTGTAATAATTATATCTAGCAAGGCACACTAAAGACAAACTTTGAAGTGTCATCATAAAAAATAAAGTGCCAAAATCATTTTCACGAAAAAAAAAAAAAACTACTCAAATGGGGTACGTGGGTTCTCCAAGAAGGCATACTCTAAGTAATCCAATACATTATACGAGGTAATAGAGAAACGAGAGTAGTCAACTAGAACAATCTGATGACAAAAAGCCCCGAGAGCAATTTTGTTCACCCTCTCCCAAAGAGGGTGAACGTTACCCTCCTACCTCCGGTGCCGACATCGACGATCGGACTCGTTCATGTTGTTCAAAATGATTTTCTAAGAGGGCATGCAAAAATTCGGAAAAATCCAACGGTGAAAAGCGGTTGAGTTTTGAGCTCCAAAACCTAGATTTTTGTTCTTTGGGTTTAAAGAACAAAAAATAGACACTTTCTTCTCTTCTTATTGATGTCGCCACTCGCCGCCACCATCCTCTGGAGCTGAAATTGTATTCTCCCCCACGCTGACATCCTCTTCAGCTACAATTGTGTAATCCTCCTTGCGGACATCCTTTGGAGCTGAAATTGCATTATCACCTTTGCTGATGCACTCTTGTGGCCCCCATGTTCGAGATGGAAAGCTTACAATTGAAAAAGATGAGGACATGTGAGGCCCGATAGAAGATCGAAATAGAAAATCGGGGGAAGTTATTATAGACATAAAGCAGATAAATCACGGAATCAGAGTTATAAAACTGAAAGTCTGAAATAATGATCTAGTAGAGCACATCCCGGGAGCAATTCAGCTCCAGTTTTTTTTTGGTCCAGTCCGGTCCAGTTTTGGGCTATTGTGGGCCCCTCCCGGGCCCACAACAATGATCGGAATTGTTCATTTTGTAGAGCTCGTCGAATATGTCGTCCACGCCAAAAATTAGCTTCATCGAACATCAATAGGTACATGGATGAAACAGATTTGTACATGAAAAAAATGGGCAATTATTAATTTTAACTTAATTTTTGTCATCTCTTTTTCCTTGTACAAATCTGTTTCATCCATATACCTATTGATGTTCGATGAAGCTAATTTTTGGCGTGGACGACATATTCGACGAGCTCTACAAAATGAACGATTCCGATCATTATTGTGGACCCGGGAGGGGCCCACAACGGCCCAAAACTGGACCGGACTGGACCAAAAAAAAACTGGAGCTGAATTGCTCCCAGCACATCCCTAGGTTGGCGATAGTGGTTAGAAAGTCATTGTAGCATTAGTCCCGTGAAATACAACATTTCGAATTCAAAATGTAACACAGAATTAAATTCAATAGAAAAGATAAGTCCAGCTACTTTTCCTTTCAAAAGCAAACATAGCATTAGTCACGCGTCACCGTGAAATACGACCTTTAAAAATTATTTAACAGGATGCATCCCAGCGTTTCCTTTCAAAAGTCCAGCTACGCCATTCAAAAAATAAAGTCCAGCTTACACTCTCTGTAAATTATTTTACAGGATGCATCCCATCGTTTCCTTTCCAAAGTCCAGCCACGCCGTTCCAAAAAAAAAAAGTCCAGCTACCACTCTTTTCTATCCCTCTCCCTATTTTCTATCCATTCCTATTGCAATCAATTGATCAGAGACTACAAATTGAAGAAATATATTCCAAATACTTCCCTATTTGTTGGTAACTCATCTGGCAATTAGCGTACAATGATTTGTTTAGGGGAAATTTTCACTGTGATATCCTAATAACAACCAAACACCGGAAAAAGAAATTGACAAGTTTTGTTTTGGCAAAATCAATTTGCATAAAAAATATATTACAATGGAAAATATTTTACGTTGAAACAAATGGAGCCTAAGTGTCAGTACATTCACAATCTAACTTGTGAAAATTTTTAAATTCTAGTGAACAATAAAACGAAGGCGGAGAATGGAATAGTACGAACACATCATACTCTAGCAAGAGAAAGATTTCAAAAGCAAACAGACTCAAGGATCTTGATAACCTTTTAAAAAAAAAAAAAAAAAGGATCTTGATAACAAGCTCTATACACCCTGGAGGCCTGGAGCAGCAGCAAAGCAAGCCTACAGTACAAAACCCAACTTACAGCACCAACGCTAGCTCAGATAAGAACCAATGCAGGGAGCTAGCATGTATGTTATGGCTCAACAACACAATTAATTTGGATTAGCCACCATCAGCTCGAAGTCTCCTTTCATTAGCCTGTGTCCCTTCAACAAGGACACAGTTTGGTTGGCGATTGGCCTCATTAGCTTGGTCAGTGTTTTGGTCCATGAAAGGATTAATGAAAACAGAAAACCGTAGCTGGACAATACTAATACAATCAGGTTATTATGTGATACTTGACAGTGCAATACCCAAGATGGTGCACGAAGGCAAAGTTTCTTGTGAGCACGAAGCAACACAATCAAAAAGTGGACCGTCAAACACAAGCAACCATAGTAGTCAACTAGAACAATGTGATGAAAAAGCCCCAGATGTGAAAGATCTATCTGAAGACTGAAAAACTAATGATGCTTACTCCGCCGCATTCTCCCCCAGCTTTCTTCTTTTCTTATTGATGTCGCTGCCACCATCCTCTGGAGCTGAAATTGTATTCTCCTCCACGCTGACATCCTCTTCAGCTGCAATTGTGTTATCCTCCATGCTGACATCCTCTTCAGCTGAAATTGTGTTATCCTCCTTGCGGACATCCTTTGGAGCTGAAATTGCATTGTCACCTTTGCTGATGCCCTCTTGTGGCCCCCTTGTTCGAGATGGAAAGCTTACAATTGAAAAAGATGAGGACATGTGAGGTACGATAGAAGATCCAAATAGAAAATTGGGGTAAGTTGTTATTATAGACATAAAGCAGATAAAACACGGAATCACAGTTATAAAACTGAACTAATGATCTAGTAGAGCACACCCCTTAGGTTGGTGATAGTGGTTAGAAAGCCATTGTAGGATTAGTCACGTGAAATACAACATTTTTAATTCAAAATTTAACACAGAATTAAATTCAATAGAAAAGATGGGACTATGAGGGAATCGGGAGGAGCGAAGAAATATAATGGATGACATGATTTAGGTGGCTTAATATGGTTAAGCTTGATAAATATTGCCTATAAAATAATTCTTCACACAAGAGTATCCAAAGGGTGAGAGTATACATTGAATTCACGGGGAAGATAACTACATGATTAGGACATTAGAGAGTTAAACAACTAGTAGTAGTTCTTACACCGCAATGCAGTCCACGAGGTCCTTGCCACAGACAGCAAATCCAGAGCGATGTAAAGGATAGGCCACAAACCTAAGTTCACCACGCTCATTATTCACCTTACACATCTTGAATGTGGAGCAACAAACTTGCCGACCGTGTCTAAAATTAAAAAAGTGGTGATCATAGACCACAGCCAACTTTCCATTTCCCACTGCGATGAAGTGTGCCTCTGCAGGCATGTAGTCCTCCTCCGCATATCCAGGTTGGGGCATCCAGTCATAATCTTCAGGGGACCCTGTTAATACCACTTTCATTGGCTGCATCATGGTACTACAATTGTCGACTTGAATCCCAAACATGGCCCCCGGCTTCTTGTCGTCTAGAAAGTAGAAAACTCCATCAACAGTCGCTGATGTCGTAGTTTTGTATCCCAAAATATTTTCCCGAAGCAGTTTCCAGGAATCAGCTGCCACATCATAAGAATACAGATGGGGATCATAACAAGAATGAACAACCACCCGTTTACCACCATCGATAACGCCATGCCCCACTATATTTGAACCAGGTACATTTGGTGGGTCAACTAACATACGCCAACCACTCTCCTGGTTTAGGGCATCGAAAACCTCAGGCATGGGGGTGGGAGTGGAAGCGAACATATAGGGGACACGATGGATACTACCTCCCACGACGTAGATCTTGCCGTTGGTGGTGAAGGCGTGAGCGTAGTACGCTCGAGGTGTATTCATGGAATAGGGCAATTTCTTCCAACCACCTTCGGGAGAATTGGTGTCGATATAGTACACGTCGGCCAGAGGGGGGTTAAATTTGAAGACGGGGCGACGGGCCAAATCGCGGGGGGAGGGGGGATGGGCCAAATCGCGGGGGGGCTCTACACCGCCCAGACTATATATGACGGAGCCTACGGCGACGCAGGCAGAGAAAGAGAGGCAATCGGGTTCCGGAGCGAAGACCGGAGGAACAGGTTTGCCATCCTCCGATGGTGTAATAGAGTTGGTCTTGATTACGTACCAGTCGCACCGGGCAGCACCCATTCTTACCCGGAGATATATAGATGCATCTTCTTCTTCGTGCTCTCTTCCTTCACCTGAAACGGCGTTTGACATCTCGGATTTCTCTTCGCGATAGACTTCCAACCAAGTTTTCTCCTTCTAGGGTTTTCCCTTGATAGGGCTTCTGCTGGCTGTGTTTCTGGTTTGGAATCTCTTCCCGTCTCTCTCTAATACTCACTGCTCGTCCGATCTCTGCCGCGTGGCCCACAGAAAACCTGGACGGCTCGGATTTGAAACTTTTTTTCTTTTTTTTTTCCGCCTGGTTTATGCTTGAGCCGTATCTTTAGTTATCAGCCGTCCTTAGTTATCAGCCGGTCCCAAGCCCAGATAATGGAGAAGGGTTGTGCGTTAGGTAACTGACAATCAGCACATAAAAAAACCTGTCAGATCTTTATGACATAAATCCAAATATGATGAAGAGAAGTTGAGGGAGAATATGCTAATGTGGTTTGAACATGTCTATGCAGTAGTAAAAGGGACGGATAGGATAGCTTTGAGTAGCAATACTACGGAAGGGGTAGACCTAAATTGACATTAGATGCTGTTGTGTGCAAGGATTTGAGTATAGTAGGTTTGTATGAACAAGTAAAGGGGTAGACCTAAATTGACATTAGATGCTGTGGTGCGCAAAGATTTGAGTATAGTAGATTTGTGTGAACAAATGGCCCTTAACAGAGCTCAGTGGAGAAAAAGAATTTATGTAACCGACCCCAAGTAATTAGGACAAAAGGCTCAGAATTGTTTGGTTTGGAGCAGGCCCATGTTGCCCAAGATTTTATTGGGCCTCCTTCACCCATGACTAGGCATACAAGGTCCAAATTGGTCCGGTTCTCTAAAAATCAGTAATAGAATCATTTGAAACGGTTCTAGGAAATTGGAAACCAAAACTTAACAAATAATATGCTTGGAACCTAATCAGAACCAAACCTCAAGATCGGTCCGATTTTTTTTTGGTTCCGATTCTATCTAATTAGCATCCAAACACTTACTCATAAAATTAAAAATTTAAAACACCAAATACTAACTCATAGGCAAAATAAAATAAAATTTTATTAAGAACTTTCCTAACGAATAAGATTTCATCTCTAAATAAATTAATTTTTGCAAGGAAAAAATTAACCTACCAAATACATATTTAATTACACACACACGTATATCGGGGCGGTTTCAGGAACATCGAAAAAAATACCCCATAGTTCCGATTACATCGAAAAAAATATCCCATAGTTCCCGATAATAATGAAATCTGTCAGTACTTGTAACTACTCAAGTGAAAGTGTGATGCTCCCTCTCTTTATTTTCCAAACAAGTGTATGATTTGCAACCAACACAAACAGATATTTTATGCACTCGGAGTTTCTGAAGAGAAGCACAATGCATAACAAGAAAGAAATTGACACACTGTCAAGAATTTAGAACAATTTCTGCCTAGATTTCCGATGAAGAAAATGCCATTTACAGTGGAATCGTTAGACCACATTATGCATTAAACTCCACAAGACAATGGAGCTTCAAAACGGGGATTAAACCAAACGTGCAACTCTGACATAATGTTGGTAAGGAAAGCTAAAGAAAATCAACTGTAGACTCAGAAAAGATACACTACCGAAAACCCAGACCTTCTTCAACGCTTCTACTTGAATGACCATGAATCATGGTATTTGCCCCTATTTTTGCTATTTGATTTAGTAGATTGTGTTCCTTCGATCACAACCTACCGTAGATTCATTAGAAAAGACGCATTATACCACATCATTATGTTGAAATTCTACTCTTGCATTACAATAAGATAGCAGAGAGCAAAAAGTGATGTACGACCTTTGAGCTTCGTGTACTCAACATGAGAGCACTGATCAAGAAGATCTCTTTTAAATTCTGCGGAGATACTCCACATAAATCCCTCCAAAGTCAGCAGTAGAGAGGTAAACAAACCGTTTTACACCTGCAGACAATTATGCGAGTAGAGATATTTCCCGTATCTTCATCTAAGAACTCAAACAGAGCCAATTCTAACGCAAGGCCTTTTACTAGTAAATGTTGACAAAAATAATGAACCAATCTCAGCCATTTCTTTCAACTCTTAAGTTAGCTTCTGTAGCACTACAAATTTCCTTCATCTCTATAACTTCTTAAGCTTTCGGTGTACTATTCTTAATCCATTTTTTCTTTTACCCCATTCATCTAAGCTCGAGGTGAGCACGATATCAATACTATCACAAATCTATTCCAAGATACCAAAAGATTTCGTGTGTTCCATGTTCATTACTTTTTACCTGTCTTCATTCAATTACAAAACCCGGCTAAAATTAAGGGACAAGAAAAGGCAGTTCCGCCGATCAAAAAAAGAAAAGGAAGTATACAAAAGAGAGTTGCCATAATTTATTCTGCTGGCTGTGTTTCTGGTTTGGAATCTCTTCCCCTCTCTTTCTTACTCACTGCTCGTCCGATCTCTGCCGCGTGGCCCTCAGAAAACCTGGACGGCTCGGATTCGAAACTTTTTTCTTTTCGGCTTCTCTTCCTTTCGGGACAGGCCCGTAAATTCCTCACATAGGCCCCTTCATTGGCCCATAGGAAACCTTTACCCGGGTTAGGGAAAAAGACGGCTCAGACCCGTCAAACATATTTTTAAAGCTATGCTAAAAATATCTTTGGCTGAGTATTAATTATTGAAACACGTCCTTAGCCGTCATTTTCCTAAGATTTTATCCAAGATCCATTAAAACAGCTATGGTATACAAATGCTAGATAGCAGTCATTTGACAAAAAAAAAAGAGTTAAATAGCAGCCATGCGCAGATATCTGATTGAGATGATTTTTTTGAGAGACGCTAAACAAAAGTATTTTAAACAAAATAAACGGTTCTAATCATCTTTGTAGAATTTAAAACGAACGCAAAATTGATCTATGTCGCAGCCTTTTGAATGCCGTTTGGCTAAATAAGCCAAGGGGCTTATTTTTTGTCCTTATTCAAAAAAATTTCGTATTTGTTAGTTTTTCGTCAATTTTTTGGAGATTATTGCATCGTTATAACGGGAAGAATCTAAAAAGTAAAAAATTACGATCGAAACCTAATTTTTTTGAATAAAGACAAAAATAAGCCAAGTTTTTCGTCTTTATTAAAAATAATTAGATTTCAATCATAATTTTTTACTTTTTAGATTCCTCTCATTATGGAGATGCAATAATCCCCAAAAAATTGACAAAAAACTAAAAAATACGAAAAATTTTGAATAAGGACAAAAAAATAAGACACTTGGCTTATTTAGCCAAACTGAAAAATTAGCTCAGGGCCAGGACTCTTGCATTTAGGTCAGGAGTTTGATGAATCTCGATTGTGTGTGGATGTTCTTCTGTTTTTCCCTTTTTGAAGATCATTGGTTTGACACTTTGAGAAAAATTGAAAAAGTAAAAAATTATGGTCTAAATTTACAACTTTTTAAATAAAGATGAAAAAATTGGTTTTTTGGTTTTTTTTTGTCTTTATTTAAAAAAAACATGGGTTTCGATCGTAGGTTTTTTTACTTTTTAGATTGGTCTCATCATGACGAAACAATAATCTACGGAAAAAAATAAACGAAAAACTAACAAATGCACACACAAAAAAAAAAAATTGAACAAGGACAAAATAATTCAAATGGATTATTAATACAAAATAGGCCTAGTCTTGATTATGTACCAGTTGCACCCGTGAATAATTTTGTTCACCCTCTTTAAAGAGAATGAACAATACTCTCCTTTTAATTGGGTGAAAATTGTGTAAGGTACACTTAGGCAGTTAGGGTCCAATTGTTTGGGCGCAAAATATTTTTCGGTAAAATATTTTATCTATTTTTCGGTGTTTGATTGTGTAAAAAATGACAAAAATATTTTACATTAATTGGATGAAAATGACTTACCTTTAAATCTTCTGTAAGTTATTTTCCGAAATAAACCCGCTACCTTCTACTACAATTCTCACTGCTCAATTTTCTCGATCACCAATCCTGACGACGTTCAATTCTAATATTCTCATATCCCTCCACGGTTTAAACCTCCCCTCTCTGTCTACACTATTTTGTCAATTTCTGAAAATAGCTTTCAAGTGCCAACCAAACACCAGAAAATAAAAGTTTGAAGTTTGTTTTCTGAAAAAATATTTTACATAAAAAATGTTTTACATTGTAAATCATTTTACATCAAAACAAACGGAGCCTTAATCAATACACTTTTGAAAATGAAAAGGTGTAATGTTTATTTATTTGATAGAATATACACTTGTGAATGAAATTATTTTTCTGATAATTTTGCAAGGACAGAATTTGGAATTGAATTCACAAATTCGTAGGAGTGTTGTCTAGGGGTTGAGTTGGGATAGGAGAGGGAGAGACTAGAGTAGATGCATTAGAGATATTTCTTACTAGATTTTGCATTATCCTTCAATTCTTGAGGCCGGATATCCTTTACGTTGCTATTTCAAATTCGTCAAATTATACGCCAATCAATAGTTTGAAAATTGATATTCGCGCTCCATGTGGGCAGCATGCCCTTGGAAAAAGGATTTTGTTCCTTTCCAAAGTGACCCGGAAATCGAGGGAGCACGAGCGGAGAAGTAAGCGCTCGGAATACAGAGTCGCCACTCGGGTTTGAAGGTCTGACACCCAAGGAACCATATTTCGAACCACCTGCCACGCTGTTTGATTTGAAAAAGTGAAGGAAACCAATCCGTCATAACCATATCTGGGTTCGGGAGCCAGGTTACGAGAGAGGAAGGGTTTTAAGGCACCCCTTTCGCCCAATCCAGAGATCGGTCTCTACTTAAGCATTTTGTGAAAACTTTATGATTCTTCTTTTACTAACCAATTCTTAGCCAACTAGGGCGTGGAACAATTAATCGGAGATCAATACTGTAACAATTTGTAGGATGTGATCGAAACCAACATGGATGGATGAAGTGATTGAAAAATAAACGGGATATGACCCAATACTGTGATCAGACATCAAAACAGGGCTTTTGCATGAGTTTGGCACAAACAGTGGCCAACTTGCATGCATGGATCTACGTGCATGCAAGTCCACCAGCGCAAGACACACCCATACAAGCACGCAAGGGATGATGCTCCACCAACAGTTTGAATTTTATCCCCTTCTGGGCTCTGGAAGGACCAGTGCACACCCATGACAAACTAAGCAGTTTATAAGCAGCTAAACTACACAGTTTAAAATAATTCTAAAGGGCTATGGAGCCACAAAATTACTAAAACACCACTTAAACAGGGAGGGGATAAAACAGAGGCCTAAGGCCTAGCTACCCATGCAAGGCCAGCCACTGGTCGAGGACTGACCGCCGCGCGATGGTGGCGCTCTGGCGCGCGATGGTTGCGCTCCGGCGTGCGAGTGTTGCGCCCTGGCACGCTAGGGACTGAACCAGACCAGTGCTTGGTTTACATGTTTCTGGATTCTGGGACAGGTCAGAATAATCCCAGGGGTACTCCATAACAGCAGAAACTCATATTGAACTAAGAGTAGCAGTTTATACTAAGGAAAGCAGTAAACTGGTTGTTAGCATGTTTACAGTGATCTATATACATAGAAAGACACAAAACAGTAGGAAACAAACACTCGCGCGAGTGTTGCGCTCTGGCGCGCGATAGATACACTATGGCGCGCGACAGATGCGCCCTGGCGCGCGATGGTTCCAACCACAACGATTTTTGAAACCTTGCCAGCTTTAGGGTCAGGACTGGTATTGATTACCAGCCTGGCAGCCCCCCTTCAGGGATTAGAACAAAGAGCAGAACAAATGTAAGCTATACCTTTGGCCTTTGAGGTTTGAAAAGTGTTTGAACTTTGAGTTGAGGTTGAGATTGAATAAGGTGACAAAGCTTGTAAAATGAGTGTATGAAGGTGGCTAGAGAAGTGAAGTATCAAGTGTATTTCGGTTTGTGTGGCCTTTTGTGCTTAGGGCTTTTAGCTTGGTAGATTTTTTTGAACCCTTGATAATGAAGCACCATGGAGGTATTTATAGGAGGAGGGGTGAAAATGGCGTATGGAGGAGATACAACCAACCAAGCAAAGGTTAACTTGGCTTGGTGGCCAAATTTCCTCTTTTGGAAAGGTTGGCGGAAGGTAAGTAATGCAAAGAGAGGAGTTCAGCCAGTCCACGAGGCTGGCTGAGGGTTACTTGGTGATTAAGCTGCCCAGCTGATAAAGGTGATAAGGACAAATTGGGACCATCGTGCTATGGTTGCGCCGCGGCGCGCGAGGGTTGCGCCCTGGCGCGCGATGGTCAACTGTCAAGTTTTGACTGTTGACCACACCTGGCAATTTGACCCTCGCGCGATGGTTCTCAACCCCCGCGCGTTCCAGTTGGGTTTTTGGCTTTTGGAGGTGGTTTCGGCTAGGTTAGGTTCAAGGGTTCTGCAAATACTCAAAACTCAAACACTGGACATTCCCGAGGTGTTCTTGATCCGATTCATCATTGGGGAATCAAAAATCGTAAGTAAACTAATCTGGAAGCGCAGATTGGGGTGTCTACACTCCAATTTTTACTGATGGCGTTCAACTTTGTTCATGAAGTAACTAGTAATTTCACGTTGAAATTGGAGCGCTATCAATAAAAAGTGGAGCGCGAAAATTGGTTTTCATACTGCCACATCCAAGTTGAGCTGAGCCTACAATACCTTAAACTCCCATTGTAATTTGTTCATTTGGGACTTCATTATTCCACATAATCCTAATGTGTGTTGTAGAGTTTAAAGAGTACCTATCTTCATAATGCATTTTTTCTCGGATAGTGATTTTGGCACTCCATTTTTAATGTAAAGTTACTAGTAACTTCATGTATGGATAAAAAAAAAAAAAACTAGTAACTTCATGTACAAAAGTGGAGCGCCTGCGTATAAAGTTGGAGCACGAAAATCAATTTCCTTTTTTCTCATCATTCTTATTTTTTTTCTTTGAATTTTATCCTTCTGTTGTCATGAAAAGTTATGATTTCAATTGAAGATCCTGCATGATTTCATAAGCTTATTCTTGTCTTCTGTCACTAGGTTGTCACGTTCTCAATTTTTAACATAATATTAAATACATTTTCAAATGAAAAACCATTACGAGTATACATGTCAATACCCCAAACACTTTCCCATAATCTATTTAAGAGAAAGATTAAGTTTAAACGGAATACAAAACCGGAATTTCGGTCCAAATCCATAAGTAGTCAAAAGATGAGGAGTTTAGAAGTTACATTGAAAAATTACAATTTTACATCTCTCAAAAGGGTTTTACCCAACATATCAAAATAATCCTCCTCTGATAGCTTTCAAAATGATGATGACAGATGCACGTCAAGCACTCCATGCCAATATCCCTGCGATGTACCTGAAAATGATAGGTTGAGTTAAACTAGCCTAGTAGAGAAATCTATACTCAAGCTATATGAAAATGCGATGAAATATGCACCAGGAATGTATGAGTTTTAACGAACGAACACGGGCAATGAAGATTTACCAAATAAACAACCGAACACCGACTTCAATGCTTAAAACGTCTTATCGGGATTCCTATCGATGCACAATTCAAACTAGAAGTTGTACTAAACTCATCTTAAACTGAACAAACCCACAACGGATTCTCAACCACTTCATTTACTTCATGTATGGACACGACAATTTATCTCGATTTCAAATTCTCAATTACCAAATCTCTTTCCCATAAAACTTTCCTTTTTGATTGCAAAATGATTTGTGAAAAACGATACCAATACGATCACACTCCGTTGATTCAAGCTTGAATAGTCGGAGTCCGTTGATTATGTGCACAAATACCGAAAGCCGTTGATTCGCTCAAGAATGCCGGAGGATTTTTAATAGAAATCCTTTTTCCAAAACCAAAATCCATTTTTAAAAAGAATCTTGGTAGAATCAATCATTTGTCCCTTCATCGATAAACAAACATCAATCTGTGTATCATAGTTTGCTGGTTAGCGAAACCGCACATCACATAACCGTCCATTCGTCATATCATAAATCGCTGATTTGCGAAAACGCACATCGCATAACCGTCTGTTCTTTTTCAGCCCGATCATCTCACTATTTCGGCCGTTCTACCGAATGGTGATACCCGTAATGTCAAATCTCTTTATATCCAAACGTGTCGATCAATCAGTCACAATTTAATCATCCCAAACAGTTCTATCACAACATCGATTAAACTTTCAAGCATTATAAAGTGTAAGTTTTTCTTTTTTTTCTTTTAATTTTACATTTCTGACTTCCAACTTAGATTACCATTACCCAATTAATTAAAGTCTTATAAAGTGCAGTTGTTGTGTACTGATTATGTAAAGTAAGCAAGCAGGATAAATTTTTTGTTGTGGAATAATGAGCTGAATTTAGAAAATGTAATATGTATTGTTATTATGGTACTGAGAGGGTGAATATCTTGTGACTGTTGGAGTTTTGATGAGTTCAATTTGTTATTTCCAGTTAACTTATAATGTTTTTTTTTGATTCTGTGTTTTCCTGCCGTTCTTACTGGCCTTATTCATGGGTGTTGGACAACCCATTCTTCTGGGATAATCAGAAGAAGTACTCTTTTATCCGAAAACTTCATTGCAGGTTTTATCGGTTTCGGGATATTACCGATTTAAATCAGTTGAATGCATTCCTTGAAGCTTCATACGCCCTGGTCAGTTGGTATACTTTAGTCCCACTTGGACCAATGAGAACCATTTTAATGCAAACCTGGAATATGATCAAATGTATAAGCGTTGGCAGCAGAGGGCAGGACAAGGTCCTATTCCATTTGATGGTATCTTTCTGGGTATGATTATAATGTGCAAGAATGTAGTTGGACGTCTATCAACTCACATTGCTGTAAGTTTTTTTCATTTACTGTTTTTAATAATTTTGTGAATGTTTTTTCTATTAGTTTTGAATATTTCTGGTTTTTGTTAGGGTGGACTGGATGCTATGGAAAGAGCTGATGGCATCTTCAGCTGCGGTTGCTCAATTTTACAAACTGCTATTGGGTACTATTTTTTCAGTCTCCCTCGACTAGGGCTAGGGCAAGTGGCAGCAGGTGCTCAGTCTTGGACGTTCTACCTTAGCAGTCGAGCATATTAGTGGTATTTCAATTTTCCCTTTTGTTGTGTTCCTTAGCATTGCTGGTTTTGAATTTTTCCCTTTCGTTGTGTTCTTTAACACTGTTGGTTTGGAGTTGCTAATTATGCCGAAGTGTGACAAAAGTTGTTGGTATGGTGTTCCCTGCCAATACATCTCTCCCAATATTTTCTTCTTTTAATTGAATGAGGGTTCATTGAGTAGTGGATTGTTCTACCACTGGAATTGTTCAGTAGGGCAAACATAGTGGGTATTCTGCTAGTTTTTTTATTTTATTTTAAATTTTATGAAATCTTGCTGTTAGGTAGGAGTTTGAGGAATCTGGCTATGCACTTTTATCATTTGTTTAGAGTGTTCTGAAATTCTCAACTGGTAATCTTCAATGATTTCTGATGTTTGTATGCTTCTTTGCCATTGTAAGATAAATGTGCTTGTCAATCCTAAGGTATCCAACTAGAGTAATTTACGATAGCCGGTCATGATGAACACTTAACCCTATATGCTCAAACCCTGAGCTAAATATCCAAAGCATGTAGTGTGTGGGACACAGATACACAAGGCAAATAGACATTTCGGTGCTTCTCGGGTTAAAAAGTAGATGCATAGATTGTGCTCAACTTTGCATGATATCTATACATAAACCACTAAGGAGGTTCATAGAATGGTTTCATGGAATATAAGACTTACTATTCCTGTATCAATTCCTTTTTCCAGTTTTAACTACATAGAGAGAGCCTAGTTTTTTGTGTAATTTTTCCGTTGTTCTCTTGACCACCACTGATTTGTGTTTTACATATATTTATGCATGATTTAAATATATAATCATATTGGTTCAGGAATGTTAGGTGATTCTCATCATCACATGTACAGCAAGGTGAAGGTCCGAAGTCTGATCGAGTTTTGGAGAACAGAATGCCAAAAGCAGGATCTCTGTGTCAACAGTTGCCGTTAGGCATGGCTATCAGTTAAAAACGAGAAAACTCTAATTGTCTTTTGTAATTTAGCTAAAGGGTTGTAAGTGATGGCTGAAAACCTTGTTTCTTGTCTGCCATCTTACATATTTTGCTGCTCATGTTTTCTTGTCCATCTACAAATGGATTGCTGAATGCTTGTCGCTGCAAGGCAAAATCCCAGTCAAATTACATCCTTCTCTAAATCTTTGCCAAACTTTAGTACTTGTATCAAGTTTGTAGGTGATGCAATTTAGAGGCAGTCTTCATGTTTTTGTAACACTTCTATTTATTTGACATGGATGCCACTTAAATTTTAATTATTCTCTCGATCTTGTTGCTATGTCGAACTTATGTTTCTATTGTAGCTGTGGCTTAAATCAAATTTATTGTTGGGAAGCATGCCATTAGTGATTCTTCTTCGTCTTAATGCTCAATCAACAGGGCTTCTGTCAGCTATGCTTCATTACGGTGTCTGGTTACATCTTCTCTGTGAGCTTCTCTAGCCGCGGAATTTTAACCACTGTATTGGCATGCTCGAAACTCAAATACTTCCTGTATGACTTTCTAGCTTCGTTCCCTTCTTCCCTGAGCTGGTAGTTTGTCCCTGCTCGAGTAAAGCCGAGTAAAGCCCAATAACGGGAGGCTGAAGTTATTTGATAGGTATTAAACTGTGATTGTTTTCATATGCGTGACCAAGATTTCCTTGTGCTCTATTGTTCTTACCTGATAATTACTGGAAAGATAAGGGATTATCGTGCTATTTTTGCCCCCAATCAGTCAATGACTAGACATATTCAAGTGGAAAAGCCTAGCAGGAAATTAGGAAGATGGAATTTTACTTCTTAGGCACGTGCATACAGTTTTAAAGCTATACAACATATCACATAATGCCATGTGGAGAGAGAGTTAAGGACAAAGCTTATTTAAATTTTAAGTAGCAACAACTTGCCACTTTTTTTTGGTTTGTTTTGATAATGTCACTTCCATTTGTGTCTCGATTAGATGATTTGTTTTGTGAGAGAATGAGAGTGGTATTAACAAAAAAAGGAGTGGCAAAATTAATTTCCAATTTCAATAACCACCATAGTAATAGGTATATATATACGCGCATTAGTCTATGCGGCTGTCATGCATGCCTTCGAATAGTTTTGCCTTAGCCATCATGCTTACGAATTCATGCATAAATAGACTATAATTTGGATCCAGGCCGTAGTGTAATAAGTCACGACAAGAAAGGCAAAAAGAGAGAAAAAATAATGAGTATACAAATGAAAAGAGTGGCTTACATAGAAAGACATGAACCACAAAAAGGGGGCCAATTCCTTGAACTTGGCAGACCATAAATTCCTCCTCCTGATTCGCTAAGATGCCCTTACATTTCTCAAGCAATTCTTCCCTTACTCATCAAGTCAAGCCATGCTAGGAGCTTTTTAATTGCTTGCCTCCTCCCAACTCTCTCTCTCTCTCTATAATTGAGTTGTCGGCATCACAGACCCTTTCCTTTTTTTCAAAAAACTGAAGAGTGTTGCTATGCCAAAAACCAATGATGGGTTTGTTCTTTCTTACATCCTCGTCTTGGTTTCTACGTCTATTTTCTCTCATAAACCTGTCGCCTTTGGGTCCCCTGTTCAAGAACAGAGATTTCATAGGCCCAATCCTCTGCGCCACTTCAAATTTTACAAAGGTGGTTATGATATAAGGAACAAGCATTACTGGGCTGTAAGTTCAATTTCTGTCTTACCTTGTTTAAAAGCCTTCAGATACCCAGTTGCAATAGCGTAGCGAAACCAAAAGAAAATGTAAACAAAAGCTCAAATAGTGACGTGGTAGATTTCTGTTTTCTCAATGTTGAATCAATAAACTCATTGATAGAATTTGTTACTTAAAAATATCGTTGCCAGATTATGATCAAGTGTTCTACCTGAAAATTCAATTAATTAACGGAATTCGTTATTCTCATTTACGTATGTTGCGTGAAAATTCTACATCGGGAGTGTTTTTTAGCATTCATTACTATAGTTTGTTATTTGAAAACATCGCCGCCACATTATTCTAGACCTCTAGTTTAATATTCTCCATGCAAATTCTAGATCATTTGTTTGTGCTCGTTTTTGCGCCTGCATCATAGATCACAGAACAAGAATTGATTATTTTTGGCAACGGTCTCCCTATGCATTAATGGAATTTGATTTGGAAATATCATTGCCACCTTATTCTCATTAGGTATTCTAAACGAGTTCTACTAGATTAGCAGTACGTTTTAGCACTCATTACTATAATTTGTTGTCTGAAAATATCACCGCTACAATATGCTGGTTTAGTATTCTGCATGCAAATTCTAGATCATTTGTGTTTTTTTGAAAAGCTAGATCATTTGTTTGTTTGTGCTCGTGTTATGGCCCGCATTAGAGATGACAGAAGAAGAATTGATTATTTTCGGCAATGGTCTCCCTATGTAAAGCTTGGAATTGAATTTTTTTCCCCCAACCTTTTTTTCTTGTGTTAATTTGCAGTCAGCAGCATTTACAGGGGTCCATGGATATGCAATCGGCGGAGTGTGGATGCTCTGTGGGCTGGTGTTTGGAAGTTACATGGTCCTTGCTAAGAGTTTCAATGGCAGCAGTTCTTCAGTGACAGAAAATTCAAATTATTTGTACATCATATAGTCTTCTTTCTGGTTCTTCTATTTTCTTTCTTGGCCATGTAAGTGCCCAAATTACTCTGTCTTTTCAAACTAATTAAGAAAATCTTTCATGTTTGTATAATGGGATAGGGAATGAAGAAAAGTGAAAGAGAAAATAAAATTGTCATGAATTAGTAGTTCTATCTAAGTAACCAAAAAATTGAACAAATATTGATTTCTTATTATTTTTCTATTCAATCAAAACAAATAAGAGAGAAAAATAGCTCCTACCTCAGTTTATTTGCCTAACTTTTCCTATTGGATAGTGTATACAAATAATAACTTGTCCGAGTTCCTAAACTTAACAACGATGTAACTAGCAGAATACCCACTATAAAAGTATCATTTGGTTTTTCGTCATATAAAAGGTCTCAACGACGCATTGAGAGATGCAATCTTCTATTGTATGTTCCTTCTTTTTACGAAAAACACTTCGAAAATTTTAAACTCTCTACGTCTACTATTTTCTATAATCCAAGGATTAACTCATGTCATCCAAGTTGGATCATGCTAATATGGAAGGCATAAATTACACCAACTTTTTTCCTCTTCTTAAATTACTATACTAATTAAAAGAAACTGTAACGACCCAGATTTTGACACAATTTTTTTTTTAAATTAAATATTTTATTGAATTATTTTATTAATTACACTATTAAACTAAACCAACCTCCCCACTGTTTTTTAAAATTTTCGGCAGAGGAGGGAGAGTGAATTTGTATCCATTTTTAACCTTGTATGTATATGGGATAAGATTGCATTTATTACCCATGCACATCATCACATGCCTATGTCATCCTATCCTATTGTTCTAGCCTTGCAAGTCTACAGGTAAGAGAAAGAGTGGAAACATAAAATTTATTCAATCATTATTATTAGAAGTGGTAATTTCAATCCATATTTTTTTAACCCGCTCAAATCCGTTCATTTATAATCCAATCCAATCCGTCCATATTGTGTAATGGGTTGATATGGATTGAACCCATATCAACTCATATTTTTATGGGTTTAGATGGGTTGAAAGTGGATTTAATATGGACTAGAATTAAAACTGGTCCAACCCCATTTTCTCTCTTGCCCGTACTCTCTCCCGACTTCTCACACAATCAATCCAATTCACCCATCTCTTTCTCTCTCTCTCTCTCTCTCTCTCTCTAATTCACCCATCTCTCTCTCTCTAACTATTTTAGCAACAAAAAGACAAAAATAATATAATTACAAGACCAATCTCTTGAGCTCCTCTTCCTCTTTTGGGCTTTTTTTTTTATCCTTATTCAACTTTTTTCGCTTTTATCGTTTTGCGACAAGTATTTTACGATTTTTGATTCGCTCCAATCAAAAAAGTAAAAAATTATGACTTTTATCCAAATATTTTTGAAAACATCCAAGATAAAGCCCAAAAAATCGGTTGTTGAGATTTATTTTGAATATTACAAAAAATATTAGGGTAAAAGTAAAAAATTACTTTTTCGATTCTCTCGTCGAGACGAACTACGGGATAAAAAATTTGTCGCAAAACAAACAAATACAAAAAAATTTGAATAGAGACAAAAAAAAAATCACTTGACTTCTTATGGTAAATTGAGCTAAGGTCCATTTTGAAGGTGTTTTTGGACGTTTAGTCCAACCCAAATTGAAATAGTGGTGGAGGTCCATTACTGTAACATTTATAGTGGTAGAGGTCCATTACTGGACAAAAATGCCCCGACTGCCCCTTACTATCTATATAATATGTTAGGGTACCCTAGGATTTTAGGGTTTTAGGGTACTTTAGGGTTTTAGGGTACCCTAGGATTTTAGGGTTTTAGGGTACCCTAGGGTTTTAAGGTTCTAGGTTTAAGAACTTTTATAGGAGTTTTAGGGTACACTTTCCTAGTGTAGGGTTTTAGCGATTTAGGCACTTTTATTGGGTACCCTAGGATTTTAGGCACTTTTATTGGGTACCTTGAGGTTTAGGCACTTTCATAGGGTGCCCTAGGGATATTTTTGGAACGCGTGTCTATATAAGGACTGAAACCACTACGAAAAGTTTAGGTGGACTGGAACCACTACGAAAAATTTAGTGTGTGCTTATCAACAAGGCTCCCTTTTAAAAAAAAAAGAGCACTATCAAGCCAAAATCGAAATGGTCGACCAATCCAAATTTCGGTTAAGTATAGGAAAATGATTAGCTAGAGGGACAAATTTCAGGACTTTTCAACAACAACGATAAAGGTGTCTTGCAACGACGATTGTGGCGAAAATGGACCCCCAGCTTGAGGTAGATGACGTTCTCTCCACACTACTCCACAAGTAGTTCGATGAGTTCCAACACCATAGCTTTTTTTAACTGTAATTTTTTTTAAGGATTTTCTTTTTGTACTTAGATTTTATTTCTTGAATTTACTTGGACCTTTGAATCCTATATATTAACTGTTTATTAATACATCTAGTTTTTTTTTTTTTGCTTCCTAATAAGGTAATGGAAAAGGGAATTTGGAGACCCTGTAGTTCAGCTGTGCACATGGACGGAGCCAGAAATTTCACCACATAGGGGCGACCGTGCATGCAAGAAAAAATATAAATACACATGCATAATCACATAAATACGTTAAAACTCAAAATATCGTAAATATATAAATCGGTTTAACTAATGGGAATGATCTTGATGTATGCGTCTTGTTTTTTTTCATTGTTCATCTTTTCTTTTTCATTCATTACAACTGGATGAATTTGGCACATGAGCTTTCATGTAACTTGATTTTACCAATCAAAAAAAAAGAATTAGTAGAAGTCTAGAACAACAATTGGAAAAGACGCTTATCCAAAAAAAAAAAAAAAATGGAAAAGACATACCTACAACTTACATTTCACCAAATTATTTAGGGTTTCCAAAATCTCTTCTCCTCCATCACTATTTTCTCGAAATTTCCTTTGAAATCTTAACAATTGGGGATGTTTGTGCCGAGGGGTGGGGTGGGGGTTGTCATAGAGATTTTAGGGCAAAAAAAAAAACTGTAAAATATTAAACAAACTCATCTAATGAAATGTGGAAGTTTATTACTTGAATATTCACAATATTAACCCTATAGTTTTATTTTTTTGTTATATGTTAGCCCTTAACCTTTAGTAATTAATATTGGTATCCTCGTAGTTCAATGGTTACAATTATATATTTTTTTTTTCAAAATTTTACACATTCTACACATAGGTGAGCTTATATACGTTCTTAGGATTTTTTTCTTTTTTACATATAATAATAGTGTTACTTTTTCTTCTTGCAGGGGCGACCGCCTCTACTGGCCCCTCCCTAACTGTGCAGGGGTGGCCAAAAAAACTCCCGACCAAAATCAAAACCGATCGACCACAATGTGAACCTGTTGAGTACCGCGGCAAGATTCAGACGATTGCTTCAAAAAACAGCGGATTGAGTCTTGAGCCATTGGGTTTTGACATGCGTTGTTAATGTATCCATGGGCCAAATACCAGATTATAAATTAAATAGGAATGAATCTACATCGGCCAAAAATCTGGTTTTGTAAAGGAGTTCTTTATAGGCCATGCTTAAAACAAGATTTGGGCTAGAAGATTTTTTTTCTTATGTAAAAGGATTGATTGTACACAAGCTGGGCACGTATATTGCTTTGGGCCAAAAATGGATGGTATAAAATAAATTGTGGAAGGCTATGTCTACTTAATTTGTGTTAACAAGATTTTTTTTTTTTGCTCGGCAAAAGAAAATTTTATTAAACTCGAAAAGAGTACATCAAGTAGAAGGGAAGGGAGAGCCAGAAAGTTCACCACAACCCTCGAAAGACAAGGAAAAAAAAAAAAGAAAATTACACCCAAAGACACCTAAATTTTTAGTCTTCTGACTCCATCAAGATTTCTTCTGATATCCTCCACAGTATACACCTTTATATCAAATTTGTGTTAACAAGATTTAACAATGCTTTTAAGAAACAATTTTTTTCATAAAATATAATCAAAATCAATTATTTGTAACAAATATCTTCTCCAAAAGAGCTCAAAACGTCACCTAAATAAAATGATAAAATGACTGCTAAATACCAGAGAGAGAGAGAGAGAGAGAGAGAGAGAGAGAGAGAGAGATTAAAAATACATTTTAATTTCATTACCTGAAGTTGTTTCTTTAACACAGGGATAAAAAACAATGTAATCTGCTGGAAGAAATTAAGACATGTAGGGAAAGAATCACACCATACATTGAGCAAGGAAACACTTTTTTATTTTATTTTATAGGCAACAAGATTTTATTAAAACTTGACAAAAAGTACATCGAGTGGATACCAATTACGGACTACAAATAATGAGGAACCATAATTGGCCTCCAAAAGAAAGATAAGGAAAAGATTACATTCAGCAGTAATTGAATGAGCCTTGGAGCAAGGAGGCCCACAATCAGCTCATAAAGCCTTATGGAAAGGCAAGACCAGCAACATAACTCTTAGCTTAGGGAAGTATCAATCGTTAAAGACATCCAGCTTCACCACACCAGCTAATCGCAATCGGACTTCCAACGACATGCTTTCCATCAGACCAGGTAATACTTCCGTAGATAAATGAATTCGATGGCAGTGAACTGGCCGTAAATGTTACCGTATAAGACTGCCTCTCATTCAACTGACTAAAACTTAGCGAATCTGGCTCAACTAAAACCTTAACCGTCTCGTTTTTCATATTAACGGACACGTTGTACGTTGCCCCTACTCCAACATTCGTAACTGTTCTTGTATATTTCACCACTGTGGACCCGTTGCCACCACTTTGGAGAGGTACAGCGAAGGAAGGGTAGTTGAGATTAGTAACGCTGTATTCCACTTTCGGATCACAAGTGAAGTTTCTCTTGGTGATTATGCTAATCTCCGATGCGGTGTAATTTATGGCACATAGGAAGCTCAAGTAATCACTTGCGTTCAAATCGTAGATGAGTCCAGGGTCGAGTGCTTTTATAGGGTCCACATGTCCAGCGCCGTAAGCAAACGGCGTAGCCGGCATTTCAGTGATACTATCTAACAGTGGTTGACCATTTTTGTACGTAGTGTATGCAGTGGTCATTAGGGCTGAGCGGATCGCGGCGGGGCTCCACTGCAGGTGGGCCCCCTTGAGCAACGCTGCGAGGCCACTTACGTGCGGGGTTGCCATCGAAGTTCCGGAGATTATGTTGAACGCCACGCGCCTATCGTCGAACGCAAGCTCAGTGGGTCCTACCCTGCCCGTCCAAGCCGCTATGATGTTGACACCTGGCGCCAGCAGGTCAGGCTTGAGTACTTGTGGCGTAACAAAGTTTGGCCCCCTTGAAGTGAATCCCGCGACTACGGGCGACGGCTGGATGCCCAGTTCGGTTCCCTTGAAAATAATCGTGGCTCTCGGATTGGGGTCTGAAAATAGGTAACTCTTTATTTTAGCACCGGATGTCGGACCTACCATTGTAGCAGGTAGTAGATCAGCCACCGCCAGTACCTCCGTCGCTTCGGCGAACTGGTTGACCAAAACCATCCCTAACCCACCAGCTTCTTTTACAGCGACCCCTTCCTGTATCCTATCGAAAAAGTCGCCGTCACACAGCACAATTTTACCGCGCACTTTTTCTGGTATCAACGAGCCCGATGCACAAAAACCCCCGTCCGGGAATTTACTCGCATTTCCAGCGTAAACGAGCGGTAACATCTTCTTCGGCAACGAGGGACCTTTGTAAAGCGACATACCGTCAGAGAATTTCATTCCGTTTCCGAGACTAACGTCCGCCGGAAAATCACGGTCCAAGGTGCCGGCACCGACAGTGGTAATCCACGGAGCAACATTGACGACAGAAAACGAAAAGGGACCCGAGTTACCAGCAGCGCAAGAGACGAAAATTCCCTGCTCCATTGCCGCATAAGCTCCGATTGCGATGGGGTCGAAGTAATAGGGAAACGCAAAGATAGAACCGAGAGATAGGGAGATGACATTAACCTTCTCGTCGATGGCTGTGTCCATCCCAGCTAATATGTCGGAGCTAAAGCAGCCCACCAACCAACACACCTTGTACATAGCAACCCTCGCGCGCGAGGCCATGCCCCGCGCGGTTCCGGACGCATAGCCAAATAAGTTAGCACCAACGACAGACGAACCGGCTGCTGTGGTGGTTGTATGAGTCCCGTGACCGATGTCGTCTCGTGGTGATTTTGATTCTTGCGTTTGGTTGATAGGACCAAATGCGGCTTCGTAGCCTTTAGAGAAAAACCTATTGCAGATATATCACGTAATTAAAAATGCATCAACCATCAAAGGTTAAAACGGAAATCAATGAAATCAACATAACTCTTTAGGTAGAGTTTAAACTAACTGAAGTTATTATAATTATTATTTACTGTTACTGACAATTGGTGACTAATTTTTTGTTGGTATTGGATTTTTTTTTAAAGAATCAAATAGACATCTTGTTTGAAGAACTTATTTAGGTACAATTGCATATCACTACTTATGTTTTCATCCTGAAAATACATTTACCTTATTTGGTTCAACTTTTTGAAAGTTATTTTTGATGTAATGAGTGGAAAAAGATAGAAAGAAAAAAGTAATGAAAAACATGTAGAAAAAAAAAAAGAGATAAGATGAGATGAGAGTTGAACCAAACAAGGTGATAGTTTCCCATCGTATCTAATTTATCACCACACACTCTCTCCCCCCTCTTTATTGTGCCCCAATTTATCATTACATTCACTACAACATGAATGGGCTATTGTGAGGAAATTATTTCCTCGCTAAAGTACCAGTTTTCGTCGCTATTGGTATTTGCGAGGAAACATTTCCTCGCCCATTTTCCTCGCTGAAACCCTGTCGCTAAAACTATTTGCGAGGAAAATAATTTCCTCGCTATTTTATACAATAGGCGACAATTGTTTTCCTCGCTAAACAGAATTATTTTCCTCGCTAAACAAAATTATTTTCCTCGCTAAACAAATTGAAATCCAAAAGGAAAGAACCCACGTTCCGTGTTTTTTGAAGCTCCTCAGTCTCGAACTTTAGACCTCCGTGTTTCACACACGCATCAACTACCACCCGCACCACTTTGCACTTCTGGGCACAATGTGAACTTTTTATTATATATCATGATGTTATCTTGTCTTCCACCTCTTCAAATTAATATTCCAACATTAAGATCTTTCGAGTTTTTGTACTCTGAACTTTGTTTGAGCAAGTCCAATATTTGGCTAGCACAACATATTTTTTAAGACAGATACGTGTTTGATATTTTTTCATCTTTTAGTGATTTTTTTCTTTTGATCATTTATTTGGCTAGCACAACATATTTTTTAAGACGTTAGTTGTTTGATATTTTTTTTTCATCTTTTAGTGATTTTTTTCTTTTGATCATTTATATGGCTAGCACAGCAGACAAGTACGTGTTTGATATTTTTTCATCTTTTAGTGATTTTTTTTTTCTTTTGATCATTTATTTGGCTAGCACAACATATTGGTACGTGTTTGATATTTTTTTCATCTTTAGTGATTTTTTTCTTTTGATCATTTATTTGGCTAGAACAGCATTTAAGACAGGTACATGTTTGATATTTTTTCATCTTTTAGTGATTTTTTCTTTTGATCATTTATTTGGCTAGCACAAATTATTTTTAAGACAGTACGTGTTTGATATTTTTTTCATCTTGTAGTGATTTTTTTCTTTTGATCATTTTTTTGTACTTGTTAGACTCTTTTTGTCAAGACAGGATAATTAATCTAAAAATATCATATTAGGAATAATGAGAGGCATCACCGTCCAATACACTAAGAGTTAGTTTGGCATAATTTTATTTCGCTAAAGACCAAGGGTATTATAGATTCGTAATTTTTTTAAAGATAATTTTGTCATTTCACAACTATAAAAGTATGAACATATATAAGTTGAAAATATTTAGATAAGACCATCCTAAAAGCACTAATGACAATATTTCGGTAAGTACACTATTTATATGTATGTATATAAATACATACATATCTGAAAGCATATAACAATCACCCTAATAGTAGTATATTTAATTGTATCAATTATCCCTCATTGAATTATTGTTGATACAATTAAGGAAAATCATGCCTCACACTTGCTAGAGTGGGCGAGCCAATAGAATACAATTAGAGAGGAAATTTTATTTTGTCGCCTATAGGATACAAACAGCGAGGAAAAGTTCATTTTGTCGCCTATTGGATGTTAATAGCGAGGAAAATACATTTCCTCGCCAAATGAGAATAATCTGCGACGAAAAAAGGTTTATCAGCGACGAAATTTATGTTTCCTCGCTAAATGGATATAATTTGCGACAAAAAGTATTTTCCTCGCCAGTTTTGTTATTAAAGGCGACGAAATTATTTTTCCTCGCTAAATGTGTACTATTTGCAAGGAAAATGAGTTTCCTCACTATTTTTCCTCGCAATAGGCAATTAGTGTTGTAGTGATTCTATTGCCTCCCTCTCTAACATTTTAGCCCCATCTCTCTCTCTCTCTCTCTCTCAATTTTTTTGTGTGTTTTGGTCGAGTTTTATGGTAAATTTATTGTATGCGGCCTTTGTTAGAGAGTCCGGCTCCTCTCCAATCCATAGAGAATTGGAGGATCTTCCAATTCCAATTCAATGGTCAAGATTACCCTAGTAACTCAAGCTCCAAAGTTCATATGGTATTCTACAGGCACCCAATTACTCCCCAAATATTTCTCAATTATATAAGCGTCTCTCCCCATTTTTTTTTGAACGGCAAAAAAAATTCATTAATTATTTTTGAACGGCGTCTTCTCTCCCCGTTAAACATGTCTTTGAAAAAAAAATTATATAGCTCATGAGGATTTTTTTGACTGATATCATATAACTTATGAGGATTTTTTTACTAATATTATATCAATATTTTTTTATTTCAGCATGGTTTTTTTCGTAGATATTATTTTATTATGTAGCTCATGCGATTTTTTTTTTACTGATACTAGTGTATTTTCACTTGTGCTTCGCACTATGTTGGGTGCTCATTGATGTAGTTGTTCTTGTATGTAAAGAAAGTTGCAATTAAGATTTAGTTATGGAAATTAGAAAGAAATCGTAAGAGTAAGTAATTGAACGTAAGATAATTTTTATAGAAGAAATATTTTAGAAGAAATACAAAAGGAGTTCTTTGATTAACCCTGTGAATCTAATAGTTCTTTGAACCTGGACCAATTATTAAAGTTACAATGTGAAATTTTACTAATGTTTGGAATTTGGTAAATTGGTGCATGGAATATAATAATTGAGGAATAATTGGGGAGTAATTGAATGCCAGTAAATACCATATGAGCTTTGGGCCGGAGATACTAGGGTAATCCTAACCATTGCATTGGAATTGGAGGACCCTCCAATTCCCTATGGATTGGAGAGGAACCGGACTCTTTGTTAGATGCTATGACAAATCTGTTATTAGGTAAGATAATAATTTGAGAGAGAGGGAGCGCAATAAAAAAGGGTAATGTTGGATTTTTTCAAATCTCGGGATGACAACTTTTTTTAAAAGTTACAATTTTGTCTTTATTTGAATTTTTTTTCTGTTTGTTCGTTTTGCTCCAAAATTTTTTGACTTTTTGATTTGTCTCAACGAGACAAATCAGAAAAGTAAAAAAAAAATTACTTTTACCCAAATATTTTACATAATGACCACTTTTAAGTAGAAAAAGTGAAAAAAGTTTACTTAAAAAGTGGTTATTGTTCAAAATATTTGAGTAAAATTGTTTACTTAAAAAGTGGTCATTGCTCAAAATATCTGAGTAAAATTGTTTACTTAAAAAGTGGTAATTGTTCAAAATATCTGAGTAAAAGTAATTTTTTTTTTACTTATTCAAAAAGTCGCAAAAAAAGGGCACTGCTATTTGTAGCAATTTATGTGCTAAGCATACCATGTACATAATATGGTACACACCTGTATATAATATGGTCCATAGGGTACGCTTAGCAAATAAGTGGCTGCAAATAGCCGTGCCCAAAAAAAATTGGCGCAAAATGAACTGACGCGGAAAAAATTCAAAGAAGGAGAAAACCCAAAAAGTGAAAGAAATTGTGAGTGGAACGGGATTATCAAATCAAGTAGGATGGAGACTTAAGTATATAAAGATAGGAACAATATTTAAGTTCTTTTTTTTTTAACTCTTGGTGTGGATATTTATTTATTTTTCTCATGTGCTTGTTCGCTGTCTATTGTTTATCCGGGCATTTTAGGCCCTAAGATGTTATGGGTTTGCCCTTTGCCTATATTTTCCAACCTTTGGTTTGATTCCATTTTCATTTTTTTAATAAAATGCAATTTTGTCAATAAAAAAAATAAATAAATCAGAAAAGTAAAAAAAAACATTGAATTGAATTTTAAAAACATTAGGTGAAATACATCTACAATTTTTGGATGAAAATTAAATTTTCAACAATACCTTGCTCCTATTAGCTTTCGATTACAACTGGATGAATTGAAGGATGAATTGAAGTTGGTGCCGTTCTCACATATCCCTTTCCAACTCCCTGGAACGGGCCCCATTCCGCTGTCGTTGAAACTCTTGCTCTCGGGCCAAACACCTGTATCCATCATTCCAATGATAATATCACTCACTGCGTCGGACCCGGGGAACAACTCGGCGCTCTCATAAAGGCCGAGGAACTCCGGCGTCCGAGTCGTGTGGAGCTCATACTTCACCTCGTCCAACACCGCGACAACCCCGGGTTGTTTCTTCATTGACTGGGCTTCGTCCAGTGTCAATCTAGCCGAGTACCCATGCACCACGTTGTTGTACATGTAGTGCATCTCGGCTGAGTCGGACACCGATTTGAGTGATGAGTGGTACCATTGAGTGTGGTCGTCGCCGAAACTCGCCGGTATTTGGGATTTCGCCATGTGCACTATGTATGTTTTCTTCTGTACTTCCACTGATGCCACGGACACGTGGCCGAAACACAGACCCACCACTAGCACTAAAAGAAACTTCATGCTTGCTGTATAGATTAGAATGCAGGTAAGTAAAGGCTTCTCTCTTGTTAATATATATATAGAGAGAAACAAACAGCTCAAACAGGACGTAAATTAGGCCATTTAAAAATAAAATAAAATAAAATATCCATACAGGGCTAAAGTGAGATTTTCGGCCGGCCTGAGATTTTTAGGACTGTAAAACCGGCCCGCCGGCCTGAGATTTGTTGGACTGTAAAAAGGGGCTACGTTTATGCTTAGTAAAAAAATACAAAAAATAAAAAGAAGAGAAGTGAGTAGATTCATTAAACTGAAGGATTATATAATTAATGTACCCTTGTATTTTTCTTTATTTTTTTGACAATACCTTCAAGATAGAAGGGGACAGCGGATAGTCGTTACCATGCCCGAATCAGGAAGTGGCCCCGAGGAAAAAAAAAAAGAATTCTTAAATTATTTCTAAAATATTCTTAAATTGGTTGATTTGTTAAACTATAGTTTAAATTACGTACGTCCTAACTACGGACAACGTAATTCTCCTACTTCAGTGATACGTGTGCAATTGATTGTCCTTATCTGGAGCAGAGCCGGCTTATATAGCAAGGCCGGGAAGCCTGCGCTTCCGGCCCCCGGAAAAAATTAAAAACGAGGGCCCTCAAATTTTTAGGATCCCTATATATATATATATATAGAGAGAGTAGTGCTAGCCGTACCAATCAAAACGTAGGGATATTGTACCGACGGCCGCCGGAAGGCCGATCCGAACCGTCCAATAATTCTATAAAAAAAAAAACCGATGGGGCCTATGTGAGAATCAACGCCATCCGAGGTGTGTAGGGTGCTCGGATCTTTTTCGTGTAAAAAAGAATCCACTTCCTTTGGTTGTTGAAGCATTTTAATTATATTTCCAGAAATTTCCGTAAAAGGGTTGTATTAAAAGCAGAAGAAGAGTATGATTTTCTTTTAAATCATTAACTTGAGTAAATATTACAACGCTAACGTGGGGAAAAAAAAAAAATCATTGTCGAGAAAATGCAGTATCCCAATTATACATATAGATTGTAACACATAACTTGACAAAAGTAAAAATTGATTAGAATTAAAACACAGGACCTACTTTAAATCAAATAATCATAAATAAATAAATAAAAAACGATCACGGCATCGCCTCGCCTATGGACACGACGTCATTGAAAATTGATTAGATTGTGTAATTAAACGTCGATAGTATTTGTTGGGGCTTAAATGCTGCAACTTCATATTTTGATCCCTAAAGTTAACTGTCAACACAGTATTTTCTTTTTGTTTATTGAAAAGAGCAAAAAATAAGATTGATCAACCATAGAAAAGAACAATTTTTTTATTCCATTTATGTATACCGGCAAGACCCCAATGTCCAATATAGAAGTCATCAAATCCTGTTTGACAGGAATTGTAACTAAACTAGTGATTAAAAATTGTAAGTATAAGGCTCCGTTTGTTTGGGTGTAAGATATTTTTTGGTAAAATGTTTTACCTATTTTTCAGTGTTTGATTGTGTGAGAAATGACAAAAATATTTTACATGTAAAACATTTTTCATTAATTGGATGAAAATGACTTACCCTTAAACATTTTTCTACTGCAATTCTCACTGCTTAATTTTCTTGTCGTCAGTCTTAACCCACGTTCAATTCCAATATTCTCAGATCTCTTCACCGTTTAAGCCCCCCTCCCCTTACACTATTTTGATGATTTCTGAAAATATTTTAATAATATGTCATGCCATTTGGGTCCGTACTGCCGAACAGATGGTACCTCTTAATGACTCCTCATGTCTTTGGTCTATCGGTTGTCGAACAGATTTAACCGGTCAAGTGACCTTTCCCATCGTTGGTCTTTTACTTCCGTTCACCATTACTTTTCTTATTACACGGGTCCCATGTATCACATGTTTGGTCACTACTTGTGCTTGTTCGGGAAAACCTCTCTACGCTCCGTTTTAAGGTCCTTAGAATCAACAACTTACTAAGTAGGCTAAATTTGTTTCTAAAACTCCTTCAGCTGTAAAATCACACTTGAGGAACACTAAACTCAGCTCGATAAGATTACACTGTCTCTCTACAAAAATAAACTACTGAAGCATATGTTGAATTTGCGTGATAACAAGATGTCTTTCTAATTATGTTCACACAGGTACAAATTGTGGTGTAACAAAATATTGACATGATTAGGTCCAAGCTTCAAAACTGATCGATATATATGCCCAACGTTGGATTTACTCCAATTGTAGACTAAATTTGTCGAACATGCCAAGCCAATTATTCAAGTCGTCCTCTTTTAGGACGTTTCGCCACCCCATGACATAAACATTTCGTCAAAAGTTTTTTCATTCTCATTTTGTATTTCCCCAACTATTTGGAATGTAAAAGGACAAAACTGTCCCTCTTTGCCCTTAAGGCTATCTGATGAAAGACTACACAAAAGTATATTATTGTCTTTTTTCAGAGTAAATTTTTAAATATTACTCTGCTGCATAATGCATTTTTCGCATATTATCTCTATAAACTTTTTCATAATCTTGTTATAATTTAGAATCTGAGTACTAATTTACCATCTAAATATATAAGGAAATGATTTACAAAAAAATAAAAAGAAGAGAAGTGAGTAGATTCATTAAACTGAAGGATTATATAATTAATGTACCCTTTTATTTTTCTTTATTTTTTTGGCAATCCCTTCAAGATCTCTTGAAAGGGACAGCGGATAGTCGTTACCATGCCCGAATCAGGAAGTGGCCCCGAGGAGATAAAAAAAACTTCTTAAATTATTTCTAAAATATTCTTAAACTGGTTGATTTGTTAAACTATAGTTTAAATTGCGCCCAAACAACGGACAACGTAATTCTCCTACTTCAGTGATGCGTATGCCATTGCTCGTCCTTATGTAGAGTTACATAGGTAGCCTTGACCAGCTAGCTTGGTCGCCTTTGAATGTATCAATGTTAAGTCATTCATTTACAAGTTTATGCAAGCGAATCAAGTCCGTTGGTGTAAATTTCTAAGTAAGATATATATATACACACACACGATACTTCAAGTAAATAGTGCGCATGCTTTTGTCAACTGAAATGGCAAAAGAATCCACTTTTTTTAGTTGTTGAAGCATTTTATATTTCCAGAAATTTTCGTAATAGGGTTGTATTAAAAGCAGAAGAAGAGTATGATTTTCTTTTAAATCATTAACTTGAGTAAATATTACAACGCTAACGTGGGGAAAAAATCATTATCGGGAAGATACAGTATCCCAATTATACAACATGACAAAGTAAAATTTGAAAATTGATGAGATTGTGTAATTACACATCGATAGTATTTGTTGGGGCTTAAATGCTGCAACTTCATATTTTGATCCCTAAAGTTAACTGTCAACACAGTATTTTCTTTTTGTTTATTGAAAAGAGCAAAAAATAAGATTGATCAACCATAGAAAAGAACAATTTTTTTATTCCATTTATGTATACCGGCAAGACCCCAATGTCCAATATAGAAGTCATCAAATCGTGTTTGACAGGAATTGTAACTAAACTAGTGATTAAAAATTGTAAGTATAAGGCTTCATTTGTTTGGGCGTAAAATATTTTTCGATAAAATATTTTATTTATTTTTCGGTATTTGATTGTGTAAAAAGTGAGAAAAATTAATTTGATGAAAATGACTTACCCTTAAATCTTTCGTAAGTTATTTTTTGAAATGAACCTGCTGCCTTCTACTGCAATTCTCACTACTCAGTTTCCTCGATCGTCAGTCCTAACCCACGTTCAATTCTAATATTCTCAGATCCCTCCGCCGTTTAAGCCCCCCCTTACACTATTTTGTTGATTTCTGAAAATATTTTCAAGTGTCAACCAAATACTGAAAAATAAAAGTTTGAAGTTTATTTTCTAAAAAAATATTTTACATAGAAAATATTTTACGTTGTAAAACATTTTAAATCTAAACAAACGGAGCGCTAGTGTATTTTGAAATGTATGCCAAGCCTATCAAGTCCATTGGCAATTTCTAAATAGAATATACATATCACAGTCGTTCAAAGATCCATGTTAGCTATACACGATTTCCTGTGTGTTTATCCAATTCATAGTCAGAGCTTTACTTGATTTTCTACAATGGAGTTGAGTGCATGTCGTCTTATATTTTTAAGCTAGAATTCTGCCAATTTTTAAATTATGTCTAAAAAGTTGCTAAATCGGTTGATTTGTTAAATTATAGTTTACGTCCGAACTACGGACAACCTAATTCTCCCGTTCCAGTGATACATTTGTAATCGCTTTTCCTATTTTGAGACTATATATATAGGTCGCCTAGACCAGGCTTGGTCGTCCTTTGAATGTATCAATATTCAGTCATTCAATTTACAAATTTATGCCAAGTCAATTCGTTGGTGTAAATTTCCAAGTAAGAATAACCATCATGATTTCAAAGATTTCTTTGGGTCTTGGGTTGCTTTTGCTTGTCCTTTTCCTTTTAATCTTTGTATCACTTTCAGAGATTAATAAAATTCCAACATGATCACCATCCATAGGATTCTTCCGGGTAATAAATAGTGCGAGTGTTTTTGTCTCAATCATTTTGAAAATGAAATGCCGAAAGAATATTCCACTCCCTTTGGATTGTTGAGGCAATTTTTGTTTTCACGAAATTTTGTAAAAACGCTTCGGCTATAATAAAAGCAGAAGAAGAAGAAGAAGAAGAAGATATGATTTTCTTTATAAGAAAACATAATTTTGTTTACTTGAGTAAATATATCAGCAAGCTTCTGGGGAGAATTAAAAAAATTATTAGCAAGAAAATACTATCCCTGTTAAATTGGAACATACAACTTGACAAAGTAAATGCCCGACGTATCCCCAACAAATTTGATGAGATACCAACTGAAAAGAGACTAGCAAAACGCACAAGACCTACTTTAAGTAAAATAAATAAAAATAAAAATAAAAATAAAACACAATCACAGCATCGCCGACGTACATGTGCACACGGCATTGAAAATTAATTATTTTTTAATTTGATCGATTATTTGTTAATCTTGAAAGTTAGCGGTCAATACATATTTTGTTTTTTGTTTATTGAAAAGAACACTTCTTTTATCAGGTTAAGAAAAAGAACAATATTTTAAATTCCATTCATGTAAAATATGGTAGTCATCAAATCGTTTGTAACTAAACTAGTGATAAAATGAAAATGTCATCAACAATTTTTATTATCCTCCAGAATTACGTACCCCTTATCGCATAACATTT
This sequence comes from Rhododendron molle, assembly GCA_025413875.1. Taxonomy (NCBI): domain Eukaryota; kingdom Viridiplantae; phylum Streptophyta; class Magnoliopsida; order Ericales; family Ericaceae; genus Rhododendron; species Rhododendron molle. The sequence goes on along the minus strand of CM046395.1, from coordinate 11,646,198 downwards.
TTTCTAAGCATATACTATACGTAAGAAAATCATGAATGCAATATATGTTGAAGGCGGTTCTGGTACGATAAACCTATCTCGTCAAGAACATCGGAGGTCAAAGATTTGAGGAGCGGCTAGTATTGGCAGCTGTCCACTCTTCCTTGCAAAAAATAGAAGATCTATTATTGCAGTTGATTAGAATAGTAATTTAAAAAAGAAAAACTATATACGTAGGGAACATTAGCTTTATGAAATCAAGGTAAACCTGATCGATCTACGTGGGGAACATTAGATTTTTATGAAAATAGCTTTATAAAAAAAAAAAAATCTGTTATCGCATATGTTTAGACACGTAAAGTGATGTGACCCAGTCACCCGATCTTTTTGTGGTTTGCTTAGCGATCTCATTTATAAATCTTCGTTATTTTGAAATAATTTTTTCTTTCCAAATTATTTTGACACTCATATTTAGGAATTAAGATTTTGTACAAATCTTCTATTTTTTCACAAATGCTATCTTCTATTTTTAAAAATCTACTCTCTCAGGCAATATGAGAGGTTCAATTGTAGAGTTTCTAGAGGGCAATTAAATTTTGAGAGCTATATATGAAAAAAAAAAAAAAAAGTTACAAAAGGGTAATCGAATAATGTTAAAAAAGCTTTTACGTCTGTTTCGTGTTCATTACTTATCTGTTGAGAAATAGGATACAGGAGCTTTCATTTCTGTTTTCTTTTTTCTCCGCCCTAATTCTTCTTTAATTATATTCGTAGACATAACAGTTTTTTTTTTTTTTTTTTTTGAACTGCATACCCTCAAGGTTATTCAACAGAGGAAGGATCGAAGCACCTTTCGATATGGCACCAGCACCGCGTGAACGATGAATGGAATTTGTATTCGAAACTTAAAATTTGAAAAAATATATAAATCAACTACCCACGTACTATAAGAAATTAGAAAATGGCGAGGGGACAAAAAATCACTTAACCTTACCAAATCCCAACAGTATCACAATACTCACTTACTAACTCCCCCAATCCCGTTGATGTATAAAATGTGACCCAAAAAAAAAAAGAGAGAGAGAGATATGTTTGTATGAGTTAACAAACATTTGCCCCTAAGTAAAGCGACCCCGTTTTGTTCATGTGTAGGGCTTGTAAGTATTTTGAATCATTCATTAGCAACACGTGTCTGAATTTATGGGTTCTATCGTGCGTTTATTGCGGTAATCTAAACCGTCAACTTGTAGGGTCCCTAAGTAGTGTATTCACACACAAAAAAATTAGCTTTGTGACCGACATCTATAGGTATTTTTATTTTTTCAATCGGCAACTTTATTCATTACTTAAACTGTAGAGGAAATATCTAAAGATGCTTCCAACTGAGCCTAGATTCGAAAATCGTCCAACTAAGTCAGAGGAAGGTCAAGAGATAGGCCATACTTGGCTATCCAAATGAGCCACCATATTACAAATACGAGGAATGAAATTAAAAGAACCAAACTGAGCCTTATGTCCTAATCACTTGGGATCGGCTATCGTTATCATATTTTGATTCATGTCATAAAAATCTGACACCACGTCCCACATCGGAAGTCTACATGGATGATCTTGGGCATATAACAAACATTGTGGGCTACTACTAGTAACTTGTGCTTAAGCTTTTGGATCATGTGGTGTGGCTTGTGGATCAAAATCAAGGTATTGGGCCAGTGGTCTACTTGGGGCGTTACAGGTGGTATCAGAGCTATCTATGTACACCATGTGGGCCTTGGAGTTTGGTTTCATTTGTATTGGTGATTATAGTGCTCAACCCCTCGCGAGGGCGCGAGGCTATGACGGGCTTTTTATGTGTTGGCTATCTGCTACCTAACGCATAACCCTCCTTTTTATCCGGGCTTGGAACCGACTGGAAAAGAAAAATAAGGCTCAATGAAATTAAAAGAACAAGAATGTAAATTACGAGCTAACTCCAACGTACCAAATTAAAATAACCACTTCCAGTTCCAGATCTACACTGATTCGACTGGTTCCTTGCAGCATCTTGATGATCTTCTCGGCATCGCCTTACATAGTAAACTGATTGTCTCCCATGTTCTGAATTGCTGTCGTCGCCATCCGAAAACCCAAAGCTTAAGTCAATTCCGCCAAGTATGCTTAGGAACAGGAGCAGCTTCCATATATCTTCAAGATATCACCCCTCTCTCATTTCTAATTACTTATCCCAACTCCTACTTTTCTGATTTCGTCCTTCACGAAGGCTTCATCGATGTTGACTTTAAGGATCCCTTGAGGTGGTTTCCGCCATAATGGTACTGTAGCCTCTGCTCGATTACCCCCATGTCCAGTTCTCTAGATCTCTTCCGTAATACTAGCACGACCAAATTAATTCAGTAAATTCTGCAACTGCCTCAGCGCTAAATCCTCTCTTGAAGTCTCTTCCGTTTGCCTTAAGTCCGGATGAACTCAATCATTCCTGCCTTTCCAGATGTTCCAACAGATAAGAGAAAGAAGTCCCAAATTATCCCAATTCCCTGCTTCAGCAATTGCATTACCCATTCTGTTCCAGCTGGGCGTCTCCAAACTGCATAGTTGCCATAACTTCTGGCCTAAACCGGAAGGGTGATGCCATCCATACACGAGCCATGCACCTTCTCACATAGGCATAGCATATGAGAAATTGTACTTTTCTGGTTCTAAGTTCTAACCCATGCACATAAAGGACACATCCGATCAACAGGCATGGCTAGTGCGACGACGACAAAGTACTTTGTTCACTGGTACTATTAATATTATGTGAACATTTCCACATGAATATTCTAACCTTCATGGGTGCTTTGATTTTCCATATTCTACACCATTTGTCTTCATCGATCCTCACTACTACCGCTAGCTTGCCCTCTAGCCAGTGGCGGAGCGGAGCTATGTTGGGGCCCGGGATGGCCCCAGTCCCCCTCCAAGCCCCCTGAGTTTTAAAATTTTTGGTATTTGGTATATATCTGATTTTGAATATTATTAATAATTATTCGTGTATAGATACGTATAATCTTTAATCTTAATAATTTTGGTTTGATTTAATAAAAAATCAGTTATTTTACATTCTCATTTCTCAATCTGTTGAAGTTGCCTAAGGAAAAAAAACAAAATAATTGTTATATTTTAACTGCATTAAGTTAGAATCATTTCAATGTACAAATGTAATATATTGAAAAAAATTTTAAAAAAAAATTAACATATAATAAATATACATTCTGCTAAACAAATATCATTCTAAGAATTCGGCCCCCGAATCAAAAATCCTGACTCTGTCATTGTCTCTAGCTATCACCACCGTTTGTACCTCGCATGTGGATACTGGATAGTTTCCTTTGCATTTACGTAGGCCGTCTTAACCGTGAACTTTCTCCATGGTCAGTCCTCCTCCAATTAGTTTTACCATCCTTCAACCCCGTAGTGCCAAGGGGAATTTTCAAATTTTGGTTTGCATCTCTCCCCAGGAAAATCACTTTTGTCAGCGCCATGTTCCACATCTTGGTATCCTTATCATCAATATTTGGGTGTAAGATGGTATAGCGGGTCCAATAGCCACTGATTTACATTTACTCTCTCCATTAGCCACCCTACACTAAGAGTCCATCTATGTTACACAAATTATTTTTGTATATATGGTGTTCAAAAAGTCACTTTAGCAGTAAGTTTTTCACATTGAATAATAAGTATTTCATAAGAAGTGATAAGTATCCCACATTGAGTGATAAGTGTATAATTTTTACCACTCAATATGGAATACTTACCATTCCATTTGAAATACTTATCACTCAGTGTGGGAGTATTTCATATGAAGTGGTGAGTATTCCACATCGGGCGATAAATATTATACATTTAAAATACTTACCACTGAATATGAAATACTTACCACTGAATATGAAATACTTACCACTCCTTACGAAATGGAAAATTTTTATAAATTGTCCTCCTAGTTTCATCCGAGTCTCATTTTCGTCCTCCAAGTATCAATTACAACTCTTTTGATCTTCAAGTTTGGTTTTTGTATCAAATTGGTCCAATTGATAACTTCTGTCAACCAAACTGGATAGAAAAAATCAGATTGATGACAATTTGGACATTGCAGTTCGTTCCAAATTGGTCCAATTGATGACGTTTATCCTCAATTTGATTTTTTCCATCCAGTTTGGCTGACAGATGTTATTAATTGGACCAAATTAGTACGAAAACCAAACTTGAAGGTCAAAAGAGTTGCAATTGATAATTGGAGGACGAAAATGAGACTTGGGTGAAACTAGGAGGACCATTTCTATAAATTTCTCTTATGAAATAATTATCACTCAATGTGAAATTCTTATAACTAAAGTGATTTTTTAGGTACCATACACAAAAATAGTGTTTTGTGTACCATAGAAAAATTCCTCCACTGCCATCCTCATGCAATCATCTCCCAACTCGCTCAAGATACTTTGCCATGCCCGAGAGGAAGCTTGTTTGGGCTGTGCCTCCAAAAACGAAGTGTTATAGGTATATCAAGAATTGATATAAAACGCTTGTTTTTTGGTTTATAAAACAGACGGTTTAGATTCTGTCTATAGTTTTTAAGTTCAAATGTCTATGACCGTTATTTTGTTAACAAAAATTTAATTTTTAATACATCTATCGATATCTGATCCAGCTGATTTTTTGCGTAAATACGCTATTCTGTGGACCCAACAAGATATATACTTCAGATTACCACAATAAATGCACGTGAGGACCTACAATGAGTAGTGGAAACTCCATCCGGAAACAACTTATTCTGCCTTTAAAATTCAATGATATGGACTCAATTTGTCCGATTTTAAACCCCCTCCCCCAAAATTTACATTAACATAGTCATTGTTTGGAAAGCCTTCCAATGATATATCACGAATAAATCCATACCATATGCCGCATCTTTCCAAATTTTGGGTTAGCCCAGGGCAAATTAGATTTCTTGTTCCATCCTTGGTGGCAATAGTGTAAGTGCAATTTGGGATTGTAGACTGTCGAGTTCCTCCACTTCTAGTGTTTTTGAGCATATCCCTATAGAAATTGCTCAACTCAATCAAAGGTTTTGCCACTTTTTAGGCAACAGGTTTCTCACAGCCACGGAAAGTAGTTGTTGCATTAGAGCATCCGCAATGGGAATAATCAAAATCAATAACCAAAATGTGCCACGTCAGCATTTGATTATCCATTTAGTTCATAATCAAACTTAACAACCTCTATCTCCACATTGTTTATTTTTGCATCCCTAACCAAAAAAAATCTCAAAATACTCAATGCACCTATGTCCAATCGCAAACGAGTTTCAATCACGCATCCGATCACACTAAATTATTCGTCTCAATGAGACGATTCCAATGAGGGGTGTTTTTGAGTTATTGAGTTTCGAGTTTTCTTATTGGGTTTGGTTATTGAGTTTTGGTTATTGGTAAAAGTTGTTAAGTTTGGTTATGGAATGAGTGGAATTTGATTATTTGCTAAAAGACTTGTAACTTTGCTTATTACAATGTGAGGTGTTTTTTGAACATTATTGTTAAGTTTGCTTATTCACATCCATTTGATTATTACAATGCGGATGCTCTTAGTATATGACTATCTTGACTTTACAATCCTATCAAGTCCATTGGGAAAAAAAATATTAAATAGAATATACATCAAATATTAAATAGAATATACATCACAATCATTCGAAGATCCACGCTAGCTACGATTTCCTGTGTGTTTGTCTAATTAATTCTTAGTCGGAGCTTTACCTGATTTTCTACAATGGAGCTGAGTGTCTTCTTATATTTCTGAGCTAGAATTCTGCCAGGTTATAAATTATTTCTACAACGTTCTTAAATCAGTTGATTTGTTAAATTTACGTCCAGGGATACCGTATGCAATCGTTTTTCCTAATCCAGGGCTATATAGGCAGCCTAGACCAAGCTTGGTCGTCCTTTGAATGTATCAATATTCATTTATTCAATTTACAAATTTATGCCAAGCCAATCAAGTCCGTTGTTGTAAATTTCTGAGTAAAATAACCAGCCATCACTAGTCCTAGGATTCTTCCGGGTAAATGGTGCGCGTGTTTTTGTCTCAAATCATTTTGAAAATGAAATGCAGAAAGAATCCACTTCCTTTGGGTTGTCGAGGCAATTTTTCTTTTCACGAAAATTTCAATAAAATACTTCGGGTCCAATAAAAGCAGAAGAAGCTAATTTGTTATTATTATTATTATTATTTACTAGTCCTTTAGCTTATGCAATGGGATCAACAAACAAAAATCTTCCTTGCGGCAAAGCGAAAATGACGTATTTTTAAAAAAATTGGTAATAAGAAGGGATTAATAAGGAGATGGGATTGGTGATGATCAAGTATGTTTGTTTGAGATGGGATTAGATGATGGGATTATTAATATCATGTTTGTTTCACATGGAGATAGGATTGGATTGATAATATACATTTTCGTTTTTGCCCTTCACATGGGATAGGATAGATAAGGAGATGGGATTGGTGAAGGCTATTTTCGTATTTGTGCATTGGCAAAGATGGCATTGGATTGTTAATACCAAGTGGGAGAGGCACTTCTCAATACCCCCTAATACCCACCTTGCTAGTCCTAAGTACTAATAGTCCTAAGTACTAATAATTCCAACTCATTTTGGGTTACCAAACACAGTATTAGTAGTCCCATGGAATTGGTAATCCAATCCCAAGTGCTAATATGGTTATCAAACGGGGCCTAAGTGTCATATATACTAGTGCTAAGGCATTGCTAGACCACAAAGTCTTGCACTTCCAGCAACACGTTCATAGATGTAATTGTCTACCAGGTAAAAGGGTTCACGTGAAAGTTGAAACTGATCGACTTGGCCACTTGGGTAATGGACATACTGCTCATGTACTCTAGATCTCTTCCATTTTGCGCTCTTTTATACACAAACACTAACTGATTCCTAAGACTACTAGCTAGGGACTATATCCAAAGGATTCTTAAAAAACTCAACCGTCATGGGGAATAAGAATAGGCACAAGCAATCATGCAGCTATACTACAAGAAAGTTAGCCTTGAGCACTCAACAACTACAGGATTATTGTTGCTCAACAAGCAATCATGCAGCTATACTGCAAGTGTAGGGGTGCTAATCGAGCCAAACACAATATTGTTCGGGCTTGGTTTGACTCTTTGTTATCAATGTTCAAGCTTGGCTTGAGCTTGAGAACTTTTTGAGAATTATTCAAGTTTGGCTTGCGCTTGAAGTTTTGTGTTCGTGAGAAGCTTGGACCCGGATCCTCTCCACATATCCCTCTCCCCACATCTACCACACATATGCACCAAATGCTGCCAACACATTAATGAATTAATCCGACGGCCTAGGCTAAAACAAAAACCTCAGGTTTGTAGCCTCAAGTAACATGGCGTCGTTTCTCTGATTTTTCCCAAATGGAGCTAGCAGTGCACCGTCCTCCCTTCTCTCCCCAGTCTCCACCGTTTCTGATTAATCCCCAAGTCCAACCCACTGGAATTCACCGCCATTAATCTCTCTCTCTCTCTGTTCTTTTTTTTTTTTTTTTGTTGGATAAGTCTCTCTGTTTTCCTTTGTTACTCTAGAAATTGCCATGGAATGATTTCAATTCCATCCCCAGTCTTCTTTGAATGGTAGTTGATGACCTCTTCGGTTCTCCTGCAATTCTATAATGAAATCAAACTTTGGACAAACCCAAAAATTTTCAATTTTCCTGAATCTTATGGAGAAAAAGCCACATATTTAATTTTGGAATACACAGGGACCTTCTCTGTAATACCACTAAGAACATAAAGATTTCAACAAATGAAAATTTACAAAAACAAACGATGAGGTGCAGATTATAGGGTAAAACAAGAACAAAATAGATTTCTTTAAGTTAAAAATCAATACTTTGTTTGGTTTGTGATTTTAGTAGTGTTTTTGAGAAATGAATGAAGAAAGAAATGAAATTAATGATTGGAGAGAGAGGTAAAAAGTGGAGAGAGATAGAGTGAGAAAAGAAAGTAAAATGATTGAAAAGTTAGAGAGAGAAATGAGAGTAATGATTAAGTTGAAAAATATTATTTGAATAGAGTTATGAAGTGAACAAGGCACAAATGGGTTCAACAAAATCGCTCCCCAAATAATTATCAAAGGTCATCCCATTGGACATGAATTTTCTTTTCCCTTCCCTGCAATGGTTATCTTTTTCTTTCCTTTATCCGTGACTGTTCCTTTTTGTTTTTCCGTAGCCATTGCTTCAACCTTTCATTTATCCTTTCTAACAATAAAGAGTAAAATCAATACCAAACTTTTAATGTATAAAGCAAGAGCTTCTAGTATTACCTCACGCAAGCGCATAATGTCATGTTCATCGTGGATCACAACACCAGTATTTCTTTCTCGAATAACTTGAACTTATATGTGCAAAGTCAATAGAAAGAAAAAAACTGTTGAAGATGATAAAAAAAGAATAACTATAAGAGGTCATACCACTGGACATGAATTTTCTTTTCTCTTCCCTACGGTGGTTAGCTTTTCCTTTCCCTTATCCGCGACTGTTCTCGTTTATTTTTCCTTAGTCATTGCTTCAACCTTTCATAAAAAATAAAAAATAAAAAAAATTCTGTATAAACCAAGATGCCATGACATCAAGAATTGGCTATATACATGCCGTGACATGAATAACCCATATTCTACCAATCCTAATAATCGAGATCCAAAAACTAAACTGTAGAATTTGGAAGCGATAGCCGCCATCAATTTTCGAAGTTTGAAATTTTACGAAACTTCAAGTTGAAAAACTTCATTGGCCTAGCAATCAGAATTTGGAAATCAAACTCCCAAACAAAGGCCATGTATTAGTAGTAGTAAATCAAATTCCCAAACAAAGGCAATTAAAAGGCCTAGAACCAAACAAATTCTACCCAAACAAAGGTAATGAAAACTTCAACAAACCGAGCAACAGGCCACAGTTTTTTTCCACGGGAAAACCCTTGGATGAGGGGAGTCTTACCAGAGAGGGAGAACCAAATCGATTTCTTTGTGGGCGCTATTTTTTTTTCTTATCCACGCCGAGGAGTGGGTTTTGCGGAGAGAGAGAGAGAGAGAGAGGTAGATTTCCAAAGGAACCCAAAGGTTTTTGGTCAGATCGTCGGAGAACCCAAACGTGAGTAGGAAAAAGCTGATGATTATCAGGGGAAAAAATGATGGCATTTGTGTAATATGTTTGAAAGAGTGTGGGTAAAAAACTGATGGCATTTGTGAAATATATTTGAAAGAGTATAGGTACTTTCTCAAGAGAGTTGGAGAGCACACCTCATCCATTGGATCAAATCAATCTCAACTCTTCTTTTAACTTGTGTTTGTGTGGACCCCACACCCTTGTGTTTTTGGTCAGATCGTCAGAGAACCCAAACGTGAGTTGGAAAAAGCTAATGATTATTATCGGGGGGAAATAATGATGGCATTTGTGTAATATGTTTGAAAGAGTGTGGGTAAAAAACTGATGGCATTTGTGAAAAAAATTTGAAAGAGTATGAGTACTTTCTCAAGAGAGTTAGAAAGCATACTTCATCCCTTAGATCAAATCAATCTCAACCCTTTTTTTAACTTGTATTTATATGAACTCCACACCCTTGTGTTTTATTAAGTAAATGTGTTAGCTTCTTCTTCTCTATCTTCTTGCTTTCCTGTTCTTTTCCCTCTACCAATTTCCCCAAGTTAGGATCTACCTGTTGCTACCTTGTTACACAGAGGCCTATCAAAACATCGAAATTTTTTTTTTTTTTTATCCGAAACATTGAAAATTCAACAATGATGTCATTTGCCGAAGACCAATGATAATAAAGTTAAATTCCAATTACTAATGTACGGAGTTGAAAGCAACATATTGTTGGGAACATGTGTGAAAGATTAAGTCTCACATCAGATAAATAGAAAAAAAAGTTAGATCTTAATATACAATAGGATGTGGATTGGACTCCGTGGATACTCCCCAACGGATTGGGCCCACGCGCACACTGGAAGACCTCAGGGATTAGATTCCCAACACATATGCCCTAGTCTCACCTCCACAGGCAAGGTTCCAGTTATCAGTTGAGCAATCAATTCTAAATCTGAAGCACGAGTCAATATCCTCCAACCTTGAACTGAGACTAATAAGCCACAAATTGAAAAGAAAACGTGGTTACAGATTTCGATGACAATCTCTAAATGGTCTATAACACAAACCAAATATTGTGCATTTCAGCTGCTGTACAAATTTTTACCATTGGAACGACAAATAGAAGGAATAAGCACACTGAGGGCCATGAGAACTAGAATATGCATCATCCATGCCATTTGGACCTATTAATGCGTCAGATCTGGGTTAGCAACCGATTGTTGGACTCATAGGAAGTACTCTTAAATCATGGTGAAGTAGACATGGAGAGCAAATGATCATCCAACAGCTATAGCCTGGAAGTATTGATAGGCAGGCTGCTAGGAGCGTATTGCTGCTCAGTCTTGATTAGCAAAACTAAGACCATAATTCGTTCTCCATTAAAGCTTGGTGACAACATGCTTAGAACAGGATCATCCCAATTGCTAATACTGAAGATAAAGAAATCAACACCATCTTCCCAGAATTTGTAATTAGGAGGGGATCACTGTTTCATGGAGCCATAAAATCTCAGCTGGACAAGCATGGCAACAATGACTCCATGTTGCACAACGTATTTGCATTGTCATCTTCATGAATAAGGTCCCAAACTCAAAGTATGAGCTGATAGCTTCCACTATGCATCATATGAGTAATCTTGAATCTTGATGCATCATAAGAAAGAACCTCCTTGTCCCAAGAAAGTGATGTAGAAATTAGAATGCTGGGTTTGACAGATACCGATGCCAAAGTTATTTGGATTTGTTCTGACCATTGCCACTATCTTGAACAAATACTGTTAGGTAGGCAGCAGAAGTGAACTACTTACTGCGAACAAGAGTTGAAAGTCCTTTTCATGCCAAAACCCCATATTAGTCCTACCTATACAAGTTTCTTGCACCAAGTGATTATTCCTGACAATTTTCCTTCAACGATATCTTTCATAGATTGTTTCCTTCTTTTTGCATCTTCAAGATCTAGAGTTCGATAAGCAAGAGCAAGCAAATAAATTGCTGGATGTAATCTCCTGCCGATGTTATAGAACTTTAGCTGAAAAAAATGAAAACTAAGTGCCACATTTATGCAAAATGAAAAAAATCGTACTGAAACTTCACAAAGCTCCCAGATTCATGGAAATCAAAACCGAAGCATCAAGGAGGGAAAACTAAGTGCGAGTACCAATATATTTACCAAGGATAAGATGCTTATATATTCAGCATTTGCTGAATCTTGATGCATTTGTGAAATTAAGTAGTTTATAAGAACGAAAAGATGAAATTAATGTTTGATGTCAGATTTGTTTGTTAGGGCAGAAACCAACCAGATTTACACCCCTCTGAAGATGTTTACAATAAGTTTTGGATTCTATAACAACTTCAAATTTCAAGCTATTCTGAAATGTGCCTAGGTCAAGTTTCAAGGATATCAAAAACCTCCAATGCATAGCAATTGCTTCTCTATTTATTCATTACTGCTAGGAAACACATGTCGGCGACTATCCCTTACAAAACCAACATGTGAATAAGAACCTTTTCCAATAATAATGCTTAAATGTGCTAAACCAGAACGAACTGTGAAAAACTGAATTTGCTGAGGTTTATGTGGCTCAAACTTACTTGTCAAACTGTTCGTCCACATCAAACCCATCCCAATACCTTCTGGATGGGACAGTCCGGCCCTTCCTGTCTCTGCCAAATGTCTCCACATACCAACCACCAATGTCATGCATGCCACAGCGAGGCTCAAACAGCCAAAATCTGTTGGAAAAAATCATCACAAGTTTGAAACATTATATTTTTTTTTTTTTTTTTGAAAATCAAAAGGGTTAGGAGGGGGCGACCGGCGTAGCAACGCCCCTTGGGCGTGACCATAGGAGCTCCCGACCCGCTGTGGAATGTCCGGTTCGAGCCATAGCTATTGTCCGTGAGGACAGGCCGTCACCACAGCACCACCTAAATGCACAATTGGTCCAGGGCCCTCCACGCGTCCCTCCAGCGCATATACATTTTTTTGCCACTGGAGGGGCTCGAACCCGAGTGCACGGGGAGGGAAAGGCACTCAAGCCGCATCACCCAGGCCAACTGGGCTACCACCCTCGGTTGGAAACATTATTAACTACTATTATGTAGTATTCTTACAAGAGCTTCAATAAATAAGTATATTAATAAATCCCATATTTATCTTGAAAGAAAGGGCGTTAATATGTATGTTGACATGTCAACTGGATACAGCGTCAATGTTTAAGGTTCAGTCCTGAGCAATAACGAAATTCTGAACCTACATCAGTGTACCTCAGCTAAAAAAATTAGAACACAGCAAGTGATACAACATACTCCACTAGTTTTCAGCTCCGGACAAGGAATAGAAGCCTGTGTTTTGCACGTTTCACTGAAAGTGCACAGCCACTCAAGAACATGAAAATGGAGGGAGAGAAAGAGGGAATACAAAACACAAGGCAACAAACAAAAAAATGTGGCTCAATGGAAGCAAGCAACATGTCAAGGTAACATCTGTCTTGCAAAATGGGAAGAGAATCATAAAATGCTTAGCAAGGTTATTGCCCATGTAAAAAATCAATTTTCTCTTTAACTTCTCCTGATTAGTCGAAGGAGGATTACTTATTTACTCTATTGGGAGGACAAGAAGAAAACCTCAGACTATGTAGCACGAACACTTCGTCGGAGCTCACGTACGGGTGTCGGACACTTCTCGGACACCGACACCACCGGACATGTGTGCGACACTTCTCCCGGAGTGTCCTGTTTTTTTTCCCAATATTTGGGGTCCGACACTTGACGGACACTTTCAGGACACTTTGGGAGTAAAAATGCAATTATAAGGACTTTTAAAATGGATCAAAGGGTACACTTTAGGGACACTTCGGGGGGACACTTTAGGGACACGCTCTTTGTTTGAATGTGTTCTCTCTTTCTTTCTCTCATTGATCAGATTTAGGGCTATCTTGTTATAATATTATTAAACTTTTATCTCATATGAATATATTTTTTAATTTTTTTATATGTATAACGTGTCCCCCAACGTGTCGTGTCCCCTATTTTTTGAAAATTTGTGTGTCGGTGTCGTGTCAGGTCCGTGTCCGTGTCCGTGCCATATAGACCTCAGAAAATCCATAAAAGAAGACCCGGCAAAGAGGCAGAAGAAATTTCTTCCTTCAAATAGTTTAGGCAAGGTCCATTTGTTTCAGCTGCAAAATTTGTTCAACACCTATGGACATCAATATCAGAGAAGAATTAATCTTACTTGCTTGGTGGCAACCGAGCTCTGCTGCATCTACATTCGGCCACTGAGACTCTATCACCAACTTGATACCAGTGCAAGTGTTTTACCTAAGATATGTTTAAATGTAAATGTAGGGAAATCCAATTAGCAAAGAAACAGACGCTTTTGATTACGTCAATCCACTCCATGCATCAATCCGCTCATTCATGGAGCACCTTGCAAATTTCTGGTATAAGATAAGTAATTTCGAACAAAATTCCTGGTGTAATAGAAGCCATTTAAAAGACAAACGGAAGCACATAAACTCATCAGTACATTTTAAAAGGCCTAGGCGCAATGAAGCACCATGGTCCCCTAGAGCCTAGGCGCGACGCAAGCGAGGTGCAAGTAGTAAAAAAAAAAAAAAAAGAATTATGATATAGGAAAAATTTTCTACGTAAGCAAAAACTCCTCAAGCTTCAAATACCTTAAGATAACATTCCACACGTTCAAGTCACCACATACGCACAAAAGCATATACATCCATTAAAAAGAAGAAAAGAAAAGTAGCAACAGGTGTCCATTATCATAGTTATACTCTTAGAAAAAAAGAACATCGAGTGAGAAGGAGAAAAATCAATCAAAGCAGCCGATTTACTCCGATAACAGCACAGAGAAGAAAACAGAGCAGAGAAGAGAAAGAAGAAGAAGAAGAAGAAGAAGAAAATAGAGCAGAGGAAGAGGAATAAGAAGGAAGAAGTTTCCTGGAAAGGAACCGTTCAGCAGACAAAATCTGAGTGTAGATATGAGAAAAAACCATGAGGCTCTCACCTAATGAGCCTCGCGGCAAGGCGCGCACCTCAAGGGCTTCCACTGTGCTTTACGTACCTGCACCTTCGCAGTGTCCAAACCCTTTCAGTGCGCCTTCCCTCGCCTCAGCGTCTAGGAGTGCACCACATTGTGGGTTCCAAAAGAGAAATCAAGAGGCTCACTTGTAAGGTCCTCCAAAATCCAATCCATTTTTAAGTATATAGTACAAGGACATTGAAGCATATGCTAAGTGGTAAGTTATTAACAAATAATCTTTTCCACTTACAGGCAGCAAATGGTTCCCAAAATCAAGCTTATGCAAAAATATGCATATAAGCAAGAAAGAAATCCGAGCCTTTGTTTCATCACAGGCTAAAGAGAAACTAGAAGTTCTGATAAGCCGGGTTACACATACCAGTAGCGTCCGATGCTTCATAATCACGTGAGTTTTTGTTCCATTTGTATCGTAGAAAAAACAAGACCCTTCTTCAGGGTTGGTTCCTAACCCAATTATTGTTCCCAATGGAATCCTAGACCCAGCAATAGTGGCTATAGAACTTCCTTTGCTCGTGTATATTGGATCTTCCTGTGAAATAAGATAAACATGTATGTGATCCTGAGAATCTTCATTTCTCATCCCACCATAACAGCTTTTAGGCAGGACTCTGGTAGCCACAGCAACCATCTTCCCTGAAACATGAAATTCTAGATCCTTAGATGCATCTGATGTGTGGTAATCGTTCTTTTTTGCTTGCATCCCACGAATTCCAACATCAGGATTCTCCGTAGCTTCAAAAGATGTCAGTCTTTCATTGTAGGATTGTGATAATTCAGGAACCTTGTCAGCTAGGCATATCATTCCAAAAAGGTCACGCCCTGAAACCAAGTGCAACACTTCAGGAGACTCATAGGTCGACCTCTCCTCAGCTTCAAAACAATCAGGGAGGAGGTTCACAGACTCAATATCAGGGCCATAATATGCTGCATGTATAGCTGAATAGAAGTCCCTTTCCAGTATGTCAAAGTAGCCTGACCCAACCACTACTCTTTTCTCTGACAAAATATCATTTAAAGCACATCTATACCATTTTAGCCATTCAACAACTTCCATCTGCTTCACAGATATTCTGTTTGTTTCGTATGTGTACATCATTGAAAATTGCTCAGAACATCTCTGAACACGCATTCTTTGAGATAAAAGGTACCTGTCATAATGCGACCTCTTCTCAGAATCCGAGAGTATCTGCATTACATTGTCCATTGCTAAGTTAGAATTTTCTTGCATGTCTGAAGCAACAATTAGATTTAGGTTCCAAAATATGTTGGAATCTTGTATAACGACATTGTGCCATATGCATGTGCAGCAGAAACATCACATTTGATGTAAATAATTTCCGCATTACCACTGTATCACTTAAACATTCCACACAGTGATACACGATATTTCTAGCATCTCCCAAATATAAGTATAAGTTCATTCAATCCCCTAAACTAATGCAACGGTCATGTCAAAGCACAAATAAAGTAATTCCCTATGACAAATGAAGAACCCCAAGTTAGAACGAAACATCACTTGAGATATAACCCTCACCCTAATATGCTTAAAATGATGCAAAAGTTGAGAACCATGCCTCCAAGATGAGACAACTACTGCAAAATTTATACCTAGGTTCTGTCAATTCACAATAACACAAAAAAAAAATGTAAAAATAATCTAGTGATACAAAAAACAACAGGAAGTACCCTCTTAGCATTTGGCAAGTATTTGCACAACCTTGACCCAACAACATGGCATTTCCACATAAACAACACATGCAAATCTAAACTCAAACCCATGAGAATAGCAAAGATGTAAGAGGAACAAAAGATGATGATTTCTAGATCATAATCATATCAATTATGAACGTCTCACTCAAGGCCCATGAAAAGGATTTTACTTCTAGGCTAAAAACTTTCAACATTTTGGAGGTGCTCCAGAGCATAGTTGTTAGAATCATATGATTCACGATTCACAATTTGTATCATAATGTTTGGTTGGTAATTGATACAAATAGGCTGCCTAAACCGAAATTAGCTGCGAATCATAAGTGAATCCGTGAATCGTTCAATTCACTTAAAATCTTTGAAATTCATTTTGTACTCTTGTTTTGCTTTGTTGTTGTTGGAAAAGGGTTCAAACTTCAAACTATTTTTTGAAGGACTTTAGTATTTCGTGGTACCTGCTGCCCACCCTTCCTCCAGTAAATCGCATATTACCAACATCCAACAAGACACTGGCCTATGCTGGTGTGGACTTACATCTAAGGGAGAAGCTGGGTCTCATTCTTCCAATTCCAGAAGCTAAGCTCCCTGTTCGATACCTTGGTGTCTCTTTAATTTCTACTCGTTTGAGATCCAGTGATTGTGTGGTATTGAAGGAAAAGATTCTGAGAAGAATTCATGGTGGGTCCACCAAGAAACTGGCCTATGCTGGAACGGCACAGCTAATCCAATCTGTCTTGTTCTCTATTCAGGTTTATTGGTCCTCAATTTCATTCTTCCTAGCAAGATCATTGAAGATATTGAATCCTCTTTGATGGCCTTTCTCTGTTCTGGCCCTGACATGAAACATACTGGGGCAAAGGTGAAGTGGGATCACATTTGCTGTCCTAAGTTGGAAGGTGGTCTTGACTTCAGAAAAGTTAAAGAATGGAACAAAGCTACCATGCTTAGATGGGCCTTTTCCAAGAAGGCAGATTCTCTTTTGGTTAAATTGGTACATGTTTACATTATGAAAAATCAGAATTTGTGGCATATGCATAATTCTAGAGATGCCTCTTGGACCATACCGAAGATTTTTGGAATATGGAGTCTTGGACAACCTTTGATACAATACAGAGTGGGCAATGGACAGTCTACTTTCCTTTGGATTGATAACTGGCACCCCTTAGGTCCCTTATACAAAAGGTTTGGAGGAGGAGTGGTTTACAATCTTGGTACTTCCCTGAATGCTATAGCGTCTTCCATAATCTACCAAGGTCAGTGGAGGTGGCCAAGAGCTAGAAACAGAATTATCTAATTCATCATCAACCAAACTCCTGCAACCTTACATCCTGATTCTGCTACTGAGGATCTGGTGGTGTGGCTTTGTAGCTCGGATGGATTAAACCCATAAGCATTTATTTTTTGAATGCTCTTACTTAGCGTTTGTATGGTCTACAGTTTGGAGCAAATCTTCTTCCAATAGAGTGCCTTACACTTTGGGAGCCCTCTTGAATTGGTTTGTCCAATCTGTGAAGGGGGATAGTTTCAAAAGTAGAATTATGAAATCTTCCCTGCCTGCTACAGTTTATTTCATTTGGAGGGAAATGAATCTTTGGGCTTTTCAACAGAAAGCTCTGGCTCGTGATCAGGTTGCTCTTAATACCTTGAGTTCCATACGTGATCTTCTTAGCTCTATGAGAAGGGTTAAGGCATCCATAGAGAATAGAGGGTTGTGTGCTAACCGGTGACTAGCTGAGGAGACATTCTTAGATAGCAGTTGGTGGTTTGAGAACAGATGGATGACTCTGTGCTGCTCTTTGGCCTTCGTTCTTCGCAGTTTTGTTGATAGGTTGTTTATGCCTTTAGTCCTCTGTATAGGTTTAATGCTTCCTTCTTCTTTTTCTTATACTCTGTAATTCTCCTTTGAAGGAGTATAGTTGTATTGTCAGGACAGTCCCCTGGACTTGGTTTCTTTCAGTTGGGGCTTAATAAACGGATGAGTACTTATTAAAAAAAAAAAAAATCCAACAAAATAGAGCATAGTTTCAGAAATTTCTCAAATAGAGCATAATTTCAAGAGAACAACATCCAACAAAAACGAGTGTAATTTGTCCACTTGTTCATATAAAGTTATAAACCACATTTTTAGATGTATTTTGACCAGTTTCTTATGTTATTCATCTTGCTAAACTCCAATCTCTCTAGCTCTTGCAGGAAAAGCTTTCGATTGCACAATTCTACGTTCTGGAAAGTAGACGTACCACAATGCTTGTTCCAAAATGCAATTCGCTAGCATAGTGTGTTTTTTGGTAACATGGGATGATTACAACCCGGAGGCCAAGACCGTGTAACAGCAGTTTCTTATTGAACTAATTTATGCAGATATCACAGAAAAGAAAAATGACAAAGTGTTTATTTTTTCACAGAAATGACGAAGTGGTTAAGACCCTCCAAAGTGCTTTACTGCCATCTGATAGGTCAGCAAATGAGAAACTTCACTATATTGGTCATGCTGCGGCTTCAACAAGTTAAACTCATAGTTTGTAAGAATCACAAAGCAAATTCTTACCAATAATCGTATTTATCCAAAATTTCTCATCAATGAGTAATTTTTTTATCAGATTCAAGGTATTTGTTCACAGATTCCCCCACATTTTAACCATTGATACATATACAATTCAGTCGATTAACTTCGCAGACCATACAAATGCCTTCAACGATTTTAGGTTCTAAACCAATACAAATAAGCATGTTATCCACACACACACACACACACACAGAGACAAAAAAAACCCTTCTATTACAATATGCACATTCTCCTTTTACTTTGTGATGAAAGATGGAGAATCAATTTATTTCCACCATCATGTCCTATCTTGCAACTTGAACTTATTATCTAACACCATAATTTCCCAAGTCCCAACCCATGCTACTCCTAAGCAACTTATGACCCCATCCACACAAATTCAGGGGCGGCTTGGACCTATGGTTTAGAGGGTTCAAGCGAACCCCTTGGGACTTCAAAAATGCACTAAAATTTCATATATTTTTTTTTTACAGTTTGATTTTTCTTTCATACTATCTGCACAAAATTACCAAAGCAAACTCATCTAAAAAATTGGATACCATTACCGGAAACAACAAACAGGCACAAATTCAAATCATCGAAACACGCCAAAGACAATGACTTTCGACCAAACAATCGAGAGTACCTCGTAAGCAGCGAGGATTCGAACGAACTGATCGGAAGCAAAGGAATGGTTGTGCGTTTGAGCGAGGTCCGGGTGGGTTTCTTTGGCCAATTTACGGAACGAGGCTTTGATTTCTGCGAACGAGCTGGTTTCCGAGACTCCTAGGAGTTCGTAGGCGTTTTTGCCTGCTAGTTCGGACGGAGTCGACTCGGCGCCGGTGCTGAACCACTGGTTTCTGCTACGATTTGGGTTTAGGCATAAGAGAAGATAGTAAGCGGTGGCGTGGAAGGAATTAGATTGCGGAGTGAGCGGTGGAATTGGACGGTGGCGATTGTAGAGGCCGACGAGAGAGGTACGGCGGGTGAGGAACGCCATTATTGTTGTTGTTGTCGATCGGGGAAAAATTAAAAATGATGGGTTACAGTAGAAAAGAATGGTGAGAGCTCAGGGTCTGTTTGGAACCCATGAAAGGAAAGAAAAGGAAAATAAAAAAATTTTCCTTTCCATCGTTTGGTTGGAAGAGAAAGTGTAAAAAAAATAAAGATTTTAAGTGTAATAAATAGTATATTTTCCCTCCTCTTTTCCACTCATTTTCTTTTCCTTTTCCTTTCCTTTCCTGTCTTTTCCTTTCTGCAGGTTCCAAACAGAGAAAAATGATGGGTTACAGTAGAAAGGAATGGTGAGAGCTTAAGCCCCGTTCTACTGACAACTTTTTCTCCTTTTTTTGATTTTTTTTTATTTGAATTTTTTTTTTATGTTTCATTGATTTTGCGTCAAATTTTTGCGACTTCCCATTCAGCTAAATAAGCCAAGTGGCTTATTTGTTTGTCCTTATTCAAATTTTTTTTCGTATTTGTTAGTTTGGCATCAATTTTTTTTGGGATTATTGCAACGTCATAACGAGAGAAATCTAAAAAGTAAAAAATTATAATCGAAATCCAAATTTTTTGAATAAAGACGAAAAAATTGGCTTATTGGCTTATTTTTGTCTTTATTCAAAAAAATTAGGTTTCGATTGTAATTTTTTACTTTTTAGATTTCTCTCGTTATGACGTTGTAATAATCCCAAAAAAATTGGCAAAACTAACAAATACGAAAAAAAATTTGAATAAGGACAAATAAGTAAGCCACTTGACTTATTTAGCCGAACGACTATATTAATTCGTCTTGACCAGATTAATCGAAAAAGTAAATTTTTTACTCTTACCCAAATTTTGAGAAATAACCATTTTTTTAGCCAAAAAAAGTCGATTTCGTCTTGTCTTTGCACGTTGTGATCGCGGCAAGCACTTGTTTAGGAGTGCTAAACGAATCAAACAGCTTGAGTTTGGCTCGAATTTTGACTTGTTCAAACTTGTTTATAAAAATGTAACGACCCTAATTTTGGCCCTAAAATTTTTTTTCAAATAAAAGATGTATTGTTATCCTGTTAGTTAGTTAAATTATTTTTATGTCGTAATTAGTAGATTATTGGAATAATTATAAGTACATATATACTATTGAACAACATAAGAAGAATATTTATTATATATATATATAATGAAGACAAGATATAATTGTATGTGATATATACACCAATGCTTTCCCTAAAATTTAGGAATTTTGTTTCCCCTACTTCTCTATCCATTCGGCCCTCCCACTTCCTATATGCACAACTACATATATCAATTTTTATTTTATTTTTTTTAAATCCCACCAAATCTGGCATCATGTTCCTCTCCTACTCAATCCCGAATTCTCTCCTGATTCCAATTTCGTTCCTATCCCGTCCATCTCGAAGCCCAAACGATAAAACCTTCGTTGAATACAACTCTATCACCCTCTTCAAAATTTTGCCTATAAATACCCTATTATCTCGACCCTAGGGCACACCACGATACTCCCGTACCCACCTGCCTCCTGCCACACCACCCGCACCCCGCACCACCTCCATTTTTCACCGAGACCACCTCGGCCTCCTCCACCTCCTCCATCCCTCACCCACCCAAACACCACCCTCTCCTCCCTCTCTCGGCACCACCACCATTCGACCCCACCTCCCCGGCTTGGCGGCTCCTTCCCTCCAGTCACCACCGCCCCTCCATAGCAGCCATCACCCGCCACCACCACCTTAACCGTCACCACCTCTCACGGCAACTACCTCCTCTTCCCCTCGGCCTCACCATCTCCACCTCCTCCAGCCTGTACCCACCACCACCCCGCCCTCCGTGGCCCACCGTTTCTGCCGTGAGTGTGTGACCCGTGGGTGTTCATGGGCGCGCCGCCGCCGCGGGCCCCGACGGAGTGCCGCCGGACGCCGCCTCTAGATTTCAAAACCACCATGGCGATCCCTAGACCCCGTACAACATTTACGCAAGCTTAGAATTGCATTTGAGGTAGTTTTCCGGAAACCCGAAACCTTAATCTGCATTTTAATGGAGTTAGGACTTAGACTTAAAGTTTATTGAAGATGATGACCTGCTATTAAATTGTTAATTTATTTTTAGTCCTGTTTATATTAAAATTCAGTCCGGTTTGCTGGAATAATTAGCGTTATACCCTGTGAAAATTTATGATATTTTAGCAAGTGTTTGATTGCGAAATTACTGTTGATGATGCATTGTTGATTTGTATTTGAGTGGACGTTTACGTGTTTAATAAATTATTGAGATTGATAAATGTTTATGAAATATTAACAAGAATATTTTACTAGTAAAAATTTATTTAGATTGTAAACAAGAAATATTTTAGATTATATATTGGTTAATATTTAACCCTAATAAATATTGATTAGAATAACCTCGCATAATATTAATTGTTACGAAAATATCGTGTTAATATTTATTAGAGTTAGTAAATACTAAATTTAGCAATAAGTATTTAACAATAAAAATTAGTTTGAAAAATCTATGAATAATATGAGAGGTAAAGATAATGTTTAATTAGTAGAAATGTTTTATAAATAAAATTTCTAAATGTAAATTTATGAATTACACCTTAGATTTTGATACCGTAAGATGCCGTAGTGGATTAACCTTTTGATCAATAATTATACTTTAGTTCTTAAGAAGTTAACCCAGTACGTTATCAAAGATACGACTACGAAATCGCTAACGGCACCTTTGAAAGTAATAAAAACTATAAGTAGTTTAATTGTTCAACGAACCTTAAGGGCATCAGCCCAAGCATAAAATATTTTGTGTTTAATTACTTGCACAATATTATTTGATATGTGCTTTTTATCTCATTGAAATATATCATGTTATGAGTTGAGCTGTTATTAATTGTATCATGTTGTACGTGTTAGAATGGACAATTAGGCTCACTGGGTGGTTACGAGTAGTGACTCACGTAGACGATGTTAAGTAAATGGAAATTTGTAAGTGTTGGAAGTGTGAGTGTGTGGATTGTGATTTGAGCCATGGTGATGGCAAGGGTGACCTGCGGGGCCCTGTGTTGAGATTTGTTGTGACGCTAACGTATGAATACGTCATGGAAAGTTTCTCCCGAAGAAGAGAATGGGTTCCATGAGACGGTTATAGTTAGTGAGACGTTAATGCATGATACGTCATGGGAAGTTTCTCCCGAGGACGAGAATGGGTCCCATGAGACGGTTATAGTTAGCGTGAGGTAATGGATGTCCGACCCTAATGTACGATACGTCATGGGATGACTCGATCCTCCTGTTATGGTCTTAAGTGAGAACATACTCGGTACATAACTTAGATGCGATCACCTAGGACCCTGGTGCAGGACAAGCAAGAGGAAGGGTGGACCCATGAGACGGTTGTAGTTAGTGGATGTGGGAGGAAAGGATCTCGTGGAGACGATCCTTAGATTTCATGTAAGTTAATGGATAGTAAAGAAAAAGACAATGTGCTATTATTCTGTACCTTCTGTGTATTATGAATTATTATATTGTTGATCTGCATATTGTGGTATTGGGTTTTAGGATTTCTACTTTGTGAATTATCACCCAGGATACGTTTGTATCCTGGCAAATCGTTTGCTTCGGCGATCAATTTGCCAGAGTGTGCAGGATTCCATAGTGAAGCAGTTGATACAGGTGGAACCCCGGAATGGAGTCTGGGCCAACGTTGCTTGGAATTCGTGTCAAACTAGAGTCGCTCTGGAGTTGTTTTTGTTAAATAAATGTAGATAGATTTTTTTTTTTGTATTATTTTGAAATTGTAATTTTTGTATAACGATAAATAGGGGCCTAATAGTTTGTAAAATTCAGTGTATTTTAAGGTTAATGCTACCGAAATTCTGTGGAAAATCGGGGCGTTAGAAAAAATATACAAAATCCTCAATTACATTTTTTCGTTTGTTTATGAATTCAAGTCAAGGTTAAGCATACGGGTATTTGACTCGATAAATTCGTGAACAAAAAGGTCATTATGTACATAATGAAAATATAAGGACACATTAATAAATATTCCAAATGATATAGGAGTTACATCGAATATAGATACTCCATTTCACAAGTTTTATATGGTATTACTGCATCAAAAGAAAAGGGAAATAATTTTGCCACTCTCTTCTTTGTTAACGTCACTCCCCTGCAAATGTATTTTCACATCAAAAATACACGTGTAGGGAAGTAACGTTAACAAAAAAAGAGAGTGACAAAATTAGCAGCCAAAGAAAATCTCCTAGGTGAGATATGGAAATTTAGGGTTATATTAAATCGTATATAATTCTTTTGTAGCAATTCAAAGGTTTTATTGAGCAAATTTGGGACTGCTATCATATTATCCTACCTAGGTTTTCTCGGCAAATATTACAGAGGTATTCAATTGGTAATACACTTCATTTTCTCTTCTTCCATTTAAGCTCTATGTAACTTACTTTTTTTATGATGTAGGACAAAATTTTAGAAGATTTAATATTCTTATCTTTATGATTCTAGAATTAGATCTTGAGTAGGAATTTTATTTTTACATATAGAAACATCCAATTTTTTTATTTGAGTTAATTCTATTTTCCTATTTCTTTAGGATTCTTGGTCTACAAGTTTTAAGATTTTATTTAGAAATTTTTATTTCTTTAGTGCCATTTGTTTTAGAATAATTTAGAATTTCTTTTTCAATAGGATTTCTAGGGTTATGGCCTTTTAAAAAGGTCTATAACCTAATCAATGATTCAACTTTTGATCAATAATATTCCGAGTTTCTCTCTATTTTTCTCAAAGCTTCACGAGCCTAAGCTCATGCTTGGAAGCCCGAGATTGGCTTGTATATTTCACAAGCCAAGCCAAGACTTTTGTTTTAATCTGGGCTGTCAAATTAATGTGTTGGCAACATTTGGTGCAAATGTGGTAGATGTGGGGAGAGGGATATGAGGAGAGGATCTGGATCCAACCTTCTTACGGACACAAAACTTCAAATGTAAATCAAACTTGAACAATTAGTCTTAAAAAGTTGTCAAGCTGAATCCAAACTTAAACTTAAACACCGAATGAGGAGTCAAGCGAAGCCAAACCTAAACAATATGAGACCAGATCTCCTGTCCGAGTGAAATCCGAACAGGGGCCTGTTCCACCTCTTGGAACCGTTGATCTGGCAAATCAACGGTTGAGATCTACCGAACGCTTTCTAGTCCAAAACGACGTCGTTTTGGCTCGACAAATCTCAACCGTTAATTTACGAGATCAACGACTCCAAATGGTAGGACAGGCCCCTGTCCAGATTTCACTCGGACAGGGAGGTCGGTGAAACAATATATATGTGTTCGGCTTACCCTTACACTTGTAGTATAGCTGCATGATTGCTCACGGCCTATTGGGCGACGATACAGGATGGTCCACATCCAGCCCATCCACTTAGGGCACAACATCGCCACTCTCTTCTCCCAACCTTTCTTAGCAATCCTTTGCCCAGAAAACCCAATACTCTCTCTCTGGTGCGATGCCGGAGCTCTAGGGTTTCTTTTTCCTTCAACTCGATTTAGCCGTCTACAGCTCTAAAGGTATATTTCTAATCGATCACCCTTTTGCGTTTATGTTTTGTTTATGCTTCTTGATTTTTCCATCATCATTTTGTTCGAAATGGAAGTCTTTGCTTTTGAATATAACAGTAGTGTTAGTACGCATTTTATTCTTAGCTAATAAAAAACCTTTTTTGGTAGTGATTATGATGGCCCTGATGGGGTCTAATCAAGCCATGTGTAGTTACTGTATACGTGGTCTACATACTCCTATATGTCTCTGTATCTCTGAGCGAAGGCCCGTTTTGATTTTGGTGACATCAAATGAACTCTGAGTTAACCTAAATAAAGGGTTTTACTTTCTTGAATGGTTTTGTATTGTGGGTGGAAGTGCGATTCTCGTTGAATGCTATGGAAATGAGTTTTAATCTGATCATGTTGCTTGTTTGCATGTGAGATTAAGATGGTTGGAGTTCTGTAGGTTTTCTGCTCTCTGCTGGTTTTCTAGAATCATCTGTCGATTGAGTATGGTGTAAGTGCCATTTTTCTTGTGGTAGCAATGTAGGTGGTACAATTTGGGTTGCTTTTGTTGTAGAATGTATGCCAGCCGGAAGGTATTGATGAGATATAGTATTGGAATTTTTTCTATTGGTTATATTAATTGTATATATTCTCATCTGGTCTCTCTGAGGGCTTTCTGAAGTCCATTCTCTTGGTCTCTCAGAACACTTTATGGCCTTGTTATTCTCTTTAAGGGCCGCAGCTTATTAGGATTTTACTGTTCATGATTTTTGTGGGTGTGTTTTGTGCAGTACACATGGATCTGATCGACCCCCAACTTCAGAGGTTTTGCTGTAACATATCAGGTTTTTGGAAATTTTGGGAGATTTCAGAATGCCATTGCGTCATTTGGGCCGTTACCTCATAGCATTCTCATGGATGTAAGTGTGGACTTGTTTGACAA
This sequence comes from Rhododendron molle, assembly GCA_025413875.1. Taxonomy (NCBI): domain Eukaryota; kingdom Viridiplantae; phylum Streptophyta; class Magnoliopsida; order Ericales; family Ericaceae; genus Rhododendron; species Rhododendron molle. Next base: position 11,620,212 of record CM046395.1, on the reverse strand, counting down.
TGCTGACAAATCTGATAGGTATTTTCACATGCTTGAATGTTTTAAGGGTCCTAACGTTGTCAGAGGTTTCTTGGTCAACGACCGAGAAGTCTTGATTGATCGGGTTATGGACGATTTTTGTAGTTGGCTCGATAGATCACATATCATGAGTTTGTTATTGCTAGTCCACCATTACCGGGTTCCTGGTGGCAATTTATTCGGTCAAATTTCAAAATTTTATTCAGGTGATTTTGTTTGATTTTATTGTTCATGATTTTTGTGGATTTTATTTGAACAAAAAATTGATTTTTCTACTTGTATAAGGGGGTATGCCAAGCCCTTCTGCATGTGTTCGAACTCGGTGGATTTTGTGGTGATTTTTGGATGGTTTGTCTATTGACATGCTGACAGATTTTTCAAAGTTAACTAGGCTCAATGAGCATGAACAAAATGGTTAGTTTGATTTTGGTGCTCAACGTTTGATTTTCTTTTTAAATTCTTATACTTTTTTTGTTCTTATACTTTATGTTTTGGAAAAAATGAAAAATTTACACTTTATGATGATCCCCAAGTTTAGCCAAAAATAGCTTTAAGTCATAGGGTAACTCATAATGATCAATGCAATTAACAAGAAGTTGTTCCCGATGACCTTTAACCTCCAATTCTACATCCTTGAATGGCCTAATAATAACATTTTCCATTAGAAGCCTTTAACTCTGCCAAGTCCAACCTTGCTCCAGCCAAATCTATCAAAAATCCAGAACATAACCTTGCTCCAGCCATATCTATCAAAAATCCAGAACATAAAGTATAAGAACGAAAAAAGAAAATCAAACATTGAGCACCAAAGTCAAACTAACCATTTTGTTCATGCTCATTGAGCCTAGCTAACTTTGGAAAATCTGTCAGCATGTTAATAGACAAACCATCCAAAAGAGCACCACAAAATCCACCGAGTTCGAACACATGCGGAAGGGCTTGGCATACACCCCTTATACAAGTAGAAAAATCAATTTTTTGTTCAAATAAAATCCACAAAAACCATGAATAGTAAAATCAAACAGAATCACCTGAATAAAATCTTGAAATTTGGCCGAATAAATTGCCACCAGGAACCCGGTAATGGTTGACTAGCAATAACAAACTCGTGATATGATCTATCGAGCCAACTACGTAAATCATCCATAACCCGATCAATCAAGACTTCTCGGTCGTTGACCAAGAAACCTCTGACAACATTAGGACCCTTAAAATGTTCAAGCATGTGAAAATACATATCAGATTTGTCAGCAGTGTCAAACAAGTCCACACTTACATCCATGAGATTGCTATAAGGTAATGACATTAATACATTTCTGACTTCCAACTTCGATTACCATTACCCAATTAATTAAAACCTTATAAAGTGCAGTTGTTGTGTCCTGATTATGTAAAGTAAGCAAGTAGACCCATGAGCAGTTTGTAAAATCAAACAACCACAGCGGAAGATGCCATCAGCTATTTCCATTGCCTCCATATCATCCAGTTGACCCTAACAGAAACCAAAAATATTCAAAACTAATAGAAAAACCATTCACAAAACTATTAAAAACAATAAATGAAAAAACCTTACAACAACGTGAGTTGATAAATGTCCCACTATATTCTTGCACAGAATACTCATACCCAGAAAAATACTGTTATGGCTTTGTACTCCTCTCAGCTACCAGCGCTTTTGAATTTGATCGGATAAGGTTTGCATAAAGATGGCTCCCACCGGTCCAAGTGGGATTAAATTGTACCAACTGGCATTCTCCAAAAAGTATGAATCTTCCAGGTATGCATTCAATCGATATAAATGGGCAATATCGCGAAACTGATAGAACCTGCAATGAGTTTTCCAAATAAAAGAGAGCTTCTTTGGACTATCCCAAAAGAAAGGGGTGTCCAAAACCCACGAATACGATCAGTAAGCACTACAAAAAACACATAATCAAAAAAACATTAAGGGTTAAAGCTTCAAAAGGTTGGAAATAACAAATTGAAAGGTGACCAGGAATAATCATTGATCAGAATTCCAGCAGTCACAAGACATTGATCTGCTTTATTCACCCAAATAGTAAAGCTGTTTTTGGCTAACCTTGGGGATCATCATAAAGTGTAAGTTTTTCTTTTGTTCTTTTTATTTTACATTTCTACTTCCAACTTCGATTACCATTACCCAATTAATTAAAGCCTTATAAATGCAGTTGTTGTGTCCTGATTATGTAAAGTAAGCAAGCAGAATAAATTTTTTGTTGCAACATAATGAGCTTTTGAATTTAGCAAATATAATATGTATTATTATTGTGGTACTGAGAGGGTGAATAAAGTAGATCAACGTCTTGTGACTGCTGGAGTTCTGATCAGTGAAGATTCCTGGTCACCTTTCAATTTGTTATTTCCAGCCTTCTGAAGCTTTAACTCTTAATGTTTTTTTGATGTTAACTCTTAATGTTTTTTTGATGTTGTGTTTCCTGTAGTGGTTACTGGCTTTATTCATGGGTTTTGGACACCCTTTTTTTGGGATAGTCCAAAGAAGCTCTTTTTTATTCAGAAAACTCATTGCAGGTTCTATCGGTTTCGCGATATTGCCCATTTATATCGGTTGAATGTATACCTGGAAGATTCATACTTTTTGGGGAATGCCAGTTAGTACAATTTAATCCCACCTGGACCGGTGAGAGCCATCTTTATGCAAACCCTATCCGATCAAATTCAAAAGTGCTGGCAGCTGAGAGGAGGACAAGGCCATATTCCTTTTGACAGTGTTTTTCTGGGTATGAGTATTTTGTGCAAGAATATAGAGGGACATTTATCAACTCACGTTGTTGTAAGTTTTTTTCATTTATTATTTTTATTAGTTTTGTGAATGTTTTTTCTATTAGTTTTGAACATTTCTAGTTTTTGTTCGGGTCAACCGGATGATATGGAGGCGATGGGAATAGCTGATGGCATCTTCCGTTGTTTGTTCGATTTTACAAACTGCTCTTGGGTACCATTTGGGCAAGTGGCAGCAGGAGTTCAGTCTTGGACTTTCTACCTCAGCAGTCAAGCATACTAGTGGTAGTTGTGTTCAATTTTTCCCTTTCATTATGTTCCTTAACATTGTTGGTTTGGAGTTGTGAACTTCCCTGTCATTTTGTATTTACTTGAGATGCTAAATACTCGTGATACTGAGTTGCATATTTCTCCTAGTGTCTTGTGCTTTATTAAGTTTTGTGTGATCTGCTTGTGATATTCTAACTGTACGTCTCGATATTCTTATCTTCCAAGTCCTAGTGCTTTTCCCCAGTTACTGGGACTTACAAAGTCAAACAGGTTTATGGTTGTTGACTATAATCAGTCATTGAGTTGAATTAAAAAGTTTCTATATGTTATTGTCTAGTGTTATGCTGAATTGACTTTTAGAGAACGATGTTAGATTGTTTTGCTTAACCAAGCAATTTCACGACAGCAGCAGTACAAGAGAAGTACATGAAGGACGATGAAATTTATTTTGACGACTGATGTTGGGGTAGATGTTGTTTACAGTAAAGGCTGAGGTTTCACTAAGTCCCATAACAGTAATGGTTATTGTCTTAGTATTGGCACAGGTCCCTTTTTAATTCCTTTTTGTTTAATTTTCCGTTGTTCTCTTGACCGCCATTGCTTTGTGTTTTATCCCTTTGAAATATGAGAAATGGGCATACATAATTTTCAAGAAAATTCTCTTGGTTTATAAAGACATATACTATCTTTTACGTATACTGCTCCGGCTCCGGCTCCGGCGTTGTGGTTCTATACAGTTTTTTTGGTTTTTTGTATTTTATTTTCTTTTCTTAGTTTCTGTATTTTGGAATCAGTAGTGTCCCCTCTTATTGTACTATGTTTTGCTTATATATAAATCAAGTTTACTTTCTGTTAAGAAAAATGAAAAGAGTGGCTTACATAGAAAGGCATGAACAATAAAAAGTGGCCAATTCCTTGAACTTGGCACACCATAAATTCCTCCCCCTAATTCGCTAAAAGCCCTTACATTTCTCATTTCTGAAGCTCAGAACCTACTACTATTCACTCTAAAACCATAGCCACAAGCTATTCTTCCCTTACTCATCATGTCAAGCCATGCTAGGAGCTTTTTAATTGCTTGCCATCTCCCAACTCTCTCTCTCTCTCTCTCTCTCTCTCTCAATGATTTTTCAACGATTCCACACTGTTGACAGTCATTGATTCTGCTGCCACACCTTTTAGTTCAAGGATCTTATGTCAAAGTTAACAAAGATTGCCCCAGTTTTGCAAATGGCAGTATCACGCATTCTTTTGGACAAAAAGGTTCTACTTGGTTGTCAAGTAGCAGCAATGAGTACAGAAATGATAATATTGTCATTATGTATTTACTTCAGACGCTAAACATCTCTTGACGTTGACCGTGTGGATACTGAGTTACATATTTCTCCTCGTGTCTTGTGCTTTATTAAGTTTTGCGTAATCTGCTTGTGATATTCTAACACTACGTCTACATATTCTTATCTTCCAAATTCAAGTCCTAGTGCTTTTCCCCAGTTATTAGGACTTACAAAGTCAAATCCTGTTAGTTGGCATGCGGTAGCGTAACAGATTCACGGTTGTTGACTCCAATCTATCATTAGTGGAATTAAGAAGTCTAAATATGTTATTATCTGAGTGTTATGTTGAATTAACTTTTAGACAACGATGTTAGATAGTTTTGCTTAACCAAGCAGTTTCATAGCAGCAGTAGTACAAGAGAAGTACAAAACTTCCAATTAAGCTACTAGATTATGGTTTATGTATTTGCTTCAAGTGAGTGGAATTTCTTGCAAAACTTCCAATCATTTTCTGCATCTCTTCCTTGGTAGGAATTGGTGATTTTTATTTTTATTTTTTCCGTTGGGTTTTGTATATAAATCAATCTAGATTCTATGTCGAGTACTTTACCGTATGCTTTTTCTTTCTTAGCTGCATTGTTTCCGTTTTGTCATTCTGCGGTTTAGGATAGTAAGATGATATAGTGTAAATCATGGGTTGCTAACATCAACTGATGTCCTTCCAATTGCAGGCAGTTCAACAGATTTGAAATGACAAGATTCGATGATGATCAAGTTTCTCAAATAAGAAGAGGGATTGTAGTTGCTAAGGATGGTTTGTTCGTCTTGAAGTGCGGGATTTGCGATTCATCCACTGTGGATGCTCTAATGGCATGGGATTGTAGACAAGGAAAGGGTTTCACGTTTTCTCTCTGGTAGCTTTGGAAGCGGCTTTACACTTTCTTCTTTTAATCTTTAGACTAAATTTTTTACAGACTTCGTCGCAACCGGGCAGTTGTAGGTTATCGACCAAAAAAAGGAAGAAGAAGAAGAAGTAATTGCATTATCATATTGCCTATATTTTGTGTTCGTTAATAATTTTGACAATTACATATTGGTTCCATAATGCATTTTACCACGAGTTTAGAAGGGCAAAGCTAGAAATCAATGAATTCCCGAGTACAGTTCTTTATACGCATCAAACAACTTATCAAATTTGTGTGTTCAAATTTCAACCATAGCAAACAAATTTCCAACTTAAAAAATTTTTAGTGTTCAGTTTTTAATGTGGAAAGTGGAAACCTTATATCCATCTTAAACTCAAGCGGCAAGAAGTGGAGAGATCCCAACATTATATCAAATAAGCAATAATTTCACTTTCAAGTAATGTGCGACTAGATTTCCTTAATATTTCTATCATGTGTAGACGCGTTTTTCACTCTATCACATGTAAACCTCTTTTGGGACTTATCATCATGTAGCCTTTTTGATGGTCTATTATTACGGTGTGGTTTTTTTTTTTTTTTTTTTTTGAGCAAAAGAATCGTAATTCCTTCATAAACGTTACAAAGATATCCATCAGCTTATGGCGTGAGGCATGATGAAACGCTGGCAATCAAGGCGCCAGTGAATCCCCACAGCCACAAGCACAGACGCCACTCTGAGGTGAACCCCGCTATCATGGCGGGCCCAAGACGCAAGAAGCAAAACACCGGCCAAAGGACCAAACGTGCAACAAAGCAAACCAGCCGAAATGACCGCATCACTGTTGGCGAACGGCTACAATCTTTGGAGCCTCTGAAGCACCAACCATCAAGACTAACCGCAACACGGCTAGAAACAGAAAAAGTTTTGGATTTTCAGATTTGGTAACTCCGGACAAAGCCAAACTGGAAAGGGAAGAACGAAAAGAAAAACAAAAAAGAACACTAAAAAGAAAACATAAGAAAATCTCACAATTCAAACACAATCATACAATGCTCCTACTTTGGCGAACCAAGCATGCACAAAATGGACCTTGACAACCACATATGCAAAACTAATCCGCTATCCGAGACTCATCTCGGTGATGGAACACCGATGACTACACAATGGAGAAGCAGTGGAAAAAGCGGAAAGTTGAGGCGGCTAGAGGCGTAGGGATAAGACGATGGTTGAGGGTGATGAAGGGAGGACATAGATCTTCAATCAAAGATGATGGAGAGGCTACCCCTGGAGGGAAGGGGGAGAGTAGCGAAAGCAACGGCTAAGGTTTGGGAATTCGAGAGATAAAGTCTCGTTTAATAAATAAATTATGACTATGTTCTTGAACTTTCCTCATGGGGTGCGGATGGAACTTCTATTAAAATGTAAGGTGAAATAAACTCCGATTTAATACCATCATACCATGTAAAAATATCAAACCCACAACAAATAAGCAATGTGAAGAGATCTCAAATGTTATTAAGTGATCTAACATTCCATACTCAAATAATGTGAAACAACTACTCTAGCACCCCCCTCACATGCAGCCTCAATTAAGTCTATCCACATTTTGAGTTCTTTCACATGCAGCCTTTTTTGGGTCTGTCATCGTTGGATTTGAGCTTGATTTTAATTATAAAATTTGAGATAAATAAAGCCCGCTTTGATACTATGTGAAAATTTCATATCTCAAAACCAATTGAGTGGAGATATCCCAACATTATATTAAGTGATGACTCACCCCACTCTCAAGCAATGTGGAACTCTATTTCCTTATCATTCAATTAAAACTTTCAGTTTCCAAATTTATCCAAAAAGCACTTAGTCTTTGTATTGTTGCATGTATCCTCAGATGAGGATCTTCAAACGCCACCAAATCTATATACGTAATGATATTATATAAATACAATTATATATGCAAGAAAGAAATCAAAAAATTCTCCCAAACCCTAATAATTACAACGGTTCCGACCATGCCCTACGGAAACCAGGGCTATGACTCTCTAGACATAAGTAACCGTAGACTTATGACTAGTACTTCATTTACATACAGAAGCAGAATAGTATAGTTGGTTTTCACAATACTGAAGCTTTGAACCTTAAGCAAACTCCTAATCTGTGGAGGTACTGCTGCGGTCATGGAAGCAAACAGCAGAGAAGCCAATTGTTCTCCTGCATGTCAAAGCCAACCAAGTTATCGAATGAAAATTATTCTACACAGAAATATTGATCCTAAAACATGAATCAAAAAGTGGAGCGAGAATGGGTAAGGCCAGGAAACAAGCCATCATTCGTCAAGTGTACAACGAGACATAAGATCTCGATTTCAAGTTAAGAGACGCAGTATGTTCAAAGGATATTCCCACCACATTGTAGTATTAATCACATGTTAAATGAATGGAAGTGTGGATAATATAAGCATGAGGGAAAAATAGCAGAAAATGCCATTGGGCAAGTTTTGAACACGGATTCAGTTGGTTCCCAACACGCAAAACATCAACCGAACACTGAAATGCATCCACCATAGTAAATCTACCCTGCATTTTGTCATATGTTTTAGAAGATTTTATCAACACAAATCAGCATCCTCTTTTCCATTATTAGTGATTTGAAAAGGTTAGTTCAAGATAACTAGGTCATATGCAATTGCACCATAAATGCCTAAGCAATTGGGAAGTAGTCTGATGAGATACTCACGATGGCCAATTAGCCGGCCCGTGGGTTTTGTCGAATACAGAAAGTCGCCTGCTGCTATGAACCGGGTTAGCTTACACCATAGGCTTAGTAGGAAAAACAAAGACACGCGATACGATACATACACGATCACAACATTCCAACACAAATTTGCTAACATTTCTGGATACGAGTCATACGACACATTGGGACGTTTAAAAACTATAATTATGCATTTTTATACACTTGATGCTCAAATAAAATAAGTACATAGGATACTAAGATAAGGTTTTACTTGTAAGCAACTCTAAGTCTGTAACAGAGGATTAAAAAAAAACTGTAAGTCTGTAACATACCATATATGACTTCATTCACATATGTTAATACCTCATCCAGATTTGTTAATACCTCATCCAGATTTGTCATTACACCATTCAATAGGGTTCCAACAGAAAGTGTTCATTGTTTAGATGTGTTATTTAAATCTGTTTACCATCATTTGACACACAAAAGGAAGAGTCCCCTAAGTTTTGATAGAGCCCTATTATTTGAATTGACATCCCTAACCTGTCCACGACTGCCCATAGAGTGTCCAAGCACATTCTATAGTGTCCCCCAAGCGTCCAACATAACAAAGTCAGAACAAAAATAGGACACTTCTAAATTGATTGTCCAATGAAGTGTCCGTGATTCGTAGCCCATACGTATTTCGAGATAATCAGTACTGCACACAAGTTTTGAACATTTGGAAACCAATTTAATTGGCCCCCCCAATTTCTTAAAGAACTTAACCATAAAATGGTGGTGGAAAGTTCGCAACTAGAACCCTTTCAAAAGTGATTGAACCATGTACGGCTAGTGTGTCAAGTTAAAAGAACAAAAATGGATAATAGAAAGGCGAGAAAGAAGTTTAGCACAACTACCAAGTTGTTATCCTCATCTGCAGGAACAGGTTTACTACCTTTTGCTCAATAGATTTTGTAATTGAGTTTGCATCTGATTACTGGGGGTAGTAGTAAGTGATGTGGACAGGAAGCAGCGGAGATTCTTGAACTTACGGAAAGAGGGTGTGTGCGGGCAAGAATCCCTTTCATAGGACGGTCAAACCAAGGGAACCAACCGTTCAGTGAGCTCAATGCCTCAACCCTAAACGCAACTGGGCAATATTATTATGCTCCCTACGACAAAAATGTCATCAAAATTCCATGATGAAAACTACCAGTCCAAAGCTATTGCATGAACATTCTAACTCATCCTAACTTGCATCCCCGAAGGAATTGTTCTTGACCAAAGTCGAGCTCCCAAGATCAGTCACCTTGACAAGACTGGCAGACACATGGAAGAATGTGAGACTGGATCTGCTAATTTCTGTATTTCAAGACAGACTATCTAAACTACAAAATATGACATAGAAATCCAGAATATATTCATCTTCCATGAGCAAAAAAAGGTTAGTAAAGCACCAAAAAAAAGCATGTGCATACTGTGTTTATGGAGTTTGAAAGCTTCCAGTCATTCCACATCCCTCCTCACCAGGCTTCAGCTCCCTCAACGAACTGCAGGAAAATGAGATAACAACCAACAAATCAAATGAAAAGTAACAACAGACAATCGGTCAATCATGCACCCATAACCAATTGCCGACGAAGAATTAGTAAAACTTGGTGTTTACCTTTCATTTTCTGTAACATGTCGGTTATGTACATTAACAGTTGGAACCGGAGCTGAGTTCTCATCTGAGAAACCCTGCTTACAATCATGTGGTAACAGTTATTCAAGAAACACAATTATCAATTTCCACATAAACATTACTCAAATGTAACTAGAGTATGAAGGAAAATACTTACTTTTGCATCATACCCCGGAATGCTCCTTGACAAAAGGCTAATATATTGCTCCATGGCCACCTCTCGACTCATGTCTCCAAGCTGCTGCCAAGCATTCCTAGAGCAAAATAACACTTTTTCTATTCATTAAGCAACTTTGAAATCGAATCCTATTATGAAAACTAACAGCCAAATTGCACTCTGGGACATGGTTAAGGATGACTTCAGATCTAGTCTACAAAATCTATTCCCTTACTAAAAAAAACTACATCAAGTAATCCATTCTGTAGTCCATTCGTTTGATACCCAGAAAAAACTTTTGCTGCAAGTTTTGGCGAGGCTAGGATAGTGAAAAATGAGGGAATCGGAATGTTGCCCCGGTTTTTATAAAATCCTATGCGTAGTTGCGCACCAATCCCTTTAACAATTATGTTACGATAAAGGACGGAGTAAAAAGGGCCAAAAGTCAAAGTGAGCAGGACAAACCCGACTATGTTATTCGTCCTCTTAAGAAAAACAATCTCACAAGCATTCCTGTCCTCTTTTGTATTCACTCCAAAGGTACAAGAAACCCCTAATCCCAAAAGCAAAGAAATCATCTCATTTGTTTTGAAGATCATCGTAGTGCAAGACACAGACTTATGAAGTATGAAACTTCTTGTAACAAATTAGAGAGAAAAAAAGAAGAGGGAAAAAAAAAGGGAATCATGCACAACAATGTGTTACTTTTTCCTCATATTTTCCTCTTTCAAATATTCAAATTTCCAATAACCTTTCATGTTCCAACCTATCACAATGCACCTGTGTCAAGCTTCAAACCTCTCCACTAGTCCCCACATACTATTTTACAAGCTGTATCCCATCGGTGAAAGAGGCTTATCCTAATGCTGTCATTGTCATTGATCCTTCCAATACAAAGCCCTAATCATTTAAGTCTACCAATTTACTGAGCTCTAATCTCTCTTTCACACCTTTGTTCCGTATATTTAAACCTGTTTCTAAATCAACCTTTAACATGTCTTCTATCCCTTTATGGTCAGTTTTGTGGTGTATATCTAAGTACTTGTTAGCCTACAAAATATAGCAACCCACTTACCATATCCAGTAAGATAACGTTGCAACGGATAGTAAAAGCATAACAAAACAAATAAACTTCTTCCAACCCAAATACTAATCAACAATCAAAGTAGCCAAGCTTACTACCACTTCGCGCGAGCAGAGACCTTCAACGCCATGGGCGACGGCACACTACACGTCCCTTCGATAGCAACCTTATGCAGCCCATACAACTGCATTTTCGCATCGCTATCCAGCCTCGAAATCCGATCGGCATTGCTCTTAGACCCCACGAACACCACCGCGTCGGCGAACCGCTTTTCCAGCTCCGTCCTCTCCACCCCCTCCCAGTCACCGAAACCCCCCTCACCCTCCTCTCCTCCATCCTCATTCTCATTGCTCCCCACTCCATCGCTCTCGTGTCCCTTATTGCCCTCGCTGTCCCCCACATTTACCTCGTCCCTACCCGATTCTATCTCAATTTCACGAAACCCCGCCGTTTCAGGAATTTCGTCAAACACCTGGTCCTCGTATTCAACCCCACCGACTTTTGCCGCCTCGGTTAAAATACTACTACCACTCCCTTCTAATTTAATCCTGTTTTCCAATCCAACGGCTGTGGACGCGTCCGAGTCCTCTCGGCTTAAAACGACCTTGTTATCACTATGGCCCTCGTCGTCGTCGTCGTCGTCGCAATTCAATATGGATCCAATAGTTTGAGCCCTAGAGAGGTCGTTTTGTTCGAGTTGGTTAAGTTGCACCGCTTGATCGGAGAGGCTGACACGTGTCGGGAGTTGGTCAGGGTTTTGTGCGACGAAGACGGATTCTTTGGAAAGGGCAGGGGAAGGGGAGGAGGAGGAGGAGGAGATGGTGTCGTGTGGAGTAGTGGAAGGAGAAGGGGAGGCCATTGAGAAGAGCTTGGCGAGGACGAAAGAGACGAGGAGGGAGATACCGACAGAGATGAGGAGTTCTCGGAAAAGCTCCATGTATGGAGAATTGAGAGAGAGAGAGAGAGAGAGAGAGAGAGAGGAGGGGAGAAATGGGAATTTGGGTTTTGGACGGTGATCGAGAGAGAGAGAGAGAGAGAGAGAGAGAGAGGGAAAAAGGTACGAGAAAGGAATTCGCATAGCAGAGCAAAGTATATTCGGCTCTCTTTATTTCGTTTTTTGTATTTTGCTTTTGGGCAGGTTCCCTCGGGTTGCCTTTTAGACCGCAAAGGAAGCAGTTGGGCCGGTTTTTACCTCATTCTGGAGGTGCTTCAATGATCTAAATCGTTTATACGGTAGAACCTGTTCATACATACGATGACGTGAAAAATTAAAGTTGATCGGATAAGATAAATATCTAAGCCAAGCACATTTAGATGGGTTGTTCAAATTATATCTAGTCTACCCAAATTCATTTTTTCAAAAAAATCAATCTGCTAGTATGTTCGATCCATCTGACTCGATGGTTTGATGATCGTTTCTCCCACAAGTTCTACAATAGAAGCGAGTTCGATTATCGAAATGAACTCAAAAAAGATCGGACCGCAGCCAGTGGAGTCCAAAGGACAACCTGACTACCTGAGGGAAACCACCTCTGTTTAGTTTCTTCTTCCTCTTCTTTTTCGGACAAAAATGTTAGCATATACGTACGAAACTTGATCTATGGAATCGTTCATGAAAAGAAATGAATAGCTCAGATTTATATCGATTGGAACTTTCCAGATTCAAAATGAATCTGAATCATTTGTTTTCTTTCATAGACGATTTCATGAACCGAGTCTCATGTACGGTACCATCCCTCTTTTTGGATCCTACTTTGCTTATGAGTGTCGGTCCCACGTCTGCTGGCGAGAGATTGGAACGGAGAGGTAATACGAAAAGGAATTTTTGTTTCTCACTATGCGGCGGCGGTTAAGGTATCCCGTGTCCACTACCTAATTTTATGAGCTGTTTTCTCCCTTTGGTGAATTTTTCTTCGTTTTTAAATTGAAAAGTAGTTCTAACTTTCTTTCATTAACTAGAAACCGAAGATGTACAAATTCATCCCATAAAAAATTAGCAAGGCTTCTCTGCGATTTAAGGTTGGACTACGAAGAGTAATTTATGTAATTCTCAACGTTAGAAATTATGTCTCGTTCTTTTCCATTTTTAAAAAGAATTTTTCAAAAAATTCATCTTAAATTTTCCATACTTCCAACATTTCTCTCTCTATATCTCTCCACTTATTACCCCTAGTATTTTTTTTAAAAAAAATTTAAAACACAAACTAAACAAAGCATACGATTTTGATAGTGCAAATTTGCTAAAAGACTCTTTTCCGAAAAGAATTGTTTAAAATTTAGATTATTTTCAATATGAACGATTGTGATGCAACTGCAAGAAGGGGATATATCAAAACTAAATCCAAGCCAGGCTATATTGCACGAGGACTAATTGATCTCTCCTATTAATTGGCAAATACTCTGTACATACTCCTATTTGACAAGAAAAATGAAACCTTTGTCTCATGCTCACCATTTGTTGACGGCATCAAACTTTGAAACAATAATTGTACAAACTTTTTTTTTTAGAAAAAAAACACTCAAAAGGGTAGCGAAGTAATTTTCTTCAAAATCAAAAGCAATGTCTACATGTTTTTAGCTGTAATAACTATTGCTTCTTCAGAATCAAACTTTCAGAAAGTAGTTATTTGAAATTGTTGTTGGGATTTGAGTTTTGAATAGGCAGCTTTAATTTTGTGAAATTCAAATTGTGGTTTTAAATTAGCAAAGTAGATATGATCAAACGGTATTCACCATGATTTCGATCTGATTTAGGGAACGAATCTTGTACTATACTCCATAGTATTATAATAAGGTCGTAAATCCGTTTCTTTTTTCAATACAACAGTAATTTGCAGCGTTCTCTTGCATGAAGGTGAGTCTCATGTATGTGTAGGTCCCGCAGAGGAGCGTTACAAATAACCGTCATATCCAAATTTTTATCCGTAAATCCCTTCCATGCAAATCTTAATCCTGAATCGTCATTAAATGCTTAATTTATTTATTTATCTCACGTGGAATACCTCTCTCGATCTCTCTCTCACACGACTCACTTCCCGTAATTTTTTCTCTCTCTTTCTGTCTACCACTAAAATAAAAAGCTAGATAAATGATCAAGAAGAAAATCAGAGACTCAGAAATACTACTCCTAATCTCCTTTCAATCTTGATGATCAAAAAAAGTTAAATCTCCCTTTCAATCTCACACGTCACCTACAATGTAACTGAAAATTTCATTTAGTCTCAACTGACTCACAATCAAAAATCATAAATTTTTTAGGAAATTGGATTCTACACTCCCTTTTTTGACATCTACACTCTTTTTTTTTTTTGAATTTTAGTATTGAAAGGGTATGTAATTTTTTTGCTACAAGACAAAAAAAGAGAGCGTAGATGTCAAAAAAGGGAATGTAGAATTCAATTTCCCTTTTTTTTTTTTTTTTAATAAATACCATGTAATTTTGCGTGTTTTCATATATTGGAAGCTTGGAAGTGAAAAAAACCTCCATCCATTTTCAAAGTGCATCACACGAAAAGACATGCAATTTTCATATAAAAGTACTTCCTTGCATATTTTGTTGGAGTACATTTTTTGCACCAAATTAAAGATCTCAATTAACTCTCTAAATTGACGCAAAAAAGTTTCAAAATGATTCGCGAAATTACTTTAATCAAAAAACAATCATTCTACCTTACACACCCATACTTACAATAGGGGCGGAGCCCGCACACACTACGCATCCAAACTGTGTGGGATCCATCCCTATTGTGAGTATGGGTGTGAAGTTAGAATTTTCCCAAAACTTAAACAGTTAGCGGTCTTAGCTAGATTTGAGCAGCTTATTGTTCAAGCAACAAAAAAAAATCAAACACATGAAATATATATTCAACGACTAAAGTGGGAGTGGGGGTTGGGAACTCGCACAATTAATGTACGCCGGTATTGAGCTCAATCATTTGGACCAATAAGTCCTTTTCAGTGGAAGTGCATAGTATAAAAAACTGAGTGCTTTCCAAGGAAGCCCCCAGTATTGTATTTGGATGATTAGAAGCCAATCAGAGATTCAATATAGGGGTATATAATAATTATCAAGAATTTGAACGTACTGCCCGGAGGTTTTTTAGAGTAATGCCATAATAATTGATGTTGTGTCTCAGGTTTATACAGTAATTTATACTTCATATATGATGTAAATGATCTCTTCTATCGAAAAAAAGAAAAAGAAAAAAAGAAACATGTTTTGATCTTCTCAATCGAAAATATGAGGAATTTTTCCTCTTTGAAAAAAGAGGAAGGAGAGATTAAGCGGCGCCCTATACCCTTTTCAACCACACAATGAATGTGACCTACCGACCTACACTCTTATTTTGGGTCTCACACCAAAATGTGTGGTGGAAGGAGGTCTTGGAGCACCGCCACATCCCAATGACATTGAATAATTTTTCCCTAGCCGTACCAATAGTTGAACATAAAATTCTCTGTTCATAGTTTCTGTGTGTTTGCTATGTTTGTACGTCTTTTTTTGAAATTTTGTTAGATTTACGTAATATATTTTGGTTAATCATTCGTCTCGATGAGAAGAGTCTAAAAAAGGTCGTATTTTTCCGTAGTGTCGTCTTATTTGAATTCTTTTTAACTTCGGTCCATATTTTTATATTTTTCTGATTCCTCGCGAATGATTAATCTAAAAATTTGACTAAACTATCAAGTTTTTTTTTTGTCTCTCATAATTGACTAAAACATATTATTGGGCTGTAAAATTATTCGGTCTACTCAAACATATACTACTAACTCAAAAGTTGTTTGGACAGCCCAATCGGAAAATATGACCTTTGGTTGGGCTTTTGAACTAGAAAAATTTGGGCTTCGATTTCGGGACTAGACAACTTTTGACGCATTCCGGATCAACCCGGATAAAATCTAAGCCGGTCAGAATTGAACGAGCCTAGGCCGAGGTTTTTTTTTTTTTTTCGCTCGACAACGCGGAAACTTAGATTAAGAACTAATTATAATTCTGGGACAAACAATAAGGAACAATAGTAGTAAAAGAACTAAAGCCAAATCAATGATCCAGAGTTGTCTCAGCCAAAACATCGACACACTTGTTGGTCTTCCGAAAGTCATGGTTGATCAACGTCGTTGCGAAAGCTTTAATTTCCATTAGGGACCTGCAGTCAGAAATTAGATTACGCAAAGGATGGATATCTGCACTTTAACGGTCTCGAATGAGGTTAACAACAGAGACGGAATAACACTAATATGAACGCAGTGGTAATCAGAATCCTGAGCCAGGCCGAGTTGCACCCCCACAAGTCACCATCTTGCATGACTCAACAGCGGAAATGACACATTATTCCAAAGGTCCAAAACAATACGGATGTAACGGATCCTTTGCTATCTTTCCTGGCCGGCTCGAATCTAATAATGTGCACCACGGATGCATGGACAGTAGCACAAATTAAATGCTTCTCATGTCTCTTCACATTCTCAGAGGTTGTTAATTGATCAGCTTCTGTGTAATATTAGCTAAGACGTCAACCGTTCCTCACGTAGTTAAAAAAAAATTGAACGGTTCAGATCACATTTTTGTGCACGGGACGAAGCTCGTGTTTTGGGCACATGCCACAGAGCCACTGGAACATCATGCCCCTTCAAGTCTTGTAATTTGATAGTACGCGTGTGGATGATATATAGAGAGATATGCTGATAATGAACTCAAACAGTTCTCCCAATCGTAACTTCAAGGCCACAAAATTAGTTGTGTAAGCTTAGCTCGAACATCCAGTTGTAAAAACCTAGCATACACCTTTCACCAGATTAGAATGATTAGGTGCCTCAAATTAGAACTAACAACAGAAAATTCCAATACGATAGAACTAATTAATAATCCATTGACAAGATTTGATTTATTGATTTCTCAGTAGAAAATGAATGAAGGTGGCTTACTAGATTAGCCCTATCTGGTTATTAAGGCTAAGTTCCGCTAAGATTTTTGGACTGTTTCTTATTTTGTCCTTATTCAATTTTTGTTTGCATTCGTTAATTTTGCGCCTAACTTTTGTAGATTATTGATTCGTCTTATCAAGATGAATCGAAAAAGTAAAACTTTATGACTATTACCCTTTTTTTTTTTTGAAATATTGAAGATAAAATTCAAAAAGTTAGCTAAGTTTAAGAAACGCAAAAAAATTTAAATAAAAACAAAACAAAACAAAAAACCCTGCCCCAAACCCCAAAAAGCTCATAGTGGAATATAGCCAAAGTGTGTTACTTACAGCATGGCTCTTTTTGGACAGTTCACTATCTCTTTGGCTGAAATATCACTTCAAGTGATTATGGGGGTCACATGGTACCCTTATGGTGATAGAGAGAGACACCCCAAAAGGACAATATTGGAGTGTAGGGTACTGTCCTCTGCATGTGTAGGGTTTTTCTCTTTGCATATATGGATCAAATGAATTCAGGAGGAATCTTAAAATCATGTGTAGCCGTGTAGGGCTTGTGATGCAGGTCACATCTTGGCATCACTTAGCTAAGGACAGGTGTGCATGCAAGGTTAATACAGATGAAAACATAACCAGAGAAGGATAATCCTCTTAATTTTTCATTCTAGGCTGCGACAGTTCTTTTCGAAGTACATCAATTATAAAAAAAAAAAAGTACATCAATTATCCCGCTTTCCCCACTTGTTACTCCTCTTTTTTTTTTTTTTTTTGGGACAAAAGTAACATTTTATTAGAAAAAGAAAAAAAGGAATCCAGCCGAAATAAAACTATCCCGCTTTCCATAATGGAAGACACTTGTTACTCGTTTTTGAACAACCTTGCCACACGTTCGGATCACAAAATAAAAATATTTTTACAAGACTGCAAGTAATTTTAGATATTTTTATACGGTTCAAAATATCTTAGAACTTTTAATTAATTAATGTTGAAAAATCCAGAAAGTTATTTAGGAGAGTAGAATAATATTTTATCCTGGACGCACACACTAACTGTCTTTTTTTCTTTGTTGTGTGTGTTTTATTCATCATTTTTGAATTTTTGTTAGCTTAGTGATATATTTTTGGATTACTCATTTATCTTGAAGTGAGGAGTCTAAAAAATAAAAAATTATGAAAAAAAGCAAAAGAAAAATTATTAAAGACGAAAAAAGTACCAAGCAACAGTCTTTTTAATTTGTCTAACGTGTCGTCTTATATGAACTTTTTTCAACATCGGTCTATAATTTTTTAATTTTCCGATTTGTCTTGCCGAGACCAACGATTAATCCCAAAAAATACGACAAAAAACTAAACAAAAAGTTACGAAATGTAAAAAAACACCGGTATACATTTTGGACAAATAAGTTTACAAGAACGTACGCAACCTAAAAAGGACCAACCATTAAGGGCTAAGTAGTAGTAGTAGTATAGAAGAATCTATCACTGGGCGGGTACCCCATGCACCAACCCTATAATGCAATTTCAACTTGTTACTCTCAATGGAAGGTAAGGTGGACAAAAATAATGAAACTATAAGGTGGATTGAAATAGAATGATCCGTCAACACAAGGGAGCCCTCAAATTTATTGCATGATTTGAAGAGTCATACCTGATCAAGAAGCCCCATGACAAGTACAGTAGTTTCTTTAATCTGATCAGGAACACCATTTATTGCAGAGTGTGTCCTTTCACACTCGATCCCCTGCTCAAATTTGTGTCGGTACCAAACAAATACGCTCCACAATCTTCATTCTGCAGCCCTTAAAATCACACGTAGCTAGGACATGGCCAGGAGGGCTGGCGCTCAAAATAGTTAATTACCCTCTTCTCTCTTTCGGGTACATCCATGAGTTACAAATCATAACCCTATTATTGAGACCAGTAATTAATTCTTACCGTTTTTTTTCCTTCACAAACCTCAAGGAAGATTAGGCAAGTATTGTGTTCGTGTTCGTGTGTATATTTATACCCACGCACAAACATGGTTCTTCGAGTGATCGAGTGCACGATGATGGTGGTGGCAATGTTTGCAATGTTGGTGCTAGCTCAAGAAGGTGTAGTGGCTCCGGAAATGGGGCTAGGAGCCACAATGCACCGAGCGAGACCAAGAAGACCCCCGCTCCTCATCCAGCATAGGGATCCAGGGATCACATAGCGTCCCCTTGGAACATCGCTCGGTAAGAGGAGTCTGACTTGGCCTTGTTGCTATCTAACGGCGCTGAGCATGCCCGACCCCAACTCCCCGAGGCCGCTTGAAGGAAGATGGTTATGCCAAGAGGGCCCCACACGGTTACACCGGGAGAACAATCATTGGGATTTGACCTAGCCATGTGCTCCGTAACTATTTTATCCCGTTCGTCACATATGACGGCACCCGAGCGTACCCTCCACGCGCTAGCTTGGAGGCCAAGCAAAGCAAGGCCTATAAATACAAAGGGATTCTAACCTAAACAGGTATGTCATTCTATCCTAATCCTAGACCTATACATTTCTCCCTAGATCTAACTTGATTGTCGGAGGGTCACTGGGCGTCCACAGCCTTAGTGACTTGTTGCAAGTGGCGCGCGGAGCAGCGGAGGAAGGAGCCGAAACCGTTTCACGGTCAAGATCCCGTTAAACCGAACCCCTACAGATGGCAACAATGTAGGTTATCTCGTTGGGATTTTTCTATATATGAGATGACAAAAATACTACGAGCAGGGACAGTTTGCAGGGATCCTTGCAGAGACAATTGCGTTTGGCCTCATTTCGAGTCCCAAAAAAATTTAGAAAAATATCCATAAATTTTTGAATATTATTATATAGGGCCCTGTAAAAAATCAGCTCCTGCGGATATCGGTAAGTATTACTTTTGGATTCGTACGGGTAAACTAAGCAGTTCGCCCCTATGAATCTAAAAGTAATACTTACCGATATCTACAAGAGCTGATTTTTTACAGGGCCCTATAAAATAATATTCAAAAATTTATAGATATTTTTTTAGATTTTTTTGGGACCCGAAATGAGGCCAAACGCGATTGTCTCTATAAGGATCTCTGCAAACTGTCCCTGCTCGTAGTAGAACTCATATGATGATGTCCAGCTGTGGTATTTGGGCACCAATATTCATGCGGGCTATTTGATCAAAATCTGAAAAGATTACAACAATTGATTTTAGGGCAGTGATCCTAAGAGCATGTACACCAATAGTTGTGTATTTTAGCTATTTAATAGTCCACTGTTTTCATTTTACCTATTCAAATCTCTCTCAACCCTACACCAATCCTCTTTATTTCCATCTCTATCCTTATAAAATACTATAAAATATTACTATTCATCCAGTATTCCATTTTGGAAGCCTTAATAAGTGTCCATTTTGTAAAGTTAGTGGGTAAAAGTTGGTGCATTGTCTATTTTGTCCCTAAAAGTAGATTCCTTTTTGAAAAGTTAGTGAGTAAAAGTGTAATGATGATGGGTAAGTAGGGAAAGAGGAGGAAAAAGTTGATGTGAAAGGTGTAATGATGATGTCTTTTTAATAAGTTGGAATTACGAAGCAGGACATTTAAAAAGGGACGGAGGGAGTATAAAATATTACTATTCATCCAGTACTTGAGTTCCATTGGGGAGCGGGAGAGAGAGGAAGAGAGAGAAACAATCATTTGTTTAATGGGAGCTCATGAATAGTTCCGAGGTATTAATACAAAGCCGAACCAACAAGAGCTATTTTACCTTTGGGTTTTGCTCCTCTGATGCAAATGACTTTCTCTTATTTTGACAAGCTAAAATAGGGAAAAAAACAATTTTACCTTGACTGATAAACTTGCTCTAAGGGCATGTACATAAGAAGAGGTAAAAAAGCTTTTTCTCTATTTTGGAGAGGAAATGTACAAAAAAGTGCCTGCATCAGAAGAGGCAAAATGAAAGGTAAAATACATTTGAGAAAAATCCTCTCTACTTTTAGCGATCTACTGTTCATCTGCAAAAATTTTTTTATTGTTTCTTTCTCTCTCCTCTCTCCCTCTCTCGGAAAAACCACACTAGTTTTTTTTTTTATATGCATAATATTTTATTGTATTTAATAAGGATAGAGATGAGAATAGAGAGGATTAGTGTAGAGGTGAAAGTGATGTGCTTAGGTAAACACACTATTCACTAGCATTTTTTGCTCAAATATAGCTACCATTGGTGTAGTTGCTCTAAGAGCAAGTACACCAACAATAGGTAAAATATCTAGCCAAAAAGTACCTTTTTTACTTTACCTATCCTTATTTTCCTCTCACACTACACTAGTCTCTCTACTATTTTCTCTATTCCTATTAAATACGTAAGATATAATACTCCTCCTGGAATAGTACCAGAGAAAAGGACCAACGAAAAGGAGGGAAGGAAAGGAAGGAGAGAGAAAATAAATAGTATTTTAATGGATACCTGGTGAATAGTACCTCTCTACAAGTACCGAGCATTTTTCAAAAATGGAAAATGGCTTTCTCTTTACTTAGGTTGGTGTAGTACACATTTTGAGTTTTTGCTAGCTAAAATACCTAAAATGCTCTTTTAACTAAGCTGGTGTACTTGACCTAAGTCTATGAACAGGAGCCTACCATCACATCCTTCCAATGCACTCTACAAACTTTCAGAGCCTACCAAGTCTATGAACAAGAGCCTACCATCACATCCTTCCAATGAACTCTACCTACTTTCAGAGCCTACCATCACTTCCTTCCAATGAACTCTACTTACTCCAAGTCCCCACCACTCACTAAGACTATCTTCCCCTAGATTATGATTATTCCCATTTCCCATATGGATTTGTTTCTCCAATCCTGTTATCCAAAAAGACTGTCGTAGTGCGGTGTACAAGAAGAGCCATGACTCGTGGATAGTGAATAAGGAACGGATTGATCCAGGAATTTAGCTTAGTTGAAAATTCTATTTTCTAGTTATACAATCATGCTAAAATAAAATGTTTGACTATAAAATTTATAATGTATACTTTTTATAAAAAGATTTAAAAATGGGCACACAATCTTAGAAAAGACCTTATAGAGTAATTTTTTCATTGGCATCGGCAAGTCTTTAGGCCCCGTTCCAGAACGCTTCTTAAAAAATAAGTACTTTTGCATCTTCTCATTCCAAAATAATTCATCCTTCTTATTTTTCTCAAACAAAAAGTTTCTTTCGCATTTTCAAACTCAAATAAAACATAAATGAAATTTTTTTTTACACCGTATTAAAGATCTCAATGAGATCTATCAAATAAGATCCATAGTGGTAGGAAATTTTTTTGCGTAACCCTATTTTTTTGACCTGGAAGTTGCCCTATACAAACAGTGGACTGTTGGTACACTAAATGAGGGCCGGCGGACGGAAACTGACCGGCAGCCGCGCCTGGCCGTCTCTGGCCGCCGGACGGCCGATCCGAGCCGTCCAAAAATTCTAAAAATTAAAAACAAGCGGGCCTTCGCGGGAATCAATGGCATCCGAGGTGTATAAGGTGCTCAGATCGAGCAATCTTTTTCTATGTATATATGAGTAACAATATGTTTTGATACATATATGAATAAGGATGGCTCAGATCAAGCACCCTACGCACCTCGGATGCCGTTGATTTTCGCTCAAGTCCCCTTGTTTTTTTTTTTTTAGAATTTTTGGACGGCTCGGATCGGCCGTCCGGGGGCCGGAGCCGGCCGGGCGCGGCCGCCGCCCTCCTCGGCCGTGAGGTACCCAAGGAAATTCTTGGTTTGACTTGTTTCAGAAAATAAGAAGGCAGAGTTTCTGAAACGGCCCTTCTTTTCCAACAAAAAATAAAAACTTTTTACGGTTCTGGAACACAGCCTTAGAATGATTGAAATGGTTTCATTAATGATTTTCCTTAAAATATTTCCCAACAACGATTAAAAAAATAAAGAAAATCAAGAGATAAAGCTCCAAATAGACGAACTTGTAATAACCCGAAAAATTTAACTAATAAAAATATTCAAAAGAATTATTTATTTATGATAATATTGATTTCCTTATTTATTATTTAGTAGATAATTACAAAAAATAAGTATTATATCTAATTACCTCTTAAAGATTATTTTGTCATTATATACGTACATATAAATGCATGCATGCACGCCTATATTCTCCCTCACTCTCCTATTCAATCTCTACCTCCTCCATGACCCAAAATTCGTGCATAATTCGTCAATGCAAAAACCCGATACTGTTAGGACTCGGTTTAATTCGAAACTCATCCAATTCTCCTATATATACACACCACACCGACCCTAGGGCACGTACACTATTCTACCACCTCCCACGGAGTCAAAAAAGAGAGAAAAACCAGAGAGAAATCAATTACAATCCATAGATTTTTAGAGAGAGAAAGAAGAAGAAAGAAAAGTGGGTTTCGTGGTTCCGTGCCCCCGAGACTCAAATTGATCGATTGAATTGCTTCACACGACTCCTAGTATCCCCGAAGATCAACCAATTCGAGCCCAAGGTCCTCCGATCGAAGGAATTAAAGTCGTCTTCCCCAAAATCACGTTTTCGATCGAAAATGAAATTAATCCGAACCGAGGTACTATAATTCAATCCGAGCCCTCCTTTAAATATAATTAATGTTTTTAGACATAACCCAATAGGCCTCGTAGTCCCATGCATCGAAACCGGACCAAAAAAATCAAAAAAACGCATTCCAGCCGCGACCTTCGGGCGGCCCAGCCGCAAGAACCAGAGAACGCGACCTTGCGGCCGCGAACTCCTCTTGTCCCAGCCGTGCGGTTTCGTGGTCTTAAGATCGAATTGATTTTGCGACCCTTTAAAAATATATTTTGACTCCGAAATTTTTATCCTAGGTTCCTAACATTCTAAAGTTCATAACTTGTTAGTTTCCTATTTTTTTTATTTAATCTACTATTTATTTAATTTTTATTCGTAATCGTGAGATCGTTTGTAAACTAAAATTCGTTACGACCCCTTAAATTACTCTATAATTCCCCAAACTATTTTTCTTAGATTCCTAACTTATTAAAGATCATAAGTTGTTGATTTCATAACTTTTTAATGTTATTTGCTATTTATTTTATTTTTAATTAAAGATATACACGAAAATTAATAACGACCTTATAAAAAATATTTTTAACATCGAAAATATTTTTCCTAGACTCCTGACAGTTCAAAGGTGATATTTTATTAAAATAAAATTTTATTTATTTGATTTACTATTTATTATTATTTAAGCATTGTTTCTTAATAATCATATCGTAAAATATTATACAGAAGGTTTAAAAATCCGAATAATTTTATTTAGACTATTTACAGCCCTAGAATGATATCCTGTAAATATAAATATATTTCCAACTCTTTAATTATTTATCGTCTATTTATTCTTGTTTCGTCTATTAATTTAATCCTTTTATTTAAAATAATTCCGTGAGCATCCAAACCCAACTTTTAGCACTTGAACTTATTATAGGGGACTGTTAGGACCTTTATTAAGGTTACGATATTTATTTTAATATTTTTACCTAATTAATGAATTTAATTAGTATTTAATTAGCTTAATTACTTATAATTAATTAATAAAAGTCTAGAAAATTATTATTTAAGCTTAATTAAATAAATCTTACATTCTTAATGA
This sequence comes from Rhododendron molle, assembly GCA_025413875.1. Lineage (NCBI taxonomy): Eukaryota > Viridiplantae > Streptophyta > Magnoliopsida > Ericales > Ericaceae > Rhododendron > Rhododendron molle. Next base: position 11,595,773 of record CM046395.1, on the reverse strand, counting down.
CTTTGTGATCATACGAGATTAAGGGCAACGGCCCAGTCATAAAAAGTTATGTGATTGCATTGCTTAATAATAGTTTGATCCGTCTGTTGTTCGTTTTTAATTATTATTGAGATTGATATTGTGCCGATGCTTCATTTGACTGTTAGATTGGACCCTAGGGACATGGGGTGGTATGCGAATTAGAAATCACGTAGACGATGTTAAGTAATGGATAAATTGAAGTTTATTTTCTGTTTAGATGTGGCCTGCAGGCGTGATGTTGTGATATGATGAGATTGTGATGAGAATTGATACTGGCGGGTGTCCAGTGATGATTTGATAGACTGGCGGGTGTCCAGTGGTGTCCAGTGATGATTTGATAGACTGGCGGGTGTCCAGTGATGATTGTGAAAAGAATTATGATGTGGTTTATAAGATAGGCGAACCCTAGCGATATAACGGCATGATAAGCTTACCATTTGTTGTAGTTATTGGGATGCATACTCGGTACATAACTTAGGTGTATCTGCGACAGCAAAAGGAAGTGATCTCATGGGACGGGATATGGCTAGCGGTTGGGGAGGAAAGATCTCGTGGAGAGATCTTAGATTTCAGATTAAGTTAATGGATAGTAATGAATCAAATTATATGAATTATCTCTGTTTTACTTTTTCGCACCATATATATCCTGTTTGCTTGCTAACTGTATTGTAAGAGGGGTATTTGGGCTGAATTATAGTTCGGGGTGAACTCTTTCACTCAGGCACGGATTTTCTGGCATCCGTGTCAGATTTTGAAAACCGGAAACACGGATCCGCGCGAGCAGTTTTATCTTTGAGGAGAATCCGGAAGTGGGAGTTGAGCCAGAATACGCTTGGGACCCATATCAGACTTAGAAGATGGCTCTAATATCTGTTTAGCATATCCCTTTAAAGACTATTTTCAATATTTTCACAATGATTTGTAATAGATAAATCATTAGGATGAATTATCCGTTTTGGATTTCGAATTTGATTTAATAAGTTTTTCAAGAATTAGTATTTAATACCTCCGATTTTACCTTCGAAAATCGGGGCGTTACAGAACTAATAATACGTAATGGTATATATAGAATACAAATAAAATCGACAAATTTTTTCTGGACATTTTACGAATCAATAGGTCAAGTGACCTTACTTGGTTTGCTCTCTCATAAGGTTTCAAGTTCGATTCTCCTTGCCAATAACTCTCGTCTCTCGGGGTCACCTCACCCAGTGCATAAGCGTGTAAAACGGTTGTGGGAGGGGTTATAGGGATCAATCCGAGGTGCGTGCAAATTGGTCCGGGACACCCTGCATTACCAAAAAAAAAAAAGAGGTGAGCTTACTTGTCATATAGTCCCTCCGCCCATGCTTGTATATATTCCCTTCTACACAAGAGGAGACTGACATGTGTAGAAGGATTATGGCACAACAAAACTAGAAGTACTCGTACCCTCATTACCACTTATTCAATTCAGAACTAATTCAAAAGAGAAAATGGTTGGCGAGGCAACAGAAGAGTTAGAAATGACATGTTCAGGGGTAGTAGTTGCTTCACAAAAAACCACAAGGGGAAGCGCATGAGAATGTATCTTCCCGCTTCTCCCTCCATGTACTTTACATGATGGGGACTTGAACAAAGCAAAACATTCTCCAGCTACTGCAATGGCGGATCTTGATCATGAGAAAATTGTACAGCAGACCGGCTCCAATACCGTCTCTGCCAAGCAGAAGGAGCTCCTTTCCACTGCCATGAAGAGGACTAGTGAATGGTTCTTGTTTCCTACCCTTCTGTTTTCTTCATTCTCTCTCTCGTGGCTAGCTCTCTTCATAAGGTTCTGAAATCTTGTTACTTTGATTAGAGAATTTTGTAAGAGTTTCTTTTGAATTTCAGCAGGATTTTCTCCCAGGAGATTCCCATTGATGTCATCATTCACGCTGGTGGAACTGCCTTTTCACTACACAAGGTATGAGGAAACTTGTAAGAAGGGTTTCCCGTATCAGACTTGTATCAGATTCTTCTCTCGTAGCGAGGGACTATCAATGAATGAAGTATGGTAATGTACACATAAATTGAATTGGGTCTCTAGGCCTGCTTTCTCTGATGCGATTTGGCTTTGATTTGTGGCATAGTTTCGCAGCAAAATAGGTATAGGGGGCCACCATTTTAGTGGTATTCTGAGAGTAGCCACTTTATGCATATCGCCAAAGGTTAAGTCTGTTTCCAATCCTTTCCGTCCATACCCCCAATGATTGAAGGCTACATGGGTTCTGCTGTTGTTTGTTTGTAGTAAGATTGCTCGGCTGATCTTCGCCCGTGAACATAGGTTTTATTTACATAATAATCACATAAATCTCCCTTTTTCTATGCCATTGCTTGATTTCTTGTCTCCTTTGTTGCAACGATCGAGTATCACAGCAACAATTACAGTACCCATGTAACGACTTGTTTTACTTCTTCATATGCAGTTTCCAATAGTCTCGAAGTGTGGATACATAAGGAAATTGGTGTCACAATCAACCGATGATAATCTCTCTACGATTCAACTCCCTGATGTTCCCGGCGGAGCTGAAGCATTCGAACTGGCAGCGAAATTCTGCTACGGAGTAAATTTCGAAATTACCATAGAAAACATTGCCATGCTCCGATGTGCAGCCGAATACCTTGAGATGACAGAGGAATATGCAGTTAGAAACCTTGTGGGAAGAACTGAGGCCTATTTAAACGATGTGGCGCTCAAAAGCATTGCAGGGGCAGTTTGCATTTTGCACAGTACACAAAATCTCAGTCCAATAGCAGAGGAAGTAAAATTGGTGAGTCGATGCATTGATACGATAGCGTATCTGGCATGTAATGATAGCCATATTTGCGAACCAAACAAGGAAGAAAGTGGCATTGAAGGTGTCAAGTGTTGTTCAATGGATCACTTGGAAAACATAGTTGATTGGTGGGTTGAGGACCTAACTGTTCTCAGAATTGATATGTTTCAGAGGGTTCTGATTGCAATGGTGTCAAGAGGGTTCAAGCAATTTGCATTGGGTCCAATTCTTATGCTCTATGCACAAAAATCTCTCCAGGGATTGGTAAGATCTCGTTCCCGATGCAAATGACTGGTTTTCATTGAAAAGAATCTATATGCAGTGTGACAGCATTTTATTCATTTTCGCGGAATTAGATTCGCAAAATTGAATGGAGTGCTACCTGCACACTATTTTTCCATTCTGCAAAATTTCCAAATGTGTCTAGATGTTATATGACAACTTTTGATTCTTTCTGTTGGAGTTTGGCCACAAACTTTTGTCTATAAAAAATGTAGCATTTGCTGCGTGTTCCTTTCATTCGCGAAAAGTTTGTAGATGTTCTTGTACAAGTACTTTGAGTCTATGTCCTGGTGGAAGATTGTTTACATGTTTGGATTGATAAACTTGTTGATGGCAGGAAACTTTTGGGAACCGGAGGAAGAAAATCAACCCAAGACAAGAACACGAGAAGAGGGTAGTAACAGAAACAATAGTCAGTCTCCTGCCAAGGGAAAAAAACTCCATCTCAGTTAGTTTCCTCTCAATGCTGCTTAAGTCCGCAATCCATCTCCAAACAACGGTTGCTTCCCGTCTTGATTTAGAGAAGAGAATCGGGTTGCAACTAGGACAAGCTGTTCTCGATGATCTATTGATCCCTTCATTTTCTTTAACTGGGGACTCAGTGTTCGATGTGGATATTGCGAAGAGGATTGTGACGTATTATATTGAATTTGAACTAGAGGGGTGCTGGTTGGGATACGGCCACGTGGGTGGTGATCTTCCCTCTCCTCCGACGAGTGACATGGAGAGGGTGAGGAAGCTGGTGGAAAGCTATCTTGCTGAAATTGCGTCTGACCGGAACTTATCCATATCCAAGTTTAGGAGTGTTGCTGAACTTGTACCGGAACAGGCAAGGGTGAGAGACGATGGGATGTATAGAGCCGTTGACGTTTACTTGAAGGTTGCCTCTTCAATTACGCCATACGATTTTCGCACTAATATTCATAGAAGTATCGCTAGTTTTTTTCGTGATTTTTGGTAGGTGTGTTTCAAAAAAATTATCTACTCAATTCACCTTTTCTCTTTTATGATCACAGGCTCATCCTGCATTGAGTGAAACAGAAAGGAAGCAAGTATGCAGCGTTATGAACTGCCGGAAGCTGTCACCCGAGGCCTGCTCCCACGCCGCCCAAAACGACTGCCTCCCTGTCCAAACCACGGTCCAAATGCTTTACAACGAGCAACAACGGCTCCGCCATATCATTACCGGCAGTTTCCCAGGCACCGACGAATGCCCTGATTTACCCCACAAATTCCACTTGCGCGACGCCACTGATTTCCACCCTGTTTCTAGTGAACTCTCCAGTCTGAAAAGGGAGAATCAGGAACTCAAAATTGAGCTGGTGAAAATGAAAATGAGATTGAAAGGAGTTGAGAAACCGGGTGAAAAACCTGCTGTGGGTAGTCCCTCGGAGAGCAGCATGGCATCTGCTGATAAGCCTCGTTTGGCTCGTAAATCATTCATAAGCTCGGTGTCTAGAAAACTTGGGCGATTGTATCCTTTTCTGCTTGGTGGGGATGGAGCCAGTACTCCTGGTAAAGATCGGATAAAACAAGGAAAAGATCGACGCCATTCCATATCTTAATAAAATGCTGATCGAATTCAAAGAATGTGCTGATCGAATTTCCTGTCCCCAATAGTGCCACTTGGTATTTTAGCTCGTATTTACTGAGACTTGCATATTTAAAACTGGTGTACATAGAGAGTCAGAGACTCATGTATTTCTATATTTTCCAACGTTATCATGAGACTCGCGTACTTAAAACTGGTGTACGTAGAGAGTCATAGACTCATGTATTTCTATATTTTCCAACGTTATCATTTCAGTGAAAGTGCATTGAGACAGATAAACAAACCTTTTGTAGCATAGCTGATCTCTAAATATTCAAAGGGTAGTAAATAGAGAATGTGATTTATCAGTAAGCGTTTTTCTGCATTCCCACCAGTTCCCAAGTGATAGGCATGGTCTCCAATTCCGAGTGCAAGTTATGGATTTTCTTGACACCAAACATGTAGTACAACTTGTAAGAGCAAGTGCACGCGTTAGGGATGAAATAGAAACAAACAGAAGATTGGTTTTGGTTCGGTTTTTTTAAGGAATTGGTCCGGCACAATTTTGAGGTCGTAAAAATAGTTGGATTATGTTTGGTTTCGGTTTTGGTACTAGCAAAACCGTGAAAAATTGAACCGAACGGAAATTTCACTTTGACGGCCTAGATGGATTATGGGTGGACTTGCTAGCATTCGCGGGGAGGGTGGGGAATTCCTCACCTCATTAGTAAAACTTGAGGTTACTTCAAGCAAGATGGAAGCTTTTAGAAACAAAAAGTGCAGTACCTAAATAGGACCGAAAATGCAGAAGGTTTTTCCTTGCGGAAGACAACTAAGTAATAAAAAATCATAATAATTTTAATCGACTTGACTCAAAAAGTTATTCAATATTGGAGCACCATGTAGGGGCCTCCATCACCACACATTTACGCAAGAAAGTTATTCAGTGCTGGAGCACCATGTGGTGAGGTGCTCCGAGAGAAATTAAAATAATTTCTCATTTTGTGTAGACAACTTTAGTAAAAGAATCACCAAAAGGACAGGCTAGAATAGAGCATGTCAATTTCTGGGCTCAATCATAATATGATCCAAAAGAGGATGCAATTGGAAACGGTGGGGAATCCATAAGGATTATTTTTAATTCCCAAGGAAGGGAAATCATATCCAGGACATACCTTATTCAAACATTATTGCTCATTTGGAATGGGAATCTAGTGTCCTTGTAGTGGCAGACACAAACAGATCAAGGCCCTTCTAACCAATAATGAGATTCCTCTCAACTACCTTATTGTAGGTAAAATGGCTCCTTTGTTTGTCATCAAAATTAGCCTATTGAAAACTACCAAAAACCTACCCAAATGTGATCTCCTCTTATTGTATAAACATGTTTCCTGAAGTACTTAATGTTCAAATCTGATTTGACAGAAGAAGATGTGCCTTCTCATGTGAAATACCAACCCAAATGTGATGTTTATGTTATGTTATCATCATTTTTTTTTGTTCATTATATAGTATTTTATTCGTCTGATTACGTTTGTCTACTATTTGACTTTACGATCTTCCAATCTTTTTCTCCTTTTGAAGTCAAATAAAAAAAACTTAAGTGATTCTAACTTTGCCCTTACCTTGTGAGTTGATGAGACAAGTCTTACTTCGATTGAAGGGAATTTTTTCGGAAATTCAATTTTAAAGAGAGCAATGGTTATGGTCCTTTAGTAAATTGAATTCCGAAAAATAAATCAACACATGATTTTGGATGGTGGGAGTACTATTACAAGAGATTAATCTCCTGTTACAAACCATCGATCGGTTGTGATTGGATTGGTTAAACTGGTGGGATCCCCTGTTTGTTTTTCCTCTTGCCAAAACCACCAAAACTGCTGAAATTGATTTGCAGATAGGCCTGATTGCATGTGAAATGAAAACAGAAACTAGTAGTACCCTTTTTCTAAACCATAATGGGTACTTTCAAAAGCCAGGGAATTACAAGTGAACTAAACTTCACACAAGACTTCCCATCACCCATTATTATACTACAAAAAACCAAAAAAAAGAAAAGAAACTACAGGGGAAAAAAACTCATCACAGAATTAGTCCATGAGAAGATTCTTCTTCAAGTCATGTTCAGACTTAGAGGTTGGAAAAGCCAAGAATCTAGCTGTTTAATCCTATCTTCTCCTTCCACATCAAAACTGCTCTTCCTTCCTATTCGTAAACCCGAGTTCGCGTCCGGGTTAGCCGCGGTTAGCCCCCATCTGTGGCCCGTTAAACCTTCTTCTCGTGTTGCTGAGGAGGAAGAAGAAAAGCTCGGTCCAGACTCCGGAGTCGGTGGCGTCTCGGCTTTCTTTCGCCTGTAGTACTTGGAAGGGCCTAATGTCAGTTGGATTTCTCCTTCATCTTGGATCTCTAGCTCCACTTCATTGACCTGATTCAATCTGATCTGACTCCTAGAATAAAATTCCCATCTATCTAATTGGTTCTCTCTGTTCGGCTGGCTGCCTTTTATGCTTCGCATCAGGGATTTCTGGACCCGGTAGAGACGATGAAGCTCGAACACCTGCGATGTGACTATCGAGAATTAAACAGAGCGATCGCACAAAAAAACACCAACGGTTTCATAATTCGATCTATAATAGGAAAATACGGCGAGTCGGTTATATCCCGCTTGGGAAAAAAACTAAAATCCCCAAGAAAAAGATGCACACGAACAATATATAATCGAGTTAAAAGACAAATATTTTTTTTATCAGCAACAAAATTTCGTTAATAACTCGACAAATGGTACGTCGAGAAGCCAAATACAAGCCACAAAGTAGAGGCAAATGCATAGGGCTAAAGGGAAAAACAAGAACGTAAAAGAAAAGAGAAAATGACATCCAATGAAAAATTGAATGGAGGGCTAAAAGACAGAGATACTAAACAGTGACAGGTTAGAACCTTGTTAATATTTTTGAATCTCAGCCAGGCTGTGCCGATTGCTAACGGGTTATGAACGTAATTCGCAGTGGACTTGAGACATGCTCGCAACATCGATCGGAACCGTTGGTAAAACGACGGTGGAAAAGAAGTAAATGTAATTCTAGGTACCTGTTGTTTGAAGGTTTGTTCGTGCTTCAGCATGGCCATCTTCATGCACTCCTTATCGTATGGCTTCAACATCTTCTCCTCTCTAACTTATCTGCAAAAGTCTTCTTGTATAACTTTCTCCTGCAAGATGAATCTGAAAGTAGAAAATTCTCTGTAACGAATATCGAACGATGAATTCTCTGTCCCAATCACTTCACTTGTAGCTGTTCAGATTCTAGCTAGTACTCCTTGTTGCCATGCCTGTGGAAATCGAAACATGACACAGATCATCAAATCTGAGAATAAATTCGTCCATATGACACACAACAGATGAGAGAGAAAGATTTAAAAGGAATGAATCTTCTTCTGACCTGTACTAGACCCATGAACTCAGGAGATCAGAAAAGATGAAGAAGTCTTTTATTTTCTTCTGGGAAAGGCTAGCTACAGAAGCTCTATGGGAATTGATAGAGAGAGAGAGAGAGAGAGAGAGAACTTGATCTTCCTCTTGATAATATTCCCACTAATATATATATATATATATATATACATATATATACGCAATCTAGTAGCTGGACAGAGAACAAGATACGAAACCGAAGAGGGAGAATTTAAGATTCCTTTGATTTTGGACACAGGAACCGAAGCGATTTATGTGAGCATTTTGGGGACGGGCATGCCAAACAAGAAAACAAAATCCCAGTGCCTTGGCCAATGTGATTCAGGTTTTGTGAAAGAGATGCGCCCCCCCCAGACAAGTCCAGCGACGCAGCCATATTATAATTCCATATCGTTATACTACTAATTAATTATTTTTCCTAATCTCTGACATATATGTGCCCTGAATAATCCATTATTATAATTCCGATAACACATGCGACTTTGGATATTGGTTTTCTCTAAGAGTGCGTTTAATCCTTTCCACTTTTTCACAACTTTGCCCTCGTGAAGTCCAGGTGTGTTTCACTAATATATATATATATATATATATATATATCCTTTATAGTCTAAATTTTTGTGTTCATAAATTTTATTAGATTCGGGTTAATTTTTTTGAAATAATTATTGGTCGCGAGTCACAACAAGAGGAGTCTAATATTCAAATGACTATGATAAAATAAAATAAAAAAAGTTTGAAACAACTGTATTTTTTAATTGTTAATGTTGTTTTGAAACTTTTTTTCCGGTTCAATTTTCTTTTTTATCTATTCCTCTCAATGAGACAAATGATTGTTCAAAAAACTTAAACGAAAAACTAAACAAAGATACCGATTGTCTTTAACACAAATGGATGCTCTCTCTCTCTCTCTCTCTCATACTTCGTACCATTGATCTTTATGGATCTGCAATCTAAACAATAAGACTCTTACCGGCCGGAGGTTTTTTAACAATATGAATCACTAAATACTTTTGGACATATTTTTTAAACTAGTTTAAGGATCTCAATTAGTTTTTTAAGTTGGTGCAAACCTTTAAAAAAATTATACACAGTAGCATTTATATTTTATTTAGAAATAACAAAATTTTCCAAAAATGTCCAAATAAAATGAGGCGAAGGCGTATGTTACCGCGGTATAATCACTCAAGTGCATTTTATGTTACTTCAACATAATGAAATAATTGAATACAATGACGCTACTGCACTATGAGATTGGTCTCCCAAGAAGTAAGTCATATATGTCTCAAATAAAGGGAATTGATTTTGTCACTCACTTTTTTGTTAACTTCACTCCCCTGCAAGTATATTTTCAAGTGTATTTTTGCACCAAAAATACACTTACAGGGGAGTGGCGTCAACCAAAAAAAAAAGTGGCAAAATCAGCAGCCTAGATAAATTGACTTATCATCAAAAATAATATACGTCGGCATTCTAAAGTGATACATCTTTCTTTTTCGCACTTTTAGTATTTATTATGTCAAGATTTTGCAAATTTAAATTGATTGAAAGACCCTAGAGTGAATTTGATTGGAAGACTCATGCATCATGGCCAAATAAATGGAGTACCGTCTAGATCTGGGGAACCAGGCTAGAAGATGATTAGATCTATAAGATGGGCAGATTAATAAAAATTACTAGTATTTGACATTTACCACGTGGTTGGTTTACAATAGGATATGGGTTTAACACTTGAAGACGTTCTATATATTTTTGTTTTTATTTTAAGAGTAGTGGTTTGATGGTGTTAAAAGTTAAAACTACTTGTTTTTTTTATCGGCAAAAGTAACAATTTAGTAGAAGAAGGAGAAAGGAGTCCAATCAAAAGTTGGAACCGTGCAGTCAGAGAGACAAAGCCCAATATATCCCAAGGGCCTAAATAGTGCCTAGATAAGAACAATGAACAGCATAAACACTCCAAAAAGCCTAAAATGCCTCGAACTACTTGTTAGTGTCCCCTGAACATGCAATGGGACCTTAAATCTGGCCTCAACCTAATATGATAGAATCCCTTATGGATGATCAGTATATTGAGGAAAATACATTTTCGTTATATAAACTAGCCAATCTGCGTCTCTTGTCTATTTATTTGCCTACATTCGCACTTAGCCAAAAAAAATAAAGTAATGTGTTTGTCTACATTGATGAGACGTTCAGTTCGATCTTCACTTGTTGTGGGGACGGGGTCCGATTTCCTTTGTCCCGAAAATCTCTGTGTCTTTGTGCTTAGGAGTTTTCTGGCCGTTGGATTGTGTGAATTTTTTTTTTAATGTTTTAAATCCAATGGCTGAGAAATCACTCGTGCAGTATAGAAGCATAAGGTTTTCGGCACAAAGGATCCTGCCTTGTGGGGAGGAGAGGTGATGTTAAGAGTTTGAGACAGGTAAAAAGATAGAACCAAAATATAATTATACGGGTGGTTTTGGCAATTTGTTTGTCTTTAGCAACCTTTGATTTTGATTATTACATTGTAGATACTCAAATGTTTAAGTCTCGAGCCAATATCACTTGGCCAACCTCTTGGGGTTATTTTCAGTTATTTTGAATAGCATAAATTCATAAACTCAGCTTCAGCATACTAAGAGGGTGTTTGGGAGGGCTAGTTTTACATTTTTCAATTCCCATTTTTGGATTTTGGGTGTTTGGTAGAAAGAAGAAAAATGGATTTTGGGTAAAATGGGTTTTGCAATTTCAAGTTTCTAGACCAAAACCGAGAATCTGGAAAAAGGAGCTTTTCCAATTCCCATTTTTTCATTTTGGAATCCAGCCATGCAAAAAGACAACTCTACCCTCTACCTTTTGGATAATCCCCACTTTGCCCTCCTTTTTTGAAGGAGCCGGGGCTCTGCCACAGTAGCTGGGTTGCTTAAAACGTTTTTGGTTAAAAAAAAACCTTACCATCAATTTGCAATCCTATGGAGCAGAAACGTGACTATGAGAGCCCTAGAGAAAAAATTTGATTATGTCTCTTTAGAATAATATTATCAGAATAATAAGATCTTCACACCCGTTCAAACGAATTAAAAATTGGAGTATTTAATTTTTTAACCATAATTTTTAATATATAAACGGTCTCAAAAAAATTAAGTGCTCCAATTTTCACTCTGTTTGAATCGGTGCAAAGATCTTGTTATTGTGATCATATTATTCTAAAGGATCGTAATTCATTTTTTATCTCTAGGGCTCTCATATTAAGTATATGTTCTTTATTTAGGACTCTGTAGAGCAAAAATATGATTATGAGAGCCCTATAAACAAAAATTAATTATGACCATTTAGAATAATATGATAAAAATTACAAGATCTTTGCACTGATTCAAACGGAGTGAAAATTTGAGCACTTAATTTTTGAGACTGTTTATATATTAAAAAATATGGTTAAAAAATTAAATACTCCAATTTTTAATTCGTTTGAACGGGTGTGAAGATTTTATTATTTTGATCATATTATTCTAAAGAGACATAAATAAATTTTGTCTCTAAGGGTCTCATAATCATGTTTCTGCTCCATAGGATTACAAATTGGTGGTAAGGAATTTTTTTTAACCAAAACGTTCCCAAAACGTTGCCGTTTTTTTTTAACCAAACCTTCACCTTACACCAGTTGTTATGTGCAAATAATAATTGAAATAAAAAAATATAATTAAAAAAAAGTGGGACACTTTCCGTTCATGTACATAACCAATTTCCGAAGTAAATTTAAAAAAATTGATTAAAACATTATTTATATACATTATATACCATTATTAATAACCGGGGGCAACATAGTAAAAAATCAACCCATAATTCATTTTCATTCCATATCTTCCAAACACTCTCCTACTGCAAAACGCATTCTGCACATATCATCCAAACACTCTACAAAATACAAAATACATTCTGATCATAATCCCAAAAGCTAAAAAGGCAAAAAGTTGAAAATGAAAAGCCAAAAAGTTAACTTCCAAACACCCCCTAATAAGTGTTTGGCAACTCAATTTTTGCATTTTTAGATTCTCATTTTCTCCTTTTGAGTGTTTGGCAACTCATTGTGAGAATGGATTATGGGAGAATGGATTTTTGGTTTTTGGGTTTAGAAGCAAAAACCGAAAATTTGGGTTGGAGGAGTTTTTTGGATTCTCATTTTCATATTTTGAGTATCTATTACGAAAATACCCCTAATCATCATCCCTTCATTTTACAAGAGTTGCCCCTCCCTTGTTATCCACTTCCTTCTCATCTATCCGAGATTTTTTTTTTTCATTCTGCTTCAAGGTGTGTTTTGTGTGTGTGTATGTGTGTGTGTTTTTTTTTTTTTGGCTTCGGATTGTTTTGGATTTTGTTTTGTAATATTAGTGTATGTGTTTGTTTTATTGTTCTTTTTATATTTATGCTTTTATTTATGTTATGTTACAAGTGTTACTTGTAACATTGATCTTATTATTTTAATTCTAAAATACCAAATAAAAATATCGAATGCCTTCCTTAAATTAGAAAAAGGAAAAAAAACTACATATCAAAAATAATTATTTTAACACAATAATATAATGGCCATAGGCAAAAAGCAGATCTGAAAAAAAAAAATGAGGCAAAAACAAAACATTACTTTACAATAATAGACTTCGATAATAAACAACCCATAAAAACTATTGAATAATAAAGTTAAAAAAAAAAAAACGCAAATGACACCTGTTATAAGAACATACTAAAAGATAAAGGACAATATGGTAAACATGCAACCCATAATTCATTCTCTACGATCATCTACCAAACACTACTACAATTTCAAAATACATTCCGCACAAATTTCCCAAACACTCTACCATACTCAAAATACATTCTGCCCATAATCCAAAAAGTCAAAAAGCCAAAAAGCTAAAAAACTGAAAATGAAAAGCCAAAAAGTAAGCTCCCAAACACCCTAAGTTAAAAGTGCTTTTGTCTGCACATTTCTTTCATTACCAAGGACTAGTGAATCACAGTCAAAACTAAAGGAGAATAAGGCACAAGAGGCATCTCAGCACACCTTGCACCTGTGACCTCCTCTATTTCAATCTGTACACTCTCTCAGTGGCAGAGGTGCTTAAGGGCCTGAGGGGCCCCGGCCACCCCCAATTTTAGAATTTTGTTAATATTATGTGTAAGATAATTAGTATTTATATAATCAGTATACAAATCTCTAAAAATGTAAATACTTTTGATGTGATCTTATCAAAAATTATATTTATTTTACATTGTCATGTAAAATTTTCTCACTTTTTTTAATAGATGAAAATAGTCACACATGAGTATATATTGCAATTGTCGACTGCAAAACAAAACAATTAATGTTAATATAGTAATATAGTAAAAAAGTTACACGATATGCTGTTCATATTTCTCAATGAAAATAATTTCTTAAGTCGGCCCCACTCGATGTAAAATCATGGTTCCGCCATTACTCTCTCTATCTCTATGTAGTAGTTAAATGTATAGGAACAGGGACGGAGCCAGAAATTTCACCACACAGGGGCGATCGTACATGCGAGGGAAAAAAATTATAAGTACACATGTATAATAACGTAAACACATTAAAACTCAAAATAATGTAAATACATAAATCTGTTTAACTAATGGGATCGATCTTGATGTATGTGTCTTGTTTTTTTTATTGTTCATCTTTTTTTCATTCATCAAAATTGGACGAATTCAATCCAAGGACTTTCATGTTACTTGATTTTACCAGTCAAAAAATAAAGAATTAGAAGTCTATAACAACAATTGGGGAAAGACATACCTACAACTTAGATTTCACCAAAATTAATGAGGATTTCCAAAATCCCTTCTCCTCCGTTGTTATTTTCTCGAAAATTGCCTTTGAAGTCTTAACTATTAGGGATGTTTGTGCCAAGAGAGAGGGAGGAAGTTTGGTATGCCATTGAGGTTTTAGAGCAAAAAGAAATAAAACTGTAAAATACTAAACTCATCTAACGAAAAGTGGAAGTTTATTACTTGAATATTCACAATATTAACCCTCTAGTTTTATGTTTTGTTATATTTTAACCATTAACCTTTAGTAATTAATGTTGGTATCCTCGTATTTCCAAGGTTACTATTATATATATTTTTTCAAAATTCTACACAGGGGCGAACCTATATACTTTCATAAGAATTTATTTATTTTTACATAGAATAGTAGTGTTTTTTTTTTCCTTGCAGGGGCGACCGCCTCTACTGACCCCTCCCTGGCTCCATCCCTGTATAGGAACGAAACATTACACACATGAAAACAAATGCACATGCATGTCAGCATGTGTGTGTGTGTGAGAGAGAGAGAGAGAGAGGGCACGCGTTGCAGGCGCAGGAAGGTGCAGCGTGGGTCCTTTTGGGTTTGCTGAAAGGCTGAGCTAAGGGGCTCGCACAGTTTTTATTTTTCATTTTTGTCCCACCTAGACTAGAACAGAACATAAAGAAATGGAAGGACAGGAGAATTAAGGGTGTGTTTGGAATGAAAGGATAGTAAAAAAATGAGATTAAGCAAACTCAAAGAACACGAATACCACAGAAATTACGTTGTTAAATCCACGGACAAAAGAAAATTTTGGTTATATTGTTTATCTTTTATCGAACGGTTCAAATAAAAATCACTCGGATGAAGTTCTTTCCGATCTTTTTTTTTGCTGATTTCTCGCGAGTACCCTTAAAATCACGTTCTGAACACATTGAGGGGCTCGGATTATCAAAATTTGATTGGAAAATGAGAGAAATAAGGAGGTCCGCATTTTAGTTAAAATAAGGTAGTCCTTAAGAGAGAACGACCCTAAGAGCATCCGCAATGGGAATAATCAAAATCAATAATCAAAATGTGCCACGTCAGCATTTGATTATCCATTTAGTTCATAATCAAACATAACAACCTCTACCTCCACATTGGTTATTTTTACATCCCTAACAAAAAAAAACCCCACAATACACAATGCACTAATGTCCAATCACAAACGAGTTCTAATCACGCATCCGGCCACGCCAAATTATTCGTCTCAATGAGATGATTCTAATGTGAGGTGTTTTTGAATTATTGAGTTTTGAGTTTGGTTATTGAGTTTTTGGTTATTAGGAAAAGTTAATAAATTTGGTTATGGAATGGGTGGAATTTGATTATTTGCTAAAAGACTTGTAACTTTGCTTATTACAATGCAAGGTATTTTTTGAACAATGTTGTTAAATTTACTTATCCACGTCTATTTGTTTATTACAATGCGGATGCTCTAATGACTGGAATATTTATATATGCGTACCTAGACAATTAAATAAACGACGAGTCTTACAAGAAATCTATCAGTGTGACAAGTAGTGCAATTCTCAAGTAATTAAGAATATTTCTCTTGTGACCTTATACTTCCACGGTGGAAGTTCCACCAATATCTATTTATTTATTTGCATCTTCCTACCCAAGAAACGCACGAAAATTCTCAAGGCCGTTAATTTCACGTGGGTGAAGCACAACGTTAATTTCATCTATTATTCTTTTAGAGAAGAGAGAAAACTAGTTTTGATTAAGAATTTTAAAAAAGCACTAGGGAAAAAAAAAAATCTAGAAAAGAAACGGTAAAAAACTCAAACCACGCAAGACTACCCATACAGGGAACAGAACCTAAATATGCAATTAGAAAGACATACCCAAGGCCCTATAAAGTCTCAAATCTTACGCAAGCAAATTAAAAATCCCATAACATACGGAACTAAATAATACTAAGATACACGCAATATCTCTCAATTAGTGATCACATATGCGATATCACCATTATACGAAATATTTAGTCGTATAGAATTGAGAGGTACGTACGTACAACCTATCTCTAGTCACTTGTTTAATTTCCAAGAAATATTTTTTGAAACATAAAATAATAAGGGGCTCTTAACGGAGATCTCCCTAGCTAGTCCTTTTTTTCAATGGACCGTCCGTTAAGCAGTCACCCATCCATGGGCTCTAATTAACACTAAAAATCCTCCCCAGTTAAGTGTTTGCTAAACGAATTTACTACTGTAGTTATTATTATTATCTAAATCATGTGGGGTAGGTACGTACCCATTCAAATTAATCGGATGTTTTTCTTTTTGTTAATTTGTTGTACTAGCTAGCTAGCTAGCTAGGTTCATTGGATCATGTGTTTTTAAACTGATATTATAAATGGCATATTATTAATTTTAGGTGAGGTATCGATCGGAACCAAACCCCAAGTTTTTTGGTTTTTTCAATTAACATCAAAATCCATACCGGACAAGTTCTTCATGCAATGACTAAAATACGAATTGGTTTCAATTACTTATATAATTTATACACCCCGGATAAGGACACTAATCATGCCTGATGGTGGAAGAATCTCACATCTAAGCTCACGTAATTAATATAATTAATGTTTTTTTTTTAATTGAAAAGTATAATATACTCCTAATTAATGGTAAACAGTCATGAAGAGTCTGAAACTTAAAAGTTTGTCCCTACAAGGGTATTAATCCGAAATCTCCTACGTGTTACTCCATCTCTTATGAGGCTGGTCGATACGGTGCGATAGACTGTGTTACTGGTTCCCAAGAAAGAATTAATTCGTGTGTGCATAAATTAGCCAGGAAAAATATACTAAGCAATTACTACTTTAAATGCCGTGCTCTCTTTCCCACAATCACTTTTGACAATTGTACAATTTTGAGTACAATATATATATATGTATTATAATTAGGTTTAATTTGGTAAAGTTAATTAATTATAAGCTGTTGGGCGAGATTTCAGACTGGGTCGATCTCACCTAAACAACAAACAACTTCTTTACGTCATTTTTTAAATTACTGTAGATTTTATTGCGTGTGGCTTACTTATTATTAGTTAACGTGAAAATGCCACAGTTGCAATTGATTTTTTAAATTTGAAAAAATACGATAACTTAAGAATTGTTAGGGTTAAAATGACGATCTTTTGACAATCTTTCATAAGTGGTTTTTCCTTTGTTAGTGGACCCTTTTTTTTTTTACTTTTGGTAAATAAAAAGTTTTCTGACTTCTCCAATCCGGTTCGGAATTAGGAGGAGCACAAGGAAACAGGAAAGAAAGACAACAAAATTTGAAGGTAATAATAAGAATATGATCGGTTGCCCCCAGGGGTGTAGTGCAGTTGGTCAAGGATCGGGCCGCAAGTTGAAGTTTAAACATACTAAGGCTTTGCGCATAGGTTCGATTCCTGGCAACCGCATACTCTGAACTTAACCGCTGTGCGGTGTGTGGGGCCACTACGCGCAGCACAACTAAGGGAGACTCTCCCAAGGTGTAGCTTATGGGAGAGTCTCCCCTGGGTTACGCCTTTTTCTTTTTTCTTTTTTTTAAGAATATGATCGGTCTGTATAGTTCTCAATAATATCAAATTTTTGTTTACTTTTATGCAAAGTTCTTTTGTTATCTAGTTAGTGAATTTTATAAGAGTATGCAAATAAAGGTATTTAGGAGTCTTTACCAAAGGTAGTTTTCATTGAGTTTCAATACTATTTTTGGAGCCTAATTTCTCGTGATCTGCAAATTTCGGCTAATAAAATTTTCACAGTGGGCCCACTCGATCAACCAGTGAAAAGCCTGGCCCAGTATAATTTGGGCCACTGCATTTTGGTCCATCAAAGGTATATTAGTAAACCCAAATACGTCATTGCCAGTTCGAAAAGCTAGCTAAACTTGGGCCCATACGCAGCTCATTGGGTAAGCGTTGTCTGTATTTTTCAATTTGGATTGTAAAGCCATGTTTTTAATAAAGCACCAGGTTTCAGGGACGGAACCAGAATTTTATCTTCGCAGTGGCAAAATGTATATTAAAAAATAAAAAGATACATTACAATATTAATAGTTATCAGCTCCGAAAAAAATTAAAATAACATAACAAAAACATAGTAAATGATGTTTGTCATTTGCACATAGAGCACGAAAAAAGACTAATTTTAATTTTGGGCATTGATAATGCCCCTCCTCAAATTTATAATGTCACTCTCCAAATCCCTATATGAATTTTCCAAATTGATAACCGCACTCCCTTTTTGGGAGTGACATTATAATTTTGGGGAGTGACATTATAATTGAATTCCCTTAATTTTTTAGGTTAAGTTGTTTTAGGGTAGAGTGTGGAGTTTTTATTATTTCACTCTGGCCCTTGAATTAAGTTTTGGAATACTTTTTTGTGTCTCCTTTCTTGAAAAAAAAAATTAAAAGATTTATGATTAAAATAATACTCCCTCCGTCCGAATTCAATAGTCCTTTTTTGGAGTTCGTGTCATTTTTCAATCAATTATATCTTGCAATTTATAATGTTTTACGTGATTTTGAAAACACTATATTATACTAGAACTAATTGAGATCTATCAAACAAAATCCATATTCGATATGAAATTCATTACGGATTCCAATATATAACCAATTTTTTAGCCGGTTAGAATAGAACTAGGGACAATTAAATTCGGACGAAGGGAGTAAAAAATAAGGAATTATGATTAAAATAATTAAAAAATAAGGAAAAACACCTTGCAGTGGCGAGACTATATAAGTTGGGAGTAACACTTTTTTCCACATATAATAATTACATTTTCTAAAATTCTTATCGTGAAGATTGCTGCCATTAGAGCATACGCATTGTAATAAGCAAATAAGTGTGGATAACCAAATTTAACAATGCTCAAAAAATACATCACATTGTAATAAGAAAAGTTACAAGTCTTTTAGCAAATAACCAAATTTCACCCATTCTATAACCAAACTTAACAACTTTTACCAATAACCAAAACTCAATAACCAAACTCAAAACTCAATAACTCAAAAACACTTCACATTGGAATCGTCTCATCGAGACAAATAATTTGGTGTAGTTGGGTGCGTGATTAGAACTCGTTTGCGATTGGACATAAGTGCATTGTGTATTGTGGAGGTTTTTTGGTTAGGGATTTAAAAATAACCAATGTGGACGTAGAGATTGTTAAGTTTGATTATAAACTAAATGAATAATCAAATGATGACGTGGCGCATTCTGATTATTGATTTTAATTATTTCTATTGCAGATGCTCTTAGACCCTCTAGTTCCATGCTTTTAGAAAAATCACTGCAATTGCATCTCGATCGATGATCTCAATAATCAACAGTACATATATTAAAGATAGCCTTCTTTCCTTAACAACAAAAGAGTCTTCTAAAAAAGAATAGAGATTCTAAAAAGGAATGCTTTGTATCCAAGGACAGTTGTGCCACTATATCCCAACTCGTCTAGTCATAGTCTACTTTTTATGGGTTTTCTCACCCTTTCTAAATTGGCGCATGGGATGTTCAAGAACAGTGGTGTCTATAGCTGTTTGATAAGTGTGTT
This sequence comes from Rhododendron molle, assembly GCA_025413875.1. Lineage (NCBI taxonomy): Eukaryota > Viridiplantae > Streptophyta > Magnoliopsida > Ericales > Ericaceae > Rhododendron > Rhododendron molle. The sequence goes on along the minus strand of CM046395.1, from coordinate 11,576,294 downwards.
GGGTACCCACTCATATCGGATAACTCGAAACACATTTAGGTCAAGATCTATATTTCAAGCACTTTTTTTTCTTTTACTAATTACTCTTTCCGTTCCGATTTAATAGTCCATCTTTTCATTTTTGGGTGTTCCAAAATAAAGGTCCACTTTGACAAATCAACACAAAAAAGGGGGGCCAACTTTCCCTTTTTACCCTTCTTCAAAAAGGACAAAATTTTGTGTGTGTGTGTGTGTGAGAGAGAGAGAGAGTCGTATTCAAAATTAAATTCTTAAACCGGCTTTTGAACTTTACCGCCTAAAAAAACCTCTGATTTATTTTCTTCTTGTACGGAAACAACCAGTTTCCATTTAAATTGGAGTACTAAAGCTATTCAAAAATGAGGGACAAAACTGGAAAGTCAAAAATCTGTGCAAGTAATAATTACACTTCTTTAAAAAGTTGGAATTCCGGAGCGAGACTCACAAATTGGAACGAAGGGAGCACTACAGCAATGAATTTGTTATGCTTTAAATGGGAGGAGCTTAGAGCATCCGCAATGGGTTTGTTAACTAATGTTTTAACTATGTGTGTTAAGACTTAACAAACAAAATTGTGTTTTTTGGTGTCATAATGCATGTGTGTTAAAGTGTGCTAAATCTAATAGTGTGTTAGCATGGTTATTAAGTTTAGCAACCAAGTTAACAAACAATAAGTGGGTCCTATCTCAATAAATCCAAACTTCAACCACAAAACAATAATGCCCACACTACTTTTTTTTATTATAACCATTATTTTTATATTATTTTAAAGAGTTAACACATTCTTATTAAACCCATTGAAGTACTCATATATTTACTAACACACTTCTAAGTTAACATACACTTATGGGACCCATTTTTTATCCTAACACATATCTTAACAAACATTTTGATACACAAATATAACAAACCCATTACGGATGCTCTTATGGTGCCAGTGTAGCAGTAGCTAGCTAATATAATCCGATATGGTCTCCAATCATTTCTTTAACATGAGAAGAAGGGATAATTATTTAATATAATTTCCACCAACCCAAGTAATTTATATAATTATTTTCCTCACATTGAGACACCAACTTGACACCTCACCACAATTTTTTCAAACAAAGCCGCACCCGGAAATTACTAATTAATTAATGAGTATGTTTTACGTCCATGCATGTGAATTGACATAATATTCCAATTACCTGCTTTTTTTTTCCTAACAACATGTATTAAACTAATTTCTTTCTTGCAAGCAATGGCTGATGATGTGATTTGACAACTTTGGGCGGCATGATTGATCGCAAATCAAATTTGGTAATGTAGGGATATTATAGACTATGGACCAATCTGTTACTAGTCTAACTACATAAACCTTTTTTTTTTTTTCCTCATAATGTAGGGTGTCCCTAACCAGTTTGCACACACCTCAGACGAAATTTTACGGTCTCTCTCACAGCCGTATCGCACGCTTACGCGTTGAGTTGAGGTGGTCCCAAGAGTTTTTGGCAGGAAAAAACGAACCTGAAATCTTTAGGAGGGGGCAAACCCCAAACTTACAGAAACTTGCCTTGATGGTTCTGAAAATAAGGATCTGATCATTGACTCACCTCTCTGTAGTCTCCTTTATTTTGGTGCATGCATATATAAAATGCTCCTTTATGATCTGTCACTTGAATTTTAAGAAGTTTTTCTCTAGTCGCCCATCATGACCAAATTAAAGGATCGTGCTGCTGAGCTCCAATTAGGCCGACCATAATCTTCTCTGCTAGTATCACAATATGATTGTTCTTAAAATATATTAATCCTGGTCACCAGTCATTTGCAGGGAGTCCAATTGAAGCACGAGCGAAGTTTCGCGTAAACTGATTCCATGGATGAGAGATTATGTTGACCAATATGGGATGTAAATTGGGGAGGGGGCCGGGCATGTGACCCGTCTCCACTTAAATCCGCCCCTGGATGCATAGGGTTTTTTCCCATAGTTTGCTGTGATGAAATCCACTGGAATCAATTGTTGGAACTTGGACTTGTTTACACGAGTATTTCCACGTTCAAATAACCCAACAAGATGAGCCTCGTGGTGGGCGGCGGGCCATTCAGACTCAACTATACGGTCCACTTTACCAAAGAGATGATGCCTATTTCGGTTAAATAAGTAAAATGGTTTTTTTCTTTTTTTGCTTTTATTAGTTTTGAATTAATTTTTTATGAATTATTGTGTCGTCATGACGAGAGAAATATAAAAATAATAATAAATTAACATTGAAGCCCAAATTTTTTTGAATAAAGAAGAAAAAATTTGCTCTCTCTTTATTTTGATCGTAATTTTTTTGCTTTTTATATTTCTCTTGTCATGACGAAACAATAATTAATAAAAAAATTGACGAAAAATTAACAAATAAGATTTTTTTTAAATAACGATAAAAATATAATTTAAGTAAATTATTTAGCCAAAATGTCCAATTCCAATTGCTTAATATGACTGTTTGAGTACCATATTTTGGGTACGTATGTGTTACCAAAGTATTGGTGGAATGTGCTCCACAACATAAAAATGAAACATATTCCATTAATACATTAGTTACGCATCACACGGTACTCAAAAATGGTTACCAAAATATTTAGTGTATGACACACATAATGCATCCCGATGGCTTTTATTTTGACATGAAATAAATATTGTCTCATCTCATCACGTAGGATTAGACACAACTTTGTGGGGCCAATTAGAAAGATGAAGTCTCTTTTTGTATAGAAAATTTTCAAAAGTAATTGTAGCAAGTATGTGAAGATATATAAAGACATAAAGTGTAATTAATATTTTAGTTTCTGCGTTTAACAAAAATCGATTTAAAAAATAAAAGAATTAATTGACATTGTAATATCAGACTATATTTGAAAAAAAATGCAATTATCGGCTCATACACTACAACTTCAATATATACATCACGTCATTTTACGATGACGTATTTCACTATTGTTTAACTCAATTACAAGAAAGCACTTCAGAGCAAAAGTGGCAAAAGTGCAAATTGGAGGGGCAAAGTTTGACTTACCCCTATCAAAATTTTGGCCTATATACGGACCAAAATATTTTAATTAGAGATTTTAAGTCAGAAATATTATTTTGAAGAGAGACCTATAACTCATGCTTAAGGGGGGGAAATTTACCTTGTTAAGGTTTAATTCTTAAGACTGGGAGCACCTCAAAAGTTTCTTTCCCCCGTAAAAAAATGAATTTAAACAAATTTGAAAAAACAAAAAAAGAGGTAAAACTAAAGATAAAATCGATAATCTACTTCATTGGAGCTAGTCCATAAAGAGTTTTGCTCCAACTTTAATTGGGTTTCCCGCAAGTAGGTGGTGAAATTGAATCCCATGATTAATCGAGGTACGAATAAGATGGCCCGAACACATCATGAGTTGTCAAAAAAACTAGGACAAACAAGACCTAATTTATTCATACTTTAGAGTTCCAATAGCCAAACCCCAAGTGGTAGCTCAAATGGCAACAACCAATAGGAATGAGATGAAAATAAGATGTCATGATTTCGAAACTTGACAATCTTTCGGAATTTAAAGAGAAATCTCACGTGAATCTTTCAGTCTGGAGGTGCACGTAAATTGATTCGGACATCCTATAACGTCGAATCCAAAAAAACCAAACAAAGAAAGTTCCTGACATCCCTTTCCTTCCCTTCCACGCTAGTTTTATACTCAATTATTTGGGAGTAGACTTGGCTTTTTCGATTCTACGAATGCTTTTAGTCTTGGCAGCCCACAGGAAAGCAATCATGCAGTGCATGCTACGTGCCACCTAATTGTTGCACTCTTATTCTCTCTCTCTCTCTCTCTCTCTCTCTCTCTCTCTCTCTCTCTCTCTCTCTCTCTCTCTGTTTTTTTCTAAATCGGACAACGCCTCTACCTACTTGCATCTCTCACCTGGACCATAATGTTCTACTTTGCATTCTTCTCTCACTTATCTTAGACCATGCTCTGTCTCCGAACTCTCACAAATTTTCAACACTCATTAATTTCGATAATTAAGGAGCTAGGGGAGCAGTTACGAAGAAAAGTCAATTAGTCTACTCTTCCCAAAACAAAACAAAACAAAACAAAACCAAACCAATGTCCTTTTCCCTTTAGACCAAACTTTCTTATCTTAATTACTTATAATACTCCTTGGCGTAGCATGTTTAAGCAAAGATTCTCAAATACAACTGGCTTCTGCTTTATGATCACCACTGCTCGGCCATATATACATATATATAAATCTCTACTACCCCAATCAAACCCATATTCACATCCCCCATTTTTCTCTCTCCACCAATTTTCTTGGCCAAATTTATCTGGGGAAATTGAGAATATGGGCCGCTTCTATTTCCTCGTGGTCTTGTGTATCTTCCCTTATCTAGCATCAGCACAACTCAGGCAAAATTACTACGCCAATATCTGCCCCAACGTCGAAAACATCGTTAGAAATGCCGTGAAGCTGAAATTTAGCCAGACGTTTGTTACGGTCCCTGCGACTCTCCGTCTTTTTTTCCACGATTGCATGGTCGAGGTAAGAAATTTTAAAACTGTTCAGGACAAACTTGTTAATTAGGACTATATATATACTGCATGCAATTCGTTTCTCGGGTGGCGGATGGATCGATCGTTTATTTTGGGAGATTGACATTGATAATTTTGTTGGACAACTGTAATATATAGGGGTGTGATGCTTCGGTGATAATTGCATCTAGCGGAAGCAACCAAGCAGAGAAGGATAACCCGGAAAATCTGTCGCTGGCGGGAGACGGGTTCGACACCGTGATCAAAGCGAAAGCAGCGGTGGATGCAATCCCAAGTTGCAAGAACAAGGTCTCCTGCGCTGACATTCTTGCCATGGCAACCAGAGACGTCGTCGCACTGGTTCGTATATACTTCTTCTGTTTTGTTTTGTTTTGTTTTTTTTTTTTTTTTTTCCTTTTTTCCAGATGACAGACACAAGAGAAATTTAACCACAAAATGCATTAATTTCTAATGGGTTATAATAAGATAAGTATATGCTGCAGGCTGGTGGACCTTCGTATGCTGTGGAATTGGGAAGATTGGATGGGCTGAGCTCAACCTCAGCGAGTGTGAATGGAAAGCTGCCTCAGCCAACCGACAATTTGGATAAGCTCAATACCTTGTTTGCTTCTCATGGGCTATCTCAAACAGACATGATTGCTCTCTCAGGTACGTACACCAATATTGCCGCCACCTTCCAAACGAAGATCGAGCAAATATAAGTTGCAACAGTGACACCATTTTACGTAGACATACGTACGTTGTTAACCTGCATATATCCATCGAAGCGTACGTTGACTTCACCCTCTCAACCAACCAGGGAATGAGTTTCAGTCTCTCTCTTTTTGTAAGACTTTGAAATAGTAGTCGGATTCACTGGTTCAAAATTGGGCCATATCATCCTTTTAACTAACAACCCACATATATACTAGTATAATATTATTAAAAAATATAACATCAAAGTTACGTGAATGAACAAATTATTATTAAATTAGGTTTTCTTGAAGAAAACAACAACACGGTAGTCCTGACAGGTGAATAATATTCCCTGGCATTGTTTGCTATATGTATATACTATACGGTAGTGATTTTGCCACACTCTTTTTTGATAATGTCACATCTTGCAAGTGTATTTTTGCACTAAAAAATACACTTACAAGATATGACATTATAAAAAAATGGTGTGACAAAATTATTTTCCATACTATATCAGTGGGGTTTCCACTTTCCACAGCTAGCTAGGGAGGTTAATTTGTTGGCCCTCTCATCACTAGTACTTTTTCACCTTTGATTGTCTGTCTCCGTTCGGCGGCTAAAGAAGCTAATTGATTTATTTTTTTGTTTTTATTCAATTTTTTTTATATATTTGTTAGTTTATTATTAATTTTTTGGAGATTATTGTATTGTCATTGACAAGAGAAATCTAAAAAGTAAAAAATTATGATCGAAATTCAATTTTTTTTAAAATAAAGACGAAAAAATTGACTTATTGGCTTATATTTGTCTTTATTTAAAAAAATAAATTTCGATCATAATTTTTTATTTTTTAGATTTCTCTCATCATGACGATACAATAATTTCCAAAGAATTAACGATAAATTAATAAATATTAAAAAAATTTAAATAAAGATAAAAAAATATGACTTATTTAGTCAAACAGGAATATCACGTACAAGACTAGTCAAGTACTAGCTGGCATCAACAAGATTGCAAGCGGGAAAATAGGATAAAGGCCCTTGACAGCTTTGTCTGTGAACTAAATCTGTTTGCGTGTGAAATTTGAAGACCAATTCTAACCTTCCGGGCCTATAAATGTCAATGGGAAAATTCCATTAATAGGGTCTACAAGAAATTTCATCACCAATTCACCTTCTAGGCCGATAAACTATTTTCCTGTTATCCTTAAAAGTTCATGAATATAAAAAGTAATTTCAAAGTTTTATTTTAATTAATATAAATATAAATAATTAATTTATAAATAATCCTATAGGGTTATGATATCAAAGTTTTATTTTAATTAATTTGTTTCTGTTTTCATGAAACCAACGCAATGAGAAAAAGTAAATACTTAGACATCTACTTTTCCTGATCTGCTGCTATATATATAGGCTCCGTTTGTTAGCACTTATAATCCAACTTATTTAGCTTATTTGCTTAAGAGAAAGTTGATGAGTGGTGTTTCGTATAAATTATGAATAATCACTTATTTAGATTTTTTGACCCCAAAAAATGAAATTATTTTAAGCTTCGATTTGTAGCTCTTTTTTTTTTATAGCTTATTTGAAATTGTAAAAGTATCTTTTTACAGAAAAGTGTTAGACAAGTTAAAAAGCTAGACATTTAAATATTTTATAAAAGGATATTCTACAACTTATTTAACAAATAATCTGAAATTTTAATTCAGCTTATAAAAAACTATGCCAAACACATCACCAAATTATTTTATGTTTTTAAAGTGAATAATAATGTAATAATAACTTATATAAGTGATAACAAACGGCAGTGGCGGAGCCAGAATTTTGTTATCGGGGGCCAGCTTAACATACATATATTTTTTATTAGAATGTATAATTTTTATATATCATAAGGTGTTTGCTTTTCAGTTCATTACATTTGTATATTGAATTGATCCTTTAGACTATTTCAACTGTCATGTGCTTATTTTTTATTTATGAAAGAAATTGAGAAATAAGAATATAAAATAACCAATTCTTATCAAATTATCGGAGCAAAATTATTAAAATTATAAGTAACTATATATGAATACTTATCAATAATATTTAAAATCAAGTATATAAAATACAAAATTTCAAATTCAGACACTTAAAAAGCCAGGGCCGGGGCCTCTACATACCTCCGCCCCTGAAAAACGGGGTCACATCTCTAGCTTTAAATATTTGATGTAATAGCGGAAGATAATAGGAAAGAAACGACGTCGATCGATTAAGAGGGTAGGGTTTTTGTTTTTTACAAAAAAGGATGGTTGAAAAGTATGGGAAAGTAGGTAGCCCGTCATTTTTTTTAAGAATACTCGATCGTTATATTTTCTTTATGATGTATGGGAGAGATTTTTCAGTGCTGAGTGGGCACCACATGGAGCCTGCTCAGCACATTCGAGCTGTCCGATGAGATTTTAGACGGCTCAGATTTAGAGAGAGAAAAAAGAAAGAGGAGGGATAAGAGGAAAGAGAAGGTTTTAATTTGAACCGTCTAAAAATGAATCGGACAATTCAGAAAAGGATGGTTGAAAAGTATGGGAAAGTAGGTAGCCCGTCATTTTTTTTAAGAGTGCTCGATCGTTATATTTCCTTTATGATGTATGGGAGAGATTTTTCAGTGCCGGGTGGGCACCACATGGAGCCTGCTCAGCACATCCGAGCTGTACAATGAGATTTTGGACGGCTCAAATTTGGAGAGGGAAAAAAGAAAGAGGAGGGATAAGAGGAAAGAAAAGGTTTTAATTTGAGCCGACTAAAAATGAATTGGACAATTCAAAAATGCCGAACGGACACTACATAGAATATACCCGCTCGGCACTGAAAATTTTCTCGATGTATGGCAAGTTGGCAACACTATGGTTTGATGTGGCTCCCGATCACTTTATAATGTGCTTCCTCGTTGCAGAAAAGGCTTTTGCAATAAAATAGAGTATCGCCTTAAAAATATATATATAGAGAGTATCACTTATTTTATTAATAAGATAATTTAATGAGAATAACTTATTCACGGAGGAGCTAAGCTATGGATAAGTTATTCACGGAGGCACGCAATCTCACTTGTCTGTCTCGATAATTAAGATCGAGATATATTTTTAAACATTGACCAGTAATAAATATCTCTAACCAGTAATAATTTATTTTTAATCTGAATCGTCTAAAACACTTTTGGACGTGCGAGCTTGAACTATGTAACACTTATTCATGGCTCCTCTTTAAATAAGTTATTCTTTAATATGTTTGTTAAATCTTTTAATATATAAAATTTTCTGCAGGCGCCCACACCGTAGGATTCTCCCACTGCGGCAAGTTTGCCAACCGAGTATACAATTTCAGCCAACAAAACCAAGTGGACCCCACGCTCGACAAAACGTACGCAACCCAATTGCAAGCCATGTGCCCCAAAAACGTGGACCCCAGGATAGCCATCAACATGGACCCAATCACCCCCAGAACCTTTGACAACGTTTACTACCAGAATCTGCAGCAGGGCAAGGGCCTCTTCACGTCCGACCAGGTCCTCTTCACGGACTCCAGGGCCAAGCCCACCGTGAATAACCTGGCCGCTAACTCGCCGGTCTTCCAGCAAGCCTTTGTCACGGCCATGACCAAATTGGGCAGGGTCGGAGTCAAGACCGGATCCAAAGGGAATATCCGTCGGGATTGTTCCGCGTTCAATTAATAACCTGAATGCGGGATTGCGATGAGTGAATTGGGAAGGAGAGGAAATTGTATTCTTGCGTGATTATGCAATTATTCTTTAGCAGGTGATATTGTAATTTGTTCAATAAGAGAATTGAGTTGTTTCTCGATAAAAAATAAGAGAAACATGTTGGGTGAGGATTCGTGTATGCGTACTAATTGCTAACATGATCTCACGACAATATGAATGAAATTATTAGATGCTCATGTGACGTGGCAATGTGTCGACTAGCACCACTATCCACCACACAGACTCGTAGGGTTCGTATACTTAGTCAAGAACCCATGGCGGTTCATATACTTGGTTAATGATTATGGGGGCACCAAATGGCCACGTCTAAGGATCGAGAACGTTGTTCACGCAGAGTTGGGATCCAATCCCAGTAATCCTCTTAATGAAGCTAAGGAGGGGAGTTGTGTAAACAGTTTCTCTCCCTCTCCAGAGCTGAAGAGAGCTTTGCATCGCAGAAAGCACTCCCGCAACTATCCAGAATAGTTGCCGAGAGGATTCCAATTCCTTTATTGGAGGTAATTATAGCCTATGGCTTTTCCAGTATCGCAGGATTCCAATTCCTTTATTGGAGGTAATTATAGCATGGCTTTTCCAGTATTGCTGCCTGAAACTTGTCAACATCTCCCATTGTTTATTCCTGAACAAAACAAATACAGAGAGAGAGAGAGAGTTGGGGGGGGGGGGGGATGTTTCTGTCCCCTACTCCACTAAGGCATCCAAGAGTCTTTGGTCCAATTGCACGAGCTTGCTTCCACAATTCTCTAGATAGCTTTGTTCTTTGGGCACTAAAAAATCAAATTGACTACAGCTTCTCCTTATCTGGTACTGTAAGATGTCTTCGTGCTCTGATTATTTGTTCCTCCGAATCTGCACCGAAACTGGTCAAAGATAAGATAGTATAATACCAACATGAATCCCTCACAGCCTCGCTTATTTCCTCTTATAAAAGTGGAAGAAGAACAATCAGCCATTTCTATGGAAAACAATGATTCCAAGTTTTCCGACCATTCAACTCGAAGTTCCCAAGAAAATAGCACATCTCCCGAAAACAAATTTGTTTGGATACATGACGAATATGAAATTGAATTTTACCCATCCGTTTTATGAAATCAAATACAATTTGTTCACGTGTCTATCTATGTAGATAGACACGTGAACAAATGAGATGAAGGGCTCAAATCATTTAAAAAGTCCTCAACATGAGAAGTTGGAGGGATGCAGGGTATGGAGGGAATCTGATCCCCAAGGATGGGTTGATGTACAATCATTCATCACCACTCCACTATGCTTCAAGTGGTATTCACCTACCTATCAACATCATCAAATAAGTGGAAATCATATGTTTCACAGAAAAGGTGATATATACCATGCGTACAAGTGGTCAAGATGTTCTCTAATTATGAAAAATCGAATTGTTTCGTTTTCCCTTCCAACTTTTTGTGCTTTCAGAATAAAAAGAATGAATAGTTGAAAAGCACCCCCCCGCCCCACACACACACACACACTTACTTTTTTCCTGTGCAAAAAACGCTCAAGCTCTTACATCGTTTTCATTTTATGTGCGAAAGTGGCCTCGATCATGTGAACAAATTGGTTTGGTTTTCCTAAAAACTGGGGTTTTCTGTAGACTTTCCTGCCAAACACAATTTATGTGGCTTCCGAAAAGTGAAAAATGAAAAAAGAAACAAAAACACGACTGAACGATTCTGCATTCATCACAAGGAGATGTTACAATTTGATGTCAAAATAAAGCCAATGTGGTATCGCTTTTCAATCTTCTGGCTGCTCTGTGGAAAACTATAGCATGACAGAAGGTTTTGATCATCTTCAAAACTGAAAGAGTTTGATAGTGCATACTGGAAGTCGCTTCAGCAGTTGAGGAAAATACCTCCAAATGTTAATTTTGAGTATGTTGTTTTTAGTGGTCGTTCAAATTTGCTCTCATCTGCAGACATAAACGCCAGACCCTGAACAAACTTGATTCAGAATTAAAATGGAGTTGAGTCATAATCTGCAAATGCCACTTGAACCAAATATCAACCACCATTCCAAAAGAAACCAATGCCACCTGGTTTCCTCAGTCTTATCAACGCCATAACCATACGGTGATGACAAATGCTGAGAGAAACACGGAAGAAGAAAGAAGCCTTCTTGTAGAACAGGTGATTATTCCACTACAGAAGAAACAACACTTTCATACTGCACAAATGAGTCAGAATGAACAATAATGTGAATCTCTGGATTAGACCGTATCTTGATCATCGGGAAACCAAACAACGTATCAAATTTTTGCCATACTATGTTTTTCCTTTAACTGACACAAACTTGTTCACCATCCCCCAGCATATTGTTATCAAGAATAAGAATCTAAACTTACCAAATCCCTTTTCTAATCTTTCGAATATACAAGAATAACAATACCCATGTTATATCCAATATCCAATAGAGGCGGTATGAGTGAGGGAGAACCGGAGACAAAGCTAATTATTTGCAATAAATGCATGAAGTGGCGGCTCTAAGAAAGTTTTAGCACTGAAATACCTATAAGGTTGGAGATGAAAAGGACAGAGAACTAATATCCTCATTTGTAAAATTCTAAGTCCCGGAACAAAGGACACTGGATCTGCCTCAGGCCTTCAGTCTATTATCCAAGACTGTGGTCACATCCAAGAGTTTTGACGACAAAGGTGCACTGACACCACGTCTCTTCGTCTAGTGACGACCTGTCCTTTAAATCTGCAGTGTAACGTTGGCTACATGCTGGTAGTTCAGTGCACCGACGACCTGTCCCTTCAAATCTGCAGTGTAACGTTGGCTACATGCTGGTAGTCCAGTGCACCTGCATCTCTGAATTTGTTGAAAAAGAACAACCAGTCAATTCTATCAGAGTGGGAAAGATGTTGCATGGAAAAAGACATCCATGGTTGGCCGTAATTGTATGGAAACATTACTATGAATACCCTTTACATTTGAAAAACAAACTCCAAAGGGCAAGACCCCAAAAAATAAAGTCCATTGGCTTGTCCCAGATAGCAGGGCCTACAGCTACCAAGTGGGAGGTCATGGATTAGAATCTCAAAGATGGACCAATGATTCAATATTTAACATTTCATTCCCCTTGAGGCTATTCCAGAGCTTATGCCAGGTAATTACCGGTACATATGGTACAGAAGGACTACATACATTATTATGAATACCCTGTACATTTGAAAAACAAACTCCAAAGGGCAAGACCCCAAAAAATAAAGTCCATTGGCTTGTCCAGATAGCAGGGCCTACAGCTACCACGTGGGAGGTCATGGATTAGAATCTCAAAGATGGACCAATGATTCAATATTTAACATTTCATTCCCCTTGAGGCTATTCCAGAGCTTATGCCAGGTAATTACCTGTACATATGGTAAAGAAGGACTACATATACATAGGTATTAGGTGGACGAACTCAAAAACCCTCGTCACCCGGGAGAATGCACTTTCAAGTGTTATTTCACAACCGAGGAACACAATCAAACACCCAACTTACAAAAACCACCCAATTACCCAACTCAGCCTCTAATTCTGGGAAGCAAAAGTTCAGACATCTTGGAGAGATGCAATGAATTACTGTAAATAAAGCAAATGTGTGATTGATTTTCTTACCTTCTGGCGGCTCTCTGTCTCAGTTTATAAAATAGCATGAGGAAAGGTATAAGTTTATCTAGGGTGGCACCTGCAACCTAACTCAAAAGAAATGGATTTCAGTCATTACGCTGGAAGGTTTGGTAGTACCTTAACCAAAAGTTGCTTCATCAGCAGTTGGGGAACATATCATCTAGTGTTATCCAAAAAACCGTAAGTTTGTTGCCCTCATCATATGTATGCTATTATAGAGGAATGGGGAAAACAATCCTGAAAGGCACATAGGGGATTGAACGAAAATGATATGTATACCGACCAACTTGTAGGGAAAACGTACCGACCCGGTCTCCGACCACCGGACGGCCAATCCGACACGAAAAATAGGGTGTTTAGATCAAGCACCTTACACACATCGGATGCCATTTATTCCCGCGCTGGCCCACTCGGGTTTTTTTTATAGAATTTTTGGACGGCTCGGATCGACCGTCCGGTGGCCGGAGACCGGCCTTACGTTTCCCTACAAAACCTTCGGTACATATAGCAGTTCTCGGGGATTGAAATGTAGTTAAATCATGATACTGCAATTATCACTCAAGCCAAATATCAACCATCTATTTACATGTCCCCTTACAGATGTATAAAGTGCTTATGTCGAACACTCAACACTCGGACAAGGGGGTCCGTGTCCAACATCTTTATTTGGACATACATATAGCATTTGGTGATCCCCATATATTAAGCTATGCATGAATTCCAATATTATGCATGAAATATCCCAAGAACATTCGGACAAGAGGGTCCATGTCCAACATCTTTAATTGGACATTCATACAGAATACATATTTTTGGTGACCCCATATATTAAGCTATGCATGAATTACACTATTATGCATGAAACATCCTAAGACGCCTTCGTAAACACCATTTGTCCTCGTACATAAAAGAAATATAATAAGAATACAAACACCATGGCGTGTCCTGGTGTCGTTCAAATCAAAATAAGATAAATCCATAACTTGGATGCACATCTGCACCCCAGGGCCCACACCCAGCTCCATTTAACAAAGTCAACAATATCTAATCATTCATACGGTGATGGCAAATTCTAGGAGAAAGACGAAAGAAACAAGCGTACAGTATAGACTCGTGATTATTTCACACTAGGAGAAACAAAACGTAAAACTGTGAAAGTGAAATCCAAATTATTTGCAAGCGGAGCCTAAATAAGTTCCATTTAAGAAAATCAACTTTCACATTAGAATTTTAAGAGCTTGTACAAAGGTAAAAAAAATGAATAGCTTCTAGGCTTCTAGCTACAACTACAGCACTTTGCATCAACAGCATTGAGGAAGTTCTCCGGAGGCTGTTGGGCCTATGAAAGTAGCAACTTAGCCAAACAAAGAAAACCCAACAAAGAATCCTATACAACTCAAATTTTCAAAAAAAGCTAATCTCAAAACCAATTAATCTAATATCTTTAATCTTTATCAAACCCACAGAGCCTCTCTCCCTTAGTTGCACGAAGCGGGAGCGGGAGCGGAAGCGGGGGCGGGAGCGGGGGAGCGAGGGAATATAGAAGCTCCCAAGGTTGGGAGCGTGAGAGGAGCGTGTACATATATTATGAAAATAATGTAGCATAGAGTATTCCACTGTAAAAGTACAAAAATTTATGAAGTAAAAATATGGGCCAAGTCCTCCATAAGTGTAAGAAATGGGCTGGTGGTACAACATATGATTTTCTTTTCAAGATATCATGACTTAGGCCAGATATATGAGTTCATCGAAGACTAATTAATAAAGCCAAGTGATAAATCCTTGGTTTTCTATACAAATATCATACAAAAGCTCCCATCTTTGTAAGGAGCGAGCTCCCACCTCGATTAGGAGCGCAAAAGCGGGCTCCCAAGGTGGGAGCGGCACCATTTTAGGAGCTCCCTGCAACTAAGCTCTCTCCTGCACATACAATAAAATAGTAGAAGGAAAAGCTAGTAGTCTAGGACTAGTTACTGAGGATTCCTTCTATCGGGGCTCTCTTTCGGGTCTTTCCACCATCCATTAACTTTACAGTCCTTATCAAGAGACAAAAAGTTTAGGCAAAGCACTTGTACCAGAAGATCAATAACAGTCTCCACAACCACCAGCATTGTAGGAACCATCAAGCCTTGTTGAGGTAAATAGAAGTGTCAACATAAAAGTTATTCAAATAGATCCAGAAAAGGAAAACAACGCACAACAACTAACAATGTTTAATCACTCCCTCAGTCCCTCAAATCAAACAAAGTCAACAAATTACCAGGTTGAGACTAGCATAGTTGCATTTTTAGGAGATACCACAGCAGAGACAACTTTCACGAAAATTGTTAATGGGGAGTATGATTATAAGTGATAAAACAATTGACCTTCAAGGGAGTATACGTACATTGCTAAATAGAAGATATCCTATCTATGGCGTCAAAGCTCAACATCCATCAGTTTTTCGGCACCAACTTCCACTACGTCTCTGCATCGATAGCCCATATTTCAACAAAGAAAAGAGAGGAGACATGTCAAGTAGCCTCTCAGGAATAAATTCTTCCGCGTAGTAACTAATGATGGTTCCACCTTCAATGAAGCTATACCGTTGGTGTATCTGAGGACGCAATATAGAATCCCTTTTGGTGTCTCTCAGACCTAGTTGTCCAGTTACCTGCTTGAGTGCACAGGATCCCTAAAAGGAAAATGAACACTTTGACATGGAAACATGAGTGAGCTTCAAGTTGAAAACGCCGCACTGTGCAAAATCAACTATAAAACCAAAACACTTTCGTTTAGTACCTTTACCCTATCCTTCCCAGAGCTTTCCCCATAAGCCTTACAACTCACCCCTTGGTCTTGGTGAGAGAGAGCCTACTCGAGGTTTGGGAACGAACCAGCACAGGAATCCCAGACACCTCAGAAAGACATACTGGACCTTGTCAAAGATCAGGTGGCAATATTCCAACTGAGCCAAGAAAATGCTAGTCGTATATCAAGATGAAAATCTGATCTCTCTAAGTTGGTTCAAAAACATCAATACAACAGCTAATCCTTCTGCGCAACATGCATGCCCAACCATTTCTAGATAAAGGAACTCACCATGAGAGCCAATTATATCACTTTCCTTGAGTAAAAAGACCACACATTGCAGGTTGGACGGAAATTGGGTAGTTGTTTCAAAACAAAGGGTAGCAAAAAAGTGGATAATTTTCTCAATAACCATTCTTGTATCCTGTCATAAGGTAGGTAGCAAGTGTTTCCATATATACCAAAAATTCTTGACTATATTGGTTAGGATTTTTATTTTCGGCAGTCTAGTAGGTATTAATCCTGTGCCTTGTATTTGCTTTTGTTGGGTGTAAAGAGGCCAAGAAAAAGTACACTATAGCCAGTTAAGTGATCAGATATGGAAAATCAACGACGAGAGCCCCACTTCAATTTTAAGAGTTAAAATCATACCAATCACTACATAGTACATACAAAGACAGCTAGGGAGTTCAACATGTTGAAAAACAGTCTAAAAGCAGCACACCTGAGGATGCATTTGTTCGCAGAGTACATCAAGACCCTCCGAATAACATGCACATGAGTGTCTGCCAGGCACTGTTCAGAAAAGCGCACTTGATGAATGCAATTTTGGGAAATAGCTGAAAGAGCAAAAGAGGAAGTAAATCTCGGAATGTGCCCTTTCCATATTTCTCAAAAAAGGTCTTACAATTTGCTTCCTGACCTTCACAATATGGCTCCCACCCGTATATAAATGAAAAAACACCTAAAAGTCTAAATTCATAAATGAAAATCTAAGAAGCACGTGCACATCTACCAGACACACTTCCAAGACGTGGCGGTGTCTGACGCAGAAACAGACATGCTTCAGAGACATGTTAGGCCTAAATCCATGTCCGAATATTTGCCATGAATATATGGTTTGTGAACGCTTAGTTTGTGGCTGCTGATTTGTATCTTCAAAGTGTTAAGACACTAATTAGAAATAATGTCCTCTGACTTTTGTATGAATACAAACTATATGTATATAGTATACACTGTGAAAATTTTTATATAGTATATATTGTGCACAAAAAAATCTGCGCACATCTGTGCATGAAATGTCTGTGCGGACAGACTTTTTGTTTTTATATCCTGCGTGTCTGTGTCTGTAACTTTGCTTCTTATGTGGAACTAAACACTGTATGGCTATCTCCATTAAAGTGCTGGAATTCCTTAAACTTGTGCAGGGAAAATCTAACTTATGGATGGGCCAAATATACCATTATGCCAGTTTGGAATGCTGCATTTCTCCCTCAATCTTCTTGCTAAAAATATACAAAGCAAAGCTTCTCATGACCAGCATATCAGATTTCTTCTCTTCACTGAAATAAACAGAAAAAGGAATAAGGAATAAAGGGGAAGCTGATTGGAAGTCAAAGACAAACACTTACAGCCTTGATATTGATGCTCACAAGTGGGATCTAATTACTTGCCTCCACGTGAATCACTTCTCTGATAAAAACAAGGAGCAATCTCAAAGAAAGAGTTAGAATTGCACTACTTAAAGATCTAGGTGAAGTGAGAACTGCAAGGTAATCGCCAACTCTATCTAGGGATACATATCATGTGAATACATTCATGCATATTTACACATTCATATGTTTATAACATGCAACAGTCATCATCCTTCCATACGTTCTAAGATTTCAAAGCTATAAACCAAACCTGTTCATGGGTGAAGGGGGATGCCAAGATGGTAAATTAGTTCACAAATATCAAAAAGTAATCTAGGCGTAGCTCTACTACATATCCAAATAACAAGAAAATGCCCAAAACAAGCAAAGGTCTTTTCCAACCTTCTAGCAAAGACATAGAAATCATGTAAATGGAAAAGGTAACTCCAAACACCGGATTTATAAAAAAAAATGAAGACAGCATCCCATACTACAGTTGGACTCTACCTTCAGACCATTGAAACTATTTTGTCCTGAGCAGTAACAAATACCAAGATGAGACTAAAACGGTTTTTAATCTAATGCATTTAAAATAAAATAAAAAACAGTTCAGGAAACAAAAGTATTATCATCTACAGCTCATGGCTTTCCCTTGACATTGTGGATTTTAGCCAAGCTCAGCAAATGGGTACCATGAAGCGATAATGAAAGTTAGATTACCCTTCTTCGTGACAACAATAAAAGAGGTAACTATTCATCTAACTTATGGCTAACATAAATGTGCTCAAAGCATATTAAATGAAACTTGAAAATAAATTAAAACAAAACTCTCAAAGATGTTACTAGTAAATTTAAATTACCAGTGAATTACGAGTGGTCCAAGCATGTTAACTATTTGGGAAAATAAGAAGCAAAATATAAAGAAAACACCAAACCAACAAAATGAATTGATTAGACTGAGACATTTTAACTTTCGAAAGAAGAGTTTATTCAGTCTAACATGTAGAAAAATTACAGCATATCCACAGGAATATAAAGCTGAAGGCCTCGGCAAAACTGGGAAGACTAAAAACAAAGCAACAATAGTAGGCTTGGAAACTCCAACGACAATCTTTATTAACAAAAGTGAATAAGATGAACAAACTATAGATACTAATTGAAGGAGGCCACTGAGCTACCTGTTGTGGCTAGATTTTTACAAGTGTCGACACATGTATACTTTACCACCTAACGTGTCCAATTGACGGAATAATCAGCACTAAGATCTATACTATATACAGACTATTTGCCTTGATCCAAAATTGTCCGCAGCTTCAACCACGTACCAAGTACGCTGAAAAAATGTGGTGTCAAACATCACTGTTAGGATGGATTCTAGAATCACAATAACACATTATCACTTTGATGAAGTCATATACAGTCTCCCCGTATTTGCGCAACAGTGACTGTAAATTTCACTTCATTCTTGATCTGATGCACGAAAGCAAATCTTCTCAAGTTGTACGGGCCAATCTTCACCAAGCCTCCTGGGATCTGACTCCATCGCTACCCGAAAGTCCAACAAGGACGCGAAAACAGGTCTGTTTGGTTTTTGTACAAATCTCACGGGCCTCGTCCCGTTCAAACCATATACCACCTCATTACGTACTTCACTTGGAGGCTTATTTCCAGACCTTGAACTGGCTAATGTCAAACATGGCTGTATCAATCTCTTTAAGTAAACATCCAAACCATTGTTCAGAAGGTTAACGCAATCTGCTGAAATATTTAAGCCCTCCGTCTCCAACTCCTGCTCCAACCTAGTCTTCAAAGAATTGGTATCTGGTAGCACACCACTACTGAGGCAGGAGTCTTTGCAAAATGAAGTTGCTGATCCGTTACGTAGGACTTTTCGTGTTTCTTTTCCATTTATGCAGATTCCAAATGGAGCTCTGACGGGGCTTCTATTGTAAATGTCTTGTGTGTCATTATCCTGATCAACCTCTTCACCATCTTCCACAGAGTTTACTTCAGGAGGTGGTCTGCTACCCAAAGAAAGCAACTCAGTGGATTTTTCCCTTTCTTGAATTTTTGGAACAGGTTCTTCACATCCAATACTATGGGCCTTCCCATGGAGCCCAAGAGGACTCGGACGGTCCTTAAACTTCCGGTCACGAAGATTCGGAGTCCTCCCCTTCCGGGGGGACTGAGGAAACACGTCTCTACAGAGTGACTGAAGACTACTCCTTTGACACCCATTTGGGACTTTAACATTCAATGAACCACTCGTTTTGCTTTCTTTCGGTGGAGGAGTCTTAGCGACAGATGCATTTTTCAGAATAGCTTGGATAAGCCGATTATGAAGGCAGATATTCTCTCTCCCAACAGTACCAATGCAGTGTCTATCAAACTCCGATTTGCTAATCTTGAGGTTCAAGAATCTACTCAAAAGATTAAAGTACTTCTCCGATTTCTCCCGCCCGAGTTTCCTCTCGATCTCGAGCTTCAGTTCTAGAGTGTCTAATCGCGATGGATGCCGACTTGCTGGCATTTTGACTTCTCAATCCCTCACCACCATCACAACTAGAACTCACAACTAACTATGGAAAAACCACCCCATAACAAGTTCAGAAAATCAATATCCCAGTTCTCAATCCAAAAAGAGCCCTAATTTTCTGTTCTGTTTCTTTCTGCAAGTAAAATTCAGTAAAGCAAGTCAACAGTAATAACTGACACGAGCTATATATCTCATTCTACAACACATTAACAGAACTGAAAAAGAACTCCCAATTTACATTTTTTTTAAAAAAATCAATTTTAAGTTGCTCTTCAACGAGTAATTCGTCTGACCTATCAACCACACATTACATTCGAAAAGAAAACACGCTCACGGAGACAATTCACTGGTGACTTCAATTTACGCGAAATTATCATTAAAAACAACATCAATACGAATCGAAGTTCAAAGAGAGCCCTAATTTCTGTTCTGTTACTATCTGCAAGTGAAATTCCGTACAGAAAGTCAACAGTAATAACTGACACGAGCTAGACATCGCATTCCGCAACAAATTAACAAAACCGAAAAAGAATCCCCAATTAACGTAAAAAAAAATTTCGTAAGTTGCTCGCTTTACTGATTAATCCTACAATCACATTACATTCGAGCAAAAAAAAGCGCGTACAGAGATAATTCACTGACGAACTCCAATTTAACGCGAAATCATCATTGAAAACAAGAACAGCAATACCAATTGAACTTCGAAGTAAGAATTTCAACTTCGGATCGAAAAAAAACCCTCTTCGATCAGCGACTTTTGTCAGCAGACAAAAGAAAAAAAAAACAATAAAAGTAAGTGAAGTAGCAACGAAACTAACCTGATTCAACGGAGAGTGCGTGATCGACGAATTGAATTGGGAGTAAGTGAATTGGGTGAGATCACTCGGTGATCGAGCTGAGCTTAATTCTAGAGAGAGAAAAAGGACGGGGAGAGAGAGAGAGAAGGAAATTAGGGCTAGCTTTCGAAGCTTCTACTTCGGGTCGTAAGGGGGTCAACGGCACGTGCGGGATAACAGGTGCGAGCGAAGTAGGAGGAGCTGTGAGGTGTGGTTCTCTCTCTCTCTCTCTCTCTCTACTTTTAGGGCGTGTTTGTTTCCAATCATGCCGAATTTTTTTTGGGGGGTTTTGTCTTTTGGCTGCTTTGGTTTGGGATTACGGTCCGAAGTCGGGAAGTCAATTTTGTCAGTGGGGATTTGGACTTTGGAGTTCGAAAGTCCATTACCGAAACAACAATTTACAAACGCATGTTGTTGCGAGATGCTGATGGAGCATCGGCTCGCCGGGATTGGTAACTAGTACTATAAAATTACTTTACGAGGACCGGTCACGGAGTGCGATGTTTGCATGTTGGGTACGTTGTCGTACACATTGTTGTGTCAAGTAGACGTGCTCGATTGGTTACGGTTGGCTTTTGTTTTGTTTTGTTTTGTTTTTTTATCGGGAAAACATTGATGTATTAATAAACTCGACAATTGTTACATCGAGATTGGTTATGTAGTAGTTTTGTTGGGGTTCAATTGTGGCATATTTCTTAAATTGTTCTATACCAGCACGGATGTAGGCCTGTCATGGAAAAATTAAATAAAATAAAACTAGGTGACTTATTTATTTATTTTGTCTTTACTCAAAAAAATCGCATTTGTTAGTTTTGAATTAAATTGTTGTGGATTATTGATTCATGATATCGAGAGGAATCGAAAAAAATTAAAAAAACTATGTGCAACAAAATAACAAAAAAAAAATCTAATTTAGATCATAATTTTTTATTTTTCTATTATTGACATCGAAACGAATCAATAATTCAAAAATATTTAACACAAACTAACAAATGCCCAAAAAATTGAATAAAAACAAAGAAAATAATAATAATGGAACAACATGGGTCCTCATGCGATCTCATTTCTTTGGGATGGTTCCTTTCATAAAAAGATGATTTGATGAGATGACTATTCCTATTCAAATTCACTTCAATTTTGTAAATAAATAAGAAAAAACATTTCTTATTTTAAGATCTTGAAAAGGAATGACTTTGGTCATCAAAATGGAACCATGACAGGTTTCATATTATTCTCGTTATGATCGTATGAGAAGATCACTTTTAAAAAATAGTTAGTGCATCATCCCGAATCCTATTAGACCATTGGTATATGGAGAAGAGAATTCTGTCCAATTTGATTTTTATCATATGATCCTCTCATTTGATCAAGACGTGAGGAGAACGGGCCTGCATGCAGCCGCGCCCAATCCCAATTGAAAGTTTTTTGCCAGTCGTTTTGAAATGTCTGACCAATATGCAAATCATGCCAC
This sequence comes from Rhododendron molle, assembly GCA_025413875.1. Lineage (NCBI taxonomy): Eukaryota > Viridiplantae > Streptophyta > Magnoliopsida > Ericales > Ericaceae > Rhododendron > Rhododendron molle. The sequence goes on along the minus strand of CM046395.1, from coordinate 11,554,388 downwards.
AAATCAAATGATCAAACACTAATAATCACCTTTATAAATCATATCATATATATATATAGAGAGAGAGAGAGAGAGAAATGAACATTTTGTTTCTTTAATTGATTAGGACTCTTCAAATGAACTATTTGAACGATTGTTTGTTTTATGAGATTTTTTAAGCATATATATATATATTGCACACACAGAAAAGTAACACTAGGTCATTAGTCATAAACTAGTAGCCACATAATTAATTATCAAGACTTGTTATTTTGACCATACCTTGTTCTTGAACCTTGCGTGTTAATTTGTTCTTTAAAAACATTTGTTACCTCATCATATGGTGATTGGCATCCGATCTTTTCAACTTTTTTTTGCATCAATGGAATTCTCCTAAAAAAAAAAAAAAACTTACTACAGATAATCTTGTTTTTGTCCAGATAGGATTTGGTTTGACTCTCTCTCTCTCTTCCTTTTTCTTTTGTCTTTACTTAGACAATGAGGGCATGGAAATTGCCAATGTACTAAATGAGTGTTAATTGGACATCCCTTGATTTCAACTTTCACTACCACTAAAAGAATATCTGGAACCACTAGTGTAATCAAAAATTTAGGTCGGTGGAGCATCATTAAACATGGTCTTAAAAATTTCTATCTTATTTACCGTAAACGACCATAATATGAAAAAAAATGAACTTAAATTGCTACAACATACATGTAGATAACTAGTCTTTATGAAAAACAAATACGTAAAATTTTGTTTATCTAGCAACCACGTGGTTATATATATATATGTTTTTGCCCAAAGCACGATCCAGCATAGTCAATTCTAATGACCACAAAACTGGATATAAGTACACGATCCAACCGTGTGCTCTGTTGGGTGCCTCGGTGGTTGTCTAACGGCTTGGATGAGAATCTGCGATAGCAGTTGGTGTTTCTGTGCACCAGGTCATTTTCTCTGTTGGGGTGGCCAGTGGAGGCTTGATAGTTACCGGAGGCGGCTGTTCGATGGTGGCTAGTTGGTGGCCAGCAATGGTGGGGCGGCAGAGTTTGAAGGTTCTCAAAAGATTAGAGTTTTATTTTGGGTTTTCTTGGGGTGAGACTAGCCCACTTTAGTGGGTTAGGTTCCTTTTTTGTGCTGATGGTAAGATCTGAGGCTTTTAGGCCCTCAGGTGTTATGGGCTTTGTCCCTATAGAAGTGTTTGAGCTTTGTTTCAACTGACTGTATTTTTCAATCCTTGGTTGAAATCCCCTTTCCCTTCCATTGTTACTTTTGTATATCAAAAAAAATTTCAGGGCCTCGAAATTAATCGAGATGCATGTAAGCTGTTTTGAACATCCGTTTATCAAATAAAAAATAGGAATTCATATATATATTTAATTGTATTAGCATGTCCACTTCTCTTAATAAGAAGTGTTGTTGTAGTGTTAGTGTCTAAATATACAATTTTTCAAACCTTGAACTGTATTTACAATAATGGCAAAAACAAAAAACAAAAAAACTGTATTTACAATGCTAATAGGTATGATGAGTCTTGTTGGACAGTTGGGCCGATTTAAGCCTGGTATGCATATTTGGGCCAAAAGAGCCCAATAAGAAATGAAAAGGAAAAGGTATCTGGACTGTGTGAACGCACAAACGAGGCAGGGGATCGCGGCGCGTCAATTGTAAAGCACGATTTTTTTTACAGTTTATGATTTACTCGAGGTTAGTTTTTTGATAATTTAACATTAGCCTAAAAAAAAAATACTCTCATAAACAACTAAACAAGCAGTAATAAGTAGTACTATGTGTGCTTTAGTTATTCGATGGAAAAACAAAACAAAATTGCATATTATTCTTGCATTGGACTCTGAAATTATTGACTTCATATATTATACTACTAGCATATAAGAATCCAAAAGAAATATCAACATAAAGTCTCTATTTTCGTATTAAAATTAAAATTCATCTCTTTGTTCGGCTCCCTCGGGTTGATATCCTAGTGCTGCCGCAGCTCCCTGCATGAGGAGGTTTTGTAGCCCTCCCTGCGTTAAGGCCTTTCTCTTCCTCTTGGGGGTTTCTTTTTCATCAATGTACTAGTACTCCATCAATGAATATTTTGTTGGTGTTACAATGTACAGTTCGGCTTGCATTTCCAATAGAAAAAAATTATTTATGAAAGTCAATATTCACACCATCCTCTCGTATAAACAATTAAACATACTATGTTAAACACCCATCTTTTATTTTTATCTTTAATACATTACAACCGTCATGTTTTACAATATCCATATGGTAACCCCATCCTAATTAACTCTCTTTTTTTTTTCACGGTCCTAATTAACTTTGATATGTAAATAACAGAACAGTACCTGCAGCTGGTACTCATTGGGGACATCCTTAAATAATTGGAACAAAAAAGAAAGGAAATGAGGCAAACTTAGCTTGCTTGTGGCACAAGAGATGCCACAGGAGGCCAACTAATAAATCTTTATATACAGGACATTCAGATATAGCTGCCCCGGATGTTCCAAGGACAATTCATTTTAATTTTACATACTCAAATCATTTATATATATATATATATATATATATGCAAGAATGATTGGATAGTTCTGGCAGAGGTGCAATGAATGTGTGGAGCAGATGATTTTTAATATTATTGATGAAATGAGAAACAAGATGACTTTAATAAATACCCATTCCAAGGGGAAAGCCAACATAGACAACCCCAAGAGGTTGGGAGACCAGATCCCCTGTCCGAGGGAAATCCGGACAGGGGCCTGTCCCAGTGTTCCGAGCCGTTGATCTCGCAAATTAACGGTTGAGATCTGCCGAACACTTTTTAGTCCAAAACGACGTCGTTTTGACTCGGCAGATCTCAGCCGTTGATTTGTGAGATCAACGGCTCGGAACACTGGGACAGGCCCCTGTCCGGATTTCAGTCGGACAGGGGATCCTCGGTGAGAGGTTGGCGTCGTGGGTGGCTTAGGATTTTGCTCTCTTTTGAGGGATTTCAAGTTCGCTTTGTTGGGTTTGGAACTCCAAACCCAAAATTTTGAAAAAAATAATTTTTCTACTTTTTCTCTCTCTAACTTTTCAATCATTACTCTCATTTTCACTCTATCTCTCTCTACTTTTTACCTCTCTCCACAATCATTACTCTCATTTCTCTCTCTACCTTTATTTAAAAACACTACTCAAAACCCACAACGGAACAAGGGCTTAGGCGTTATCAACTATTTTAGAGTTAGTTCATACGAAGTTTTACTCTAGCTATAACTGGACTCCCCGCGAATGGGCGGTGTTATCAGGCCCTGAAATTATTCAAGGTGTACGTAAGTTCGTCCGGACACCAGAATTATACGGAGAGGAAAAAAAAACCAATATAGACCACAAACCCAAATGAAGGTCTTGGTTGGATATATATATGCATTAAATTTTCATGATGCTAATTAAACCAAACATACCCAAGTAGCCCAACATTCCGAATCTCAAAAGAGGACAAGCCAAGGGATTGCAAAATATTTAATGGAAAACGACGTCATACGCTTCCACTTTAGGCTAAACTAACCTTTACTGCCAACTTGATTTGCAACTTGTGAAAAAACAAATTAATATAACAACAAATAGGCCCCAGTGCTATCCCAACTTGCAAACCCCATCCCCAGCCATTTAATTTTAAGTTTGTGCTTCTGCATAGAAGTAGCAACAGATTAATAGCCTCACATAATTTGGCTTAATTAGCTAAATTAAGAAAGATCGGTGCGTTACTGAGCCAACTTAATTACGCCGTTACTCGCGCCTGTTCTAATGTCTTAAGACCAATCTTACGGTCCTCTAGCGGAGGTTATTTAAGGTGCATTTATGTCACTAGTAACAAGTACGAGAAGACCGTACCCCTACAGGACGTCTAGAAGTGTATCTTTGAACTTAGAAGGGGAAAAGACAAATTATAAAGACAGACCCGAGATATTTAAAAAAAAAAACAAACAAACAAATTATAAAGAAAAAACACATAATTTGCCACATACACACAGGTAGAGCTAAAAGTATTAAATGAAAGATAAACCTACTTGCCCATAATCCTGCACATGAAAACTCTATTATTTAAGTATGGTGTCTTGATGATCTCTATAATGGGCTCTAGATAAGGAATCTTCTTTGCCTCCAATAATCAGCCAGTTTATGCGCAAAAGCTAAACAACTCAAACTTTAGATATTGCCCCTGATCTTTTACATAAGTTTCGTGGATTTAGCTAGTGTAAAGATTATCTTTTTAACTATTTGTGTTCTGATCAGCTTACGCACACTTCGACTAATTCCTTGAAACACAATCATCCCATCCACGGGCTATTGTAAATGCATAATTTGGTGTTTTTTTTTTATATACAGAACTCAACGTGTCTGAACTAGCCTAATTACGCTACTCTGGTTAATTTTTTATTTTTGAGGACTAATCCTATCATTACTAGCAGAGAAGACTCCTATATATAAAGCTTGGCCAAAGCTCTATCTTAGCTAGCAGGCTAGCAGCACAAGAATCAATAATATCAAGAGAAAGAAAATCCGTGACACGTATCAAGCCTTGACTGCCGATCTCTCGAGAATTATGCTATGCCATGTAAGATGTTGTGGTTGATGTTGTCATGTTGTGGTCCGTTATTGTCTCCCTAACATAGTTGTTAATATGTCAACAGTTCTACTTCTATCACTCTATTAATTTACCTCTCTCCCACCCAACGTTCAATCTCACCGTCTCCGACAATTAATGATCCAATATTTGTGAATAGTAAAATTAAGAGCGATGAGAGTAGACTTTCTGAATAATACTCCATGAAACAGGCTTGCATCGGCACCAAGAAGCTTGGAATTTGTTGTATATATTCAATGGAAAGGAGCGGTTGTGAAATCCGCGTCACACTTTTATCTTGGCCTGATTAGATTATTGGTGCTGAAACCCTATAACTAATAGTCTCATATATTCCACCTTTCCCCCCATGTGTAATTGTTTTTCAATTTCGACCCCTACATCTTTTGCAGTTGATTGGTCTCTCCAACTCCTGGATCCGAGGATGCTACCAAGCACACTGCCAAGCAAAAAAACGGCACCGTATGACAAAGAAAAGGGACGCTGGCTGCTGTTGTGTTTGTTTTAATGTTGGTTGTTTGGGCCTACGGTTTGCCTACACATGTTACTTATTTTTTATTTTCATGGGACCTATTACGGCTTCTATAAATATGATTTAAACCGCAATTTATGCTTAAAATATTTTCTTATGGGTTCCTAAAAAAATTTAGCTCAATTCGATATCAATAAAGGCTATTTCGGTTGTAGGAAGTTTCAAAATTCATAGGGCTCCCTATGAAAGCTCTAAAGTCAAAAATTAATTATGACCATTTAGGATAAAATAATTAGAAAAATAAGATCTTCGCACTGGTTCAAACGAATTGAAAATTGGATCATAAAAAATAAAAAAATATAATTTAAAAAATTAAGTGCACCAATTTTCAATCCGTTTAAACCGGTGTGAAGATCTTATTTTGTCTGATCATTTTATTCTAATGGATCATAATTAATTTTTGACACTAGGGCTTTTATAGGGCATCCTACGAATTTCGAAACTCACTATGAATACTGAAACAACCTTTACCGATCGGATTGAGCTAATTTTTTTTAGGAATCCATAAAAAAATATTTTTAAGTATAACTTACTTTTTGAATCATTTTTATAGGACCCATAATAGATCCCACGAAAATAAATAATAAGTAACATGTCCCTTCTTCTTGTTTTTTTTTTTCATAAGTAACTTGTCTTTTGACAACCAACATTATAACCAACACAGCACCAAGCGTCCCTTTTCTTTGTCAAACGGTGCCGTTTTTTTTGCTTGGCAGGGGACGCTACCGGATTCTCAATTCCAACTTCCAGGCAGATTTGTTCATTCCAAATATTGCGTTCCGTCCCTATATAAATGTCCATGTTACTATTTCAAACATTTTAAGAAATCATTTATATCTTTCAAAGTATATTATTTTTTATATGCAATATGGATCTTATTTGATAGATTTCAATTGATTCTATTAGAAGAAAAAAAAATTGAAAATTATGAAAAATGGTATAAATTAAAACTTAAAAGATATAACTAATTTTAAAAAATTTGAGAAAAATGAAACTGGACATTTATTTATGGACGGATGAAGTATATCAGAAAATATAAACAAACTATAAGAATTTGCTAGGAAAGAAAAAACAAATACATTTGCCATGGGCTTTTGTTGATGAGTAATGCGTGCCACGAATAAAGAGAGAAGCTAGCAGAGGGGGGATTGCATTTTTTTTTTTTTTGTACAAAAAATGTGGCCGTTTGATTGTTCAACTTGGAAATTAAGATTCTACGACCATGCAAAAGTAGTACTCCGTAACAACTAGTGAAGCACTATTATTAACACGTCGTGTATTAATGCTCAAGGTATTGGGTAGATATACAGCACAATACAAAAATAGAGACAGACGTATCATAGCATCGAAAACAAAGATCAAAGCATAAGAGAGCACCGACAGAGTTTAAAAGGCTAATAATTAAGAATATTTACTTTCACGATTTATACCAGATTAATTTCACCAACCACATTTAAGATATTTTGAAATTCAGTATCCTACTTTATGTTCTGGCAAACAAAATTCTTTTAAAATTAGTTTGGAATGGAGTAGTTTATTTAGTATGGATGTGAAATCATACTTAAAGCACAGGTACGGATAAAAAAAAAAAACATCAAAATTGGGTCATGTAACAACATATATAGTATCTAGTTCTCCGTAATTTTAAGAAACTCTGATCAAATGTGAAAAATTTTGACATAAAATTTTATCTCTAAGGACTAAAATTGAAATTTGAGCGTGATTTATCTACACTAAAATACAGGAAATCTATATCTATCTATAAATCTATAAACATATACTATAGGAATATAGTTGAAGTCAAAAGACTACTAACCCTTAATTCTAAATTCATAAAATTTAGAGTTTTTTTTATAAAAAAAAAATGAAAGAGAAAAAAACGTGGGAGAGAGAGGGGGGGGGGGGGGGGGGGGCGGGGGTGGGGGGGGGGGGGAAGAGAGAGAGGAAAAATTATTCTATATCCGAGGTACCGTCACATGATATTCCAAATTCATTTTACATCATACATATGTCTTTCATTTTACCCTACACATATGTCTTTCATTTTAGAGTTTTTTAAAAAAAATTGAAAGAGAGAAAAACGTGGGAGTGGGGGGAGGGGAAGAGAGAGAGGAAAAATTATTCTATGTCCCAGAGATACTGTACATGGTATTCCAACTTCATTTTACGCCATCCATATGTCTTTCAGTATACAGAATAAGACTAATGCTAACGTGTATCGAACATGGGACCAAAAAAATATTACATTAGATTTTTTATTAGTAACGTTGTGCCCGTTTGATACACAGAGTCGAAAAAAACTAATGTTAATTTTTTTTCCCATGCTTAAATGGGTACAATATTTGATTTTTAAAAAAACTAATGTTAATTTTTTTTCTCATGCATAATTGAACGGGTACAATATTTGATTTTCTTGTTACAAATACATTTGATTAAATTTTGAAGTAATTTAATTTGATTTAGTATTTGTTGCAATCTGAGTCGTCCAATGCCGAGCATGGACGGCTCGGATTGACCCAACGCTCATGTTGTTCATGAGGGACATGCACCTCGGGTTCCTTTTCTATCAACTAGCGTCGTTTCCGTTCGATGCACAAGACAAAATATTAATGTGATTCGGCTACAAAATATTAAGCTCATACAAAATTTGTTATTTATCCCGTGTATCAAATGGGAACGACGCTAGTACTCCTAATCAAGAAGTGAGCCGTGAATAAATTTAAACTTTTATTTTGGGCCAACTGGCCTGGGGTTCAAAAGAAGAATGATGACGTACACCATGTGTCATGTGTTGTTCGTGGTACATGATGCGGATCCCACCAACGCAAACGACGGAAAGAAATATTATTGGGTGGTTATTTTCATATGGGACTCATCGCCGTTCTTTACAAGTTATATACTTCTATATATGAACCGTGCTAATGAAACTGACTATTGTGCATAGATACGTGCACAAATTTTTTGTGAGGTTCACTGTTGGGTTCCACACAAATGATCTGATTCGTTCATTAATTTTAAAATCTTTTTTTGAGGGACACCCGAAAAAAATCAGCTCGATAGAATATATGTAAGTGCTTGATCAAATCTCACAACTTTTCATTCAGAATTCCGGATGAATGAAAGTTAGGTACATTAATTGTTTACTCCTAATAATCATGCAAGTAGGAGGGGAGAAAAATAGAGTTGCAAACGAGTCGAGTCGAATCGGACAAAATATTGGTCCGGCTCAATTTCGATTCGGGCGTGAATCGAGCTTGGATAAGATAACTGAACACAAGTTCGGGTGGTCTTAAATGGAATAGCTCGGGCTTGGCTCATCACTCTTGAAAACTATACCTCTCTTTTTATTTCCGTCGATGGAGGAGCAGATTATTGCCATCCTATATGGATGAGCTAAGCCCTATCAAATACTAGTACTACTATTATATTGCACTGCTGCTCTGAAGACCTAACAAATGTACTACTTATTAATTGAAAAATGTACATACTGCGCACAAAGAGAGTAAAAATAATGGAGTATACTCCCCAAAGAAAAGAAAAAGAGGAAAAAAGACAGGGGACAAAGCCAAAATCGACGCTGTGAAAGAACGGTGGTATCACCTTGTATTGGCTGAAAGAGACGAATAAAATTTGATGGACAGCGCGATTTCATTGATTAATTAATTAATTGATGTACAACAAACACGACTCCGTACGCAAATTGATCCCTTTTCCTATAATCTTGACCTATGCTAAAAAAACATAATACAGTAATAATTAAGCAGAGCTCTGTTGTAGTTCTATACGCCTCTTTCTACCCTCCAAAAGAGAGCCGCGCCTCTCTCTCTCTCTCTCATCCAAACCCAGCTCTTGTGTCCGCCGAAAGGTCCTGGAAACTACTGTGATTTTATACGACGGGACGGTTTCGGAGACAACTAATTAGATACTTAAAAAAATACTTTATAGTTTCTGACAAAATTTTGATAATCTGAGCCGCTCAATGTGATCGGAACGTGATTTTAAGGGTATTCTCAAGAAATTAGCAAAAAAAAAAAAAAGACTTAAAAAGGCTTGATCTAATCAGTTTTTAGCTTAGATTTAATGAACAATTCAATAAAAAATTGCTCAAAATTAGCACTTTCCGGTTATATCATTTGCTAGTTTCTCTCGAGCACCCTTAAAATCATATTCTGCACACATTGAACGGTTTGGATCATAAAATTTTAATCAAGAGCTATAAGATTAAAATTTGAGATATTTTTGTAAATATTTTTTTTTGGGTGGTTCAAGGTTTATATAAAGGGAAGAAAAGAAGAATAGCGCTCCCTGTGGATAAGTTGAAGAGACTTGGAAGTTCCGAATCCGATAGATTCGAATCCGATAAGACTTGGATTCGATCCGAATCCGATAAGACTCAAATCCGATAGCGGAAATTCGGATCCGATCCGAAAATCCGAATCCGAAAACTTTTTTACTCCAAAAATTTTAGCCAAAAATTTTTTTCAAAAAAAAATATTTTCCAAAAAAAAATAACAGAAAAAATTGAAAATAAAAATACAACTTCTTAAACATTTTTTTTTCAAAATAAAAAATTTACTGTATTTTTTAAAAAAAATCAAAAATTTATAAAAAGTAAAAAAAAATAAAGTTCGGATTCGGATTGATAACGGATTTAATCCGATCCGGATCCGATAACGTTATCGGATTCGAATTATCGGATTATCTGATCGACGTTATCGGATTCGGATTCGGATTTTTCGGATTCGGATCCGGTCCATTGACAGGCCTACTTGGAACCATCCTACGCATTCAACTGTCACCCCTCCTCCGTTTCGTCTCACACTCTACTTTAGACCTGTCAATGGACCGGATCCGACCCGAAAAATCCGATCCGGATCCGAATTCGAATCCGATAACGTCGATCCGATAATCCGAATCCGGTAACGTTATCGGATCCGGATCGGATCGGATTAAATCCGTTATCAATCCGAATCTGAACTTTATTTTTTTTTTTACTTTTTATAAATTTTTGAAATGTTTTTTAAAAAATACAGTAAATTTTTTATTTTGAAAAAAAAATTGTTTAAGAAGTTGTATTTTTATTTTCAATTTTTTCTTCTTTTTTTTTTTTGGAAAATATTTTTTTTTGAAAAAAAGTTGTATTTTTTTTAAAAAAAAATATTTTTGGGCTAAAATTTTTGGAGTAAAAAAGTTTTCGGATCGGATTCGGATTTCCGCTATTGGATTTGAGTCTTATCGGATTCGGATCTATCGGATCCGGATCCGATCTGACCCGTTGACACGCCTACTCTACTTGTTTTTCTAAAACCATCTATAAGCCCAAATTTATTTATTTATTTTTGTCTTTGTTTAAATTTCTTGATATCTATCAGTTGCGTCAATTTTTTTTTGAATTATTGATTTATCTTAACAAGAAGAATTGAAAAAGTGACAAATTATGATCGAACATCAAAATTCTTTCAACGAGGACAAAAATAAGCCAAAAAGTCATATATTTTGGCATTATTCAAACAATAATAATCTAAATGAATTATTTAGCAAAAAAAAACCCTTTAATCATTAGATTGATTCCCTTGAGATTATGTACTCTATAATTATAAGATGTCATTTCCCAGTTTTGTGTTATTTTTCTTCTTAATTCATTTGCTTTCCAAACGGTGCAATGCCAAGATTATTCATTCCCATCATTCCTCATTAAGCCCTTAAAAAAATAAATAAATAAATAAAAAGGTCTCACGCTCTAGCGCGCGGCGATTATGTAATTTGCCAACTTTATTAGGCAGTAAACGTGACATGAGTGCGGTCTACAATCAAACCAATATGGCATAAACAATGCTATAATCACACATAAATACTTACACACATACTGACGAAGGACATGGGCGACTTTATTAGACAGTGAATGTGATATGAGTGCGGCCTACAATCAAACAAATTTGGCATAAACAATGCTATAATCACGCCCACGTCCTATGCGAGTATGTGTGTAAGTGTTTGATGTGTGGTGGTAAAATTTATTGATTAGGAATACCCTGGTTGCCACGTATTGCTTTGTCGAATCCCGCATCACAATTGGTGAACGGGTCCAACTAATGACCCGAATCACTCGAACAAGGTATCATTAAATACGTTAGCGTTACTTTAGCGTATATAGATTAGGTTGACCGAATGTAGAAGATGAAGATAAGAGGCTTTTTTGGCTGTTTAGGTTTCTCGAGTCATGGGCACAAAAAAACATATCCAAATTTTACATTGGCCAAACATTTTTAAGCCCCACAAAAAGAAATGTTAGGTACACACCAATCAACAAACGACAAGACCTTGTGTTTAGGGCCCACTTAAAATTCCAGATCGACCTTGGTTGCAATTCAAGTTATTTTAGTATCTCCATTAACACAAATCCACCAAGAAAAGCCGCATGCCATAAGCGAAAAAACGGGCGAAACATTGCTGATTTTATTCAAGTCGCAACAGTCGTTTACCAGACGCAAAAGCGAAATTACACAAAAACGAAACGATCCACACCGTCAAACTTTCATTTTTCCAAACAGGGAAATCCAGTGACGGTGATTTAACAAAAACTCTTCCCCCCAAACACTCAAAAATTACAAGAGACTGACTGGCTGATAATAATAACACCACAAAGATCATGACGCATTAGAAACTAACCCCGAAATTCCGAAGGATAAGTCTAGGAACACAACTCTGGAACACAATTGTGATCGAAACCGTTCGGTGTGAGTGGACCCAAATACATCGAACGGTTCTGGGCCCTGTCGTGTTCGGAATTGTATTTTAAAGTTGCGGGGTTCGTATCATTGCTCAATTTCGAATCAGTTGAACAGGTTCAGAATTTTCGTTTCCCCTCCTCCAACAACGAAATTACCACCGGTTTCGAAGCAGTTACTCGTCCCAGATTCCTCCGAGTTAAACGACGGCGTTCCGTCTCGTCGCCGCTTCTCACTCGAACTCTCGAAATCTTCTAATTTAACGGAAGCAGACGGCGTCAAACTGAGTCCGAGATCTCCTAACTGATCGCCGTCAAAACGCCGGCGCTTTGGCGCTTTCGATTCAGATTTGGGGCTCGGATCTCGATCGAGATTTAGAACGTTTGCTGTGCAGGTGATTTCGGCTTCGGAGGCGTCGTCGAGGTCCGGCGGGGATAGGGCGGCCCCGCCGGTGACGAACTCGGGGAGCGGCCGCAACGTGCCGCCGCGGAGGACGGTTTGGACCGCCGCCTGGCACACGTGCCAGTTCCCCATCCATAGCAGCCCCACCGCTCCGTTCACCGGATTCACTGTTCGGCCGCAGGCTTCGAACAACAGCGATTGGAACAAAGCTGAAACACGTATCCAAATCACGAGTGAGTTGTACGTATTGGCAGAGAAAGTGAAAACAATTTGGTTAACCATTTTCAAATCTTATTTTGCGAATTTTTTTGGATAATACTGAAATGATGTTTTCAACACTTAACTTGGTCCAAAAATGAATAATATCTAGGGTCATTACTAACTTGGTACGGAGTACTATTGTTTTCGTTTTCAATAACAGAGCTCATTTTCCCAGAAAATAGAGAAAACCGGTTTAGTTTTTCCGAAAAATGACCTAGATATTTGCGGGAGATTTTTTCAAGAAAACAATCAACATTCTCGATAAATACCACGGAATCATAACAAGTTCTTGAAACCCAATTCGATCGGAAATCAAGAAGTTAAAACTAAAAGCAGGATCACAAAAGTGGTACCCAAACGGGACGTTATTGATCTTACCAGGACGTTGATTAAGGGGGACGGCGGAGATGAAAGACATAAGGCCGGCGCGGCCGAAGAACTTGGCGACGAAGAGGGTGGCGTGGCCTTGCGATTCAGGGGATTCGATCCACTGCAAGCACGGCCTCAGGGTGCAGTTCTCGCTGCATCCCTTTCGAAGCACTCTGCACCCGTTGCAACTCATTATATTGCTCTATCCTCTAATCTGTTTGTATATACCAAGCATAGGGTGAACCGACGTCGTAATGACTTGGGCAGAAAAACACAGACAGTAGAGAGAGATGGAGAGAGAGAGAGAGAGAGAGAGGAGAAGGTCTGGGAGGGAGGGATGAGAAGCTGTATATATAAACGCAGATGGGTATGGTCAAGTAAACTAGGGTTAATAAGTGGTTGTGGGTGGAGAGAGAGAGAGAGAGAGAGAGAGAGGATGATGGGGTTGGGTTAGGTTTAATTGGTGGTGGTGGTGGGGGGGGTGGGGTTAGATTCCAAGGTCTTGGGCAGGAGCGGCTCCGTGTTTCCGCGGATGGATGTCCCTTAACCGTTGGATTCTCTTTTACTAGCTAGATCTCTCCTTTATTACTCCAATAAGTTTCGGATATTGATGCCCTTTCTCTTTTCTTTTTTCTTTTTTTTTTTTCCTTCTCCCACGGAATACTTATCCGTACGCGGGCTATATAAGTAAATACTCCTTGGATACCATTATTTGCAAAAGAAGGTTCATGGTTCTTGAATATTCCAACCACCGCACTTGTGAAATTCGCATATGCATTTTTAGCACCAATTTTGTAACGCTTTGTCTTCGTTTTTTTGCTTTGGAAATGGCGTAGGAATTTCTTAGAATGGCACGGTTTAGAGTTTTATACTCACACGAGTTTATAAATCGGAACTATATCATGAGATTCTACTGTTTGTCGTTGTCTTTAGAAGGAGAGATATCTTATTCGACACTCAAAACTATTGTGGATGACTCTATTAGAGCAATGATTTCACCTGTTGTATATATGCACTTACAGCAATTAAACGTTGTTATTAAAAATACATTTTTGTTATGCATATTGGTCCAAAAATTTAAACTTTTACAAATAATAAGGATGTGATTTCAACCTTCTAAATGAAAAAGTAGATCATGATGATTCAAATATTCAAAATGAGAGTGTTGTGACTTCAAATCACTCGTACTTTGATCAAAATTACATTGACTCCTCATTAACAATGAAACTTTAGGTGTATACTGCAAAATATAACAAATTTTATTGTTTCCATCAAGATGAGAAAAAAACTCAAAAAGACAAAGCCATCCGTAAGCATAATTCAAATTTGCACATAGCCAAAGAGTTAAAAAGAGAGAAGGTAAATAAAGGGTCCAGCTCAATCAACAAAATGAGACTGTTGTTGACATACATGCAAGCGTGCACTTGCCTATCAAAAGGCACTTATCTCTCACTAAAAGGTCAAAACATGCATTTGAAGAGGAAGATCATATAAACTCTTCTCTATTTTTTGTCAGTGAAAGTTAATATTGTTAGAATAGTTAGATTTAACACCTTGGAGAAAGAGTTGAACTCATGATCTTCTTTTTCCTAGCACTACTCTTGATGCCGTTTAGCCAAAGGCTTCTTGGCTATAACGGCCTAAATCCTTTTGGGTACATCAAGTTGGAGGAAAAAACAATTCGCTTTAATCCCGAACATACTCCTTCCGTCCCAATTTAACAGTCGTTTTTGGGAGTTTGTGCCATTTTTCAATTGATTATATCTCTTAATTTATAATGTTTTATATGATTTTGAAACATTATAGGCAAAATGATTTTGGCACTCCAATTTTTTACCATGGCACTCCAAAACTTGTCTTTAGTGTAAAAATTATGAATAGTTAGGTACACTAAAATACAAATTTTGGAGTGTCATCATAAAAATTAAAGTATCAAAATCATTTTTTAACATTGTATTATAAAACTAATCGAGATCTATCAAACAATATTTATATTGAATGTAAAATTTATTACCTATTTAAAAACATACTACTCTAGTTTTAAAAGAACGGAAGACTATTAAATTGAGACTGAATGAGTACATAGGCTGCCAGTGTAAGCTTTTTATAGTTAAAGGGATGGAAATATTTTTTTCCTCCCAAAGGAAAAAGGCCAAAGTGAGTAATAATTCTTGAAATTTGAGGCCAAAAAAGCACCAAGAGGAGTTTGGTGGTGGCTGTATTTCCTAGCAACGAGGAGGGATATAGTATTTATTTATCAAAAAAAAAAAAAAAAGGAGGGATATAGTAGATAAGAATTTTATAGAAATAGAAAGAAAGTGTGGCGAAATGGGGGAAAAGAGGTCGCTGTCGAGGGTGATGTGGCGTCCTTATCCTCGTAGTGGGGCCCAATAGCCGGCCTCCCCCCACCAATTGTAGTACTAGTATTGTACTTATTTGCATGTTACCCCTCCTTTTGCTCCCACTTGCAGAGCTGCTACTGTTTGACTTTTTTGGTTGCATATGAACACACAACCACAACAACTTGCAATCACACTACCCAAAATTAATTTACTAATTTAATGTTCCGTACCCTAAAAAGAAAAAAAAAACTTTTTTTTTTTTTTTGTTGTGTCTTAGGCGTTCGGATATCCTACGCATACCTCGACTATATTTAAGGGCTCAATCGCAGCGCCCCCATTTGGTGGAAGCACAATTTAAGAAATAGAAGAATTACACATTTCTCTTGATTTTGTGTTTCTGTGTTTCATCTACGTAGACCCTAAGTAAAAGTATTGAGGTTGCTTCGCGTGACAAGATCACGTTGCCTTCAATTCACATTGTTTTTTTTTTTTTTTGATCATCTCTTTTCACATAGTTCAAATTATTCTTTTAATAGTATGTTACATAGCTTGTAGTACACAGTTAGATAAGTTCCTAGCAACTTCTGAGTCTTCTAGTAGGTAATTTCTTAAGTTTAAAGTCTTCTTGTACTTGTATAGTAGAATAAAGGACCTTAGCTTACGATCTGGCTGCTTCCCCCCCCCCTTTCCGAAAAAATCCCTGATTCGTCTGGTCAGCAAACGTAAAAAGTACTACGAAAATCCAGTTTAATTTGCTCATTTCTGTACTCTCTAGTTTTATTTGGAGTCCATCTTCAATAGTAGTTTTTAAAACTATAAGCACCATGTGCTAACATGAATGCGAATCGTAGAAAGAGCAAGCACCGTTTGAATTCCAATAATAATACTAATGCTTAGCGAAATACGCAGATGCAAAATGAAAAGTCTAAGCACACATATAATTAATAGCTCTTCCATAGTTTGTTTGCGTATGTGTGTGTGGTGTTAGCAAAACTCTGACCGTCCAATTCTTGATACTGAAAGCTGGTCATCATTATACAAATGGAGTAACTGGAAATCAATGCTGGTAACCAATGGAAGGGCAGGGATTCCGGTGGAAGCCTTTGGGAAAATGAAAATCCCCCCACCCTGAGATGAGATCATGCAGGCCAACTTGGCCACGGTCTCAGCACGCCTACCAAATCCAGACCCATATCTTGCAATTTAGATACGAATCTCGTCCTAAATCCTGCAGATTACGACGTCGATTTTCTCTTACGTGAAAGAGAAAGTCTGTATCATCAATCAGCCAGAACGGGCATAGCGTTTCCCAAATCAACTAGCCTAAAATGAAACCATTCCACCGTCGTGAACAGCTGCCGGGACCATCACCTCTGTAAGAAAGCAATTTCTCCACCATTTAAGGCCACCCACAAACGCCTCATATCATCGCAAAAATTGGGATTACCTCACCCCCACATGCAAGCGTGTGAAAAGATTGTGTGAGAGCGGGTGGCGGCGGAATTATGCTACCGACATAAAAAAAGTAGTTTCATGTAAAAATATAAACAATATATGGTGTAGCTTTGTGGTACATTAATATATCGGATATAATATCTTTTGCATTATTGTCGACAATTGCAACGCACGTGTGATTATTTTCGATTATGAAACAATTGGAGAAAATTTTACCAGACAATTTAAAATAACTTTAATTTTTGACTAGATCAAATCAAAATTATTCATAATTTTAGAGATTGCTATACTAATAAGTATATAAATAATTACCATATTACATGTAATATTAGTAAAATATATTAAATGTCGGGAGGGGCCAGGGCCACCCTGGCCCTCTATATACCTTCGCCAGTGTGGGACTGTAATTCGAAGTGCATGCAAGCTGACCTTATATGCCGACATTACCAAAAAGAAAAACAATTAATCTTCATTTGATCTCATTCTCTCCCCTGAGAACAGGAGGGTCTCGGAAAGATAAGACCATCAAATTTCTGTTCATTTTCTGATTGAGAAAAGCAAACTCCCGGATTGGAAGGCACTTTATTTTATTCAAGGTTCAAACTATCCGTACGATAATTGAATGAGATAACATCACTATTTTAATCAAAGAATAAAGTTGGAACCCATACCCAAAAGCATTGGCATTATTCCATGCTATGCGGCTAACTTTACTCGCAAAGTGATTAGGCCAAGCAATCTCACCTCACCTGTCGGACTCCGACACGTATTTTAGTGGCCCGTTAATTGGTACGAGTATCTTTATTAATCCCACGATTTAGCATCAAGAGATATTAGGCAGTGTGGGGAGATCCATTCGTTTTTTTATAACTTCGGATCAGCTTACGCGTACCTCGACTAATTCTAGGGTCTAATCACATCGCCCACTTGCAGGGAATTCAATTAAAGTCAAAGTGAATGACCATATGGACTGGCCTAAAAGAAGTTGGTACCATTTGAGAGGTTTCAAAACTTTAGCAAGGAGCAAACTTTTGAAGTCTCAATTCTTGATCACTAGGCCGACCTCGTGGGGATAATGGGGTTCCATTCATCAAGTACTAGGAATAGTTTTTGTACTTTTGCCAATGAAATCTTTCCAACTTCAAACTGTACGATCTTCTTCAATTTTGTCACCTAATTTTTTGGTTTTAAGTTTTGGTAGTCCTTTAGTAGAACTAAACCTACTTTTTAGTGCTCAGAGCACATGGTGGTACCTAAAAGGGTATCTGGAATAGTAGTCTATCTGCATTTCCATCCCAAGATAAGTGTGGTGCGGAGGACCCCTACAAATGGAGTTGTGGGCCAAGCACCCAAAAAGGGTATCTGGAGTAGTCTATCAGCATTTTTATTTCGCACCCAAATCTATCAATCTGGAGTAGTCTATCTGCATTTTTATTTTGTACCCAAATCTATGATAATGATAGAGATGAGTGATTGAAGCGTAATAATCCTCCGTGAGATGGATCTCAAGTTTTAGTTATTTCGAATGAAGAACTGAATCTGCATAAAGTTGAGCAATCACAAAGAAACGCAAACCCACTCCTGGTGCTGATAGGTACAGGAAATTCACTATCACGAGGAGATCTCCTACAAAACACAAACAAATTCATCATGACCTAAGGGCAAGCGCTTGTTAATTCTTCAGAGGGGCTGTGGGGGTGTCGAGGGAGAATACGGGAAGTTCTGTGAACTTTAGAGCAGCTAAAATCAAGCCATAGTCATGGTGGATGCTCCTAGTGGTGAAGATGAAGAGCAACATTACCAGAACTCATGTAAGACTTGAGGGAAGCTCGTAATTAGTTCTTCCATGGAAAGGCTTTATCGATACTAGACATGGTTTATATAGTCTGCACAGCTTTTCCCTATAGTTTGAAGATGAAAAACAGCAATAACATCAACTATCAACCATATGCAATCCTGATACATAGCATCATCATCATGACACCCACGCCAAGTACCTGCCACCGCCTATACAACAACAACAACAGAAGAACCCATCTGGTCCTCAATCATTAGGCGTATGAGCGGAAGAGGATTGGAGACAGACCTAACCTTTGGTAATATATGCACTAAGTGGCTGCTCTCAGATTACCACTGAAAAAGTGGCCCCCTATACCTCCAAGAACCTAGGAGCTAAAGGAACGTTTTGCCGCGGAACCATACCCTCAAATCAAAGCCGAAAGACATCAAAGAGGGCAAGCCTAGAAATCCAAATCAATTTCTGTGCACATTACCATGCTTCCCTCATTCATAGTCCAGAGCATCGGAACCTGCCACCACCTATAAGTTGCAAAAAAATATTGATAACTAGTGGCCAACTTTTCTTCAGAATGGAATAGACCAAGCTATATGAGTGCCAATCACATCTTATCTAAAGGTTGTACCCTTCTACTCACGATTGCTGTAGTCAACCTCGAAAAAGAGTGTCTCAGACTAAGAACTAAATCAGCTATTGTTGTCCATCCTCCAAAGACCCGCACACACACAAAAAAAAAAAACCTACTTTCACTTTGCGGCTGCCAATGAAGGCTGGCACTGACTTCACCCACTTCAAAAGAATCTTCTCTTTCAAAAGTTGTGTTATGTCCTTGGACTCTGCTAGATAAATCTCACAAAGAGGAATAAGCCCTGGCTAACTATATATGGTCCAAGACTGGTAATACACATCAGACCTAAAAAAGAAGCCCTTCACAACAATGCACGCGGACATACCTCCGTTTGCAGAAATCAAGTTGGAGAGGTTTTCAAACTAAAGATGATGGACAAATGGGGGTTGCATAGGAATTTTCAGCCGAAAACATCAAACGTGTTTATCCCCCTATTGTGAGTCTCTTTCTAATTTTCTCATGTTCTGAGGGCCTCCAACTAGTATCTGACTAAACTGCGTGCCACAGGTAGCAATCCAAACGCATAAAGACCAATAACATTAGTTTCTCAAGGTTCCAAAAGTGGATTGATTTTGGGGGAAGAATTGAATAGCGTGTTTTATTAGGAAATAAGGGGCGCACTTCTTTATGCAGCTTGAACTTTCTGAAAGAAAAATCTCGCTATTCAGCTCCACAGGATAAGCAAAGATACATTTGAGTAGTTCCTAGAACATGAATCTTAACTACCTTTTGTGGGTGCGTCTTTATGTTGACTTAAATCTCACAAAGAGGAATAAGCCATGGCTAACTATATATGGTCCAAGACTGGTAATACACATCAGACCCAAAAAAGAAGCCCTTCACAACAATGCACGCGGACATACCTCCGTTTGCAGAAATCAAGTTGGAGAGGTTTTCAAACTAAAGATGATGGACAAATGGGGGTTGCATAGGAATTTTCAGCTGAAAACATCAAACGTGTTTATCCCTCTATTGTGAGTCTCTTTCTAATTTTCTCATGTTCTGAGGGCCTTCAACTAGTATCTGACTAAACTGCGTGCCACAGGTAGCAATCCAAACGCATAAAGACCAATAACATTAGTTTCTCAAGGTTCCAAAAGTGGATTGATTTTGGGGGAAGAATTGAATAGCGTGTTTTATTAGGAAATAAGGGGCGCACTTCTTTATGCAGCTTGAACTTTCTGAAAGAAAAATCTCGCTATTCAGCTCCACAGGATAAGCAAAGATACATTTGAGTAGTTCCTAGAACATGAATCTTAACTACCTTTTGTGGGTGCATCTTTATGTTGACTTAAATCTCACAAAGAGGAATAAGCCATGGCTAACTATATATGGTCCAAGACTGGTAATACACATCAGACCCAAAAAAGAAGCCCTTCACAACAATGCACGCGGACATACCTCCGTTTGCAGAAATCAAGTTGGAGAGGTTTTCAAACTAAAGATGATGGACAAATGGGGGTTGCATAGGAATTTTCAGCCGAAAACATCAAACGTGTTTATCCCTCTATTGTGAGTCTCTTTCTAATTTTCTCATGTTCTGAGGGCCTTCAACTAGTATCTGACTAAACTGCGTGCCGCAGGTAGCAATCCAAACGCATAAAGACCAATAACATTAGTTTCTCAAGGTTCCAAAAGTGGATTGATTTTGGGGGAAGAATTGAATAGCGTGTTTTATTAGGAAAAAATAAGGGGCGCACTTCTTTATGCAGCTTGAACTTTCTGAAAGAAAAATCTCGCTATTCAGCTCCACAGGATAACCAAAGTTACATTTGAGTAGTTCCTAGAACATGAATCTTAACTACCTTTTGTGGGTGCATCTTTATGTTGACTTAAATCTTTCTCAATTAAGTACTTAGATTTTCTACGGTAATCTCTTCCAGAAACTAATGAAACCTAGTCAAGCGACTCTGTGACACCTTCATATGGTCCAAAGAAAGAAGGCTCTACGTAAAGGATGCAGCCATAAAATCTACCTGTGCAATTTTCCATTTTTGTTCTCTCAGTCCCGAAAAGATGAAGTTTAACCAACTTCCAAGGAATGGATTATGGATCTCTATGGGTATATCCATGCAATTGCAACAACAGTATCAGTTGACAAGACACTCATCCTCTTACGATTTTGAAAAGAGGGTAAAATCATAGTAAAGGGCGACAAAACAAATAAAAACAGATGCAAAGATCAGTTATTGCATTTTTCTATAGAAATTACCTGAAAATTCCAACTGTCAAAATTTCTCTATCCTTCTGACCAGTATAGCCTAAATCACAACACTACTAAGCTTCTAATCCCCACTTAGTAGTATATGGAGAGGGTCCGATGATGCTGGAGAGATGGGCACTGGACACCAACAGACCATAGCCAAATATCTAATTCCACACTCAACACCTGGAGAAAAGCCGACACAATTAGAGAAATTGAAACATAACAAACGATAATTCATAATTTGAAGAATCGAGAGGAAAAAAGACGAGATAGACAAAGGGAACATTTGGAGAATCACTAAAGGGAAAATAGAAAAGGAAATGCCAGAAAAACATAAGGGTATGAATAATTACACGTAGGATGATATATAAACAATAACATGTATACAAAAGATACTTAAATGTATTGTAGAATGAGTTTTCCATAGGACGAGTGCCAAAGAATCCTCATCCATTTCCGTCAGAAAAGTTTGAAACATCTAAGCAGGAGGCCAAAGCGACCGCCAGAGATGAGTTGTGCACCATTCCATGTAGCAGTTAAGTGGTGGATTGTCACTCGTGCGTGGCCACATATTTCGCCCATCAATAATTCCAACAATGATGCAGCATCTCGGGTTGAAGTGCTACAGCCAGTTCATTATCACCGCCAGATTATGATTTGTTTGATTTTACAGTGTAACTTATGCTGTGTAAGTGACATATCAGGTAAATTTACCAGTTACAGCAAAGTGGTTTAGGACAGGCCATAGAGAGACCAGACACTTTCTGGCATGCAAATTACGAAGTCTCAACGCCACATATATCTTAGCAGTTTCTAAGGTGATTGATTCCTTGTTGCTGCCACTTGTACGTAACTGACTAAATTAGTAAAAACTAACAGAAAGAAGTGTTTTTCACTTTTTTGAGGACTAAAGTAACTAAATTTTATCCATTAGTATCGCGGTTGCCGGATAGCAATTCATGGACACAGAAAATCAAAGGGAAGCAGCACTTTGGTAGTTAATCCCCTCAGTGGAAAAAGGTCTTATAACTTTACAAGGGTTTATGTTTCTGGAGAAACTTTTTCAAAATGCAGCTCTGCAGAATGACATATTTAAGAAAGTAATAGACAAGAAGGACTCATACTATACTTTGCCCGGTTGACACACACATACATGCGACACAACATTATTTGTCAATATGTTTCGGCCACACACCATTTGCAGTTTTCAGCCTAGACTTTCAAATTTTTTGTTGTGTCCGAGTCTTAGTGGCTGCATCCATGGCACCTCTTTAGCATTGTGAGGCCTATACACTTAGGGAAGAGGCCTTTGTGGTGAAGCACTAACGCTCTGGATTAGCTACTTACAAAAAGTGTTGAAGACTAAAACCACATTTAGCTTAGGCAAAAGAGACGGGGGTTAAAGAGACCAGCTGCACATGGGAGATCATTTGGTTGTGGAGCAACGCATGGAATTTCTTTTTATTACAATAGAACATAGAGAAGAAATGTCTCTCAAGAATCCAGAGAAAACTCTCGGAAATTGAAGAGAGCTCGTTTGAGATTCAGTCAAACTGTGTTAATACAAGACTTGGAGAAATGATATTTCAAGCAAAACAATATCATTGCAATTTACAGCCACCAAAAACCACAACAAAAGAACTGCTGAATCGGAAGAAGGTACACAAGCAATCAAGTCAAAAGCAGAAAATTTTCCTGTGTTTAAGGAAGAAATATTGTTCAAAAGGACAGAAAGACAAACCTGCTTTCCAGATTTTTTCTGGATCAACTCCCTCATTTTCTCTACAGCACATACTGAGCAAGCTCTTAGTTCCACTTCCTCCTCACTACCCGAACCAATTTCAACATTAGCCTCAATAGTTGCAGCTAGGGCTGGACTATATTTCAGCACACCAAGCTGCCGAAGAACCGCTGGAACGATATAGTCAGCAAATATGGTAATTTCTCCAATGTCATTGAACTCCCCATATCCTTTGCCCTTGAATGCACCCCATAAATCTGCTGCAAATATCTGAGCTCTTTTGTACAAGAATACCTGGTGGCCCTTGTAAACTGAGTGGTCGCGGAAACCTACAATATCCAAAAGATTTATAGTTCATTGAGCTATTCCTTGCAATTTGTCGTGGTAAAGCAGAAAACCGATTCGAACAATTTCCATGTCAACTACTAATGTAACAAGTACAAGGACAAAGATACCAGGAAAGTGGCGAGTAACAAGAGTTACAAGCTTTTCTGCTGATTTTCCACATGAATCAACGAGGTTGGATGCTTTACCCTCAAAGTTTTTCTCCAGTTCAAGGCCAACCTGAGCCATTTACATTAATTTACAGGAACAATTTGATCGATAATCAGATAAATTGAAAACGGGACTAACATAATTGCAAACTAATGGAGACAAAGAAATACACAACGGGATATGAACATCTGTAAAGTACCTCGCGCAATAAGCGGACTCTTTCATCCTCCAGAGGAAGTGGCCTTGGCCATTTCAACAATTTGCGTAGTTCAGGACCTGGAAACAATATCACAACAATCTTGTAAAGGAGACTTTCAGAATTGGGGAGCTGGGGACAATTATCACTAAATCACCGTTCATAGGGGAAAATTTCCTATAAAAATAATGAGGAAATCAAAAGATATAAGATCTTGACCAACAAGAAAACCTTATATCCCATAAGAACAATTTGAGCAGGAAAGATATGTCTATACTGGAAAGCTACATTCATTCAAAGGGACATAACACAAAATCCAGCCTCGTAAGATAACAATTGCATGTCGCCGCCCAGACAGGCCAAATGTGCATTCTTAGATGACTGACACAAGCCAATCTACCACTATCTAAGGCTACAGAAAAAGAACGGAAAACATGGAACTAATTTTATCAATCGCAGTTACCATATCCTCTTTTCATCAGTTGCAAACGGGAGAGAGAGTACTCTTGACATAGATTCATGAAATAACACATCCAAATCAATATTGGATAGTCAAAGGCTGAAAAGGAAGCAAAAGTACCAGTGTACTTCTGAAGACGATCAGCATCAAACACAGATTTGTCATTTTGAAGAGCTTCCTTTAGTCCCGAAGCCAAATCATCATAGTTCAAATCCTTGTCTATTATGTACAGGGGAAATACAACAAAAATGTTAGAGATAAAATTAGCACGACTATTAACATCAAACTTGAATTCTATATGTGGAGTTTTCAATTTTCTATTATGAGTGTTCTTGGTTACTAAAAGATTTGTTGAAGCTACGTTATAAACTGCATCTGCATGAATGTCAGAGTTAGGGTATCATGAAGATTTCCAGAGGGGAACTAAAAATAAGGCCCCACCTCACCTAAGCAACATCAAGTGTACCAAGTGATTCAATTTGGTAAAAGAGACCTAATGATCTTTGGACTAGTCTAAATATTTTAAAACAAATATCAAGATTCACTGATGCAATCAATTTTATCCATCAAGGTGAAGAACATATTGAGCTTTTTGCCAAACTCTAAATCTTTGAATATCAGAAAACAGTTTGTAATGACTAGTTGTGATGAAGTTTAAAGCCATGCAGGGGGACAACAGAATCGGGGTATATTTCAACAGTTCAACTAATACAGCAATGGACATTACAAAGTGGGGCTAATGAAGTGCCAATATTCCACCGCACTCTGTTAATGCTTCCATATATGTGTGCTCATCGTAGATTCCCACAACCACGGGAATTTGAATCTACAGTCTACAAAGGCTAAACATGTCAATACTAATGGAACCTAACAAAAGGATGATTTATTTCCTGGCGCAACTCCAAATCACGACTCCGTTTGGAGACTCAAACAATCATGTTTTGTCCAAAAAGTGCATTTCAAGCATACCACTATTCACAAACACACCAATCACAATTCCCATCTTCCATCTCTTCTTTCATAATCATATTGAACAATGGTGTCCCGTGTCGTTCTCATTTCGAAGGTATTCAAGATACCTTTTCAACAATACCAAGTTTGTGTGCATCGTCTCCATTTTGGAGCTCCCATATGGAGGATGGTTGGAGCAAGTTTGGCCTCCCTTCTAGAGTTATAGAGCTTGGTTGGAGTGGGTTGGTCTTTTAGTGAAAAGCAAGGCCTTGGGCCTACACTACTACCATGATTACTACTAATATCAACCAATTCTTTTCTTTTCTTCGACTTAAGGACATAGATCACCTAACAAAATTCTTACGGCGGCCATACGGGCAAATGCAATAACTTAGCACCAAATACTGATAGGAAGCAGAAATTTTATTTGTTTGGAACTTGTGGAAGAGAAGGGAAAATTAAAATTTTACTCCTCTCTTGTTTGGATTCCTATAGAAAGAGGAAGGATAATAGCAAAATGAATTCAATTTTCCTCCTATTTTCTCTCCAACTTTCCCTTTCCCTCTACATGTATGAAAAGGACAACAAAACCAAGATTACATGGACGACAAAAACAGACGTATAAGCATACCAGGCCAGAAACAAAAGTTCAAAGTATCCAATACAAATAAGTACTGGACAGTGAGCGGCCCGTCATCGAAGTAGTGAATCCCTTCAAAATCCCACTCCACTTTTGGGATTGAGGTTTTGACAGTTTCCACAACCTTCTCAATTCCTGCATTCATCCAAAACCAAATCATATTCTCCGTCATTGCTCGAATCCGCATTTGAAATATACTACATTCAGTGAGAATATGGAAAGGCGAGAGGACCTGAGTGGTCGATTGTGACGTGAGAAGAGCGAGCGGCGACCCAAGCAGAGGTTGCCCTAACCTCGTCCATGGCGAAAACAAGTCCAAAAGCGAAAACCGCCGCCTTGTTAGGTTTGACCGGGTATGCGTTGGAATTGAGAGAACCCTAGATTAGGTGTCGGTTGGCACACGAGGAAGAAATGGGAGGTGGTCGGCTGGGTATGCGGATTGGGGACAAGTGGTTTGGTTTTGGTCTCGTATTTCGAAGTTTCCCGCTTTGTTTCTTTGTTTCTTTCCTTGTGTTCCAACTTTTTCCTCAATTCTACGTTGGCTAGTCACAATTCGTTCCTTGTGTTCCACTTTTTCCTCAATCCTAAGCCCGTTCCCTTTTCTTTTTAATTTTTTTTTTAAAATATAATTTTAAACTCAAATATAATGAAAATAAAAAATAATTTTTCAATTTTTTTTCACCGTTTAAAAGATCTCAGTGAAATTTATCAATCAAGATCTATATTGATAGAAAAATTATTTGCGTAAACACATGATTTTTAAATTTGAAATTACCTTTCTTTTTAAAAAGTTCATTTTTCAAGAAACTAAAACGGGGCTAAACACCTCATGTTGGTTGCCCAATGCCCGAAAAGCTACTAGTACCGATCCAGTTCGGTCCATTTGGGTGCATTCAGTAGGGATGGCAATGGGACGGATCGGGGCGGATTTAGCGTCCCCTCAATTGCCCCGTTCTATATCGGATCGGAGTCGAAGCGGGAGAAATCAGGGAGGTATCGAGGTTGGGGAAAAATCGGATCCCCATTCACCATAATAATTTAACTAGCTTTGTTCTTTTTAGAGTGTTTCGAAAAAAAACAAAAAATTGATGATTGATGAGAGTTAATAATAAATAGAAATAAAAAAAAAACAAAGACATAAATTAGTGTTTTATTAATTGGTATATTATTCTTATTATATCAAAACAATAAAATTTATTGAGACATATACATACAAAAATATAAATATTTTTAATCGGGTTCGGATCGGGTTGAAACAGGGCGGGGGAAGCAAATACCATACCCGCCCTATTTGCCTATCGGATCAGGGCGGGGAGGTCGGAGGCGGGGACAGATCGGAGGTAATTGCCATCCTTAACATCCAGGCCTTCCAAATACTTTTGAATGATCCGAATGTACTCAAATAGATCGAACTAATCCAAAATAAAAAGCGACCCGGATGCACTCAAACAGACCAAACTGGTCTGAACTAAATGAACAACATCCGCCCTCCTGCCTCCCCCTTAAAAGCACCGATGTCGCATAAAACGGCTGGTGGGGTTACTACAAGACCTAATTTCTGAATGAAAAGTGAAATAATGGATCAAGCAATATTTCCCTTTACCTGCATCCAATCAAGGCCTATCATTAGAATTATATGACTACATTTTTTGTCTTGGTTCTGAATCTGAACGAAAAATTGTTCATGCCAACAGGGATTCGTTTAAAAAAAAAAATTTAAGCGTTGTTGTCCATAAAAGATGAGTCCTGCAACGTAGTTTTTTTTTTTATTTATAAATATACTTGTCCACAATATGATACACCAAACAAACAAAAGATTAAAATTAGTCCACGTTATAGATATTAAATCGAAATTCATTCTCTAGGCGAAAATTATTGGGAGATCGACAAAGCATAATACTGAAATTGATAATGTTCTCTCTCTCTTCAATATCACTCTCTAAACTCTTATATCATTATTATGAGTGTGGACTTTGTTTGAGCTAAGGTATAGAGCATCTCCAACCCATTGGTTTAAATCTTACGTTGAGTAGAAACGATAACATTTAACATCCTCCTTTAACCCAGCCCTCATGCCAAATGGAATGTCTAATCCAATGGGCTCCACACATTTCGCATCACATTTGACTCCTCGTGCAACATCTATTTTTGGCCTTTTGGAAATTCAAAAAGTAGGTAACATCGAGATTGGAATGGAGGTATAATGATGCCAAATTTACAAATGAGACATAAGTCTTTGAAAAAATTTAATGTATTCAATTTGAAGTTACGGGTTAGAGATGTTCAACTAGACAACTACGCGGCCAAGAAATGTTCATAATGTATTGAGCATCGAGTTAAAAAATAATCTAACAGAATATTATTTTTTTTCTAAAAAAAAATTAGAGTGTTCAGCTGTACACATAAGTACAACCCCACTGATTCTACACAAGTGACGGCTTCGATCATCCAAATAAAAACCAAGACTGCACCATATCGTCAGATGGACAAACTACGACTGTCCCTAAATAAAGGAAACAGATTCTCTGTTGTTTCAGGAGAATTGCAGCCCGTGCAATCTGGCTAGTTCTATCCCCATTTTTGCGTTCATATCATCAATCGAATTTGTTCAAATTGTAAAGCTCGTTGAGTTCAACATTCATGTAAAATCAAAATCAATCGCAAACTGAATAATATACGATGGACTCTCCAAGTTGTTATCTAGGGTGCCCAACTCATTTTAGTTGCTTGCAATGCAAATGAACGATTGCAAAATGGGACAGAACCGACCGAACCGGAGTGCACGGGTGCAGTCCACGGGGAAAGAGACATTTCTCCTAGAAAAAGCCATTTGCTACAGTATGTACATCATCCACCGTGGCACAATTTTACATACTTATGAGATAAACACGACGAAAATATAGATATGAATGGACACCCTTTTGGTCTGTGAAGTAGACCGTCTATGCTGTTGGGCACTCTTCAGACCAATTTATTATGCTATCACGTTATGGTGGGATTCAATAAAAAAATGTATCAACCCCACAGCAAATATGTGTATAGAAGAGTTCGGGTAAGGACACTGAATAAAGCTCCGTTTTGTTAATGTTTTTTGTTTTTTAAGTTTTTATTTTTATTTTACAAGATAAATTATTTTTTCATAATATATTATTAAATACTTATTTTAAAAAATAAATATTTATTTTAATTAATGTAAACAAAGGAATAAAGCCGAAAAAGGAAAGAGAGGAAGAGAGAGACGGTAAATGATAAAGAAATTAAAAATACAAAAAAATAAAGAAAAAAGAAAAAGCAAAAGGAGAGGGGGGATATGGGAAAGAGGAATGGTGGATGAGTTTCTCTGGATTCTCCTTTTTTCCTCTCTCTATAAACCCGTTTGATGGCCGTAAGGCCTCTCCTGCAATTCATCGTCTCCACTTCCTCCTCCTACAGGCTCTCTCTCTCCTCCCTCCTCCCCGCCTCCCCTTCTCTCTCCCCCTTCATTCTCTCCCATCGTCCCTCCCCCGCCCCGCCCCTACCGATTTTCCTCCGTCGCCTCGCCTCGAGGGCCCCACTCTCCCTTCCCCAACAACAACCGCATCAACAAAAACACAAAAACAAACAAAAACAGAAACAAAGATACACGCCGCCGCCGCCGCCGCTACCGCAATCTACACAGCAACCGTCGCCCTGCCTCCGGCCGCTGCCGTCGCTGTCCGAAACCCTGGCGCAGAAGATCGGGAAATCCGTCCGCCGCCCCGGCGCCCCTTCCAAGGCTAGGGTTTACGCCGACGTCAATGTGATCCGCCCAAAGGAGTACTGGGATTACGAGTCCCTCACCGTCCAATGGGGGTAAATATATGTAGCCTATGTATACAGACATATGGATGTGTGAATTTGGTTCTGGTTTTGCCTCTTTTTTTTTTTTTTGTTGTTATTAATGATGAGAGTACGTTTGCGTTTGGATTGGCAATGTAGGGAGCAGGATGACTATGAGGTAGTGAGGAAGGTTGGGAGAGGGAAATACAGTGAGGTGTTTGAGGGGGTTCACTGCACCAACAACGAGAAATGTGTTATCAAGATCCTTAAACCCGTGAAGAAGAAGAAGGCAAGTCGAATTCTATTCGTCTTTAGGATTTGATTTATTGCTGTAATTCAAGAATTTACAGTGTATGCAAGGAGGACAAGGAATCAAATGTCGTGTTAGGTTTCTTGTTTTTTCTTTTGGGGTATTTTCTGCTTGTAATAAGGGATGGGGTTTGATTGATGCTAAGCTAGTTCACTCTCTGTTGGTTCAATTATGCTTGATTCCCAACTTTTGCAGTGGGGTAACTTATGGCTTGTTTTCAGGGTAACAATTAGGTTCTCAGGAACTAGGGCTCGTGAATGGCACTAGTGTGAGTACATCTTTAAGGGAGTTGGGGGAGCTCATGGTGTTGCACGTTATGCCACTTGGTGACTATTCAATTGGATGTCTAATTTAAGTTTTTTTCTTCTTTCTTTTGGATAAACACGATTCTTTTATAAAAGATGAAACCAAAGAAACAACGGTCAGGATACAACCAAGAACTACACCCCAAGCTTAGCACAAAACCAAGCTAAACATCCAACTGGGCAAACACAACTACACAGAAACAAAGAACAAGACCAGAGCCCCAAAATACAACAAACACCAAAACAAAACAACACTAACTAGGCCTCGCAGCACCAGTTAAGTCCCACACATCAAATAGATCTTTATTCTTTTGAGAGTTTTTCACCAATCTGAAGGAGGATAGGAATTCCGCAACATTTGGGAGAACCACAGTTGTTAACTGCTCCACACACAGCTTTTTGTTGAAAAACACTTCGGTTTCTCTCCAACCAGATATGATACACTGCAACAGCCAATGAACACCTGCATATAAAACTTATGAACCCTTTCCCCTTCGAATAGAATCCTCCATGCTTTGGCAGGCCTTTGAGTTTCAGCTCAGTATTATAGTCTCCTATGGGTCTGATGAACCTGTCATTTGTACAATGGAGGCTTGTGGATGCACTGTGATCAATGTAATATTGCTTGAAGAATACTGGTGAATAACTCATCTCTAAGACAGTAGGACTCTAACCGCTTGATAGGTGAGCAAAGTTGACTAGGACCCGTGGTTTATAGGAGTCAAGTCCATTGGTAGGAAGGAGCAAAATGGATTAGGTTTGCTGGCTAGGAAGGGATATGCTACTTGGGGCTCTTGTTAGATGCAAACGTCATATGCTACTTGTAAACTCGTGCCATCCGTGTCAAGTGTGGATGCAAGTTGGGTGACTATTTTCTATGGCACTCTCACGTTGGAGTCTGATCCGTTGGAAGGGATGGGATGAATCTCAAATGCATGTTTAGGTTGTGAAAAATGGTGACAGGTTAAGTTTTTTTGTGGACTGCATTCTCTTCTTGATATAGATTTGGATACACAAAATTGGTATTTTGGGTGAAGTTTCAACACGTGTCTCTACATGGTTGGGATTTGGGAGATAAGACGCGTATCAGGTGATATTGGACTGCTTGGTGCTTCGTGGGCATTTCCTAGGTTCAGTTCCACCATTATGAAGGGTGTAGAAGACGAAGAGGAGAAAGGCATTGTAGTGGGGTATACTCATGCTTGATGTTGTGGTGTTAGGGGAATTAAAAGTGCCATTGCTAGGTTTTGAGCTTTTGATTCGCCAACTGAAAAGGACGTATGAAATACTGCAAAAATCTCCTTGGCAATTATAACACTCTTAGTTCATAATAGAGCCATCATCCTCTACGAAAGAGAGATTTCAATAATTGTAGCACCTAAAGACTTTGGAGTAAAATGAAAAGGATCACGTCTCCCTGTTATCTTTAAACGTGGATAAGGGATTCATTGCTGTAAGTTTAACCACCTCGTTGCTCTTGATACACTGTGTAAGGATCGTCAATTCATCCTTAGTGCTACTTATTTGATGGTCTTCCTTCAAATGTATCTCTTTTTTCCTTATATGTAATATGTGAGGAGAACATTTATACAAGGATTCTTTGGGAGACTAACCTTTTTTTCCCCAGAAAATTTGCATAAACCAAAGTTCACTACTGTCTAGTTGCAAAATAAACTAAGAACTGGACATTCCCCAGCCCTACTGTTTTGGAACATTGAATTCCTTGAGACTCTAGTTCAGATTGTAAAGCATTTGGAAGACTATATACCACTTTCCAATTTGGGTTCCTTGAAAACTTGAGTAGAGATGATAGCAGTTTGATGGACTTTTATCTTTAGTTTGGTTGGGGAGGTGCTGGTTGCAGATTTGCAGTAGCTGCAATCCAAACAAGTGTTCATACTGAAATTGCAATTGACACTTTATGAGTAAGAAGTTGAGTATTCCTTATGGGATCTCCTGTGTAAAAGATTAGGTATGAGAAAAGAGAAATGCACTCCTACATTTGGCTGTGCTATGTTATGACTTACCAAATCCGTTTTGGTATGCCCTCCATTGGATGCTCGTTTGGGTCATTGGCTAAGGTCATGGAACTGGGAGTTTACTTATTTGGAAGGTTTCTATTTACTGCACAATTGGTAACAGGGAATTTTTTTCATCTTAGTTTGTGAACCTTACTCTCCTTGTGGAGGCTTAGAGTTTTATCTTTCACACAACTGGTTCTAAGCCGGGAGAAAGGAGGAGGGATATTCGTTTCTTTTATCTTTCACACAACTGGTTCTAAACCGGTAACACGTGAAAGTTTAGATGCCAGGTTGTTTCTTTTATCGATTGTGGTGCTTGCTTGCTTGTCGAATAGGCTATGCCGCTACAGTCCCTGTGTTTATCTGGACAAGCGCAGGCAAAGAAGTTCATCCAGGATTATATGTTTAGATTTGTGACATAGAATATATTACCACTTTACAGGTGAAACAATGGAATTATTAGACAATAGACACGGACTAAATAGGAATGGTATGTTTACAAGGACAAAAAAGATTGGGTTGTAGAGAATGAAAAAGCAAGGGCAATAAAAGTATAAAATCTATTAGCTTAAAAATGGTGAGGAAGAACAAGGAAGTTGCTACTACGGGATATTATTAGCTCAACACCTTTAGGACAATGTAAGTTTCTGTTTTGAAGAATGTAGAAAGAATAGTTTTCAGGACACTTTTGATTGGAGTAATATACTTATTGATTAAGTGCAATTTTGAGATCAAATGGACAAAAAATGAAGCAGATATACCCATACAAGCGAGGATAGCAATGAGGTGGAAGAGGGCATTCTATATAATATATAATGCTGTTGCCTTTTATCTTACAGTACTCAATGATATCTTTAGATTCACTTAGTTGCATGAAGCGGGGGTATGTAGAAGATCTTATTAAGTTGGGACTTGGGAGCACCGAAAGGAGCGTGTATAAATAATTATTATATACAAACATGAGTGAGAAGAGACTGCCAAATAAAGTTTTTATATCTAATTTATTAACTGCACTTGTAGATATATCAATAGGAGATGAGAGTCCTAAATCTCTCCTCTTTTTCTTCTTCCTTGCATGTGTTTGCAAAGAGAAGTCCTAATTTCTTCCTTGAGATTAGTGTGGAAGCTCCCATTCTATTTACGAGAGCGCTCCTGTCTCGGGAGCACACCCACTTTGGAAGCTCCTTGCAACTAGAGAGGATCATTTAATAAAAGTCAAATTGGATTTAAGTTCTTGTTAAAATCGTAAAATGTCTAAGTTTATCCTTAGAAAGAAGTTAACATTACGACACACTCATGGTACTAGAAATTTGCATTAAGGGGCAACGTAAAATTAGAAAGGATATTTAACATCCACATGGTAGATGGTGAAATCTTAACGGTGAGAAATTAGAAAATTTTAACTGTTTAAGAATGAATTGTTTGAGGAAACAATGTGGAATTGGGAGGACGGTAGTAATAGATGTAGGTTCGTAGAATACAAGGGCTGAGTACGGGAAAAGAATATTGGAAGAGGTGATTGGAGAGTCAAAGTGAAACCTAGACTGAGGAGGTCCAAGCCATAGTACGAAAAAAGGGGAATGTTTTACTTTGTAAAACAAAGTAAAAAAGGAAAGAACTGAAGAAATTTTGTAAAGTTGTTAACTGTTTACAAATGGGCTTAGAGATGCTAAGTCAGAAGCTTATGGCAATGTTGTGGTAGCTAAATTAGGGTGGAGAACAGATTAGTTATGAACTTTATCTTATTGAAGGTAAGTGTATAAAATGTGAGTATCGAAGGTGTTGGTGACGCAGGAGGATTTAAGGAGAGGTGGAAATCTTACTTTGGGAAATTGTTACATGAAAAGAATTAGTACTTTAATAAGCGAGGAACATGGTAAGTTTTGATGAAATTAGAGAATATAAGTTCAATCATAGAAGAAGTTTCAGGTGGAAGGTGAACGAAGCATATGAAATTGGTTATGGAATTATATTAGATTAAGGTATGGAAATGCTTAGGTGAGGTTGGAGTATCTTGATTAATAAACTTGTTGATAAGATCACAATGATTAATGTCTAGGAAAATGCTTGAAGAGTGGACGAAAGAATTGTTGTACGCATGTATAGAAATAAAGGATATATAAAAAATGCAACAACTGTTGGGAACCGAGTTAATGAGTCATACAGTGACATTAAGGGCGAGAGTAATTGAGCATAGTCTAAAAGTGGTAACAAGTAACAACCGTGTCACTGCATCAGTTGGGGTGTATAAATGCGCATGAAGTATGGATGCAATGCACTTACTAAAATACTAATTGGAAAGCACAAAGCGAAGAAGGGATCTCCATATAGTTTTGTTGAATTAGACAAGGCTTATGATAGTTGCCCAAAGATACAATATGGTGGTTATTGGAGAGGAGTAACAATGAATTTCCCATAACTAAGGTCTTCCAAGGGTGTCACAGATTTGGGACTTTTTTTTATCGTCAATTTTTTTTGGCTTTAGTTATGGATGAATTGACAAGAAATATCCTGGATGAGGCATGATATATGTTGTTCACCGATATAGTGTGGTGTTGATAAATTCCAAGTAGGTTGGCTCAAGTGGAGGGTTGCTTTATTGCATTTCATGGGATCGACTGGTACCTGCGCAGTTGAAAGGATAATGATAGCGAACAGCAATATGTCTAGCATTGCCACAGAGAAGCGGGTCAATGTTGGGGATTTAATACATAACACATAAATGTATAAAATGAAAAAAAGACGGTAGCGGAGATGAGGATGTAAAGTAGGCGGGGTAAGACTAGGAAAGATAAGGAGTGGAATATTCATGAATTAGTATGTGCAACAACGATTATGGGTAAGTTGAGCGAATATAGAATCTAAGTAGTTTTTGGTCCATGGAATGAAGAGGGCGATTATATAATAAAAAGGGGCGATAAACTGTTAATGAAAATGCTAGGGGTCGGGGAATGCCTAAGCTGTCATGGATGCTACGGTAAAAAACATTACGACTGTGTTCGCTTTGGGTTTCTAGAACCAACCCCTCTCTATGCGCATGATCCCCATTAAGTTTTCTCTCCAATTATTACTCTCATTTTTGTATCTCTCTCCACTCATTACTCCAAAAACCTCCTTCAATCTACGAAACTTTTGGTTACATGGCCCTTGACAGTGCAGAATGTCAAAAAAAGATTCATTGTAACCGTCCCCACTTTTTACATGCACAACACTTAATTTGGTTTGGTTATTTTTTTTATTATATAACTTAGAGCTCTCTTTTGGCATTTTTTTCCGGGACATGGAAGGAGGCCTATTACTCATTGGCAAAAAATAAAAAAATAGCTTCTGCAGCAATTGCCGTTGCAAATAAACTCCATGCTCATTTTTGTTTTCTTTTGTGTTGATATTGAATTAGTGTTTTCCATTCATTGGTCTTGTTATTCTCTTGAAGTTTTTCTGTCAATTTTACTCTCTCGAGTTATGCATAGACTTACATTCAGCTTTGCTATCAAATGCAGATCAAGAGGGAAATTAAAATTCTGCAGAACCTTTGTGGCGGGCCGAACATTATAAAATTGCTTGATATTGTCAGAGATCAGCAATCAAAGACCCCAAGTCTGATATTTGAATATGTGAATAATACAGATTTTAAGATGCTATATCCCACACTTTCCGACTTTGACATACGATATTACATCTACGAACTCCTTAAGGTAAGCTTCACGTGTACTTTTGTTTCTTCTGGTGATGAGTTATATTATGGATCTATCATTGTTATGCAACTGCACCATCTAGTCACAAGTTCTTGATTCACCTATTGATTTTATGTTTGTGATTCAAGTGTTGCAAGTCCTTAGTTATATGTTATCTTAATCTTATAGTTATAGATCAACGATTCAACATGTTTAGAAGGCTCCCTTGATCTTTGATGTTGCCCAAAAATAAAAAAGGGCAGCCCTCTCTCTTTATTTCCCCTCCCAAAGCAGGCCTCTCTCTATTTTATTTCATTTGGTTCCTTCTCTCTCTTTTTTTTTTTTGGATGAAGAGGTGGGGTTTTTTGGATTGATATATACATGTGTTTCAGAAATAACCTAAATTCTTCCTTTTCTGCATTAGCTAGAATGGATAGGGTAACAATATCTTACCTATTTATTGTGCATCCATCCATGGGTCATATAGATATGTGATAAATCAAAGCTTGGCAGTTGTTTGGATTGTGTGTATAAGTCGAATGGATGTCATTGACTAACATGAGGGAAAAATTACTAGTGAACTTCATCTCCATTCTGAACTCCCTGTAAAGTTTGGTCATGAAATAGAATAAATACAAACAACTTCATTTGGTTACTGCTGGCAAAGGGGAAACTTATAAGGTCATTTGGTTTAATGGTGTCTGGTTATTTATTCCAAAGGAGGTACACACTTTAATGTTTTGGCTTTTTGGCATGAGAAATACATCTCTGAGTGGCGATTGGTTGCATGAATTTCGCAGAATACGTACAATCACCACTCTTATGAGCTCTATTTCTGATCTGGTTACCTCTTTAGTTAGTTGGTTTTCTCAGCTTGATGTTTCACATTTTATATGTTTCTGAAGCATGGTATCTGTAAAGGTATCCTACTTGGATGTTGTGATTCCGTTCTTTTTGATTTGGCCCCTCTTTGATTCTAATCACGATGGTAAATCTGATGTTTTGAGGATTACTTGTTACCGACGTGAATTGGAAGAGAATTCACAATTAGCGATCTGGGGTTGTTCATGGTATTAGTAATTACATAGGTTTCAGTTTAAAAACGTGAAAGCCATGTCTTTGCTTCAAAGCCTTGTTAATGGTGTGTGGTTGAAATATTAAAGTATTCTGGCCTCTTTTCCTTCTTTTTCTGCTATTGGATCTTCAATCCTCTTTTCTTCTTGTTCGCTTCTTCTGAATCTTCTGCACCAACTATGGAAGTACTCTCTCTCTCACAGACACACACACACACACACAAAAGTGAAGGAACCCCCCCCCCCCCCCCCCAGCCACTTGTATTTGGAGTTTGTAGGCAAGTGCACACCTATCAAACAACATGGCATTAAGTATAACATCAGAATGCTACTAAAGACTGGAATCCTTCATTTTTACTGTAAACTGTTTAGTATCAACATGTATGCATGCAATTTGTTGTTCAGAAATTAGAATTTCTTTTCGCAATTCGGATATATAGTTAACACGATCTCACACTATATTGCTGCACCTGCCTTAAATTTTATCTGTGAATATACATTGCTCAAGCATTGGTGCTATATTGTCAACCGAGAAATGGCTTCAAGTTTTACCGTAATTATTTGTAGGCACTAGACTATTGCCACTCCCAAGGTATTATGCATCGAGATGTGAAGCCTCATAATGTCATGATTGATCATGAGCAGCGTAAGCTTCGTCTTATAGATTGGGGCCTTGCAGAGTTCTATCATCCTGGGCAAGAATACAATGTTCGTGTTGCTTCAAGGTTTATTTCTCTCTCTCTCTCTTATTGGAAGCATGTGATGAGGCAGTTCACATGTTGTGTTTTAACCTTTCTCTATTTACGTAATTGCTACATGTGATTCCTTCATGGTTGTAGTGGTTGTCGGTTAAATATTTGGGCATTCGAGGTTCACCCGATTCAGGATTGTAGATTCTAGACATTTATGTTACATAAACTGGGGTAGAATACCTGGTAAGGGGTTGTGTCTAGGTGGTAGATTCTTCGTTGAGGACATCGGCACACTCAAAATAGTAGCATATTTCTTTTGTTTTTGAGGTAATTTATGTTTGCAGTATGCCATTGATCATTTCATGCATACTCCAAGAATTTTATATGAAGTCATGCTGTAATTTGGATACTTAAAATAATATGCTGTTTAGGTGCGTGTCCCAGTCCAACTAAAATGTCGGGCACATATGCTACACACTTGTCTGAGTGTCTTCTATTCGACATGGGTGTTTTTAACATTTAGAGGAGTTCATGTAATATAGCTAGACATTGGACTTTTCTAACTTGATGGGTGAAGTAAACATCCCAAATGCCTTTACCCATAGTGCATCATGTATTCATGTTCTAGGCAGCTTCCTTTGAATCTCACAGTTTTCCTGATCATACATGAATCCTGAACAATCCATTCACCTGGATTTGGGAGTGAGTTATGTGATAGGTAATTCTTATGTTGATTTGGAATGTTTGAAGCATGCTACATTTGTTACACCCACTTTGTTGCACAGGTTGGGAAACTTGAGGAGACGTTCATTGGGTTATCCTATAGAGATCAATTTAGCTGATATTATTGCTCCTTTTTGCCAGTGAGTTGACCACAAACTCCCTTAATAAGTTGGGGAAGACTGAAGACCCAATTAGTGATTCGACAATGGATAAAATGGTGAATTACCACAAGACATTTTTTTTTTTGGATAAGTAAATAATTATATGAAAGAAGGCATTAAGAGAATGCCACCCGTATACAAGAAAGGCCACCAAGACAAAAAGGCCCTATACACAACCAAGTGGAAAGAACAAGTCAAACCATTCTAGCAAATGGTCAAGGGAGGGATTACAATCTCCCTTATCCCAACTATACAAACTACTAACCACAAAACTTTTAATTTTAAACAACAGCTTTTCGACCCCTTCGGAACATCTCGAATTCCTCTCACGCCAAATAGTCCACATCAAACAAAGAGGAATCATAGCCCAAACGCGCTTTCTCTTCTTGCCCACTCTAGCACCCCTCCAAGTGATTAGAAGCTCCATAACATTTCTCGACATAAAAGTTCCCATGCCACCAAACAATGGATGAGGAGGTGATTCACTGATTCGGCATCCCTTTTACACATGCAACACCAATTAACAATTATCCTCCGTCTACGAATTAGATTATCGATAGTAAGAATTTTGCCTTGAGCCGCGCACCAAAAAAAAAAAGCCACTTTTAACGGCGCTTTTGTTTTCAAAATCACTTGCTACCCACTCCCTCCTTAACGCTTGATAATAAGATTTCACTTGAAAAAGACCTGATTTGGTAAGTTTCCAACGCATCTCATCCTCTCCTCCTATTCCTTGCAAACCGTACACTCTAGAAAATAAAGCCATCAAAGCTTCCTCCTCCCCTTCTCTAACATGTCTATGCAAACGAATACCCCAAACTGTAGCCCCATCATAGAGAAGAAGATAATTTGAGACTGTTGCATCCATTTCGCAAGCCAAGCAATAAATACTCGGGAAGGCCACCCGCAAGCTCACGCCCCCACACCACACATGGTCCTAAAACATTACCCTATTTCCTTTGCCAACTGCCAAATGAGTATATAATTTACTAAGGCTTCCAAACCTTTCATTATACCCCTCCACAACCCCACCCCCGTAAGACAAGTTCACATAACGGGAAGACGATCCTCCCCACTCACATCCATACTTCGCAACCACCACTTTCCTCCACCATTTCTCTCTTTCACATGCAAACCTCCAAAGTCATTTTCCCAACAGAGCTTCATTGAACAATTTTAACCTTCACTCCCAATCCTCCTTCACGAATACAAACCGTATCCCAATCAACAAGATGATACTTAAACTGTTCCCCCACTCCTCCCCACAGAAAATCCCTTTGGATCATCTCCAAACGCTTAACAACCAAAACTGGAATAACAAACAATGTCATAAAATAAATAGGCAGGTTAGAAAGCATACTATTGATATTGAATCCTACACTACTTTTGATTTGAAGGAGGAGTCCAACGGCATTACCATGACAAGACAATGACAGTACCCATGTAATCCCCGCGGTTGTGGGCGGGGGAGGACTGGAGACACCTTTGGCAATATATGCACAAAGCAGCTGCTGTTGGAAAAGTTTATCACTGAAATGTAGTTTTCGTTAATGAAAATTGTAGTTTTCATCCTAGCCTTTTAGTGGGGCAGTATTTGCAATCTATGAAGGATATATGTGATACATTGGGTGTGACTGAAATTGGAATGATGCCGTACACTTCACACACAAATGAAGATAATATAGTATGAATCGAGTTGTTAAATATTCATATTTCTAAAATGGAGTTGTTGGTATGTCTTTATGGCACAAAAAATGTGAATTGTCACTTAAGTTTCAGCATACCTAGTTAAGGAAAAAAGTACGGTATTGTCAGTGACTTAGTAGTGTATAACCGCAAGCAACTGGAAATTTAGGAATTGAGAATTGCAACTATGAGTTGTCTGTATAGTTTTTATTGAGAGTTTCTGTGGATTATGGGGAAGGGTTTGGATTGACGTTTTGGGAGATATCTGATTGCTGAGTATGCAATAGGCACTTTGGTCCTTGGTGAAGCAGAATGACAGTAGAATTTGTGTACCTTTCCCTGGATGGTTGGCCATCGGCTTTCGCGTTTAAGCATTTTGGCTATAGTTAATACTAGGGGTGGCAAATGGGTGGGTTTGGGCCAAATTGGGTAAGTTGTAAGTGGGTTGGGTCTTTATCATTGACCCATTTAAAACCCATTAGGTATGAGCCTAAGTACCCATACCCGACCCGACTAATTTATTCTCATTTATTTAAAACCAAACCCGACCTGAACATTAACCCAATTACATCTTCTTCTTCCCCCCCGAAAGGCATTAACCCAATTAGTCATGTTCACTGAAATGACTATATTACCACTATACATTTAAATGACTAAAATGCCCATGTCCACTTAAATTATCATATTATCCATATGTACAAAAATGAATAAATTTAATGTTTTTTTCCCCACCCAAGAACCCCTGCAAAAACAAAGTTTTGTGTATCCTTCACAAGCTTCCAATTTTGAATCCGTTTGAACCGTTGCGAAGGTCGTATTTTTTTAATCATTTTATCCTAAGGGATCATAATTAATTTTTGACTCTAGGGCTTTCATATGAGAAGCCTAAAAGTATCTGCTATTCATTTAATTCTAGAGCTTAGGGCTCTCATATGAAAACTCAAAAATTAATTATAACCTTTTAAAATAAAATGATCAGCAAAAGAAGATCTTTGCACCGGTTCTAACGGATGAAAAATTGGAACACTTAATTTTTTAATCATATTTTTTAATATATAAGTGTTCCAGGAACCGGCAGTTTTCAACTTTTCCATGATCAGAATGACCGCGTTTTTGGACTGCTGCAAATGGGTTCTTAAGAATCTTAACAGCACAGTCGTAAATAAGTTTATATCAGAAAAAAGAAACCTTACTTCCTAATTTCCCCGATCCAGATGACTAAATCGCGAATTCTACATGTTCCAGTGGGCATGGCGCTCAAAAAAGTGAGGGGGGTGTTTTGTTTAGTGGGTTTTGTTGATGACCCATTGGGTCATTTAAGTTGACCAAATTGATGCCCAATTGAGACCCATTAATAGATGGGCTAAATGGGTTGAGACCCATTCTAACCCAACTTATAAATGGGTTGAGTTGGGTCTAATTTTTAGTAAGTGGGTTTGTGTTTACTAATGGGTTTAGGTTTAATTTGCCACCCCTAGTACTCTTCCAGGAAGGGGAGATTTTTTGTATTGAATAAATTCCAGCTTTCATGGCTCCATTGGCAATCTTTCTTTTTGTTACACATCACTTTAATTGAAGATACAGAATAACTGACGGACCACTTGTTGTGCATGCTGCATAGTGCTATCTCCACTGCTCCGCATGCACTGATCCACCCCCTATCTCTTTAGATGATAAATTTTCTCTCTTGTTCTTTTTGCAGATACTTCAAAGGCCCTGAGCTTTTAGTTGATTTGCAGGATTATGATTATTCTTTAGACTTATGGAGCCTTGGTTGTATGTTTGCTGGAATGGTGAGCATCTCCCACTCTGCCATCTACCCATGGTTGGTAGGCGGCATCTTTGTTCATTCAGAGGTGTTTATCACTGTTTGTGTTTGTTCAAATGGCCCGGGCATATCATTTGATGGGCCTCCTCCTTGTCAGTCCACCAATAATACTCCGATCGAACGTTCACCAGCAATTGGATAAGGGAACTGTTTTGTATTAATGATTTATTTGTTGCAGACATTATTTATGTTAAATGTTTAGTATCTTGGACCTTTTTGGTGGGGTCTTTTTGGTGATGCTTATTATAATTTACATGGTGTACAGATATTCCGCAAGGAACCCTTTTTCTATGGTCATGATAATCATGATCAACTGGTCAAAATTGCCAAGGTATGTGGAATGGTTTCAATACAGACTTCTGTATGGAATAGTATTATATATGTTTTTAGTGATTTGATTACCAGTGGGTTTTTTTCCCAATTGGTTGGATTTCTTTAAGAAAGTTTATTAATACAATCCATGCATTATCCATCAGTATTGTTACATGTCTCTATGGACTGTCCTCTGCCCTCTTTTGTGATGTGAGTGATGCTAAGGTACCAGATTCATGTTGTTAATGATCTCACACGGCTGATTTGAAATTTAGGCTGTTTGTTTGGACTGAAAACAATTTTCTGTAAATATTTTCCCAATTTCTTGTGTTTGGTTGCTCATTATATGGGTAAAAGGTTTTCTGTGTAAGATTTTTGTTTCCAACAAAACGGAAAATAGAGGTCTAATTCAGGTAGTCATTTTGAAATCTCCGATCAGGATCTTTCTCCTACACCTTCACCTGCTGGAAGCATGTGCTTTGCTTTGCTCACTTGACACATTGTGCTATGTTGGTACATCTACTGTAGGTTTCATTTTTTGAACGGCATCTACTGTAGGTTTCATGCTCTCTCTAGTAACCAATTGAACCCATAACCCAACCGTCTCGCTCTCTGTCTCACTAACACTAACACAAATATAAATATCCCTGTTTCTCTTTCAAGGTAGATTGTAGGATGGATAAAGAGAGGACAATGGCTCTGCAAGCCATTCTGATATGTCTTCCATTATGTTCCTCTTGCAGCCTGCAGACCCTTTAACATTCTTCCCAGAGTAGAATGTGATAATTCTCATCACAACTTCAAAATTTTATAGTTTGTAAGACCAATCCATACACCAAAAAACAGAGGTAAAGTAGCTCTTTGAATGTAATGGTGATTTTTATGACATATTCTTCGAGTGTAAAATGTTTTATAGTGTAACGACACACAGCCTTATTAATTTGGCTTATTCCCTATGCCAGCCATAGGGTGTACTTGTTCCTCTTTTAAGTCTTTGTGCGTGCGACATGCAGTTAATCGCTTTTTCATTAGTCCTCCGAGAATTTGAACGAGGTAGTGGATATGTAACTTGACCCTATTCATATTTTGCATTCAGGTACTTGGGACGGATGAGTTAAATGCTTATCTCAACAAGTATAGGTTAGAGTTAGACCCACATCTAGCTGCCCTTGTCGGGAGGTTAGTGTTGCAATCTCATACACAGTGGTTATATAGTCTTTTGTTAGAAGAAACTAGGTTTCAACTTACATGATTTCATTTCATGTGTGGGTATAGACACAGCAGGAAACCTTTGACAAAATTCATCAATGCTGATAATCACCATTTGGCTGTTCCAGAGGTGAGTTTTCTTCCATTTTAAAGCAAAATCCAAGTTCTATTGGCTGTTCATTTGTTACGATACATGCTGATGCTCTTTTGTAGGCAATTGACTTCCTTGACAAGTTGCTGCGATATGATCATCAAGAAAGGCCAACTGCAAAAGAAGCAATGGTAAGAAACTGTTGTTATGCCCGGACATTAAAGTGTAAGAAGCCGTTTGAATTTTTTTTCTATGGTTCTTGGTCTAAACTGGTGTGAAGGAGTTTTAACAGTAGAGATACAATGCCCTTTGTGAAGACTTAAGATCAAATTTATTCATTTGCTGTACTAAAGACGGTGTTTGGATTGCAAAATAGCGTGCTATTTTTATTATTATTATTTTTTGAACAGTTATGGGAGAGCATTTGTAAGGATAACTGATAATGTTGTCATTTTTGATACATGCAGGCTCATCCCTACTTTTACCCAGTGAGAAATGCTGAAAGC
Organism: Rhododendron molle; assembly: GCA_025413875.1. Classification (NCBI taxonomy): domain Eukaryota; kingdom Viridiplantae; phylum Streptophyta; class Magnoliopsida; order Ericales; family Ericaceae; genus Rhododendron; species Rhododendron molle. The sequence continues at coordinate 11,510,179 of CM046395.1, read as the reverse complement.
AGTAGAACTCGTGCCTAGTGGATTGAGCCTACCAAAATATGGCGCCCTATTGTCTTGGTGATGTCGTTATTGGACTTCGCTAAGCTAGTCAAGCTTCAATTTGCTTAGAATGCGTTTACGCACTTTTGTTATGTACTTGGTGAGGTATGCAACAAGCTAGTCAAAGCTGCTTGTGTATTCTGATCAAATTTCTTGTGGGCTTGTATTCTTGGTAACTATTTGACTGAATTTTGTGTGCTCTGAAAGAGTTGAGAGTTGAATTATTTTGTTTGAGGATTGACATTGTATTCTCTTTTATTTATTTTTCATCACCCGTGCATTCGAGTGGAGGATCTTCTACCTGTCACATTCTTTTATTCGATATGGGCTTTTCCCAGGAAACAGAATGAATAAAAGGATTGTACTGACAGTTATTCTGCAGGGGAGAGTTTTTTCAGGTGGCCCGGTCCCGCAGTTTGTGAAAATACAACGAAGTTTCAACCTAGGCGAGCAGACTATTGAAATATATAACACAATTCAAGACGTTGTGAGTCCCAGTCTCCCAAAAAAGAAACTCTCTCGGAGCGACTGAGGTTGTTCAATTTAACGCTTGCATTGGTAGAATCTTTAGGGCATGGATTTTAGCTCGTATTGGGTACAACTAAGAACCTCCAAGATACCCAGGTATTGGCTCTTAGAATTTAAATACCTGGTGAACTAGTCCTTGAAATTATGTCATCCCAATGTCTCGTCATAACGTTAGAAGTTTGTAGAAAGTTATTGGAGTTGATATTTTGTTAGTTACCACGGATAGAAAATCCTCATGAGATCTTGATTTGGAGTCTAATACAGTATGTCATTAGAAATCACATTCAGGCCATTTCAAACGTAGGAATTGGAATTTTCTACTACACAAACCGAACTAGGATTGATGTTCAAATCACTAAACGGGCCAATGCTCTCACCTTTCGGCAGAAACCTCAAATGAAGCGAAGCAGAACGGAACGAATATGATGGAGTGGGAGGTTTTGGCCCCTAGCTATATGCAACACCCACCTCCAGAAAACCGTGGCAGTATCATGTGACTTGTGGTTTTCTTAGAATTTTGGTACATCGCTTGTTAACAAAATTGCTCACGTTGTACCATAACCATCGTCACGTTAGTCGTGAACTCAATGTCCGGTTTCGCAACTTCTTTTTTGTGTTTATGTGTGTTGTTGGCATTCCATTAAATATTCCTTCCGTCGTGTTCTTTTTTTCGGGTCATGATTGCTTACACATTCTTTTTTCCTTTTTTTTTTTTTTTTTTTTTTCCTGTTGTCTTATCAGTTCGAACTCAAGGCCTAAAACAACAAAGTGCTGCTAAGTGACCGATAGACTAACTGTCCTACTCGGTATGTGTTCATGTTCGAGAGAGAAACATCTTGGTTCACTACGCCAAATTTTACCTTTAGCGGCATTAGAAAACTGTCGGAAATAGTCTTAAATCAGCCGGTAACACTAAGACTGCCGGTAATAGCCTAAAAACCTCCGTTCAAGTAACTGTTGGGAAAACAAAAAACGGGCAGCAATAAAATCGGCAAATTTTTTTTTCTTGCTTTCCCTTGACTCAAACATAGGACTTCTGGATCTCTATGCGCACGTGCTACCAACTGGGTTAACCCACATGTTGATTCAAATAGGATAAATAATAATATTCATATTATACGGGTCGATTTTATCATAATCGGTGGTAATAAACCGCTGGTTTTAAAAACAACGGTGTAATCTATTTTTTCTGGCGGTAATTTCAAAAACCGTCGGTAAAAGTCCTTAAAAATGGCAATCCAAACAAACTGCCGTTTTAGGTTAATTGTTTCCGGTGGTCTTATTAATGCCTCTAAAAGTGTCTTTTAACGACAGTTATTTAATGCCAGTAATAAAACAACCGGTAAAGCCAAAATTTGGCGCAGTGGTTTCACCGTTCATGCAAAACGGAAACTAAACTACACGTGCACGAGCCATTAATGTAACCACGAATTACGAATTATAACGCGGGATAATAAACTCACAGTACTCTCCATCATTAAAAAAATTATTCAATACGCTATACTTGGTATTATTATTTTTTGTCAATCGATAAAATAGATAATTATCAAAATATGACGGTAATTTTTTTTAATAACTGATTGTTTGGGTCAACTTGCATGCACTTAGAATAATTCCGGGGCCCTGAAGGTAATGACCGGGCATAACTCCCAATTACCCCAAAGTTCGGTATATTTGGCTTCCGTGGAAATGGAGCGTGTAACCTCATGAAGGAATTCTTATTACTTTCTCACAACCACTTGACCAAACTCCTTAGAGTAATAGGGTTAATACTCTGACGGTAAATTTGACAAAATTCTATACATCCAACGGTCAAATTCGCTGCCTAGTTACGGGGAAGTCATTCTTAAATGCAAACAAATTTAACTTTGGGACATCACCTCAGCCAACTATATTTATGATAATTCTTTGCAAATTAATCGATTCCCAAATTGAACCCCGAAAGTTGATTGGAACACAAAGGTCAAATTCCATTTGTTTTTAGCGTTTTGAACCAACACCACTAATTTCCTCGACATATATTCTGTCAAAATTATCGATCGTATAGCGTTACACATGAATCACATATCACGTGGAGCATCACATCCGATAATAATGCCTCAACTATAGGAATAACAATCTCACTTGAACTGATAATTAACCAAATAGAACCGAACCGAATTGATAGGGTCAATAGAGACCCCGATATAATCAAGGCAGTGGGAACTGGCAAAGTGTCTACAGCTTTTATTAGCTGAAGGGTCCTTGTTCTTCGCCTTGAATTTCCCCCACAACGACAACCAAAAACTGCATGCCTTACCATGCCCCCCTCTCTCTCTCTAGATCTCTCTCTCTCTCTCTCACTCAACCAAATTTTAGGAGTTTTCTCCTCAAACGCAGCTACAAATCAACAAAGATTAAGGGGAATGTGTCCCAAAAATACTGTAATTTTTACAATTACCCCAGTTAAATTGACAGCTGGGGGAGTGGTGGTCCTTCCCTTTCTGACAGCTGGAGGGATTCTGGAGCTGCAACACTTGATTTTATATGTAATCTAAGGGAAAAAAAAAAAACAATCATTTTACCGTCACACCTAACTACACACCCACATTCATAATAAGGGTGGAGCCCGTACACACTATACACCTAGTGTGTATGAGATCCACCCTTATTGTGAAAATGAGTGTGTATTTGGGTGTGGTGTTAGAATTATTGAAAAAAAAAATGTAACCTAAAAAGGTATAGAGATATTAGTAATTTTCGCACTTCCTTTTTAATAAAGTTTTTGTGTGCATTTTTTTTATTAAAAGACAAGAAAATGAGTATCATAATAAAAAAGAGTAAAAATTATTTTACAAAAGTAAGCTGCAAAATAGTATATATATATATATATATAGAGAGAGAGAGAGAGAGAGAGAGAGAGAGAGAGATTATATAAAAAAGAGAGAGTAGAGATTATATAAAAAAGAAAAACTTGTAGCCTAAAAATGTAAATAGAGAGTAGAGATAAAATTGGGGGGCGCGGGGCGCGTGGGAGGGGGACAAGTATTGGACAAAAGAATCGAACGTCTCCTTGTCAATGAGACATTTAGCATCCAATCTGATATTTTCGATTGGGACCGAAGGGACCATTCCTTTCGGAGTACCATTATTTTAAAGAAAGTCCAAGGCCACTGCACATGACTATTGGAGTTCGGGGTGGATTCCACTAGTCGTGCGCAGTGGCCAGAGCAACTTTGGAACTTTTAACCATCACCCCGGTGCAAGGAGTAACTTGACTATTACCCTATTAACTGAAGTACCCTATTAACTGAAGGGACCGTTCAATCTGGCCTCTTTTATATTCACCGTGAGATTGCTTGAATGCGGGATTACTTATTAGATAAACAATTTTCACACTCCACTTTGTTATGTCATAAAATTATTTTAGAAAACACCAACGTGTTAGGATTGGAGTGGTGAATTAAGATTGAGCCTATTAATATTTTCCCGCGTTATTTGTCATGTAATGACAGACGAAATTCATCATTGTCGTATTTCACAATTCAAATTGTTGATTGCATAGGTGAGTCAATATGTACATTATTCACGTAAAAAATAAAGTTGATTGTGCATCGGTGTTAATTTGAACAAATCATATTTTCTTTAATTAAGAGACGTTCACTTGCATGTTGCCCATGGTATTTATCATAGGTAATATAGTTGTGAATCACAAAAATTTTGAGTTTCAATCAATAAATGGCTGAATAGATATAAATAGCCATCATAATATATATGAACCTTTTATTGTAGAGATTTTCTATTTGTATAGCACCATCCTTTGGGATATCATGACCCTCACCTTCACACTATTAACCCCAAACCAGTGTCAGAATTGGGCGGTGGGATTAGTTTCCAGGATTAATCAATGTGTGCGTAAGTTAGGTGAGACACCTAATTATACTAAAAACAAAAAACTCGTGTTATGCTTATAAAAAGTGTGTCACCGAACATCGATGTTTATATCATTTGCATGCAATACTAATTAGGACGGAAATACAAAAGAAGACACTGATATGAAATACAGAAGAATTCAGGGTTCTGATCGAAGCTATGAATCTTATTGAGGCCAAACATTTCAAAGCCATGGGGTCATTGATGGTTTGCAAGGTCGTTAAATTTTAAGATCTCGGAATTAGTCAATGTGCGTAAAAGCTGACCCTGACACCTGACATCTAGTAGTTATAAAAAAAGATGCACATTTTTCCTTAAGAACATGTTGCTATACATCTATGGGTCATGAAAATTCTCACATCCATATGATGGATGGGGCATTTCCATGGCATAATGGTAGCAGACAACATACAAATATAAGAATCGTGCATGGCATGGCCTGGCATGGATGAATGATGTTGATGGAACGTGTATTGACACGTAGAGCAGGGATTCTGAATTTGTTCTTATCCGGGCGAGACGAGTCCCCATCCCCATGCCTTTCAGTTTCAGAACTTTTTGCCATTTTGCATATATACTAATTTTGACGCAAATATACCCATACATACGTACCGATATCTATATATGCCAGTAATTGAAAACAAAAATGGTTTGGATACAACGATCCATGCAAAAAGATGCGTTCACAATCGACGACGTTCGTAAATAGACAGTAGCGTAACCAGAAATTTATACCAGCAAACTAAGAGTAAGGTAACTAGAAATTTCTACCAATGGCGGCGACTATTCAACATGAATATGGCACAGTAAAAAAAAACTCTTTTCTAATACTATATATCCTTTCCTTGTGTAAAAAGTTCTTAACTACGTTCACCTTATCATCGTAACCAGAAATTTCTACCGATGGGGGCAACTATTCGACATGGGTCATTTTGCTTAGGAAAAAACTCTTTTTAAAGATCGAACATGGCGCAGAAAAAAAACTCTCTTTTCTAATATCTCCTTGTTAAAAATAGCAAGTTCTTAACTATCACCTCATCGTGAAGCAGGTATACAAAGTAAAAATTCAAAAACATTTTATTTATTTAATTTATTTATTTTGGTACTGCACTAAAATTTCTGCGTGGGATATTTTTTACAAGATAAGAAAACTGTGTATTATATCACACAGTACCCACGCAGAAGAAGAACAAAACAGGGCTGGCTAGTCCTTGATGGATAAATAAGAAAGGAATTGAAACGTTCTTTTTCTTATGGCATTTTCTTAATTTCTTATCATCACTGCACTGGGGATGAGTGGCTGGATCGGTCGCTCTGTACTGCTCTACAGAGAGATGCTTGGCAACATCTCAATTTCTATGGGTTTTTCGGTGTTCAGTTGGCGTCTTGCATTCTTTTAGGTCTCGGGTGGTTTTTTGCCGATGTGCCTTTAATCCTTTTAATTTTTGTAATCTTTTATAAAGATTATTAATTTAAAAAAAAAAAAAAACCATCTCCCATTCCCTACACTGGTGTTGTCTTTCTAACAATACGGAGTATTTTGGTTTCAAGTGTGTGATGGTGAACAACTGAATTCCAGTGCAACATTCTAAATCGAATGGTTAAAGATGACAAAGAAGAAGTACCCCAATTTCCATATGAACAAGTGAGTGCGAAAATCATTAATTACTCCATATATATAACGGCATGCAACTATGTATATTCAAATGCGGTATAAAATCAAAAAATTAGGAAATGGTTTCGAGTTTTTACGAAGAGTCGAAAACGGGTTGTTCATGATCTAAAATGCTATATAACCGCAATGAAAATGCTGAATAAATCAACTAAATCGGTTGCTGTATTTGAACCTTAATAGATAACCATGCACTGCCATGTATACGTTTTACGCTTTGAGGCATCAATAATACCCTCAGTATATATCAATATATAATCAAAATCACATCCGTGCGCCCATCCCCTAACATTCTGATACGTACCGATTCATACTTGACCAGGCCTAATACTCATCTACTATGTATACCAAACGGTTATATCGTATGATAGAAGGTATTTAAATTTGTTTACGCCCATTTTTAATCATATGATATATGACTTAGGGTTTTGCCAATACAACTTTAGTTTGTTGTACTCGAATTTATGTAACTTTTGGAGTATAATGCAAACGTAAGACCGGTTTGAATAATCTCTGTAGTTTCACAAATGCAGTGAACACTAGAACGACCAAATTTTACGATACACGACTCCACATGCGATGCCTGGTCTCTAAAAGAAGTTCCAACTTGCTCAAAAAAAGAAAAAAAGGGAAAAAAAAAAAAAGGGGATAAGCTCGATCGTTAAGGGACACATGGCACATGTTACAACCCCAAAATTCATGCTCCAATATATATGCTTCCTTGTCTCCTTTTTACGCCCTTTTGACAGGACATAACCCAATACTTTACCACCTTTCGTTCCACTATAATTATTGGTGTCCGAATCAAACTAACTTCACATCGATTCCTGAGAAAACAAACTATTTCATTTAGTTTTAAGCAAACCGGGCGTTGAATCGATCAAACATTTGCCCAGGCAGAACTGAGTTTTTCTCTCTGTTTTTGGTTTTGCATGTACATTGTTTTAAGCTGGCTAGTATCGACAGCTTCGATTCCACGCACGCTGGGCGTATATATACGTACGTATGTATGGTGGTTTTGATAAGGCGAGGTCAGAGTTGGTCGAACCAAAGTGATACAAGGCAACCCCTGATCATAACAGAACAGGGTATGTACCTATATTAATGAGTGGTGTCGTAATTTTTGCATTAATATATACTTCAAGTCAAATTCTGGTTTCACAAGAATCTTGACAAATTCGGAAATTTGTAACGTGATGATCTCTGAAAGGTCATAACTCATACTCCATTCAACGAGGAGGGAGAGAGAGAGAGAGAGAGAGAGAGAGAGAGAGAGAGAGAGAGAGAGAGAGTGCATGAATATGGGGATATGGCCGAACCACGGCCGCAACCTAGTGTCGGATACTTAGCATACAGAAAATCCAAGAAAACAAAAACAAAATCCAAAAAACACCAAAGAGAAACAAAACTGAGAAATGACAGCTCCTTAGCCAGCTGGCCCGGCTCCCAAATACGTTCCCCCCCCCCTTTGCTCTGCTACTAGATCCTCACGTACAACAAACCAAATCCAGTCTCTTTCATATCTCTCCCTCTCTCTCTCTCCGAATCCAGTCTCTCTCATCTCTCTCTCTCTCCAAATCCAGTCTCTCTCTCTCTCTCTCTCTCTATATATATATATATATATCTTTTGTCTCCTCCCTCTTCTCCACCTTTTTCTCACAAAATTTTTATAATGCCCCAGCGTGGTATTGGAGCATCATGCCCATACTTAATATAGACCATTAGATTAGGTTTTAGGTTAATTTGGGTCCTTGGATCAAAACCACCTCCTAAAAGTAAGGTGATTTTGCGTTTTTTCAGCCATTATACTTACCATGAACACTGGCTTTTCTTACCATACTGTATGCTGATATTTAACACAAAATAAGACACACCTACCAGAATTAAAGGCTGTATTTCAATGTTTTTAGGTGTTTTCAAAATAATTTTAGGAGAGAGGGGGATGGATCCAAGGGTTAATAGGATAGAGGGGGATGAATCCAAGGGTTGAGATTAAAAGAAGAGATCCAAAGGTGTTTAAAAAAATGGGGGCATGATGCCCCAATACCGCTTTGAGGCAGGGTAAGAGAGGTAGTTGGGTAACAGGTTCATCTTCTGAAGCTCTTAAATCTCCGATAATAAAAAAATTAAAACTGGTAAGGAATACTATTGGCATAGGTCAATATGTTTTGGTCGTTATAGTTTTAGTGGGCCGTGCAAAATCCCTAAATGGTCAAAGCATGCGTTTAGATTTGGTCACCGACCCGAAATTCATGCAACGAGAAGGAAACAATGGTCTGCAGACTCTCTGCATGGAAATGGAATCCTTTTTACATTTTGCTAATTTTTATAGTACGATGTGATACAAGAATAGTATAACACACACGCATACATAAATATATGCATCTTAATGTAACATTTTTCAATCAGTTTTGCCGGGTCAAATTGTGGTCTCACATGACAAAAGACCCGGGTGGACCTGTCCTAGTCATACATTCACAATTGGAGGGCAGACCGGCACGCATGGCCCACTTTTGTGTCTCCCACAAATTATTCAAATCATTTACATTAATTTTAAAATATTTTTTCAAACGGTCTCAAGAAAAATCAGCTCAATCAAATAGCTGCAAGTGCTTGATCCTGTGTTCTAAATAAAAAATTGATACATTGGATCAAGCACTTTTAGTAAACATCGTTGGCTGATTTTTCTCCTTGCCACTTGGAAAAATATTTTTGAATTAATAAACGGTTCAAATAATTTGCGTGATATCGAAAGTGGGTCCCGTGTGCTTATCTGTGCACAATCGGTGCACTTCTCGTCTGTTCCCACGGACTTTTTTTTGCGAATACAGAATGTAAGAGAGAGAGAGAGAGAGAGAGAGAGAGAGAGAGAGAGAGAGAGAGAGAGAGAGAGAGAGAGAGAGAGAGAGAGAGAGATTGATTTTACTACATCCCCCATTATTATTATTATTATTATTATTATTATTATTATTATTATGTCTCGAGCCACACTACCTATGGCAAATTCTAGTACAAATATTTTTGGGGGTCAACTTTGTTCAAAATATACTTTCCAACTGTCTAAACCAATTTTAAAAACGAATCATTAACAACCTTGCTTCCCGGTGGTTATAGCAAGGCAATTAAAAAGCTCATTACGCCCAAAATTAAATAAAACGCATGAACTAAGGTGTAGCCTCTACAAGATAGGCCTTTTATTTTAATTTTAATGTTGGACTCCTCTAGAAACATTAATACACACCGCAACTAGTAAACTAGCTTAGTAGCTTACAGACTCATCACACAAAGGAAAAATATGCCATGCATATATAATGTGTCAAAAGATGTATCGACATGGTTAAAAGAAAAACGTTAACATATTGATATCTGTAAATGTGTATTGATATACGTAAAACGTGTATCAAACTTTAACTTGGCTGGCATTACATATACTCCATACTGAACGGTGGATAGCAAGCATACAGTTTGAAAAAAATTCCAAGTTTTCTTCACCACAATTAGCTAGGGTTTTCCCTGTGACGTCCAAGAAGCTAGGGACATTGAATGGTAATGAGACATAACAATGCCAGTAGGCAGTAGCTAGTGGTTCAAGTGTCGGGTCTAGTCAATTAGAATATGATTTGACGCAGAAGGAAGCGTACGGACCATGCATCCATGAGATAGACTACGAACAAGACCAAAAACAAGATCCCTAGCTAGATAGCTACCATGATCACATCCCAAGGCATTTGTCTAATCATTTGTCTCCGATTGTGCTCTTTCTCCATGTTCATTTCATCAAGGTTTTAAACTTAATTATAGACATGGCGTTGTTCGAGGATCTATATATATTCTTCTTGTTTGTTAGGTCAGCGTTTATTAATACATACGGGCGACATTAATTTTACCGTTACCGTGCATTGGCAAGTTGATTTCGACTTTCAAGCAAACCTTTGTGGTCCTGCCAGAACTCATCGTATTTCCTCTGTCTCCCTCTCTCTTAACAACTCCCCTAGCAAACAGGCTGGCTTTAGACAAATGTATTGAGATGTTGAAGATCTTTGAGTTTTTGGTCATTTCGTCGACCTAATCGGTTGGTGCTCCATCGAATAAATTCTATGAAACTTGGACATGCAGGGGAAACATGAGCCATAAATATCGCGCGAATCATGTGCTCAATTAATTCTTTTTCTTTGGTAAGTATGCTAAATTATTATCGTCGTCTGTCTAGTTATCAAATCGTCATGTTAAGATCGTGCTAGGGTTTAACTTGTCATAATTAATTTAGAGTCAAATTAGTGAGATTTTGATCCATAATTTAATTTTCGATAGGAGATTTCGGCACTCCTATATAGCCACTCATTAGAGTAGTACATGAATCTTAGGATTGCCTAAAAGCGAAAAGTTCAGAATATAATGATAAGCGAGGGAAAAAAAAAAAACAAGAATTTATCTCCCCCTGACTTGAATTCTTTCCATCTTACTTTATTCTCGGGTGACTTCTCACCGGTGTGCCCTTAATCCTTTTAATCTTTGTAATCTATTATAAAGATTAATAGATTCTTTTTGCCTAGCAAAAAAAAAAAAAAATACCCTACATCAACTTTGCCCATTAATCATTCCAAAGGCACAACTTTTTAATTCTACGCAGAAAAAGTAAGTTCTAAGCAGTTTGGCATAACTTCATTATTAGAGCATTTCTCTTAAATAATTTTTTAAAAATCTTTTTATGTACAATTAATTGTTTGGCTTCCATTTTTACGTGAATTATTGATTCTTTTCAACGGCCAGAGTCTAACAAATAAAATACTATGACCAAAAACTAATTTTTGATTCCTAATCATCTCTGTGGTGCAATAACCGTCATCTAATTTTTTTTTTTTTTGGTTTGTTTTTGGGGGGTCTCTCGCACCTTTGAATCGTTTCAATGTAGCATTTGTAAGTACATCTGTTCATTGCCAACGCTTAAATTTCCTAAAAGGCGCGCGTTATTGTTGTTATCATGATTTTGAGAATGGTTAAATTGTCAATCAGACATTCGCAAAGCAGTTTGAAGAGAGCGAGTTTTATCATTTACACTTATCTCGTCATTACCATGCATATCCTTTCCTGCGTCGCAAGAATTTTTCATCGTAAGCAAACTAAATGTTGCAAGTGGTGTAGGCGGCGCCATGTATTCCATACTATTTGACAAGGGTTGAAACCTATTCAAGAATGTGTCCAAATTTGTCCAGAATGTCCTTGACACATTAATTTTTTGAGGGACAAATTTTTTTTTGCTAAGAAAAATAATTTATTAATCTTTATAAAAGAGTACAAAGATTAAAAGAATCAAGGGCACACCGGCACTAAGCCACCTGAGACCTAAAAGAAGGCAAGACGCCAACTAAACAACAAAAAATTAAAACCCACATAAACCAACAACAACAACCAAAAATCTAAGCGAACCTCAGACTCTAAACAAGATCCCCAGCATTAATCAGCTGAAAAGCCTAAAAGCCAAATAGAGACAAAAGAACAAAACTACCGAGAACTAAAAGGGAGCGACACCCCCCATATCGGGAAAAAAAAAAAAAATCCATCTTCTACCTCCGTAATAGACTACACCACTATCTCTCCCTATCATCGAATTCCTCGACCAAAAGAAGCAGCCAAAAAACCGAAGCCAAAAGACCACCGGACAAAACCAGAAGAAACAAAACACCCCAAGACCGCTCGAACTCGAAATCAAAAGGCTAGAGAGAGAAAAGCTTCATCCTCGAAGTCAACATTATCTTCCGAGATAAACTCTTCCTTAAAGTCATCTAGCGCATGGATCCTTTCCCTTAATTCTTCTTCTTGCATTTCAACAAATTTCTTCAGATTATGATTCCTCCCTCCTTTAACTTCAATGCCCAAAGCAAACCTACATCCAACATCTTGCGAGTTTCTTTAAAAAACATTGAGGGACAAACATTTAAATCTGATAGTTGAGGGACAAAATACGAGCAATTGGAAGTTTTGGGACACAGTAAGAACCTAAATAGTTTATTAGGAGATTAAAAATGACAAACCTCCGGTACACATCAACTTTGTTGTGTGTACTGTACGCCCTTTATGAAATTTTGTGACTCTTTTCACGAATTTTTGTGGCCCGATATATGACGTTTGTGGTTGTTTATTTTTACAAATTTTTGAGACTCCTTTTAAGAATTTTTGTGGTTCCTATAATGACATTTTGTAGTCAAATAAAAATTAACTTTTGCAAATTTTTGTGGTTACTTTTTCGATTTATGTGGTGTTGTTTATGAATTTTTGGTAAAAAAAACGGCACAAAAAGGATGGCTCAAAGGTACAATTTTTTTGGGTGTTATTTATGAATTTTTTGTGGTGTATTTATGAATATTCGTGGTTCAACATACAAACTTTTTGATGTTCAATTACAAAATTTTGTGGCTCAAAATACGAATTGCATACTGTACATCTAAAAATATAGGTGTTTACTCAAGCCTTGTTATGTTAAAACGAATTGGCAATAACGGACAAATGGGCCTAAGGGCCCATTCCGGAAACTTTCTTAAAAAATAAGTACTTATTTCTCATACTTCTTATTCCACCTTCTTATTTTTCCCAATCAAAAAGTTTCTTTCACATTTTCAAACTCAAATATAACAAAAAAGAAATTTTTTTTTTGCACCGTATTAAAGATCTCAATGAGATCTATCAAATAAGATCCATAGTGGTAGGAAATTTTTTTGCGTAACCCTATTTTTTTTGACATGGAAGTTGCCCTATACAAAGAAAAGGACTGTTGGTGCAAAAAAAATTTTTTCCGACCGGCAGCGGTGCCGGGCCGCCGCGGACGTTAATAAGGCCGTCAAAAATTCTAAAATTAAAAAGTAGAGGGCCTACGCGAGAATCAATGGCATCCAAGGTGTGTAAGGTGCTCAGATCGAGCAATCTTTTTCCATGTATATATGAGTAACAATATGTTTTGATACATACACGAATAAGGATTGCTCGGATCAAGCACCCTACACACCTCGGATGCCATTGATTCTCACGTTGGCCCCCTTGTTTTTTTATTTTAGAATTTTTGGACGGTTCGGATCGGCCGTCCGGTGGCCGGAGACGGCCCGGCGCGGCCGCCGCCCTCTCCGGCCGTGGGGTGCTTGATCCACTGTTTTGGTCTTACTTGTTTCAAAAAATAAGAAGGGAGAAGTTGTGGAATGGGGCTTCTTATTCATCAAAAAATAAGAACTCAAATGAGTTCTGGAACAGGCCCTAATTCTTGTCACACCCTCAATTTTCAACATAAATATAAAAGATTTTCATAAATAAAACCTCACGATATTCCATTTGATACCCAAAAGGTTACTGTAGTTCCATTCCCATTACCATAATTCCAAGTCTATGAGAAATCCAAATATTACATCACCGACTCAACGGCCCCAAATTATATAGGTATCATGTGTTAAGAGAGTTAAGAGTTTATAAAGATCCATTTGTCAAAGAATTACAACTTAAGTTACAAATACATCTTTCAAAAGAAATTTACAAAAATGAATGAGTAACTCATTTGGTTAGCTTTTAAAATAATGTCCACACTCCAAGTACTCCAGACATGCAAGCTACGGTTCCAGATTAGCACATGAAAATGATGTAAGGTTTGAGCTACAGTAACCTAGTAAAAAAATCTACGCAAACTCTATATGCAAATGAGATACACGGAAGAACAAATGATGGAAATCAATGACAACGGAGATAAGCAAAACTATCATGATCAAGGATCCAACTATCATCAATCCATCTTTCCGTCATTCTCATAAGTCATATTCATTCAACTTGTGTCTCAAAACGTAATGTATCCTTTATGTGTCTGAGCCGAAACTCCTTCTGGGCCATTTATGAGATCCCGATATCCCTTGCCAAGCGCCCACCTTGTAGGTTAGGCCTTGAATATTCAATATGAGCATTAGCTCCCGCTGGTCAATTATGGGATCCCGATATCCCCTACGAGGCACCCACCTGTCGATGGGCCCCGAGTGTTCGTGCCTCGTTCATATGGTCAAGTGTATAGTTCGTATTCCAACATACAATGACTCACATTTCTCTAAAGTCCAACAAACTGGATACCAAGTGTTAAAGTATGGAATATTACTCATAGACTTGCAAACAAGGATGTCAAAACCCCATAAAATGAATCATAACCTTGAAACATGCATTAAAGAAATTTTCGGAAAGTTTGGAAGCTCTACCGGTAGGGGAAGAGTCCTATCGGTACAAACCCGATCCAGAAGAGCCATCAAATCGATTGCTGGGAAATACACTGAAGTTCTACTGGTAGGGAGAAGGTTCTATCGGTAGGAAGGTGGTTCTACTAGTACAAAATGAAGTCAAAAGGGACACAATTTGGGCACATATGTTTTCTACCAATAGGAAGGAAGTTCTACCGGTAGGGAATAAGTTCTACGGGTAGGAACTGATGAGCACCCAATATTGTAGATATTTGGTGTGACTAGTCTCGTATTATGTTGTTATATATTGCGTTTATTTAGGTTTTATTGCGATATTGCACGTAAGGTAGGTTTTTGTGTATTTCAGGTAAAACGTGCTAATAACGCAGTTTTGAACGCCAAGGAATGCTCCGGATGCAACCAAGAGCTCAAGGCCACGTGCCACCCTATTGTGGTGCCTGAAAATTCATGAAAAGATGGTTTGAAGGTTGCTCGGGTCGCCCAAGGGTCAAGGAAATTGAAGGAGAAGTGAGGATTTTACCAAAGCTATTCATCTTCTGACTAGCTGAGGGTAGAATTGTCATATCTTTTGATGTATAAACTTTTGATCCAATCCATTTGGGTTAGAAAGTAGACTCGTCAAGCTTTCCAACGGTCCAAAGAACACCCAAATCTGAGTTCGGGAGTGTCCGGAGTGCGCTCGTGAAGTGTTCAAAAAAATCTGTCCAGTTGGTACCGATACCTCAAAAAAGAGGTATCGATACCATGTTGCTGAAATGGAAAACAGGTTGTTTGGTACCAATACCTCAAAAACAAGGTACCGGTACCAATGCCTTTCGGCCAGCACTTTTTGCTGAATGGTTCAACCTTCCATTTATGGAAAGTTTCTACTTACGGCTAGTTTTTGAGATATTTTGGAGACCTTTTGGTCCATTGTAAGGCTGATTTTATAAGCCATATAAATAGGCTTGTATGCCATTTATGAAGGGGATATGCCATTAGTTAATTTTAGGCCTAAGTTTCTTTCTTGCTTTCCTAGGAACTCCATTATTGTTCTTAAGCTTTTCAAGTTATTTACTTCAAGAATTCAAGTAAGTTTAAGTATTTTAATGTTTTCTTATGTATTAATGTTGTAGCTATGGTATGGATCTTCTTATAAATCAAGTTTATTTCCATTTTTATCAGCTAATTATGTTTTCATTTCCTAACGTAATTTTTAGTCTTTTTGCTATGAGTGAGTAGTTAATAAGTTTTGTAATAACCCGTATTTTTCTAATTAATAAAAAAAAAATTTAATTAGTCCTAATAATATTATTTTTCTTATTAGGTAAATACTAGATAATTACAAAAGAATAATTATCCTACTTCAAATTACCTATTTTATTTTTTTAGTTGCATGCATGCGTATAAACTCTCCTCCTTCTGACTCTCACTCTCCTACGCAATTCTACTTCCTCCGTGATCATATTTTCGTTCACAACTCGTCCCAATCCGAGTCCTATAAGGATACGACTTCTTTAATTCAATTTTAATTGAAACTCTCCTCGATTCTCCTATATATACCTTAATACTCCGACCCTAGGGTTTCCCACGAAAATTCCCACACCTTACCAGTCCAGAAAGAAGAGAGAATTACAAAAAAATCGAAGCTCCAATCCATAGAATTTTAGAGAGAGAAAGTGAGAGAGAGAAACGTGGGTTTCGTGCGTAGATCCAACCGAGGTCCGATCCAACCATTCCAATCACTTCCTGTAACCCTGAGCATCCCTAAACAACATTCAATTCGGCCCCAAGGTCCCCGAATTGCCAAAACCGAAGTCATCTTCCACAAAAATCAAGTTTTCGATTTTCAATCCAATCCGATCAAACCAAGGTATTATAATTCGATCCGAAACCTCCTCTAAGTATATTTAATGTTTTTAAGCATAACCCAATGTCCCCCATAGTCCCATGCATTAAAAAAAGTGAAAAAAACGAAAAAAACGAAAACTGGGCAGAACCTCGCGGCCGCCCAGCCGCATGAACCAGAAACGTGGACCTCGCGGCCGCAAGGTCAAAACAGGTCCAACCTTGCGGGTTGGACTGTTTTGGTTCGAATTGTGTTTTCGACATCCCGAAAGATGTTTTTGACCCCCGAACTATTTTTCCTAGACTTCTAACACTCCAAAAATCATAACTTGTTAATTTCATATTTTTTTTAATTTTATTATCTATTTATTAAATTTTTATTTCATTTTCTAGCAAAGTTTACAAACGAAAAATAGTTACGACCTTCCGAACAATATTTCTAACACCCAAACTATTTTTCCTAGACTCCTTGAATCTCAAAGATGATATGTTGTTGAAATAATATTTTTTTTATTTAATTAGCTATTTATTATTATTCACACATTATTTTTAAATAAAAATACTTTACGACATTATAAAATATATTATTAATGTCCGATTAATTTTTTTTTAGATTCTTTATAGTCCAAATATGATACGTTGTTAATCTCAACATATTTTTAATTATTTAACTATTTATTATTTATTTATCATTCTTTCGTCAATTATCTTAACCCTTTTATTTAAAATAATCCCACGGACCTCCAAACCTAACTTTTAGCACTCGAACTTGTTATAGAGGACCTTTAGGACTCTCATTAAGGTTACGATAATTATTTTAATATCTTTACCTAATTAATGTATTTAATTAATATTTAATCAATCTAATCATTTATTAACAATTAATAAAAGCCTAGAAAATTAATTCTAAATCTTTTATAAAAGTTCTTACTTTATTAATGATTTTGTGGTCATAAGATTAAAGGCAACGGCCCATTCATAAAATATTACGTGATTGCATTGTTTATTATTTTGTTTTGTTTATTATTGGATTAATTGTACGATGTACCATTATTTGCTTTGAATGCTAGATTGGACCCTAGAGACATGGGGTGGTATGCGAATATAGTTCACATAGTCGATGCTAAGTTATTGGGAAATGGTAAAGTGTTGGAATTTTGAGATTGGTTTATGATGGCTATGGCAAGGGTGACCTGTTGGGCCCTGTGTTGAAATGGGTTACCTGAGGGGCCCGGTGATGAGATTGTTGTGACCCTAATGTATGGTACGCCATGGGCAGTTCCAAAGGGTAATCGTGCCTTGCAGGGCCAGCAAGGGGGATTGTTCCATGACACGATCATAGTTAGTGGCTTAGGAATGGTGCGACCCTAATGTATGGTACGCCATGGGAAGTTCCAAAGGGTAATCGTGCCCCCTGTTATGGTTGTAAATGAATTCATACGAAGTACATAACTGAGGTGAATTCATTTAGGACCCCGTGTGCAGGACAAGCAAGGGGGGATTTTCCATGACACGGTCATAGTTAGTGGTTATGGGAGGAAAGATCTCGTGGATGAGAACTTAGATCACACGTCAGGCTAATGGATAGTAATGAACTGGTTTATGTGAAAAATCTCTGATTTACTTATTCGTATCATTATTATCCTGTTTGTTTGCTAGCTGTAATGTAAGAGGGGTAGTTGGGTTGGATTATTTTACTGGGTGATTTATCACTCACGGATACGCTCGTATCCTGGTAAATCGATTGCTTCGGCGGTCAATTTGCTAGAGGACGCAGGATTCAATGGAGGGGAGGTACAGTTCCAAGAAGAGACACAGAACCCCGAAGGCGAGCAGTTTTATGCGGAGGAGAATCCAGAGGGGGGAGCCGAGCCCGAGTACGCTTGGGATCCGTATCAAACTTAGAAGTCGGCTCTATTAATTGGTCTATTTTATTTCCCTAAAGACAATTTTAGTATTTTCCCAATGGTTTGTAATAAATGAATTTCGATATTGAGAATTCTGTTTTGGATTTTAAATCTTAATTAGGTGAAGTTTTTTTGAAATTAATATTTAATGTCTTCGATTTTACCTCCGAAAATCGGGGTGTTACAGGTTTGGTCATGGGGTGAGATTCACTCTATGACTTAGTGGTTCAAATAGTTTCTCTTAACTTTAGCTTAAGTTCAAGGTTTTTGAATGAATTAAACCCATGATGTCTAGCATTAATCATGGGGTCGATGGCTTCTTTGATCATGAAATCTATCGCCTTACGCTACGTGCTTGATAATCCTATGCGTGCGAACGATTCTTTTTCGTCTCTCACTTGCATTAAATGAGTTCAATTTGAATAAGAGTTTTGAGTTAAGTTATAAGTAGTCTTCAGTTTTTAATTCTTCTAGTGGAATCCGGACGGTTTCGGTTCATTCTTAAGTTAGATGAAGAAAGGCTAAGTCATGGGTAAATCGATCCCTGAGACTCGACCATCCTTAATCTAGTTTAATTTCAAGTTTAAATATTGTCATTCAAATCAAATACCAAAATTGGCCGTCTTAAACGCCGAAAACCTTACATAAAGCCTACCATCTGATTAAGCTATATTCGAGCTCCCTGTGGATCGACTCGAATTTTCTCGCTATACTATGCAAATCTTTAGTTGTAGTCTGGTTAATAAATAATTGAATTTGATGCCCGTTTGGTAAATTTCAACGACTACCAAAAGGGTACCACCAGGAACCTGAAAATTTCAGACGATTCTCACAATTCAACAGATTTCAATCCAAACCCAAAAATAACATTACAAGCATGATTTCAAGTACCAAATCACTCGTAAAACATATAAAGAGAGGTAGCATTTCCTACCTCAAGTCTGGAAGGAGAAACCCCAAAGATAGCACAAGCCCTAGACTCCGAAACCCTTGAATTCGACCAAATACCCCTTTCCGAGCTAAACCCAACGAACTACGAGCTCCTAATCACAAATGGAAGGCGGAATGAAGGTCTATCTTCTTGAGTTTTGAGTTTGGAGGTGAGTTTTTAGGTGAGGGAGTGAGAAAGATAGAGAAAACTGCGAGAAAAGAGGGAGCCGAGAGAGATGGAAAGGAAAATGGGAAATAAATTTCCCTGCCACACAAACACATATACACACAAGCACTATATTATATTAACTTCCATATTTTCCCAACCTTTGCACATTTAACCCACAACCTTAATTTTCACATTAATCCATCATTTATTCATTTATAAAACATTAAGATTATATAAAAGAAATTTACGAATCTTTACATTTTACCTTCCTTAAAGAAATTTCGTCCACGAAATTTAAATAACCATGCTTACTAAGTCATGCATCACATAGATATGCAACAATTATAACCATCAATATTATGCAACATGTTAATCATCAATACACTTCAATCTCTAGTACTCACATTGGTTTACTCTGAAAATAAATGCAGATACTTCTCTCTAACTTCATCTTCTCATTCCAAGTCGACTTCTCGCTACCTTGACTCTTCCAAAACACTCACACCAACGGTATTGTCTTACCCCTCAGCACTTGATCTCGCAAATCTAGGATACATATCGGTTCTTCCCCATAAGACGCATCGGCCTCTAACTCAAGTTCGGACCACTCTAACACATGTGATGGATCCAATTTGTACTTTTTTAAGATAGACACGTGAAACACGTCATGTATGCTCGATAACCTCGGTGGCAAGGCAAAACAATACTCAACCTCCCCAATCTTCTCAATGATGTCGAACGACCCGATATAATGCGGTGAAAACTTTCCCTTATTCCCGAAATGAGACAAACCTCTACGCGGCGATACTTTGAGAAATACGTGATCCCCCTCTTCAAATGACAACGGGCGACGACGAGGATTGGCATAACTCTTTTGCCTACTTTGCGCGGTCAACAATCTTTGCGAATTATCTTAACTTGTTCGGCTGTTCTCTTTTGAGCTTCCTTAAGGCGTTGACGAATTACTTTCATGCTCTCGGAGGTCTCTTTAATCATATCCGGTCCTACAAGCGTAGCCTCTCCCAGTTCAGTCCAACACACTGGCGATCGACACGGTCTTCCCTACAAAACCTCATACGGTGCCATTTCGATGCTAAATTGATAGCTATTGTTATACACAAACTCAACCAATGGCAAGTGATCCTCTCAACTATCTCGAAAGTCCATAACGCAAGTCCGAAGCATATCTTCCAAAATCTGAATCGTTCTCTCGGATTGCCCATTGGTTTGAGGATGATACGCGGTGCTAAACAAAAGATTTGTGCCCAAAGCAGCTTGCAAACTCTGTCAAAAACACGCAGTAAACCTTGGATCTCAATCTAACACAATGGACACAGGAATGCCATGAAGTCAAATGATCTCTCGAATGTACAAACGGCTAAGTGTATCCACGGAATCGACAACCTGAATACGTAAGAAATGAGCGGTCTTGGTCAAATGGTCTACGATTACCCAAATAGGGTTAAACCCGTAACAAAATCCATGGTCACATTCTCCCATTTCCACTCGACCACTGGCAATGGTTGTAACTCCCCCGCGGGTTATTGATATTTGGCTTTCACTTTTTGACACATGAGACACTTGGACATGAATATCACAATATCCCTCTTCATTTCGGACCACCAAAATTGAATACTCAAGTCATGATACATTTTTGTTCCTTCTGGATGAACGGCTTACGGAGAATGGTAAAACTCTCGCAAAATTTCTTTCCGACACGAAATGGGTATGAATAACTTTTCTTGATAGCGTAAGCTTTGATCAGCATGTATCATCCACCATTCTTGAGCATTTCCACCAAGGAATCTAGTACGAAATTCCTCTGTTTCTTCATCATGTTGTTGAGCCTCAATAACTTGAATCGATAAAGTCGATTACACCGTCAAGTTACACAACGTGACCCCTTCCCGCACATCCTTAAAATGTGAAGCACAAAAACCCAAATCATTCATCATTTTCCACTCGTGGATAGCTGGACTCACTAAGTGTGTCGGTTTTCTACTTAGGCACTTTCATATATAAGGTACCATAGGGTTTTAGACACTTTCATAGGGTACTCTAGGGTTTTAGGCACTTTCATATGCACATTTGTCTTTATGTTTGATTACAAAAGGTGCTTGTCTTTAAGCTCAAAAAATATAAATATGAGAAAATTTTGGCTAAATCTCCCATTCTATGTAAGACAAAAAAATACCCCATACTTTGGGAAAGTCTAAAAAAACAATCTCCATAGAGATGGAGAGAAACTTTTATGTATATTGAGGATACCAAGGGTGATTTTTTTTTTTGAAACGACAAAAAATATTATTAAGAAAACTCGATAATGGGTATATCGAGAATTATTAAGAAAACTCGATAATGGGTATATCGAGAAAGAAAGAAGGAGAGGGGTAGTTTAATGCGAAGTTGAGAAGAAAAAAGATCTCAATACAAAGTTTAAACAGCAAACATCCAGAAACCAAAATAAACAATTGGTAGCAGCAATTTTCCTTTTGCAGTTGTAAGCAATCCATCCATCCTTCCAAGAGAGTAGCAACCAAAATAATCGGGGGACTGATTAAAGCTTTTCTAAGAGGTCAAATCTAGTATCACCTCATCTTCTTTCAGCCTTCCAAATCTTCAAAATACATCAGCATCATTCGACATCAAGATGAAAAACCAACAGCTTCACGATCTTCAACATCCACAAACAAAGCCCAACGACCCAAGAATCTCAGAAATCACTTGCATATCTTGTTTATAATCATTACATCTCTTGGCCCCAAACATAGAGTTGAGTTTTGTTCACCCTCTACTTAAGAGGGTGAACATTACTCCCCTTCGGTCCATTTCTAATTTTTCGGTCATTTTCCGATCAAACTTAAATGATCGGCTCTGTTCATTTTGTAGAGTTCGTCGAGAACACCAATCATACTGAAAATCGTGTTCATCAAATTTTAGAAGATACATGATCGGCACACGTAAAAATTGCAAAAAACCAAAACTGGGTTCTGATTCAATGTGTTTTTTGAAACCCAGTTTTGTTTTTTTCAAATTTCACGTGTACCGATCATGTACCTTCTAAAATTTGATGAACATTTTTGGTATGATTAGGGTTCTCGCCGAACTCTACAAAATGAACGGAATCGATCATTTTGCTCAAAACTATGAGTAATGCTATGTGTACCGACTGAGGGGGGAGAGAAACGTACCGACGGCCACCGGCGGGCCGTCTCTGGCCACCGGACGGCCGATCCGAGCCGTTCAAAAGTTCTTTAAAAAATTGATGGGGTCAATTGCGGAAATCAACGGTATCCGAGGTGTGTAGGGTGCTTGATCCGAGAAATCCTTTTTTGTGTATATGCACACCTCGGATGCCATTGATTCTCGTGTGGGCCCATCATCTTTTTTTATAGAATTTTTGGACGGCTCGAATTGACCGTCCAATGACCGGAGACGGCCCGCCGGCGGCTATCGGTACGATTTCCCTCCCCCCGATCGGTACTCATATCATTTTTGCAAAACTATAGTGAAGGTATGCAATATAATTATCTAACAAAATTAATAACCTCCTGTTTCACTAAGCAAAATAAGTATTGTCAACCTTATTTCTTTTAGAATTATTGTCACGATGCATATTTGGACTAATTCTCAAGAGATTGATTCCAGAATCCACTAGTCGGGGACTTCAATTAAAGTCAGAAAAAAAAGAATTGACCTACAATAGCACCTGAGAAATTTTGAACTTCCTATTTCGCTTAGGAAAATAAGTACTTATTTTTTGAAATAAAGATACTATGAAGGAATGATCTGTCTCGTAAAACAGAAAATCAGAACCTTACCAGAATGGGGCCTTAAAACCTAAACAAGGAGCAAACTCCCAAGTCACAAGTTTTGATCACCGAGCCAACTCCTAAGTCTAATGTAGAACACATGGAGGTCCAATTTCATGATCAATTGGACTAGATGAAGCCTCGAAAGTCCAAATGATGTTTAATTTCAAATTACCCGATTTGGCAAATTTCGAACGAGCTCGGAATAGGCCCAAACTTGGTGGACTGACTTATTTTTGCATTCTGGTCAATACACACGATGCATGCTGGATTTCGGCCCAATTCATTCGTTTAGCCCTTCAATTTGATATTTTCGCCATTTTAGGAAACTTTTAATTCGTTAACTCTTAAACCGTAATTTCTTATTAGTTGGTCCCGTTTGGGAAGGTTCTGTTTTTCTTTTCCGTTTTCAATTTTAGGAGTTTCCCTAAATTCTGGGACTTTTTATTTTTCGGCTTTAATTATTAGGGTTTCGGAGTTTCACCATATAAAAGAATTTGTAAAATAATGTTTTCATTCAACTTTTATCAATAATATTTTAGAGTTTCTGTCTCTTTTTCTTGTGCGCAAGGTTTGCTCGTAAACTTGAGTTGTTTATCTCGTTTGGATTAGTACGCTATCCTGTCTGTTGTGAATTCTGCTGCATCAAAGTCACTATGATTGACTTAATCACAAATAATGATTTGTTTGTAAAGTTCCCTTCCTAAAATCAATCCATATCATGATGTTCTCAAAATCATAATTAAACTTTGCTTGTGTTGAAAATTGGAAGTTCGAAGGGGAAAAAAAAAAAAAAAATCCCAACTAGAAGGCTCCGTGAAATGTTGCGATGGACCCAACAAATGTTTTTTAAAACCCTAAACAATTAATTATTTTACAATCATGAGTTCGTTTTTATTTAGTCAATTAAGTAACAATAATATCTCAATCGAATAAGTTGCTGATGCAACTTCAGTTCTAACTTTACAAGACTTTCGCACTTGTTCTCAATCCACCACTCGTTTTTTTTGATAAGCAACAAAATTTTATTAAAAATTCGACATATGGTACGTTTCACTTTCCTCCATTACAACGAGTGGGCTCCTCGCGCTTTGTTGAGTGCTTTGAAGATCACTCATCTTCTTCCTGACCTTATTCTTGATCATCATAAAGTGTCAAAATAATTTAAAAGAGAAATCGACAAAATTGAGAAAATACTTATTCATTATAAAGTGTCGTATTCATGAGTTACGCTAAAGTTACGTGTGAAAGAAATGAAGAAATCAATTAATACACTGTTTTGGCTATTTTTTAATGATAAACTTTATTACTGGCAAAGTGTCCAATTTCTTACATGCTCAGTCAATATCAAAACCGTGTGACATTCCACGTTGCCGTGGGAATCTTTTTTAAGAATTTGGTGAAAGAAATCAGGACATACGGTGGATCTCCTGAAGTAATCGAAAGGTCTCGTCTTTGATGCAGTGAATCTGGACATGCGATCGATGGTGTGGCTACTTACTAATTTTCACCCCATGAAAATAGGTTTAACGCTGAAATTCATTTTGAGCAGTTTCATAATTCAATTCCTGGTGTACAGCTTTTGCACTAACCTCTTTTTTGTTGTAACATCGGACAATCCCGTTTTCCTCTTCTGCATCACTTAAAGAATTCCATAAAGTTGTAATTGTAATATTGTTCTTGTGTGTGTGAGAGTGAGAGAGAGAGAGACGAAGTTCAATTCGCCAATGGAGCTTACGGCAGTATTTTATAGGTTGTGGTTCTAGACGAATTATCTTGGGAGATAGACGCCGGTGCAACCTCGACACCCTCAGTAGGCGGCGGATCTATTTTAAGGAATTTATGTGAAATGCATGATTGGGTTCTCAATTTTCTAGAGAATCAGAGGGGAGGGGGGATACGTACGGGTTGAGAGCATCTGGTCTCTCTCTCTCTAGGAGCTGCCGCTTGGTCTGGTCTCCTCTTCTACCCCACCCTAGGGTTAGGGTTTCCGCCTCCTTTTTCCACAGCACTACTCCTCCGCGTCTCCTCTCTCCGCCCTCATCCACCTCCCCCGCCTGTTCTTAGCCCCCAATCCTTTTTCTAGTTTTTGGCTCTAGTGTTGTGTTTTGGGGGTGGGGCTGCCGCCCCTGTGCCCCACCCTCGCCCATCCCCCTCCCTTCCCACCATCGACCATCATCTCCACCGCCGGCCTTTCCATGGTCCTACCGGAGCTCGCCTCCTCCGCTTTCTTTGTTGGGAAAAATTTCGGCAGTCACGAAAATCCAGAGAACAATTTCCATTATCAACATGTAACAATTACATAATTGAACATAACATATTACGAAACCAGTAAGCAGATTACAGAGAATAAGAAAACCGAGATACAAACAAATCTTGGATTGAAACCGAGTCCTGTGCAGAGCCACAGTCTCCTTAAGAAAGATTCGCCCCTACCGTGGGTGTTGTAGGTTGCGTCGGCGACTTTCTCCCAGGGTTAGCTCGGTTGAACCGCTAGCCGTCGGAACACCTCCGATGACTGCCTTGGCGAACTGACTACTGCCTGCCTCTCTCTCTCAAGAACGAATGTTGTAATGTGCTTAAGATTGCGAATTTGCTTGTGAATTTCCCAAGGACGTGAGCCTCCTTTTATAGGGTGAAGGAGGCAGCATAGGAGTAATGCAGCCATTATTCTGCCAACAAATTCTGCCATTTAAGAGGGAGGTTACGGGAGTTATACACCCACAATTCAATACGTCTATTGATTGTGGTGTGATGCGTCCAGATTCAACGAACCCGAGCATGGTTGACCTGATTTCATTCATCTGAAATTCTGAAAATTTCCAACAATCCCCCCCATGAATGGAATTGGCGGGCATACTGGTGCAGCGTACAAAGCTGATCCGAGAGAGCGACAACGGATAATTCCTGCATAGGATAGGTGGCTTTTGGCCTGGAACCTTCCCTTGTGATAGCCTATCGGGTTTATTGGCAGACCAGTGTGCGGTCCCGCTTTGATCCGCCGTTTGTGTAAACTGAGACAACAAACCTCACACATGAATTTCCCCTAACACGTTTATGTTCTCACCGTTGTGTTCGTTTTGGCCCTGAACAATCGCTTGGTTTAGTGAGTATTTTTCAAGATATTCTGCCCACTGAATTCTTTATTGAAGCAACCCCACTTCATACTCACATAGGTGACGTCTTAGTTAAGGTATCCTGCTATACCCCGCCTGGCAGCCCAGCGCATAGGAGTCATTAAAAGCAATGCTTAGCCTCTTTTCACTTGTAGGTATCACTGTTCTACATCATAGGAATGGGCAGGAGACCGCGTCTCCTCAGTGATCGTTCTCGGCTACTCGCGAAAGATAGTCTCATTGAACCTAGATCTTGGGATCTCCAGTCAACTAGGTTGGCTACCCCCACGGTAACTATGAGCGTAGTGGCTTAAGCCCCATCCCTTTTGATGCTCGGTCAACTAGCTCTCGGTTTAACCCTTTGGTTAGCGGATCCGCAATATTGTCCTTTGACCTCACATGATCAATAGCGACAACTCCACTTGAGAGTAGTTGTCTAATGGTATTATGTCTACGCCGAATATGTCTAGACTTACCATTATACATATTATTCTGTGCCCTACCAATTGCAGATTGACTGTCGCAATGGATACTAATCGGTGGCACAGGTTTCGGCCATCTTGGTCCTCCAAAAACTGACGGAGCCACTCGGCCTCCTCCGCCGCTTTATCCAGAGCGATAAACTCTGATTCCATCGTTGAACGTGCTATACACGTCTGTTTGGAGGATTTCCAAGAAACAGCTGCACCACCAAGTATAAAGACATATCCACTTGTGGATTTAGAGTCTTTCATATCTGATATCCAGTTGGCATCACAATACCCTTCCAGTACTGCTGGATATCTGGTGTAGTGCAACCCCAGATCACGAGTATACCTCAAATAGCGCAGAACCCTGACTATTGCCTTCCAGTGATCACGACCTGGATTACTCGTGTATCTGCTCAGTCTGCTGACTGAGTAAGCTATATCGGGCCTTGTACAACTCATTAAGTACATCAGGCTCCCAATTATCCGAGAATACTCTAATTGAGATATGCCTTCCCCCCCATTCTTGGATAAAGGCAGACTTAAATCTACAGGGGTTCTTGCGATACTTGAATCAGACGAGTTGAACTTCTCAAGGATCTTGTCAACATAGTGTGTCTGAGACAACGTAAATCCAACAGAAGTTCTGGTGATCTTGACACCCAGAATGACATCTGCAAGGCCCATATCCTTCATGTCAAACTTCGAGTTTAACATATTCTTGGTAGACTGAATAACCCTTTCATTGCTACCAACAATGAGCATGTCATCAACGTACAGACACAAAATGACATATCCTTCGTTTGTGTCTTTGACATAAACACACTTGTCACATTCGTTGATTTTGAAACCACTTGACAACACAGCGTTGTCAAATTTCTCATGCCATTGTTTCGGTGCTTGTTTGAGCCCATACAAAGACCTAACAAGCCTACAAACTTTCCTTTCTTGGCCTGGCGCGGAAAAACCCTCGGGTTGTTCCATGTAGATCTCCTCATCTAAATCGCCGTTTAGGAAAGCTATTTTTACATCCATTTGATGTATCTCAGGGTTACGCAAAGCTGCGATTGCAATGATCATCCGGATGGAAGTAATCCTTGAGACCGGTGAGTAAGTATCAAAGTAATCTAGGCCTTCTTTCTGTATCCTTTGATAACAAGCCTAGCTTTATACTTATCAATTGACCCATCTGCTTTCATCTTCCTTTTGAAGATCCATTTGTAGCCGAGAGGCTTACTGCCTGGTGGCAAATCCACCAGTTCCCACGTATGGTTTTGCAGTATGGAGTCAATCTCACTCTTAATGGCCTCTTTCCACAAAGGACCTTCAGGACAGCTTACAGCTTCCTGGTACGTCCGAGGCTCATTCTCTACCAAATAAGTCAGGAAATCAGGACCAAAAGATGTTGATGTTCTAGCTCGCTTGCTACGCCGTGGTTCAACATCAACCTCCTCTTCTTGGCCATGTCTGCTCTCATTAGCCGGATGCAAAGTCCGTTTAGCAGAACTTGACTCTCCAATGGATCTATAAGGGAATATGTGTTCAAAAAACACTGCATTCCTAGACTCCATGAGAGTATTCTTGTGAATATCTTGTATATCTGACTCATACACAAGAAATCGATAGGCACTGCTATCATCTGCATAACCGATGAACACACAATCAACGGTTTTAGGGCCTATCTTCTCCTTCTTAGGAGGAGGTACGGCCACCTTCGCTAGACAACCCCATGTTCGTAAGAATGCATAGGTAGGCTTCCTACCTTTAAACAACTCATACGGGGTTTTCCCAACGTCTTTGCGAGGTATCTTATTGAGGATGTAATTAGCGGTGAGAACAGCATCTCCCCACATGTTCTGAGGCAACCCAGAACTGATCAACATAGCGTTCATCATATCCTTCAATGTACGATTCTTGCGCTCAGCAATTCCGTTAGTCTGAGGTGAATAAGGTGCTGTGGTTTCATAAATTATTCCGTGTTGGGCACAGAATTCTCCAAACGGTGACTGAAATTCACCACCACGATCACTTCTGACCACCTTAATCTTTCTGCTCAGTTGATTCTCAACCTGAGTCTTATAGTGAACAAATTTGTCCAGGGCTTCATCCTTGCTTTTCAGCAAATACACATAGCAAAACCGAGTGCTATCATCGATAAAAGTAATGAAGTACTTGTTACCGGCCCGTGTTTGGACATATTTCAGATCACACACATCTGTGTGAATTAAACCCAAAGGTTCTGTGCTTCTTTCTACTGCTTTGAAAGATGCTCTTGGCATTTTAGCCTCTACACAAGTCTCACACTTGTGTTTTTTTATCAATTTGGAAAGCTGGAATATGGTACAAGTTAATTAATCTACGCATAGAATCATAATTAACATGACCTAGTCTACCATGCCACAGAAAGGAAGACTCAAGCACATAAGCAACAGGGGATTTCTTTTTATTGATAGTAGGGATAACAGTCATTACATTCATTTTGAACAGACCATCGGTCATGTAACCTTTCCCTACATACATTCCAGCTTTAGTCAGAGTGACCCTATCAGCCTCGAAAACCAGGCGGAAACCATGCTTGCTCAACAGTGAACCAAAAACCAAATTCTTGCGAATATCTGGCACGAACAGCACATTATTCAGAGTCAACTCTTTGCCCGAAGTCATCTTCAGGACCACTTTCCCCTGCCCCGCAACATCCGAGGTAGCCGAATTCCCCATGAACAGTTTTTCACCGTTAGTAACCGGCTCAAAGGTCGTGAACAACTGCCTGTCACAACAGATATGGCGAGTTGCCCCAGTATCTACCCACCATTCCTGTGGGTTTGAACCAACCATGTTCACTTCAGATACCATAGCCGAGAGGTTGAGATCGGCCACTGCAGCCTCCATTTCAGCCAAGTGCGCCTTAGCGCGAGGGTTAAGCGGCTTCTTACACTCCGAAGCTCTATGCCCGAACTTGTTACAGTTGAAGCATGTACCCTGAAACTTCTCTTTGGGTTTCTTGGCAACACCACCTCTCGGTCCTAGATTGACACCTTTGTCCTTCTGTTTGCCAGTTTGCTTGTCAGACCGCTTGTCAGCACGCCTGTCATTCTGGTTTTTCCTCACACCGGAAGATTGACCATGCTCCATTATATTTGCCTTGGCCATGTAGGAGGCCTTTGCACTCCTATCCATACCCCGATTCTCCTCTTCAATACGGAGCTTGATGAAAAGAGCCTCCAAGGTCATCTCCTTATTCTTGAACATGAGATAGCTCTTGAATTCTTTCCATGCTGGGGGTAGCTTGTGGATCACTGCAGCCACTTGGAATGCTTCACTCAGAATCATCCCCTCAGTCCTGATCTCATTGAGCTCTTGGACTTGGACTGCCACAGACTTGGAGTCCACCATCATGTAATCAAGGAACCAGCCCACAACGAACTTCTTGGACTCGGCACCCTCGATCTTATATTTCCTGTCTAAGGACTCCCATAACTCCTTAGCCGACGGAGCCTCGCCATACACAGAATACAGCGAATCATCCAGAGCATTCAGAATGTAATTCTTGCACATGTAGTCATGCTCTTTCCATCTGGCCACATCAATCCTCTTCTGAGTGTCAGGATCATCCTCAGCAATAACAGGCGCATCCTCGACAAGCCACTTTGCCAAATTCAAGGTGGTGAGATAGAACAACATCTTCTGTTGCCACCTTTTGAAGTCCACCCCAACAAATTTGTTTGGTCTCTCCACGTGAGACATTGGAACGGAGGGAATCCCAGGAATTGGAGCATGAGTCGGAAAAGCACCACTGCCATTTCCATTGCCACTGTTACCGCCAGTATCCTTGTCTTTGCCAGTGTTGCCAGTGACAGTGGTTTTCCCTTGATCAGTTGTCATGTTTTCCTGAAATTAGGAACCACCACATAAGAGAACAAATCTCAATATCAAAATGACAAGCTATACATGCATAGATTAACAATCTATCAACAAGCTAAGTCTATCACCCCCATAATACCATGTAACCTGGGGGTCCCAGGGGGCCGTGCCCCCTGGCGGGGGTCTTGGGGGCAGCGCCCCCGGGCGGGAGTCTGAGGGCTGGCCCTCAGCGGGGATCGACCTGCCCGGTCAGGTCGCGGGGGTCCAGGGGGTCGCGCCCCCTGGCGGGGGTTCGGGGGCAGCGCCCCCGAAAGGTAAACGGTATACACAATCTGCTACTAGCAAGAGTGTGGCCATCTAACTTCCCCTTATGCCGAACAGCTTAATCTGGGTACTGGCTTACACCACATAGGCCGTGTGCCAAGGCTGAGTGAATGGCTTAGTCACTTCAGGCAAGCCACACAAGGCCAAAAGCCACCTCTGGCTAATCCCATGCCAAGCATCCAAACTACAACTGCCAAGCAGACTATAACATTGGGATCAAGGCCAGGTGATGTCAAGGCATAAGCCAAGTAGATCACCCCAGAGGCCAACCAAGATTGAACCAAGGCCCAGCCGTGCTGACTGCCTTGGCCATAGCCCTGTTGAACCAAGGCCCAGCCGTGCTGACTGCCTTGGCCATAGCCTTTCGGTTACCGATGTGATCAAGTCACGCATGACTGATCAAGGCCGAAGCCATCCAGTTTATTTTCTTATCATGTTTCGATCCAACGATCAAGATGTAACAGTCTTGTATGAATCACAAATCTGCTGAGCAGATTAATTAAACATCCATCTCCAGTGGCTCTCTACCACATTTTAAATCAGTCATGAACCTGTTCTTGCAACTCAAAGATTAGTACAAAAACAGAAACTGTTTTCTGGAATTCTTTGCCGATCAGAGATCAAAATCTTTCTTAAGCTTGTTGGGAAAAATTTCGGCAGTCACGAAAATCCAGAGAACAATTTCCATTATCAACATGTAACAATTACATAATTGAACATAACATATTACGAAACCAGTAAGCAGATTACAGAGAATAAGAAAACCGAGATACAAACAAATCTTGGATTGAAACCGAGTCCTGTGCAGAGCCACAGTCTCCTTAAGAAAGATTCGCCCCTACCGTGGGTGTTGTAGGTTGCGTCGGCGACTTTCTCCCAGGGTTAGCTCGGTTGAACCGCTAGCCGTCGGAACACCTCCGATGACCGCCTTGGCGAACTGACTACTGCCTGCCTCTCTCTCTCAAGAACGAATGTTGTAATGTGCTGAAGATTGCGAATTTGCTTGTGAATTTCCCAAGGACGTGAGCCTCCTTTTATAGGGTGAAGGAGGCAGCAAAGGAGTAATGCAGCCATTATTCTGCCAACAAATTCTGCCATTGAAGAGGGAGGTTACGGGAGTTATACACCCACAATTCAATACGTCTATTGATTGTGGTGTGGTGCGTCCAGATTCAACGAACCCGAGCATGGTTGCCCCGATTTCATTTATCCGAAATTCTGAAAATTTCCAACATTCTTTTCTTCCCACAACCTCCAGCCTCCGACGCCTTTGCTCTCCGCCCACCTCTCCCCCCGCTACCTCTTCCTCCGCCGCCTCTTCCTCCAGCCTCCACCTGCGTTTTCCCTTTTCTGGTAAGGGATCCTATTTGGGCCGACAAAAAGATGATGTTGGATGGTTTGGGCCCCCCGCTGTAATAAGGCTCTAGTTTTCGCAGGCTGCCGGCGATGGAGCTTGGTTTCATTCCGGGGAAGAAGCCGGACAGTTTTCAGATCTGCTTGGTGACTCACTGCTTCAACTCAGCTGGGCGACTCAACGAGTCAAATCAGGGGTAACCCAGTGGCTTTTGATGGCTGTTCAGTTTTTTTTTCTTTTCTTTTTCTGTTTTTTTGTTCGAGTTCTGGTAGGTTGTCGATTTCATCCTTGCGCTTATTGTTCAAGGTCTGAACTGGGGTTTTTTGGAGCCTTTACTTTTGAATCGTTGGCAGGACTCTCATACCAGCACATAGTGTAGGTTTGCTTCGGTAGGGTGTCCTAGAGTCTGTAGCCTATGTGCTTAAAACAGTATCTCGTGTCTCGATTTGGTAGTTTTGGTTCTTTCCTTGTATTTGTGATGAAATCTTTCCCTTCGGGTGATGGAATGAAATGAAGTGACATTTTCAAAAAAAAAAAGATTGGGTTCTCTCTGTGTTTTATAATTGCAGTTTGTATTATTGATGAAATTGAATTCTTGTTTTGCCAACTGTATTTATCCCGGACGCGAGGGGCCTGCTTCCCCTTGGGGAGAGCAGGGCCCTGCTGCCCCCCGTTTGGGGCCCACTCCGGGCTCTCTCCGATAATCGGGATCGTTCACTTTGTAGAGCTCGTCAAGTAGAACAACCATGCAAAAAATCAGCTTAATCGGATATCGTTAAGTGCTTGATCGGAACCTTTTTATCTTGAAAAGAATGGAACCGAAACAGTGAATCAAATCCACTTAAGCCCATGTACCGAGAGTTATATGGGCTCCGATCAGGCACTTAACGATATCCGATTAAACTGATTTTTTGCATGGTTGTTCTACTCGACGAGTTCTACAAAGTGAACGATCCCGATTATCGGAGAGAGCCCGGATTGGGCCCCAAACGGGGGGCAGCAGGGCCCTGCTCTCCCCCAAGGGGGAGCAAGCCCCCCGCTTTGATTTATCCCAACAGTTCCGCCATCATTGGCGCATTTGCGATTTGACGTGGATACATATTTTAAATTCTAATCTTAAATTCTACTGCAGATTCTAGATTTCAGATTTAAAGGTCCGTTTTGATGCGGGGAAAGAATTGGGGGTATTAGTTAATAAGGGGGATAAGATAGTAGGAGGTATTAGTTAATATGGGATGGCCCACAATGATGTGATGTTTATGGAGGGGAATTAAATAATAGGTTGTTTGGATGAGGTATTAGAGAAGGGGAATTAAATAGTACACGTTTGGAGAAGGATAAATTGGGGGCATAAGGAAGAGTGAATGATGTAAAAAGCTGTCAAATAACTCTTTTGCCCTTATGTAGTCCCTAAATTAATTACGTATTACGGTTACAAATTTAATTATTCTTTCACAATTTTAGCCTTAATATTTAGTTTATTAATTAATTAATTAATTTAATAAGCATAATAAATTAAAAATCAATTTTAAAGTGTTTTTTTTAAGTATAGAATTTTCAATACCTTTCTTTAATTTGCATTTACAATTTAATTATGTGTGCATGTTAATTTATTATGGGTGGCATGTGTGCTAACACATGGTCACACAAGCACATAATTATTTCCCTTTGTTGTTTTTAAGTTTTTTTTTCTTAATTTTTTTTAAAAGTGGAGAACTTGTCATACTTTCTTTAATTTATATTTATAATTTAATTATGTGTTCATTTTAATTATTTATTGGTGAGGATGTATGATAGCAGATGGTCTCATATGCACACAATCATTTTTCTTAACTCTTTTCTTCCTTTTTTTTTTTTATCACCGTTCCTTTTCTTTATCTTTATCACCGTTTTAGAGAGAGAGAGAGAGCGAGATAAGTCTGATAAAAAAAAAAAAAGAGAAACAGCGAGAGAACGAGCAGCGGCGGAGGAAGAAGAAGAAGAAGAAGAAGAAGAAGAAGCAGCAGCAGCAGCTACGACTGGTTCGATCCCTCCTCTCTCCGATCTGTCCTTACTCCGATCTGTTCTTATTGTTATTGTTCTTCTTCTCTCTATTTTTTGTTTATTATTGCTCCAGAAACCAGAAACGGTGGTGGGCAACAAAAATGGGAAGCTGGAAGTGAGAGAAGGGGGATAAGGAGGGGTGAAATCGTCCAATTTCAAGGGGGATTAGGGAGGATAACTCATAGACACCTCCAACCCTGGTCGAAAATTAGACCGTCGATGCCCCCTTTCTCCGGTCTTAGCGAAGAAACGGTTTTGTTGAAAACCCCAGACTTTGTGGCTCCCAAACAGGGGGCAACGCGTGGGCCCCCGGTCTTGTAAAAGGGGGGAAAACTAATCCCACCTCCGATAGTAGCATCCAAACGGGCCCTAAGTATAAACAGATATACCTATTTATAAGAGCATTTGCATTAGCCTTTTTAGATTTTGGACCAAATTACACCTTAAAAACTCACTTTCTACTTTAGCTACTCACTTTTAAAATTTATACTATATCACTCTTACTCTCTACTCAATAAAATATTCATACTTTTGTATTTCCTTTATTTTCCCAATTTTCTCATAATTAAGTATTTGCTCTTCATTTGATTCTATGACTATCTTAAGGCTCGTACATGAGAGCCCCAGAGCTAAAAATTAATTATAATCCTTTAGAATAAAATGATTAGAAAAATAAAATTTTCGTACCAGTTCAAATATATTGAAAATTGAAGCATTTAATTTTTTAATCATATTTTCTAATATATAAACTGTCTAAAAAAATTAAGTGCTTCAATTTTCAATCCACTTTGAATCGGTACAAAGATTTTATTTTTTTGATCATTCTATCGTAAAGGGTTATAATTATTATTTTGGCTCTAGAGCTTTCATATAAAAGTCTTAAGAGAGACAAGTGTGAACGCAGTCTTTAGGGCTCTCATATGAGACCCTTAGAGTCAAAAATTAATTATGACCGTTTAGGATAAAATTATTTTAAAAAATAAAATTTTTGCACCGGTTCAAACAAATTCAAAATTGAAACACTTAATTTTTTCGAGTGTTTAGACTCAAACAGGACCTTTGAAACAAAAACATTAAAATATGGTTTAAAGGGTGAACTGTTTTTTTTTTTTTTTTGATCCGCACGAAAGTCATTCATATTCAAAAACGCCATACGGCATCTACAGATTTCAATCAAAATCACGAAAGGGTACAACAGGAATAACCGGAAGGGCAAATTGAAGCCTGAGAGCAGGGACCTCTTCACACCGCCACATACTCAAAGGCAGGGTCGGGACACGTGGAGTATGCATCCAGACAAACAATTCCCTTTGAGAAACAAAACCCTAATCGAAGTGATCAATGCAGCATAGAGAAATCTGTCTTCCCCAATACAGTAATCCAAAAGCCAAATCGCCGGCAAAACAGCGAAGCAGAATCTCGAAGAGATTTTCCTTCGCCGGTGAGGACGCCACTCCAAAGAGCAAACTCCCGCTGGCACGCGGAGTTCTGGCCACGGAAGGGCATCGTTGACAGTCCAACGCAGCTCCGAAGCCACGGCGGGCAGACCACTGATCAGAGGCAGAAAACCAACCCAAAACCAGACACAAAACCACTGGAACAACCAACACAAAAATCACTGTTATTACCCATCACCCGCCGGATCTTGGGGGAGACCCAGACCGGACACCCACCGGATCTGGGGGAAACCCAAACCGGTAACACAACCGGAACACGCCGGAGGAAAAAGAAAACAAAAAACAGGAAAAAACCCCAACCCCCACACCTGCACCACTGTTATTACAACCACCCCACGCCGCAAGCCACTCCTGAAACCAAGCACCACCACTGCCGGAACGCAAACCCACAGATCTGGAAACCCAGTGGGACCGGAGATCGAGAGAGAAACGGAGACCACCGGCCGAGGTCCCTCCCGCCGACCACGCAACAGGGAAATCAAAGCTGAGGGGCGAAAAAACGGAAAGCAGGGGCTGGAGGAGAAAGGCGAGAGAGGGGCGGGAGAACGGAGGGGGAACGGAGGGGGAGGAGGCGGCGGAGGCCTCCCCCCCAAACCCTAGAACTGGCGGCGCTGGAGGTTGGGTTAGAGAGAGAGAGGCTGGGTTAGAGAGAGAGGGGAGCTTATGACCCTTTAAAGGGTGAACTGTGACTCTTTTGTTTTCAAGAGCCACTGAAGCAAAGCTACTCATTTTGCAAAGTGGGGAGGAAGGAATAGAGGCTGGTGCAAGGCGCTTTTTGTCTATTTTCTTATTTTTGCTCTTTACTTTAGTTTAGAGAGGTATTTTAAAGAGCCACATGAGGATGCTCTTATAACACTGTGATTATGATTAATCTGGAGATTCTGCTACAAATTCTATTCCTAAATTAAGGTCCCGTTCCGCTTTCTCAAAAAAATACTTAAAAAATAAGGATCTATTTTTCAAATTTAAAAATAATGGACTTACAAAAATAATTTTTTTTTATGCCTTGTTTGGATCAAGATTTGGGAAAAAAACTCTAACTCAAAAAACACTCATTACCCCTATTTCCGAACATTACTCTCCACTCATTACTCTATCTCCAATTATTATTCTAATTTCTTTCTATATCTGTCTCCACTCATTATCCCTACTTCCAATCATTACTCTCATAAAAAAATTCACAAAAATTTCTCAAAAACTCATTCGAACACGGCGTTAATTTTTTTTTTTTTGCAGGATTTGATAGATCTCATTAAAATCCATCAAACAAGATTCATATTGCATATTTTTTTATTTCAGTAAACCTATTATTTTTAAGCTTGAAAATTGTAAATAAGTACGTTATTTTTAAGGACCCAATCCAAAACAGGGCCTAAATGTGACTCACAATACATGTTCTAGTCTGTTCGCCGGATACAAATCAAGCAGGCACATTGGGTGGTGTCTAAGGGCTTCATCTGAGAAATTTTTGGGTGCCAAGTGGGTATCATGTCGGTACCAGTCAACAATACACCTCACATTGTGTGGTATCTGATTCAGAGTCCAGCAGAAATTATCGAAACCGCTCAATTTGTGTAAAAAAAAATTTCATAGATTCCTATAAAAAAATTACCTGAATAAGTTATCGGTAAGATCTTGATCGTTCTTTGTTTAATTTTCTGTTAGGAAAGTTAGGAAACTAAACGAAATATTGATCAACCTCTTACTCATGTCCGACTGAGCTCATTTTCACAAGAAGTCTTATAAGTTATTTTAAACTAATTGAACGGTTTAGATTATTTGTGTGGAAGTCCGATATAGGTCTCATACAATACCGTGTACATTTAGTCAATGGCAGAGCCATGTAGAGACCCGGGGGGCCTCGGCCACCCCCAAGTTTCACAATTTTTTTATTTTTTATGTAAAGATTTTGAACATTATTGATAATTCTTTATAATCTTAATAATTTTGATTTAATTTGGTAAAACATCGGTTACTTTATATTCTCATTTCTCAATTTCTTTCATAAATAAAAATAAGCACGTAAATGTTAAAGTATTCTAAAGAAAAAAATAAAATGATTGGTATATTTCAATTGCATCAGTCTAGAATCATTCCAACGTACATATGTAATGTATTGAAAAACCAAAACTCTATGATAAAATAAGTATGTGTTCCTAGAAAAAATATACGTCCATTAAACCGGTCCCTTTCGATTAAAAATTCTGGCTCCCCCACTGTATTTAGTGTTCACTAAATGGATACCCATATGCAGTCATAATCTACCGACGCTCATCAACTCTCAAAGGAAGGAGTGCTGCTATATGTTCATACACTCATGTACATATATGTTGCGTATACACGTACTTTAGACCCGTCTCGAGTTCTACAAAAAAGATCCGAACCGCTCAATTTGTACAAAATAATTTTTTTACAATCCTTGTAAATAATGAACTCAATCCGATATTGGTAAAGACATTTACAAAATATCCACTTTTGTTACAGAATCCAAGCCTAGATTCTGTAGCAAAAGTGGATGTTTCGTAAACATCTTTACCGGTATTGAGTTGAGTTTATTTTTTACATAGACCGTAACTTAATTATTTTAAACAAAATGAACAATTTGAATCATTTTTATAAAATCTGAGATGGATCTAAAATATGTATGTACGTTACGTGTGTACATAAATAAATATATGTACCCACAGACTTTCCGTTTGGGGAAGGCCTAGGCCCCTTTACGCTTTCGTTCGTTCATCTCATTTAGTACTAGCTAGTGCGATAAATAAATAAAACCCACTAGTCAGACAAATCTTTTCGTTTGTGGGGTGGGTGGGGTAAACAGATGGTTCCCCTTCGTTTCTCCACGTTTCCCATTTCCACCTTCAATAAAACGGACGATTTTTTTTAAAAATATTTTTATTAAATTTGAATACTCTCTCTCATTTTTTTTTATATCACGTCGGATCAATGACAAAAGTTAACAAATAAAGTCAAAATTTATAAAATCCACTAAAGTGTACGACAAAAGTACTCTATTAAAAGACCGTCTTTTTACAAGTGGAGTGAAATACGGTTGGTGTCTCGCTTATACTATCATGCAGATGGACAAGGTTCGATTTCCATGAGCACCCATCCATCTCTTTAAATCGCCTAAGGATAGAGTGGATTAGGATTAACGAATAAAAATAAATTTAAAAAAAGACCACCTTTTCCAAAAGATCAGTATTTCATTGTCTATTTGTCATGTTATATGAACTTTCCAACTTTCTTGATTCTTATACTTTTTTGATTCGTCTCATAAAAATGAAATCCAAATCTAATAGAAATTAGAAGAACATGATTAAAAAAAGCTGTGACAAAAAGTCAACAAAAAGTTTGCCATAATACCACCAGAGAAATTGAATGGAATGGGATTAATCAATGGGCACTTTGTAATGAAATGAAGTTGACTGACTTATCAAAAAAAAAAAAAGAAATCATTTTTCAGTAATTTGCAATTTTTTAAGGGAAAACAAGGATTGGACCTAGACATTTGCAAATTTTTTTTTTTTTAATCATTTACGGTGTAGCAATTTTTTTGCAAAGTTTACTATAAAACAAAGGCAAAAAGAGAATTTGATTCATCCAAAAGTGAAATGGACAAGTATTTCTGCCTCTGGGCATGCAAAATTCTTAAAGTGTATAAACAAATTGGGTCAGAGGTAATGTATTCTTGTAACGCTATCTGTTTTCCTGCAAGACGACCACTAGGAAAAGAAGTGAATTTTAGGATAAAAAATAAAGTATTTTCTGTGCATTGGTTTTTTAAATTTCTTTTCACCGTGTAAAAAGTATCAATTAGTTACTAAATTTGGTGCAAAGAAATTTAGAATATTATGCACGGAAGTGGCTTTTTTATTCGAAAATTGCACGTTTTTTCCGGAGTGATTCATTTTCTTGGACGGAGGAGGTACTGGTTAATTTGGTGGAGTATCTTAATACATATTTCATACTTTTCGACTTTCCTATGTCCCAATAATATTTATCCATTTGGAAAAAGTTATGGAACAAATTAAACCCGTATGAAATTCTATTTTTTCTATTCTACGTTTAATTGATGTGACAACTTTTAACTTTCTATTTTTGCAAAAATAAGGCAATTGGCTTATTTATGTTTTGTTATTTAATTCTTTTTACTTTTGATATTTTTGCGTCAAATTTTTTTGTATTATTGATTTGTCTCGACGTCATGTATCGAAAAGGTTAAAAAATATGTTCCAAACTATTTTTTAAAATAAAGACAAAAATAGACCAAAAATTAAGACTTTTTGGTTTTTTTTTTCTTTAGTTAAAAAATCACTCCATAAGTTTCGATCGGTTATTTTTTACTTTTGCAATTCCGTTTGAGGAGACGAATCAATAATCCACCAAAATTTGACGTAAACCTAACAAATGCAAAAAAGATTTGAAGAAAGATTTTGCCAAAATAGGCATTGAGTGTGTTTTTTGGAGAGTTTAAGTTTAAAAAGTTTAATGATTATGTTTCCTTAATTTAAATTTCCTAAAATAAACAAATAAATTGGGACGGGGAGTAACTCCAAAAAGGAAACGAATTACCCAAAAGTATTAAATGGATTTTTTTTCCTTTTGTATTTTGTAAGGAAAAAAGCCAATTTTCTCACCTTGTTTGGTTGAACATTTTGAGAGTAACTTTTACTCTCGACACAGTTTTCAATAAATTTCTCTCTTTATCTCTTTCCATTCATTACCATTTAATTCTCAAAAATAACTTTTTAAAAACTCAACCAAGGAATGAATTTTTAGCATATTTGAAAAAGAATGAGAGTAGGAGCCAACGAATAGAGTTGGAGGACAATACATGCCATGAGCATTGCATGACATGGCATGGTGGATGATGATGCCATACAATGATTACAAACGGAGTGTCATGATGGCAAACGCCTCCTTTTCCGGAAATAAATGATTAATTGTCTCTATTCCATCCATTTAAGAGAGAGAGAGAGAGAGGGAGAGAAGGAAAAAAACAAACGCCGATACTGCGCGCAGCCACAGCCGCCATTTCATCTTCCTTTTGTGATGATTAATTATTACTATTACCACCACCACAAAGTGTTTCAAAATAAAATCCCGGAGCAGAAAGACGAGATCTTCATTTACGATCAGTAAAAAAAAAAAAAGAAAAGAAATGGCCCCAAAAATCTTCTATTTAACGGACCCCTACTTGTGCTTATGGAATAGTGAGGAAACAGCCATAAGATTAAAACGGTCCATTCTCTCTCTCTCTCTCTCTCTTTCTCTCTCTCTCCATCTCTCTGTTTCTGAAATTTCGGAGTCTTTTTCTCTGCTTTCCTTGCTAAACATATTCCTTGAAAGGGCGGAAAATTTGTTTCCTTTGACCCTTCGCTCCTCTCCTCCTTCATAAACAACCCTCTGCGCAACAAGCAGCAAGCGCGCGTTTTAACTTCTGTTCTCCCTTTTCGGCTCCTCTGTTCCGTTATTCGCTTGAGTACCCTGTTCTTTTTTTTGGAACTCTCAGTGTATTGAAAATATGGAGGTGGAGGGCGGTGGAGCGGTGGCAGTTCTGGTGGTGAGACCGTTCGATGCGAGAAAAGACTGCGGAGAAGTGGAGGAGTTAGAGAGGAGGTGTGAAGTAGGACCCAGCGGAAAACTCTCTCTGTTCACCCACCTGTTGGGTGACCCTATCTGCCGAGTTCGTCACTCTCCTTCCTACCACATGCTGGTATATACTACCAAACTGCCCACGTTTTTTTTTCTCCTATCCCGTATTTTCTCATCCAATGTTATGTGGTTACGGGCCATTTTTACCGTGTTTATTTGGTTCATCTTCGTCACAGGTGGCCGAGACGGTGTCGGTGAGTAAAGATGGTGTGGAGGAGAGAGAAATAGTCGGGATGATTAGAGGCTGCATCAAGACCGTTACTTGCGGCAAGAAGTTCTCCCGGGTTGGAAACGACGGCCGCGATCTTCCCGCTAACAAAGTCCTCCCTGTCTACACTAAACTCGCCTACATCCTTGGCCTCCGCGTCTCCCCTTCTCACCGGTACCACTCTCTTGTCTCCCCTATTCCCTCTCTCTCTAGATGGATATCCACATGTCTGTCTACGCACTAATTGTTGCATATAGGACTAATACATTTGCCTGATCATATCGGGTCCTCATTTTGAACGAGATTGACCGGTGGAAACAACCTTTGTGATTAGTGGTCTGAATTTGTTCGTAGTATCGTATCGCGCCAAGATTTAGACTTTTGGATCCATTCCAAAATGAGGTCTCATCTTAGATGATAGATGGATCATATCATCGGGTCCTCATTTTGAAAGAAATCATCAATCAAACTCAACAAATAGTATTGTATCGTGTCGAGATTTAGACTTATCGCGTCGAGGTCTTAATTCTTGTAGAATAAATAGCTTTTTCGTCCATTTCAAAATGAGGTCTCAATTCTTATTATATAATAAATGACTCATCTTGGGTTCTCAATTCGAGCGGGACTTAATAGTTCAAATCTTGACAATAATAGTTTGAATTTGTTCATAATATTTTGCCGCGCGCTGAGAATAGACTTTTCTATCCCTTGCAAAA
Organism: Rhododendron molle; assembly: GCA_025413875.1. Lineage (NCBI taxonomy): Eukaryota > Viridiplantae > Streptophyta > Magnoliopsida > Ericales > Ericaceae > Rhododendron > Rhododendron molle. The sequence continues at coordinate 11,467,960 of CM046395.1, read as the reverse complement.
TGTGGTCTTAGAGGATCCGGACCCTAAAACATACCCAATCATTAGGGATTTTTCCGAAAATAGATCACTGAGTTTGATTCACTTCAGAAATTGACAATTTCAAATACTACTATTTTATTCCACATGCGTATTACTATTTTTCATTAATAGTACCCATTTGCTGCGTTCCTATGAACTTAACTTAAAATTAATTTATTTGAATTTGAGAATTTGGTCTTCATTTGAATTTTGTTTGTTTTGCGTCAAACTTTTATAGGTTATTAATAGCAATATTTTTTTTTACTTTTATCTAAGTATATTAAGAAATAGCCACTTCTTAGTGTAGAACTAAGAAATGAACAAAATTCAAATAAAAACAAAATTATGAAATTTAAGTTAAGTTTATAAAAAGGCAGCCTATCATAATACTACTAGGATTTTACAGCCTACGTGTTTATTCGTGTGTCCATAACTGTTTTTCAACGTTATCGCAGGCGATCGGGAATAGCGCTGGAACTGGTGACCAGAATCGAAGAATGGTTCACGCAAAACGGTGCTGAGTACTCGTACATGGCCACTGAAAACGACAACAAGCCCTCCGTCACCCTATTCACCCAAAAATGCGGTTACTCCAAATTCCGCACCCCGTCAATCCTGGTCCAACCCGTGTTCGCCCACCGGATACGGGTCAGCACCCGGGTCGCCATCCTCAAGCTCACCCGCTCCGAGGCCGAGACCCTCTACCGCCGCCGCTTCTCCACCACCGAGTTCTTCCCCCGTGACATCGACTCGGTCCTCAACAACAAGCTCAACCTGGGCACCTTCCTGGCGGTCCCGGGCGGGTCGTATCCCCCAGGGTCGTGGCCCGGGCCGGATGAGTTCTTGTCCGGCCCGCCGGAGTCGTGGGCGGTGTTGAGCGTGTGGAACTCCAAGGACGTGTTCAGGCTCGAGGTGCGGGGCGCGTCGCGCGTGAGGAAAGGGCTCGCCAAAACGACTCGGCTGGTGGACCGGGCTTTTCCGTGGCTCAACATCCCGTCAATGCCGGCTGTGTTTCAGCCCTTTGGGTTTCATTTTCTGTATGGGCTCGGAGGGGAAGGCCCGCAGTCTGTCAAGTACCTGAAGGCCCTGTGTGGGTTTGCCCACAACCTGGCCAAGGAATGCGGGTGTGGGGTAGTGGCGACGGAGGTGTCGAGCTGCGAGCCGCTCAGGCTGGGGGTCCCGCACTGGAAGGCGCTGTCGTGCACCGAGGACCTGTGGTGCATCAAGAGGCTTGGGGAGGACTACAGTGACGGGTCTGTGGGTGACTGGACTAAGTCGCCGCCTGGCTCGTCGATTTTTGTCGATCCTAGAGAGATCTAACTTAGAAGTTTTTTTTCCATGAAGAGCTAATTTAGAAGTTTTTCTTCTTGTTTTTGTTAGCCCGGGTACAGTTGTCCTAGTGCTCAGGAAGTTGAATAGGAGAAAATGTTGCCTCCTCCCCCTCTCCTTTGTAGACTCTACATTAGATTACCAAAGTGGCAATTTTAATTGGAACCGTTCCACCCAGACAGATTGTTTTTACACAGCCCTTACACAGTTTTTTGGGTAAATTATAGTTAACCCCCTCGAACTAAGTCTCACGTGCACTTTGTCCTCTCTAATTTTTTTTTTTTACACTTAACCCTCTCTAACTAATTAAAATTCGAACGGTCATAATTTCAAATGGTCATAACTTCTTCATCCGAAATCGAAAACATGCAAATTATATATCGATTTCGAGGTCTTGAAGTCAGCTTTCTAATGACACCAAAATCATATCACGATTTAAAGCACACATAAAGTTATGATCAAAATGGTCTTTCTATCTACCAGCCCTTACTCTTTTGATCATAACTTTCTGTGTGATTTGAATCGTAATGTGATTTTGGTGTCATTAGAAAGCTGACTTCAAGACCTCGAAATCGATATATAATTTGCATGTTTTTGATTTCGGATGAAGAAGTTACGACCGTTTGAAATTATGACCGTAAGAATTTCAGTTAGTTAGAAGGGGTTGAGTGCAAAAAAAAAAAAGTTAGAGGGGGTTAACTATAGTTTACCTCAGTTTTTTTGTATTGCTCACTAGAGGGTCCCAGAAAATGATCCAAGCTATCCATAAATTTTAATTTTTTTTAAAACCCTATTTAAAATTAGCTCAATAAAATATATGTAAGTGTTTGATCCAATCTTACAACTTTTCATTCATAATTCCGGATTAAAATTCTAAATGAAAAGTTGTATGATTTGATCAAACACTTATATGTATTCTATTGAGTTGATTTTTAATAGGGTCCCTTAAAAGATATTTTAAAATTAACGAACGGTTTAGATCATTTTTGTGAGATTCCATAGTGGGCCCCCAAAAAAATATGGGCAATGTAGGTGTAAAAAACATCTGTGTCGGACGTGTTTTCGTTTTGTTTTTGTTGGACTGTTACGGTGGTGTTGTTGAGGGGATATTTTGAACTTACTTTTTATAAATGGATTTGGCTTTTAAGATCCTCATTTGTTTTCATGTGGTGCCTTTACTCCAATTCTGAAACGGTTGTGATGGGGATTGTTATTCGTGTGTAATTCAAGTTCGGATATTCCTCTTTTGAGCAAAAACCATGGGCGCCCAAGTTCGGATATTCCTCTTTTACTCTTCTTAATAGTTAGGCCATTAAGAAGGGTAAAATGGTCTTTTGAAAGGGCGGGCTATGGGACAAGGGGATATTATAATGCGGGCCTATTTTGGGTGAGGATGAATTTTTGGTAATTATTGGAGAATTCTCTTTTCGAGTGATGCTCTGCTTATTTCTTACTTTCTGAAAATTGGATGGGATTTCTGTGTGGAACTTTTATTAATATCGTAGACACAAATGTTTGGAGACAGGCATTTATTGCAAATGGATTCAACTTGCATCACGTGCACGTCACATTCAACGGACGGCTGCAGAAAAGTCTGTTTCTAAATTCTATTTCCAGACATCTTGTTAGTTGCACGTCCACCCCCAAAAACTAGTACCCTCTTCCAAGCAGGGGGAAATGTTACATCAGTCGAAAACCTGTCATATATTTATAGTGATGGGATTTATTCGATTTGTCCCTTTCGTACAAAAACCTATTACTCTACTATCATAGTGAACCAAATGATCATTTACCCCATTCGCGTTCTGGTGTGTGATGCTAAAGATAAATTAAACTTTATTTGAATAAGCCTTTGAGATGTGACAATTGCACCAGGCACTCACACCTAGGCTTGTTAATAGGCATGATCCGACGGATCCGAATCCGACAACACTCATATCTGATAATGGTAATCCGAACGGTCTTAAAACTTTTGTACTTCAAAAATTTTAGCCCAAAAAAAAAAAAATTTTTTTTCAAAACAAATATTTTCCAAAAAAAATTTGGAATAAAAATAGAACTTCTTAAACATTTTTTTTTTCAAAATAAAAAATTTAACTGTTTTTTTTTTAAAATTAAAAAAAAAGGTTTGGATTTGGATTGATAACGGATTTAATCTAATCCGATCCGAATCCGATCCAATCCATATTTGGATTATCGGATCGACGTTATCGAATTCAGATCAGATTTTTTGGATCGGATTCAGTCCATTATGAGTGCCTAGTGCAATAGTAAAAGTGCATATATAATATTGTAACACAAAGCGGCTTTTTGCTCTTGAAAACTCTAGTGACGATAGATGACATGAATCAAGTTTTTTTGACCGTTCAAAAATAATATTACAAGGTATTTGTAATTTGAATATTGTCAAAATTGCTTCCCTAGAAAGTCTCAAGTAAATTTTGCATCATTTGGCAAAGTTTGTGTATGGACTACTCCGGGCCCGTCCCTGAGGCAGGGCGGGCATATGCCGGCCACCTAAGGCTCCCAAAATTTAGCGACGATTAGGGCACATTAGGTATAAGTTACAAATATGTCAAAATTTTAAAAGTCCATACAAAAATGTAGAGAAGCACTTTCAACGGCCGCGGACTAGCGCAAAAACTCACAAGTGGATACTTTAAATTTTGACTTTTTCCCTCTCGAATTGCAAAAAAGTGTTTAGCTTCTTGTTCATTTCATTGTTTTTCACTGTCTTTTTTCCCTTCTTCTTTAATTTTGTTTTTGTTTCGATGAATATCCCATATTTCGCGATCCGCTAACACTGAATCTTTGCAAAAATCCTTTTAAAAAACAGAATAGATACTATGGTCTGGGTTACATCAGTCGATGTGTTCCTGAAAGAATCTACCTCCAAATTAAAGTACTGCGGTAGGATCACAATCTAATTGCTTTATAGTATTAGCTAGCTTACACATTCATATATATATATAGATTCTAATTCTAAGTCCTTATAACACAGATTCCCACGATAATGTGGTCCATCAACTTTACACTATTATTGGAACAAAAAGAAGGTTCTCTCACTGATAATAATGAAGCATGAGACGATTGAGTGAACTTCATTTTCACTAGAAGTAGATGATTTTATGGAAATTTTAAAGTCTCCGGCCTGGACGTGGAGGTTTTGTGTGTGTGTGTGTGTGTGTGTGGTAATAAAGAGATTTCATAATTTTAAGGAGATTTAACCCGTGCAGCATCATTACATATATAATTATTCCAACATAAAGGAAGGAAGTGAAATAAAAACGACATATAACTAGAATAAGCTAAGATTGAAAGCATTCTTGGCCAGCAAATCTGCGCTTCTATTCGCTTCCCGATGCACTTGGCAAATCTCCGGAACACCACACTAAGAACCGAGTACCTATGTATTTAGTTGGATTCGGTAATAGGATTGAATAATCAATTTCAGTAGGAGTATTAGATACAGGATATATAGTGGGTTGTGATATAAGTATAAGTTAAGTATTATCAAACCGATCGAATGACTCAGTCCATGAGATTCATAACTACTAGTAATACTTAAAGCGTGCATGACGTAGAAATGAACTATATTCGTGATCACGAGATGTGTCTACAGATGGTTGTCTGACCAATCAAGCATGACATTAAATTTGAGCTTGACGAGTACTTAATTTTCATCGGAAGTTGATAATCTTAGGGAAAGATTAAGTCTCGCGGACATGGAGGTTGAAACGAGTGTCCATGTATTTAGTCAGGTTCGATGTAAGATTAATAACCAATTTCACTAAACATTAGAGCAATTGACTCATTCCACATTGAAAAATTATAGCACGACGTAAAATTGAATTGTTAGAAAAGCGATATTCGATCCTCATGGGATGTATCTACACGTAGTTGTCTCATCAGACAAGCATCTCAGATAAGACTGATATGCAAATTAAAAGCGATACTTGTCACGCGATGCATCCATTAATTCAAAGTAGTTTGAGCATTCAAGCATGGCAAAACATGAAGCCAAAATAAGACAAGAACAGATAAGCTAGCATCCAACACCTTTGTTGGATGCAAAGAAAGATACAAAAACCAAAGTTAGGGCCTTCAAGGTAGAATCAGCTAGCTAGCTAGCAGTATTAGATTAGATTAGATGAGGACACATTAGCGCGCACTTCAACAAGGAACCAGTTCGATCTAAAACTGTTGAAATGAAAGCTAAAAGTTATACTATCGAATGCTTATGAGGCTAATTAAAAACCTCACGATCGAGGGGATTATTGTACGTAAAGCCTAAACTTTGAACCGTTTCTTAATTTGTTTGTAACCAAACCCAAAAAGTAGGTATTGAAAATGCATGTTAGGCAAACTTTGACCAGTAAATAAAAAGCATGCCGCCTAATCTGCAGTTAACAAAGATATGTAGGCATGGTCTGAATGCAGGCAGGCAGGCACGCTCGCTCACTTCCTAAATTCCTTTTCCAAGTTTACTACGGAAAGATGGACCCTAATACAGGCAGCCTTATCGATCAAGAGATTCTATGTAGGATCGAATCTTTCTTTAGTTGACTTGTTTAAATAGAAAATGTGGGTACGTGGATTAGGTACGAGGAAGTGATCAGTGAGAACCTTGATTTGGTTTGCATTGTCTAAATTTGTTTGGCAATTTGCTTCCCCCATTATCTTTATTAGTCAAAAGAATGACTGGATTGTGAGATTTTCTATGACTGTCTCTCTCTCTCTCTCTAATATAGTAGTGACAACTCTGTCTCTGAGCAATATAGAAGTAGTGAAAAGTGACATTTAGGGGTTGTCCATTTGTTTCAAGTATATATAGTTGAGTTGTACATTAACTAACCAAAACATCTGATTATTAAAAACAATTCCACATCTCTTTGCTTTTGTACAAACATCGAGGCATAAATTTTAGAACAAGTGAAGATCTGGTAGATAAACTAGACTAATCTATACGAATTAAATTTGAAAGCCTAAGCCCAGGCAATTGAACAGGATCAATTTCATGTTTGAATCGTGATCCACTTTAAGTCGAGACATATTTCCATACAAGCCAATTAAAAGTACACAAAATTGTATATTAAAAATCAAGTGGAATTTCTTTCACAAAATTATCCATATCCATTTAGGTGCACTCTTGTTTAATTAGATTTTTTATTTGTAAATCGAGACCAAATTGAAGACTGTGAGTGTTTGTTCTTTTATTCATTTGGGAAAATGATGGCTCAGAACGTGTTTTAATAATTAATACCAGTTAAGGATAAGCTAAGAAGATTTGTTAATACTAAAAATATTTTTAACAGATATTAATTATCAAAATACGTCATTCGCCGTCATTTTCCCTATTCATTTCTGAGTCAGCCTCAAGATACCCTTTTCATTTGGTCCAGTCAGGGTGGGTCGATGCCTAATCAAGTGAGCCAATACCGTAACAGCCCAAACCCCAATTGGCATCTGGATTCTTTCTGTTCAGTCCTTTAGCTTCGCTTTTGTTTACATCCGTGTTTGGTACAAAGCTTTTAGTCAGTACTGGAGGGTGTTTAATTTATTTAATTAATTTGGGCCATAAAACAGAGGCTTATTGGATTAAAATTAATGGGCTACGGCAGGCCCAATTAATTTGAATTCGCATTGGCCTTTTGGGCTTGTTTGTTTGTTTGGATAAGTGTTGAGGAAGCCCATGATCCATGGGTTCGGTTGGTTCTCCAGGAAGATCCCACGAAAAAGGGAAAAAAATGGGTGGGTAAGTTATAAAGTATTATCTTTCCAAAGGCCATTTGACCATTATCCTTTAAAAGGCATGAAATAAGGAAGCGGGGAGTTACATGGATGGCCATTCTTGATCCGGTTATGCTGAATTTTATGATGAGGTTAAACGTAGCGCTGCAAACGAATCGAGCCGCTTGCTAGCGGCTCGCAGCTCGGCTCGAAAGTTAAACGAATGAGCTCGGCTCGAAAGTTAAACAAATGAGCGCGGTGGAACCATTGTGAGGATACTCGGGAACCCGGCGCGGCGGAACCGAGGTTGGGTGTGTTAAAAATGATTTTGAAATGCAAACGTGTGCCAATGGGAACCCGGCGCGGCGGAACCATTGTGAGGATACTCGGGAACCCGGCGCGGCGGAACCGAGGTTGGGTGTGTTAAATGTGATTTTCAAAATGTTGATTTGGATAATGAAAAGGATTTCGAAAACATTGATGAATACAGTGACACGGTCTACGATGAGTCGCGTAGGAGAAACACATACAATGCAGATACCAACGTTAGACTAAGGAATGTGGATATGTCGTTGTTAATGCCTTGTTAAACATGTATGTATTATTCCGCTGCTTGTGCAAGAGTTGGTATGCTACTCTTTTACTCTGATATTGGTAAATTATGGGTTAGCGGGTATAGGATTATTCTGCTGAGCTCTTGTAGCTCACGGTGTTGCCTTTGGTGACCCTGACATATTATATCGGTGGCGACGCTGGTATAATGTGTCAGATTTTATAGATGATCAAGATGAACAGCATACCTTGGAGGCTTTTGGAGCTGAGGAGCTGGCTAGGATGAAGCCGCAGGCGGAACTGTAGTTAGAAACCCTAGAATCCTTCATTTGTATAAATATTGAATCCTAGTGGGAGTTATGTTGTAATAATGAGCCAGACTCTATTTGATTTTATCAATGAAATATTTATTTAACGTGCCCAAAAATCAGAGGCGTTACAATTATTGAGGTACTTGGGCAAAGTATAATGTCTATTGGGGCAAATTTACCAATACAGCCCAAAACTGTATATCTTTCCAGGGATAATTTTTTCAACTCAATGGGGTCAGGTGACCCCACTTGCCATTACTTGCGTCCGCCCTTGTTGGGAAGCTTTTTTCTATTTGCTATGATTTGGGTTGTGTTCTTTTCTCCCTTTAGTCTTTGTATCTATATTCAAAGATTAATAAAAATATTCTCTCTTCGTTGTTAAAAAAAAGAAAGAAGGGATATACCTATTATTTTAGTACTACTAATCTTTTAGGTCACAATATCTATTGACACTTACATCGATCATAGTTGTTGGTGTTTTTCTAATATTTTAGGTACAACAATCGACTTTAAAAGACTTACATCTAGTCCTGGCGTAAGGCATTTTCTTGATGTCATGGGCTGAACGCAATTGATTATTTTGTAATTCATGTGATTATGTTAGCACTGAACATGTATTCATTCTCATTGGATTAAACGGTTTCACCTGTGTAATATTTTTACGTTATGTTTTTATACGCACGATTTTCCAACAAAAGGGTTAAAGTGTCCACCCGAACACGATACAATTTTAAGCAGATCAAGTTTGAACCAAGAATTATGACACATTTAAGTTAATGGAGTAGGTATTTTGACATGATCCCAAAATGACCCAATACCCGAATAGGGGCTTTGCTGAGCTATTACTTATTTCAATTAAAAACTAAAAGTGAAAAAATAAAAAAATACAGTGTGGCCACGTGCCCCCACTGGTTCCTTCTTCCATTCGCCGCTGATAGAGAATGTGCGGACTCCATTTGCCATATCTTGAGGGAGGCTGTGATTTTGGCCTCAGTACAGTTGTTAAACAAGAAAACGCGAGCGTCTTCGTAGATAGCTTTTGTCGGATACACTCTTGAAGTGATGCAAGTCCTTCCCCCTTGAGCAAAGCCTTCTACTATCGAATGATCCACCTAAAATACATAAACCACAAATTTCAGTTTTTAACAAAATTACTTTTCAATGCTTTTTCATCAGTATTCTTGGAAAATTAATTATTGGTTTATTAGGATGTTGATGAAACATAAGCATTTTGACTTACCAATATTCTCATAGTTAACTTTTCACCTTCTAGCACTGTAACTCTGCTTCCATAAATGGACTTCAAGACGTCTGTTGCTTCAGAAGATCTACAACAAATCCATGGACCTTGGCTAGTGAAATTAAGGTTCACTCAACTGTATCATATTTTCTAGAGATTAAAAACAGTCTTGTGCCCACTATTAGAGTGTTAGTGGCACACAACCACACAGGACTCGACTCCCCTCCAGTTTGCATTTTGGGGCCCATGTAGGGCCCGTTGATGATCGAAACCGTTCATCATGTTGATCTCGTTGAGACAAGTGACCTACTAAAAATCACGTTCATCGGATTTGTATTGATACCTGATCGGAACATATAAACTTGCAACCAATGAGTTCCTATCCAGTGTGACAAACACCAATTTCAATATGTTTTGATCAGGTATCAATACAAATCTCATGAACAGGAGTTCTGGTATGGTCACTCGTCTTGCCAAAATCTACATCATGAACAGTTCTGATTATCAATGTCAGCCCTACATGGGCCCACAAAACGCAAACTAGAGGATAGACTGGAGGGAAGAACCGGAGGGGACGCGAGTCCGAAAACACGATAAGCCGTGCAACATATAATTATAGTAACTTCTAAATAGATATTTTATTTGGTAGGTTTGGCATACCGTACAAAAACGTATGCACTTGAATAGAAATGCAGTTGGAACTTATGATCACATTGTGTAAATCCTACTGTATTTTTTTGAAAAAGAAAATAATATATGTGTCTCCTACTGCATAGAGTACGCTAGTCATAATAGAGAAATTATCTGCTATATTTGGCCTACAACATATGACCTTTTGTGCTTCTAATTGAGTGTTATGACGACTTGATAAATCTGTCAAAACATCTATGTATGTCTCGTAACTTCTATTTCTAATGGCCTGAGTCAAAGCTTAATTTTTTTTGCATAAAATTATTAACAATATGACGTTGTTGGGCCTATTGTCCTTAAATAAAACAATTACAAGAATGCCATCACCGAATTACGAAAAAAAAGTTTTATTACAAGTTTTTGAGGGCATAAAATTTCTAAAATATTTTTACAAAAGTACGTATCTCACACAAAACCTTCGATAAGAGTGACAAGGGAATAGCATTCACACTTAATGATTTATTTGCCGGGTTCTTTATTTATAGCTATATACACAGACTCACAACCTAATCCAATCATTTTAGAGAGATTTTTGTATGCCTTTTATATTTAGAATAAGTGAATAACTATACTTTTGTTAGGAATTTGGCAAGCGTACCTCGATTGATCGGTGCAAAAGAAAGTGCGGAGATCTCCATTAGCTCTTTTGGCAACGTAAAAATACACAGCAGTCCGCTCAACAATGCTATTATCGGAAAGAACCAGTAACCCAAACGGTCCTAGTGCACCCCTCGTAATGCTTCCACCACTTGCGGCGCAGTTGAAGACCACATTGGCTTCGTTTGTTCTCTCCAAAACTTCCTTATCTATCACAAACTCGGCAACAATATCTAACTGCGGCATTGTCAAAAGGGCAAATTTCAACCAATATATTTGAATTGCTTCCTAAGCTTTCAAAAATCAGAAAAATGACACCAACCTGAGTGGTACTGCCCACATCAAGAGGAACGACTGTCCCTGCTTCCACTATCACTTTGTCAAATTCATGGCTTTGTGACCTTAAGCTCTCAATCTCCTCAACTGGCCATAGAATTAAATTTCTACCAGTCTTCTTATCAAACAATATCGTCCTCGGAATAGCCTGTTGTACATTTTAAAAAGCATAATAAATTTTTTTTTTTAAACATGTACGTGCTAATAATGACTAATTCTTATGTTCAATGAAAAATATTTATTTAACACCAGATATTCGAATCTTTATTATTGAAAATTAACTACGAAGGAAAACGCATATATTTTTAACCGTATAATGTGGCAAGAGTAATGAAATACGAAAATTTTGAAGCACCGATTAGCCTTGCGAGTGAATCAAAATAGATGGAAGTATGAAAAGTTTTAACTACCTGAAGGGATGCCCAACCCTTTTTGATGTCAACGCGTTCGTCATCACTCTCGGGAATCCAACCCCATAACACTCTTCTCTTCTTCATGGGATCGTAAAATGACTTGGAGGCATAAAATTTCCCGAAATCGTACCTTAATATTTCATCACCCACATCTATATTTGGGTCATCCGAAACCCATTGGTTAGAACTTTCATTGTATGTTCCAATAGCATAGTAATCGTGCCTGTCATCATCAAAGCTAGCTTTCACTACATGCTTCACTCCATCACCCTTAACTGATGTGTCCAATCCGTTTTCTTCTATTTGTGAAACCGGGTAAAAGTCCACACACTCCCACATACCCGTACCCAACGCAGAATGGAGCAAGTCCTCCAGCAACACATAGTTTTTGAAGTCTACGGTTTCATAAACCAAAGATATGCCAGTGCCGTTAATCTTAGATCCAATGGTGATTCGCCACTTGCCTTCGGACGTTGCCCAAGCTGTCGTCGGATCGCGAAAGTCTTTTGGATGGATACTAGGTGGTGGTTTCAGAACCGGGTTTCCAGGGTACTTGACCCAGTTAACGAGGAAGGGATCAGATAGGTCAGCAGGGTATGCTAAATTTTGGACCTGCGCAAACTTATTGGTTGATCCGGTGTAAAGCATGATGACTTGGCCATCTGGTAGGGTGGTGGCAGACCCTGTCCAGACACCGTTGATGTCGTACCACTGATCGGCGGACATGGCTATGGGAAGGTGTCGCCAATGGATGAGATCTCTTGACACAGAATGACCCCACACAATGTTACCCCACACTGCAGCTTGTGGATTGTACTGGTAGAACAAGTGGTACCATCCCTTGTAGTATAGTGGACCTAATTTGGAAAGTGAATTGTGTATAAAAAAAAAAAATTAAAATAAATAATATCATTAAATACTTAATCATTTAAAATAAAAGAAATATATCTATTACTTGAGATCTTTTGATTGAGGAAGTAATTATTATTGTTTTCGTACTTTTAAAATTATTAATGTCGAATGTGGAGAATTATGTTGGCAATATGCATAAAGCATTAAATTAAAGCATGGTTTCCCACATTAAAAGTAATCTTTTTACTTAAGAGACCAAGATTTTTCATAAAAAATCTTATCTTCACCGGAATATAACCATGTTTTTACATTCAAACCGTTATTTTTTATTTTGCTTTTGGTTGTACATGTTTTGCTTTTAGATATACAACAAGTGATTAAGACACAAAACTTAATGCGAATTCAACAAAATTTTAAAAAAGCACGAATGAAAGAGCTGAAATGAAAATTTAGGGCGAAATTTTTATTTCTTTCGGTAGGTCCCGGATGAGTACACAAGTTGGGAATTGGAAGAAACATGTAAGATGGTGGTATGTAAGTGCAAGTGAAGGGTAATCTATTCCTGCTTGAACTTTAGTACGTACGGTACTTCAAGTGGAGCTATCTATGTCTCTTCTAATTATCGAATAAATATGAAAATTTTTGGACCGTTATAAATAATGTTCGGCTAACTGAATTTAAAATCATGACCCTGTGCTTGATTGAATCGAAATACAGTACATCCTTAGGAAGGCTTCCATATCGAAAAACGAAAACAGAAGAACCGCGCGATCGAGGAAGAAAAATACTAGCCAAGATCGATCTGTGTACTTCTTGTTACTTTTGCTTAGAGAGAGAGAGCAGAGAGAGCAGAGAGCAGAGAGAAAGTTACCATTGGGATCTTTAATTAGCAGCCGACATCACAATATAATCAATCCCGCCGAGAGCAAGGCAGACGCAAATTCAACGGAAATAAAAACTAAGGTCAGCATAAAGAAAATGAAGTGAATGTTATACAATTATAGTTATGGAGCACAAACAAACAAACCATTCATCCAATTCTTGTTTGGCTGAAAATGAAACCCTGTTCTCTGCCAATCCAACATACGCTGCGTCCATGGGTATGATGGATATCCCAAATGTAGGCCCCAGGACTTGGCGGAAACCCCTTCTGCCACCCCTCGTGGCAGCAAAGGTGGCGGAGGCGACTTTATTTCCTCCGACGTGGTCGTCGAATGCCAGTTTGAACCCAATCCAAAGTAGGCCATCAAAGCTACTAGCGTCCAAAATCCAGATAACATTAGCAACATTCCCTTCACTGGTCGCCGGTAGTTTTCCTGGACCTTGCGGGTTTCTTCCCCATCTGGTAGGGAGGTGTAAGGATGCGGGAACACGGCGTGTTCGTTATTTTCCGATTTGGAGGATGGATGGAATGAGTTGGAGTCCACCATTGTGGTCGTGGTTTGGGAACGATCGAGACTCAAGAAGCCCAAGTATATATATACATATAAGTATATACCTGAGAGAGAGAGAGAGAGAGAGAGAAAGAGAGAGAGATGAGGAGAGAGATGGGGAGAGAGGTTGAAAGAGATGTGGTTATAAAGAAGTCCCCTGGCTCTTGTACGATAGATTTTGACTTGCCATAAATGGACATCTCCAACTACAGTACAATCATATATGGTCGCTCTATTGCCGGGTATAGGATTGAGCAAAAGGGAAAGTTTCCAATTGTTAATGGAGTACCGCCACATGTTTCACACTATAAATGCTCCACCACACATTGATTGGGGGGTTCTACCACATTGTGTGCCTCCCATATCAATCTGCTGGTAGTCGCCCTTAAACACTACATGACAGTGCTTGAGCAACATTAAATAATCATTCAAGGGAGAGATCCGACTCAAACATGTACGAGGCCAATCGGCCCAATCTCTTCTACTTCACATGAGAATTCCCATTTCAAAACAATAGATAGGAATACCAAACTGAGACAATGACTTCAAAAGACAATCAGTACCAAAGCATAGCATTCCTTTTCCACTTGTGGTACATCAAAACTGCCTCATTATGACCATCCCATCTCTAAACACAGAAAGTTCAATAACAGTTGAGTATTACCTCCTACCTACTGGGGAAGGAACTAGCTAAAATAACAGCCAAGACTTACCAACCAACAAAAAAGACCACGTCCCCAATATTTTCTTCTTTACAACCACATGCATTACTCTCGCTTGAAAATCGTAGGAGGATTGCATACCTTCTTCCATCCCGAAGCTTGATGGATTCACGTCAGCAGGTTCTTCTAACATCCTAATGTCAACAGATGCTACAACTTTACAAACTTACCCAGCCCCCAAATTCCTCATTGCAGCATTTGTTACTAAGAATGCCTCCTACTTCTAGAAGGGGTGGACTTGGTTTCTTCCGCATTAGTAGAAGCAGGGCTATCCGATGTCTCAGAGCTGCTATTCTCGCTATGCCTCTCTTTACTCGACCACAGCTTCGAAAATATTTTCTTTGACATCATCATGCCTTTCACTTTACTAGCTGCAATTTTCTCTGCATTCGTTTTCGCAACATCGTTACTTAACCTTAGGGTGGCAAGTTCCCCTCTCAAAGACTTGAGCTCCTCTGCCGTTGGAATAGCATCCCAGTCATCTTCAGTGTTGGTTGTGGCGGATCTTGAGCTCCCATGGGAACCAGTTGGGAGTAGAGCCCTGAGGGACCCGGGTAAGTCGGGGGTGGTGCAACCGCCAGAGGAGGAGGATGTGGTGGTCCTGACCTGCTCAAAGAAGAGAACCTGAACGACGACTCTCATGGGCAGACGTTCGTTTTGAACGGCATGCTTGCACGCATCTGCCGACAACTTCTTGCAGTCCATCAGCTTGCATATTCTTTTTCTCTCGCTCTTGCTTATCCCCGGATGTTCCTGTTCCACAATCAATAAATAGTTGAACATCTCGGAGATATGAATTTGACAGCAAAGGAAAGGTAATTTATGAAGGTTCTAGAAGAAAAAGAGCACAAGAAACTAAATGTAGCGTAAGTTACAGATGGTTTGATTGAACAAAACGGATGAGTTCCATATTTGCAAAGGCTCCTTGCTCTGCCAACTAACGCATTTTTAGCTGAAGATCTTTTACCCCAAGAAAAACATTTTCCAATGCAAAATACTATCGGTTGAAAATGCTTTCGTGTCTTTGGTTTGGTTGCAATCACGAAAATGATGGAGCTAGTGGCTGGTGGGTGCTGGTGGTGGCGGCGGTAGTGTAGTGTGACGGGGAGGTCATTGTGCTTTAAGTGTTACTGGTTGTTTGATAGTATTGATCCGGAAAATGCTTTCTACTAAAATCAACTCATTGTTTATTTACCATAAAACACATATTTTGTTGACTTTTGTCTTGCTTAAGTCAATTCTGCTGTCAAAAACAAAAAAGGAAAAAAAAAAAAAAAAATCAAAACATATTTGGCCACATGGTTCAAGGCTTCAAGCTAAATATAAGAGAGAGAAAGTAGGGATTCACCTTAAGATACATGTCAATGGCACGGTAAAGACCATCATGGGACGGTCTTGCCAACTCTGATACTATTTGTGCGAGATCTACAAATTTTGAAAGAAGTAAATTTGGATCCCTGCTGATTTCAGCAAGGTAGCCATCAACCAGCTTAGCCACTTTCACCTTGGAGGCATCTGAAACAAATGCAGGACTTCGAATCTCCTGGAATTCAATTTCCTCCTGAAAATCAGTCACAGTGTCCTTCTCCTGCTTTACAAACTCCTCTACTAGATTTTGAACTACGTCAATTTCAAACAAAGTTGTTTCCCCAGCTGGAGTTCTAATAAAAAGGTCACCCACTGTGGCCTCATCTAACTGCTGACCAATTCTCCTCACCACCTCCTTTCTTCCCATTTCTCCGCAATCTAAAGCAATAACAGCTTGTAGCAATCTAAGTAAGAAACTACAAGAAACACTGTTTTTCTCTGTGGGCAGCAACCAAATTATGGTTTCAACCACTGACCGGTTCTTTATTACATCGCCACCTTGTATCATACCTTTACTGAACCCTGGTAACCTTCGGAGGGCGTACGCCTTCAACGCTTCTCCAACCACATCGCCAGAAACTTTCCCCTTTGTTTTAATCGTTGTAATGACCCGTTTGTATAAATCTATTTGAAGGTCACATAGGTCCTCCACCCACCAGTCCTTTGGGACCATCGGCTGTTTTCTCACTCCGTTCCATTGCGGATCATTTCCATTTTCAGTTGGGAGTTTCTTACGATTATATGTATAGGACCATTCCACTCTTGATGTATCGACGGAAGCTTTAGAGGCTATGGAGTCTAAGCAGTGGCTAACTACCTTCAGCTCCTCTGTCCATGGGAGAAGGGACTTTGTGGTTTGAAGAACAATGATTGAATCTTTCCAACTCCGGAATATGCTTGAATTGAGGAAAACATCGATCTTGTAAACGAGGTTTCCTTTTTCAATGGTTTCATACATCTCAAGATATTCTGCCGCACAACGAGTGGCGACCACGTTGTACGCATTCAGGGTCACTGTCATGCCATAACAGAATTTGGCACACACTTCAAAGGCTGCAGGTCCACCAGGAATGTCGTCAATGCAGATTTCGTCATGGCTTTCGTCGTTTGAGAGCGCAACCAGTTTCTGCAAGCGGGCACTCTTTGACAAGAGAGGGAACTACACAATGTGAAGCATTTTGCTAGTATTAGAAACATCCCACTGAAGGATACAAAAATACAAAATTATACTAGATTTGGGGAATCATGATTAATCATTTCATTTTGCTGTTGGATCCACTCAGCCTCATTTTTTATTGGCCACATTGAGCTGCTACCAGATACAATATGTATTACTTCACCTAGAATTCAGTTTGAGCTTCTAACAGATACTATTTGGATTGTTTATCTGGAATTGAACCCTTAAAGCCACAATCAATGTCTATCAGACAATCATCCATCATTACTCTGACCATTAGATTTCTGTTGTGCGAAGCAGATAAGATTGACATGAGTTCCTATTTCCTATTTCTAATCTGTTCGTCTATTGCAAGCGTTTTTGAGTTTTAGAAACATAATGCTCAAAATGCGGTAAGCTATGTACTCAATAGATTGCACTCTTTGCAGGGATGCATCAGTACAAACCTTGTGCAAATAAAATTTTACATCCCCCACGTTAATGACTGCGTCAGTAGCCAACTCAGTTGCTACATACCTGCACATAAAAGATTTCCTCAAGTCAGCTGACATACATAGGAAATTCTTAGAAAACTCAGAAGTGGGTAGGAGTACCATTTTTTTTTTTTTACTCGGTAAAAGAAATTTATTAATCTTTGAAGAAGGAACACAAAGATTAAACGGACCAAGGGCATAAAGGCTAAGCGCTACCCGAGACCCAAAAAGCCAGAGGAAGGCAAGACGCCAACCAAACAACAGGAACAAAAGAAAGAACACCCACCAATAACCCAAACAACACCAAACCTCAGAAACAAATTAAAAAATGCCTAAAACTGCAGAGAAAACCTAGGCAAAAAAGCTTAGCAAGAAATGGATTCAATAAAATGGAAGAAAAATTCTGCATCATAAAACCATATTTTTGGTGATTCTTCCCTCACCTTGAAAGGCTTCAGTGAATAGAGTGAAACAGAATAGTGACAATAAATTATTTCCAGGGGAATGAGAAAAAAATGACTCCGTTATACCCAATAAGGCTTCGGTGAAAATGATTCTGCATCATAAAACCATATTTTTGGTACATTCTTCCCTCACCTTGAAAGGCTTCAGTGAATAGAGTGAAACAGAATAGTGACAATAAATTTATTTCCAGGGGAATGAGAAAAAAATGACTCCGTTATACCCAATAAGGCTTCTGTGAAAATGAGAGATACACATCCAAGTTGAAAAACTATCTCCACAAGAAGTGTAGCCAAGTAACAGCAACCACAATAGACCGTCAACCAACCGTGAATGTTATGCTATCCTCCAATAGACATCATTTTCATACAACGCCTAAGTTATACTAGTAGAAGATGGAGCAACGGTAAGCTTGACAAGAGACGATAGTCACGATACAGATTTACTATATAGTTTTCTATTAAAATTGGCAAAGAGTCAAAAACTAGTGTCGCCAAATTAGCTAAGTTTGGACTTCATGAGAAACATACCCAATCAATGTCTTTCACTTTCAATTCTTCTAATACTAACAAATCGAGAATAATGTTTATAGATGGTAATATTGGTATGACAGGTCTGTGGTTAAACACAAACCCACCACCATTGACGCTTCCTAATCAGAGTAAAAATCAATTTTTCCTTCTTATCTTTGCAAGGGAACAGTACATCTGATGAAATATACTCACTTGAATGCCAATCAAATAAACCAAACCGAAATCAACTCTCACCAAAATAGAAGAGCAGAAATCCCATTCCCCTGTTGCCCTATAAAGGAATAACAATTTGCACATGTAGTATTTAACACAATTTATACCTGCTACATAAGCTATTAGGGATAAAATTAATACCCAAACCACACATTCATAACAAGGAAATCTCAAAAGATAAGACACACAAAGAAATCCACCCAAACAAAGCCTTCAAAATAGGCTTATTAATTTATTATGGATACTAGTCAATGACAACACCGCAGCAAAAACACAACCAAACATATGTTACAATGCAAAGAAAAAACAGCACATACTGTTCAAGAAAAAAGATCTGTTTGTTGAAAAGAACTAAAAGGGTTCTGAGACTGACCTTATATTGTCACCATCAGTCTGGAATGAATCCGGCTTTGATCCAAGTTTCATAAACTTCATTTTGGATACTTAAAGATTCGTCTCCCCTCAAAGATCTAAATCCCCAACTTCAACAAACTCCAGCACTTCCACCCTCACAGCCACAAATCAAAACCAAGAGGGAACTTGTATTGAACTCCTGAAAATGTGGAAAAATTTCCTGGAGTTCAAGAAAATGAAGGAAACTCTGGATCAAAGGGAAAGAAAGTGTTGAGTCCTCGTATGACCGAATCTTTCCCAGAAAACAAGGCAAGTGAATAAAGAGAGAGAGAGAGAGAGAGAGAGAGAGAGAGAGAGAATAAGGGGAGTGGTGTGATTTGTTAAGAAATGTTTTCACATGAAAGGGGAAAGAGAGAAAGATAAAAAGAAGGAGGGTTTTGCTTCCCAGCTCGGTAGCAGAGCCCACGGAGTCCGGGCAGAAAAGCTCAAAACAGGAGACAAGACAAGCAGAGTCACACCCACCGATATTAATTGCTCAAACCAAGAGAGAAGAGACGACACCCCCACTTGCCCGCCACTGACACCCCTTATTTCTTTATTTTATTATCCTTTATCCTCACTACAATCGAGTCACCCCCCCCAAATTCCTATAATTACTCACAAGATTTCAGTAACCCAAGCACCGTTGCAAATCCTCCATCACCAGTGGAAATTGACCTGCCATTGAAAAGATCAACCTTGGTATAAGTTGAGTGGACTACCAAATTTGTAGACAATCTAAAACAATTTTGCACACGCCAACGCTGTTACCAACAGCATTGTTTCGAAGAACTTAACCAATGGAACATTGGTTCTAAGAAAATTGCTCGAAACAATAAGTCTAAAACACCTTCCAAAGTCATAAGCACACGAACAGATGCATAGTGATGAACAGACGCTCAAAAAAGAGAAAACAGTCTTAAATCAGAAAGAAGAAATCCGTTTTCGTCATAGGATTAAGATTAAGAATACCCAGATTTGAATATTCACAAGAATCAAAACCCGCAATAATAAAAACAACAAAGAAAAACTTGAAAATCTGAAACAAACCCATTAGAGATCAGAGGAAAAGAAGAGGCTCCGACCTTCAAAACCAGAGGGAGAAAACCGGCTGGAAAGGGAAAGCAATGAGCAGGATGCAACTAAGAGAGAGAGAGGGAGGGGGGGTATGTAAAATCATCAGAGCGACAGAAACAAGAGAGAACCCCACCACAGCACCAGGAAGTACCAAAGGGGCGAATGCAGAAAGCAACCAGCAAACAAAAGAACACACAGGAAAGAGAGAAAACCTCTCACTATCAAAAAGATGAGTTGTCCCTAATCTATGCCAGCCACTCCAGCGACACCATGTTCACGCAAAAAGCCAAGCTCCCTTCAGAATGTTCCCACAGTCTCATCTCTTTAGAATCAGCACCCACCGCCCCCACCCCCACCCCCACCCCACCCCCCAACAATATACTACGAGTCCCCTTTTTTTCCTTTTCTTTTTTTTTTTTTTTTCTTTTTTCTTCCCTCTCCTCTGCCTTTTCGGCTTTTCCCTATGCCTAGTAGAAAATTGCATGTGCACCACGGCATTCATTTTCACATTTAATTTTCTCCGTAGGGGTATTTTTCTAAGGTGCGATGGGCAAGACGTGTGTTTACTTTGGCGGGTAGAGTCAAACCTTAAACCGTTAACTATGGTCTGAACACTTTATTTTGTGGAGGCTGCTAACTATAGAAGAGATTAAATTATATCTGCAGTTGTTAGGTTAATCGAAGATTATAGTCGTATGATCGAGAAATACATACTTTACAGTTCATTCACTCAATCAAAAATCTTTTAATGTTTTGTAAATTTTTATTTACCTTTTCGTTAAAATTTTTAAGATTAATTATCCATCTCAACGAGAGAAATTATAATTAATTATAAATGACCACCAATTGGAAAAAAAATTCAAAAAAGATAATAAATGACATAAACGACCTTCTTTAAATTCAAAAAAGACCAAAAAAATAATAAAAACTTTTGTTTTAAACTCTGAGGGGTTTGGCCAAGTACGCATGAGAAAGTAACAAGTGTTTACCCTTTTATGAGACCGCATATCCGAATTTCACATAAACTACTTTCCATACCTTAGAGATACTGAAAATTTTGTTTGGTCATTTACTTCAACTCTTTGAAATTAGTCGAGCCGTATACAATAAAGTAAGAAGAAGTGATGACTATTGACTAGCCTTTCTATGCGATTGCAAGGCCTCATGAGCCGTAAATATTGCAATGTCCAACCTAAGCATATTCTCCCATAGCCAACTGCATGGTTGAAAAACAAAAATGAATTGAGTTTTACTAATGAACTATTACCGTTCATTTTTGTTCCCTCCTTTTTGGATCATGGGCAATTTACCTCTAGGTCCAGAAAATAGAAAGTAATTCCCACCAAGTCTCCTCTAATTAACGAAACACTAAAACTCTATGAAAGTGCCTAAAACCCCCAATACTGAAAGTGCTTAACTCTTAGGGCGCCCTATGAAACTAAAATGCTATGAAAGTGCCTAAAACTCTGGTACCCAATAAAAGTGCCTAAATCGCTAAAACCCTATAATAGGAAAGTGCCCCTAAAACTCCTATGAAAGAAACCTAAACCCTATGGCTCTCTGAAATCACCTAAACCTAAACTCTAGGGTTTTAAACCCTAGGGTATCCTAAAATCTAAAATCTTAATGCATAAAACTCTACAGAGATCTAAAATCCTAAAATCTAGAATCTGCTAAGATTTTAGCATCACAGTCTTAGGGTGCCATTAAGTCATAAAACCCTAGCATACCCTAAAACCCTAGGGTGACACTTCTATTAATGGTAAATGTATTTTTGTAAAAGTGGACTTAGTGGTAATTAAGTATTTCATCTCTCCTTAATGGGAATTAAGTGTCACTTTTCTATACTTAGAGGTAATTTTCTCTTGGATTTCAATGCTTTCTTTTTAGGAGAAAGCTATGGCACACACGGGTGTACCATAGAAATGAAATATCATGCATTTTTTTTTATATACTTTTATAGATATTTTTGGTTAGTTATGCAATGGTACATCTTGAAAGTATGTGATAACCATAGTTTTGGAGTATCATACGCGTACTTTTAGGCTCCGTTTGATAACAGTGATAGATGATAGATGGATGAGATTCGTAAGGAGATGGGATTAAGATTGGGATTCATAAGGAGATGGAATTGGTAATGAGAAGGGATTGATAATGAGTATGTTTGTTTGGAATGGGATTAGATGGTGTGATTGGATTGAGAGAAGAAATTGGTAATGAAAAGGGGTTGGGTTCGGACTATGAATACCAAGTCCCACGGGGTATTGCTAATACCCCCTAAAGTCCGGCTTCCTCATTCCAACGGACTACGAATCCGAACCAATTTTGGAAACCAAACGCAGTATTGCTAATACCTTCGGCTTAGTAATTCAATCCCATCTCCTAAGAGCTTTATCAAACGGGGCCTTAGTGCATGCTCGCTCTCTCTCTCTCTCTCTCTCTCTCTCTCTCTCTCTTGTTATTTCTGAATTTTTTTTATTAATTATTAATTATTTTAGTGTTAGCCAAACACGGACACAAATAAATCAGAGCAATTTACTATAGAATGCCGAACTAAATGTGAAGTTGGTCAGATTCGGAACCCGTCCACACCCGCCCAGGTCGCAGCCCTTCTAGCAAAGGAAGTTGTTACTACTGTATTAGGCATGCCCCTGCCAGACTCTGACTAATACAGTAATTTTTTCATCCCTTCACCAGGGAGGAGATACAAACCCAGTTACTACATGGTTATAGCAGGCAGGTAGATAGAAAGAAACAGCCCCCGTGCGCAAGAAAACGACCAATCCTTTCCCTTCTCTTACTTTGATGATGCTCTGGTACAATTTATTTATTTGTTCGTTTGCTGCTGCTGCTATTATTCTTTTTTGGTTTCCAACCACATATATTAATTAATTAGTACAAAAAGTGGGGAAAAAGTTGTCCTCTGATTTTCTCTCTTGTGAAAATGCCAGTGGTATTATTATTATTATTATTATTATTATTAGAGTTATATATGTGGCCTGGACCACACTGTGGGTGTCACATGGCTCTCACTCATGACTCTCACTTGGGAGTTGGGACTCAAACCCCCCAGCCAGCCAGCCAACCCCACTTGTAATGGAGTGTACTCCTACTACTTTGTTTAAGAATTGTGATATGTGTCAGCTTGTTTAATGTAATGGAGTATTTATGTATCTACCCTCGTTACCGATGCCCTTTTCCTTCCTTTCGTAACCAGGTGTCCTAACTAGTTTATGTCCATTCTAATTAATTCTGGGAAACAAATCACTTCGTTCACTAGCGAGAGATCCCATTTAAAATTAGAACAAATTAAACTTCGTATGGACTAATCCCAAAGTAATTGATAAAATCGGAAA
The DNA here is from genome assembly GCA_025413875.1 of Rhododendron molle. Classification (NCBI taxonomy): domain Eukaryota; kingdom Viridiplantae; phylum Streptophyta; class Magnoliopsida; order Ericales; family Ericaceae; genus Rhododendron; species Rhododendron molle. Next base: position 11,444,685 of record CM046395.1, on the reverse strand, counting down.
TCTTAAAAAAAACAAAAAAAGAAAAGAAACAAACTCCTAAGTATCAGGCTCATGGATTTGCTTTTACCAATGCTTGATATTGTCAATTAGAGAGGAAATTATTCTCTGTAAAGCTCACATATCAATCTATTTGCTGAATTAATTATATTCCCAACCATGGTCAATTGACCCCACCTACGTTGTAAAATTTTAATTATTATATATATATATTCCAGGTATAAAATTTATGTAGTACTGTAGAACTTTGGCCCAACTGTAATTATCAACTTATCCCAAACACCCCATCAAAGATGTAAATGGCCCTAAAACTTCCACCAAACCCTTGATGAAATCGCACTATCGCCCAGAAAAATAGTTGTGGAGATATATAAAAAATAGCGTCGAAGACTTTTGTGAATGAAATTCATAAGCACGACATTTTTGGTTCATATGTTTACTACCTAATAAATATATATCTTCTCGCCTGTCACGTAGACAAAATAAATCGTAGATCAGACTTTAGTTAAGTATGTGACACCCCCACTAATATTTCTAGCTCCGTTCGTGTTCCAAGCTCCCAAGTTATTTATACTAGCATAATTTTTACCAACTTAAATGTTCTACCTAGCTTCCACACCATTGCCATTGCTCATGCCTGGAGATCTGATTATAGTTGAAGCAAAATTCTGTATAAACTCGCCCCATAAAAGTCAATAATAGCTTTGAAGTTTCGAACCTAAGACGTAGGAGTTAGAGCAAATTTATAGGTCCCAAATATTGACTACGTACCAAGCCATCCCCAAATCGCGTCCAGCATCGCGATTTGTACGCTAGTATTATCAGGTTGAGTCTAAAATAAGTAAGTACACAACTTAGGTCACCTTTATTCATTGATCCAATACATATATAATTTGTTTACTTCAAAAGTAAAAATGGTCTCTTAGGTATTAGGTATTGAATCCCAAAATCAAGCCGTCTAATTTTCCTCAAAATACAACCCCGTCTCTCGCTTTTCAGAGTTATAAATGCATGACTTCCCTCATTTTTATTTTCATTTTCATGGGTCATGAAGTCATATGTGACATACTAGATTTTATCGGTAAAAGGAGTGGTGCCCCAATTACAACTACGTACTACCCTACGCCTTTGTCCTTGAAAGATCTACTAGAGGATCATACTTCTTCCTTTCGGGGGTCAAGGGGTATCTGAGTCAACTGGCAATACTTTAATGCAGGTCGTTCGCGTCGAGATGAAGAAACTCACAATTACTTTTTTGTGGTCTAACTCCAAGAATCGAACCCTGGTTAATTGTATGAGGAGCAAACCAACCAACCAAATGGACTCTAAATCATACTATTAACGGCCCATTTGCCGACGGGATATAGGGGGCGGATATGCCTAGGGATGGAGCCAGGGAGGGACAAGTAGGGACAGTCGCCCCTGCAAGAAGAAAAAGAAACACTACTATTACATGTAAAATAAAATAAAATAAAATAAAAATTCTATGAAAGTATATAGGCTCGCCCCTGTGTAAAATTTTGAAAAAATAAATATAATAGTAACCCTTGAAATACAAGGATACCAACATTTATTACTAAAGACTAAGGGCTAAAATATAACAAAAAATAGAACTATAGGGTTAATTTTGTGAATATTCAAATAATAAACTTCCACATTTGTTAGATGCATGGGTTTAATATTTTACAGTTTTATTTCTTTTTGCCCTAAAATCTCAATGGCTCACCTAATCCCCCTTCTCTCTCTTGGCACAAACATCCCCAATTGTTAAGACTTCAAAGACAATTTCGAGAAAATAGCAACGGAGGAGAAGAGATTTTGGAAATTCTAAATAATTTTGGTGAAATTTAAGTTGTACATATGTCTTTCCCCAATTGTTATTTTAGGCATCTACTAATTCTTTATTTTTTGACTGGTAAAATCAAGTAACATGAAAGTCCATGTACCGAATTCGTCCAGTTGTGTTGAATGAAAAAAAAGAAGATGAACAATAAAGAAAAACAAGACACATACATTAAGATCGATCTCATTAGTTAAACTGATTTATGTATTTACGTTATTTTGAGTTTTAATGTATTTACGTGATTATGCATGTGTATTTATATTTTTTTCTCGCATGCACAGTCGCCCCTGCATGATGAAATTCCTGACTCCGTCCTTGGATATGCCATCACCCTAGATATTATATCTGAAAGACGTCTTATATCCGGTGATTGTCATCTAGATGTAGACAACGGATCTGCCCACAGACGGATATAATAAGAATAGGGGGAGAGGTGGTGTTATTATATCCGCTCTCATATCTGCCTTATTAATTACGAAAATGCCACCGTCGTCTTTTAATTCTATATCTGCCTATATATACATCTGAAACAATCCAAGCATGTACATATATCTCTTCTATAAATTACTTAAACAAACAATTTATATATCACATTCTCCCTATGTATATCCGTTATCCGATCATATCTCCACTTATACTCAATATCTACCAAAAACTAATCTGCTCAGCAAACGACCCGTTACTCGACAATTGATGCCCACAAAAAATTGAATGGATCATAGGAGGAGATGAATCTTAATAACAGGGGTTGCAAAAAGTATGGTACGACCATACCATTATGTTTTTATTTATAGAGAGTCGTCCAATCACAATGATGAACATCTCCCCAAGTGGACAAATAGTGACCACAACCCTTTTCTCTTTATCCAATTCTTTTTTTATTTCTTCACCTTCACATGCCCCTGCTCCAATCCCCTTCTCCCAATGGAACCAAAAACCAATTAAAAATGGTGCACAACTCCAATTGTATATCCATATGCATCGTATTACCCTTTACTCACACATACCCATGATAATGATTAATCTTACTTTGCACTAATTCCAATGGGTTTGGCCAAGTGAACCTGAGGTTAGATGTTCGAATTCCTTCACCGAGATCACATGCTTGAATTCTACGGAGGCCAAACATTACAAACCGTAGAGCCACTAAAGGGTTTGGCTGGTCGTTGATTCAACGCCCGAAATTAGTCGAGAGGTGGCTTAGACATCTGACTATAAAAAATAAAAATAAAAAATCTTACTAAAGATCTCATCATCCCACTCAAATTCCAAGTCTTTTATTGTGCAACTAAACTTATAAATTGGTGTTGATTATAGGGGAATGATTTTCGCAATCCCTAAATTATTAACCGCACTTTTTTTGGGAGTGCGGAAATCAATATAGAGTTTATTTTCGCTCTTCCCAAACTGTTAACTTTGGGGAGTGCAAAAATCAATATAGAGTTGATTTTGGCACTCCCCTTGGAAATTTGGTTTACAATTTGGGGGTGCAAAAATCATTCCCGTGATTTTATTATATACTCCTCTAAAGTTGGATCTGCAAGATTTATTCAAAAGGCTGGTTGATTCCTGAAGAAAGGTGACTGTTCAATTAATCTGACAGAAATTTGATTACAATCTTGTACATGATTCTATGAATGAGAATTAATTGGTCGGATTGATGCTATTGTTTAGGATAAATGGGATCCCCATCTAGGGGGGTAGGCATTATTGTGTTGAGTCGAAAAGGAGATCCATCCCTATGGTTCAAAGAAGAAAAAGAAATCTCCAATCCATAATCGATAACTGGAAATGGGGGCGGAGGCACATTATAGGAGCAGAAGGGTCAATTGATGCTATGGACTTTCCAAAAGAGGAGATGGGGGCCTATCGTGCATTCGATTTGGGTCTCGTTCTGAACAAATTTGAAAATGTGATCCTAACCGTGCACTTTGTAGACCTTGATGCTTACCACATCGATCAGTATGAATTAACGACTTGAATTTTAATTTTAAAAACTTACGACTAGGGTATGATTTTGTGAATTGTTTGCTTTAGCGGGACACATAGCCAACATTTGGGTAGTTTGGGATATATGTGTGGCTAGTATTTGGTTTTTATGAACTTTGAACCCAAACAATTAACACGTACCCAACCTTATCCTGTCCATTACTTGTTCTTAAATTTTCTTCCTACTCAAAAAGGAAAATACCCAATTTTGAAAAGGCATCATCTTATCACACTGTCCTAATACCCTTCAGAAATTGATTATACAATATGCGTGAGAGATAATTAATTTGATACTCAATCCGTCTAGTTATCATAAGTTGATGCGGACCTGATTTTCTCATCCTATTTGATACTTAATCCATCTAGTTAGCATGGGCGATTTGATCTAGAAAACCTAATGGTTGAAGTGAAATACGTGATGATCGACACTAATCGCATGATGCTACCTAAGATGTCATAATACAAAATACACGCTTCTCTTCTCTTCATCACAAGTTCAACCAACTATCAAACAGAAAGATAAAAAAAAGAAAAGAAAAGAAAATTAGTCTAAGATTTAGCAGAAAGAAGAGGCAGCTAAGTACTGTTTAACTACACAACACACGGCCCAGGAATCTCATCAGGTCCTAATAAAAGCTTACATTCCGTCGAGGACCATAAATTAAACAGGACAAACCCTGAGTCTCTGATTCCAATTAAGTCCCCCACTTTTTTCGATTAGACGTTCCAAGTCCCAACTTGAATGCAAAAGTTTAGGCTCCGTTCCGAAACTTTAAATAAGTTCTTATTTTTTAAAAAGACAATTTCAAGCTCAAAAATAATGTGTTTACGCAAATAATTTTCCTACCAATATGGATCTAGTTTGATAGATCTCATCAAGATCTTTAATACGATGCAAAAAAAAATTAAAAAATTATTTTTTATTTACATTATTTTTGAGTTTGAAAATGTGAAATAAGCTGCTTATTTTTTAAGAAGGTTTCTGGAACGGAGCCTACAGAGCATCCTTAAAATGGAATGATGCCTCGTTCTAATTTATTATTATTTTTGTTTATTTTGAGGAACCATGTAACAAGGTTCAGTGCATGTTTACATATTTAAGGATGTAGTGTTAACTTCTACAGTACTACTTTATTTGGGTTTGTCTTCTCCCTTTTCGTTCTCCTCTACAAATTCAAAATCAAACACAACCTTAGGAGTTAAAAAAGTGAGTAGTATGATGCCAAGAGACTCAGTTTTGATGAGCATATTAGGTCACATTCAACTATACTGGCCTCTGGCCTCGTTCAGTTGCAAGAAGATGAAAGGAAAGTATGGGATGTCTAACATCTCTACATTTTTTGGATGTTCAGTTAGCAAGAAAGTTGTGACCGGGACCATATCTCTAAACTTTCCTGATTAGTTTTTTTTTTTCCTTCTCAAAACTCATCCGGCAAAAAGTACCGGTTTTTTATTAATTTCCTATGGAGATTGAAAGAAATAGCAAAACATGAGTTCAACACATTTATCATTTTTTTGGACAAAATAAGAATGACAATGGCAAAATGCAATGACATTCATGGATATGGATGCTCCTAGTACGTAACAACGAGAGCTCATCAAAAGCGATACTCTGTATTCCTATTCTGAATGCACACTCTTTTTTTTGAAGGCAGGATATATGTTGTAACGCGCCTGTTCCGATCCGTGATCTGTCTAACTTCCCCTTTAGCTCTTTCCCAAAAGAGCTATCGCACTGTAAGTAACAAGAATTAGATCTCCAAAATCATTAACTAAATCTCCAAGGGGTTCAGTCAAGTAAGTATGAGAAAGTAACTAAAGGTCTTGCCTCCTAAGAGATCGCAAGTTCGGATTCTACAAAAAATCAAATATTTCAAACTCTTTGGCCACTGAAGGGTTTGCCCGAACGTTAACTTCAATCCCTAAAGTGAAGGAGCGCAAGCTAACCCAAACATCTTATAATATATATATATATATATACGAGCTTCCAATGAGGTCCTAAGTTGCGGACTTTGCCTTTCCCGATCGAATTTCGATGATCCGAACCGCTCAATGTGTTCAGAACGTGATTTTAAGGGTACTCGCGAAAAATCAGCAAAAAAAAATACCGGGAAGAGCTTCATCCGAGCAGTTTTTGTTTATTCTGAATTGAACGGTTCAAATAAAAACCACTCAAATCAAGTCCTTCCCGGTCATTTTTTACGATTTCGCGAATGGCCAAAAATCGCGTTACGAGCAGCGTTGAGCAATCCGGATTATCAAAATTCAATAGGGAAAGGAAGAAATGGGATGGTCCGCAACTTAGGCCCTCAATAGAAGGTGACTCTATTTATTTATGTATATATATATATATATATATATATATATATATATATCGATAACTAGTTAAGACATATCACCTGGATTTCTAATTTAAATGTGACTCAGTAGACGCCAAGGCGAGATGGTTGGTTAGGCAACCATTCAATTAAAGAGCATGTACGTATTAAATGAAAAGTTCAGTGGTCACAGTTAGGCCAGAAAACTCCCGGTTTTGTATAATTGAAATTTGAAAGCGATAAGGCAGACAAAGGACTTCTCCCACCTTGTCCTAAAGCAATTGCAACTGGCAAATTATTTTTCTGATAGCAACAGCAACAACAACGCGGTCCTACCCCTGCATCTCACCATCTTCGTGAAGGGATTTTGCTGCTTTTCCCTTATCACTTTTGTAAAGGCAATAGTGATGCAGATTAATGTCGGAAGTAGTAATATTCTCAGATGCTTTTCCTCATTCGAAATACTACTTAAAATTACAGTTGCATGCAGTAGCACCACCGAATAATTTTCCCGACTGATGAGTAAATATTTATTCAGCCGTCTTTAGGCACCGCCATATAATGCATGCCTCAACACGTACCTCTATTCATCACACATTTTCATAGAGTTCATACATTTGGTACTTGGTCCCGCAAAACGCGTGTGATGAATAAGGGTGTTTGATACACCGCGTAGTGGTGTCTTAGTAACACCAAATAAATTTTCCACTGACTCGAGCCTGTGGACTGCACCATGCCATGCATGTAACACATTTTAATGAAATGGACAAATGATCGATAAAATGAAGAAAAGACGTTTCTCATTTTCTTTGTCACATTGCATCCTCTATTATTTTGATACCCCCTATGACTGAATCATACACTAGTTGGCTTCGCCCATTAAGTGTGCGGGTTGTCCCTTGGGGTGTCTTGGGCTTCGCCCATTAGGTGTGAGCTTGTCCAATGACTAGTGTTTCATTGGTTGGCTTATGGCTAACATCAGGTTTCGCTCTCAGATGAGTACATGATCGTTCTTTGCTTAGGGATACACTGCCACCATTTCTTTGTTCTTTTTAATCTTTGTAACAATTTCAAACATTAAATAATTTTTTTTTGCCTTTCCAAAAAAATTTATGAACTGGTTGAGGAAAAATAAAATACAAAGAAATAACCAAATAAATAAGGTGAATTTGTTTAGAGCTGCTTACCGGTACATATTAATCAAGAGATTTGTGGTGGAGAAACTCCATGGTACACCTTTTTAACCCAAGAATATCTATTGGAAAAAAAAAAAAATTGTATGTACCGACTGGATTAATTGGGTTTGTTTAGATATCCATTAGTGAAAATAAAAATCAGTCCTACAATTAATTGAAATATCTTCTTCTTACTCCGTATTATTTTTTTTTTGGTGAAACAAAACGTAATTAGTTAAAATTGTGAAATTGAGTATTTAGGACGCCAAATGGTTGTGAAAGGAATCTTGTGGAGTAGTACGTAGTTTTTCAATGGTTTGCCTTTTTGCCACTTTTTTGGACCATTGAAGTGTTTTGGACTGGGTGGTCCAGCTCGGGCCACTTTAGACCTTGGGCTGTAGCACTTTACTCCATCAATGTTGTCCAATCCAGAATTATGACCGAAACAGCCACCGCCATTTTAGTTCAGTCCTAAAAGGAAAATAACCCCCATTAATTAATTGGAGCTCCATTAACACCACCACATGAAACACACACTCTCTCCCTCTCTCTCTCCATCAAAGAAATCAGGGACTGCACATTAAACTAAGCGGCAGTATATCACAACTCGATTTCGGTTTACATTACATTATGTGTTAATATAGCATGATACTATGATAGGCTTTTGCCATTGTCTTTTGATGACATCATTCTACTTTCATTTGACTTTTCTGAATGAAATTTTCCAAAAAAAAAAAGTGGCGACCTATGCGATGTACGGTAGTGTGCACAAAGTCTTCTATATTTTGAAAAGGCATGGTTATTTTCTTTGATAAATAACTAAGCAATATATTCGCAAAATAGGATTATGCCAGTAAAGTCACCACAATAATAGTTTTCTTTAAACAAAAAAAATACAATGACCACGGAGTAAAGTGTGAAATCATGAAATAAAATCGAATGATGCATGAAAGAGAACCAACGCTGGCTGCCTCCAATAAATTTACAAAATAAGTTAACTAAAATTATAACTTGTTCAAAATAATATATCCAACAAATAAGCACATCACTACCCCACGTCACCTAATCTAACCATAATTGATCATACCCCATAAGAGTCTTTCTACTGCAAGAAAACGGAATTTTCCCGGCGCAAAGGCCTAAACAACGCCGAAAAAGCAAAAATGGTGTCGCGAAAAATTCCCTGCATTTTTAGAACGCCAGTCAAAATAAGCTGCGTTTTTTTCATTGCGGCGGTTAGCAAAACCCCAGGAATGTGTCCTAGGCTGGCAAGATACTCCATTTCGGCGAGGTCTTTACCTGCATTTTAAAAATGCTTGGAAAAAAGTTTTTGCTTCATCTTCGGTTTTTGGTTATCTATATACAACCAAACAAAGTTTCAAAAAACCACATAGCTAACCAAGACAACTTCAGGGTGGGAAATTTCAAAATCTTTCAATATGATTCATACATTGACCTACATAACATCCCAACAAGGCATATACATTTTGTCCACAATTTGCATCGACATAACTCGAAAGTACAACCGAGATACGAAAAAATTCAGTCTCCTGCCATGGAATTATTGTTTTGTTACAACCCTGCTTTGCTGGGACACTCCTAGTAGCTCAAATCTTCTGAAGGATCACTTGAATTTGAAATCAATCAAAGAGAAGCAGCATCTTGAGTTCTGAAAAGAAACAAAAAAACCCATCATGACCACATATAGAACACAAGGGAAACAACAAAAACTTATGAGGTAGAAATTTTGACCAAAAGAACAATGAAGTGCCTCTTCGAGGGAGCAAAGCACCAACCTCACATTCCCTTTCCTACTCCAATTGATCATCTCCAGCTAATCACAATCGAACTTTTAACAATGTGCTTTCCGTCATGCCACTCGATACTTCCATAGCTGAATGAATTCAATATTGGGAGTGAACTAACAGTAAACTGCACCATATACGACTGCTTATCATTCACTTGACTAAAAGTCAACGAACTCGGCTCGACCATAATCTTAACCGACTCATTTTGCATACTAACAGACACATTGTAGGTCGCCGCTGGTCCAACATTCGTAAGTGTTCTTGTATATTTCAGTATTGTAGACCCGTTGCCACCACCACTTTGGAGAGGTATAGCGAAGGAAGGATAGTTGACATTAGTAACACTGTATTTGACTTTTGGATCACAAGTGAAGCTACTCCTGGTTACTGTGTTAATCTCCGATGCTGTGTAATTTAAGGCACATAGGAAGCTCAAGTAATCATGAACGTCCAAATCGTAGACGAGTCCAGGGTCGAGTGCTTTTACAGGGTCCACTTGTCCAGCGCCGTGACCGAATGGCGTAGACGGCTTTTCATCGGCACGATCTAAAAAGGGTTGGCCGTTTTCGTACGTGGCGTATGCAGTGGTCATTAGGGCCGAGCGAATCGCAGCGGGGCTCCACTGCGGGTGGGCCCCCTTGAGCAACGCGGCGAGGCCACTAACATGGGCGCACGCCATCGAAGTGCCAGAGATTATGCTGAACTCCACGCGCCTGTCGTCCGACGCAACCTGAGTGGGTCCCGCTTTGCCCGACCAACCCGCTATGATGTTAACGCCGGGCGCCATCAGGTCAGGCTTGAGTACTTCCGGCGTAATCGGGTTCGGCCCCCTTGAACTGAATCCCGCAACTACCGGCGACGGTTTGATCCCCAGTTCCGTTCCCTCGAAAACAATCGTGGCCCTCGGGTTGGGATCTGAAGACAGGTAACTCTTTATTTTGTCGCCGGCCGTCTTTCCCACCGTCGTTGCCGGCAGTTGATCGGCTATTGCTATTTGTTCCCTCGCGTCAGCCACCAAGTTGACAAAAACCATCCCAAACCCGCCAGCTTCTTTCACCACGATCCCACTCTCGGCCCTGTTAAGTATCCAACCTTCGCAAAGCACAATTTTACCACGAACTTTTTCAGGCATCAAGGAGCCCACTCCACAAAGATTTCCGTCCATCCAATTACTCGCATTTCCAGCGTAAACGAAGGGCAGCATGTTCTTCGGCAACGAGGGACCTTTGTAGAGTGACGCACCGAAGAATTTCATTCCGTTTCCGAGACTAACGTATGCCGGGAAATCACGGTCCAAGGTACCGGCACCGACGGTGGTGATCCACGGCGCAACGTTGAGGAGAGTAGCTGGATAGGGACCCAAGTTACCGGCAGCGCAAGAGACGAATATTCCGTTCTCCATTGCGGCAAAGGCTCCGATTGCAATCGTGTCTATGTAATACGGAAGCGCATAGGCACCGATAGATAGGGAGATGACATCGACCTTCTCGTCGATGGCTTTGTCCATCCCTGCTAATATGTCGGAGGCAACGCAGCCGAGGAGCCAGCACACCTTGTACACTGCGACCCTCCCACGTGAGGCCATTCCCCGCGCGGTTCCTGGGGCATAGCCGAATAGGCTGGCACCCGCGACGGATGAACCGGCTGCTGTGGTTGATGTGTGCGTCCCGTGACCGATGTCGTCTCGTGGTGATTTTGATTGCAGTGTTTCGTTGATTGGGCCAACAAAGACTTCATAGCCTTTAGAGAAATACCTATTGTAGATGTATCACATAGTTAAAAATGCATCAACTTTTTGAATAAGCTCGATGAGAGAATTAAAAAAAGTAAAAATTTTGAATCGAACTTTGAAAACACTTTAGAAAAGTGAAAAGCTATTACTACAACTCGAGACAAATAGAATGCAAGACTTTTAATTTTCTGTGATACATACCTCGCTCCAATCAGCTTGCGATTACAGTTGGATGAAGTGAAATTGGTACCAGACTCACATACCCCCTTCCAACTCCTAGGAACAGGCCCCATTTCGCTGTCGTCGAAGCTCTTGCTCTCTGGCCAGATGCCGCTATCCAACACTCCGATGATGACATCACTCACCGAGTCGGACCCGGGGAACAAATCAGCGCTCTGGTAAAGGCCGAGGAACTTAGGCGTCCGAGTCATTTGAAGCTCGTACTTCACTTCCTCCAACACGGAGACAACCCCGGGTTGTGTTTTCATTGATTGGGCTTCGTCTGGTGTCAACCTCGTCGAGAACCCATGCACAACATTGTTGTACTTGTAGAGCATCTCGGCTGAGTCGGACACCGATTTGAGCGATGATCGGTACCATAGAGTGTCGTCGCCGAAACTCGACGGCATTTGGGATTTTGCCATGTGGACTATGTAAGTGTTTTCTTGTACATGGTTCTTTACCACTGATGCCACAGACACTTGGCCGAAACACAGAACAACCACTAGCAGTAAAAGAAACTTCATATTTGCTGTATAGTTATGTTAAATTGAAATGTAGCAAAGTATAGACTTCTCTCTCTTATATAGAGAGAAACACAACGACTCAAAAGTGTTGTGCAATGACTGCAATCATGTACGTCAAGTAGGCCAAAAAAAATATTTCAAAAAAAATGGTCGAACCAGGGCTGGATTGAGATTTTCGGCCGGGCTGAGATTTTAATTTTCAATACGTAAAACGAGCCGTGTGTATGTTTATCAAAAAGTTTTTTTTTTTTTTTAAAGGAGCGAGCTGTGTGGTCTTTAATTTTGTATTTGTAAATTCACAACAGGATCATCACCCGATGATGAATTGAAAATCAAGTTTGTAAAAACGTACGAAAATATGTGAAAATGTTTAACTACTTTTTGTATTTCTTTGGACCTTAATTATAGCCCATCGGTGTCTTTAAATTGGAGTCAAACGAAGTATTTGTTGGTTTAAAGAGTAGGTGAACAACCTTTTGCGATAGGTTGCAAATTAAAACAATGGTACTGAACTCATTTATTTCCTTTTGTCGTATAATTGCTGTAGCACATTAAGATTTTTCAGCTAAATACAAGTATGAATAATGGAATACTAATACCAAACGCAATAGGAATGGCTACCTTCTGGGTTTATGTACGTATTTGTTGGCGTTATTTTGATTACAAGATTACGAATTAATTGACATTTTAGAACGAACCATAATATCAAGCCATAATGATCATAAAATGCCATGGCCTTTCGGCTAAAGAAAGTGGGGATTCAAACTTGAAAGCATATCTCCACCAGATCTTTTAAACATCAGGACAGTCTGAGTTGGAAGGCACATTCATCTAGTTTGTTTTCTGTTCAAGTCATTACTACACTATATAGGTGCAGAGAAGTAGAATAGGGAACAAGGAAAAAGAGCGTGGATCGATATACTGTGGTCCAACCCTGCTCTTCTTAAAATCCAGTACTCTTTTGCTAGGTTAGGTTAGCATGGTGGGGAAGGGTAGAAACTGCTGAGCTTCTACATGCTAGGTTAGCATGTGGTACTTTTGTGGTAATTGCTTGGAGACTGTGGATCATTTGCTGCTATAATGATATCAAGGGGAATATCCTGTAATGGTACTTATGTTTCATTTTCAGGCTCTAAAATGGTGATATAATGTGTGGTAAGCTGGTATTCAAAGGGTGCTCTGTTGGGGTGGAACTTGTGTCTGCATCTGCAATTTTGAAGTACATTGAGTTTGGTGGTTCTACTGTGTTTTCTTCGCTGCCATCTGAATCTGCTGTGTTTCTAACTTTCTTTGATATCTGAGATGGGTTTTTTTTTTTTTTTTAATCGGCAAAATTTTTATTAAAAACGGGAAGAGGGGAAAGGCGATTCCAACCAAAGTTGGAAAAAACACCAAATGAGCCGAAGCCCAACCGCCTGAGGTCTAACACAGGAGCCCTAAAAATAAACAAGCAAGCATAGCCCGAAACCCAAATATACATATCAGTCCAAACAAAAACAAACGCGCCCAGAAAGGACCCGCCTGGCAAAACTAAACACACAAACCCTAACTACTCTTCCTAACCGCTGCCGCACAAAACATCGGAGACATCACCGCCCGGACCAGCACCACCACCCAATCAGCCTCGCCGTTAAGCAGATCCGGTCACTCCCAGATGTAGCAACGAGCGGCAGGAAGGACCACAACAGACCCACCAAGAGGATGCAACCGGCCTGCGATGAAAGAGAGGAAACACAGAGAAGGCCGTGGGAAAGGATAACTGCCGCCATAGATGGTTATTTATTTGAATGATCATGGGGATGATTTTGGCAGAGTTCTGGGAAATGTTTGTTTCCCAGTGTTTTTCTGCAGGCTTCTGACTGATTTTCGCATATGATTAATGTAGCTGCCTTTTCTTTTGGGACAGTGGACGTTGGGACAAAGTGGCTTGATCAAGGCTGAAGTGTCCTTGTGGAAGTTGCTGCGTTGGTGGCTATATCTGTAGCTGCCGGTTTGATGGTGCTGGCCTTGTGTGTGTGTGTGTGTGTGTGTGTGTGTGTGGGGGTGGGGCATTTACTAAAGGCGGGAACATTCAATTGCATAATAACAATAAGCCTGGGCCCTGGGGTATAACCTCTACAGAGTCTTCTTGCAATTCAAAAAACAAAGTAGAAGGTGCAAGTGCAACAGTAAATAAATGGATTAAAACCCAACGACTTGGTAAAAGCTTCCTTGGCCAATAGTTCCGAGCATTTGTTCACCTCTCGATGATCATGTCTACCTTGCACCACCGAAAAACTTCACTAGGAAACACCTGCATTCACAGATTAAGTTGTACAAAGGATGTGAGTAAGTGTTGTGTGATCCTTTAGAATTTCCACCACTGATAGGGGTATCCATGCTAACTTCGATTGGGTCAATTATGCTCTTTGGCAAGAGTAATAGTCTATCTCTCAAGCCCCACAGTTCTGCCGCGAACACCGAGAAAGGTCCAATGTTCCGCTGAACCACCAGCAGGTTCCCGGAGTGGTCTCTAACGAGGCCCCCTCCGGCCACTATTCCATTACCATCAACAGCTCCATCCGTGCTGGCTTTGGTTCTACAACTGTGGTGCTACAACAGTACAGCTCTAGAGGTTTATGGTGATGGTCATAAGACTCATAATTAATATGTTTCTGGGTGCTGAAGTAGGGGTGGCATTTCTCTTAATTAAAATGGGAAGTCTCTTGTAAATTTCTGTTGTGTGTTGTTGCTTAAATTTTTGTGGCTTGAGCAAACATGCATCTCATCTGTACCAGGGGGGAAAGGAAAAAAAAAAAAATAGTAAACCTCGTTATGCTATTCTGTTGATAGCAGAGTTGAAAACAAAATAAGAAAAATTTTATATACGTTAGGTGGATGCTCGTACATGCATTAGGCATCATGATGGCATACACCTAACAAAATCTTGTAAATCCCTAATGAAAATTTGATTTTTCACCAAATCAACATTCTTTAATTATCTGGTCACTGCGAAAAGATGCATAGACGAAACAAATAAGAATAAATTATTCCAAGGCAACATTTAGGAATATGCACCATTTTGTTCCCCAAAGTGGAGTTTGGGATTGATCCCTACTTAAGAAGCTGACCTGAAAATCCTGAATTACGAGGAAAAAAATTGCCCCATTCGTAACTTTATATGTCCAAATTACATGGCCTCCGTGCTAACGCACAGTACTTAAGTTTATTACTAACTTCTGGTAAAAACTCGCATAGTGAAATGCGTATCACGGAATTTGGGGTAGCAATAAGAAAAACAGAAGAAAGCAACCAGACAATATCTGGAGAGAATATTTCCTTCTTTTCTCTTGTATTGTCAATCAGAAAGTCTATGGGTACAGATTTTTGGTACAAATTTTGTACATAGATTTTTTGTGAGGTCTACTATGGGTCTCATACAAATGATCCGAGCCGTTCACTAAATGTAAAACATTTTTTTAAGGGCCCTCGCAAAAATTTAGCTCAATCCGATACTTATAGATATTCGTTCCAATCATCTAACTTTTTCATAGCTGAAATCTAAATGAAAAATTAGATGATTGGATTGAACAACACCTATAAGTATCGGATTGAGCTTAATTTTTGCAGAAGCCCTTGAAAAATATTTTACATTTAATGATCGGCTCGGATCATTTGTGTGGGACCCGTAGTAGGCCCCACAAAAAAATTATGTACAAAATTTGTACTAAAAAATCTGTACCCATAGACTTTTTGATTGTCAATCGTGTGGTATATACGGGCGTGTGCCAATATGGGTCTATAAGATAAACAGTAACAAAATGACATATGTGCAGATTAATATCCTGCACAAGAATATAAACTCGACCAAAAAAGCATAATGGCAAGGTTTTGGTGATTTTTTTTCCCCCCCTATTGATGAGATGCATGCCTGCTCGAGCGAATAAGAAGTTGAAATAATCAGGATATAATGGAAGAACAAAACTTAAGAGATAAGTAATTTGAAAATAACATGAATCCAGAAATAGAATAATCAAATTAGGACAGAAGATGTTTTGTAATCAAATTAGACCTAAGTTATACAAACGTTGCAACAAATATGCCGCTACGGGCTGAGATCATCGAAAGTTTACCGGGAATGCAAGAAATGCAAGGAACCAAAACTTGTGTTCCTAGACTTTTTGTGTTTTTTCTGGCCCTTGTTCGGTTTGGAATTCCAAACCCAGGGTTTTGGATAAAGTAACTTTTCTACTTTTTCTCTCTCTAACTTTTCAATCATTACTTTCATTTTTCACTCTATCTCTCTCTACTTTTACCTCTCTCCACAATCATTACTCTCATTTCTCTCTCTATCTTTATTCAAAAACACAACTCAAAACCCACAACCGAACAAATAAGTTAAACCATACGCATTATCAAACTAGTGCCGGCTTGCTACATCTACATCCACTCCTATGCGTGCCCACGGATGGTTTAAGAGCAAAGTTGTCTAGAACCTGATGATGGTAGCCTGCTAACAAAAATATGGCAAGCGTGTACACTGCCAATTGGTAATATCCCCAGCATGTATATTTTTTTTTTTTTTAACCTTCTTTGCAACCGAAGCATAAGGCGATTGTTGCAGATATGCAATTTGATTCTCTACTGAGTGTCTTCTAATATACCTTTGATCTCACTTTCTTCAAAGGACATAGTCTCTTGACAAAGTCTCATATTGACTGCACAGTATATTCCATACGCGTAAGGCCAGTTCTCGTACTTGGATGATTCAAGCTATCCATTCCAGAACTTTAGCGTATAGATAGTTATCTACAAACAAAACCATATTGCCCGGATGCTACTATTAGGTGATCCTATCACATTTGTCTTAGAAAATATAGGTGTAGATGTGGCTGCAGCAAGCCATGGTGGTTTGATAATACATTTTCTCTAACAAAAGAACGACAAAAAATTTAATAACACAACTCTGCATGCAATAGCTCCGCTACTTTTTCCCCTCCACATAGCTTCGCTACCACATAGCTCCGCTGCTGTTTCCATAATTTCAACATAGCTTAAACCCAAAAGTATTAATCCTTGGCTATTTTTAGGCAATATGATAAACCATCCTTGAACAACAAATATCGAATATTCAGATATATGTAACTCGGCCGAAAAATCCCTGGTTCGATTTTTGGAATTCTACTTATAGGCTTCTCAATCAGTTTCAAGTTTTCAGAAATGTAAATCACAGCAGCATCAGAATTAACAGCACAACTCATCCAAGAAGGGTGGTGGATATAAATACTAGCAGTATCTCTAACCAAAAGCGCTTAAAAATATACATAACACAAGTCAAAAGAGGGTTTTTCTTTCTTGTAGATAATCAGGAATTTAGGATTCCTACTTTACTGCCTTCAACATGTTTGCTCTCTATTGTAACAGCAGCAGTAAAGGGGACAACAAAAACTAGATTTACTACAAGATTGTAAACTGAAATTTCTGAATGTAGGGAAAGTAATCACCACTTCCATCGCTTTGACTAGGTAAGTATGAACCGGCAGTGTCGAAAACCTGCCAAAAGACACAAATCTGTCACAAACAACATCCAACATCCGTTTCTCTGTTTGGTTGGCTGGGAAAAAAGTAGCGAAAGAAACAGCATACGGAAAATGTTAGATTAACTTTGTAACAAGAACCTCATCAGACCCATGTAACCATTTGATTTTGGAGTTAGGTCTTCTACCTTACAACTTAGACCTAAAGCATCCAAAGCACAAACACAAGAACTAATGTGAACCACCAAAACACTTCAACATCCTGGGGATTTCCACTGAAATGATTGAGATGGAAAATACCAGATAATGAATGTGAGGAAACAAAAATATCACCATAGCCATCTGAGACTGGCCTAATAACAGGTCAAGGAGCCATGACTCGAGGCATAAGGTGAGAGGTCCAGGCTCTTCTTTTGTCTTTCCTTTTTTTGATGCTAAACGGTAGGAGCTTTGTATTCAAAGGATTACAAGGCACATGCAACATCAATTATGTCAAGTCACTAACAACTAAATCAAACTCAATACAAAGTACCCCAAGAAATAGCCCCGTACAGAAAGAAATAGACCGACAACGAAATGCATGCATATGTGAAACCAATAGTAATCAACTCTCACGTTAGATTACAAAAATTTCTTTTCATTAGGTACACTTTCTCGTTGTGGAATCCCTTGCTTGTTCAATGATGAGATTCTTAACTATAGTTGGTTATATCCACCAATTTTTGCAATAATAGCTTGGTCCACAGACCACGGCACGATTAACCGCATTTTCTATGTTTCAGATCTATTTACTTACTTTTGACGGGCATTTCAATGTTCATTTTCAAAATTATAGTGGCAAGAAAGGTACTCCGTTCAACTCAATACCCCTTGACTTCTTGGTAGAGAATGTACAAGGGTGACCAGGTTCGAGCCTTGGCAACTCCTTGCCCTTTCCCAACCAACCTAATGGCCTAAAAAATACAGATATTAAGTAGGTCGAGTTTTCGAACTTTGTCAAATGCAAAATCCGGATTGAGGGAGTGTGCTGTACAGCACGCTCCCGTAGCGTGCTGCGCGGCACGGATGCCGTCCGTTCGGCGATCCAACGGTTCAAATCTCATCTCCACCCACGTTGCATCCGAGCCGTTCATTGCAAGATGAGATTTGAACCGTTGGATCGCCGAACGGACGGCATCCGTGCCGCGCAGCGCGCTGCGGGAGCGTGCTGTACAGCACACTCCCTCAATCCGCAAAATCCCCATCTAACCTTTTGATTTAATAGAGCCTTCAGTTTAACAAAACCTTTCATTCTTGGTCAAAGGTAGGCGATAATTATACTCCAATGAGAATTACCTCAACCTTGATAATCTAACATGTCGAAAATTTAACAACATATACAGAGACGCCCAACAATCTCAATCCAACACAACTTAGAATCCCAAAAGGGAAGAAATAACCCACTCAAGAAGCTCCATAATTACATCAACTCAACCTTGGCAATCCTTTTATTTTTTCTCCCCAATATTGTATACATTGGTGGGCTGTTAGAGGGCAACAAGTGGATTAACAACCAAAGGGGTTCGACTTCTCTCTGTAGACTCCACCTCTAGACCTCTCTCTTGGAAGCCAAGGAGTACAACCACATGGGCTAAGAGCCGCATCTAACCTCGACAATCTAACATGTAGAAAATTTAACAACATACACAAACAACCCCAACAACCAAAATTCAATACAAGTTAGATTTCAAAAAGGGAAGAAATAACCCACACGACAAAGCTCATATAATATAGGAAATCAATGTCCTCTTTTAACTAGTATTGACCCCTGATTTCCCAGCTAACCCTTTGTCTAAATGAACTTATACGATAGTACAAAATTAGCACAAATACGGGATCTAATCTGAACCACCAAAATGACCCCAAAAGTGAACTTATATATCATATATGATTGTGTGTTTAAAGTACCCAAAATGAGGAGAAACAGAAGGCTTACTTGGGTCGGCATTGATGATCATAGCAGTGCCACCAAAACTACAAGTCCCACCATTCCTCTTGTTCTTCTGCCAATAACTGTTGAAAGCATAAGAAGCATGGGCCACAACAGTATCAGGAGCATAACAACTCCCCTGCGGCTTAATCGCACTGCAATCCGCCCCACCATCACCACAAGCATAATCCATTGCCCCCTGCAACGTCTCCGCTGGCACATTGGGCTTAGCCACACACCAAACCGCAGTACTCACCGCCCCCAACGCGGGCGGAGGTCCGGGGTTACACGGCGGCGGCAATTTAAACCCATTCGGAGGATGCGACGGGGCGAAAACCGGAGCCAGTTTCGGTGCAGAGGGGAGTGAAAACGGCGGCGGAGAAGACGTGACGATTAAGGGAGGGAGAGGGCTTTTGGCCACAAATGGTGGAACAGAGTAGCCAGTGGGGGACTGGGCCGGTCCTAATGGGGTTGGTATAGCCGGGAAAGGCTCAACCACGTTGGAATCCATGAATGAGAGCTTCCTGCTGATGGGTTTTGCTTCTTTTGGGGTTTCAATCAGCACATTGATCTTGTTTAGGTTAAAAACCCCAATGTTTTTCATGGATTCTGTGTGGGATGAGACTAGGGTCAGCGTGTCTTCCGGCGAAGGGTAAAAATCAGGAGGTGGGTTTATCAAGTAAGTTGAATTTGTGTTTTCCAGAAAGGAGAGGAGGGGTTTGATGAAAATGTGAGACAAGCCGTCCTTGTATGTGGCAGAGGAAGGGTTGAAGCAGTCGGAGGAGAGAGAAGCGGAGACTTTGATGTCTCCCTCCAAACCCCACCTTGTGAGGGAGTGGAAAATGTTTTTAACGGAAGGAAGGACCAAACCCATTTCTTGGTGTCGGTTTCTGTTGCAGAAAACAGTGTTTCCAACAACAATGGTGGTGATTTTCGTGGCTGGGTAGTGGGATAGGACGTGGGTTTTGAGCCAGTTTTCGGCTGAAACCACACTGTTTGAGACCTCGTTCAAGTATTCAGTACCCACGGAGACAGCAATGGGGGGTCCTGTGTGGGATAGGGATTGGAGGACCGTTGGAGATGGGTCGTGGAGAGGCAAGTGTTCGACAGATTCTTGACTTCCACCTGTAGAAAAACAACAGAAAACAGAAAAAGAAAGAAAATGAAAAAGAAAAACAGAGGAAACCCAAACGATGAAAACGGAAGGGAATGATGGAAGTGTTTTTGGTTTGTGTTTTCTCTTCTTACCAGTGAGATTGAGGAGAGAGAGGAAGAAGAGGAGAGAGAGGCACCCCATCTTCTTCAACAATTGATTTGGAGTACTAGCAGAGTTGAACGTAGAAAGATCAGTATCACCTTTTATCTAATCTTGATACTACTGTGGGAGGGAGTTTAATGAAGTGCGAAGGCAAGTATTGGAGTGCAAAGCAAGTTTTGGAGCAGCGGCCCAGGAGTTAATATTGCCTAATAATCTTGGAGAAAATTTCCGTTTGGTGCAGTCTCTGGAATTCATCTTCAGACTGTCGTACCTTTGAGCTGAGACTGTGCTTTGTTTTCTAGTACAGTAAAACTCATAGTCACGTGGCGTGGCAGCACAATGTCTGAGAAGCAAAACGTTACATGAGTTCGGTAACAACGAAAAAAAATCCCACAATATCCGACCCGATTCCCAAAAATTTTTTTTTTAAAAAAAAAATCTGAATTTGCTCTGATATTTGAAAAAATCCCCAAATGTCGGATCCGTTCGAAACGGATAACAGATCGGATTCGGATGGCTAGGCCGAGATGGCCATCCCTAACGAAAATGCAAGGGATACCGACTAAATAAGGTAACGAAAATGTACAACAGCACTTTTGGTCCTATAGGAATAATTCAAATTGCTTATTAATTTTAAAATAAAAATTTTAGTATTTTTCAAAAAATCAACTTATTAATTGAATATATGTAAGCAGTGGATCGAATCTTACAAATTTCATTCATAATTTAAGAATACTGAATGAAAAATTTGAAGGTTTTATCGTAAACTTACACATCCAATTGAACTTATTTTTTTTAGAATCACTCAAAAAATTATTTTAAAATTACTGAGAGTGTGTTCCATTAACTAAAATAAGTACTTATTTTTTTAATTAAATGTGATATATTGTGAGAGAATGACATGTCTCGCAAAAAGGAAAATAAGTACTTTACTCCCTCTATCCCAATTTAGTAGTCTTTTAGGAGTTCGTACCACTTTTCAATTAATTATATCTTATACTAATCGAGGGATATAAAATTCATTACCGATCTAAAGATATAACTATTTTTTTATCCAGTTAGAATATAACAAGAGACTATTAAATTGAGATGGAAGGAGAAAAAATAAGAACATTAACGAAACATGGCCTAAATGGTTTAAATTATTTGTGTGAGACCCAAAAATAGACCTCTTATATCGTAGTACATTTTCGGTACCCTACTTATTCCGTATCCATATTCTAATCGAATAGAATTTTATTTGTTTCATAACACCTTTTACGTAAAATGAATTTGATTTGGCAAATCTCAATTACTTTTATTAAACAGAGTTTTTAAAATTACATAAATCATTTAACATTAAAAGCTAAAAGCAATTTAAAAATAGCACAAAACCTCAAAAAGAACTACTCCCTCCGTCCCTTTTTAAGTGTCCTGTTTCGTGACTCCAACTTATTCCGTATTAAAAAGATATCATCATTATACCTTTTACATCAACTTTTTCATCCACTTTCCCTACTTACCCATCATCATTACACGTTTACTCACTAACTTTTCAAAATAGAATCTACTTTTAGGGACAAAATAGTTAATGCACCAACTTTTTACCCACTAACTTTATAAAATGGACACTAATTAAGGGACAGCCCAAAATGGAATATTGGACTCTAAATAAGAGACGGAGGAAGTAACAAATTGAAACAGAGTGAGTAATGTTCTCTCGTGTCGGAATTTCTCTGTTGTGATCTATTATTTTACACAAACAATACTTGTTATAATTTCGTTTGAGAAAATGACCATTATTTGGTTCTCCTTTTAAAATTGTAATCTCCAAATTTTTGATTGTTTTGTCATTTGTGTTTTTTCATCTTTAGTGATTTTTTATAAAATTTTAATTTATTTTTTACTTTTTAGATGTATATAGCGTACTTCTATTCAAAAACTACCGTACAAAGTTTGTTTGAAGATTAAAAAAATTGATTAAAGATGAAAAATACGCAAACATATTAGAATTTTTCTATCGCAAAAGCTATCCCAAGATTGACAACCAAGCAACGCGAAACGATACTGCACTTTTTAGCACTCCACTTGTGGTTATCAAAAAATGGAGTGTCTAAAAAATTGTGCTTTTATTTGATGATTCAAATAATTTATTACGTAAAATTTGATGGTCGTAAGTCATGGAAAACATAGGTTTAGCATAAAACAATAAAGGCTCGATCGAATATTTCGGAAATAAACATTTACAATGTGATTGTCCACTTTTCTTGTAACAAGTAGTAAATTATATTCATGTATATATCGATGTTGGATCAACTGATTATTTTGGTAAATACCATTAAGAGTTACAAAATTCAACAATCCATAGTCATTCTGTGTTTGTTTTGGGTCTAGATACCTAATTTTTTTTTCTCTGCACACTATTTTTAATAAATTTTCTCTCAAATTATTACTTTTATTTTTTTATTTATCTCTCTCCACTCATTATCCTAAATCTCTCTTAAAACCTAAACCAAACACTTATTACGACAATCCTTATAAATTCCATATTTACCTTCTTCACTTCTCTCATCTCCTCTCCTTTTGGGGGGAAATGATTTCTACACTTTTTTTTTAATTATGGCACCTTTTTTTTTTCGTTTTACAGTAAAAAAAAATACACAAAAAAACTTTACTAAAATCAAGAAACGAAGTGCTATAATAAAAAAGAGAGAGGGTAGAAATCATTGGCCATGTTCGTTTCACATACTTACTTTGTTTTAATTTTATTTTTCAATCATTAGCCTACATCTTTCTCAAATTATTACCATATTTCTCCAATTATTAATTTCATTTCTCTCTCTATCTCTCTTCACTTATTACCTATCTCTCTAATCATTACCCTATTTCTCTCTCCACCCACTACCAAAATTAAAATACCCAAAATTACTAAACGAGCAAAACTTTCTTTTTCTTCCTTCATCATTTCACTTTCCCAAGTCACCCCTTCATCACTCAGCACTTTTTTGACCTTTATACCACTTTTTCTTCTTTTACCTTTCTACTCTCCCAAGTCACTTTTATTTATTGGCCAGTTAAATTCTTTTTACTAGCTGGAGTGGTGAAAAGAGGTCAGAATACGAAGGGGAGAGTTTTCCCAAGGGGCATATAGGGACGCGTGGAAGAACAAAACATTTGGGTGTTGGAAGAGTGAACCGTGAAGCCCAATGACAACGAATGAGGAGGCCAAATTCAACTCCCCATTCCAGAACATTTTTTTTTTAAAAATAAATATTTATTTTATATTTTTAAATTTAAAAATAATGTAAATAAAAACAATTTTTTGATTTATTTTGCACCGTATAAAAGATCTTGACCAAACAAGATTCATATTGCATATTTTTATATTTCAATAAATCTATTATTTTTTAGTTTGAAATTGTTCTCTTAAAAAATAAAAAAGGAGCTTTGGCTAGGAGTTCATAGTAGGGGTGCACACCGGTCCGGTAGCCCGCCCAACCCAGCCCGTTATTTTTAGGATTCGGGATAAATATTTAGGCTTATTGGTTTGGGCTGGGTTGAGATTTTGAGCCCAATTAGTAAATGAGATGGGTTTGGAAAATACCTTTAAAGCCCGGCCCGGCCCGGCCCGGCCCGGCCCGATAACAATAAATTTACAAAACCCCCGCCTACTAGTACTAGTATATATATATATTAATCTGATCTACTATTTTATAAAAATAGCTAATAACTGATCATAGTTGTCTTATTTTTTGTGCGCTTGACAGGAAATGCTATGAACAAGTGTGATTCTACTGAAGAGACACCGAGAGAAGTTCCTGCACATTATAGTTTGTGGATGTTGGAGAGTTTCAACTTTTTGAGCACTTTAATTGCTTTTTTGGAAAAAAAAATATTATTAGAACTTTTACGGGTCTGTTTTAATATTGGTGTGATGACTTACAACTTGAAGTCTATTTATTTCGGTTGTGAATTCAAATTTTTGATAGTTATTTTTGATTAATTTATTTGTGGGATACAATGCTTTAGAAAAATTAATGGGTTTATTGGACGGGTTTGGGAAATGAAATCTTAATTGGACAGGGCTTGGGATCATAAATTGAAGCCCGATTAGTAATTGGGCGGGCTTGGGTATGAGCAAGTCTCGTTATTATATAGTGTAAGTCCGGCCCGAACCCAGCCCGGCCCGATGTTTGTGCAGCCCTAGTTCATAGTATAGGAACTTATAATGGAATAAGGACATCTACATTTTTTGTGCAGGTACCAGGACTATAGTCACCCGCTTTTCCAAAAATACCCCGTTTTTACAACAAACAACAAATGGGGCAAAACCATTTCAGTCGATTCAGAAGAGAGAGAAAGAGAGGAAACGATAGGAGAGAAAGAGAATGGTTCGACGACAATGGGACTCAGTTGCTGCGATTGTGGAAGGGAAGTTACTCACTCAACTTTGACGACGGCGCGGGCCATAAACATGAATCTTGCGGCGGAGCTAGTGGTACAATTGTCGATGACGCGAGAGATCGAGCTGTATTAGGGAAGAACTTGCTGCACTCAGTCGTGAGCTTCATCGTAGAAGAGGTGCCGGCGGCGAGGCGATGTTGGGTGCCGGAGACGGGGACGTGAAGGGGGAGCTTGAGGCGGGGAAGATGATGAGCTTAGGTGTGGATCAGAGATGGGGAAGAGGAGGAGTCACCGGAGATGCAGTTGACATTGGTATGGCGGTGGGTTTTTGGGTTTATGGTTTTTGACTACATCTGTTTTCAAATATTTTTTGTTACTGAATTTGTATAAACTATAAGTTATTCATGGATTTTTGTTTATTTACTGGCATTTAATGGGTTTTCCTCTATTTTGTCATTTCTGCGTCAAAAATCTGTTGCGCTTAGAAAATGTAGTAGTAGTAATTTTAGAGTGATTCAAACCCTTTTTTTTTTTTTGGTAATGAACGCGGGAAATGATATTAAACCGAAACAATAAGTCTGAGATATTTAACTCCTACAATGTACGTCTTCATATAATTGAAACGCCACCACAAACGATTCCTAAAGCATGATTGAAAGCTTCCTTGACAAGGATATCTGTACACTTGTTTTGTTCTCGATAGACGTGGACTCTAGCCCTTAAGAATAGTTAACCCATGCTAAATAGGTCGATACCTCCTTTTTTAGACTTCACACAAGATCCTATTCAACTATTATTTTTCCTTGTTTTGTCTTGTGTCGTGATTTTTATTTCTTTCCATATTGTGTAAATGATGAGAAAGTCTTCAACTGTGTTGGATTGCCATGATTTGATGTTTTTGGAAGATTTTTTTTCTCATAAATCTTGAATTTTTTGTCAAGAGAATATAAATTGTGAAACTTTAAAAAAGAGATAGTGTGACTTTGTGACATGCAAAATAAACAGATATCCTTATTTGTGTCACTTTTACATTTATGTGTGGCACTAAATTAAAATACAACTCAATTTGTATAATTTTTCTTTAACAGATATGGTTATTTGTCCAAATTCATACTCTTTATTATCGCAAAAAGACGAACACACATAGTTAATTATTCTCTCTTTAATCACAATAAAACCAACAAATGATGTTGCCTATCCAAATTTATACTCTTGTATTTTTCTAAAAAGTAATAGATAATGTTATGTTTGTGAAATATGTACTCTCTTTAATCGTAATAAAAAATATATACAATTATTTGTCCAACTCTATACGTTGTATTGTTCCAAAACACCAATACATAAGTTATGCAAAACTTGTAGTTTTTATAATTGCAGTAGAATCGACAGAAGTTGTTATCTGTTTGAATTCATACTCTGTATTATCCCAAAAAAATCAACATATAAAGTTATTTTAAAAAATATGTGCTATATATAATCAAAATAAGTCAACAAATATGGTTATCTGTCTAAATCAATACTACTATATGTGTTTTTTCAAAAATGACCAGCAGATAACATTATCTTCTACGAAGTATGTGCTCTGTCTAATCGGAATAGAACCAACAAATATGGTTATCTGTCCAAATTTATAATTTTATTTTATTCTAAAAGACCAACATATAAGGTTATGTACTATGTATAATCATAATAATAAGATCAACAAATACAGTTATCTATCCAAATTTATAACCTGCATTATCCCCAAAAGATTAACAAATAAGGTTATATATGCAAAATTTGTAATTTGTATAGTTGTAATAAAACCAACAGATATGGTTATTTATCCGAACAAACTATGTGTTTCATCTTTTGACTTTAGGCTAATTTTTTGTTGCATAATAGTGGAGGTATGTTTTCTTTACTTTTTTTTTTTTTCAGGGAATGAAATATATCTTCTAAACAAGTGGATGTATTTTTTTTTTAAAAGTAACAAATAATGTTATGTGTTTTATTTTTAAAAAAAAGATGTGATTATCAGTCCAAATCTATACTCTGTGTTTTTTCAAAAGTATCAACATATAAATCTATATGATCACATTGAAACCAACAGATATGCTTATTTATAGAAATCTATACTTTTTATTATCCAAAAAAGACTAACAACTAAGGATATTTTTTTCCAAACCAACATACGTGTTTCATCTGTCACGATAAGAGGAGTCTAACAAGTAAAAAATTATGACCTAGAGCAGAAAAAAGTAAATTACAAAATAAAAAATCAAATAGCTTTTTTTTTTTAAATGTCGTCTTATGTGAATTTTTTCAACATCGACTCATATTTATGTATTTTTTCGATTCATCATTGCTTTGTGATGCCTCCTTTCCAAATAAACTCTACTGCGCCTCGTAATTTCTTTCACCAGGAAACTTGAGTCAAACGAAAAACAGTGCATGACAAACAATAAATAATGTAAGTCTATACATTTAATAAGCAAATCAAATGCCAGACAAGCCATCTCTATGCTTTGCTATCTCTTTTAAGGTCCCTCCCCTCCCTCCCAATCCATATGCATCGGCGACAGGCGAGCAAGCTTGATTAACCAATGCAATTTCCAGCTACGTTGAAACTCAGTACCAAATCAACCACGAAACCACGGACCACCACCATTGATAGTGATCGCAACAGAGAGAAAACAAGCCATGGATGTAGGAGCTAGGCTTGGGGTTTGATTTGGGGGATTCCGACGGCGAAGGTCAGGCCTGGTGGTGGCCGAAGTGCACGCATTCAGTGAAACCATATGGAGAGAGAGAGAGAGAGAGAGAGAGAGAGAGAGAACAGTTGTAATGGACTCGGGGCATTTTTGTCCATCAAAGGACCAAGTACAGTAGTACTTTTAAATCAATGGACTCGGAACCTAATAAAAACCTAGCTCGGACTAAATGGTCAATTGGACCCCTTCCTTTGGAGTTTAGCCCAATTTTCTGAAATAAAAACTGATTTTCCATTCTGGAACGACGTCCACCCCCAAAGTTTGTGCCATGTTTCGTATTGCTGTATCCGAAGTTTTTTTTCCCCTTCTTTTTACACCTCAATTATAAAAGTTATTCCTAACCCTGCAGGTCAAGAAAGTGGGATTCTTGTAGGAGAACTGGTGGAATTAAGAAAACCCCGAAGTGGGTTTCATGATTCTCACATTTAAAGGAAGACTCGATAGGGAAAAGAAGAAATATCAAATTAAGGAAAGGGAAACATGGGAGGCCAGAGTTTCCCATCCTTTGCACTCCATAAACCCTATTACTAATATTGAACAACTCTATTAATTTGGAAGTAGTAATAACTTTATCATAGTTATATTTTTTGGGTACATATTTACCACACAAAAAAAAAAAAAAAGCCAAGGGTTAAAGTGGGATATTCGTACAATTATAGGATATTATCAATTTGTCATGGATGTAAACTTAAGTGAAGGCTTATTTAATGACCATGATATAATTTACATGATTTTATAATAATAGTGCGATATTTTAGTTTACAAAATTTACTCCTCCAATTGTCTTAGGTGTGTCAAGTAGAGCGAGCAGTAATCCTACCAGGGGCCTTTTTCATTCGTCAAATGGACAACTTGTTGAAATTGACACGTGTTCATCTCAATTCGATACTTGAGGGTTTGTTTGGAACTTATGAAAAAGAAATGAGGCGAAAATAATTTTTTCTTGTTTGATTTGAGAGGAAACAAGAAGAAAAATAACAAAATAGAGAATTATCTTCCTCCACACTCTCATTTCCTTTCCTTTCTTTTTCTCAAATTCCAAATAGGCCCTAAATTTGGGGAAAAAACACTATGAGGGCTCAAAATTTCTAATACAAGGAGACCTTTGATGGGTCAAATGTAAATTACCACATGAATGACGGAAGGGGTAAAGGTGTCGTTCCACAAAGAACATTTTTTGACTTTTTGGATTTTTTTTATTTTGTCCTTATTTTTTTTTTTTTTTGTACTTTTGTTAATTTTGCGCCTTACTTTTTGGATTTTTCAATACAAGACGAATCAAAAAACTAAAAATTATGACTTTTATTTAAATATTTTGTGAAAAAATCACTTTTCAAAAAAAAAAGTCAAAAAAGTTGACTTTTTGGCTTAAAATTGGATATTTCCAAAAATATAAGGGTAAAAATAATTTTTTGTACTTTTTCGATTTTTCTTATCAAAACGAATCAATAATCTACAAAAATATAACACAAAACTAAGCAATTTGTTTTATGAAGGACAAAACCTAAAAAAATGCTAAAATCAAGAGTAACAGGATCAGAGACTCAAGAGAAGCATAGTGGTAATGGTACGGGGATGAATCCTTTCCGATCCAAAGGTTTGAACTCGACGAGACAGTCCATGCATGAACCCTCTATTTCTGCAATGAATGGTTGAGACTAGTTTATTGAAAAAATCTTTCAATAAAAATTTTTTGAATAAATTGGAACCTTTGATTATACCGATCTGCGGTTGGGATCTAGACCGAAGAGGATCCGTGCCCTAACTGCAATTTTGTACCGTTGAGTCCAGCTGGTTTTTCTCTGCTTAGACCAGAGTGGTCAATTCAATGGACTAAATTCCCAATTTGCCTTTGGTTGCATGTGAGTGGAAACGGTAACTAACACCAGGCCCAATAAAGGCGAAGAACGTTGGGGCCCACGGAGAAATTGTTGTAGGTCCACAAGAAAGATGGCCCACAAAAATCAGCTTGGTTGCTTGGGGACCACTTATGCTTTGTGCTTGCGGATCTTGGACCACCTTGGGGGGCCATTAAAAAACCAGGTTGATACTTCCATTCGTGTGGGTTTAAGGTATATGTGATAACTTGATTTGGTTGTCCCAAACCAACCAATGAGGGACGTCCCAAACCAACTAAAGAGGGACACTATCAATCTTATCGTTCAAAATTGTCTTAAAAATTCGAACCATTAATAGTCGACACAGACGGTGAGATATTGAACAGTAAAACAGAGCAGAGGGCGTAGCACCGCTGTATTTGGACTTCGGAATGTATGAATATGGTGGAAAAAAGTATGCGCTACATGTTTAAAGAACATAATGATTATTAGGATTTTCTTGGGTTTGAAAAAGGAAAGTTGGCGGAATAATCACCCATTAATAAAGTAGTGGATAAATCTGGTCATTTCCAAACTCAGTCATCAAAGTATTGAGGTAAAAAAAGAGTCTCATTTTAACTTCTCCTTTTTTTTTCTCCAAACTTAAGGTAAGTGGAGTAAAATGCAGTTGGTGACTCCCTTATACTTACATGCACACAGGCAAAGTTCGATTCCCGTAAGCAGGGGCGGAGCTATGTTGGGGCCCGGGGGCACCGGCCCCCCCGCCCAGCTACCCGAGCGACCAAGTTTTAAAATTTTTATTTTGTATATATCTGATTGGGGGGCCCAGCTTCCCGAATTTTAAAAATTTATTGTTGTATATATCTAATTTTGAATATTATTGATAATTATTCGAGTATAGCTACTTATAATTGCAATAATTTTGGTTCAATTCGATAAAAAATCGGTTATTTTACATTCTCATTTCTCAATTTCTTTCATAAATAAAAAATAAGCACGTCATAGTTGATGTAACCTAACAAATCATTTTAATATACACATGTAATGAATTGGAAAATAAAAAACCTTATGATATAATAAGTATACGTTCCGATAAAAAATATATGTCTACTAAGCTGGCCCTCCCGGGGTTAAAATTTTGGCTCCGTCACTGCCCGTAAGTACCCATCCCACTCCCCAACTCCCCTAGGATAGAATAGATTAGGATTAACTCATGAGGGAAAAAAAGAAGTGGAAATGCGAACGAAAATTGAGGAGGCTGGGTGAGACCAAATTTTCTGGTTTCACCTCTGTGGTCTCATGGGCCCTTGGCAGGTTTTGACAACGGTCACTGGTTTTTGGAGTAATCGATTAGATGGGCTTAGTCCAGCAAAGCAAGGCCCATCATTAGGCCCAAGCCTTTGTCGTTTCGTCTTTAGAAATTTCATACTATACTACTAGAAGCCCGTTTGGATGTGGGATAAGCGTTGAGGGTATTAGTTATGAAGGGGATAAGATAGTAGAGGGTATTATTTAAGAAGGGTGGACCCACATTGATGTGACAGAGAGATTAAATACTACTCCCTCCGTCCTTTTTTTAAGTGTCCTGCTTCGTAATTCCAACTTATTAAAAAGACATTATCATTACATATTTCACATCAACTTTTTCCTCCATTTTTCCTACTTACCCATCATAATTACACTTTTACTTACTAACTTTTCAAAATGAAGTATACTTTTATGGACAAAATAGACAATGCACCAACTTTTACCTCCCTGACTTTACAAAACAGACACTATTAAGGGAGAATCCAAAATAGAATATTGTACACTAAATAAGGGACGGAGGGAGCACTTAGTTTGGATGAGGGATAAAATGAGAGAATAAGATTATTTTGTAGTTGAAATGGAAGAAAGATGGGATATTATTCGGGGGTATTATGTAACAACACCCCATAACTTCCCCATAAATAATTCCCTGCTGGAAATTTTAGGGGGTACAAGAGAATCCGAAACTTAGCTAATACCCGACAAAATATGTTCCCAAACCATGAACCCACGCCTTAGGAGGGGTGTTACTAATACCTTTCGGTAGCCCAATCCAAACAGGCCCTAGGAGTATTAGAAAGTAAACGCCATTGGCTACAACTATATTGGTGGCTAGCTAGCTGCGCCCCCCCCCCCCCCCCCCAGCTGCGTGTTAGGTACTCCCTACCTAAGAATATTGATTACTACTGTAATTTTGTCACGCTCGGCTCCAAGGGGTCAAACCACGAAATCCCCTAACACTCCTCCACTATAAAACATTTTTGCCACGCGTGGTGGTACAATGGAAATGAATAAAAAAAAAGAATTTGTTCATTCTAACTTCTACTTCTTTGTAATATATATATATACTATGATATGATGAAACTCGATAATGGAATGTGAAGCAGAAATAAATATTATTGGATAGTTAAGAGCAATGCATCATTACGAAGGAATTATTTGCGTTGATATTCATATTTTGCCAGCCTTATAGCTAAAGGCATCGAATAAAATACTAACATAAAGTATTAAACGATTTAAATCATTGATGGTAACTTGTAATATAATTAATGATCATGGGATCGATCTCTTCTAATTAGTCCTCTTTACTTACACTTTTTTTTTTTTTCCTTTTTTTTTTTTTTTTGGAAGGGCGGGGAGTACAGCCCTATTGCAATCCGGATTTTAGACTGCAAAGCCGGCCTGGCCAGCACAATGGTTGCGAAAATGGAATAAGAACAACAATTAAGCTGGAGAAGATGAAGGCAGCTGGGAATCTAGGTTGCTTTGCAGAATGGGAAAAGCACACCAGTTTCGTTAACTTTTTGGGGGGCATAAGAATTGTTTGTTTGGTAAGGTTGGAATTGGATGGTCTTCAAGCAAGGTACCTACCTAGCAGATCAACTAGATGCTTAACTTGCATATATCCAGCTTCTTCGTTATTCTAGCGTTAAGCTCGATCCGGCGCAACTTTTAAGCAGGACATAATTGACGACCGAAGAATATATATAAACATAAAAGAAGGCACTTGAGCAACGATGTGTTCAAGGTTTGGCATCGAATTATTTGGGAAAAAAAAAAAGTTCGAGGATCGCTCGTAATGACCCAATTAATTATCACATTCATATTTAAATATGAACGTATGAACTATATCGATCTGAACTTGAGCCCCAAAATAGAATTTGCTAAAGCATTTGTGCTCTCTGAAAATATCGTAAAGACCGTGGATTTTCTCTTTCATCCTAAAGATCAATTGCCTAATCCACCAGCAATCCATTTTCCATTAGTTTCTCTTACCCCTGTTTCAAGGGCATATTCCATAGATTCAGTTCTTCTGCATGATATCTTAATGAATAGTTACCACAACACACTTTTTTTTGGCAAAGTAGAGAAGCCCAACTGCTAAAGAAGAAAGCCACTGATTTGTTTTCTTCCATCAGATTTCATTGCAATATTCAACATTATGTGCCTGCATATGCACTATTGCAACTCTATGGCCGGCTCACTGAAAGGACTAATCGAGATGATCAATCCTACTCTTCGCGAGCAGGGTCCAATTAAAATCGGAAGAAAGCCCAAGATGATAAAATGAGCATCCCCATTCCATTACTTATTGTTTCTATATAGTAAAAGTGATTCCATTATGTATGTTGCTTAACAATGAGCATCTCCGGAAGATGTATCAAGTTCTAACGTTCAATACGAAATCTACAATATTCCTACCTTACATTGTAGTTTAATTTGGAGAGGCCATTGTAGTAAAAAGAATACCTCTGAATACTTTGGCTTTTTTAATTTTATTTTTTTTAAGGTACCTACTGAAAATACTTTAACAATAAACAAATAGGATAAATTACGATAGATTAGCTAGATGATGGAGTACTTAACTGGGTAATAATAAGTACTGTAAACGCACCCCAGCTAAACTTATGAATTAGCCACAAGAGTGTTTTGAATAAATTTATTCAGTGCCGTTTGACAAGACTATGCAAATCTAAATCTGTTGAACTGTCGCTTTTGTTAATTAGTATTAGTCAAACAATTTGTTTAATCATATCAGGTTATTATGTAAACGTGAGATTAGTATGACAATGACCACAATCGATCACGATATTCTATCCCTTGTAACCCGGTTGTTCTTTCAAAATAAAATACAGCTTGTCTGATCTCTGCAATCATAGTAGTAAATTTTTAATTGTGGGTTCTCCAATTATCCCAATTTGACGAACCGAGCTAAACTTTTTCCTAAGGATCAGCTCTAAAGAAAATCTAGGTTTATCGGCCGTTGATAGCCCCCCGATCGAGCCACACTTGTTTTGAAGGGAGAAAAAAAAAATGATTGATCAGTATATTCATTTTTTTAAAAGTTAAATACGATCTGATTTTTCATTATCGATTATAATTTATATATCTATCCAGAAATCTTATAAAATCAACATTTTAGAGCTATGAGGACCAGAACGACAAAATGAGGGCTCATATAATGCAAATTACACGTTGCGTCCAATGAAATGCAGAAAACCTTATACTACTAAGAAGTAACTTCTTCCTCCCCTGTTGAAATGTTCGTTCAATTGTAAACAGAGAACAAACAATTAGTGCGAAAAAAAATAAAGAAACTCCAATCATGTATTGATAAATATCTGATCAAAATTTATTTATTTTTATTTTGTTGCTCTGCTCAATGCACGGATTTTAGAATGTGAACGAATTCAATCATCATTAAATCATACGAAAAATGAAACCTGAAATGGCTCGACGCATGCAGAGCAGTCCACTCATAAACTAAAGTCGGGAAGAGAGAGAGAGAGAGAGAGAGAGGGGGTGTCGGTAATCCCACCAAAGAGAAAGAAAGCGTAAGTGGAAAACGTTAAAGTTTGACAATGGCCGCATTTTCTTACTATTTCTTTACAAAATAAATTTACAAGAATATGAATGAGTACCAATAATTAAAGTTTTAGGTTCGATTCTCCTTGTCAATAATTTTTGGAGTCACCTTACTCCCACACGTAAGCGCATAAAATGTCTGTAGGAGGGGCTGTAAATAGCTGCAAGAGGGGCTATAAGAAGTAGTTTGAGGTACGCGCAAACTAGCTCGGATACTATATATTAAAAAAAAACAAAAACAAAAAACAAAAAGAATGAGTACCAACCACCGACAAGGCGGATAAAATTAAAATAATAATAAAAAAAAAACCACCGACAAGTGGATGCAGGCAAGAAAAATGTATTTAGAGCTTACTTTATATATTTGTCTTAAATGAAGTGAAGTGTCTTTTTCTTTTCTTTTTACTCATTTTGTTAGCTTTGCCTTATCTCTTTCCTAAATTAATTATACGCCCTGGAAATAGCTAAAATTTTCCAAAATCGTAACCACTAAAGACGAAAATAATTCAAACTAATTTGTCTTTCATGTTTTTTATGTGATTTTTTTTTTAAAAAACATCTGTTTGCAGTTTTATTCTTTTTAAATTCTTTGGTCGAAAGAAAAGGACTACATAATCTCAAATACGTTGACCACTTCATCGTTCTAGTTTAACTTATTTCCTTCAAATACTTCTTATTTTCATATAGCAACCTCATGTTGCCTTGATTTTTTTTTTTTTAAAGTTTTGTATCCGTGCAAAACTTTCGTGCGATTTGCATATCGAAAAGTTCCTCTTTAGGTACGTATTTTTTAGGGCTGTTCAAAAAATTCGGTGAACCATGAAACCGGCTCGGATCGAACTGATCCGTACCTTTTAGATTTTGTCCGTGAATTAATGGTTTGGATACAGATTAAAAAATTAAAAAACCGTGACTCGCAGTTCAGTCCACGGATTTTCATTAAAAAACCGTGGATTAACCGAACTAGACCGTAAGATAATTATTTTATACTATAAATAATATATAAATATATGTGTGTGTGTGTGTATTTTTATAATAAATTGTTACTAATGTTTAACATTTTTTTCTACCAATTTTAGGCTCTGTTTGGAACCTAAGGAAAGGAAAATAAAATAAAATGGAAGGAAGATGAGAAGAAAATACGAAGAAAAATTTACTATTCACAAAACTGAAAATTGTTATTTTCCTCCCGTTTTCTTTTCAAACCAAACAATGGAAAGGAAATTTTTTTAGTTTTCCTTTCTTTTCCTTTCCTTTCCTCGGGTTCCAAACAGACCCTTAGTATTTTATCTTAATAATGAGATATAGTGTAGATGTACATAAAATATAGGGAGTAAATCGTGATTTTTTTGTATAAATAACGTGTAACCCTAGTTGAGTTTTACTAGTTCGTTTCTTTTCCAATTATTTTATGTTATGTACTATATTGATTCAATCCTACTAGTGTTTAGATTCTTTTGAATCTGATTTTTGAAGTAAGATTTTGGTAGTTTATGTAACAAGTACTTTCTAGTGGTGTTTAACTTATTTTGAATGTAACATTATTCCCTTTTAGTATGGGATATATGCTTGAGCTTTATTTTTGCTAAAATCCGTGGACAAAATCGTAACCGATCTGCGAGTCACGGATCGGATTGGAACCGAACTGTAGAACTTTGGTCCGGACACGGATTTCATTTTGTAAAAACTGTGACTAGCAATTCAGTCCTCGAATTCTTAAAAATCCGAACCGAACCGGCCCACGAGCAACCCTAGTACTATTTTTGGGTCATTATATATGGCTATAATTTTTTGTCATTGTAACGACCCGGAATTTTGACCCAAATTTTTTTTAATAATGTTATTAGAATTATTTTCCTAATACAATTATTATTATTATTATTATTATTATTATTATTATTATTATTATTATCTTTAGATACAAATATGCATGCATTTAAATACATGCATGCATATCTTCTTTCTATTTTCCTACAATACTTGCATGCATGCACAACTCTTCTATCTTTCCCTCTCCTACTCCTACTCGACCTCTACCTCCTCCGTAACCCTAGAACCAAGCTATATTCGTCCATTCAAAAACCCAATTCGATTAGGACTCAATTTAATCCTACCACATCAAAATTCTCTATATATACTTCATTACGTCGACCCTAGGGTCTCTCACGAAAATTTCCACGCCCCAACAGTCCAGAAAAAGGAGGTAATCGAAGGAAATCGAAGCTCCAAATCCATGGAGTTCTAGAGAGAGAAAAGAGAGAGAAAAGTGGGTTTCGCACCAAGACCAATCCGGAACCCGAATTGATCGTTCTAATCTTCTTCTACAATCCCAAGGATCCACGAACACCATTCGATTCGGTCCCAAGGCTTCCCAATCGACGAAACCGAAGTCATCTTCCCAAAACGTTCAAGTTCGATCGAAAAACAATTCAACACGATTCGAGGTATTATAATTCGATCCGAAGCCTCCTCTAAGTATATTTAATGTTTTTAGACATAACCCAACGACTCTCGTGACCCCATGCATCGAAAACCGCGACGAAAAGACAAAAAAAATGAAAACTGCTATGGACCTTGCGGCCGCAACCTTCGAACCGCAAGAACCAGCCGCGAGGTTGCGGCAGACCACCCAGCCGCAAGGTCAAACGGTCAGACCTTGCGGCAGCCGATGTTTTGGTTCGATTCGACCTTTTGACGTCCCGAACATGGATTTTGAACCCCGAATTATTTTTCCTAGGTTACCCACACTCTAAAGATCATACCTTGTTAAATTCATTTTTATTTATTTATTTATCTATTTATTTAATTTTTATTCTTAATCGTGTAAAAGTTCATAAACTAAAAAACATTGCGACCTTATAAACTACTCTATAAATCCCCAAACTATTTTTCCTAGATTCTTAACACATTAGAGATCATAACTTACTGACTTCATTTTTTTTTTGTTATTAGCTATTTATTCTATTTTTAATTAAAGATACAAACGAAAAATAGTTACGACCTTACAAATAATGTTTTTAACATCTAAACTACTTTTTCTAGACTTCTTACATCTCAAGGATGATATGTTATTAAAATAATATTTTATTTACTTAATTAACTATATATTATTATTTACGCGTTGTTTCTTAATAATAATACTTTAAAATATTATAAAAGAGGTTAATAATTCCGAATAATTTTATTTAGACTTCTTACAGTCCTAAGATGATACTTTGTTAGAATAAATATATTTTTAATTAATTATTTATTTATTATCCAATTATTCTTCTTTTGCCTATTAACTAAATCTATTTATTTAAAATAATTCCATGAGCATCCAAACCCAACTTTTAGCACTCGAACTTATTATAGAGAACTGGTAGGACCTTTATTAAGGTTACGATAATTATTCTAATATTTTTACCTAATTAATGTATTTAATTAGTGTTTAATTAACTTAATTACTTATAATTAATTAATAAAAGCCTAGAAAATTATTTTTAAAGTCTTATATAAAATTTCCTACATTGTTATTGATATTTTGGCCATACAAGATTAAGGGCAACGGCCCAGTCATAAAAAGTTGTGTGATTGCATTACCTAATGTTTGTTTTGATCTGTTTGTTATTCGTTTTAATTATTACTGAGAATGATATTGTGTTGATACTGGATTTGAATGTTAGATTGGACCCTAGAGACATGGGGTGGTATACGAAGTAGAAATCACTTAGACGATGCTAAGTAATGAATAAATTGTGAAGTTTCTTTCTTTTAGAGGTTGCCTGCAGTCGTGATTTTGAGATGTGATGAGATGACTTAAAACCTGGCAAAGTAAGCCCAGTGATGTTTGATGATAAAACCTGGCGGTAGTCCAGCGATGTTTTCTGTTGATAAAACCTGGCGGTGGTCCAGCGATATTTTGTGACGATAAAACCTGGCGGAGGTCCAGCGATCTTTTGTGATGATGTCCTGGCGAGTGTCCAGTGGAATAAATTGATGTCTTGGCGAGAGTCCAGTGGAATAAAATTGATGTCCTGGCGAGTGTCCAGTGGAATAAATTGATGTCCTGGCGAGAGTCCAATGGAATAAAATTGATGTCCTGGCGAAGTCCAGTGGTAAATTGATGTCCTGGCGAGAGTCCAGTGGAATAAATTGATGTCCTGGCGAGAGTCCAGTGGAATAAATTGATGTCCTGGCGTGTGTCCAGTGGTAAATTGATGTCCTGGTGAGTGTCCAGTGGAATAAATTGATGTCCTGGCGAAGTCCAGTGGTAAATTGATGTCCTGGCGAGAGTCCAGTGGAATAAAATTGATGTCCTGGCGAAATCCAGTGGTAAATTGATGTCCTGGCGAGAGTCCAGTGGAATAAATTGATGTCCTGGCGAGAGTCCAGTGGAATAAATTGATGTCCTAGCGTGTGTCCAGTGGTGAATTGACAGACTGGCGTGTGTCCAGTGATGATTGAGAAATGATTGTGATGTGGTATATAAGATAGGCGAACCCTGGTTGTGATTCAGGCATGATAAGCTATCCCCTTGTTGTAGTATTGTAACTTAGGTTATCTACGACAGCAAGGGGAAGTGATCTCATGGGACCGAGCATGGCTAACGGTTGGGGAGGAAAGATCTCGCGGGGAGATCTTAGATCACACGTCAGGCTAATGGATAGTAATGAACTGGTTAATGTGAAAAATCTCTGTTTTACTTATTCGCATCATTATTATCCTGTTTACTTGCTAGCTGTAATGTAAGAGGGGTAGTTGGGTTGGATTATTTCTTGGGTGATTTATCACTCACGGATACGTCTGTATCCTGGCAAATCGATTGCTTCGGCAATCAATTTGCTAGAGGGCGCAGGATTCAATGGAAGAGATTCAACGATGATGCAGTTCGACACGGAAAGAATATCAGTAACGAAGATCAAGGATGCTTAGAATTCGTATCAAGATTAGAGTCAGCTCTGAAGCTAGTGTATTTTGATTCCGTAAATCTATCTTGAGATTGTATTAGCAAAATCTTTATTTTGGAAAATCATATTTATTTAGCAAAATTTTCTTAAGAAATCCTTTTATTTTACACCCGAAAAGTCGGGGCGTTACAGTCATTAACTCCTCTTTTGAAGTAATGGTTATGTGTACTAAAACCAAAACTCATTGCACTATTTATAGTTTGATAACAGTGATAGATGAGTGAGATTCGTAAATAGATGAGATTAGGATTAGGATTGGTAATGAGATGAGATTGATAATTTGTTTTGTTGTTTGGGATAAAATTATCAATATCATGTTTGTTTCACATGGATAAGATTAGATTGATAGTATACATTTCCATTTTTTCCCTTACACAAAACTGAAGGATAGCAATTCCATGCACATACTAGGCATCAAAAGCAAACAGAGAAAACAATAAATAACCAAAAGCCAAACCATTAATTGTTTATGTATTAATAAAAATATATATAATTAAAAAATTAAGTGCCCTAATTTTTAATTCGTTTGAATCAATGCGAAGATTTTATTATTTTGATCATATTATTCTTAAGGGTCATAATTAAATTTTGGCTTTAGGACTCTTATAATTAACTTTCTGCTCCATAGACTTAAGTATGAGAGCTCCGGAGCCAAAATTTAACTATAACTCTTTAGAATAATATGATCAGCAAGACAATATCTTCGCACCGATTCAAACTGATTTAAAATTAAAAATACGTAATTTTTTTAGACTGCTTATATAATAAAAAATATGGTTGAAAATTTAAATGCTCTAATTTTCAATCCATTTGAACTGGTGGGAAGATTTTATTTTTTAATCATTTTATCCTAAATGATCACAATTAATATTTGTCTCTAGGACTCTCATAATCAAGTATATATCTGCTCTACAGGGATCCCAAATAAAGGGACAAACTTGGTCATTGCACAGTTTAATGAGGGGATAGGAAAGGAGGGGATTAGACTGTGAAGAAAAGACGAAAGATGTATTATTGAATGTATCAAACCATGATCCTAACATACCTTTATATAGGTTACAATGTTCTTGGTCACTAAAAAATCTAAACAAAATAGGAAACATGCATTATAAAGAAATCAACCCAACTAGGAAACATAAATAATAGACCTTACAAAACATGGTAACATAATATTTCTCAATATTTTGTTAACAGACTGTGAATACCAAGTAGGAGAGGGTATTACGAAACCCCCCCTATTGACCGGACTGTTAGTACGTGGGATTCACAATCCTAAACTAAAATGTGCAAACAAACAAAGTATTACTAATCCCTTCGGATTCGTACTCCTATCCCAACCTACAACCCGGTTATCAAATGGGACCTTAGAAGATTTAGAGCATCTCCACTCCAATGGGATTTACATGTATATATAATGGAATCGAAAATCTACTACTACTATAAAGAGCATGTTATTAATTCCAATAAAAATCTCTCTCTTCACCCGCCATTGAAGTCGTGGCTCTGGCGCCTGCCTCTGGTGTAGCATGGATGAACTTACTGTAGATTGTTTATTCCCTAGCAGTCTGACGCTCCCCTTGTGATCATTCAACGACAGGAGCTTCTCTACCGTATCCATTAGCAATTTTTCTACTACGGGGCCACCATCATGACCCGAGTCGTTCATATTGTAAAACTT
The DNA here is from genome assembly GCA_025413875.1 of Rhododendron molle. Taxonomy (NCBI): domain Eukaryota; kingdom Viridiplantae; phylum Streptophyta; class Magnoliopsida; order Ericales; family Ericaceae; genus Rhododendron; species Rhododendron molle. The sequence goes on along the minus strand of CM046395.1, from coordinate 11,403,840 downwards.
TTCACATAGAAACACGAAAAAAAGTTTAAGGTGATCGAAACAACTGCAACGACTTAATCGAAACACTTTTATTTTGTCAAACACCGTCTAGTTATGCCTGAAATAGTCTTTCGACCAAATTAAGTGGTTAAGGGTTTGCTATCAACTTTAATTAATTTTGTTTGGACGTTTTTCCTATTCGGCGAAACTGGTACCCTGCAGACGTTGCCTTCTTAAATAGGTATGGAGCTCTTTTTCTCCATTTTCGAATCCCTGTGGCTGTAAATATAACTTCCTCTCTTCCCAATTCAGCCCTACCCATTCTTCATTCTGTGAAGAATTTGGCGTCGTGCTTTTATATTAGTGAATTGCTTAGTTTAAGATTTTGTTTGGTGTAGAGGATTGTCTGATGACGAGGGTGCTGACGGTTGAAAAATCGACCATATTAACATAAAAATACCACGCTTGATGAATAAAACAACAAAGAACATAAGACACAGGGATTTTACATGATTTTGTAACTGTGTAACTGAGCCATAATTTTCCAAACGAGCTAAAAGTACTAAATGACTTTTTTTTCCTTCACACAATACAAAACAAAAAAAAAAGAAGCTGAAAACTATGCCGGTACATTCACAACTCACACTAGTTTTTACTATGAATTAAATTAAGAGAGTACAAGAATTATATCGGCCACCATGTTATGATAAATATTTCTAACCTAGGGTTTCATCATCATCAGTTACACTTCTATCTCGGTTTCAGGACGCTGTCCTCGAACCCCTGTCGTGAGCACTACTCCTACACTCCTCCGACATGATTGAATACTTCAAATCTTTGATAGTTCGTGAAGCGTAATTCAAACAAGCTTTCATGCACTCAACAAAAATGACTATATATGTTTGATCTTATCATATCATATTGTACATCCATTATATTATTGATTTTTTGGGGTCATCTTTGTACATCAGTGTTATCTGGGACAGTTAATAGTTAGAATGTTAATTCACAAAGGATCCAGAAGCTATTTATAGCTTTGGACACCAGTCGCGACTCCTGTGGAGCTCGAACTCACGCCTCCACTGGAGAGGCAAATAAAAATACCAAGTTGACAAATTTGGGTTCTCATATTATAGATGTTGAGCCATCGGGAAACAAAAGATAATCAAACGGTGCTGCTTCTAACAAAAAGGAAAATTATTCCAAGCTGATTAAGACCGAATTACATTTACACATGCAGAATAAATACAAAAGTTGGGGGACGGCACTGAATGTGATATTGGTAATGGTCCCCCGCAGGCCACAACCGAAACCATTGGTTGTAACGGAAGTCTTTCTACTTCCTTGTGTAAGAGTACTTGTGTAAGATAATTGACTAATTTGTTTTTTTTTTTGGCAAATTGGGTATCATGTGGCGATATCTGATCCGTATTAGAGTCGTCCAAACGTGTTATGGATAGTTAAAATCCGAACACTCTCTCTCCCTCTTAGCCGACTCTCTCTCCTATTTCTCTCTCTCTCTCTCTCTCTCTATAAAATCATGACTGCTCAAAGCACATTTAGACGGCTCGAATGCGAGCTCGTACCACGTGGACTATAATCCTTTTGCACCCAAAAACTTCTCAAAATAATTGGACGAAAAAGGACATGAACGTGGTGTTGCAATGCTTGCCACTTGCATGGCCATCATTGTCCACTTCTCCTAAAAGCACCGGTGAAAAGTAGATGCTTACTGCCAAGTTAGCCTTTCCTAGATCAATACTGTACTAAAGTAAAAAAAGATAAGGTTACCAGCGGTTATGTGGCTGGATTTCTCTTTTGATAAAAAAAACGGTAAGGATCGAAAATAAACAGTTATTTGGGTATCAATCAATATTCTGTACAAATGTGTGTGTGCGTGCGTGTGAGAGAGAAGAGGGGGGTTGGGGAGAGAGAGAGAGAGAGAGAACATGTGGGGATGAGTTCAAGCAATAGCCAAAAAATATACTATGTAAATATGTAAAGATGTTCTTGCTTCTTAGAGCATCCGCAGTGGAATAAGCAAAAGTGAATAATTAAAACATGTCGTATCAGATTTTGATTATCCATTTAAAGGTTGTTAAAGTTAACAATGTCGAGTCCCACATTGGTTACTTTTTGCTCATAATCAAAACCAATGGGATCATTGCTTTCTTCCTTGAGTTTTCTCCAAACTTTTCCCCTTCGTTTCACGAATATCTATTGAAAAACTAGTTTTGAAAAAATAGTTTATGTTAAAAACAATTTTTGTAAAAAAAATATTTGTTCTTAAAAAAAAACAGTTTATTAAACAATTTTTGGAAGAAAAAAACAGTTTTAAGTGAAAAACAGTGGAATAAAAAAATAGTTTATGAAAATATTTGTGTAAAAAAACAGTTTTGGGTAAAGACAATTTTTAAAAAAAAATGAAGAAACCTTTTCTTTTTTTTTTTAAAGTTCATAAAAAATAAAGTTTTTTTTTTTTTTTAAATTCTGAAAAAAATTGTTGAGAGATAGAAGATTTTTGTATAATGATGAGTGTACTTGACTGAGAAAATATGGGATCACTTTATTTGGTTATTGAGAAAAGATTGGTAGTTTTGAATATTCAAAGGAGTTCTGCGACTCACAGCAGATCTGTGCACAGATTGTGCACAGATTTCATTATGGGACCACCACGGGTCCCACACAAATCATCCGAGCCGTTCATTAAACGTAAAACATTCTTTCAAGGGTCTCTATAAAAATAAGCTCAATCCGATACTTATAGGTGCTTCATTCAACCATCTAACTTTTCATTCAGATTTTCGGATAATGAAAAGTTATATAGTTAGATCGAGCACCTATAGGTATCGAATTGAGCTTATTTTTTACGGGGACCCTTGAAAAAATATTTTACATTTAATGAACGGCTCGAATGATTTGTGTGGGACCCGTGATGGGCCCCATAATGAAATCTGTGCACAATCTGTAGTGTATGTAGACTTTCTGCATTCAAAGGCTAAAATTTGATGAATTGTTAAGAGATTACTAAGTTCGATTGTTCCAATACGAGCACTTTTTTAAACAAACATTGTTAAATTTAGCAATCTTTTGATTTTGCTTATTCCACCGTGGATGCTTTTACGTCATCGTAAAGAGCTACTATAAATATGCATATGATTAAATATATACATATATTTATTTAAATATTTAAACATGTGTTTCGGCCACTTAACTATTTCGAACATCTTAAAAAATTGTGATATTTTTCAATTGATAATAGTTTTTATATGCATAATTTTTGAAAATTATCTTGACATAAAGTAAATCTTTAATTTGGTGTAAAAAAAAATTAACATATTCAGCAAAAAAATAGTTTATTTTTCTATTTGCAAAATTGCACATCTGTGGACCCTGTTTGCGGTACGAAGGGAGTAAAAAAAATTATAGGAGTAGTAGATTGTAAATATGGAAAATTTTTTGAAAGATAGTACGTCGAGATTGGATAAATTAATTGGGACAGAGGAGTATAATTATCCAAAGAAGAACGAATTAAAGGAACTTATAAAAGAAGCTCCCACAATAGTATCATTTTTCCTTAAAACAAAAGAAAAAGGAAATGCGGCTACTGCTGATGTCATCCACCAGAGCATCCAGATCTTGCAGCAGAAAGAAGCTTCCTTTATTAGTATCTCACTAGACTCTCTCGCTCTCTCTCTCTGTCTCTCAGGAGAATTGGAGAACTCTGCAAACCAAAAAAACCCCAGAGATGAATTGGGTGAAAGAAAGAAACACAAGATCAAAAACCCAGATAGAAAAACCATGAGAGCTCATCATCATATGAACTACTACTTTTTCATTCTCCTTTCATTGCTCGTGTCCTTCACAGCAGTCCCACCACACCCCACCACAGCTTCCCCAACCCCCACAACAATTCAAGATTTCACTGGCCAACAACAAAACAACCCCAGAAGAATTCTCCACCAACCTCTCTTTCCAGACAGCACCGCACCACCTCCGGCCGCCGACCCACCACCACCACCCCCGCCACCGGCCGCGCCCGAATTCCCCAATCCCGACGAGCCATTCTTCCCCGAGTTACCCAACGGGTCAGACCCGGCTCCAACCCAACAACCGCCGCCGCCGCCGCCGCCCGCCGCCAATGCCTCGGCGAGCTCAATTGCCGCACAACCCACAAAGCCCACCAAGAAGGTTGCCATTGCGATATCAGTTGGGATCGTCACGCTTGGGATGGTGTCGGCATTGGCATTCTTCGTATACAAGCACAAAGCGAAAACCCACGATGAATCGCGAAAGCTTGTGGGAGACAATTCGCAGAGGGTTCAAGATTCATCAACCCCGCCGCCGCCGTCGACTTTTCTCTACATCGGGACGGTTGAGCCGTCGAACCGGACGGCGTTGAGTGACGAGAAAGACGTAGAAAACGTGTCGTCGCCGTACAGGAAGTTGAGGTCAGCGAAGAGATCATCGGATTGGTATAGGCCGAGTCCTGACCTCCAGCCACTTCCGCCGTTGCCAAAACAGCCTCCTCTTCTCCCGACGTTGCACTCTCCTCCTCCGATGTCATCGTCATCATCGGATGAGGAGAATCATGAGGAGACGGTGTTTTACACGCCGCAAGGCTCCTCCATTTCCGTCGTGAGCAACGACGAAGGGTCTTTCACGTCCGGTTCACGGTGGAGCTATAAGAGCAACAACACTAATACTAATTGTGTTGTTCCTCACTCTAAGAGAACTTCACCCAAGTCGAGGCTTTTTCAATCATCCTCGCCGCAGCCTACCCCTCCGCCACCGCTGCCACCAGCACAGCCTGCTCAGCCATTGACCCAAATCACGTACGGTACACCAACTTCATTTTCTCCCAAAAGACCGAAATTCGCTCCGCCGCCACCGCCACCTAACATGGCACGTCTTCAGGCGATCACAACCCAATCTGGGCAAACTTCTAAAATCCCACCGCCTCCGCCGCCACCGCCACTGCCGCCTCGGATTCCACTCTCTTCGCAGCGGAAAGTAGGAAGGTCGGAAACAGGTGTACCCTTGGTACATCTGCAAGAATTGAGAAAGTCATTATCGAGGATTCAAAACTCGAAAGCGAATGATGACGTTGAGAGAACAAGGCCTGTTGAAGAAGTTGGTAAGAGTGAAGGTGCCGGTTCTTTGGAGAGAGGTGATGGTGATGATGCTGAGGGATCGAGACCCAAGTTGAACCCTCTGGAGAGAGGTGATGCTGATGATGCTGATGGATCGAGACCCAAGTTGAAGCCTCTGCATTGGGACAAAGTCCGGGCCACCTCCGGCCGAGCAACGGTGTGGGATCAGCTGAAGTCGAGCTCCTTTCAGTAAGTATACTAGTGTTACATCTTTATAACAAGTTCTAACTGTGGTGTACCACGGCTGCCTGTTTTCTTAGAGACAATTGTTGGAATGTTTGTAGATTGAATGAGGACATGATGGAGAGTCTTTTTGGATGTAATTCGGCGAATTCAGCTCCGAAAGAGGTGACTAGAAGATCAGTATTCCCTCCTGTTGAGCATGAAAACAGAGTGTTAGACCCAAAGAAGTCGCAGAACATTGCTATTCTATTGCGAGCACTGAATGTGACGAGAGATGAGGTGTCTGAAGCACTTCTAGACGGTACGTTGTTACTTTACCATGCCCGAGTTGTAATGCGGAGTCCTGTTTTGTAGGAGGATTCACCATTAGAAACAAAAGGATAGAGAGCGATAAATAAAGTAAAACAAGTTCCTTTCTTCTTGATGCAAGGGATTTGGGTGGAGGGAAACACAAGGTTAAGAGTCTTTAGTTCCTAACTTGTAGCATAGCACGGATAGTATTTGCAGGTTAGTGTGTTTAGATTACTACGAGAGATGTCAATGGTAGACTCTCAGTTCGACCCCAGAATATCTCAGCATAGCATCCTAATGAATCACGTCAAGGGGTTTTGCCTTGCATACATGGAATTGAAGCGTTTCAGAATATTAAATTAGCTTTGATCCACGTTTCTGCATGTCCAGTTCTTGTGCTCTCATGAAAATAGAAGAACTTGGACTTAAATAGAGAAGACAAATTGAACAAGACAACAAAATTTCAGTCGTGTGGTGCTCCCTGTTAACCAGAAGTCTTCATTTTCAAAACATTGAGTTACCCCAGGGCCTTTAGAAAATATATAGGTTATCATCCTTAAAAGAGAGTATAAGAGACCGACTTTCATTCAGTGATTCACTCTCTTCGTTAATGAGTCATCACACTATAACATACAGGTTATTTTGCGCCTTATCTTCTCATCATCTCATGTTAGAATATCAATTTAGGAATTACATTCTTCTCCCAGCTACATTCTGTTGTAATGCTTCAGTCTCTCACTAAAAGCAGATTCCATGTCAAATACACGTTCACATCATGAGGTACTGGATCGATCAATGAGTTCCCCATGAACCAGCCATTTCATGAAGGAGAAGAAGTCCAAAGTTCCTCACTTCATTGTGTAGAATTAGTGTCGGACCATATCATTGCACCTTGGACACTCTTATAGGTTCTCTTTAGTCTATAGCACCAAACAGTTGTCCTCCTCTTCTCCCCGTGTCCCTAAAAACAATTTTGTGTTTATATTCCCTTCGACCTTTCCAGTTAACTTTTTGCCCTATATTCACCATCATGTACCTGGTGAAGAGCTACATCTGCTGAATCCTCGAGTCTTAAACTTGGAAGCAAGCCATGACCTCGACAATCAGCATTTGATGCAACAATAAATTTGCTTGCTGAGCGGCTTAACCAGATAGGCTCCTTGGCAGTGCATAAAGGCACCCTAGCTTATGGTAATATTCATTTATGAAGTAAGCATGGTTCTGGGTGCCAAAACTTGGGAAAAAAAAATTGGAACTTAGATAGGCAAAATACTCTTACAAAAGTATCCACAACGTTGTTCCAAACTAGATCCTACTTCTTTCAGATGCAAAACAGTGATGACCATTATGATCCTAAACTGGACACTTTTCAAGCATAATAGAAGTACATTCTGGAAACATGTAATTGGAAAACTGTTAAGAATCAGTTGTTCAATTAGAGATTCACATAATGACTATTGGTAATGGTAACACAAGTTGGACGATGTTCTAGCCACAAGTATTTTTCAAAGGGATTCTCAAATCCAAGTCAGATTAGTTTCACACTGGCACAATGTGCACGTTTGTATCCAGCTGGAACTAGTAACGATGAAGGTGACTCTGTGAATAGAACTATCCCTCAATTATCGTGTATTTCCTCCCTTACTGTTGTTTCAATTATTTCCCCTCTGCTATTTTCCTTGAGTGTTCTCTAAACTTATACGTTACACATATTCAATCCCTCTATTCGAATTATTCTTTCTAATGTCATTAATCCTACAGGCTCATAGTACACATAGCATTGGCCATAGAGTATGTTTTGTATGTTTTCATCTTAGTTGCTATCTATGAAATACTTCTTCTTTTTACAAATGGAGTAAACTGCAGGAAACTAATCCAGAAATAAATTGTGCTAATAAACCGGCATGGTGCAGTCGCACTCTTCCAAAAACAGCTACCAACGTCATCAGCACTTCCAGACACAGTATAATTATGACTGCTGCCAATACATAGATATATAACCAGCCCAAATAAGAATGTAAAAGCAGTAGTAGAAGAAAATAAGATGCTCATGAAATTTGAATTATGATCTTCAAATGCTGTATATGCTTGCAACAGGCACTCCAGAAGGCTTGGGAGCTGAGCTTTTGGAAACGTTGGTGAAGATGGCTCCAACCAAAGAAGAAGAGATAAAACTGAGAGAATACAAAGGTGACATCACAAAATTGGGGTCTGCAGAGAGATTTCTAAAGACAATACTTGACATACCATTTGCCTTTAAAAGAGTTGAAGCCATGCTATACAGAGCAAACTTTGATGCAGAAATCAAGTACTTGAGGAAGACCTTTCAAACACTAGAGGTAATTTTGCATCGAAATTCATTTCTTTTGCTGAAATCAGAAAACTAATCCATAAAGTTTCTGCAATCAAAGTGCCTTGTTTCTTCCACTCTATGTCTTCCCAGAAACTGATTTCTTGAATTTTTCCCATGGAATTTGTTATTTATGTTATTCTGCAATCTCTAATAAAGAAAAACTTCTAAACGTGATATTTTATTATGCTGTAGGAATTTTCCCTTATATGTAGCTCATGATAAATGACTCTTGACAGGAAGCATGTGCGGAATTGAAGAGCAGTAGGCTATTCCTAAAACTCCTGGAAGCAGTTCTCAGGACAGGAAACAGAATGAATGTTGGCACCAACCGTGGTGATGCTAGAGCCTTCAAGCTCGAAACACTTTTAAAACTAGTAGATATTAAGGGGACAGATGGGAAAACGACTTTACTCCACTTTGTGGTCCAGGAGATTATCAGATCAGAAGGTGCAGGTTCTGATCCTACAACTGAAGACCTCCCAAATAAAATCAATTCCAAAACGAAGGAGGACGATTTTAAGAAACAAGGATTGCAAGTTGTTTCTGGTTTAAGCAGGGAACTGGGAAATGTCAAAAAAGCAGCAGGGATGGATTCAGCGGTTTTGAGCAGCTACTTGTCGAAGCTTGAAATAGGGCTTGAAAAAGTAAGCGTGGTTTTGCAATATGAGAAGCCAAATATGCAAGGGAAATTCTTCCAATCGATGAAAACGTTTCTTAAAGAGGCTGATGAGGGAATTACAAGGATAAAGGCAGAGGAAAAAAAGGCCTTATCCTTAGTAAAAGAGGTCACTGAGTATTTCCATGGCAATACTGCTAAAGAAGAGGCCCATCCTCTTAGGATCTTTATGATTGTGAGAGACTTTCTCTCCATATTGGATAATGTGTGCAAGGAAGTAGGGAGGCTGCAGGATAATACTGTAGTAGGGGCCAGTAGATCCTTCCGGATACCTGCAAATGCATCATTGCCTGTCCTAAACAGACACAATGTGAGACACTATAGCAGTTCGGATGAGGAAAGCTCGTCACCATGAGAATAAGCCAATATGAAGAGCTCAAATTTCTCGCGTGGATAGTCGTGTTAGTTGGTAGAGATATATTCCCACGGTTTCAGAAGGATTTTCGATGATGCAGTCTCATGGCTAGTTTACATTCTTTCATTTATAGCTTAATCAAAGGAGTAGGGTTGTAAGGAAGTGCAAATAGCTGAAAGAGGAGCCTCACATTATCACCAAACAAGGATAAGCATCCTTAGAAAAGTCTGGCTGTCTATGAAGAAAAGGATGAAGGATCGAGCTAGACAGAATAGAACTAAGGGCTTCGTGTCGAATAGAAACACGAATGAGAACAATTCTCTGCATAGTTCCATCCAACTGCGCGAAAGAGACTCAAACATAGTCGAGCTTCAACACAAAGCAAGCCAGCATGGATCGCCAATCAGGAAAAACACAACTTCAGTTTTTGCACTCCGACAGAAATTACCACAGATAAAATGTTTCGTTCAAATACATTTTCAGGAGAATATATTGTTCCGATGCCGTATAAGGCTATAGCTTTCCTTTCTGTTCATATTGTCATTGATTATCAGCAAATCTCTTTACTCTCGGAATTATAGAATTTGTTTTTTCATGCTTCAAAGTCCATGTTTATCCAATAGTGGATTATTACTAAAGGGCCTGCATCAAGCCAACAGGAAAGCCATTAAGTTATGCAAATCATGATGATGGGACTATCCAAAACGAAATACCATGTTATGTTTATGCACGCTAAAAATATACAACCTGCCTTCAACCGCTGATGCTCCCAAAACGGACTGAAAGAAATAGAGAGAGAAAATCTCCTATATGCAGAGTGATGAACGCCACATGACTGCTCAAATGTCGCAGTTAAAGTTCATTCAAATGTCCAGTAAAAATGGGTAGTCAATTATGGAGGCATACCGAAGAGTGAGCTGAGATCCTTTTCTGATATATCTGAATTCTGCCATAGATAGTCGATCTCGTTTTTTTTTTTTGCAACGCCTCTAAAGATTTTAGGGCTTGGAAAATTGGCTTTACGTTCCTTGCGTATTGGAAGCTAAAGGGTCCACTACCACTCAGCAACTCTCGTAGCCAAGCTCTGAAAACTCTACCGGAAGGGCGGAGGGAGAGGATTATGCTATAATCGAGTACAAGTTCGTTTAGTTTTTTTTAACCTTAACCAAACTCGAACTAACTACTATTCCACTGTTCAGCTTATACTGTTCTAAAATTTTCCAAGTTGGTCGATTTCAACTCGTGATTGACATGATTAAAAAGAGCTGGACTCGCCTAATAAATTAGTTAAGCTCGTTAAAGTTTTCAAACTGAATTTTACTAATAACGAACCCATCGGCTCTAGTGGAATTGGGTCGAGTGAAATTCACTAGGAGACACAATTGAATACTTTTATTTATTTAGTATTTATTTATTGTCCTGAAATTTGCATGTCCGTCTTGGAAACACGTGATCAAGAGTTTTTGTGCTCCTCTTGAGGGTTTTGTGATAATTTCAAGTCATTACAGCCACTATATGCCAATTATATTTTGCTCAAGGATGTGTCTATTTATGAGGGAGTCCCATTAAAACACAGGCGCCATTTTGTGCTATGTTCTGTAATTGGAGACCAGAAAGGAAAGAATGACGATTTTCTGTGTTCTCTTTGACAAACACCAATTGTCCATTAGCCAAACTTTTTTTTACCTTTAGAGAATGAACAAGAATCTTGTAGATAGTCCATCCCAAGTCACAAGTTCTATTAGACAAACCACGAAGGAGGTACAGCCTCGAAGCAGGAAAACAAGATCAAGATACTAGACACGAGCCTGATAGAGTTTGCCAGAACAAGGAAAGAAAAGGTTTACACAAAGAGGACTTGATGTTACTGAAGAAAGTGATTAGAATGTGGAGAGAAGAGATGTGTCTCTTGCTCCAAAATCCCTTATCTGTAGGCCTCATGGAGGCTTCTAGGACTCTTCGGGATAATTAGTAGTAGATCACAAGATTTATCTCACTATATTTACTACATCTCGCTATTTATTACGTCACATGATTCTTACTCACATTTACGATACCGTATGTCTCACATTGATACATTCGTATAACTAACATGGCCCACACATTTACTACTCATATTATACTACCTTTTTCCTTAGCTTGTCCATCAGGGCATGTCAAAACAAATATAGAATCCACCGTTTGTAAAGCACAGTCGCACTTTTAAGAAAATTCCAGACAACTAGTTTTTTACTACTTTTGGCTGCTGATAAGCACAAGCATCACTCTTTCATCTACCTATTCAACAAGCTTCTGAAAGGACCATTTTGGAGGAAGAAGTGATTCTTTGCTTCAAAATTTCAAAAGGAGACAGAGTACATCGGCCATTGGATATCTTGAAGGGACGGTCTGCGACACATTTTCATCATAAGCCACTCCTTTCAGGAACTGGGATCGTCCTCGTGTTGGTTCTAATGGAAAGAACGGCGCTCCCGGTATGCTATTTGTTCTCGAGGAATTTCTCAACAAAAATCTCCATTTTGTACCTTCCCTTGGTAGACAAAAATGCCCTACACATAATCGGATCTCCAAAAGCTTCTACTCGCATTACCTGTAAAACAACAAGGTCCTGAAGTCTACATACGAAGCGAATCTACGAAATCCAAATATTACTCGCGGTTACCGAAACACAGTTCTTGACCCACCACTTGAACTCTCCTGCACATCCTAATATAACCTTTCTATTATGTTACATCCAAATTGAACCTTAAAAAACTGAGATTTTAAGATAAAATCGAATAACACCACAAAACTTTATAGCATCTGCTTACTTTAGCACTACCTGACATCAAGAGACAGTCGACTTCCTAGTGAGGCTGCAGGTATTCTGGCCAGTTGGTAGGACCCTGATTTTTCAGTATCCAAATTCCTAACACATTAAAATGGAATGAAAATATATTCAGACAACACGATTGTCCGGATTGGCCAAATCAATGAACTCAGGTTAAAACATAGTTTTAAAGGCAAAGTCTACTTTCACCCCCTTGTAGTTATCGTCATGTGCGGATATCTCATTCAAAACTGATCAGATAACTTAACTGTGGTTTTGAAAATGTGCGGATAAACCTCCTACTGTCATATTTTTCATCCATATTAACGAACACAACATTAAAAAACTGATATACCCTCATCATATCCCTTAATTCTTCTTCTTTTTTAAATCTAACCACACTATCCACTATACCAAAAATTGAATCCAAACCGTTGATATTGTAAATTTTGATGAGTACTACGTCTATACCAAAATTCAAGTCAATCAAAAAATGAAAAGCTCATGGTCGAATCGATTTTGTTATGAAATTAAAATTTCAAATTTGAATTTACTACAAAATAAGATCATTTGGTTATTAATGCCTGATCGAGATGATTTTTTTTACAGAGATACTCTATTCTTTATTTAATACATTATGAACGACTCAGATTATATTCTAGAGGCATATAAGATACACATCCGTTAATATGGATGGAAAACATGCCGGCAGGGGGTCTATCCGCACATTTTCAAAACCACATATAGGTTATGTGGTCAATTTTGAACCATGAGAGGTATATCCGCACATGGCGATAACTACAGGAGGTGAAAATGGACTTTGCCCTAATTTTAACTCTTACAGTAGAACCATTTGCCCACAGTAAAACGAATTGAAACAATAGGAATAAAACAAATGAATTAATCCCAAAATTCTCTATCAGAAACGCAGAAAGTAGATCAAGAAGTTTGTCTCCGCCACTTCTACAGGGAGCGTCATGGAAACGAATTCAAACAACAGGAATATAACAAATGAATTAATCCCAAAATTCAATAAAAGAAGACGCAGAAAGGAGATCAAGAAGTTTGTCTCCTCCACTTCTACGGGGAGCATCATGGGGCCTAGACTACTATAATACATCAACAAATACCACATTTTGCTTCTGCACCCTTACTAATCACCGTATTTCAAGTTAGAATTGCAAAAGTACCAAACTGTACATGATTGTTTAGTCGCTGAGGATTGTGTTTTAATTTGAAAAAGTAGCACTCCGAGTCTCCTACACTTATAAGAAAATAAGTTGGTTTTGTCATTATTTGAGTTTTTTTTTTTTTTTTCATTTGTTAGTTTTGCGCCAAACTCAAAACTAACAAATCCAAAAAAAATTCAATTAAGGACAAAACCAACTTATTTTCCTAAAAGTTTAGGAGTCATGCATTCACAGGTATCATCTTCAAGCCTGCTGCAACTGGCATCCCTAAGAATCCAACGAGTATGCTAAGGAACCATTGTGCCAACGAGAGCGGTGTTGTATTTGCAAATGCACCCAAGTACTCAACGATTATGATCTGGAAAAAGGCTGTTGCACTGATAACGCACACAAAAACATAATTGTCCAGTATGCCTTCAAAAACATTTATCTTCTCCATCTCTCGGGAGCTAATTTCGTTAAACACCTTCACAACAAAATCAGAACAGGTTAGTAAGTTTGATATCCCAGTAAACACATTTGGTCCGTTTATTTCCTGTCGCTTATATCATATAAGTTATAAATAAGCAAGTACAAGAAAAATAACAAGTCCCATATTTTTGCGTTTTCCACCACGGTTGTTGGTTTCCATTAAACAAGCAAGTAGCAACTAGAGTGTGCACCAAAAACTTTCTTATCCTTGCTGATTGCTTATTCTTTAGAAAATAAACAAGGAAATTGAACCGGCCCTTAAGGAAAAAGAGTGATGTTCATATGAAGTTACCTGACAGAAGACAAACGAATTGAAAATAAGGGTGTTAAGGACCAAATCGGAACCGCTGCCATCAAGGCCAAAAATTGCTTTCCCTCTTGACTGCAGAAACCATATAACCAGGAACTGATACAGGGACTGCCCTAAGATATTCCTCCACATAACATTACTAATGAAATTTCCTCTCCTTCCAACGGGTTGTCGCTTCATTAACTCATCATTAGGTGGCTCAGTTGCTAGGGCAAGTGCTCCTAGCGTGTCCATGATCATATTAACCCACAAGAGCTGAACAGCCGTGAGAGGGGCGCTCCCTAAAGCACAGTTGACATCAAAATGTAAGCATATATGGAAACGTGGTTTCTGTTCCCTTTTCTTTTCTAAAAGGACCAAGCAGTCAAAAGTATGCATGCTTTCTTACCCGTTAGACAAGCTGAAGAGAAGTTAACAATTAGCGCAACCACATTAACAGTCAACTGGAACTGTACAAATTTCTGAATGTTAACGTAGACTGAGCGACCCCATTTGGCCACGGTCACAATGGTGGAAAAATTGTCGTCCAGAATTATGACATCAGCACTCTCCTTGGCCACCTGATAAAAGGAACTAAAACTAGTAACATATTTGGCATTTTTCTCACACCAGTTGAAGAAGAAGTAGGCATAAAGAAAATCATGTCACTATGTCAGTATAGAAGATTATTTTGTAATCCTCGTCCCTCTAGGCCTAGTATTGTTCCATATATCTTAATACTTACGATATGTTTTCTCACTCTATTTGTCTTCGCTTTTCTGAAATAGCTCAAAGCTTGTGACCATCTCTAAGGAAACACTACTATATCCATTGGGAATTACCAAAACTCCACAACCCAAATTTTCCTGTCTTGATCTCAGTTGATGCAGTTTAATCAGTATATGTTGGAATACTATCTTCATGGTCCTACAATGCATTCAATGATTTCTCTATCAAGAGTTTCCATAGTTTTGTTTATTTCTCGTTATTTGATTGCTTAGAATTCAACTAGAAAGCATGGCTAGTCTGCATCATCTGATTTTCTACAATATTTCTATCACAAATGATACCTGGCTCAATCAGCTAATTTTAAGGCCCTTGTTATTTGAACAACAAACCCAACCTCCCCTTCTCCCCATAGAGTTTTGGCTTATGTGGGCATATCTTTGTCATCAATCCTGGTTGTTCTCCCAATTTGTAACATAGTTTTCCAACATATGCCAAAGTATGAGTTGCACGATGTAATTTCTCCTTTACGGACACAATATGTAGGAATGAAAATAGTAAAGGTTCAATCACTATGTGGTTTGGACAAAAATGCCAAACTTCAAATACATGGTACGTATTCTATGCCTTCTCTTCTTGAAAATCAACTTTCATTATTCAAAGTGTGCAAATTGAAAGATCTAAGCCAAAAGCCATGGAACACAGACAAAATTGAGGTCGAGAAACGGGGTTTCTATCCTGGTAAGTGGATGAGATTCATCATGAGCCCAATAATCTTTAATAGAGTTAGAAGTGGAATGACAGATGACCACAAAAGAAGATTTATATTCGGCTGTTTGCCGTGAACACTTCTTGTTGCACTGTAACCTTTCAACAATTACATAATCAGTTTGTAGAAATCATTTCTAAAACTTCAATGGAGTTACTCCATGCAGCCATATGCAGCTCTCGTGGCAAATTAGGTTATGTGGGCTAAAAAGGCTACACCAAAATGTGAGAAGCAACTAATACCAGAAAGCACATCCATTTATACTCACATGCGGTGAGCCGAATGCAAATAAGTCTCCTAATGCCACAAGGTGGTCGACTTAGATGAAAGTATATGGACCGATTATGGGATGAAAACAGGTTCCCCATGTCAAAATGGCCAGCCAAGAAATGTGCCTTTCAGTGTTAGGGAATGCATCATTTTATGTTGAATTGCTAGTATAATTATAATCACTGAGACACAGTGTGATCATATTAATAGCTCACCTCGGTTCCAGCTATGCCCATTGCAAGTCCAATATCTGCTTCATGAAGTGCTGGGGCATCATTTGTTCCATCGCCCGTCACTGCAACAACTTCACCAAATGTGGTTCGCAAGTGCTTTACCAAGGTATGTTTGTCTAGAGGTGAAGATCGAGCCATCACCTACAAAAGTTACAAAACTTATCAGCCACTTGACAAAGGAATCCTTTTCTTTACTCCTACATTATGATTATGCAAAACTAAAAACCAAAAAATACCTGAATTTTGGGGATCAATTCAGCCAACTCCTCTAGACTCTTCTCTCGAAAATCTGGACCTTCAATGGCAATACCCCCATCAGTAAGTATCCCACATTCCCTAGCAATAGCTTTTGCAGTATTTATATTGTCCCCAGTAACCATACGAACAGTAACACCAGCTGAGCGACAAAGTGCAACTGACTCCTTCACACCAGGTCGAACAGGATCCTTGATACCCACAATACCTATGCAAGTATATCCTGAAAGTGGAATAGGATTATCTGCAGAGAACCCATTTTCCAGTTCCACATAGGCAAGACACAGAGTCCTCAGAGCTTCACCAGCAAACTGATCTATTGTAACCTTCAGATGGTTAACAGAAGCTTCTTCAAGGGGAACAACCTTGCCATCTGCATTTACCACCTTGTCACAGGCAGCTAATATTATTTCAGAAGCACCTTTGCAATGGGCTCTCAGACCTCCATTTGGAAGCTGCAACACAACCCCCATTCGTTTCTTGGTGGAGTTGAACGGCTCAACTTTGACAAGTTTAGCTGCATTTCTCTCTGTATGAAAATCACCACCCAACGACAATCCAAACTCCAACAAAGCAGTCTCAGTCGGTGATCCCAATATCTCACGTTTTCCCTCTTTGTTTACCACAACTTCCCCACCAGTATTATTAAATATGGACTGTAGAAGAAGTTTTACAGTGGCATCTGGGATTTCAGAGCACAGACTAGAAGTATTACCTGATTTGCTCACTTCCTTGATATTCATACAAATGCAAGCTTTCACAACTGTCATGTGGTTTGTAGTCAGTGTCCCAGTTTTGTCACTGCAAATAGTAGTGGCGGACCCCATTGTCTCACAAGCAGCCAAGTGGCGGACCAGAGCCTTATCATTCATCATTTTCTTCATGGCAAAGGCAAGGCTCAATGTCACAGCAAGAGGAAGCCCTTCAGGAACTGCAACAACAACTATGGTGACAGCAATAGCAAAGTATTCCAACATTTCTAATGCATCATCACCACACCAGCTCCATTGGGTGCCCTCCAGCAGCTTGCGCGAAAACATCTTTTGCACCAAAACTGCAAAAGTCACAATAGCAAAGAAAAGTCCTATCTTTCCGATAATCGTTGCCACACCATTTAGCTTAACCTGCAGTGGGGTCTCATCATCTCCTCCTTCGCTGAGTGTTGCCATCAACTTTCCCCATTGGGTTCTCATTCCAACAGTGGTTATCATCATCTTGCATGATCCATCTTGGACCTTAGTTCCTGATAGAAGAAACGGATGTTCAGCAGTCACCATCACTGGCTCACTCTCCCCGGTTAAACTCGATTCATCAATAACCACAGAAAATCCTGAAACAAACAGCCCATCTGCTGGGACTTGGTCACCTATGGAGAGATGTACAATATCACCGGGCAACAGATCGTATATCGACATCTTCTGCCGATATCCATTCCTAGTAACTTGAATCGAAATCTTTTTCTTTTCTTTGTCCAAATCTCTGAACTGTAGGGATTGGCGATAATCGCTTATTGCCGTGACAAACACAACCAACAAAATGCTTGCAACGATTCCAAGACCATCGTGAGCCCCCTTAGGCCATCCTTCCGTTGCTAAGCCAACAATCAAAGAGACGAATGCACACACGCCAAGGATCATGAGAGTCATGTCTTGAAGTGCTTCCCAAACATAAACCCAGAAACTGCGCGGTTGACTTTCAGTGAATTTATTGATCCCAAAAATCTCCTGTCTGCGATTCAGCAAGTCACCATCTGTAGAAAGACCAGTGGTGGTTGATGTGGAGAGTTTATCCGCAATGCCAGCTACGCCACCATGATATTCCAGCTTTTTAGGGTCACGGCCTTCAACAAGGGATCCCAGTTCATCACCACAAATGTCAAAACCAGCAGCTTTAACTTCCTGAGGTACTACATAGTCGCTTGGCTGTACACCTGCAAATAGACCAGAAGACAGTTAATTCTAGGAAACCTTTCATTACAGGCAAGTTTTAGCAGTAAGTGGAATAAACTCACCTTTTAGGAACTGAATTGCGGCTTTGGAAACCAAAACTGCAACTCTCAATTTCTCCTCCTATAGTTACACAAGACGAAAGTCAAGACACATACTACCCAATTGGCTATAGAAGTGTCAAAATACTAGTGTAACAGCACAGGAATTTCAACATTTCTGTTGTAACGATGTTACCCAAAAAAGAACTGAGTGTCAAGTGAGCACAATGTTTTCTTTCTCTTTTTTCTCCCTAAGTGAGCAAACAATGTTATTGGAAACAAAAGATGAAGCTTTACTATGCTCAAGTATTCAAATCGGAAACAGTTTTCACACTTCTCTTTGATAAAGGCACTCTTTTTGTTTTGTGACTTTACGATGTGAAATTTCAAAACTGCCCTCTGCCTCTTAATTTACTTCTCACGCATGGGAGAAAATGTGGAAACGACTGTAAAGTCACATCAACAAAGACACAAAAGAGAGGGTCCATCAACGTAAGGGACGTGTGAAAACCACCTCCCCATTGAACATATCCTGGAAAGTAATGTTTACAAAAATTAAGAATTCCACTGAAAGTCTGGTTTGCAAATTTTTCTTCCAACTATCAATGTCTAGACCATATACTCGGGAGATTTCAGAATAGACTGGATATCCAAGCTAAAGTAATTAGGGTGAAAGAGCAAGACGGAGAAACATAAAGGGTATATTTAAGTCTTTCTCGCTTCATGGTATTTAATAGGGAAGTATTTACAATGCCTTGAATCCATAAATTGACAAATAAACAGCAAGAAAATTCACCTAACATGATACCAATCTTTCCTTTGAAATTGAAATCCCTTATATCAATACATACAAACTTTGCACACAAGTGCCCAACACACAAGCGGACAAAAGAGAGGGAGTGGGTTAGGGACTGTAGAGCTTGATAGTACTTCACACTGAATTCATGTTCCATGGCCTCAAGTATGGGCCGAGTGCGGATGTGTCTAAGCTATCTCAAGGATACGGGTTCAAGTACTTTACTTTAAATTCCTGAGGTAAATTGGGTTTAAAAGGTGCCTTAGGCATTTTATGCATAATGTAAGAGTCTTGTGTTCATAGTCATATCTAATCCCAAAACATGGTTGCTCGTTGAATGTCAAATTGAATATGTAGGACATGGATCCTTAACCGATGTTTTGGCATAGGATAGAAGCACTTTATTCATTTGAAAAACTCCATGAAACATAGCCCCAATTCAAGCATAAGGTACTATTGGTATATCAGTATATCAGTATACCAGAGCTGTATAATCTAGGAATACGACAATTTCATGTATTTCTTATTCTTCCTCATGGTAGTGAATCGGTTGTAGCCACTGTCCACCTTGTATGAACAAGGTAACCTCAATATGTTCTTGTGTAAGTGCTTTCGATGATTTCCTTAATTCTCGGCATTTATATCACGGTGCCGAGTTGTTATGCGTTGATACGAATCTGTGCCCCCTTAGGTGGCTTGATTTCTGTGTCTTTGACAGGTCCTATTGGTCAAACTCCGTGTGTTGGCTCTCCTTTGCAATTTGTGCCTATGTCCATCTTATTTTGACGAAAATTGTCTATCCTGTTTAGTTTTCCTATCTTTCTATTTTACTAAGTGGATTCTTTTGTAGGCTTGTACTCCCTCCGTCCTAATTTAATTGTCATTTTAGAGTTTGTGCCACTTTTTAATTGATTATATCTTATCATTTATATTGTTTTATGTAATTTTGAAAATATTATATATTGCATTATAGAACTAATCGAGATCTAACAAACAAAATCCATATCCGATATGAAATTCTTTACGAATTTGAAGATATAACTCATTTTTTTATAGCCGGTTAATAGAATAGAGAGACAATTAAATCCGGATAGAGGGAGTATATGATTGCAATTGACTTGTCAAGGGAGAGCGAGAGGAGAGAAACCTGATTGGATCGGCGCATGGCGGCGGCCTCGTAACGCTTGGAGAGATTGGCAGTGAAACGGAACCTGCGCTTGGGGTTCTTGACCAAACCAACAAGGCCCCTCCATCTCTGCAACGCCTCCTCCGACGAGTGCTTCGCCTTCACAGCCACAAAGTTCTCATCTAGCAAGCTCTCCATGTTCAAAAAATCAACTTAATTCTCGTCGTAGTAATATTTCCTGTTAAACAATGAAAGATCCGTTGCGCCCCGCTCATTGATATACAAAAAAAAAAAGAGAGAGAGAGAGAGAGATAGAGAGAAACTGCTAGGAAGTTTAATGAAAGCAGCTGAGAAAAGAAGATGGAGAAGAAGGTTCAGTGGGACGTTCGTAGAATTTGAAATGAAACACTGAGGAACACAAGAGTAATTTATAGGGAGGGGTTCAGAAATGCGGGGCACCTTGTTAATTATAGTGGGGAAAATTTACTTTTCCAGTTTTTTTTTTTTTTGAAAACATCAATACATCATGATATACATTTCCAGTTAATCATAATAAAATTGTACACAATTAAAATATGTATTACAAATTAAAAAAATATATAAAACATACTTTCACATAAATTATGTAAAAATAAGCAAAAAATCTCAAAATAAATTTGAGAGTACGTTTTACATGAACATCGACAAGTTTTAGAATGATCGATACAGTTTTATTAATAATATTAATTTAAAATATTGCTCTTAGGCGGTTAAAAATAAGTACAATTAAAAAAGAATTAATCCAAATAAAATAGACAAATAGTTCAAAAATCAACAAGTATAAATGCACTATATGACGAAATTAAAAAATTAAACTAATTTTATATGTATATTTTCAAGATATATGCACGTGATTCTATGAAGTAGCACACTTAATTCATAATTATACAAAATATACGAAAATATAACAAAATTATTTTAGTTTCGAGCGGGTCCGTCCAACAACTTTTAGAGAGCAAAAATAGAGTTGAGTTTTGTTCACCCTCCACTTAAGAGAGTGAACATTATCCTCCTTCCTATTTATTGAAAGAGTGTGGATCTCACCACAAGATGATGTCATACTTACCAAAAAGTGTATTGCATGGTAAGCATGACATCATTTTATGGTGGGATCCACACAATTTCAACAAATAGCAAAGAGGGTAATGTTTACCCTCTTTTAAGGAGGGTGAACAAAATTGCACTCTAAAATATGCTATGTGCACAACCATTGTATTGGTTTTGCGCGTAATTCTGACCATCCAAATATATTTGTCTAGATTTTAAAAAAATTATTCCAAAGAAAAGTTTAACTTTTCTGGGGAAGAATTTAAGCGAATCCTGACCATTTATTACAACAATGAACGATTAGAGATTGATTATGTGTTGTATTTTACACAACCGCTATGCTTTTTGCACTTTCTTTTTTATCAAACCACGAACATAACATGCTTTTAGCACTTTTGTTTAGTGAGAGAAATAAGAATAGATCTCAATTTCCTTCACTGTGTTCAACTTTTACAGAAACTAGCTATCACTACTTATATACTTATACGAAATTACAGATAAAGTGAACATGAAATGATAATCAAAAGAATCAACTGAATTTAGAAACTGAAGCTGCTGCCCCGTTTTCAAACACCAAATAAGTATTTATTTTTTAAGAAAATAATTTTAAGCTAAAAAATAATAGATTTATTGAAATCTAAAAATATACAATATGGATCTTATTTGAAAAATCTTATTAAAATCTTTAATACGGTGACAAAAATTAAAAAATTATTTTTTATTTACATTATTTTTTTGGAAAATTTATATAAATGGTCCTCTTAGTTGCATCTGAGTCTCATTTTCGTCCTCCAAGTATCAATTACAACTCTTTTGACTTTCAAGTTTGGTTTTCATACCAAATTGGTTCAATTGATAACTTCTGTCAGCCAAATAGGACAGAAAAAATAAGATTGAGGGCATACGTCAATTGAATAGAACCAACTTGGTACGAACTGCAATGTTCAAACTCCCATCAATTTGATTTTTTTCTTTTCGTTTGGCTGATAGACGTTATCAATTGGACCAACTTGGCACAAAAACCAAACTTGAAGGTCAAAAGAGTTACAATTGATACTTAGATGATGAAAATGAGACTCAGGTGAAAGTAGAAGGAACATTTCTATAAATTTTCTTATTTTTTAAAAAAATATTTTAGAACGGACTGATTGGAATAGTTGGAGGTCCCACTAAGTCGGTTGAGCACGTGGAGCCGAGTAATAAGTTTATGTGGACCCAAATTCCCCCCCAAGTTTGTGTGGACCCCAATTCCTCCCCCGCCCCCCTCCCCTCTTTCCCACCAAACACAGAAAAAGTGAAAGCTGTTGGAAAGCTTCGAAGTGGGGGTAGGTTTCTCTCCAACTGCTAGTCTGCTACAAATTCGGCTAAAGCAACAAAACCTAGAGGGAAGGAGAGAGAGAGAGAGATGGATGGACGAAGAGTGGAGATCCGAATTTATTTGAAAACTCTTGGTGGGAGCGACTCCGCTAACTTTCAAAATCTTTTTTTTTTTTTTTTTATATTAGGTAATTTCAAATTAAATATAATGAAAACAAAAATAATTTTTTATTTTTTTAATACCGTATAAAAGATTTCAATGAGATCTATCAAACAAAATCCATATTAGTGAAAAAATTATTTGCGTAAAATATGGAAACGAACAAGGCCATAATTTTTGAACTTGAAAATTACACTCTTTTTGAAAAATAAGGTTTAGAAGATTAGCGGAACACTCGGTTGTTTATCCTTACGGAAAGAGAACAAATAATCTATGCAATTTTTTTATGTATTCGGGTCTGGGTTAATTTACGCGCAACTCAAATAATTTCAGAGTTTTGAAGATAACGACCGAAGTAATTTCCAATTGCCTAAAAATTTGAAAAATCTGATCTTTCATAAAAATAAAATTTTATAAAAAAAAACAAACACTTATTTGTTTTCTTGTGCTAGTTAATAAATACTCCGATGAATTGGAAGGAAAAAACACAGAAAAGGCAGTAGTAATAAGTGAAGTTGGCGGACGGCAAAAGGAAAGAAAATGTCATGGAATTTAACCTAGTACGCGTTTTGTACGCGGAGGGGATCTTTTCTAACGCGGCTTACATGGGTCCACAGACACCACTGTCAGCAATCACCATCGTTCGAAATTGCACTCTTTCACTTTCAAAGTTTCAATGTCACCATAGCGGTTTGAATCGATTAAAGTAATTCCAGTTCCACTCGCACGCACGGTCCGACACGGAGGCATCATACGTTTTGTTTGGGAAGGATAACCGGCAGAATGTGCGTGGTAAGGCATAACGGAATTGAAAATCCAGTGGTGCATTCTTTTATTATGATAGATTTGGACCGTCCATTTCGACAATCAATAGTTCAGATATATTTGTTATTTTTCATGGATCAAAGTTAACAAACATATTTGAATTATTGATTGCAGAGATGGGCGGTCCAGATCTGCACTGCAGGGTGGCATTACATGGAGTGTCCTGCAGCCTGCAAGAATCCCGGATCCAGGGATTCGGGTATAACTAGGGTTGCGAAAGGGTGTATGTTTAGGCAAGTTTGTTAAGGTTTAAGTGAACTCAAAATCGAGCTCGAGCCCAATTTGAAACTGGACTAGTCAAGCTGGCTTAGGTTTAAATCGAGCTTATTCACAAATTTTAATGAGCTAAAAATATCATGCGATTATGTTTTGCGCAAATAACTTGCCTAAATATCATGCGATTAGGTTTGAACCTTCAAACCACAAAGAATTTTCATCCCGCGCAATTAAGTAATTAAAATTAACTGAAGCAGATGATACATTCTCGAACTTTACACTCCATTGATAAGTTTACCTCCATATAGGTTAGTGGAAATTTGGAATCGCCCTTTAGGTTTTTAAAATAACCAAATGGGCACCCCAATTATATCATGTTTGAGCATTTTCAAACGGGCCTCACTTTAAATTGACCCCTCAAATTTTTTAAGCGGGATAGCTTAATTTTTAAGCGGACCTCACTTATACATGGGTCTATAAAATTAAGGCTCCAAAATCAACCAAAACTTGAGATCCTAAAGCTATGGCTTTACGGTATTTAGCCCAAACCGAGGCGTTCGCTCTGCCTAACTATGTTAATATATAATAAAGAAACCTCTGATCCTTGTTATGAGAGGCTAGCGTTTTCATTCGTGCTCCTAGATCCGAGAGGGAAAACGAAGTAACCTGTCGTTGCTCGTATTGGGAATGTTGTCTGCCCCCTTCCTTTATGTTGCAATCGGCTCGGTCATTTGGTCAACTACTAATCTACAAAGGAAGCAGTGCCTCCCCCTAGGCTCGGCTTTGCCTACTCTCGAGCTATCACCTTTTTTATTTTAATTAACAGCCTGGTTGTGCTCTCTTTAGACGTCTACTTAGCATAATCATGAACAACTTAGTTTTTCCAACCGGCTCAGACTAGCAATGTACCATGAAAGATAGCTCTTGGCTCTTATAACACTCACTTCTTTTGCCCTTCTCTTTCCATCTTCCATCGCTTTGTTTTGTAGGAGATGGTGTTTGCAATCTTTAGCAGAATGATGGGTTCTTTTTGTGTCATGAGATGATTTTTTTTAAAGGACCTGGCTTTTTTGCAATTTCATTTGGGTCATTCATCTTGACAATCAATGATCCAGATTCTAAAAAGTTTTTTCGTGAGAAGAATAATTCTTCCCGAGAAGCAACTTTCAACCAAATGAAAGAATTAAAAACACTTTTGGACGTCCAATATCGCACAGACTGTTCGCTGCAATCCAATCACAGACTGCAGATAAACGTGATTGTTTAATAATTAGGTCCTTCGAAGTAGTTTATAGTCTTTTTTATTTTTGTCGTTGGTTGATCATTGTCAAAGGTATGTTTGCAATGGCATTTTTATATTTTTATTGTTAATAAAGTTCTTATATTTTGCACTTACTAAATACTAATCAACTATCACGATGTGAACTGCATTGGTTGTTTAGTTTGTATGATCGCACAGGATTGAAAATTTCACCACAAGAATAGAATAGGCAGGTGTTACAGTCCATGTTTTCTAAGGCAAAAAAAAAAACTTGTTTCAAGTTTCAAACCCCATAGCAATTAGGGCCGGCAGCAGTCCAAGGGAAATGAGGACTAATTCACTATTCAGCACACATTTATCAGCCCAAGAATTGAAAGAGTCGTGAGAAAGAACTTTGTAGACTTGTGGATCAACAAAGAAGGAGTCAATTATCTGACCGGGAAAATGTTCTTGTAAGAGGGGCAACTCGAATTGAATAAGCAATAGTCTTGGAAAACCTCCGTTCAATACTTCAAAGCCTTGTTGAACGCGTTGGTGACGAAAAATTCTTCACTCTAGTTTTATTGATCGATGATAGCACTGTGACTTATTTCATCCCTACTTTTGTTAATATGTGCCCTAAAGGCATATGATATTGGTCATTAAATGAGACCACGTAAAGACACTCCAATAAATAATAGTGAAACTAGTTAATGCGCCAGACAAATATCCACTTAGTAAAACAACTTGGTGATCTGTGAGACCAAAATACCCTTTGGCTTTTCTCTCAATCTTTTCAACTTCCATTTCTCAAGCTCCCAAATCTCACGAGTGCATTAGAAAGGGAACAACATGGTTCTGGAAAAATTCGTCGTTAATACGTTGTAAATTTACTTTCATAAAAGCAAGAACAAAACGATTAAAAGGTTATTGACCCAAAGTTTAACGGAATTATGAAGAGGTAAAATATATGTTCAGAATTTTATTTCTTTAGTTATCACTTATCAGCAATGTGCTATCGATTTTTTTTTTTGACCTTTTTAGATCGTCTCAGTGAGAAGAATCGAAAAACATATAAAAATGAACCAAAATGATATAAAAAAAAAAAAAGAGAAGAAAAGTGAACCATTTTAAAATGTACTTTAAGCATGCACCAAGCTCATAACGGAATAATCTGAACCAGTCATTTTATAAGACTTGTTGAGGAGTTTATTTATGAAAAAAATTATTTTCTTCAAACATCATCGATCTATAGGTATCTAACAATCTTTGTTTTTGGAAATACCAAAATAGTCCGAGTATTTTAGATGTGCCACCCAATACTTCACAATGTTCCCGATATTTGTTTGTGACAAGGTACACTTGTGGAGGAGTGATGGCCGATAGTAGGGGTGAGAGCTCAAGGCCGGTTGGGAAGGGAAGCCAGAAAAACATGGGCTTTGGGCCCAATAAAGGGCTCTTAAAATTCTTGGACGCATATATATGCCCTAAATAAATTTTGACTTTACACAAAAATAGGCTCAATTGAAAATTAGAGACCGAAAAATAGGCCCAATTAAATACTGTAGTTAGAACGGTGGAATTAGGAAGGGGCGACCCAGAGCTGATTACTCCCATCACGGCAATTCAGCGAACAACATTACCCATGACCATGGCTGTTTTGACGAGACGATTTGAAGGGACGATGATGACCGTGGATATACGGCATACCTTGAGGCTCATTTTTTACCATCTCTAACTTTCCACCTTTATCAAGTAAGTTTTTTTATTATCTTAACCTAATTTGTAAAATTTTAAGGGTTTTTTTAGAAGATTAATTTTCAAATGACATATTCTTAGATATTGTAATCGTTGTATTTTTTTTTTTTGATAACTATATGCTTTTATTTTGTAATGGTATATCTTGGCTGCTGATTTTGCTACTCTCTTTTTTGTTAACGCTACTCTCCTGTAAGTGTATTTTTGTGCAAGGGAGTGATGTTAACAAAAAATGCAGTGACAAAATCATTTCCCTATATCTTTTGTAATATATATAAATATATATATATATATATATATATATATATATATTTATAAAACTCTTTGTAGATCAAATTTTGTATAAAAAATATAGGGAGGCCTCATTCAAGGGGTTCTCTTCCTGCCTCTAAAACTTATGAGCCGATTTGGGTGAGCTCCTTCCCATATTCCATCTACCTGTACCTTTTTATACTCTTATTTTTTAGGATTATTTCAGGTCCACAATCATAATCAGAACCATTTACCTTGTAGAACATGTGAAAAAGATCAAGTTTGCAAATAATTATTTCATCGAAGATTGGCTGAGAATCCTGAGATACGAATATGTTGCATTTCACAATGCAAAATGATTGAATAATATATTTTACACTTAAGCCTTACAACTTCTAGAATAAAACGTAATTTATTAATGCATTTATCGATATTCGATCAAAACAAATTTTCTCAAACATATTTAATGGTGGATATGTATCTAGAATAGACCCACAATGAGAGTATGGATGAGTTGTGTAGGAGCTTAGGAGCTGAACTCCTAGAGTACCATGTTCTAAATTTCTAATTACATTAGGGGCTCGTTTATTTATGTATTTTATTTTTTGTTATTCTATTCGGTTAAGGAATCAAAATGAAAAAAATAAAAAATTAGTCTTAGGTTCATTATGTAGGTGAATTCTGTGGGGCTCCGATCAAGGTGGTTCACTCTCCTTGAACCGGGAAATGGGGTCAGCTCCTTTCCTCCTCCTAGCCTGTAAAAGAGAGCACGACTAAAAACCACACCGGAGGTCCGCCGGAATGGCCCTCCGGTGCAAGAATCAGTACACTTGCAGAGAAGAAGAAGAGGAACAAGAGCTAGGGTTTTAGGGTTGTGTAGAATGTACCTCTTCCAAGAAGGCATATTGTTGTATTTATAGGGAACCCTTAGCTTGATCTCCAAGATTGTATGTACATTTGACACGCGACGGCTGACGCCACCCTTACGTCATTTTAGGGTTTTGTAACCGTTTATAGGGTGAGCTGACACCTTCACGCGCTCCTCATTAGTACCCTGATAACCGTTCGGCTGACATCACGAGCGTCATCATGGCCACAGATGCATTCCTACGTGGGTGAGTTAGATTCCTTGGCCCCCACACCCGTTCAAGCCCGAGTGTGGTAACCGACTGTCAAAGAGTCGGTGAGCCGAACAAAGCAATTTATTACGAGGTGAACAAGATGCTAACTGTTAGACCCTCGGCCATGCCGAGGCTTTACGAAGCCACCCAGTGAATGCACGGTCAGATCTAGAAACGGCTCGAACATCTCTCCGAGAGGCTCGAGCCATAATGCTCGGCCTGGTACAAATACTGTAATAAGTAAGATTATCATCCGAATAAGCAAAGGCGAAGATAATAAGTAAGATTATCATCCGAATAAGCAACAAGGTAATGAAATCCAAACAATCTTTATCTAATTTTGGTTTTCACAATTATCGAATAAAATAAAAATACCCAAAATGAGTTCTAACAAATTCAAAACACGATTAATGGTGATAATAACCACCCGTAGCTAAAAGCCCAAGCGTCACCCACTCGCTACCGAATCCAAGGTCCAAAAATCTCAGCCACTGGATTCCGAATCCACGGTCCAAACCTGCTTGTGACCAAATAAACGGTCACAGGTATCGTGAACACTCTCGCTTTCCTCTCCCCCCTAGGATTCAGCCCCATTTTCGTGGCCACCACGAAATTCACCCCCTTCATCACAGCTCCCGGCGATTCACACACTCCGAGCATTCTCTCTCTCTCTCTCTAAAAATCTGCAAACATGAGCAAGGGACCTGGACTCTTCTCCGATATTGGCAAGAAAGCCAAAGGTAATCATCAATTACTCCTACTCGAAGACTATCGATTTCCCTGTATCGATCGAATTCCCCGTTGTTTTTTGTTTGTTTTTTTGGTTTATGTATGTGTTTATTTGTGCTTACGGTGGTGGAATTTTTTTGGTGATTGAATTTAGATCTGCTTACGAAGGACTACATCACCGACCAGAAATTCTCGGTTTCTACCTACAGTGACACTGGAGTGGTATGGATCGATTTTTTCGTCTCTCTCTAACGGCATGACCTTGGACTGTTTGTTTTATTATTCTGATTGTTTAGATACTCTGGAGAATTGTGGCTCAATAATCTAGGTTCTGTTAGTAGTTTCTGATTTGAAAGCAATGGTGCTTATTATCTACGTGATGTGTTGTGTGCAAAATGAGGGCGTGTCTAGTAGTTTCCCTTGCGGATGCATTGTTTGTAGATCGAGAGTCCGCAGTCGGACGAGAACAAAATGGTGGAAGACTTTCACTTAAAACATGTTTGTGTGTGCGTAAATAATTCTTTTGGAGGCCAGAGATTAGGAACCGGAACTAAGTGCGGCTGATGTGAGTTACGTTTTTTTGTTTTTGAGGTAAAAGTAGTAGAGAGCATTTTATGTACAAAGGATTCGGATTGGGGAAGGGTGATATTGATTGCTGGAAGCTTCTACAAAGTGTCGTTTTTATCTATGTGACGTGTTGTGTGCATAATGAGGGCATGTCTAGTAGTTTCCTGCGGTTGCCTTGTTTTTAGTTTGAGAGTCCGTGTTGGTCGGGAACAGAATGATAAAAGCCTTTCACTTAAAACATGTTTGTATGTGCGTAAAGAATTCTTTTGGAGGCCAAAGATTAGGAACCGAAACTAAGTGTGGGTGATTTGGGTTACATTTCTTTAGCGAGATAAAAGTATTATAGAGCATTGGACGTACAAAGGATTTGGATTGGGGAAGGGTGATATTGATTGCTGGAAGCTTCTACGAATTGTCGTTTTGTGTTTGGTGATCATTTAGGGGGAAAACAAGTATAGAGAGGATGTTTCCTTCATTTATGGTGATTTGTTTTTTCATTTGGGTTGTGTGTGACAAAGTGAAGGGAGTGGGGACTGTATTGTGGAGATGATTTGGAATTACTTTCTGGTATGGTTTCCAGAAATAAGCTTATGCACATCTGGCTGATATGAATGCGTTGCACAGCTAGAGGTAATTCAATTATGAAGTTGTTGACTCAATAGGTCATTTGCAATTTGCATTCTCATGGTTGAATGGGCGACTAGATGGGAAAGATCATTAAGTTGGCGTGGTCTTAAAAGTGAAATCTGATATTTGTTACTATTTTGCAAAACATTTGAGTTGAGGGACTGGGTTGCCCATGATAAGACTGAACCCACCATTTCTCAAAAAACCAATCTACCTTTTCCTGAAATTTTTGCCTGAAAGATTGGGATTGCATCTAGGATTCCTGTGGTGAAGGTAAATGCTCTTGGAAAAACAAACTTTGCTTCTAAGTTCTACTCCCTCCGTCCCATAAAGAATGACAATTTTTGAAATCCATGTCATTTTGCATCGCTTATATCTTCAATCTATAATGTTTTTCATGAGTTTGAAAACTTTGTATAATAGAATTAATCGAGAACTATCAAACAAGATTCATATTGCATATGTTTTGACATCCATATTGAAAGATATAAGGAGTTGAAATTGGCACAGATATCAAAAATTGACATCCAATTTGGGACGGAGGGAGTAATAGGTTTTGAGTCAAAATATAGATGATAAACTTTTACATAGTAAATGAATATGTACGGTATGGTTTTGATATGATTGAAGATGTTTGAGGTGTACATATTTAAGTACATAGCAAATAAGAATGGTCCAAATGAATCACTGAGATTTTGGAAGTTTATCCAATGTAAACCGTGAATCATCAAAATTAATACTGAATAAGTCAATGACTCGATGTTACAAGGTCCATGCACATGCTAAGTAGCACCGATGCGGACATGCGACACGACACTGAGTGTCTGACACAACGACACAAATTCGTAGAAATGGAGGATACGATACATTGGGGACACGTTAAATAAAATATGTCCATGTACTTTTAGTATTAGTACATAATGTTTGAATAAAAATGAAAATTTTTAAAAATGAGGCTTAAAGGAAAATTCAATGTGTCTTCATGCGCTTCTGTTGATGCATCATTAAGATTTGTCACTACATCACTCACAATAGTAGTTCAACGAAAAATGATGTACCATTCCCATGTGTCATTATTGTATTATAACTGTCGTCTATAGACCATCATCAACCATTCAAGAAGAAGAATTCCCTAAGCTATAACTAGATTTAACTACTCCATTTGATACAACATGTGCCATAGTGTCTATATTCGATAGAGTGCCCTCGCAATGTCCTGAGCATGTTCTAGAGTATACCTAGAGTGTCCTAGTAAACAAAATGGAAAACAAAGTACGTCACTTTTGACTTGCTTGTTAGACCTATGTCCATAGAATGTTCAAAGAGTGTCGGGGGTGCGAGAAGTGTCCGACACGGGTACGTGATTTTTGACCAAGTGTTTGTGCTTCATATTGCATAAGCATACACAATTCTAAATGTATTGGATTCCAACCAAATAAGTCATAGAAAAATATTAAAATAACAAGTATAGAATTTTTTATAGTAAAAATGTCACATGGTATCTAAAGCATGTGAGGTCCTTTAATAGAGATAGCTCTTGTCAAAACAACTATTCCCATGCGTCCCAATTTATTTGTCCATCTTTTTGACTTTTACATGTCCCAAACTGTGTGTCCAGTTTTAAGTTGACTTCTAAAAGTTACCTTAATGCCCTCTGTCTTACAAAATTATGTATTGGAGAAAGTACCTTCTCATTTAATCCCAGAAAAGTCAGGGTATTGTTGGACCTCGAAGTTTTTTGATTGTACTAACTTGATCTCTTAATAAGTTGAATTCCAAAATTGGATAAACAATTTGGGATGAAGGGATTAATTTCTGTGGACTGTCTTATAGCGTTTTGATGAATTTGGGTTCATTTTGGTATGTGTGTAATTCTCGTATCAGATCATGTGGAAACGGGAAGGTTTTTGTTGTTTCCTTGAAATGACCAAACTTTGAGTAGATCACAGCGGTTAGTTGTGGTTGACATAATGATATCTAGTATAGATAACCATGAATGTATTAGCTAGATTAAATGTTTGGGGATTCAAACCCGGCCACTTTTCTTTGGTTAAAAACTTAAGTAGCTCCTCATAACCCAACGATAATTGTTAGTCCTACATGGCAGTGGCTGATTTTAGTTGAGTTTGATTTTTCAGATTCATAGGGTATGAGAACTCAATTCAACTAAGTTTCTGTATTCTTTTTTCTAATATTTTTTCCAATGTAGGCCATCACATCAACTGCAGTGAAGAAAGGAGGACTATCTGCTGGGGATGTGGCGACACAATACAAATACAACAACACAGTACTTGATGTCAAATTTGATACAGAATCAAATGTGGGTTTCGCAACACCTTGGCTTTCTTATGATAAACATAAAGTCATCTTTTTTCACTGAGCAAATGCTCTTATTACTCTGTTTTTGCAGATCTCGACAACTTTAACTGTCACTGATATCATCCCATCAACAAAAGCTATTGCATCATTCAAACTTCCTGACTACAACTCTGGCAAGGTGCTCATCCAAAGACACCTCCTAAAGTAACAGTAGCTTTTGTTTACCAATTAGTGTAGGGACACGTGATGAACCACATAATGCAGTATTGGGAGTCACATATTCTCTTGGGTGGGCCCTCTGTTATTTAAGATGAATGCTCCATTGCCAACACTGCGTCAAGTTTTGCTCTCTGCGGTTATTCATAATTTGTGGACGGATGTATTATTTCCTCTAGCTTTCCAATATCAAAACTTAGCATGTATTGTCTTATGCAGCTAGAGGTTCAGTACTACCATTACCATGGAACCTTCACTACGGCTGCTGCTCTGAACCAATCCCCTGTTGTTGATATTTCAGCAACCATCGGCACTCCAACTATTGCCTTTGGTGCTGAGGCAGGCTATGAGACCACTTCTGGCAAATTTTCCAAGTACACTGCTGGTGTTAGTGTGAACCAACCAGACTCTTGCGCTTCAATCATTTTGTAAGTCAAGTACCTCAGAGAGAGTTTATCAGGAACGATAGCACACCCATTTCACTCAACAATGATTCAATATTGTTTGTAGATTCCAATTGTTGGTTGTTTTCTTCCCCAGGGGCGATAAAGGAGATTCTATAAGGGCATCATACGTGTACAATTTTGACCAATTAAAGAAGAGTTCCGCTGTTGGAGAGATTACTAGAAGGTTTTCCACGAACGAGAACACATTTACTGTGGGAGGATCATATGCGGTTGATAACCTGACATTGGTCAAAACAAAGCTCAACAATCATGGGAAGCTTGGGGCTGTCTTGCAGCATGAACTGATACCCAAATCAGTTCTGACCATCTCTAGTGAGTTCGACACTAAGGCCTTGGACAAGACTCCGAGGTTTGGGTTGGCCCTTGCTCTCAAGCCTTGATGGATGTTCTGCCATTGATGATATCTTGTTGGAGTTCGATACCCTCTTGATATTTTTTTTTTGTGGGTGGCTCTTGAAAGGAGCGCTCAATAATTAGTTCAATAGAGAGATTTGTTTTTGGTTCTTGATGAATGGATGATTGTTTGGTACTTGGGCATTGCCATTGGGGCTTTCCATCCGTATTCCTTCTATTTCCTTTAAGCAATTATTTTGAAATTTGCACATTATTTTGTCTTGACGTGGGGAGCTTTTTTGGGATTGATTTAGAAATTAGAAGTATAGCTTATTCCATTGACGTTTTGTGGGATTTTAGTCCGTTTGAATGCAAATGGAATATAGTTTGTCCATACATCTGTTTGGACGGCCTATCTATATGCTTCCGGCTGGCATGTAAACACATGCACCTTGTCATTATCTCATGAGCAGTGGGTGTTGTTTTGCAATTTTTATGGTATAGAAAACTTGTGTTAGCTGTTTTGACCTTTGGAGACTAGCTGCCAAGTGCTCTCAAAGGGTAAAAGAAGCAACAATCCGGTGCACATTCGGAGTGGAAAATCAGTGGAGGTAGCAGATGACTTGTTCTTTGCTAGATAATTTCTTGATCACGGAACCTTAAAATGGGGCATTGGAACCTACCTCGTTTATTCAATTTTCTGTTAAGACGCATTTGCTCGAAAAGATGGAGGCCAAACTTCTACATATTGGGTTGAATATATATTTCCGAACAATGGGATAAACGTTTATAGTTTTTCGTTCTTATTAGGGATATGTATCTGGAAAATGGGGAAGATTGTAGGCGCCCGGCTTGCCGAAGCCTCGTTCCTCCAGGGAACAGCCACGGTGGAAATCATACTCTTATGCCTTGTTCGGTTGGTAATGTGGGAAAAAAAATTCGTACTCCAAAAACATTTACATTACACTTTACTTTCAATCATTACTCTCATTTCCCTCTATCTCCAATCATTATTCTCATTTCTCTATCTCTACCTCTCCCCTCTTATTACCCCTATATCCAATTATTATCCTAATTTCTCTCTCCACTCATTACTTCAAAAACCAAACCCAAAAACTTTCAAATCTCCATCCGCATTAACTATTACAGTTTCTTTGATCACTTTCAATTAAAATTCATGAGCCATGACAGTCTCAGAAGATGCAGCAATATATCGATGCATCCATCTTCAGGCAAAAATTCATTTTTTTGGGTACACCAGATATGTCGGGCAAAAATTCATCATACACGAGCAAATAGCACAACTGATCTTCTCAACCATTATAGTTTGTTTGGAACTTCGAAGGGAAGAGGAAAGGAGAAAAACCAAAAATTCCATCACAATTTGATTCTTAGTTTAGGAAAGAGTTCCTAGTTTAGGAAAGAGGAAAGGTTAAAATCCAAGAAATGGAAGTGGAAAGTGACCTTACTTATCTTTCTTTTGTTCTAATATTTCTTGCCATTTTCGTTTCTTTTAGTGCAAAATCAACCAAGCAACCAAGCAGAAAGAACACTTCTGTATTAAATTCATCTCCCCCCTTATTTTATCTTCCCTTCCAGAATTTCCAAACCCAGCATTTGGATCCTGTCATTGGAGATTTAAAGACAAAAATGAAAGTGAAACATTTGATTCTGTTGCCTGGCAACGAAGGTAATGATGCCGCAAAATGATGTTTTATGCCATAAGCTAATAGTCAAATGCGTATTTGAGTATCAGAATGAAGTTCCCACAGGCTTTGCTTAGAAAACAATAACAAAACACCCATGACATCCTAGACTCTCCCCCAAAACTAGAGTCAGATCGATCATGAGTCGGAAATCAGTTTAAAACATGAATCACTTTACCTTGAACAAATTAAGTTTAAGTTTGCTTTGATAGCAACATCAGAATGAGAGAGTCTCACAGCAGAATCTTGTTCCGATATTAGAGTCAGAATGTGAGTCTATACAGCAGAATTGCAGAGAAGGGATGACTATCATGTACAATGACTACCAAGGAAGAAAAAAGGGCTTATTCTATCCCTAATTGTGACTGAAGCCACTAATCAAAGGCAGGTGGTAGAGCATGGAACTGTAAACAACAATATGGCAAGCAGGAGAACAACTAGCAATTTTTCTAACAGGTTCATCTGTTAACATGTAAATAGAACCAAGAAGCCCAGGGAAGGCTACATAATGACAGCGACAATGACACAGGAAACTCTCGAAGGCTACGTAATGACAGTGACAATGAAAAGCTCACCATTGGAGGTATCCTCCACTACCACCTGTGAAGAGAGTGAGGGCTCTCAACAGAAACAACACATTGAATTCAGCAAAGAGATGGTGCATCCAACTAATCATCTGTTCAATTCAACCGCCCTTCTCACAAAATCATGCCCAGAAATAAGAAAAACCCTCTTAATAGATTAACTTCTAAAGTTCCGAACTCCTAAAAATGGCACATTTCCAGAAGTTGATTATACCGACGAACATACCGATGCAAAAATTACTAGTTCCACAGGCAATCTATATCTTCTTAACTTAATAGACAGGCCATAAAACAACAATTTCATATCACTATATAAGCACACACGCATCAAAATAAGCAATTGATGTAAGCCTCAAACAGAATCAAATTCTCATAAACCCTAGCATCCAAATCAAATACATCAAAAAACAGTAAAATCCTCAAAACATACTCAGTTCAATAAACAGAACTACCAACACATATCCAAATCAGTCGACGCTCTGCATGATATCCTCGGCAGTGAACTTGGCGCCCTTATCCTTGTCCGCCGCGGCTCGGCCCTTGGCCTTCCGGTCCAGCAGCGACTTGCGATCCTTATCCAGTCTCAGCTTCGTCACCACCACCTTGGACGGATTGATCCCGACGTTGACCGTCGAGCCGTTGACCTTCTCACGCGTGATGCGCTCGATGTGGATCACCCACTTCTTGCGGTAGACCTGCACCACCTTGCCCTCGCGGCCCTTGTAGGTCCCGCGCACCACCTGGACCTCGTCGTCCTTGCGCACGGGCATGGAACGGACGTTGTACTTGGACCGGAGGTCCGAGGAGAGCGGCGCGCTCATAAGCACGCGGCGGGCGCTCGACGGCGCCGTGAAGTGGGCCTTGCGGCTCTTGCGGCGGGAGCTCGAGACCCTCGGATTGTACTTCATCTTCTCTCTCTCTCTCTCTGATGAGGCTAGGGTTTTGTTTTTGAGGATTTATAGTGGGATTGATTTTGTCTTGGAGGATGAATGACTAGGGTTCTGTCTGTGTGTCCTGGCCTTCGGCCCAATTAGAAAAAAACACAAGTAAATTTGGATTTGGGATTGGTCTTAGAGGCCCCCATCTGATGAAATGGTTTGGGCAGGGTAGTAGTTTGGTTTACAAATTTTATTTTTTAGATTGTTCTCGTCAATGACGAAATAATAATTTAAAAAAAAATTATTAAATGAGAGTTTTTTTTTTTGAATAATAACAAAAAAAAATAATCAAAATGAATTAGGGTAACTTAAATATTTTGTAGGATGGTTGATAGAAAATTTGAATAATGTTTTGTAGGATGGTTATCATGGTTTGGGAAAATGATCGAGAAAACAAAATAAAAGAGAAGTATAACTATATCTTATAAAGACTTATAATATTACATCTGACTTATATTTTCATCTTTCATTCTACTTCATCTATACATTGAAGACTTAATTAAATTTTTTACTATTTGTAATTTCAAAAATTCCTTACCTACTTTCCCACGAATAAAAAAAAAATGATAAACTTGAATCATAAATTTGCTTAGAGTCCCAACAATTGATCGGAGCCATTCAATTTTTTAAAACATGTTATTGAGGGTTCGTTAATGAATAAGTTTATATGGATATCTGTAAGACCTTGATCGGTATTTATCCCTATTTTTGATAGTTTACCGACCAAGGCTTGCCGTTATTTGAATGAGCTGATTTTTCACAAATGCTCTTAAAATATGTTTTAAACAAGTTGAACTGCTTCAATCAGTTGTTGTGATTCCAAAAAAAAAGTGTCATTTAATTCAAGTGTACATTTTATGCTCCCATAAACCGGCTCCTATATAGATAAAATCGTCCCACTCTTATAGATTGTGAAACACGTAATGAATAACTTACCAAAAAAGAACACGTAATGAATATGATTCTTTTACATATTTTCTAAAATCTAAACCTTTTTTGATTGTGTTGACTAGAAGGAAG
Source organism: Rhododendron molle (assembly GCA_025413875.1). Lineage (NCBI taxonomy): Eukaryota > Viridiplantae > Streptophyta > Magnoliopsida > Ericales > Ericaceae > Rhododendron > Rhododendron molle. Next base: position 11,366,448 of record CM046395.1, on the reverse strand, counting down.
TTTCATGAAAATTTTAAGATTAAATTTCTCTAAGTACAATCGATATATTTGTAATGTTAGAGGTGTCCAATAGGTCACGTTTTGCTAGTTTGGTCTATTTATTTTTGTGTTGTACCTAGCCTGGCTCCTTTATTAATGTTGCCATGCTGCTAGCCTTGACCAAATCCATGGGCACCCTAGTGGCCCTTTATACAAGCTTTTTAGTGATCGTGTCTTTGCTAATCTGGGAAGGTCAAGTTCAGCAAAAGTTAGCTCGGTTATTCGGGATGGGGAATGGAATTGGCCTCGACCTGGTTCTTCTTTGATTCATCAAATTCAAAGGCTGATTCCCAGTACAATGCAACCTCATGGGGATACAGAAGATGAAGTTATATGGAGTATTTCTCCTACAGGCCATTATAATACCAAATATACTTGGGAGGCTCTTAGACATAGAGGAAGGAAAGTCCAGTGGGCTGCTCTGGTGTGGTTTTCAAGAAGTGTATCCAAATGGTCATTCATATTGTGGCTTGCTTGTCTTCAGAGGCTAGCTACTAAAGAGAGACTACGGAAATGGGGAATGATCATCGATCCGGGATGTGTGCTCTTTTCTCAAAGGCATGAAACATTGCAACATTTGTTTTTTGCTTGCAGTTATTCTAGAAGCATTTGGCAGGTAGTTCTTCATAGGTTCCAGGTCCAGAGGACTCCGGACATATGGGATAATGAACTCATGTGGGCTGTTGATCATTGTAGAGGTAAAAGTTTTAAGGCCTTCTTGTTCAAATTAGTTTTTGCAGCTGGGGTTTACCATCTGTGGTTGGAAAGAAATACGAGTTTTTGGTGGACAGCAAAGAGGAGCTGATATTGTGCTTGCGAGTATTGAAGATAATGTGAGACTTCGGGTTTGCACTTGGGAGCATTTTCCAAACTCTCTTGAAAATCAAAGTCTTTGCCGATGCTGGAACATTTCAAGTAAAGTGCTTGGGGCGTAGATTTCCTGTAGCTTTGGTAGTTTGTATGAGGTTTCCCTTGTATAGGTTCTTGTTTGTGGGATTCATCCATTTGTTTGGTATAAATGTGCAGATTACCACAAAAAAAAAAAAAATCCATGGGCACGCATTGTAATGATCTGAGTTAGTTGATCTGCTAATTCTTAACCTAACCACGTGATTCAAAAAGGTTAACTTTGGGTTATACATTACCTGGTCGGAATTTATTATATACCATTTAACATTTCCCAATTTAGTTGATGTGGGATCTTACAATTTCCCCATCTTGGCTGCAAAGTGCCCGTTGCATTGGCCCAGCAACCTTCTCTAGTGGCTATGATATGACACTTAGTTCCATACAGCACATCAACGCCTGCCATGTTTATTATCATACATGTGACGTGACATGCTTCGTGTGTATCAAGTGTTTCAAAGCAACAATTACAAAGTCTACACCAAGATTGCTTTATATTTTTCTAGAGAATTGAAAAAGGGAATTTTCAACTATTTAAAAGTCAAATAACAGAGTAAAATATTATTTCATCTATAATATCCTAGTTTTGCATTTTTACTTTCTTTATTTTTTGAATTAGCATCTTGAATCATATAATCACAATAATAATAAAAAAGAATAAAAAGACCAGTTCTTCAAAACTATACTTAAGTCATTGAATTGATTGTAGCCTGACCAAATCTCATTTTTATGTAATCAAATTTAATACATAGGCCAATCTCATTTATGCATAGACAAAAATAATTTAGGCCCATGCATGTTGTTCTGTAACCCTACCGGCCTTGTTAATATTATTTATCACTTGGCTATCTTATGACTATTTTCACGAAATATCCCTGTAGGGACAGTCAAAATAAATCAGCCGTTGACCAATTACAAGACTCTGACCAGCCTCTCGTGCTGCGACACGTGGAAATAATAAAGGAGTGGCATGTAGGTGACTATTGTTACGACAGACCCCGCGCGCGGGGGGGGGGGGGGTGCGCACACGCCTGCTACGCGCGGGCACAGCGCGCGAGCGCACCCCATGAAGGAAGGGCACGTGTCGAAGCTAGGCTGGGCCATCCAGGGGACCCTCCTCAGGCCCAGAGGCCTATAAATACGCACCGACATCCCCTTCTACACATACAGAGGACATACATACGGATAGAGACATAAGCAGACTGTTCCCAGAGAAAAGATTGAAGGGTACTGGACTGAGCAAGAAGAACATTCTTCTCGGACCGGTGTCGCGCGATCCATCTGGGAAGAACTGTCAGCGGCACGCTGCCTTTGTCCTTTTTGCTCCCGCGTTCTCTTCCTCCATCTCACCAGATCTTTCCCCTTTTTCCCATTTCTCCCAACAATCGACCAATCGCACCTCTCCAGCTCACGTAGATTCACACGTCAGCTACTTCGCGCAAAAACACGACCCTACAATCCCCTTTGCAATATAGTATATATATTTCTAAAATATAGCTTAGGAAATTTAACTTCATGATATTTTTATGTATGGTCGAACAAATTTAAAGAATTAAGGGAGATAACATATTCAAGCTTCTTTTAATTTCTTGTAAATGGATCTTACCTGTAAAAAATAAGAAGATCAAACGGCGAAGCTTGAGGCCCTAGGCTTTGGCCTTAATAGTCAGATACAGAGCTATAAATTTTGGTGAGTATGGTCAATGTACTTGTCTTCTATATTATGCGAAAGATATATATTTTGAAATAGTAAATACGAATTGTAAGTATTCATTTGTAGAATACGAGTTTGACTTACAAAAGCTTCTGAAGGCCATCTGTATTTGAAAATGATACTCCCTCCGTCCCTTTTTTATTATCCAGTATTCCATTTTGGACTGTCCCTTAATAAGTGTCCATTTTGTAAAGTTAGTGGGTAAAAGTTGGTGTATTGTCTATTTTGTCCCTAAAATTAGATTCCTTTTTGAAAAGTAAGTGAGTAAAAAAGTAATGCTGATGGATAAGTAGGGAAAGTGGATGAAAAAGTTGATGTGAAAGGTATAATGATAATATCTTTTTAATAAGTTGGAGTTACGAAGCAGGACACTTAAAAAGGGACGGTGGGAGTACATGATAATTTTTAAGTATGGTATCTAGGCAGTATTTTTAAATGGACTTCACATTCCCTTCTTACAATATGAACCTTTCATGTATTTATGTGAATGCATGTTTAAAAAAAAAATCATGTAATTATTAGATATATGTGAGAAGTATATTAAGTACATTCCCTTCTTTCTTTTTAAAAGTATAATTATCCCGGCCGCTTCTGCTCCCACTCCCACTCCCACTCCCACTCCCACTCCCGGAAATTGTGAAACATGCATGTATGAATAACTTAGGGAATTGATTTTGTCATTTCCCTTTTTGTTAATGCCACTCTCCTTCTCTCACAAAACAAATTATCTAATAAAGATATAAATGGGAGTGACATTAACAATAAAGGAAGTAGCAAAATCACTCCCCATAACTTATACCAAAAAAGAACACTTAATGACATGGTCTTTTGCATATTCTTTCTAAAATCTAATTATGTCTTTTGATTATGTTGTGACTAGAAGGAATTTTCAAGAAAATCTTAAGATTACAATTCTTTAAGTAACTAATCAATATAGTTATGGTGGTAGAGGCGTCCAATGGGTTGTGTTTTGCTAGCGCAGTCTAGCTATTTACTTTTGTGTTGTACCCTCCTTTATTAATTAATGTTGTTGTGCCGCTAGCTAGCCCCGACTAAAATCCACGAGCACGCCCAATCTGTGTCATGTCACGCACCTGCCATGTTTTTAATCTCAAGCATGTGACGAGACGTGCTAGTGCGCGCCAATGCCTATTGGGTATTTTAAATTAATCAACAATATTTAGAAAGTCTACACCAATATTGCCATAATTTTTTTTAACATAGTCGAAAGTTCAAAACAGGAAATTTTCAAATGACAGAATAAATATTATTTGATCTGTAATATCATATTTTTGCATTCTTACCTAATTTGTTTTTGAATTATGCATCTTGAATCATATACTCATGATATTTATAAAAAAAAAAAAAAGAAGTAAAAAAAGCAGTTCTTCAAAACTATATCTAAGTCATTGAATTCATTAATTTTAGCAAAGACCAAATCTCATTTATGTTATTAAATGTAATAAGTATATAGGTCAATCTCATTTATACATAAACAAAAATAATTTAAGTCCATGTTGTTTCGTGTCCCTGCCGGCCTTGTTATTTTACATACCACTTGGCTATCTCAGGACTCTTTTCATGAAATATCCACTTGCAATATAGTATATAATGCAAAAATATAAGAATATTTAACTTTAAGGGAGAGAACATATTCTAGCTTATTTTCTAAAAAAAAAAACCCCATCTCATGTTAATTTTTAGATACTTAATTAATTGTTATGGTTATTTTAATTTTTTTGATATATTTATTGATTGTATTGACCGAAAAGAAAGTAACAAATTGGTATATTCATGTCACTTGATGCTCTCATGATTTCCCTGAGGGGAAGTTACTCTACAATGCTACTAACATTAAAAAACGAGTGAACCAAGAAAAGTAAAAGATGTTGGATTTCATTTCAACTAATTTGTTTTTTTTTTTTTTTTGAGAACAATTTCCGTTCTATAAAAGGGACGAGCCCAAAAAAAGCCGAGGGTATTTACCTTGGACAAACTACAACCTACTAACGCCACCGACCAGCTGAACTACAAACAATCAACAAAACAGGATTACACAGCAAACCTAACTACATGCATGCATGCTACCAGCAGAAACAACCAGAAACCAAGTAAAAGACAAGACTAGGCTTGTTTGAGAATAAGTTTTAAGGAGATTTATACTTAGGTTCGGAATTTCATTGTTGACGAACCATGTGCGGGGGGGATTTGGTCCATGTCATCGTCCATCTCTTTCAATACTAGAACGTTGCACTTCAGTTTACAGTTGACTATATGGACGTATATATGTCTCTCCATAAAATATATTGTGTACGTACGTTAACCATTATTACAATAAAAAAAGACCGAAGGCTAGGAGAGGCCTAGATGCCAGTATTTTGCTTGTCGCGATCGATGTGAATGCTAGGATTTTTGCACTTGAAGAGAAAGTAGAAAAGAGTTCTTCTTTTTCTTTTCTTTTTTTTTGTCTAATTAGGTTTGTAATTTCTAGCTACTAAAACAAATAATTGGAGAGAGTCCACATGTTTGAATTTACAAAACCAACCATTTCATTGAAAAACATAGTTGAGCCCGTAATTCATGGTATGTGTTAGGGTTATTTCGGAAAGTATTTCAAAAAAATTTGTCAAAGGATGAAATCTTGGAATTCATTTTTTATTAGTTGGTGACATAGTTGGCAATTGTTTTGAAAGTAAAAAATCAAGATATTTTGACTGATGTTGATTTGATATCGAATGCTTAAAGTCAAATTATTATTTAACATTCTAAAAATCAAAAGAATATGGAGAGAGAGAGAGAGAGAGAGGTATGGTAAAATCGTCCAGACCCCTCATCTACTACTCGCTATCATTAACCTCTTCATCCCAACCAACTACTCCCTCTCATCTATTAACAGATGTAACTTGACCGCTTCCATATATAACAAAACCTGGGGTGCATGCTATCCCTTAGGAAAAGCATGAAAATCGGTCACCTGACATAAAAAAATAATAATAATAAAAGGAAAAAATAAACCCTGTAGGTCAAATGTGCCATTCATAATTCATTGTTAGAGGGCATAGCTCCGTCTCATTAGCAGAATGCTCATTCTCCTTCCCCTTCCTCCAGCTCCTAAGCTTTGCTCCACCAAACCTTCCTCCATGGCTTCAGCTAGCTCCTCCAACAGCAGAAGTGATGGCTCTCTTTGCAATTGTGGGATATCAGCCCCCGAAGAATTTCAAGCACGGGCACGTAATCAGGAAGAAGAAGATTGCTAGCTTGTTTGAAACTGGTTATTTTGCTTTTCCTCAAGTATTTGTCTTTTAATTTATTTTTTATCAAAGTTAGATGGCTCTTCCCTAGAAAGAAAATGCGCGTGGTTAATTCAACTGGATTGACCACCCTTTGGAGAGCAGGAAAAAAGAGAAGGACTTGGAGGCTGAAAACGAGCTTCTTCAAAAGGAAAAGGCAAACTTCTATTTTTGATAGTTTACCAACCAGGTTTTGAGCAATGATCATAACAAGAGCAAAACTTCTATGATGCTCCCAAGTGGATTTGGAGCATCATACTCCTAATGAATTACAGCCATTTGATTGAAAATAGATAAATCACAGCTCTTGGATTGAAACTAAAAACTAAAACTAGGGTGGTTTTGTTGAAAACGAGGTGGTTTTGACCAAAAAAACGGAGGATTACTTACCACAGAACAGGCAACTTATACTATTTACTAAGACAACACTTACCATTGTATAAGGTAACACTTACCACACAAACAGGCAACGCTTACTACAACTGGTTGGTCAGGTAACAAGTTGCCATTAAGTAAAAAAAAAAAAAAAGCTATCTGATTTTTTGGCAAGAAATTGCAGATTTTAGGAATTTAAATATTAGAAGAATTATCTAAAAAATAGTGTTCATTTATAAATTTAATTTAAAAGTTTAATTGGTTATGAAAATATAAAAATTTGAAAAATATTTTCCATAATTTCCAAAGGACATTATAAATGTATTTAATTGATTAATTTTTAAATAATCCTTTATTATAGATATATTTAAGTAACTTAGTTTTAAATATTATGGAAAAAACAAGATATTTATTAATATTTTGATAGCTTAAAAATTTAGTTAATACATATTATAAAATGACGCCACAAATTGATTGTTACAACAACATTGTACGATAAATATATTTTTGTTTAATAGTGATTGAATAATTTTGTAGAATTCACTAGTATTTAATGAAATTAGGTCATTCAAATTCATTAATATAGTTTATAGTGATCAATGTGATATATTTTACAAATCTAACAACTAATAGTGTTGATACTAATATATTTGGCAGCGATCAATCGACGAGAATTGATTAATTTGTAATTGATTGATTTGGTTTTATGTTCAGCCAATTGATCAAAAAATTTGAATCGATTAAGATTATATTTGACAGTTGTGGTAGTTAACAATGATATTGAATGATACTGATTAGTGAAAATTAATATAATTGGCTAAAATAGGTTGACTAATTTGTTTAATTGCTTAATCACGGACTTATCTATTTCAATCCTTCAAGTTACACAATTAGCAAATTTGAAAAATGGTTATTTGATGGTTAACATTGATCACTTAACAAATGAAGGAGTAAAAGTCTTTGAGGTTAACATTGATCACTTTGCTAATGTAAGAATAACCACTTGTGAACCAGTAAATTGAAATATCTCATTTATTTGATCATTTTTTAAAAGTAATTTTATTAAAATGACTGCTTTTATTTAATTTATTATAAAAGTAATGCAATATATCCAAATAAATTTAATATGATAGGTAATAAGACATTAACGGGTAAAAAGACATTAATGGTGATATACATTAATGTATACCTACCCATCATTAATATCATACTTACTATAGAATAAAGATTACTTACCAAAGAATATGGCTAGAGAAACCACAAAAACTGACTTTTTACGACAGACTAATATTCGTTGATAAACTTACCATGTGGTTGACAATACTTACCATGAAATAAGGGAACAACGACTATATCCTTAGACCAGTTTTACCACACAAACTTATTCACGTTTTGTCAATTGACTCAATTGCCTTGTTTACCTACCACCAATTATGACATTAATGGTACTAGGTTTCTCCACACCTACCTTAAACCCTGCAAACTTATCCACTCTAACTCCTCTAGCTCTCATTCATCTATCCTCTTGTCCAAAAAGCTCACATTCATCTCTTCTCTTGTCCAAAAAATGAAGATTTAAGAAAAATTTCCATAACAAGTTGAAGAAGCACACCAAGTAAGTTTTTTTGAAGGATAAACTGAAATTAGTTGTGATGATTACCTCATACCAACTTACCAAATGATCATAAGTTGAAAAATCTCGAATAAGTGCTTCACAATAATCTAATGAAGCTTCCCAGATTTTTACGTTTTTTATGGTTATCCTTACCATTTACTATGGCTTTTTATACATTTTTTATGGTATTTTTACTACGGATGAAAACCGTATTTAGGAAGTATCAGGGAAATAAGTTCTCTATATTCCTAGTAAGTATATTCAGAATTTAGTAAAAAACCCTTTTCTATGGTAATTCTGATTGTGGAAATGGTAGGTAATCTCCATAGGTAACATAGTTTTGCTTGCCATATCGTAGGTAATATAGTATTTGTGGTTAACATATCTATGTTAGTGTTTACCATTAATTGTGAACCTATTTGTCTGGATCAGATTTAGAGAGATGAATGACAATGTTCAGCGGAATGGAAAGAATGTAGTGATTGACATTTGTGACGACTCTAGTAATGATGACGGAAATTAAATGACGAAAAACGGTTGGTTGAATTAACGGAAGAAGAAGTTTATCAAATGACATTTGACTTGCATGAGGATGGAGAAACATTCTATAATGCATATGCGAAGGTGAACGACTTTAGTATTCGGAACTATAATATGCACAAGGACAATACTGGTATCGTGAAGTTAAGAAAGTGGGTATGCTCAAAAGAAGGATATAGAGACACTAAATACTTGGACATGGAAGATCGAATAAGAGGGCCGCAAGCACTTACTAGAGTTGGATGTCCTGCTGTATTTAGTGTCACATTGGAGAGAAGTTCTGGCAAGTACTTGGTTAATAACTTTGTGAGCGTCCACAACCATCCCATGATAGGGCCTTGTGGTATCCCTTTTTTCCGCTCCCATAGGAAAGTTAATAGTTCTGATAAAGCCTCAGCCAATACTATGCATAAAGTAGGTATTAAAACAAGTCACATAATGGATTTTGTGGCGCAACAATTCGGTGGATATGAGTCTGTCGGATACATGCAAAAAGATCTTTACAATCATTTTACAGCTCAGCGCAATATAGAGGTTACGGATGGTGATGCGGAAGGTGCCTTAGCCTACTTGTGTGCGAAAGCCAAAAATGACCCCTTGTTCTATTACAAATATGACGTGGATGAGCAAAATTGGCTAAATAATTTGTTTTGGAGAGATGTAACATGTAGGACAGATTACCTCATACCAAAACCTTGTATAAATGATAAGTAATACTATGAAAATGGGAAGTACACCCAGATTTTTGTAAGTACTGTTATTGAAATAGTAAGAATTTTCAGATTTTAGTAAGCACACCCTGTATAAATGGTAAGTAATGCTATGAAAATGAGAAGTATACCCAGATTTTTTGTAATTACGATTATTGAGAGCATAACAATCTGTTCATGGCAAACCAAACAATCTGGTACAAAAGTGATGTGGGTAGCAGACATAACTGAATACATAGCTTAAACCAAAGCGAATACATAGCTTAAACCAAAGCGAATACATAGCTTAAACCAAAGCTTATATATAGCTTATAGGAGCATAACAGCCAGCAACAGTTCAATAGCAAACAACAGTCATGACAGAACAGAAGGCATCCATAAGACAGCCAGCAGCACAACACATGAACAACAACAGCAGTTCAATAGCAAAACAGTCATCCAATAGATTACCCAACACCTGGACAACAGAAGAAATAGCAACAACAAAAAATTGTCCTGAACAATCTCATAACAGAACTGATCACCATAACAGTTGGCCATTTGATCAAACAACAGCAGCAAACAAGGAGCATAACAATTAGCTGCTTCCATTACAACGAGCTGTTACCATTACAATATCAACAGAACAATAGAATGATATAAACTAAAGGCAGTATTTGCCATATCAAATTTACAACAAAAGCCACAATGGCACCTCGCATTCATCAAGTTTACAACATGATGGAATTTTGCCATATCATAAAGTTCACAAAAAGGCAGCATCTGTCATATCATTGTTAGTCTCCATAACTAAATTTTAACTACATTTCTAATAAAAAAGAACTACAATTGGTATCAAATTATCCTTCTAGTGTTGCGGTATTTTTCTTGAGCCTTTCGGATGACTTCATTCCTGATTACGTTCTCCCCACAAAGGATCAAGTCCAAAATCATGTTGTTCCTACCCTCTTCAGAAGTGAATCTTAACTACATTTAACACAATAACCAAATATTAGAAATAATAAGTGGTCCAAACGAATTGTAACTGTAAGATAAATAAAAAGACTAATTTTATACCTTAGCGGCTTCTTTCTCATTAAATTGCTCCAAATCAAAGTAATTGGCAGTGTGCACACCATAATCATCGCTACCTGGTTCTTGAACTGGAAGCCATTTCAGTATGCTAAAATCATGGAATAGCATAGGGGGACCCTCATGTCTGGCCTTTATCCCCTTATTTTACTTTTTCCAATATAGGTGTGGATCATCCCCCTTGCTTGGTGATCCCAGTGGACCACAAACCGCGGAGCCATTAATATTAAACGGACTGTTTGCTGATTGCTCTGCCTATAGGGTTCCTTTTGTAGGTTATTTCAAGAGATTATTGTCGGAAAGACCAAAACATGGGATCCAACATGGGGGACCCTTATGTCTGCCTTGTATCCCCCATTTGTTCTCTTTAACATTATTAAATCTCTACCTACAAAGCAATATATAAGAAATGTTTCCAGCCACGTAGAAATTGTCCCATGGGACAGCTGAATCGCCACATGCAAGTTCGCAGGAGAAGAGGAAAATGTGTACCACGGAGACTTGCCACGACAAACAATCACATTCTAATATGACTTTTGGAGCCTAGGTTGAAATAAATAGCACTTTATATGGACTTATATTCCAATTAAGACTAACCAGTAGATGATCTCTCATATAAACAAGCAAAGGCCTCTCGAGGTTTTCAATGTAGGGATCTCCATAAAAGAAGTCAGGAACCACCACATAGAAACCAAAAGCTAAAACTTTATCAGCAAGTTTCCTGTAGATGTAAAAATTATTGAAGTGACATTCGAGAAAGATGTCTAATGGGCGTGCAAGAAAACACACATCCACCCCAATAAGATCAATAACCATCTAAATAGTATTCAGGATACGGCACTAGAATGTCACCACCCCCAAAACTAGAATGACACCACCCCCAAAAAAATACACTAAATATATATATGTCCAACATATTATTGTTCTTCCAAATCAGTTTTCTTCCCCTTGGCACTGAAGATGCGAAACAAGTAATTGAAGCACTAAAATGTAAAAGGTTATCCAGTATTGGAGCAGCAAGTTTTTGTTGGGGAGGTGAGTTGGCTTTTGGAGAAATATTTTTTTGTGTTTCTTTCGTGTAATTGATACATGTATCACAAACATGGTTTATGTGGTCAGTGGTCACTCGTTTGTTCCATGGCTCAGGTTTAACTTTACGTATTTTTCAGCCAAGGTTGTTGTAGAACTAGCAAAGTATGCTTACGTTCAAGCTACAGTGCTACTACATCCAGCATTTGTTTCTTGGCAGGATGTACAGGGTATGTATTCCATAACTGAGCCATTCCCATTTATTATATTTCTTATTTCCTTTCGTTGACTTGGTTATGAAGTGGGACTCAATATTCTGTGAGTTTCCTTTCCTGGCAAAATCTTTCATTAACCAACCAATGTTAGTTTTAAGTCATCACAAAAGAGAAGAAAAAAGAAGGGTTTGGCAGTTCAAAAAACCCAATCACTGGTTCTAAAAACGAAGCCCTAGGGTTCTTTTAATCACTACGGAAGCATTAAAAAATTTAATTTCTCTGCCTCCTACATTACGATTTTAGAGAGAGAGAGAGAGAGAGAGAGAGTTACCTCGTCGCGGGCTGTGGAGGTCAATAGGAGTAGGAGCTGTGGAGGAGGGGCATGGAGGATCTGCAGGCGCGGAGGTCAGGAGGCGTAGGGCTATGGAGTTTTCATCTGGCGGAGGGGGGCGAGTTTTGCATCGACGGAGAGAGGAGGGGGGAAAAGCTAGGGCTTTCACGTTTTTCAGTGTAACAAGTGTAACCGGAGTAGGTCGTACTGAGAGAAAGAAATGAGAGAGATGAATGGATTTGATGAATGGCCTGGATTAAAAGAAAAACATCCAACGGTTCTGGTTTGATGGGAGTATCTTACTCCCAAAACCAGTGGTTTTTGATGGGAGCATCATATCTGGACTCTAACAAGAGCCTCAGAATACAAGCTAGTGCAAGCAGCTGAAGCCTAAAGCTAAAGTGAAGGACTAGTACTATATACTGGCAAATGAAGTGCTTCTTTATTTTTACCAGTATGCATAGATGTGTGGTTCACCAAGAACATTATAATGACATATCTTCCCCAGTTGATGCGGTGTAATGTAATGTAATACAGAAATGTGTTGCTTTGTAATGGCAATAATCAGAAACAAATCCAAAACAACAACAACAACAATAGAACTCATGTAGTCCTCAATCATTGGGGGTATATGCACAAAGTGACTGCTCTAAAAATGCCACTGAAACAGTGACCCCCTATACCTGTTTGCTACGGAACCATGCCCCCAAATCAAAGCCAAATGGCATCAGAGAGGCCTAGAGACCTAATTCAATTTATGTGCACATTACCATGCTTCTTTCATTGATAGTCCAAAGCATCGGTATGCACAATATCCAAAACAACTACTGCACCATTATTAGAAAACATATATACATCTATGAGTGTACGTAGCATTCCATCTTGTTCGTTTCTTCGTATTTCCCTTTGATTTTGGCTCAACAGAGATTGATCTTCTTTACTTTAAGGGCTTTGATGCTCAGATTGTCACTTTCGCCATTGAAGAGAACCTGATGTACATTTGTGGTCAAATATTTAAAGAACCTAGAGTGACAAGGAGATGAAGTTGGACATATAGAAATGTTTGTGTTGTGAAGTCTATTGTTCCTCTTCGTCATTGTTATCTATAAAAGAGGGGGCATTTTTGTCAACGCACACTTCATATTATCCCGATAGATGAAGGTGTAAGGTCAAGTTTTTATTTGGCACATCCCATGACAAAAATACATTGATTTGTATCTTTTATTATTGAATTGAAATTGATTCTTTATTTATTTCTAGAGTGTCTGTTTAGGAAGTAGAAGGAAATCAAATCGTTTGTAATTGAGAGGATGCGTTTTTAGGAACTAAATCAATTATATTGTAATGGAGAGATAGAGAAGGAAAAGGATGGAAGGAATCAAAGAGAATTTCGTGCATATATTAGTTCAATAGGGAAAGGGGATCAAGAAATCAAGGGTGCAGAATTATGGAAATGGTTATCAGAAATAGTGCTCGAGCAACTCCAGCAAAGCATTAACCAGTGCTCGAGCAACTTGACAGATTTCATCCATCTATATATATGCGGCTCATTTGAGATTTCAAGGGGACCGAACATATGAGAGCCGCCCCCAAAAACGTTTAAACCTAAGAATACATCCAAGGGGTTTCGGTTTTGTTTCTTGAAGTACAAACATGATCAATTGATCATCGAGCAATAAGGTTAACTTCATGGAGTTTCTTTCCAATCTTTGATTCAACTTACTTGAGGTGGCCTTCGGTGGATTTCCGAAGGATAGTGGAAGGCTTGTGGATTCAAGGCAGCGGCAGTCAAGCACTGGGTGCGGTGAACGAGCGATTCGGCAATCAACCTTGGTCAACCGAGAGCGATTCTAGGTTGTAAGTATAGGTTTGTTTTAACCGTACAATGAGTATAGTGTTTTGATTCATTCCCGTGGTTTTTTCCCGTTTAGGATTTTCCACGTATATCTTGGTGTTCTCTGTTTATTGCTTTTCGTTTGCGAGATTGATTTTCTTATCTACTGGTGGGTTAATTAATTGGATAGATTACAAAATAGCAAATATTTATAAACCTAGGCGGCTTTTTGGCATTTTTGGTCCCCAAAGTATTTAATTGGTTCCTTTTTCGTCCCCCAAATATTAATTGCGCAGATTTAGTCCTCAACGTTTGAAATTTGAGTTTAAAAAAGTCCCCGGCCTCACGCCGTTCCACTTTTTCGTCAAATTGAGGGATAGCCATGGTATTTCACCTGCCCCTATCACGTGAGCGAAAAGATATTTTTGGCCCACCATCCTAGTACTCTATCAGAAGCAAAAAAAGTACTCTATCAGAAGGGAAAAAAAAACCCCAACTTGGACCAGAGAGGAAGAGACTCTTTCAATCGAAGTTACAATGGATCTCGAGGAGTGGAATGCAGCAACAAGAGGTACGAATCTGGTCTGAATCAAAAAGTTTTGAGGCCTGAGTGTAGTTGGTTTGGCTATTAATGGTTTAGTAAATGAATATGCGTGAAAATCTGTGTCCACACACACACACACACACACACACACACATATATTTGTATTCATACCCGTATGCATGCATTGTTTTGTCACAGGTTGGTTGGACTTTTTAGGGCATAAAAGAATCTTTGTATTGATAAAGGGTTAAAGTATTTTTTTTCCCTGGGCATTGTTGCTTTCACTTTTTCTTTCCCTTATACATAAATGGTGGTTTGTGGTCCTATTCTCTGTTTTGGCTGTAGGTGGTTTTGCAAGACCTAATGACTTTGTCCTTGAAGTGCATCATGGTGGTACTTTTACTTGTGGGCCCATGAAAGTGTATAGTGGGGGTAAAATAGACACAATGTATGGACTAGATCCAGATTACATTTCCATGCTTGAATTGGAAGCCATGGCCCAGAAGTTTGGGTATGCCCCTCCTGTGATCTTTTACTGTAAGAAGCCCAAATGCAATTTGGATAGTGGGCTTGTACCAATTACCACTGATAAAGATGCATATGGAATGATGGAGCTTTTAGACAAGGACAGGACTGCTATAGTGTATCTGGAACATGTAGGAGAGCTGAATTTAATTGAGAGCCAAGCGGGCAGTTCTAATTTAGGGCCTACTACTGTGCCTTTGCAAGTTGATTTTAATGCAGAAGAACATAATGAATTTCTGGATTTTGTTTTAGAACCCAATTTTGGAACTAGGCTTGTTAATTTGAAATCTGGTGTTGAATGGGAATATGATAATATGCAAGTGGGTATGGGGTTTGGTACTGATTTTGGTATTGGTGGAGTGGATAATGTGAATGAAGAGGAGGAACCTGGGGTTGATTTGAGAGATACGACTGACTCTTCAAGTGATAGTGTGTATTACAGTGACCATTCTTATCATGAGAGTGATGATGATGGATTGTATGAAACATTTATAGATGAGGAAGCAGAGTTTGTTGGAGTCCCATTCAGTAATGAGAAAAGGGCAGAAGTTCAACATAATGATGCTGAAGTGGTGCTCAGTGATGAAGACGCAAAGTATGATTCAGACTATAGCTTTGATACTTCGTCTGACGAGGAAAATGAGGGGAGAAAGAAGACCCCATTTAAGAAATTTAGGCCTAACACAGACATGGAAGACCCTAAATTCACGGTTGGCATGTATTTCAGTACAACTAAAGACTTTAAGGCTATAAAGCAACATGCAATCAAGCACCAAAGGAATGTCAAACTTGTAAAAAACGACAAACGAAGGGTCAGGGCAAGGTGCGAATTGCCTTGCGAATGGGAGGTATATGCAGCTAAGGTTTTAGCAGAGAGTTCATATCAGGTGAGGACCTACACTAGTACACACTCATGTACTAAGACTTATTCCAATAGGAATGTGACTTCAACCATCATAGCAAGGAGGTACATGGAGGATCTGAGAGCCAATCCATGGATTCCCATTTCTGCATTCAAAGCAAGGGTAAGGAAAGAAATGAAATGTGATGTCTCTAGGACTCAGCTATATAGAGCTAAAAGAAAGGCAGCCAAACTTATTTATGGATCTGATCTTGAACAATATGGGAGGCTTTGGGACTATTGTGAGGAATTGAGAAGATCTAATCCAGGTTCAACAGTGGTCATGGATGCACCAGTTGATGAACAAAGTGGGCAGCCAATGTTCAATAGGTTGTACATTTTTCTAGCAGCTCCAAAGACTGGTTTTTTAAATGGTTGTAGGAAGATCATTGGTTTGGATGGCTGCCACCTGAAAGGGCAATATAATGGTCAGCTTCTAACAGCAGTAGGGGTGGATCCAAACAATGCAATGTACCTTATGGCATACTCTGTAGTGGAAACAGAGAGTAAGGACACATGGACATGGTTTATTACACTACTAAAGATGGATTTGAATATTACAAATGGAAATGAGCATGAGTGGACTTTCATCAATGATAGACAAAAAGGTATCTCAGTCCATGTTTATTCACTATCATATGTTATATTAGTTCAATTTTAACATGGTTTACTCATTCTTATATTGTTTTATTGTAGGGTCTGTTGCCTGCAATTAATGAGGAGGTCCCTAGAGCAGAGCATAGACACTGTGCTAAACATTCGCTCAGCAATTTCCAGAAGATGTTCAAGGGAGTTTCACTTGAGGACAAGTTTTGGGCATGTGCTAAAGCAAGCCATGTACCCATGTTTGAAGATGCCATGGAAAAGATGAAGGCTGAGAGCCCAGAGGGTTATAACTATTTGGCTAAAGAACCCCCAAGGTATTGGAGTAGGTCTCATTTCAAGGACATTGTCAAGTGCGACATGGTGTGCAATAACCTATGTGAGGCATTTAACAAATCAATATTGGAGGCAAGAGAAAAGCCCATAATAGAAATGCTAGAGTGGATCAGATGTTATTTCAGCAAAAGAATGTTGATTAGAAGGGAATGGATTAGAAAGTTTACCAATGAGTTGTTACCCAACTGCTATAGTAAGTTGGAGGAATATCTGAATGAGTCAGCATTATGTGAAGCAAGATGGTTTGGGGATCTTCATTCCAAGTATGGTGTGGGGAAGGGGAGCAGTATACAGTTGACCTTAACCAAAGGACATGCACCTGTAGGAAATGGGACCTAAATGGGATACCATGTCCCCATGCTATTGCTGCAATCCAGGAAAAGCATGATAAAGTTGAACGGTACATCAGTCATTGGTACTCCAAGACAAGTTACATGAATGCTTACCAACCACTTGTCAACCCAATCAATGGGTATAACATGTGGCCCAAGACTAGATTTACCCCAGTTATACCCCCAGCTCAGAGGAGAAAGCAAGGAAGGCCGAATAAGAAGAGAATCCTTGGGGCAGAAGAGTACCTCAATCCAAAATATCCTAACAAATTGAGGAAAATCGGACAAAATTCAGTTTTCTGTGGGAGATGTGGTAAGCATGGGCACAATAGAAGGACATGCACAAGTACTCTGCCAATTGAGAATGGTGATATAGATAGGGCTGGCACCAGTGTTGATGTTGGAGGTGGTAGGGGAGATGTGCAGATGAGGGGTGGAGGGAGAAGTGGTGGGACTGGTGTGGAGGTGAGGGGTGGAGGGATAGGTGGTAGAACAAGAGTGCAGGTGAGGGGTGGAGGGATAGATGGTAGGTCTAGAGTGAGAACGAGAGGTGGTGGTACTGGAGTGCAGATGAGGGGTGGAGGGATAGGTGGTAGGTCTGGAGTGAGAATGAGAGGTGGTGGTACTGGAGTGCAGATGAGTGGTGGAGGGAGAGGTGGTAGGTCTGGAGTGAGAATGCGAGGTGGTGGTGCTGGAGTGCAGATGAGGGGTGGAGGGAGAAGTGGTGGGACTGGTGTGCAATTGAGGGGTGGAGGGAGAGGTGGTAGGACTGCAGTGCAGGTGAGGGGTGGAGGGAGAGGTGGTAGGACTGGTGTGCAGTTGAGGGGGGGAGGGAGAGGTGCTGGTGCTGCTATGCCAATGAGAGGTGATGCACAAATGGGAGGCCATCAGGTATAAATCCTCTACTCATGCTATTATATAATATTCATGCACCATTGGTATTCATTTAGTTACTTGCAAATACATGTCACTTCCATTTTCCGGTCAATATCCCAACAAACTATGATCAAGCAACACAAGCCTCTCAGACATCAACTATCACAGCAATAAACAAAGACAAAAGGTTTGCATGTAGGCCATAGTCTAATTGCAGGTGCTGTTTCTGGGCATATTTTTGTAAATGGTGCACAAATAGTTGTCTTTTGTAAATTGTGCACAAATTAATACTGGTAATAGGCTTATCAATGGCCATGTTTTTGGCAAGTGGTCCACAGATATATGCTTATGGTGGGTTGTTTATGGTGCAATGTTATGATGCACGTTTGGTATTATTTTGTTTGAACAACTGGTTTGGTCTGGATGGCTATGGATATGTATGAACATTTGGTGGTACCTTTTTTGTAAGCACCAATGGTTTAATGAACTTGTGTTATCACTCCTTGAATTGCTGTTATGCTTTTGGAATCAATGGTGGATTTGGTTTGTTTTGTGGCTGCTACTGTTATCTATTCTATCTGCCATAGTTAATGCTACATTTGCTCTATTTTAGACTAGCTCATTTGGTCATTTGTTTTTATTTTTTCTGTTTGACATTGTACTCGCCTTGTAGACTATTTCTTTGATTGGAGTTCCCCTGACTGCAAGTGTGAAACTTGAAATTTTGCTTTGATTTTGGAGGGAAGGTGTTTGAGTAGGAGATTTTGGTTTTGTTTTGCCCAAAAAAAAAAAAGAGCTTCTAAGCCAATATCCCAATTTTTTTTATTCGTTAAAAGACTACTGAAAAGTCAATATTATGCATGAAACATGTAGGTGTTAAAATGTAGATTGAAAACCAGTATAGTCCTTTGCGTTTGCTCTGTTTTGTTTTTTGTTTTTTTTTTGAACTTGCTTTGTTTTCTTTTTCTTGTGCCTGGAATTTAGGGGAGGGAGAGGGTGCATAGTGTAGCAGATTTGGCGGGACATTTTCCCTCCAATAAAGGGGGTGATGAAATACCATTGCTGCCCCTAAGTTTGACGGAGAAGTGGGACGGCGTGAGGTCCAGGGACCTTTTAAACTCAAATTTCAAACATTGAGGACTAAATCTGCGCAATTGATATTTGGGGGACGAAAAAGAAACCAATTAAATACTTTGGGGACCAAAAATGTCAAAAAGTCAAACCTAGGCGATCTAAGGATTTTTCAGAAGGGTTGTGGCTGATTGATTTTTTAGATTATGGGAGTTAAGTGATAGCGAGTAATAGATGAGAGGTTTGGATACTTTTTACCCAAATTAAAGATGCAAGAGCAAGGGGACGACATATTCAAGCTTGTTTTTTTTTCTAATAAAGAAATAAAGTAAACTCTTTATTAAGTATTGGACAAGTAACTGATACTCCTATGATTCCTTCAAATGTTTTTTTTTTTATATCTAAAATCAAAATACATTGTTCGTTTGTTTGAACCAAGTTGAAGGATATTTCAAAGCCAAAACCGTTACTAAAATTAACCAACTTATATGTTTACGCGCGTGTGTTTCTCATCTTCCTCGGTTTGTAAATTAAACGTAAGAGTTCTATTTATGAACGTTTCTTAATAGTATCCCAATCGAACGTCTATGAATCTGTATAACTTCTTTTGTTAATATAATATTGTCAACTTCAAATAGACGATCTCTTGGCCTTGTTCGGTTTTGAATTCCAAACCCAAAATTTTGGAAAAAGTAACTTTTTTATTTTTTCTCTCTCTAACTTTTCAATCATTACTCTCATTTTTCACTCTATCTCTCTCTACTTTTTACCTCTCTCCACAATCATTACTCTCATTTCTCTCTCTACCTTTATTTAAAAACACTATTCAAAACCCACAACCGAACAAGGGCTTAGTCAATTGGCCGACCGAACAAACTGATCTCAATGATATGTTTAATAATAAGTTCAACCATGCATAACTTAAATGGAAATAGTTTAGTTCATAGTATTACGTAGCAAAATCGGGGCGTATGTAAGCCGATCTTGATAGTTAATTACTTTCAGACATCTCCCTACCAGTGGAGGCTCTAGAATTTGTGTTTAATACAAAAATGGAGACGAGAGCCACCTGAATGCAATCCGAACAAGAATCCCATTACCCCCCAGCAGAATCAATCCAGATAATCAGATTTCCGTTTAAGACTTTAAGTCAACCAAATCATGGTAAGAAATTAAATCAGACCCAATAGCACAAATTAATTTCAAATTAACCCCTAAGCCATTCAAGGCAAACGTCATTTATATACTCCTTCCAGAGTCCAGACATTCAAAGCAGTTAATGCACCAGCCAAAAACACAAGTGATGTAACATCAGGGAAGGGAATTCCTCATCGATTCCAAAAGCCATAGATTTCTCTCAAGGAAAGAGAAGAGAAGAGAAGAGAAGAGAAGAGAAGCCCTGAGATGGAGAAATTGGTGAGGGGTTGGGAAGAGCTGGGGGTGGTGGACACAATCTACGAGGAAGAACATGAGTACTACTCAACAACCCCTTCTGTCTCCCCAACTTTCTCTATGCCTCCCACACCCCTCCATTGCAGAGTTGAGGCATGGTAATTTTCTCGATTCCCCCACCATTTCTTTTTAGATACCGAGATGTCCGAGGCAACTTACGTGTCTCTATGTTTTTTTACAAATCAGTTATACTTTGTCTTCTTATTTTGTGTTTTTTTTTTTTTTTACCCCCTCTGTCTTTTATTTCATTTTTGAAACTATGTTTTAGGTCGCTGGCTACGGGAGATGTTACCGATGTCGTGATACAAGTTGAAGACTCTCGTTTCTGCCTTCACAAGGTGAAAGGGATCTAATTTTTTGTCTTTCGATTTCTTTGCTTTCGTATTTCTGCTCATGAACCAAACAAAGATTGGCCCATGCCCAACTGGCTTTTGTCATTCCGTTATTTTGAAATGGGCGCAGTACTATGGACCTAACTGGCCATGTCTAAAACACAAATTATCCTGGAATTATAGGAATGTGCTGAATTCCAAAAGTTCATCTAGATGTGAATTTTGAATTCATTCTCCGGTTCATTGTTGATAGTGAATTTTGGCAGAATTCATTCCATAACCAGCGGGTTAAACATTTAGAACTGGAAAATGAAAAATCCGTAATGGATTAACGAGGCTCTCAAAAACTCCCTCTTTGAGAGGAAACAAATTATATTCGAAATCTTTGTTGAGAACTGAAATCATAAGTCAAATTTTGACGTACATCCATTTAGAAAAAATTAGAAATCACAATCCAGAATCTCTTCGAGAGGAGATTTTCTCAATCCTTACTTCGTGGTCTTCTTTTGAGAATTCATACTGAGAAATGTCTTTCTTTTGCTATCTATAAAAAAACGCTCATGAATATCATTGCTATTCGTCCAGCGAGGGAGCAAAATGAGAAAAAACTTCAACGAGTGACACCTTTTTGTAATTATTGCAAAATACCGGAAACTTATTGCAATATCTACCTACCCTTTTTTCCCCAGGGCCCACTGGCAGAGCGAAGCGGATACCTGAAACGACAACTCCACGAATCGCCCGAAATAACCCTATCGCCGCCGCTAAACATCACGTCGGACACGTTCACTCTCGTCGCCGACTTCTGTTACGGCATCCACGTCCTCATAACGCCCTTCAACGTCGTCGCCCTGAGAGTGGCGGCGGAGCTGCTCGAGATGACGGAGGGCGACGGCGACGCGGCCGAGGAGAGCCTGGGGCAGATGGCGGAGGCGTACTTCCGCCGCGCGATCTCCCTCAGCCGCGAGTACGCGTTGATCGGATTCCGATCTTGCCTGCCGCTGCTGCCGGAGGCGGAGACGACGGCGGCTCTCGCCAGCAGGTGCGTCGAGGCGCTGAGTGCGTTTGACGACGTGGACGATGCTATCATGAGTTGTGGGGAGGACGTTAGAGAGGTGCAACTCGAGGATTTTCAAATGCTCGCCGAGTCCGTCAAGCATCGGTTGACTGGGAGCCACGACCTACTTTACAAAATCGTTGACATTTATCTCAAGGTAAAAATCTATTTCCCCCATTGTTTTTTTCTGATAGATTGTGTGCATGTTCTCCTACCATAGATACGAGGGGTGTTACATATCCCCGACCGCGTATTCCTTTTCGTAGTTTAATCTATTTTCTTTTTGGAAAGATAAATAAATAAAAGAGTGGTTTTTTTATTTTAATTCAATGTGATAAAAATGTTCAAAAAAATTTCTGAGACACCTTATAAGTTATAGGGAAATTTATATAAATAGTTCTCTTAATTTCATTCGAGTCTCATTTTCATCCTCTAAGTATCAATTACAACTCTTTTGATTTTCAAGTTTGGTTTTCGTATCAAATTGGTCAAATTGTTAACTTTTGTCAGCCAAACTGGACGGCAAAAATCAAATTGATGGCAATTTGGACGTTGCAGTTCGTTCCAAATTGGTCTAATTGATGACGTCTGTCTTCAATTTGATTTTTTTCATCTAATTTGGCTGACAGATGTTATCAATTGGACTAAATTAGTACGAAAACTAAACTTGAAGGTCAAAAGAGTTACAATTGATAATTGGAAGACGAAAATGAGACTCGAGTGAAATTAGAAGAACCATTTCTATAAATTTTCCTAAGTTATACTCCGTAATATATTTATTTTAGTTGAAATTTTGTTTTTTTTTTTTTTTAAACAGCAAAGCAAAAAAGTTATTGATAAGAAAAAAAAAATTACAAAGCAAAACTCAAAACAAAACTCAAGTTGGTAAGAAACCAATAGAGCACTTAATGGGCCAAGCCCAGATTATCAAAGGGTCTAAATAGATAAAAATACAGCAATAAAGTCCAAAAAAAACCCAAATTCAACAATTAAGCCCAAAACATCGAAGAAAATTTATTGTGTTTGGTTTATTTTGTTTCGCTGAGCCACAAATGTAAGTAAGTTATTAGTATTTAATTTGTCTTTCAGGTGAATGATTCAGTGCCGGTAATATTATAATTATAAAAAATATAAATGCTATAATCTGTCTTCAGTTTAGGTGAATGATTCAGTGCCGGTCATATGACAAATTATAAATGTATGGAATACAAAATTTTATTTCATTTTTTTTTAATCTTGCATACGTACCATTACAATGTTTTTTTTTTCCCCCAAAAGATTGTTGGCTTCTTTGCAGTTAGGAATTTCACCCTACAGTTTTTCATTTTGAGCCCAACACAACTTTAACAATAATGATATGAATCGTTTAGTTATAAGAACTCGCAAATAACATCAGTCTTGCAGCAATCCAAATTCATTTATGTTTTCAATATAAATGTAGTTCGATTACGTTGCTTCCAATTTCTAAATTATTTTAGAATGATCGACTTGACGAGCTCTTTGCACAAGTGATGTGTACAACTATCCGAAACTGCGTCATTCAATTTGCAAACCCAACCATAGCTGTATCCCATTGACTTTCAGATTTTCTCATTGGTCAATAGATACTCTTACGAAATACTTTATTTGGTTGTCAGTTTTGAGATAAAACTTTGAGATATAAAGTTCTACAGATTTGCGTATTTTTTCGTCTTTAATCAAAATTTTCAACTTTTTAACTAACTATTATACTTTTTGATCAAAAATTTAAAAAATAAGATAAACAAAAATTACTAAAAACGAAAAAACACGAATGATGAAACACTCAAATTTTTTTTTAAAAGTTGGTCCAGCGATTATGATGAAATTATACTAAGCATGGAGTACTTTCGCCAAAGTTACTGTCTTTCTCACTTTCAGCACTGCGATTTTGGCAAACCATCAACCACCGGCCCAAAAAATACACAGTTGATGGAATGAAGTTAAATTTCTCAACGAAAAATTCGCACTAATCAAATCACATTCAAATCTTTCTACGCAGTTCTCATATATGTTGAAGCGTTTTTTTTGTGTGTGCAATCTTGTCATTCTTTAGAACCTTCTATTTTTTATTTTGCGAATAAGAGTAGGAAACAGACTATGTATATTTCTAAGTGTTTGCAACTGCCTAAAAAATTCTAGCTCCCACCCCTGCCACCATAGATTTCAAGTAATTTTTTTTTTTCCGTTGCCCAATCAGTCGGAAAACGAAAAGCAAACATGAGTGGCATTCAAGCAACATATATAGTAAACCGCAATTGGAAACTTGTTTTATTGAAATCGCGTAGAATAGTAAGCGTCCGGCCAAAGACATTGTAACGGCAGGTTACATAGCATAACCTAAGGTGTAAGCGAGGATGATGAAGATGAGACATTTGACAAAACATGACAGTGTCAAAGAGGAAAGAGCAGAAGTACTATTGAAGTAAGTTGATGGTGCGCTTGAACACCAACACTTTTTTTTCCCCTTGTGTTTGGCTACCACGGACGTTGCCATAACAGCACAAATGACAATGACCACCATAACAATTTTGGCGACTTTGATCATCTTCATCTTCTCTTTTTAATTTCAATCAAAAATATATTGGCAAAACTGAAGAGATTTGTCTTGAGACTTGACAGAGAAATTAGACTAACGCAAGTTTTCTACTTCTTCCACTATATAAGGGGAAAATTTAGATTTTCGCGAGGAGATTTTCTTTTAAGGAGGCAAGTTATGTGTAATTAAGAAGACTTGATAAGCAGAGTTGGCATGGACAGGAATGGGGATTTGGTGATCCTCGCATTTTATACTAGAAATAACTGTGATCCTTCTAAGTGCATGCCGTATCGTACAATTAAAGCATTTGTTTTCCTTCTCACTGTTCTGAATAAGCCTAAAAATTAACAGAAGAGCGTCATTTGAAAGGATCGTTGTCTTTTCCCTTACACTTTTTATGATATGGTGTGCTGTCATATATTTTTTTTATTGCAGCTTTAAATGTCTTGACTATAGTATCTGTGGAATAGATCGATGATCCATGTCTCAATTTGGTTTCTACCATCTTAGAGACTCATTGCGTGATAGAAAAAGTCTGAAAAAGAACGAAGGAGAATGAGTAGAACAAACTCTGGCGACGTGCTTTGAAATTACTTCCCCATTTTTCGTTTAGGATTAATAAACCATTCTTATTGAATTTTAAGGGTAATGCAACAGCAATTATGGATCATTAGTCTAGGATTGAATTGTTACGTATTGCGTCTCATAAACAGGGATGCATGCAATAAGAATTCCACCTGATTCTCTCATAATTATACTAGTGCCCTGAATTGTTACGTATTGTGACTCATAAACAGGGCCTGATGTATATGCAGTATCTCTATTTACCTTCTACAAATTGGTACTACTAGTATCCAGAAAATTGTTTAAGATCTCTATCTGTTTTGATTATGTTTTTTAATATCGACAAATTATGTGCTGATTGGTTCTAGTGGAATAGAACAAATGATGCCGAGCTAAGAGTATCCTCCTGTATCAGCGATAGGTCCTCTCAGTTATCCAATATCTGCCTTATGTAACACGTTGGAATTATTTACTAATTTGAGATTTAGGGGATGAGATCATTTGTTCCCATCCTATGTCCCGGTTTTCTGTAGCTGCACTTGTCCATCACGAAGTCCCAACCCTTCCACAAAATCCCTCTCTATCGTCCACCCTCTCGTCTCTGCCGAAACACTGTTGCTGGAATCGCTCGATCAGTTCCTGAACCGACAACCGTATTTCATCTCCCGCTCCAACTAACATTTTGTCAACCTCCATTGCCACTACATCCTCCTCCGTCATCTTCACTTCACCCCACCCTTTCTATGTCTCAATTATCTTCGCATCAAATTGTAGAACAACGACATTAATTACACCGGATCTCATGCTCAACCATGAAAAAACGAAATTGTAACATCTAGATTCTTGGTCTGCCCCAAGAATCAAATGGGTTCTTGATTATGATTTGTCAGGAATTTTTTGTTTGGGTATGCGCATAATTCCTCCATTTGAATTACGTACTCATGGAAATATGTGTGTGAGTGTATTCATCATAATTTTATTGCTAAAATCTCCTGGAATCTCAAGGACAGAACGGAAACGGTGGCTAAATTGAGATCTATGTAAGTAGAAACGAAGTGAGAGAGAGAGTGTGTGCGCGCACGACTCGTCAGCATTTTAATGAAGGGTTGAGATTTTCATATTGTTGTTATATAGGAATATGGCGGGAAAATAACGGATGATCAGAAAGCCGAAATATGCAACTCCATAGACTGCACTACGCTCTCCCCACCGCTCCTCATGCACGCCGTCCAGAACCCCCAAATGCCCCTCAGGTTCGTGGTCCAAGCCATGTTCGTCGACCAGCTCAACACCCGCCGCGACATCGCTGTCGCCTCCGCTGACCACCACCGAGCTCGCCGCCGCCACCACCGCCCACCCAAACCCTCTCCCGCCCCTGCCCGTGCCGGTTGCCCGGAGATGATCGCCGCCAGCTCCCGAATCTTGTCCTTGGAGAGAGAGTTGGACGAAACGAAGAAGCTTTTGCAACAGTCAATGAACCAGGGCGGCACACTGTTTCTGCCCCCGTCTTCGAGTTTTCGGGGCACTACACCGGACCGAAACCGATGGGGCAGTACACCTGAGCCGGCCCGATCTAGTTTTCGGGGCACAACACCTGACCGGGCCCGATCTTTGAGTTTCCGGGGCACGACACCAGACCGGGCCCAGCCTTCT
Organism: Rhododendron molle; assembly: GCA_025413875.1. Classification (NCBI taxonomy): domain Eukaryota; kingdom Viridiplantae; phylum Streptophyta; class Magnoliopsida; order Ericales; family Ericaceae; genus Rhododendron; species Rhododendron molle. The sequence goes on along the minus strand of CM046395.1, from coordinate 11,339,976 downwards.
AGTTTTAGAGGCACGACACCGGACCGGGCCCAATCTTTGAGTTTTCGGAGCAGTGCACCGGAGGTTTCCCGAGGCAGTACCCCGGAGCTGGTCCAATCTCCGAGTTTTCGCATCAGTGCACCGGAGCTGGTCCAATCCTCGAGTTTTCGGGGTAGTGGACCGGAGCTGACCCGATCTTTGAGTTATCGAGGACCAGAGCTGGGCCGATCTGTGAGTTTTCGGGGCGGTACACCGGAGACTAGAATTGAAAAGGGGGGGATAGGGTCTTTTTCTGCAAGCGGGTTCCGGCTTTTCCCGAGGAGGGAGACGATTAGAATTGCAACTTCATCCCAAGCGTCCAGTGAGGGAATTTCTCCGAGAAGTGGAAAGAGTTCGAGGCGATCGTTGATTAGTAGGTTGAAGAGTGCATTGGGAATAAAGAAGAAACCCGAGATTACAGATCCGATCGGTTCGATCGGATCTCAAGAAGAAACAGGATTTGGAGGAAAATATGGTGAAGAAGGGTTATATGGGAATGAGAATGTTGTTCTGATGAAAAAGAATATGCCTTTTCACCACCGTTATTAGGTTAAAACTTTCACTTCTCTCTTCCATTTGGATTCTCTCTTTCCTTTGACAATTTGATTGATACATCTAATTTGTGAAGTTCTTCGTTTGTTTTTCTAAAGCAGGGACTCTATTCTTTCTCGAAATGAACTGTTTGGATCACAAAGGTGAGCAGATATGCGTAGTCATTGATTACAAAGTCTTGAGATAAGTCGAGTATGTTGATCCGGACACTCAGTAATAAAAGTAAATGTCTCATATTACGCAATCTGAGCTTCTACTAGCAGACATCTACTATTTATAATGTGTTTTTGAGCAAGTCTATTCAAGAGAGTGCGATAGAAGGTGGCTATGTAAGAATTGGGTATTGTAGTTTTTTCGTTGCACGCAGTCGATTGTTTTATTTTCTTCTTCTTTCGTGAATAATACAGTCACATCAAGTATATCTTGTATTGAATCATGATTCGTTTTTTTGTCTTTTTCTGTATTTTTCTTGTGGGACTATTCTCTTGTTTTTCTCTTTCCCTTTTTATTTCCTCATCCTCTCACTCATTGCAAGCAGTAGCCACAGCACTAAAATTCGTAACCGCTACCGGTTCATCTAAGAATTGTTGTTAAATTGTGGGTACAAAGCTCCACTACGGTGTCTACGGATGGTCAACCAAAAAAAGTGTTCCACTTACGTACGAACTTTGCCATTTTTGCATTGCTTGCCAACGATTAATAAGCGAAAGCAAGCTTAGGCTGCGTTCTTTTGCACTTAACTTAAAATGAGTCATTTTGTTATTATTTGTATTTTTTCTGTATTTGTTAGTTTTCCGTCAACTTTTTTGGATTATTGATTCATCTCGGCGACAGGAATGGAAAAAGTAAAAATTTGTACTTTTACCTAAGTATTTTGAGAAATAATCACTTTTTAGCATAGAAATAAATTGAATTATTTTGAGAAATAAGTGGTTATTTCCCAAAATATTTGGGTAAAAGTAAAAAAAAAATTACTTTTACGATTCCTCTTGTAAAGTCGAATCAATAATTCACAAAAATTTGACGCGAAACTAATAAATGCAAAAAAAAAAAAATTCATATAATGACAAACCAACTCATTTTAAGTTGAGTTTAAAACAACGCAGCCTTCGCAATCAAGATGTGAGTTCTGTCGATTGTACACTTTTCAAGTAGAGGGTTCCCGTGGAGTTCTGCGCTGATATTCAGTTTTGAATCTTTTGATGATGATATTTGTATTCTCCAACCACATACAATCAACAAAGAAAGAAATAGGCAAAAGCATAATATTCAATATTAGAGGAGATTAATCTGATTTATTTTAAAAATTGGAAAAAGTTTATGTTACACCCGACCCAGTTAACATGGGACCGCCTTTCAATCTACTCTAACTCTACACCGAGGATCTCCTGTCCTACTCCCCTGTCCGACTCCCCTGTCCGAGTGTCTCGGCCGTTGATCTCGCAAATCAACGGCTGAGATGAGCCGAGCACGTTTTTCCCAAAACGACGTCATTTTGGGGAAAAATATGCTCGGCTCATCTCAGCCGTTGATTTGCGAGATCAACGGCCGAGAGACACTCGGACAGGCACCTGTCCGAATCCCAGTCGGACAGGGGATCCGTTCTCCTAACTCTAGCCATTGGTTGGTGTTAATATATCAAGTGAGGCTCTAGTTCCTAACCAATGTGGTCCAGTTGACTCATTTTCACTAAATCTTGGGTAATACAACCTTCTCCCTTTAGAGTGTTTTTTCTTTTATTTCTATTTTACAATAGGCTTATTTTTTGTATTAGTTGACTTGTTGGGTTTAGTTGTCTTGTGAACTCTTACAATTTGATAAAATATCCCAGGTTTGTACTTTGTATTTCATGTATAATGTAAGTAATCACTTCTATCCATTGACCCAAAAAAAAACCTCCGTTAGACAAGCAACGTCCTTGTTGCAGAGTCCCGACAATCTCTCTTGGTGTCTATGGTGGCAGAGTGCATCCTACCCACCACTTGGGGAAGGGTATGCTCTAATACCATACCCAATTCTCCTAGTGGGTCTAGTAGTTGATTTAAGTTTATAGTTATTGTGAATTTGTTTGTGATTGTTTCTCTCCTGGATAGTAGTTGCGTTTGACTTATAATAATTGTAAAATTATTTCTGGTTTCATATAATTCATACGTCGGCATTACATTTAATTAACAATTAACAAACAATTAAGTGTTCCAAGTACACTAAACAATTTTACAATTAACAAATCCTAATCTTGGATCGTGAAATACGCCGGCTATATATATTATTGCGGAGTATTGGGTATTACAATAGAGAAAAACTTTTTAACGGAGAAACATTTGCGGCGCTCTATCTTGAACATTCAAAAGTGTTTTGAACGGTCCAGATTAAAAAACAAACTATTAACGGTAATACCTATTTGTTATCAATAATAATTTAATAACTTATTTGAACCATTAATTGCTAAAACGGACGGTTGAGATTGTGCGGAGCTGTGAATAAGTTATTCACATTATTAGTTTCTCTCATTACAATAAACGAACAAGTAAGGGGGTGTTTCCACTAACAAAAAACATAAAAAATACTAAAAACTTAATGCATTTTACCATCTCGCTTCTACTAATAAATTTTTTTTTTTACATTTTACCTTCTCGTATTCACTAACCAAAAAGTCATCAACAATTTTTTTTTTGTATTATAGTAATTCTGTTCACAAATCCATTAACACCTTATTTACTACTAGAAGTAATTTAATATTTTTTAACAACTTATTTACTACGAAAAATAACTTAATATTTTTTAACAATTTATTCACTATCGAAAATCTTCCCTCTCTGATCCGAATAAGCGTTAATTCAGCTCTGCTGGTGACAGACAATTAAAAAAATCAAATCAACTCTCTCTCTCTCTCCCTCCCTCTCTCTCCGGCAGAGCTTCGGATCGCGGAGTTTCTTCTTCCCAAAACCACGTGTCCCTCGCTTTCCGCCACTTTCAAACGTCCATCGATAATCATTGCACCAGAAAGCGATTGAAATTTTAGCGTATCCCACGCCTCACCTACACATGTGTAGTAGTAAATGTTACATTCCGCTGAAACCCTTAATTGAAACATCTCTCACTCCTGCCATCGCCCGCATCTCTCTCTCTCAATCCACTTTCTTCGCTACCATTTCCGAAACATGATTACGGCCGGAAATCGACCGTCGATTCGGTGTCCGTTGCCGGAAATCGACCTCGGTGGCGGCTCGACGCCGACGAAATTAGGGTTCTTCAAGATCACCCGCGTCTAATTGTTGTTATAAAAGCTCAAGATCGAGTTTTTCCGCCACAGTTAAGGCAATGGAGGGGTCCAAAGTGTCGTGCGTCAGTGGCAAAGCTGATTTCGTTCGAGAATTGGATAAGGCCGACTCTAATGCGGACGATAAAGGGTTGGTAGAGGATTCTATAGGTACGGTTCTGATCCCTTTCTCCTTTTCCGGATTCCAAATTTGACCCGTGGATAATTGGCAATTGCTGGCTTTGTTCGGTTCTTAACTTAGTTTTAGTTTTGTTTCCAATCATTACCCTATATATTTCTGTCATTCATATATTTTGATTATTAATTCGTTCTCTCTGTCTCTTTCGTCATTCACACTATTTTCAATCATTATTATTTACTCTCGCTCTACTCTAAACTAACATAAACTCCCAACCAAACACAACCATTAATTTAAAATTTGGTTTGAAAGATTGTCTACGGCTTTTTAGGCCTTGTTCGGTTTGGAACTCTAAATCCAAAATTTTGGAAAAAGTAATTTTTCTACTTTTTCTCTCTCTAACTTTTCAATTATTACTCTCATTTTTCACTCTATCTCTCTCTATTTTTTACCTCTCCATAATTATTACTCTCATTTATCTCTTTATCTTTATTCAAAAACACTACTCAAAACCCACAACCGAACAAGGGCTTAAAGTTTGACTATTTCGACCTACTAAACCTTTTTTACTTATCTAATTTTGTTGCATCTCCAATGATACTTCAAAATGAATTCTTTTTCAGGAATCAGAATCACACTTTCAATTACCATCTTAAGGAATGCCTAAGGAATTACACTAGTGCCCATTTTAAATATATCAAGTGCTTTTAAGAATCCTCCAGAATTTTACTTTAATGTGTAGAATATCTTGCATTTTGTGATTGTGTTTAGAAAAAACTTTTGTTAAAGTTTGTATTTGGGGGTGGTTTCCCGGATGTGTTACAATACTAAAAATATTTTTTTTAGTATTTTTAGCAAATTTGGGAAACTAAGCATTATTAAATTTTATGCTTAGTACGAATTGTTTCAAGTTTGGTGGCGTGTCAATGGAAAAAGATTTCGACTCAGTTTGTTTTGGGATTTTGAATGGGAAATGATTTTGCCACATCATTTTTTGATAATGCCACACCCTGCAAATGTATTTTTGCACCAAAAAATACACTTGCAGGGTGTGGCATTATCAAAAAATGGTGTGGCAAAATCACTACATTTTTGAATTTGGATTTGTAGGTAATGAATGTAGAGAGAAATAGAGTAATGATTAAAAATATGGGTGATGATTAGAGAGAGAAAAAAAATGAAAGTAATAATTGGAGAGAAATAGAATAATTATTAGAATCTAAAATCCAAAACCCTTAAACTTCCAGGGTCTTCAAGATTATGGTTGACAGTGAAAGTGTCTAAAGTGTCTGCTATTTCGATTTTCTGGATCCACCACTCTCTGCAAGTATTGTTTCTTAGTATGCAGTCGAGCATGCTCTTCAATTTCGTAATTACAATTTTTTTTATCCTTTTCCTACCTTCGAGTGAACTCGAGATACTTAAACCTTTTAGTATGCTTGGATATTTGAAAATTGTTACCCATATGTCAAAACTTTAAAGGGGGAATTTTTTTGTGAATGGTGGTTTGGCATTCGTAGTGTGAGCAACAATTTGCTAACTCAACCCAAATTCTTTGAAATTTGGCGTGTGAAGCTTCTCTGGGAGGTGCTAATGTAATATTGCTACAATTAGCCTGAAATGCTTTTATTTTAAATTGCATGAGCGGTCTAGCCTCCAGCGAGCATATGATAGTTGTTCCTTGTTTGTGCTGTGAACATCGACCTTGAAATGTAGTTGCAAGATTGTTGTAGATCTGGCGTTTAGTAGGTTGTTTAGAGTATTAAGTTTACTGAGATTTTACTTCTTTCGACTGGATATATAACTAGGTAAAAGTATGCGGCAGATGTCTACTATTGGAAATTCGTCAAACATTGTGTGGCATAAGTGCTCGGTCAAGAAAATTGACAGGCAGGAGTTACTCCAGCAAAAAGGGTGCGTCATATGGATCACAGGCCTCAGTGGTTCAGGTTTGTGTTCAATTGCATGTAGCTACTTGAATTGTTCATTGCTTGGGCCTAAGTGCTGTCTAGGCTACGCTACTTTTGATGATGCTTCTACATTTTGCTGTTGTACATTTGTGCTGAAAATTACCACTGATTGCCATTATCTTAAAAACCCAGTTGAAGGTTATTGGGATCTTTCTAAATTGGTTTTAACATGCCAGCTTGAGTGCAACTTTAGTTTCTATACCAAGTTTCATTAGTGGTTCTTGTTTTCTTTTCCTTTTTGAAAGGTTCATTACTGGTTCCAATAAAACTAATTTTGTCCACCTTTTTGGGATCTTTCTAAATTGGTTTTAACATGCCAGCTCGAGTGCAACTTTAGTTTCAATACCAGGTTTCAAGAGTAGTGCTTGTTTCTTTTCTTTTTTTGAAAGGCTCATTAGTGGTTCCAATAAAGCTAATTTTGTCTACCTTTTTGTGTATTTTCTTTTCCCATTCGTGGTTAACAAAATGCTTGTTGGTTTTTACCCATAATCATTACTATTTGAATATGACTGGTTTCCTTTTTTAAACTGCCTCTGGAGAGTCTGGATATTAACTACGTGTGACCAATAAAAATGCCTATCTTAGTTCGTCGGTGTTTAACTGGAGTAAGAGTTGTCCTTGTTCAGAAAATGTCATACTTGTAATTATTGGTGGAAGAGTTGCTGGGGAAGAGCAGAAGTCAACTAAGACACCGAAGAAGCTATAGAATGGAGTAGAGTCCATGGTGAGCATAGAGTACTTGATTATCAGGCAAAGGAGAGCAAATAGAGTGTACTGATTCCCTGGATAATAGTAGTAGCATCTTAGACGTCCCAGAATTACATGTGCTCATTCAAAAGGTGAAATGGAACTCAGAACAAGATCAACGTTAGGAGGAAGAGTTCATATATCAAAACATATTCTCTAGAAAGCTGTTTACAGATACTAATCCTTAGGATTAGTTATTAGTGTGCTCTTTCTAATGCTTCTTCACGGATGCAACTGGAAACGTGAATTCTGAAAACCGAAATGAAATGTAGAAATTCCTTGATTTAGTACTACACATCATCTCTCAGTAGCACGCTTTGTTGTGTCCGGTTGCATTACTGTTGCAGGTGCATAGTGCTGCAGCCTGTGTTGAACAGATAGGGGATATTGTGGGGATGGATGATATAGAGTTGTTAGGAGTAGGTTTTAAGGTTAAATGGTGGTGCTTCATAGTTATGTTGAGGATATTACAAATGAGAAGTAATAGAACTTTATACGAGTCTCAGACACTTTCCAAGTGTCAAAAATTGTCTCATTGGTTAGTGGTAGTTGGATGACTTGAATAAGTGTGTGGTAGTTGGATGGCTTGAATAAGTGTGGAGAAAAGTAGTTGATTCTGTGGTTGTTGATCAATTATGCACTACAGGGAGGGGTAGACCGAATTTGCCATCAAATGCGGTAGTTCAAAAGGATCTTGGTTTTTTGAATAGATGGAACATGCTGTCCTTGACAAATCTTAATGGAGAAAACAGATTCATGTAGCCGACCCAAATGATGGGGGCTTAAGGCTCTGCTTTGTTTGGTTTTATGCACCTGTAGAAGCAAATTTCTGTTATGAATTTTCAGATTTTCGAACCAATTTGAGGGTTGCACGTCCCCTCTTTTTCACATGACAGGATTCCTATTTCTTGCATATGAGATATGAAACCACTAGTATACAATCTTTAGCGTTCTCAAACGGGCTCCTAGCCTCCTATATTTACCAAGTCCAGCACTGTACCTCAGTTATCCTGATACTGAATGAAATACAATACTGAATTATGTACCAACTCTAAGCCTTACTTTTAGGAAACATTGCAATGCTATAGCAAGAAATCTATGCATCTTTTTTTTTTTTATCAAACTTGTCAGTACTATCAGTACCTCTTACGTTGACATTTTTCCTTTCATTACTCTCTGTTTTCAAGTCAAATTTATTACATAGTTCCTTGTGTTTTCTTGTCTTGGAATTATGACTTTAGGAAAGAGCACTCTCTATTTTGAAATCAATTCTATTGCTTTGTTCCTTTCCTGGAATTATAACTCTAGGAAAGAGCACTTTAGCATGCGCTTTAAGTCGAGGCTTGCATAGCAGAGGAAAGCTGACCTACATCCTTGATGGTGACAATGTTCGTCATGGTCTGAACCGTGATCTCAGCTTCAAAGCGGAGGATCGTGCAGAAAACATACGTAGAATTGGTGGGTTTTCGAGGTCCATTTATGTACACTCATTGGTGATCCACTTAGTCTTCTCTAAAATTGTTGGAGTTTCATATATTAATGAATTTTAGGGGAGGTTGCGAAGCTGTTTGCAGATGCCGGAGTTATTTGCATTGCTAGTCTGATATCTCCGTACAGAAAGGACCGAGATGCTTGTCGTGCTCTACTGTCAAAAGGAGAATTCATTGAGGTTTGTGTTCTATGACAATTTGAGCATTTGGGTGCATACAGAAGGGATAAGGATTTTGGGATGGATGGGAGATTCTTCATTGTTTGCAATTGACAGAGTGTAATGTTCACAGGTGTTTATGGACATGCCTTTGCGAGTATGTGAAGCAAGGGACCCTAAGGGGCTGTACAAGCTTGCACGAGCAGGAAAAATTGAAGGTTTCTTCTCTATCCAAAAATGCGAATTGAATTTATTTGGTCTGGACTGTCAGTGTGCCTAGGGTTTCTTCCTTTTTCCTTGCGATAAATAAATTCAATGGTGGTTAAGTTATTCGGTAGTTGGTAGCTTGATCATGGCGCTAATTTCTGTAATTCCCTTCATCGCCATGCTAATTTCAGTTCAGTTCAATTCTTTTCTTGTCCTGTTATCTTGTAGGTTTTACTGGGATTGATGACCCATATGAGCCACCATTGAATTCTGAGGTACGTGTGCTCTTTAGGGTGTATTTGGGTAAGGAAATGGAAATGCAAGAAAAGGATCTAACAACTCAATGGTTTGATCCTTCATTGTTTCCATTTCCATTTTCTTTTCCTTACCCAAAGCCTTGTCCCAAATACAGCTTTAAGTGTATAGAGTGTATTTATCTTTTGTGGTCTTGCTTTGTCTGATTTGTGTGCATACCGATGCTCTGGACTATCAATGAAGGAAATGTGCACAGAATTGATTTGGGTATCTAGGCCTGCCCTCTCTGTTGCCATTTGGCTTTGATTTTAGGGGCATAGTTCTACAACAAAACGTCTCTGTAGCTTTTCGGTTCTTGGAGGTTTAGGGGGGCCACTGTTTCAGTGATATTTTGAGAGCAGCCACTTTGTGCATATATTGCCAAAGCTTAGGTCTGTCTCCAATCATCCCCCGCCCATACCCCCATGATTGGGGACTAGATGGGTTACGTTATGTTGTTGTTGTTGGTTCTTGCTTTGTCTGAACTCACTCAAGCACGGCTGTACGTCAGAATATGCCTTGTACTCTTCTTAGAAACACGCAAACTTCAGTATACAACATTTGCAATCGGCTCCAAAGTGGATTATTCTTGATCTTAATGTGCCAATATGTGAGTTGAAAGGGAATCCTGTTTTTGAGTTGCCGAATGAATAATTGAAGCGAAGTTGAGGTGAATGTTTTGTTGTTTTGTTTGCGACCTTCTGATTTCAATTATTCTGTTAGTGGAAATTGAGATCAAGATCAAGGACTTTTGGCGATACTGTAGTATCAAAAGTCATGTAAAATGTGCCATGTTTACTTCTCATTGATATTTAAATTCTATTACTATTGCAGATAGTATTGCAACAGAAAGGAGGGGTCTGTGCTTCCCCATGTGATATGGCTGAAACCGTGATATCTTACTTGGAGGAGAATGGGTATCTCATTTCCTAATTTGTGGGCATTGCTGTTCAGCAGCTGCTGAACTCGTCCACCTGTACAATACCGTGCGATGGAATCGCAAATGGCTGATAATTTTTTTCCTCGTGGGAAGGAAACGAAGGAAACGGCTCGTTTCCTTTTTGAATGCTTCCATCCTTCCTGTATAATATCTAGTTAATCGATTGATTAATTGGATGTATGTTTGTTGTACTGTCCTTTAAAGGCCTTTTGGTCTTGCTTGCAATAAACTGTCGGGTCGTGCGGCTTTGTTCGGTTGTGGGTTTTGAGTTGTGTTTTTGAATAAAGGTAGAGAGAGAAATGAGAGTAATGATTGTGGAGAGAGGTAAAAAGTAGAGAGAGATAGAGTGAAAAATGAAAGCAATGATTGAAAAGTTAGAGAGATAAAAAGTAGAAAAGTTACTTTATCCAAAATCCTGGGTTTGGAATTCCAAACCGAACAAGGGCTACAAACACGAGAAATGCGAGGAAAAACTCCGAATTTGTATTATCTACAAAACAAATACACTATACATGCAAAAACCTCACCGGCACGCCACAACCCGGCTGCCATCACTCCTTTCTCTCTCCCTCACTCCGGTGCTCTCAGACAATTCCTCTGGGCATTTCCGAGGAGGCCCCCCCCCCGAAGGGGAGCCTCTCTGCTCACACTCTCTTTGCCCTCTCTGTCTCTTAGCCTGCCACACACATTGCCCCTTGGCAGTCCATGCAAATACGAAAACACATGGGGAGTAATCCCCTACGCTCACATCCACCCTACTTGGGTGTACCCAACAATCACCCCCTACACCCAAGTGGGACAATCGTTGATCCGTTCAACCACTCTAGTCAAGCGCCTGTGTCACTGCTAGACATCAGAAGTCTCACCACCCCCGCACCGAAAGTGTATATACCAACTGACCGAGTGCCTCCTTGGAAGACTAGATCTGCCGTGGTTGAACCTGCACCCCCCCATTCGGAGTACCTCGCACCTCCTCACCGCATGAACGTCTAGTCATCAGCGACTTGCCTATTCACCGGATCAATCAAAGAACTAGCACCGCTTCCAATTGCCACCACCATTCGTTCACAGCGCCTGTGTCATTCCTCAGAATGTATCCTTGCTGTGCTCGGTAGCTGTGTTTGATCTTGAACGCCCGTGCCTAATCACAAAACACAATCTGTGACCCTATCATCCTCCTCATGCATCCCAAATAACAATTGCAACTCCCGATGATAGGTCTTCCGATTGAACCAGACTACCTCCGATCGTTGTCAATCATCTCCGTAAACCATCGCTATAGTGAGCGACTGTGTCACTACCAACCCGAGTGTATCCTTGCTCACTAGCTCCGCACATGTTTGTCCCGATCAACCTCAGATCCCTACAAGTCTGTTCTGTCAAACATCCTTTTCGCCACTTCCCTAAGCCTTCTGCCACCCATCATCAGCTCTCCCCAGGTCAGTTCTCTGCCACTCGTCCATCCTCGTTCCGATTCCCGGCTTCCCAGCATCTTCAAACCGATCTATTACTTATAACATAAACAAGGAATTATTTCAATTGTCATTGTAAATGTTCTTTATAATCTGTGAATTGGTTTTTCTGTATGGGAAAAATGGTTGTCTCAATACTAATAACACCAACGTGAACCTTTGAAGTGGTGTATATCAAGTTTGAATATGAAAGTACAAGGGTTTGGCCGTGGGTATAAAAAAGTTAATAAGTGTTTGTCCTTCTTGAGGTCACATGTTCGAATTTCACGAGGCCAGACATTACGAACCTTGGAGCCACTGGAGAGTTTTTACATCTCACAATAAGTCTACAATGTATCTTTTAGAACTCTTTCCTTCTAGCACCTAGCAATGATTTCCTACCGAGCAAAATATTTTCTGGACATTATGATCATTTGATTGGAGTGCCTATGGTTTACAGTAGTGCAATGGAGTGTTTGGTTAGTTCTTTGAAATCTCTGGAAAATAGCAGAGGAGTGCTGTCTTGACGGACTGATTGCACTTCTATGGTAATAATGGCAATGCCAATGACAAAATGGCACTATGGGTGCGGATGCTCGGATTCATTGACGTTGAAATCCTTCTCCCAACTGTTTAATCTTTTCACTTTCCAATCTATTTTTTGATAATTAATTTGGGTTGATACGCGTAGTTGCCACAACACATGATCTATAATAATTCTACAGACTACAATATACCAGATTTAGAGGGATTTCGTCTGCAGTTGTTTCACTATTCATGATTAGGAAGAATAAATTAGGCTAACAGTTACCTTGTAAAGTACTCTTAAGCCTACACATATGTTCATGGATTGAAACTGGAAAAATAACGTCTGTGTTTTCAGTAATGTAGGGTGTCCCAAGTCAACTTACGCCCACTTCGGACTAATCTCTACAATCCTTTTCACATAAAGTCCTTTCACATAAAGTAAATTATAAGTCATGAGCCAAGACCATCAAAAACAAAGGGAAGGGACACAACTATTTTATATCCCTTTCTTTTCTCTAATTTGCCAGTCTCTTTCAGCACTGTTTCTTCCGGGAAATTGCTCCAAAGTTAGAGGGTCCATGATTTGATGCATTCATTGTTCAAAAAAAAGGTGGAGTTTGGGTTATGCTCTCATTGGAGGAGAGCCATAGTGGCTCTCAACATCACCAGCTTGAAGCCAACAGCTTTTGTAAAAATGGGAGAGGTTAGAAAATAAAGAAAAAGTTGGACAAATGAGAGAGACCTAATGAAATAAATCCACAGGCATTGTCCCTTTCCTTAATTTGGTCAACTTATGTGGTCTGTTCTTGCAAAGTCATTGCATTTTTCATGTTGAAGCAATTCTATTAATTTCTACTTACAAATGGGTGCTGAGAACTGAATCTTTTTTAGAAACAGGAGTCGGATAGAAGGGGAGAAACTATTTTGGTAAGTTGGACAAAAGAGTATATACAAAATTATGCGGACCTGCATACTTGGACGTGAAGTCTCGAACCCTTGCGTAAGAGAGGGAGTAGAAGCCCCGAGGGTTAGTCGGGTTAGTTTGTTACTCCCACAATTGACCAGGGTTAGGGTCGGCCCAAGATGCAGGTCTCTTGGCCCAACCCCAAGGCCCAAGAGCCCTGGGTCTTGGGCATCCCAAAAATTTAAATTTTTAGGGACACTCCAATATTTTTACTATTTGGGTTGGAGTAGAACTCTTTTTAAGCCCAATAGAATGAAAAAAAATACACCCAATTAGAGGTAATGAGTTAGCTCAACCCATCATCCCATAAGCCCAAATGTCCAACCCACAAAATCCCCAAAATTATTTCCCCCAAAACACCGAATAACACCTCCCCAAAATCATTTTCCTCCAAACCCATCCAAAAATTTGACGATCTCGTATTTTGTGTTCATATGTAATGATTAGTAGAATTTTATATTGGTTTGACTCTCGTATTGTGATTGTTACTTTAAAAATTGTTAAGTAGTAACTCTTTAATTAAGAGCACACTTTTTTTTATTAGGCCTTGGGCACTAAAAACCCTTGGGCCGACCTTGACCACCAGGGTTTGCTTCTTGGGGCAGGCCGCAAGAAAGAATTTTTTTAGAATCCCCTAGTCCTGGCACGGACGTGGATGGTTTGCTTTTGACCAAACTAGGGAGGGAATTAATAGAGGTACGCGTAAACTGGACCAAACACCCCAACCGTTGAACCGAAAAGAAGAAGAGGGAGCAGTATCCTAATAACATTGAAGAATTTTATGGGGTTTCAGATCACTTTGCGATCCCTTGGGTTACATGTAGTTTGACCGTCCCCATATATCATGTAGTACGTATCTAGTCTAAGTCCTAAGCATACGCTCGAAGGAGAGTGACTGATGGAATATTGTGAGTATCTTAGGGCTTTGATCAACGAAACGACGTAGTAACCAATAGTTTTAAAGTTGGGATTAAATTAATCCAACAAGCCTACACCGCAACTTTGCCACCTCTATTAATGGAATGACAAAATTGCTATCGTGGTTGAGGTAGTGACATCTAATCAGCATTTTGAGTTTAGAACCCCCTTAGCAAATTAGTAATAACTACTAGTATAAGTGTAGGGACCTAAAATCCGTAAGACATCCCCTAATTTAGTCTTATTAGTACTTCTTGTCTTTAATGGCTTTTGGTTAAGCAATTAACATCATTGATTTTGGTTTGAAAACAAAAGAAAAATTTAAATATGGTTTCGCAGGGGAGATGGAAACCTTCCTTGGGGAATATTTCCTGAATTATATATTTCTTGGGAACTGAGTGACCAATCTGTCCCTCACAAATGAGTGTTGGCTGTGTTGCTATTGGCTTGGGTTGAGGTATGGGCAATGCCCTCTATCTCTCTCTCTCTCTCTCTCTCTCACAGCTATTAGGACTGTTTGTACGTAATGAATGCTTTCAAGAAAAAACATCCAACCCAAAACTCAAGAAGAAACAAAGGGTCCAAACATGGAATTTTTCCCAATGATTGATGAAGGAAACCTAGAATACCAACAGGTCTTGACATTACCCACTGAGAAAAACCAAAGGGCAATAATTTACACCTCCTTTGACAGACTTTTCTTTAACATTTATTTGAACCAAAACAACGTTTATTTCTTAAGAGTAATGGTACGCGGAACTCATTAATCCAAGATTTCAAGTTGATTCCCAAATCAAGATTTTAAATGTGGGCCTATCAGACTAGTTAATACTATATATCATATCAAAAACCTATATATCATATCAAAAACCCAAAGTGAAGGTATTATAGAAATCATCAAAAGACAAAGAGTAAATCAAAACTTAGATACAAGCACCTACTATAAATGCAAGCCGGTGAAACGTCGGGACATAAGGACCAATCGCAGAAGAGATAGCAGAGAATCATACTAGGATCCCTAGTTCAGTACCTCACCGTGGTTGCGTCGGTTTGTCAGTTTGCCGACGGTTGTTCTTTCGCGCACCAGAGCTTGAAGTGACAGCGGGGCTCACCCACCATCAACGCTCACTGGATCTGGGGAACCAAACCAGTAACGTCGGATTTGGAAGACTAGCTGGGATAAACTGGTACAAAACAGAAAAAAAAATCCTAACCCCATCACACATTCACACTATTATTACCTTGTTGTCGACCACTATACGTCGGATTTGAGAAGACAAGGCGGGGTCCAGTTGAATAAGGCCCATAGAACGCCGGCCGTCTGAACATCCGAAGCTTGGTCACTTGGAACTCACCAATACTTGCCATACCAAACCGGTGAAGATAGATACACCAAGACGGAGAGGAGAGAGAAAGGATGAGGGAAAAGGGAGAGGAAGGTGAAGGAGGCAGCGCCCCCTCCCCCAGATCGGTTTAGGGTTTAGGCCTAACAGACAATACAGGTGGTATCATCGATGTTGATGTCAAATATTCAATGCAGTTTGTCAAAATAGTTTCACGAATACAAGAACTAAGATGAAGGATGTAACATACTTGAATCCAAATCGAAATATTACCTCTGAATCAAGTAATTAGTGGCCTTGTTTGAGCAAAATTTAGTCCAAAGTGTTGTGGAATAACGCTCTTGTTCCACTGAAACTGTTAAGAAAATTGGGGTTTAAACATTGTGAACTCATGTAGTTGGACACAAAATCGAACATGAATCAATTTGGAATATTGCTCCCTATGATAAGGTTTGAAGTTCAAGGCGCTGTTTTGTTCGTTTAGGGGTCTCAAAACCACTAGGCACAACTTTCAATAAATTTTTGCAATCTATTTCTTCACTCATTACTCTAAAAAACCTCCCTCAAAACCTTCAAACGAACAAGGCCTGCGCGCATTCTGTTTATTCTTTTAAGTTAATTCTTTTGTACCTTCCTTCTCACTTAACTGGACATTCTGTTTTTTTTGTTAAGACTGTCCACTAAGCATTTCACAATTGAAATAAAGGTGTAATTCATTAAAAATTAGGAATTATAAATAAATAAATAGGATTATACTTGAACTTGAAAGAGTGGGGTCATGGTCAAGGCCTAAGATTTTGAATTTGTTCGTTTCTAGCAGATGCTATCAATTTTTGTGGGATGAGTCATACAGGATATTGTCGTAACTTTAATCATGCCCCATTCTACTAGACAAGAGGAAAATTAATTAGTACTCTAAAATTAGTCGAGAAGCGTACAATTTAACTCAAACACTCGAAGTTATAAAAAAAGTGGTTATATTCGAACGAGAGAAAAGTGAAAGAGGCGAGATGTGATTAATTTGACTTTGATTTAGACACCTGTAAGTAGACAGTGAAATTGATCCCCGGACGGATGCATGTATGCATATGGGGCCATAACCCCGCGTCATTTTGGTTTTTTTTTTTTCAAATTTTAATTTTATTATTAGTTGTTTTTTTTGTTGTTGTTAAGAACGCCTAAACATTGTATTTTGTATTGGGTGTTATTTAGACAAACTATTTGGTTCAGGAACTGTGAAATTTCAAAATCTTATTATTCATAGTTCGGCCCCCGAATTTACAAAATCCTGGTTTCATCCCTGTCCCCACCACTTAAAATTAGTCGAGATACACATAAAATAAACCGGACACTCAAATTGGAAAAAAAAAAAAAGTGTAAAGAGGCATGCCCTAGATTGTGGAGAAGGTACACACACAGCTTGTCATAATGACGGAACAGTATATTA
Source organism: Rhododendron molle (assembly GCA_025413875.1). NCBI lineage: Eukaryota > Viridiplantae > Streptophyta > Magnoliopsida > Ericales > Ericaceae > Rhododendron > Rhododendron molle. The sequence goes on along the minus strand of CM046395.1, from coordinate 11,323,551 downwards.
CATAAACTATATACTAACATGGGTATGGGGGGTGTGATTTGTAGACTAGTATAGATATAGAAAAGAGAAAAAGTAGGGAATTTTATGGCAGGGTTTGGAGAGGGAATAGGAGGCAAGTAATGTGAATGGCTTTGTGTGTGTTGGGGTGCGGTGGTGGTCGTGGTCGTCGTGGTGGGGTTGATGATGATGCTGATGCACGCCGGCAGCTTTTCTGACGTCTCTCTCTCTCTCTCTAACCCCCACATTTGTCACGCCTGCTCCCACTCAAATACTCCATTATATTACTACTCCCTTTCCCTCTAATCCACTAAAAAAACCCTGATGATATTTTTCAGAAATTTATTCACGGCGAAATAATTTATTCACGGCTCCGTGCAATTTCATTCAAGCGTTTCGACAATTAATTATTGAGATCCGTAAAATTTATTTACGAAAAGACCCAGTGAAAATATTTTTTTATTTTTATAACTAGATATTCAGGTTAGTTTATGTACACCTCGATTAATTTTAAAATTCTGAAGGTAATGATCAGATAATTTCCAAGTTACCCATGGTTTAGAAAGTTCGATTTTTTGTGAGATTCGAACATGCTATCTCGTGAAAAATAAACACTTATTAACGTTTTCATGCGTACTTCGTCAAATCCCTTGGTTAACCCATCTGATGATCACAACCTTTGTTATCTTTTTCTCATTCTGTATTACATCATTTGTCAGACAGAATTCCATATCTAAGCACACACCTCGTCCGTTCCATTTTCCAAGTTTTTAACAGAAAAACCCATTTCAGTCAATCCCTTTACTAAATTTAAAAAGACACTCTTAAAAAGTACCACAAAGAAAGGAAAACTCCCCTTCCCCCTCCCCCCACATCGATTACACAAAAAGCAAACTTTAGATTTTTTTTCATATCCTCCTCCTCCTCACATGTTTTGATAATCTATTTCATTGTAATATCATGAAATGATATATATTCTTTAATAGTTCTATAAATTGTGAAGAGAAAGATTAATTTTGGAGAAATCAAAACATGCATGTTCGAATTTAATGAAAGAAAATGTGATATATATATAAATATATGTATGTGTGTTTAATTATAGTTTCTATTCACGTGAAACACATCCAACAACATAAAATATAGATTTACTAAAGAATTTATCCAATCGTTAACTTCAGCACTCGAGATTTAATCGAGTTGCGCAAAAGCAATCCTGAACCTACTACTATCAAAAAAGAAAAAAAAAAAAAGATTTTCATTGCCACGCTCTTTATTTATCCCTCCTCTCTCTCTCTCTCTCTCTCTCTCTCTCTCTCTCAAATTATGTGTGAGAAGGCATGCTAGAATCCAACATGGAGATCCTCCTTTTAGTCATCCCACTTTAAAAAACACGAACAGCCCCATATCTCTCTTGTGTCCAAAGAGCCTAACAGACAAGACTCATACTTACATAAAGGGCCTTATCTTAGCTATCTTAGTATTTTTTTTGGATGTGTGGGTCTTCTTCTCTCTTTGGGTTTTTGGTTAAATGGATACTTTGTTTAGACTAGTGAGCACTCTTCAACCTGATCACCACCACCATCACCAATCCCTCAACTCCAGCACAACCAACTCCAGCAGCTCTAGATCACAAAACCACCCCTACTACCAAGAAGAAGAAGAATGCTTCAACTTTTTCATGGATGAAGATGACTTCTCCTCTTCCTCTTCCAGACACCACCACCACCACAACCCTTACCACCACCACCAACAACCACCGTCCACCACCACCACTCCAACCACCACCACCGGCACCCCACCGCCGCAGCTCTCCCACCACGACGTCTCCTTCTCCCCTTCCAGAGACCCGAACATCGACTTCTCCGGCAAGTGGGCGACTGAAATCCTACTCGAGACGGCGCGTGCGATATCCGAGAAGGACAGCGCGCGTGTCCAGCACCTCATGTGGATGCTCAACGAACTCAGCTCACCCTACGGCGACACCGAACAAAAACTCACCTCGTACTTCCTCCAAGCCCTCTTCAGCCGCATGACCGACTCGGGCGAAAAATCTCGGCGCACCTTGTTGTCGGCGGCGGAGAAGACGGCGTCGTTCGAGTCGACGAGGAAAACGGTACTGAAGTTCCAGGAGGTCAGCCCGTGGACCACTTTCGGTCACGTGGCCTGCAACGGCGCCATCATGGAAGCGTTCGAAGGGGAGCGAAACCTGCACATAATTGATCTCAGCAACACTTACTGCACCCAATGGCCCACTTTGCTGGAAGCCATCGCGACGCGGACCGACGAGACGCCCCACCTCCGCATCACGACCGTGTGCTCCGGAGGCGGGGCCTCGTCGTCGGTCCAGAAAGTCATGAAGGAAATCGGCACCCGCATGGAGAAATTCGCTAGACTAATGGGCGTGCCGTTTAAATTCAACGTGGTGCACCACGTTGGCGACTTATCCGAATTAAATTTATCACAACTGGATGTTAAAGAGGACGAAGCTCTCGCGATCAACTGCGTCGGCGCGTTACACTCCGTCGCGCCGGGGGGCAGCCGGAGGGACATTCTGGTGTCGATTTTTCGGAGTTTGAATCCGCGGGTCGTGACAGTCGTCGAAGAAGAGGCGGATTTGGAAGTGGGTATCGAAGGGTTCGAGTTCTTCAAAGGGTTCCAAGAGTGCTTGAGGTTTTTCAGGGTTTATTTCGAGACGTTGGAGGAGAGCTTTTCTAAGACTAGTAACGAGAGGCTGATGCTGGAGCGGGCGGCGGGCAGGGCGGTGGTGGACCTGGTGGCGTGTCCGCCGGGGGAGTCGGGGGAGCGGCGGGAGACGGCGGCGAGGTGGTCGCGGCGGCTGCATGGCAGCGGGTTCAGTCCTGTTTTGTTCAGTGATGAGGTGTGTGATGACGTCCGGGCGCTGTTGAGGAGGTACAAGGAGGGGTGGGCAATGGGACAGTGCGCCGATGATGCCGCCGGAATATTCTTGTCGTGGAAGGATCAGCCGGTGGTGTGGGCTAGTGCTTGGAGGCCTTGATTTTTGGCGGTGGTGGTGGTGGTGGTGGTGGTGGGGTCGCGCGTGCGAGTGGAGGTTTCGGCACGTGCATGAGGGGCCGGGTCTGTAGTTTGTGGGGTTTGTTGGGAGGATTAAGGAGTTTGAAAGAGACTATTTGCTTTTTCTTTTTGCCCTTTCGAAAGTTTTCAATGAATAGGAAGTGAGGTAAGATATTCCCATTTGTGATTAGTATTTTGGTGATATTGCAATTAAAGATTTATTTAGGTTTTATATTTTGCTATTTAAAGTTGATTCGATCACCTAATTACTAGCCAAAATGTTAACAAACGAAATTTTTTACTCACAATCTACGGTAGCATGTATGAAAATTGTGGTGTTTGATGTTCGATGTTTTGTTTGGAAATGAAGTGATCGACAAATACAACGACATTCTATACGTAAATAAAATTTTCTTCCATATATTACACGTTTGCATTACTGTCCAAGATATTGTGACAGGTTCTGCATTACTCTCCAAGATATTGTGGTAGGTTCACCATACTAACAACTGATTTTTGATAATTAAAAAACTGAAATGTGTTACCCAAATATACCTCTTGTACACAAGAATGCAAGATCCATTGAAATTGTGTATGGAAAAGTCAATTTTTTTTTTCATTTTGCATTAGTATTCAACATGCGTGTGTACCGCTTTTTATGCAAGAGAGTGTTGATAGTAATGTTTAAGAAACTATTGTGTATAATGTCACATGCTTTAATGTGAAATGGAGTGATCAACAAAGACATGTCACATGCTTTAGTGTGAGATGGAGTAGTGATCAACAAAGACGATGACATTTTGTGTGTCGTTGATGTAAAAAAATTGTGTTTCTATTAAATGACTTGAATTCACTGAACAAATTGCGATGAGAGGTAGATTTGAAAACTGAACAACAGATTTTAACGAAGTTCAAGTCCATTGGAGTACGTTATGCAAACGTAATTTCTTGTACAGACGGATGTGATTCGTAGAGGTTCACTTGTTCGAAAATGACTGATCAGCTAAACTTGTGTAACGAAAAGGCCACTATATTATTCCGCATAAGTTTTCAACAGGAAGTTATACTCTTGTACCATTATTTATATATGGAGGAGCGGCGACATAAATATAAAACTCTATTTAGGTACAATGTAATTGACACGTGAAAGTAGATCTTAATTACGTATCCCTTGTTTGTTTAATACTGAAGTTTTGGAGTTGTAATTTTTAATTAAAAAGTCTTGGGTTCCAAATTTATATGGAGTTGGTATTAATTAGGTAGGTTAAGATGATATCAGCTCAGAGTATTAGATATTAAAAATTAATGGTTTAATTTGAAAATTAATTTGAGGAGTGCTTACATTAAGTCATGATAATTTTAACAATTGATCGAAGGGGATCGCTAGCTATCTGAGGTTGGGACCATAGAATCTTAGGACGGCCACTGAGTTGGGCTGTGTTTGGAGAATCTAATAAAAAGGTGTTTAGCCAATAGTGGAATTATGTGTTAGTGGCCAGCACGCTGTGCAGATCATGGTCATTTCATATTTTGTAATCTCCATCAACTTTCCTTCTTTCTTTCTTGCTTTCTGTGTGTGTGTGTGTGAGAGAGAGAGAGAGAGAGAGAGAACTCAGGGGGGCCACCACCACCTCTTATCAGGGACCAAAAAAACTCTTTCACGGTGGTGGAGGGTGGTGCTGCAAGGGCATACAAAGAAAGTGGCACTTTATGGCCCACGTAAACAAAAGAAAAGCAATGAGAAAAGGAGGAAAAATACTTGTAGTGTGTTCTTAGTGGGAACTTCTTTTTAGGGTTTCACATTTGATGAGACTTGACCCCTCAATTTCCTCTCTCTCTGTGCATCTTCTTCTTTACGTGGGCTTTTTGATGTGGGTTTTTTTACGGAGAGGGAGTTGGCCCCATGACTTTGGATATTTTAAAGCTTTTGAAAGTTCTTTTTTCCCGTTTGAGATAGAATTGACGATGACCAGTTGTTGCTTGAGACGAGTAATTATTCAATAGTTCGAGAGCATTTGATCATTTCAGAATCACATAATTTTTTTTTTTGCTTGGCAAAGGACAGAATCACATATTTATATGAGATCAATACACTTACTTGTAGACTTCACGATAATGTTTGATTGTAAAGTAATTCGGAGCATCACGTGCCGGTGTTCCGTACTGCTAAATAACTTCACCTTGAGATATATGGGACCCAGTATTGCAAGTTGGCAACAAGAGTGGAAGTTGATTAATATGTCGGCCGGGCAGCCTTTTCGCCGTACATGGTTTTTTTGCTTCCAATTTTAATTTGATCCGAACATTATTGAAGGAGTTACAACTCTATTTTATTATGCTTTATTTTAAATATAACATATGCGTATCGGTGATATCGTCACATAACGGGCAATATCGGACACTATCGACTAGTAACGTAGGTAAATAATGACATCAAAGATTCAAAATCTTATTACAAAACGGCTAATACGTATCATATTGGCCTTTGTTTGAAACCCGGCACACCATGTCAAGGGGTCACATTTGGGTTTTACGGCATCGTTATAGTTAAGCTCTTCTATCACCCTCACATTGTCTTTTTGCTGATATGACTTGGGTCAACTAACAAAATGTTATCTCTGCTCCACCTTCAAGCTGCAAAAATGCCTTCGTGATAAAGCTAAGGTACCGTTTGTCTGCAGCTTTTAATTTGGCGGATAATTAGTGATAGAAAACTTTTTCATAGGCTCTCATGACTTGTAATTTCAGCTTTTTACGAGAATGATGGCAGGTTTGGTACGAGAGATTTTCTCCTTCTCAGCCTACTTAGGTGTCTAGACCAGCTAATTCGTGGCCCTAACAAGCATATATGAAACATTGATAGTAAATTTTTGATTTTGCCGAGGGTAGACGAAGTTTTTTCTTCAAAAATGATTAGGTAATGGATTGGATAATTTAGTCTTCTTTTCTACGCTCCCTAGCTAGGCCATCTGGAAAAACCGTAACAAGCTAGCTAGCTAGCTAGTCTTTTCTGAAGAGCATTTCAATCCAACTTCCCACCGCTACGTACTATGGCCAAAAAAGCAACCATCAGGTTCAAAAAACTCCTACTCCTACGTTGTTTGAGCCAATATTCGAATGTCGATGTTTTGGGGGTGTGGGAATAGACACGAAGCTCTCCCTCCTTCAATTCTGTGGCTTGATATGGTTCTCGTATTTGTGGATGTGAGCGGCATTGGTTTTACAGTTTTACTGCTAGTCGTCTTGATGTTACAGCTCTAGCCTTATACGCACGGGCCTAGCTAGATTCAGCTACTTATTACTCTTGGCTGTTAGATAACGAATAACTTTAACAGTAAAGTAAAGATATTGGTACCGATCAATATCATCTTGAAATCGTACTGACGGACTCGCTAGGCCCACTCCGGCTATCGAACAGTTGATTTGAGCTGTCCAAAAATTCTAAAAATAAAATCGAGAGGGTTTGCGCGAGAATTGATGGCATCCGACGCATGTATATATATGTATACAAATGTGGTATTTGGATCAAGCACCTTACACGCGTCGAATGCCGTTGATTCTCATGAGTGCCCCCTCGTGTTTTTTTTAGAATTTTTAGACGATTCAGATCAACCATCGAATAGCTGGAGTGGGACCAGTGAGCCCGTTGGAACGATTTGAGGATGGCACCAGTCGGTACCAATAGTGGGACTGTAACTTTAATTGGGTGTACATGGATTTTGAGTGTCTTATCGCAATTATGCAGATAGGTCATAGGACACCTGGAGGGCTAACAGTTTATTCTCTGCCTCGATTTAGAGTGAGATCTCCAAGAGAATTACTATCATTCTTTTTGCAGGTTAACGAAGCAAGTCTCCCTCAATGCACTGTTTTTATTCAATTTAATGTCCAGTAGTAGCAATATCTCAACTTTTATGTAATAATATAGCTTTCAAGAAGATGGAGGGGTACCCTTAAGCTCACATTCCATTATTACTTTTAGCATCAGTTCTAACAATTTTTTTTTTTATTTTTTTATAATCCTAATGCTTTGGTGGCCATCTCTCTGGTGACTACATTTTTGGAAACCATGTGATGTCTTATCAATATTCATATTGGTAATTACATTTTAGATACCATGCGATGTCTCACTATTGTATTAGTATTAGTATTACTGATCACATTTTGAATACTCTGTGATATACATCTCGCCACTGTATAGGTGTGACCACATTTTGGATATACCATACCAATACATTGGCGAGAGATCCCATGGTATCTAAAATGTGGTCACGGACTCACGGGGACCATGGGACATGGTCACAATAGCATTGTTTTTTTGATAATGGTGGCATTGGTTGCTAGCTAGTAATATGAGAGAGTAGCAACAAAAGAGAGAGAGACAAACACTACAACACGAAAGGACGAAAGGGCTTTGGTGAGAAAAATGTATTTCGTCACTAAAAGTACATTATTTGAGAGGAAATTGAATTTCATCGCCTTTTCTAGCAAGGAAATCTGTTTCCTCGCCAAAAGGCCTTTTTTAGTGAGGAAAAACAGATTTCCTCTCCAAAGGGGTACATTTGGTGAGAAATTCCATTTTCCTCGCCAAAAGGTTACGTTTGACAAATAAATATTTTGTCACATTTCTTAGGACTCATTAATTTTTGATATATACGTCATTATTAATTGTGTTCATATGTATTTGTAATATCATGATGATAAAGACATAATCAAATACATAGTTCAATACCATTATCAAATTTATTAAAAAAAAAGTGATAAACCGGAAAATTTTGTTTTGTAACTTTTCTTATTCTAATTAGCAATGTAAGATATGTTTCTCACTAATTCTATGCATTCCCTTTTTCCCAATTTAAATTAATTGTTAACAATGTCAGTTATTCAAATTGTCATAATATTTATTGTTTGAATAATTTTTTTTTAAAAGACATGCTAAAAAAATGTTATCTCATAGTAGTTGAGTATCTTAAAGTATAGGTATTGATGATTTATCCCATAGTAATAAAAACTCAACAAAAAATAAAGTTAAAAACATCTTGAAATGATGTCGCATTGAAAATATCTCCAAGTTAGATCAACACAAATTTATTTTCAAACATCTACATTACTGCTATCTAGGAATAAAATCTTCACAAAGAATACACTATTTCATATCTATTATGCATTCATGCTGTAAAGAATTCTTTGTAAACCGTTAGTTGTTTTTTATTCAAACTAACTTAAGTGATTCTAAGTGATTCTAATGGCATTCCTTAATAACCAGATAAAAATGTTAAACATTAATTTCAAATGCAATTTTGTAAGTATCATACATATTTTTATACTCTCGTCCCTTATTTAGAGTTCAGTATTTCATTTTGGGTTGTCCCTTAATAAGTATCTATTTTGTAAAGTTAGTGGGTAAAAGTTGCTTCATTGTCTATTTTATCCCTAAAAGTAGATTTCATTTTGAAAAGTAAGTAAGTAAAAAAGTATAATGATGAAGGGTAAGTAGGAAAAGTGAAGGAAAAAGTTGATTGAAAATGTATAATGATGATGTCTTTTCAATAAGTTATAGTTACGAAACAGGTCACTTAAAAAGGGAGGACGGAGGGAGTATATACATATACATATACACATTGTGTGTGTGAAAGATATAGGGCAATTGAAAATTTTAAAAAATTTGTTAAAGATTAATTTTTTAAAAATGTACTGTCTTTAGTGCTTTTAGGATAATCGCACTTGAATATTTACATTTTTTTTCATATTATTATAGAGATGATAAAAAAACCTTTAAAAATTACTTCAAATCTATAATATCTTTTGTATTTGGCAAAAAAGAAGAAAGTCAAACTCACTCTTAAACAACGACGTACAATGATGCCTCTTGTCATTCATAATGTGATATTAAAACATATCTCGAGCTTATGACGACAAAAATCTCGTTCCATAAATGGTAGGATAATCCATCAAAAAATTAGAATAATAACACATATTATTAGTCCTTCAAAAGTTGCTGCCATATACCAATATAACATGTTTCAACCAAAAAATTATGCAAGTGGAGTGTAATGCAATTGTCCTCCCTTACATATTCCAACGTACATGGGGCAGGGTTTGATCCCCGTAAGCCTCACCCCCCTCCCCCAAATTCCCAATAGGATAGTGTGGACTGAAATTAACGAATTTAAAAAAATTATTGTGCTAGCAAAAAATTAAATTTGTTCGTTCAAACACTATAAGAGTACAAAACGTCGAAAGACCATAATTAATGTTAAAGAAAGTAGTTTGGAGAGGTGAAAGACATGCTAAAATAATGATATATATCCAAAAGTTCACAAATTTCACCCGAAAGTTAACGTGGTGCAGTTGGTAGGTGAAGCGCAACTTATAGCTGAGGTGCAAGGTTAGAATAATGGGGGTGGCAGTAAATGTGGAGAAATTGGTTTTTTTTGGGATGCCAATTTTTTTAGCAAGGAAAACAAATTTAGCGCCAAAATATTAGCGAGGAAAAAATTCCTCGTCTTTTGCAACAAAATGACAGAATTCATGAATGGTATTTTGCGAGGAAAAAAATTCCTCGCTAATTTGCCAGAATAGGCGAGAAAATATTTTTTTTCCTCGCAATACCTTTTGCGACAATGTTTAGGCGAGGAAAACTAGCGAGGAAATTTTCCTCACCAATACATTTTGCGAGAAAATTAGGTGCTTTGGCGAGGAAATTGAATCCTCGCCCTTTCATGTTGTAGTGAAAGGAGAGAGGGGTCTGTGCTTACGCCACAACCTCGCCTTCAAATATAAAGTTAGAAAACCCCAAGCGTAGGGCTAGGTCGTCGGTAGCATAATAAATCGGCAAGACTGGGATCGTTCCCACAGATAATCGAAAATAGCTTAATCGGATTGTAGGTATTGTAAGGTGGATTTCGGCGTTTAAGACGGCCAACATGGTTTTGCTTTAACGGTAGAAATGCTAATGAAATGACTAGAAATGTTCTTAATAAACTAAAAGAGGCAAGTCTAGAGATCGTCTAACCCTTAACAAAGGCCGTTACCGGTTCTCAAAATATAACTCAAACGAGAGTCACGACCGCGCGCTCACGCTCAGATGATTTAGCTTTGAAGATGACGTTTATCGAAAGATGTGATTAAACGGAACCAAACCAACCTATTTTTGCTAATGTATCTAACGCGTAGGAGGCCACGAGTCCTCGATATGTCGATTGCCAAGACCGCTTGACTAAACTTCATACTATGGAGTTAACACCCCTCGCTTAGACCAAAATGGCTAGGTAAATTAAATTTCGAAAACCATTATTTTAAGCCCGAAGGTTTGAGAACCAAATAACCACATAAGTTATCAGGAAAGATTATCCCGAGACTTAACCAAAACAACTACTCACACATAGCTAAAGAACAAGACATAGCATAAAACAAGACATGATATTTAATCGACGAAAATGAAAACAAACTTGATTTATGCAAAGATCCAAAGCGTAGCTATAACATTAATAAACGAGAAATTAACAAACGAGAAAGACTTACAAGTGTTCTTGAAGGATTTAACTAAGAAAGCTTGGAAGACATTAATGGAGAAAGACTAACCTAAACTAACTACTACTTTATCTAGGAGAGAGGAGAGGGATATATATACAAAAACCAACTTCCTCCCTCAAAATATCTCAAAAGGTTACTACAAGTAGTAAGTTTCCAAATATGGAAGGTTGAAAAATTGTAAAAAGCTATCAGTAAGCAATCTGTATCCATACAACCAAAACGGTTGTATGGATACCGAGCTGTTAAGCCTGTGTTGGGAATGCTCCATAGAGGAGCTGTATGGATACAACCAAAACTGGTGTATGAATATGTTGTAACATGTCCAAAAGATAAGGCCACCGTATCGATACAACCAAAACGGTTGTATGGATACACTTTGCTAACTGCAGAATTGGCCTCTAGTTTCAAAACTTGGCACCCGACGCTTCCGAACTTCACCCGATGCTTCGTATCTTGATCATTGGAGAACGGTGGCACTCCGCCACTTGGCCTTGGAAGCTCAGGCTCCCCCGAGGCATGTCCATGGCGTCAAAACCACCCTTGTTAGGGCGTAAAACCTGAAACATCCTCAAACGAACCTTATGTGCAAAATCATAATAAAAGCTAAATAAACGCAGATTAATATAACATAAAACGGGACTAAGCGCACCAAATATCTACGATATTGGGTGCTTATCAGTCTGCATTTTTTTAGAAATTACTCTCTCCGTCTCGATTTGTTTGTTCAATCTCCATTGATTTGAAAACTACATAATCTGAGCCATTGATTTTGAAATTGAACAGACAATTTGAGACATGTGTAAATCAAAAAGGAGACAAACAAATCGGGACGGAAGGAATATTATTTTTAGATATTGTAACAAGCACTCTAAAATGGAGTACATCTTAACACTGTATCACTTAAGTTACCAACAATGACAAATCCTCAAGTCTCAACATACAACATTCTTATTGTGACCCATGAAAAACGGTCCACACATCAATGGTAAAAGAAAAATAAGTACATCTTTCGTCCCTAACCTTTTTTCTCTTATTTCAATTTGGTTTATGCACTTCGATCGAGTGATCGATGCTGACTTCAACCGTAAACTTTAGCTTCCGTCTCTGATTGATGCAATAATCACGGGCATTTGGAATTCAGGGATGATGAATTTTAATTGTCCCTAGTTGGTCCAATTTTTCATAGATGATAGAACCTTAGGGTTTTAGGGATGAGAGGGCAAAACTTTGTTGAAGGTTATGACACATGAAACAGTCCAGTTCCGGGACTCCCTAATCCTAAGGAAATCTAGGAAAGCCAACGTTAATTGTTGGAACTGATTGGCTTCGTCTTTATCAATATCGTGAGATCCAAGGATCCTGTACTAATAGGACTCTACCTCTCAAATGCTTATATAATAACTTGCCATACAATGGGAGCAGGTACATAACTCTTGCACCCTAATTTGCTTGAACTCTACCCAATTCTCACCATAAACATTTTATTTTAGGCATCGGACTAAGGGTGTTGGTTGACACCACACCGGTGTCAAGTTCTCTTTTGCAGGTTACCGAGATTGATTGCTTCGGACACTGACTCATCATTATCGATTTAATTAAAGATATTAACAACAACAAAAAATAGGAGCACGAATTTCTTGCATTTTCTTTCTTCTCTACAAATTCAAGATCTTAACTCAAATTGAAGGTAAGTAACTTATTTAAGGCAAAAAAAAAAAAAAAACTTATTTAAGGCAAAAAAAAAAAAACTTTTTAAGGCAAAATTAGGATTAACAAATGGAAAAAAAAAAAAAAACTTATTTAAGGCATTGGAGAGATTGTGTCAATTTAGAGTCTTCTACACTGGGCTAACGTTAACCACAATCCACCCTGTAATGCCTTTTGAATACTTTGTTCAGGCTTGGACGTCCAAAATTCAGCATCATAGATTACATTCAATTCAAATTTAGTATGTCACCGCTTGTCTTTCAATTTCCATAGCTTTAAACGCTAGCTTGGCATTTCTTTTATATGATAGTGCGACATCTAATTCTTTGTGACGGAATATTAAGATAAATGGAGATGGTTCAGACATAGTATTCGGATACAGATCCAGACAGATACACCTGCATTTGGATGTTTGTATTGCTCTATGACAAACTAACTTGTAAACAATCAAGGTATGTACATATTTACACATTTCTCTTTGGCAATCTACATTATTGATCCCTTATTTCCAATCATATAAGGACCATGGAGAGTACCTTTTGGACTTTCCTCCATGATCTCAACATATTTACAAAAAAAATCTTAACCACCTATTTTTCAGTAAATTTAAAGCTTATATTTTTGCTAGTATGTAGTCTCTATACATGTTTAAACAGTGGGATTGGGGATGATGGAACAACAAGAGAAGGATCTTCCCCTATCTTGATAAGCTTTTGCTGCCCAAAGTAACACCAAAACCACCATAATAATGGAAAGACACAGCACAGATAGCCATAGTCTTTGAGTCGCCACTCTAAATGGTTTGCATTGATGCAAAACGACATTCGAGAACGTTTCCTTCACAAAGGAGCACTGAATCAAGTTCTGTAAATCCGGGAATATGTTTATCAAGTCCTGAAGTGCACTACTGTATGCCCAAACCATGAGATATGAGGGCTCTGGGATGAATCTCCCATTGCTTTCACAGTTTGTTTTGTTGTTGTCTTCGTAACAAGTGAATCTTGAAAGGACCTGCATATGGACATGTAGCCCAAAAGAGTCAACTTTCATGTGCTCAGCAACAAAGCAAACTGTTTTGAAATTCTGGAAAAACTATCATATCTCGTACTTCATATTGAAAAATAACTTCGGATTTTCGATTCCTGTTTTTGGTCTTTTCTTATTCTGTTTGAAACATCCTTTTGTTGTTTTTGAAAGGTTGATTGTTTTTAATTTATTTTTTTTCCTGAGTGTAGTCACTTACACCAGGCAGGGCACCGATCGGAATGGAATCCTTTGAGCAATTTTCAGGTGCATAGCTGAAATTGGGCGCACCTGAGAAAGGGTCACAAATCCTCTTAACTCCAAAAGAACTATCATCTTGTTCTTCTTCTAACCGAATTAAATCACTAAACTGGGTTATTTTTGAATTCAACTGCAAAAAGGAAGAAAACTTCATTATAGCGCTATATGAAAAACAAGTGAATGTAGATTATAGCAATCGGTTGCGGTACCTCTTTTATGGAGTTGTGAACAGTATAGCCAATATCCATCAGTGCTTTGTCTGAATTTGTGGAATTTGTACAGGGAAGTACTGAGCTGAGGCTATTGTTCTGAGGGTTTTGTTCGTAATTCGCAAGGGCTGAACAAGTGTCCCTTGCAAAACTGCATATCGAAACTAAAAGATCGCGTCAAAACTGTACTTGTTCGTGTTCTATTTCACAGAACATCGTTTTGGTGTTCTTCAAAATGGGTTATTTTCCTAAAAAATGTGAATTAAAAAAAAAAAAAAAAAAACTAAATTTTTAGACAAGCGCACGAAGAGACAGAGAGAGGAATTCTTTACTCACGTGTGAAAGAAGAAATCGAAGCCGGTCAGAACCCAACACAGCGTAGTAAGAATCCAGCAGAGAAGAATTATACTGAAACAAAAAATAGGCTAACATGAGACGGAGAAAGATGAAGAGAAAGAATTTACCGCATGAAAAATCTTCAGGTAGCGATAAAACATACGAAAAATTGAACTCACATTACAAATCCAGGTTGCCAATGGAAGAAGAGCAGAACTGATCACCCAAAGCAGCAACTCGTTAGTCTAACAAAGTTTTATTCTTTCACAAGTTAATTTGGCAGAATAAGTTGGAATGCTTAAGATGATTCAAGAAAAATAAAAAGTTAGAATGCTTAAACATTAGCAAGCTATACAAGATAATAAAAAGATAGGATCACAACATTGCTATTATGGGGTTTTTGAAGCTGTAATAAGAGAGAACATAATTTCTGCTTAATTAGGACACTTCACACTTGGGTACTTTTTTTCTTTTAATAATCTGGGCTAGGTTATGCGCACTTCGACTAATCTTTGGAGATCATAAATCCATTGTCCACTAGCGGGAGCCCCACTTGAAGTGCGAGCAAATGCTCAATATGAACTGGCCCAAAAGGAGTTGATAGTACCGGAGAGATTTCGAACCTGAATTCTTAGGGAGGGGCAAACCTTTTTAAGTCTTAAGCCTTGACCTCTAGGGCAACCCCTTGGGGTTCACTTGGGTACTATTATGAGAACATAACTAGATTGAGTTAACCGCTATAACCTGCATGTTGATGTTCAATGAAACATACGTTCAATATGGTTCCTACGAGAAAAGAAATATTGGACATTGGTGTTTTGCCTGTTCTCAAGATATCGAATCCAATGCAAAATGTCAAATGGAAAGTTAGCTCATAGGGCTTTTATGGTACTCTGCAGCCCTGCATGTTGATGCGTGAATTGGCCTGCTCTTTCCCTTTCAGTATGCGCGATTTGCAGGGCTGCAAGCTGCTTTGACACCCAACTGGGGCACAACGTAGAGGGAGAATGGGAAATAGCAGTCGCATCATATTTCCGCAAATAATAGTTGCGTATAATAAGGTCCGAGAGAGATAAGTAGACAATCTTGGTACTAACTTTCTATACTTTCTCTTGTGCCCTACAGTTTTTTGGACTTCACCATACAAGATAGTATTTGATCGATCCCTCCGAAATGCAAGAATTTTTCCTAGACCTCGTAACAAAATTTGTGAGTCCGCCAAGGCTTAACCTGGCAATTTGTAGAAGAAACCGATTTTCACGAGTTGAATTCAAGTCAACATTACATGTCAAATAAATACATGTTTTGGTATGAATCCTAGTCTCATAAAACATTCTCACCTACTGCAGCAGCCAAGAATCCCAAGTTGACGGAAACAATTGCAAGATTCGCAATGTACCTACAAAAATAGGAAGAGAACAGAGTGAGAACTGATATAGAAAGTAGTACTAATAATCCAAGATCAAAACTATTGATTTTGGGAATCAAATGCTTACGAAATTTGAATTGCTTTGCTGATAGAATGCTCATATTTTCTGCCGAAATTTCGAATCAGCCGCGATTCCCTTCCAAGCTGATAGCTTGTCGAATTCAAGAGGCTACAGGTTCTGGGATCGTACGGAAGTAAAAGCTTTTGCATCTCATTCATGGCATCTGTTACTTTTAGGATGGTTTTACGAGCTTCGCCACCAGCTCCAAGAACAGTTTCTTCTAGCTTTTTGGTTCTTTGTAAGGAGCTCTGGTTTGCTGCTATGACCAAACCGGTTGTGACTCTTCAATTTCAAAACAAAATGTAAAAAATTTCACATCAATCCAACCACAACATCCAAGCCTATGTTCATATAGACCTTAATACAATAAGCTTGCAAGATTTTTTTTTTTTTATGTTTGCCAAAACCACAAAGTTGTCCAACTGATAATTGTTTCTTGAATTTGTGAAAAGAATTTGATTTCAAAACAGAAATTTCATACAAAGGTGACACAGCCGCTATCGGCCAACAGAGTTGATAGGGGAGGTCAATTTCATTTCAGAAACTTCAAGAGTGTTTCTTTTAATTAATAATAATAATATAGAAATTTAAGAAGAAGAAGAAAAAAAGTTGGTGTAATTTATGCCTCCTATATTATGAGCCAACTTGGATGACATGAGGTAATCCTTGGAAAAGTCTTAACAAATGTAAAAACAGGGATTGTAGGATATACTAGACGTAGAGAGTTTAAATTTTCGAAGTGTTCTTCGTAAAAAGAAGGAACAATAGAAGATTACATCACTCCATACGTCATTGAGACCTTTAATACGACGAAAAACCATAAAAAGTTACATCGTTGAATAGGAAAAGTTAGGCAAATTAAATAAACTGGGGTAGGAGCTATTTTTCTCTCTAATTTGTTTTGATTGAATAGAAAATTGATAAGAAATGAATATTTGTTCAATTTTTTGGCTACTTATATAGAACTACTAATTCATGACAATGTTATTTTCCCTTTCACTTTTCTTCATTCACAAGCCCATTATACAAACATGAAAGAGTTTCTTAATTAGTTTGAAAAGACAGAGAGTAACTTGGGCGCTTACATGGCCAAGAAAGAAAACAGAAGAACCAGAAAGAAGACTATGATGTACAAAGAATTTGAATTTTGTGTCACTGTGGAGGAAGTACTGCTGCCATTGAAACTCTTAGCAAGGACCATGTAACTTCCAAACACCAGCCCACAGAGCATCCACCCTCCGCCGATTGCATATCCATGGACCCCTGTAAATGCTGCTGACTGCAAATTAACACAAGAGAAAAGGTTGGGGGAAAAAAATTCAATTCCAAGCTTTACATAGGGAGACCATTGCCGAAAATAATCAATTCTTCTTCTGCCATCTCTGATGCGGGCCGTAAAACGAGCACAAACAAACAAATGATCCAGCTTTTCAAAAAAAAAAAAGAAAAAACAAATGATCTAGAATTTGCATGCAGAATACTAAACCAGAATAATGTCGCGGTGATATTTTGAGACAACAAACTATAGTAATGAGTGCTAAAACGTACGTACTGCTAATCTAGTAGAACTCGTTCAGAATACCTAATGAGAATAAGGTGGCAATGATATTTCCAAATCAAATCCCATTAATGCATCGGGAGACCGTTGCCAAAAACAATTGGCGCAAAAACGAGCGCAAACAAAAGATCTAGAATTTGCATGGAGAATATTAAACTAGAAGTCTAGAATAAATGTGGCGGCGATGTTTTCAAATAACAAACTATAGTAATGAAAGCTAAAAAATACTCCCGATGTAGAATTTTAACGCGACATACTTGAATGAGAATAAGGAATTCCAACATTGAGAAAACAGAAATCTACCACGTCATTATTTAAGCTTTTGTTCCATTTTCTTTTGGTTTCGTTACGCTATTGCAACTGGGTATCTGAAGGCTTTAAACAAAGTAAGACAGAAATTGAACTTACAGCCCAGTAATGCTTGTTCCTAATATCGTAACCACCTTTGTAAAATTTGAAGTGGCGCAGAGGATCGGGCCTATGAAATCTCTGTTCTTGAACAGGGGACCCAAAGGCGACAGGTTTATGAGAGAAAATAGACGTAGAAACCAAGAGGAGGATGTAATAAAGAACAAACCCATCATTGGTTTTTGGCATAGCAACACTCTTCAGTTTTTTGAAAAAATGAAAAGGGTCTGTGATGCCGACAACTCAATTATAGAGAGAGAGAGAGAGAGAGAGTTTTGGGAGGTGGCAAGCAATTAAAAAGCTCCTAGCATGGCTTGACTTGATGAGTAAGGGAAGAATAGCTTGTGGCTATGGTTTTAGAGAGAATAGTAGTAGGTTCTGAGCTTCAGGAATGAGAAACGTAAGGGCTTTTTAGCGAATCAGGAGGAGGAATTTATGGTCTGCCAAGTTCAAGGAATTGGCCCCCTTTTTGTGGTTCATGTCTTTCTATGTAAGCCACTCTTTTCATTTGTATACTCATTATGTTTTGATCTTTTTGCCTTTCTTGTCTGTGACTCGTTACTCTTAAGGCATAGATCCGAATTATAGTCTATTTATGCATGAATTTGTAAGCATGATGGCTAAGGCCAAACTATTCGAAGGCATGCATGACAGCTGCATGGACTAATGCGCGTATGTATATATATATATATATATATATATATACCTATTACTGCAGTGGTTATTGAAATTACTGCAATATATTAACCAAGTGTAGTTACTTAAAATAGAAAATAAGCTCCATCCTTAACTCTCTCCTGCAGTGGTTATTGAAATTACTGCAATATATTAACCAAGTGTAGTTACTTAAAATAGAAAATAAGCTCCATCCTTAACTCTCTCCTGCAGTGGTTATTGAAATTACTGCAATATATTAACCAAGTGTAGTTACTTAAAATAGAAAATAAGCTCCATCCTTAACTCTCCCTCCACGTGGCATTATTTGATATGTTGTATAGCTTTATAGAAAAGTTACTAAAACTGTATACACGTGCCTAAGAAGTTGGATAAATTCCATCTTCCTAATTTCCTGCGAGGATTTTCCACTTGAAGCGTCCAATATGTCTAGCCATGACTGATTGAGAGCAAAAATACCACGATAATCCCTTATCTTTCCGGTAATTCTCAGGTAAGAACAATTGTGTACAAGGAAATCTTGGTCGCACATATGAAAACAGTCACAGTTTAATACCTTAGCCAATAACTTCACCCTCCCGTCATTGGGCTTTACTCGAGCAGACTGCTTTGACTAGCCTGAAAGTCATACAGGAAGCACTTGAGTTCGAGCATGCCCATACAGTGGTTCAAGTTCCGCGGCTAGAGAACCTTACAGAGAAAGACGTAACCAGCCACCGTAATGAAGTATACATAAAGGTGACAGAAGCCCTGTTGATTGAGCATGAAGACGAAGAAGAATCACTAATGGCGCGCTTCCCAACATTAAATATGATTTATGCCATGGCTACAATAGAAACATAAGTTCGACATGGCAACAAGATCGAGCGAATAATTAAAATCTAAGTGGCATCCATGTCAAATAAATAGTAGGGTTTAAAAAACCAAGAAGAACTGCCTCTAAATTGCATCGCCTACAAACTTGATACAAGTACTGCAGTTTGGCAAAGATTTAGCGAAGATGTAATTTGGCTGGGATTTTGCCTTGCAGCGAGAAACATTCAGCAATCCATTTGTAGATGGACAAGAAAACACGAGCAACAAAATATGTAAGATGGCAGACAAGAAACAAGGTTTTCAGCCATCACTTACAACCCTTTACCCAAATTACAAAAGACAATTAGTTTTCTCGTTTTTAACTGATAGCCATGCCTAACGGCAACTGTTGACACAGAGATCCTGCTTTTGGCATTCCTTTCTCCGAAACTCGATCAGACTTCGGACCTTCACCTTGCTGTAAAAGTGATGATGAGAATCACCTAACATTCCAAAACCAATATGATTAAATATTTAAATCATGCATAAATATATGTAAAAGAAATATGTGTTGAGAAACTAAGAGGATTTTCTTGAAAATTACATATGCCCGTATCTCAAGGAGATAAAACACAAAGCAATGGTGGTCAAGAGAACAACGGAAAAATTAAACAAAATGGAATTAAAAAGGGACCTAAATCATGTTCCAATACTACTAAGACGATAACCATTACTGTGATGGGATTTAGTGAAACCTCAGCCTTTACTGTGAACAGCATCTACCCCAACATCAGTCGTCAAAATCGATTTCGTCGTCCTTCATGTACTTCTCTTGTACTGCTGCTGTTGTGAAACTGCTTGGTTAAGCAAAACTATCTAACATCGTTGTCTAAAAGTCAATTCAACATACACTCAGATAACAAACATATTCAGACTTCTTAATTCCACTAATGATCGATTGGAGTCAACAACCGTGAATCTGTTATCTACCGCATGCCAACTAACAGGGTTTGACTTTGTAAGTCCTAATAACTGGGGAAAAGCACTAGGACTTGAATTTGGAAGATAAGAATATGAAGACGTAGTGTTAGAATATCGCAAGCAGATTACACAAAACTTAATAAAGCACAAGATACCAGGAGAAATATGTAACTCAATATCGACACAGTCGAGATATTTAGCATCTCAAGTAAATACATAATGACAATTTTATCATTTCTGTACTCATTCCTGCTACTTAACAACCAAGTAGAACCTTTTTTTCCAAAAGAATGCGTGATACTGCCATTTGCAAAACTAGGGCAATCTTTGTTAACTTTGACGTAAAATCCTTGAACTAAAAGGTGTGGCAGCAGAATCAATGACTGTCAACAGTGTGGAATCGTTGAAAAATCATTGAGTCACGTGTTTTTCTTCAACTTCTAAAGCAGGCTCCCATCTGCAGGGGCACTTTATAATATATTCATTAAATTAATTCAACTAGATATGCAGGCACTCTGGAAGCCATTTGAGATCTTTTGTCCAAACATAATCCCATTAGAATCCATTCAGTGCTGACTGCGACATTCCTGCATTCACACCAACTGAATGGATCCCAAAATATCTGAACACTGATGCCTACTGGTTAATGAGATGAGCAGGCATAGTAGGCACATCGCACAGAAACTAAAATGCGGAAAAGGATATCTGAAATAATCCCAGTCAACCGGAGCGGCAGCGATTTTGCTGAATTCAACCACACTCCCTTCTATGCTGGCAAATATATACCCATTGCTCTTGTCAATGAGCTTCACGAGATTCCCGACGCTTTCTTTATCCTGAAAAAGAGTAAAGGATGAATACCATGTGATAACAACAAAACAACATATAGCTCTAAGGAAATAAAACGAAAACCTCATGCCTGAATATCCAAGGTTGTAAAGTTGACCAGACCATAATTTTCTATTACTTCACACAGCTCCTTCGTCATTTTTCTGGAAATATAGAAGTAGAAATAACCTCATTCAAACATGATTTCTTTCCCTCAATCACGAGAAAAAATACTGGAAGAACTATTTTAAGTTTTAACGAACCATCCACCTGTATTTAGCGGACCGGGGGTCTTGATCAAGATCATGTTGTAAGTACGATAAATCTTCCACGTCCGTGTAGAACTCGAGATTAAAAGCTGCAAAACACAAGGCTCATCTGATTAGTGAAATATGGTAGGTTCACAGACATTTCACTTGAGATGAAATCCGAAAATGTGAGTTGCATACTTGCCTATTTAACTTGAAAAAAAAAACGTAATGAATTGTATGTATGTTACATTTTATGTGTTAGATGGAGGTTTTGTACCTAGTTTTCCGTAGTTCTCAATGAGATCAATTTTAGACAAAACGTTGATGTGGGGAAGCTCCAGATGCAACATTGTCGATAGAGACAGAATCAATGCACTCACATACTTTCCTGGATCACTGCAAAGGTGTGCATCAACTAAATGCACAGCCGTCAGCTGCATAAAAGGAAACCAATTCCCTAAAATTGGCACCAAGGAACTAACATAAAAGTAATTGTGCAGCTTTACAAAGGTAAGGAAATAAACCTTGACGTAAAAGCATCACATACCCTAAGGTTCAACTTCTTTATAAGTTTCTCAATGACATTCTTGGCATTTGCATGGAGGAAAAATAATTCTACCTGGCCAGGGAAGTCAAAGAGGAGATAATGATCTGCACGGAAGATTTAGTTTTTGAAAAATTACTGCCACATTTGTAACCAGAAAATAAGAAATCTCGATGATCTAAAATTTACAGTTTGTCCATATTGAGACAACAGAAATCCTCTTTTGGTACAAAAAAAAAAAAAAGCCAACCAAGAATATGGCAACCAATATGGAAAGCATGCAACAAGAAGCGGCAACAGATGAAAAAGGACTCTAGTCACCCAACAGTTATGCATGACCTGATAATACGGATGCAATGTCAAGAACTGGAAACGTCAATTATAACTTTCAAGAAGGAAGAAGTCATGGTCAAAAGAGCTTTGGATGATACTAACCTTTGAGAAGAGGCTTCAATTTGGACTCCAACCAGTCAATGTTTTTCTCTAAGTAATCCATACAATACACAAGACCTAGTCGTAAAAGGCAGAAAAAGATTATCTGTAAGGACATCTACAAGGAAATCCTTCATTGGAGTTTCCTCCACTGTTGAATGTCATTAATTTCTTGGAGAAGAAAACCGACATTTAGGATCATTACACAGTATGATAAGGCTTAACTAGCCTGCTTAATTTGACCTATAATAAGAATTCCATACTTAAATCAGGACCCTTGTTTAGTTTTAGTCGACTGCAACATCAGATTTCTTGGTAGAAAAGGTTAAGTAGTAGGAATGACCTCCATTAGGACCAAGCGAATGCTCATTCATAACATCACTGAGTTTAATAAGATCCTCAATATTAATAGCGCATTCGTACCTATAATTCATAGGTCAAGGACTAACAATCCAAAACAGAATCGCACGCGAGTAGAAAAAATCATGCTTTCCGGCAGCCAATCCAGGATCAACAGAAAGTGGAGCAGATGAGGAAGCAAAAGGAAAAAATACAACAATATATCTACACATGGAGAGGATACGGCAATGAATCATTCGCAGGATCCAAGTTGATTACAGCTACCTTCCTGCAAAGTAATTATTGCAATTCTTCCATTAACACACAATTTCACCGAGATAATACCCGAAATAAGCTAGGGCTGTATATGTGCGTGCATTAACTTACTCCACCAACATCGAACAGTATGAGAATTCACAAGTAAAACAAAAAGGCAAGACAGACAATGAACTCAAAACGGGCACAACTGAAACCCGAGGCTATGCCCTACAATTGCGCATTTGATTACATTGGCATCAAACAGAAGTTCAATTAATTGTCAATTTGTGTGTGGGCATACATATGTAAGGGTTGGGCCGGTGGTCAAGGCACTTAGGGTTTTGTCAAAGGTTCGAAGCCTCTCTCAGGTGATATGAACTCCTTTGGGTGAGTCCGTAGTCTATACATGCTTTCCAGCTTTAATAGGCGTCCCTGCTAGTTGACGGTGGGATTGGTTTCCCCGGATTAGCCGAGGAGCGTGGACAACTGAGTTATAAAAAAAAAAGTGCATATACCTTTGTATGTGTATAGACATATGCGTGAGAGCGAGAGAGAGAGAGAGCGAGAGAGAGAGAGAGTAGAGCTGGGGCACAGACCTTCCAATAAGTTGGAGGAACTGAGACATGCCGTTGCAATAAGTGGTCTTCCCGGAGCCTGGTGGTCCAATTACCACTTGACCGAACACCATCTTCCTCCACCTCACTCGACACCCCCCTCTCCAAAACCTCCTCAAATTCGCAAACCCACACGCTAAACCACAACGAAATCAACCCAAATATCGCTTTTAATCGACCCTATCTCCAAATAGATACAGAAGAAACGGGGAAAACAGAAGAAGAAGAAGAAGAAACTCAGGTCTCTGTCTCTCTCTCTCTCTCTCTCTCTCGAAAAGACCCAACTGGAGGGCATTCGGAAGATTTAAGTAGGGTCTTCTAGCGTGCACTGCTCGGTGTTCGGCTCGTTAATTTTTTTATTGAGTTCTAACCTCCACGACGTCGTTTTCCGTAATCCAAATAACCCGTAATTACTAAATTACCCTCGTCTCTCTCTCTCTTGTGTCGAACAACCCATGGAAAGGAAAGGAAAGGAAAGCAAAATAAAAAAAATTTCCTTTCCATTGTTTGGACGACGTCGTTTTCCGTAATCCAAATAACCCGTAATTACTAAATTACCCTCGTCTCTCTCTCTCATGTGTCGAACCCTAAAATAAGCGAACACCCACAAACGCAGGCATACTCAGTGAAATTCTTGCAAAACCCCATCGGAGAGCAAGAGACAACTGACTCGATCTCCTGAAAATGGCCTCCAAAATCCCCCTCAGAAACCTACCGAGTCTCTTCTCTCTCATCCGAAACCCTATCTCGCGCAACCTCTCTACAGCCGAGACCCAAACCCAGAAGCTGGAGCGAATAGCGGACGAGCTCCTCAGCCTCAACAAGCTCGAGAGATTCGACTACTCGGTCCTGTTCCGCCACAAGATGGGCCTCAACAACTACGGCCCGGCCGTATCAGGCCCGTCGCCCGCCGCTTCGTCGCCGTCGGCCGGGGCTCGATCGGCGGACGTGAAGGCGGCGGAGAAGACGGCGTTCGACGTGAAGCTGGAGAAGTTCGACGCGGGGGCGAAGATCAAGATCATAAAGGAAGTGAGGAGCTTTACGGAATTGGGATTGAAGGAGGCCAAGGATTTGGTCGAGAAGGCACCGGTCGTGGTGAAGAAAGGGGTTGCCAAGGAAGAGGCGGATTCGATCGTGGAGAAACTCAAGGGGTTGGGTGCCACTGTGGTGTTGGAATGATTTCTAATTTACTCATATTTTTAGAGAAAGAAATTTTGATTGCTTGCTTCTTTGTGATCTTATTGTAGAACAACTTTCATCTTTATGATATGAGAGAGAGAGAGAGAGAGAGAGAGAGAGAATGAAATGGAGGTGTTCAATAATTGTCTGTTTTAGGAATTTGGGACTTTGTTGTTGTCTGTGTATTACCAGGCAACCCTAGCAAGTTGGTATTAGCAGAAATCTCACTCACCGGCCTAAACGAGCAAGGAATCGCGCAACGAATGGACGAGCTCCAGGGAGGGAGGAGAGGGTTCTCGAATGTGGAAAATTTGCGTTTCAAAATGATAAATTCAACAAGATTTAAAGCTATATCTGAGTTGACTCAAAAAACTCCTTCGTTTTTGTACAACTTACTTGTCTATTAGAACATCATCAGACAGAATTACATTTCTACAATCAACTAAAATGACAAAAAATTCTGCTAAGTCAGAAGCAGCGCCGTGTGTTGCTGTTTGCTGATCTTGGGATATAAGCACAACCCAAATTCAGTTCTACAATCATAGTCCTGATGTCTTGGGGCTCACCCAAAGTCGTTAGAGATCAGCCCTCGTTATGGAACTCTTGTGTCCGAACCTTGCTACATGCGAGGTGCCCTGAACTTTCTTATTGTGAAATGTTATGGACTCACGTCCCATTGGGATTTTACGGTTGATCTCTGCTCTCTTCTCCCGTACTGCAAAGTTTGGATCCTTACCATTATCTAAAAAAATCTGAAACCCTCAATGCAATTGTAAGCTCCAAAAGGCCAAACTATTTTGTGTGATTAATAGAATTCAAACATAGCAAAATATTTATATATCTAGGCGAGCTAGGCAAAACAAAATCTTGTCCAACCCCAAAGCTTCTGAGATACAGCAACCCACCCAAGCCTGCTCCGACTTTCGAAGTTAAAGAAAAGACGGTCCATTGACTCAACCCTTACAAATGTAATCCTTTCTCAACCTTCCAATTGTCCAAAATGGCAAAATCTTTCAAACATATTCCGAAGTCCTGCTTGTCGCTCCTATCAAATCTTTTGAATTACAGACTTGTTAAGTTCAGCACAAGATGGGTATTTCTACATCTAGATGAAGGGATATGATATTCTTATGTCCAGGTTGCATCACAACACTTTCTGTGTAAAATGAAAAAAAAAAACTACATTACCTCATTACTAATATGTATTGGCCGGAAGAAATAATTGGTTTATTTTCATGAATTTCAGACGAGCAATTTATCACCATGATTGGATTTTGGAATCAAAAGGGCCCCTAACAAAACTTCAATGCAGGGAGTAGATAAGTGAAGAACGAATAAAATGGACTCCTTGGTTTACAATGTTTGACCAGCATTTGTCATTTTTTGAGTACCAACATTATACAAAGGAGTCAAAAGGAAATCTTTAGAGCATCTACGAGATCTCCAAACGTCAAATCTTTAAATCACAATAACAAACTCTTTTCTAGTCTACTGAAGTACACTTCTAAGGTAGCAAAATATCAAAAACTACGGGAAAAAATAACGAAATTGAAAGTGTCCTCACAGCTGTACCATGAAAATTCTCCTTTAAAATGTGAAGCAAAGCAGTGTAGCAAAGTACTGCATACATTGTGGGTGCCCGATTGAAAGCATAAAATGAACCAACGTTGTTGTAGCCTTTCCTCGGCAAACATGTGACCGGGTATTTTGGTTTTTATTTTGGTGACAAGAAAACTGAGATTGAAGGGCATGAACGGGACTGACAGATGCCCTAGGATACAATTAACATAACAAAACAAAAGCCAGACAATAGTAGCTGCAACTTCACAACTTGTAAGCAAGCACGTGAATCAGCTGTGTCTAAAGATCTGATACAAATAGTCTAACCTAGTTAGCTAGCCTTTTCATGCGTATATTGCCTTCTACTAAAGCAAACAATCCAATCACTGTTAAGATGTACGAATAAATAGATGTCATTAGCATGTTAAGATGCTTAAGCCCTAAAATTGAGAACTCTGTTCCCAGTCTATTAGCTGATAACATAACCAACTCCATTGCTTCGCCCTCAAGTGAATACTCGATCGATGCTAATTCCACTCATGTCAGGTTGTAGCTTCTTCATATAGTACTTTGATCCACGGGACCGATTTATCTTCTTCCTCTTCTCCTCTGGTATGCATTCGATAGAACATTCTGAGAAACCACGCCTCACAAACCTGTCAAACACAGAGCCAATGATTGCAGTACATCAGTAGGCTAGATACACAAAAGAAGACAATTCATTTCCTTTTCCGCTGCTTTCAAGTACGAATCAATTCATACATGTTTAGCACCAGAAGAAACAAATGGCCCCCTAAATATGAATTATAAACATAAAAATAAATCATGTGACGTGGAGATGAGCTTTGCACTTGACAATAGGGGTGAAATTTTAACCCAAAAAAAAAAAAAACCAATGCCCCTGACTAAACTGCCCGAAATAATCAGTCCAGTTCAGTTCAGTTATATCAAATTTCGCTATGGTTTTGATGCATGTCAACGTTGAACCAAGACTAACCGACTAATATCCTCATCAGAAAACTTAACGTGCACCGTCCTTACGAACCCTTGTGTTCGATACTCACCATCCATGTGTGCCAGGTGCGCACAGAAAGAAAACCTGCAAACCCAACTTTTTTCTCTCTCTTCCCAACTTACCTGTCTTCTCTCTTTCCCCAATCGGCGATTGAATGGCTTCTCTATCTGTTTTTCACTGGCATACGCACTAGCTCAATCATCCTAATGCATCTCATTGTCCCCCTCTACTTCTCTCGATTTCAGGCTCCTCTCTTCTGTCTGTCTCTATGCTCTTTTCTCGCGATGTTTGACTCACTAATTGGTGGATCATGCGAGTTTATGCAATGTTCTTAAAATTCTCCATGCAAAAAATACGGACAGAAAACCAAATGTTCCAGACCTGCTGCGATTTCTTAAGGTAAATTTGAAACTCTTGTTCCCTAAGTAATGATGCAAAAGCCCTGATCTTGTTAATCCTGATCTATGAGAAATCCCTTATTTTACGTTCCCAACAACACTGACTGAGCCGTAGTATATTGAACCATCAAGGTTTGAAGCACTTCATAATCGGTGCTGGTTTCCAATTTGGACTAACTGAGAACTTCGGCTCAGAGCAAAAAACAAAGCCCTAAATTCGAACTACAAGAACCAATTATACCCGTACTTGACAGTAAAGGAGCAAATACTAAAAGCTCCAAACTGAAAGTACCAACTCATCCCTTAGCGGCTAGGTAAGAAAGCAGGAAACATATTCCAGATTTTTCTAAGCTATGGTGGTTGACGATACATACTGCACTAGCACAATAAGTTAGGATAGGTTATATTTCCCCCAGATTGGGCAAGTACCAAGATGTTATTAAGCAGGAAATGAACAAATACATTATATCCCCTGTACCACAGTAGAACTCTTGTGCAACAACACTGCACTGCGAACTTTCAAACCCATCTTGTCAAGTGCTTTGTTATAATTTAATGATACGCTACCGTTTTCACCTATGAAGCACCCAACATGCCTAGATGGTCACAGCATACATATTGGACACGGTTATGCCTGGGACACAGTAGGACATGTATGGGGTACGCGATGTGTCATGTTCATTTAACTTCATTACTTTTAAGCCACGGTATCGGGTTCGAAACGTCCCAATGCTATCAACTTTTATGGGGCCAGTCCACGACTCCAAATAGGCTTTGTCAGGGATTTAATTGGGCCCCGCTAGAAGTACCCAGAGATTAATCGAGGTGCGTGTAAGTTAGCCCGGACCTTATTTGCACGAAGTAGGGGCAGAATCAGGGGGCATAGAAGCTCCTCGTTTCGCGGTGGGGGGGGCGGGGTTGTGTGTGTGTCAGGAATAACTGATACAGATACAAATACAAATACATGTGTAAGTGCAGGAAAATGCTATAATTCATAATTGGTGTCAATATTTATAATAAATACGTGAAAATTGAGTGGTTATTTTCCTCGATCTTATCGTTACTTCATATTGTCTCTTACTTGGAATCTGTTACTAGTGTTCTTTTGGGATTTAAGTTCTAGGAGATTCTATCCTAGTTGGGAGCTCCTTTCTCCATGGGAGCAAGGTTCCTATGCGCCAAGGGTTTAGGGTTTAACTTGGGAGCGCGAAAGCGAAGTTCTGAGATGGATACACCACCCCATGACCCCACTAAGAGGTTCCTGCACTGAGGCCCGGACACTAAGTTATCAAAAAAAATAAAAAAAATTCAAAGTTCATTTTAGGAGTTAAACCATGATAAATAAATAAAAATTAAAAGGGAAGGATTGCAAACCAAAAAATTCCAACCTACTAAAACTTATAGTCAAAGTAAAAGGAAAGAATTGAAAATTGCAATGTTAGTTTCGAATGTTACTGAATCAACAATGGTAAAATAAAATTTACTTATCTATTGTTCCGTGTCTTACGTCATTTTTTCCGAAATATTTTTTCCCTGTTTCTATATCATTATCCATGCTACAGTACATAAGCAATAAGCCAAGCCGCTATACTCATGAAGTTCCCTTTGCAGAATGTACTTCAAAGAGGTTTTTTAAACTCTCTTAAGGTTCCGATTAATACTCTACTTGCAGCCAAGCACAAACTATAAGGTAAAAGAATGCAATTAAATTGTATCCACAATTTGGTCATAACACTGAGCTTAAGGTTCTAGCGTCAACAATGGCACGAGATTAATTTGCTAGCCATGAATCCATAGCAGAAGAAAGTAGGAACAACAACATCAAATAAGACACAATATTACTCGAATAACTCTAATGGTTACATTAATTATGATCATTCTCATTAAGCCGTCATAACGAAACACAGCTAGTATGCATTAATCAAAACATGCTGGCAGGCAAAACGCATACCAATCTGCAGTCCGGGTTGTAAGCAGGAAAAGCATTTCAAATCCAAGCGAAGATGCCTTCTTTTCAATGAAATCTGCAAAAAATTCCACTTGTAATGATTATTCAGAAAAGGAGGAAAGGAAAAGAAATTCTGAGCCAGAGACAAACATTGAGACAACCCATTGCCAACTCAGGGAATAAAAACACTGCACAAAAGTAACTGCTACATATTCACTACCATACCCAGTAATTTGTCTCCTTGTCCTTGCCCACGGCATTCAGGAGAAACAGCAATGGCAGCAACTTCTCCACATTTTTCTTTAAAGAATGGAAAAAGAGCAGCACAAGCAATGATTTGACCCTCCCTCTCCACGACCATGAACAAATCCAGTGCTTGAAGTAGCTAAAATCGTGAAAAGACACTAAGTTCTGAGTGCCCAACATCAAAAGAAAAAGAAAAATCATCAGCACAAACCTCTTCTTCTGTCCTCCTGACCAATGTGCCAGACTCTTCTAAAGGCTGTATAAGTTGTTTTATCCGGGAAATGTCTGTCATCCTAGCCATCCTTGTTCCTTCATACAGATCACTGGAGTGTGAAGGAACAATTAGAGAAAAGTCAGTGAAATGGTAGATGTGGCAATATAGCAAGTAGGTTTTACTCTTTTCTTCTCAACAAAATGATTTTTAAGCAAAATCACAGCATCAAGGACTAGAACTTTTAGTGTATCACTCACTTAATGAATAAGAATCAAAATATGTGTTAAGTTATGGGTGTATGTGTAATTAGCGTATAATTAAGCCCTTGTGTAATTAGATTAGGAGATAAGGATCTCAGTGTAATTACTTTCTTAGTCTTGTATAAATCTAACGTAATGAAGAAAATAACCCTAATTTTTTGGGTCTCAATTCTAGTGCCCAACTTTTACATGGTATCAGAGCATGGTAACGATATACCGGTGTAACCTATTCCGATGATCTTGTTGCTGGTCCTTCTAATTGATTAGCTTCCCACGACCAGCCACGATTCTTTTTCCCTTGTCGAACGTCGTCGACCCAGATAGATCCAGCCAGACCCAGACCATAGGAACCTTCGTCAGCCGTCGTGTCACGTCGCCGACCACCGCCGTTGTTTTTCCGCCCTTCGCCGACCGTCGTACAGCGTCGCCGACGCACGTCGGCTGGTTTCCGACCACCTCTGAATACATCTGACCTTGCCTATTGAGATTCCTACTTGTTTCGGACTCTAGATCTTCTTGTCTAGTGAAAGGTGTTTGATTCGAAGGAGATCTGAGGCTGGGTAAGAGATTCAGAGACATACCGGAGTTTTTTTTGAAGTTTTGAAGGTATACAGTGGCTGGGTATACGAGGTTTCGAGGATATACAGGAGTTTAGTTTGAAGCTTGTAGGTATACAGTGGTTTTTTAAAGGTTATAAGCTATTGGAACCTCAGTTACTTTTTTTTTTGGAATTCCGAAGCAGCTGGAACATTGTTCATTATTAATTTAGCATTGTTTTTTCTACTTTCAAGATGTCAGAGGAGAAAAAACAGACTTCCGCTAGTGGAAAGGTGAGTCATGTAGGGACTCAGGATAATTTTTCTCTAGATATTTGCCCTATTAAATTGGATGGTACCAACTATTTAATTTGTCTCGCACTTTTACTTTGGCTATTGAGGCCAAAGGGATGTCAGAGTTTATCGAGGGTCCTGTTGTTCCACCTGTTGAGGCTGTTGAATTGAAAAAATTTAAATCTCAAAAATCGTTAGTTATGACCTGATTGTTTAATTCAATGAGGGCTGATATTCGTCATACTTTTCTGCTTCTTGATACTCCACATAAGATTTGGACTACTGCAGCCCAAACCTACTCTCAGCAGGGTAATGATGCACAGTGTTTTGAATTGAGGAAGAGACTCCGTACATTGGAACAAAATCATCGTTCTGTTGCTGTGTATTTTGCTGACTTGAATGTAGTATGGCAGGAATTTGATTATTATCAGGGATTTCACGCTGTTTGTGTTGTTGATGCTGCTGCTTGGTTAAAGAGGTTGGAGAAGGAACGTGTTTATGATTTTTTGGCTGGACTTGATAGAGAATATGATCCAATTAGAGTGTAGGTGTTGGGTCGTATTCCGTTTCCGTCGTTGGGAGAGGCTTATGCCATTGTTCAGCAGGAGGAGAGTAGGAGGAGTGCTATGTTGGACACTCCTACACCTGAGCGTTCTGCCTTGGTTGCCATTCCACAGGATCCATCTAGTTTTCGTAGTGGCCTTATTCCACCTCTGCAAAGTGGTAAGTCACAGTCTGGTACTAGCAGCGGGCCTATTGATCGTGAGTTCCTTCGGTGTGATTATTGCAACAACACTGGCCATACCCGGGATTTCTGTTGGAAGTTACATGGTCGTTCCCCTCGTGGACGAGGGGGTACACGTGGTGGTTGTGGTCGTGGTCCCGTGCGTTCTTAGGCCCAGGCTCATGTTTTGGAGTCCACTTTGTCTGATTCCGGGTTCAGTACTGAGGTTCAGGCGTCATCCGATCATGTTAGTGGTTTTTCTCAGGGGGAGATGCAAGCTCTCAGGCGCCTCATTGCTCGGGCTGATTCTCCATCTACTGTAGCTCTTACTTCCACAGCAGCCTCCACTTCATCCTATCCACTTCATCCTATTTTGCTCACACAGGTATCCCAGTTAGTGCATTTACTGCCTCTTCTGATATTCCTTGGATCATCGATTCGGGTGCTTCAGATCACATGACAGGTTGTTCTTATGTGTTTGATTCTTACGCTACTTGTTCTGGTAAGGATAAGGTTAGAATAGCAGATGGGTCATTCTCTGCTATCTCAGGGAAAGGTTCCATTCGCTATTCTCCCTCTATTTCTCTCTCTTCAGTTCTACATATCCCAAACTTTGCCACTAATCTTCTGTCCGTTAGTAGTCTCACTCGTTCTACAAATTGTTCCGTGACCTTTTTCCCTACTCATTGTGTTTTTCAAGAACTGGATACGGGGAAGGTGATTGGCAGTGGTAAAGCGTAGGGTGGCCTCTATTTTTTGGAGTCTGGAGCTCGTTCGACTCATTCACCAGTGTCATGTGGTCTAGCTCAGCAAACAGATACGAGTCCAGCTCTTTCTATGTTACATCAGTGGCACCGTAGATTGGGTCATCCCTCTTTTGGGATTTTAGGAAAACTTTTTCCTCATTTAATTAAGCATTGTTCTCAAAGTCAATTTTTTTGTGAAGCCTGTGAGCTTGGAAAACATAAACGATCTTTTTATGCACCTATTAATAAACGGAGTGTTTCTCCTTTTATGGTTATTCATTCTGATGTTTGGAGTCCTTCCACAGTTACCTCTCTTAAGGGTTATCGGTGGTTTGTCACTTTTATTGACTGTTACTCTCGTATTACTTGGGTGTATTTACTTAAATCAAAGAGTGAGGTTTTTTCTAGTTTTAAATCTTTTCATGCGATGGTACGCACCCAATTTGATGCACATATAAAAGTTCTCCGTAGTGACAATGGCACTGAATATATCGATAGAACTTTTAGGACCTTTCTCGATGAAAATGGCATTCTTTTTCAGACAACTTGTATTGACACTCCACAACAAAATGGAGTTGCTGAACGCAAAAATCATCATCTTGCTGAGGTTGCTCGCTCTCTTTTATTTACCATGAATGTTCCCAAATATTTATGGGGCGAAGCGATTTTGACTGCCACTTACCTTATTAACCGTATGCCATCCAGTGTTCTCCATTTCAAAACTCCCATTGAGTGTGTTCCTGGTAGTTTTTGCATCACGACTCTTCCTCCGAGAGTCTTTGGTTGTATATGTTTTGTTCATGCTCCTCATCCCTCTGGTGGCAAATTAGGTCCTAAAGCCCATAAATGTGTTTGGGTATTCTCCTACCCAGAAGGGCTATAAGTGTTATGATCCTCACTCTCGAAAATTCTTTGTCTCCATGGATGTCACTTTTTGGGAAACAGAGTCTTTTTACTCTCCCTCCGCTCCATCTCTTCAGGGGGAGCATAGACAAGAAGAGATGAGGGAGGTTTATAGTCATGGTCAGGGGGAGATAGAATTATTTTTTAATCCTGGTGAGGGGGAGAAGGAAAACTCTGACTCTGAAGAGGAACCAATAGCTGCTGAAAGAGCAACACATGACATTGGTGGTAATATTGAGAACTTATCACAACGGTGGCAAAGGCCTGACTTGCAGGTCTATACTAGAACTAGACGGAAGAATGGAGAGCTCTCCTGTGTGATGTCACCTTGTCAATCACAATCGCCTGCTCCAGTTCTGGATTCCTCAGCCGACTCCGACTCATCTGGTAATGAATCTTCTCCCATTGAATCTCCTTTTATTGATTTTGATAATCTTTTTGTTGCTCTTCGAAAAGGTGTTAGGTCATGTACTCTGCATCCTATCTCCCAGTTTGTTTCTTATGATCGTTTATCTCCTTCGTACCATGCCTTTGTTTCGTCTCTTTCCTCTATAACCATTCCACAGAATTGGCAGGATGCACTGGTGATACCTTAGTGGAAAGGAGCTATGGTAGAGGAGATGACAGCTTTGAAAAAGAATGGCACTTGGGAGCTAGTATCACTTCCAGAAGGGAAAAAATCAGTGGGATGCAAGTGGGTGTTTACTGTTAAGCAGAATGCTGATGGTACAGTTGAGAGGTATAAGGCGAGACTTGTTGCCAAGGCTTTTACTCAAACTTATGGTCTAGATTACGAGGAGACGTTAGCTCCGGTAGCAAAGATGAACTCTGTACGAGCTCTACTATCTTGTGCTGCAAATTTGAATTGGCCTCTGCAATAGTTTGATGTGAAGAATGCATTCCTTCATGGTGAATTAGAGGAGGAGGTGTATATGGATATACCACCAGGTTTTTCTTCCTCTGAGACTGAAGGAAAGGTCTGTAGGTTGAAGAAGGCTCTCTATGGGTTGAAGCAGTCACCAAGAGCTTGGTTTGGCAAATTTTCAAAGGCTATGTTAAGATTTGGATACAAACAGAGCCATGCAGATCATACTATGTTCATCAAAAGAGCTGCGGGTAAGATTGCTGTCCTTATCGTCTATGTAGATGATATAATAATTACAGGGAATGACGTAGACGAGATTCTTAATCTTAAGTCTAATCTGGCTCAAGAGTTTGAGATTAAGGATTTGGGATCACTGAGATACTTCCTAGGGATGGAGGTGGCGAGGTCTGATAGAGGTATTTTTATCTCCCAACGGAAGTATATACTTGATCTTTTGGAAGAAACAAGTATGTTGGGTTGTAGACCCGCAAATTCTCCTATTGAGGTGAATCATCATCTTAGTGGAGATGTGGGGGAGCGCACTGATAAGGAGAGGTATCAACGACTTGTGGGTCGACTGATATATTTAGCTCACACTCGACCGGATGTTACTTATGCAGTGGGTGTTGTTAGTCAGTTTATGCATGATCCTCGCACTCCACATCTGGATGCAGTTTATCGTATCTTGAGGTATCTCAAGTCAGCTCCAGGGAAAGGAATTCTGTTCTCTAATCATGGTCACCTGCGGTTGGAGGTTTTCACTGATGCTGACTGGGCTGGATCTGTGGATGATAGACGCTCTACTTCGGGCTACTGTACTTTCCTTGGAAGAAACTTGGTTACTTGGCGAAGTAAGAAGCAATCAGTGGTTGCTAGATCAAGCACACAAGCAGAGTATAGAGCTATGGCTCATGGTGTTTGTGAGCTCTTGTGGCTCCAAAAGCTCCAAACCTTGTTACGTGATTTGGGAATTTCGGATAGTGGTCCTATGAAACTCTATTGTGACAATAAAGCTGCCATCAACATTGCTCATAATCCTGTCCAACATGACAGAATGAAGCACATAGAGATTGACAGACACTTCATCAAGGAGAAGCTGAGTGATGGGTTGATATGAATGCCTTTTGTGAAATCGGAGGATCAATTAGATGACATATTTACAAAAGGGCTTGGTAGCAAGAGTTTCCACCCCGCTGTGTTCAAGTTGGGCTTGATTGACATCTTCGCACCAACTTGAGGGGGAGTGTTAAGTTATGGGTGTATGTGTAATTAGCGTATAATTAAGCCCTTGTGTAATTAGATTAGGAGATAAGGATCTCAGTGTAATTACTTTCTTAGTCTTGTATAAATCTAACTTTCTTAGTCTTGTATAAATCTAACGTAATGAAGAAAATAACCCTAATTTTTTGGGTCTCAATTCTAGCGCCCAACTTTTACAATATGATATGACAATCAAATCCCCTGCTACCACAACTATCTACAAATCCATATCATCTATATCTTGACATCCAAGTTATCCAACAAACAAACACCTATGCCTCAACTGATTGGTCAGCTTTTAAAGCTTGGACATGTTAAGCTGAGTAAATAATGAAAAATCATTGATATAGAATGTCAACAAGTTCCTGTTGATTAGGAAACAAAACATGCTATTATGTCGCAAATACTCAGCACAGTTCTACCAGTAGCCAATACCATATATCCAGCAGGCACTCAGGTATTGCTCTGAAAAAGGTCAGACCCAGTGCCCAATCTTTTGTTACAGCATAGTCTTACTTAATGATTTCCAGCGTAGAAATCCATTTCTATCCTAAGATTCGAATTTCTTTTGTCAAATCATTGAAAGTGGCAACCCAAAACTTAACTATAAACCATGAACTTCTCATTGTCCAAGATTATAAAGTCCACAACTACGGTTCTCTAGTGTACCCTTAACAAGTATTTTGGACAAGCAAAAGAATCAAGGAATAACAGACATTCTGCATGAGCAAAAGAATTAGCAATAAACTAACAGATATTGTGTAAGCGTGGGTTTTTTTCTGTGTCATCTATCAATTTTTTTATTATTGTTTTCGTTTAGAGGCAAGAGAGACAAACTGAACAGGTGATTAAGTGATGATATCAAACAATTGAGTAGGTTTCCTTTGGTGGTATGTAATTCCAACCTGCCTACCCCGAGATCTAAATTAAAATAACCTAAGATAAACAGCAGTTCCCCTGATAGGGAAACAACAAACTAAAAGAGAGAATATACTGGAACACATGCATCAACTAACAACAATAGAGAAAAGGAAATTAGGAAAATTAGCTCCGCAGGTTCCAATGGAACCCTTGCGAAGGAATATTTGCAGCTCCAATGGTTTCAAATCCAAATAGGAAATGAGCACACATTACAGATCATGTACCTTGAAAACAGATTATGTGAAAATTACTTTCCATAAAAATTGCATACCTGGCCACCATTGTTCCCACTCCATCTCTTTGAAACAGTTCCAATAGTAAAACTCCACCGATAGTGCCATCTACCAAGTGAACTCGCTGAACGCCTCCCTGAAAGAAAATAAGTGGGAAAGACTGTAACCACAACCAAATCACTGACTACCTTCCTAACATTTTGTGACAGCAATACATAACTTGCACCATAGGCATCTAATTGTGATCTCACTTCAAGCGATTTAGAAATTAGAAGGACCTAACAACTTAACAAGAACTTTCTGGACAAAGCTCAACCAATGCAAAGCACCTAAGAGCATTCATTTCTGCAGTATCGAATGCAAAAGGATTACAATCCACATTCACGACTTGGAAAATGTAAATCAACTAATCAAGCAAAAGAAGAAACCAAAAACGTTAACATGTCAGACTCATAAAATTATGCTGGCACACACAAGGCATTTGAACAGCAACGTTTATTCAGAGGACAAAAGCTTCAATATTGAAGTCAAGCCCAGCAAAAACGTAAATGATGCCTTTTTGAAGATCATCCTTTGATTACTCAATCTGACAATATGATAACATTTTCACACTTGATCCTGAATCATGCTAGAAACTACAGTATATGGTACCTCATGAAGCTTGTCTTCAGTGACATGAGAGCAATTTTACAACTCGAATTCAAAATTGAATTATCACCCATCATTGCTGAATAGAAATTTGGCCTTACCATTGCATGCCAAAATATGGTCAGAACGTCCATAATCCAATACAATCCATTTAATTTTGCTTTCCTAAAATATCATTATATAAGTGTCCAACCTAAAGCAGCTACGGGGGGGGGTGGTGTGGTGGGAGGAAGGGAAAACTGAGGGGGGTGGGGAAGAGAGAACTTACTAAAACCCTCTCATCCAATAATCAAGGATTCACGCTTCGCTCAGAAAAATAGCCTTATTTATGCAGTTTGAATAGAAGAGAAACTTAGATAATAGTCACAGTGGCTTCATATTACACAAAATGGGTAGTCACTTTCAAAAGCTATTACTCCCTCTCCGTCCCTTTTTTAAAGTTCAGTATTCCATTTTGGGCTATCCTTAATAAGTGTCCATTGTGTAAAGTTAGTGGGTAAAAGTTGGTACATTTTTCATTCTGCCCCTAAAAGTAGATTCCATTTTGAAAGTTAGTAAGTAAAAGTGTAATGATGATGTCTCCATAGAGGGTAAGTAGAAAAAATAGAGGTAAAAGTTGAAGTGAAAGGTGTAATGATGATGTACTCTTAATAAGTAGGAGTTACCAAGCTCGACACTTAAAAAGGGACGGAGGGAGTATTAAAATACACAGAACTGTAATAAAAATCGGCAAACTTAGATGGTTGAGAAACATTGTCCATCTGTCAAGGTGCAAACTTACTCTGCAAACAAAAGCTGCTGCAGCTAATTCAGAAAGGTAACCATTTAGTCGACTAAGCCTCTCTTGACCTCCAATAGCAAAACCCTGCTCACCAGACAGTCCATTGCCATTGTCAAAGCCAACACCATTGTGAAATGTTGCTGCATACATATCACTAAAACCCTTCCCCTTCTGTAGAGTTGTTACACTTCCATTGGACTTGCCATGGGCAAGGCAAGTAAGATCTTCTCCATGAACAGCTTGAACATAGTTAGCAGCTATTTCACTTTGCTTAGCTCGCTCACGGATCAACATGTCCGCATCTTGAAGAGTTAAAAAACGAATAAGGCGTCCAGACTCATCCAGGATTGGGCCATCTATAATGCAAATAAGCTTCTCTGCACCAAGAGCTAAGGCACAAGCTGTAGCAACTTCGTATGCGCTGAAATTTACAAGAGAAAAAATCATTAGATAGGCCTCAAGTGCTCACATGACCCTAACAAAAAATATCATCAACCATCTGATTAGTTCTTTTAGCTGGTATGCAGGACGAGATGTCATACCAAAGTTACTCATCAAAGACAATGTGTAGTGTTTGAGTTTCTAATGGTAGCAAAAACAATTGCAATACCAAATAACCCAACAAAAAACATCTAATTTGTTAGATATCGGGTTACTAATGGGCCGTACTTCTGATCCTTATATGTTATTGGTCTTATATGAAAGGAAACTGATATTCGCGTTCCACTTTTTACTGACGGCGCTCCACTTTTAACGTGAAGTTTAACTTCACGTTAAAAGTGGAGCGCCGTCAGTAAAAAGTGACATGCAAATATCAAAATCCTATATGAAATCCTACTTACGTTTAGAATACTCTATGTTTGCACCTCAACAAAATTTCTGGTCATCTTAACTGTTAATAATTATTCTAGCCGAATTAGGAGAGTTGAACAGTCTAAAAATAAGAAGTACAGAAGTGTCCACCGACCCCACGTATCTGTGTCTGACACGCGTCTGACATGAACATGACACTCCGTTGCCAGGCATGTCTTAGCCATGCCTAAATATGTGTCCCATGTTTCATCTTTTGTCAGACACATCGTGGACACTCCAAGAAGCGTTAAGGACACATAGGAGGTTACTTGGCCTAAAGTCAAAATTTTCATGGATAACTAGTTCATGGTCACAGTTAATTTGTATCTTCATAAACTTAGTACAATTTCTATTTTTCGTCTTAATTAGTTGGAAATAATGTTATTTACTTTGATATGAACTCAAAGATACATCTATTACATAAATATATCTTATACTTGACATGTCGCAATGTGACTGTATCCTAATTGTTTAATAAGTGACGAATCTGCGTATCCAAGTCTTGTCGTGTCCTCGTACGTGCTTCTTAGATTTATAGTCTAGAGAGTTGAGACTTTGAGAACTAATGTGAAGCTTTTCAAATTTTATCTAATGTGTTATGCAGCTCTATCCTAGGGTAACTCCCAAGGAATCCTAGATTGGATTCCGCAGCCCCTTAAAAGTTGTTCTTTCACCCCAACCTTTAGGATTCTAGAAGGGAGTCTCGAAGTCTCTCTCTTTCTTCTTCTAGTCTCCTGCAAACACTACAAGGGTACAAGTCACTCCCTTTTAAAAGCTGTTCTTTTAGGCCCAAACAACACCTATTCAAACCATCAAGCTTAAACCTCCAACTCAACTAACTAGTGAGTACCCTAAACACTCACTGTACCCTAAATAGTCACTATCAAGACAAACATAAACTTCCAAATCCAAGCCGACCCTTTCAAAATCTATTTGAACTCCCGTTGCATATTCTACAAAATGTAAGGACTATGGTCTACCTAAGAGTACCTTATCCTCAGAAGCAATTCTTTATCAAAACCACCATGACGCTAATAGCGATAGGCAGCCCAACATCAGCTTCGTAAAGTTGTCCTCCATCAATATAGAAAGAGAATAGGAGACCATGCAAGATGCCTTTCAAGAAAGCTCCACAGCTCAATAGCAACGGTGGATAGATATAACTTAAAGGATCAATGAGACCTTTCACACCAAATAAGAAAAATCTCTCAAATCAAGTGAAAGAACTACTAAAGTCCCTCCAACTCGAGAGCTAGACATTACCTCAATCAAGTATACATTGCCAAAACCTCACATGCTAGATACGGGAATGGTTTTAAGTAACTAAGTAATTTAAGCCAAGCAACAAAGGGTACCTATCAAAAGCTAATTAGCATACTTGCAATTCAAAACTTCTCCAGAGCTGGAATAGCCAAGATTGCTGAAGATAACTATATAATCCTTATCAAGCCTCTCACGAACACGAGCAACATCAATTTTCTTTACTTCACCTGTTGCTCCATAATCAATTCCTTCGACAACTCCCCTTCTCTGCCAAGAGAAAACAAATTGAGGTCAAAGTTCCCTAAACTAATCAAGTATAACAAGCCAACCAAATGCTATGTGCAAAATAGTCCAAAATTAATCTTGCAGACACTGACAGTGACAACTTTCCTACCTTAGCTGCAAGAAAATTACCACTAGCGACAGTGACTCCATCATGCCAACGACTATTGTCACCGTGCCGACGTATATTGCATAGAGATGGTCCAGGAGAAAGCTTTGCCTCTATCATAATGCGTATTCTACCCGCTGCGTCCATTGATGCCTGGAGAGAATCAGAGTCAGTAATTCTGTATCGGCCTACATACTTAGGCTCTCTTCCTGAAAGAACAACACAACACAGGATTACATGCTATTCCACAACACAATATACACTAAAATTTGTTATGTAATTAATAGCATTACAATTATACTCTATGTAGTGTATGCTCTGTTACCTCACATGGAATCTACACACGGTGGAATACCTCAAAACATACTCTTTCTATTTCTTATATATTATTATATGTATACATATACATATACATATACATATACATATATATTTACGGGAGATTTAGTGATAAGTCCACTATAGACATTTCATAAGCCTACAAGTCCACCTAATATTTTTGTTAAGCCACAAGTCCACAACCTAAACCCTGGGGTACCCTATGAAAGTGCCTAAAACCCTAAACCTTGTGAAAGTGCCTAAACCACTAAAACCCTATAATAGGAAAGTGTACCCTATCCTATAATAAAAAAGTGCACCCTAAAATCTTATGAAAGTGTCTAAACCCTAGGGTCCTAAAATGGACTTGAGACCTTACCAAATTAATAGGTGGACTTGTGGGCTTATGAAGTTCACATAATGGACAGTATGGACCTAAGACTAATTTTCTATATATTTATATATACACCACGGATCTAGTGAGGGATCCCTTACCAGTCTACGGTGCGGGACTCCCCTTTCCCAAGCAAATTTCAATGATCCGAGCCGTTCAAAGTGTGCAAAACGTGATTTTAAGGGTACCCACAAGAAATTAGCAAAAAAAAATGACCGGGAAGGGCTTGATTTGAGCAGTTTTTTATTGAACTGTCCAATGAAAACTGCTCCGATCAAGCCCTTCCCGGTCTTTTTTTTTTGTGCCGATTTCTCGCGGGTACCCTTCAAATCACGGTCTGATCACTTTAAGCGGCTCGGATCACTGAAATTTGCTCGGAAAAGGGGAGTCCCGCACCGTAGACCGGTAAGGGATCCCTTATGAGATCCGGACTGTTTATATATATATATTTATGTATGTACATATATGTATCCACCTATGTATACAGGCGCCGGTTCAAGAGACACAACATTTGACACAAAACTAATCGGAGCCCCACGCGAATAATCGGAGGCGTTCAATTTGTTTGAAACATGTATTTAAGTGGTCCAAAAGAATCAACTCATTCGGATATCAATAAGGGCTTGATCGACTCATTCAATTTTATCCTATCAAAATCAACTAAGAGAACCGATCAAGCCCTTACAATTATCCAAATGAGTTGATTTTTTACAGGAGCTCCTAAAAACATGTTTTAAATAAATTGAACGGCTCAGATCATTTGTGTGAAGATCCCATGCAAAACTTGTGTCAAATGTTGTGTCAAATGTATATGAATATATGTATACGTACACGGCCCTTCCAATAAGGGCACCCTTATACTTGTTAAATGCGGACATCGCCTGTCAACCGTTGGATTGTGTTTTCAAAGGTCCGGATCTACTGATGGTCATAAACCATGTACGGTCATAAACCAATTTATGACCATAAGCAAATCCAGACCATTGAAAACACGATCCAACGGCTGAGATCACAAGTCAGCATTTTACTCCTATAAGGGCGACCTTATTAGAAGGCCCCTATGTATATGTATGTATATATACGTATGTATGTATGTATGTATTTATTATTTACGTTGCTCACATACAATGAATTGGTTCACTCCAAACACTTAAGAATTACATAAGCCAAAACTCACACTAGAACACATACATCTCAAACTTCACACAAATTGTATTAGTCTCCATTTGGGTTCTCTCCACTTTAAGAGTTTCTCCCGGACTCCCTAAGACTAAGAGACATTGTCTATCCACAGGGATTCTTATAAGTGCACTCCCCGAAAAACTTCCAAAAACAAACTCACAAATAACGCCTTCTCCCTCAGAAAAGCCTCCACCTTCTCAAATGGATAACTACAATTGCCATGATCCAATGACTGCCATTTTCCTTTCAAAAGCTCCTCGTAAATTTCAATTTTTCTATTCCACAAGGTTCTAAATTCCCTAAATAAATCTAGCATGTAATGGAATCTTTTCCATTCTCTAGGATCATTCGAGCTTCCTTCAAAACTCGCTAGGTTCTCCAACTTCTAGAACTTTGTAGAATGTTATAAAACCTTCTCCTATGTTCTCCTTTATTCTACAATATCCAACAATGTTCTTGAGAATTTTCCGTTATTTCAAAATCCTCTACCACGCTCTCAAAACTTCCGAACTCTCGGAAGATTTTCATAGTATCTTAAGAGGATTCTAGAGCCACAGAGAGTGATGTGATGACATCCAACATTGGTAAGTATTCTGGGTTTTTTTCCCAATCGGTTTTGAGGGCAAGAGAGGCCCTTGGTGCATGGTTAATGATTATAGTGCGGCCTAATGACTACGTTATTTGTCCTTAACTGAGAAACACACACTTCAAAGCAAGATATGTGTCCAACATATTGGATTCCAACTCTTCTCAGACACTCTTGGACACGTATCCGATACTCTTTTCTCGTGCCCCTAAATAAAAATTAAAAATCTTATTCCAACAGGTGTCCGACACTGATTTTATGACATGTTGGGCACTTCTTAAGTGTCTATGACTATAGCTTTGGCATTAAATTTACACCCCTCAATCAATGGTGAAAGTCTCACATGTAACGGGTATACGGTTAGTGGCTAAGTACAACCTCAAAACTACCAAGTTGCCTAGCATTACCTTTTACCCAACAGCAACAACCGACACTATTAGTTCATGCAAATTTTACATCTTCAGCATTCTCTCCACAATACTTCTCACTTTAAAATCCTCTAGAAAAGTGTAGAGAAATGTGTTATTCTAACGGTGATGGCATTCTTCAAATGGAAAAAAAACAAAAACAAAAAAACAAACAATAAACATCAAAGCAGCAGTAAGGACAATGACTGTGATGATGGAAATAGCATTATTGCTGGCAAATGATAAACATATACTCCAGTAAGTGTGCTAGTGTAACTGTATTTGTGCACGTGTATGGGCAAATGTAGGTTAAAGCAACCAGGTTTTACTCACCTCTCTCAACCAGGAGCCTGTCAATTTGTACATGGGTCGCTGGAACAAGAACAAATTTGATCCCCAAGCCATGAAGGAGAGAAATATCCTGTGTACAAATTTATAGCAAGTGTCATACCCCAATTTTTTCCATAATAATATCATGTTTCATTAGTTGTGATGGTTGAAACTTGGAGAGATTCAAAGGAATTTACATCCATCAAAATTCAAAAGCACGTATGAAATTTGAGAATGAAAAGAAAAGCATAATTACAATTTTCAACATGTTTATTTCAAACCAACAAAATCAACTTCAAGTCAAGCAATGACTCCAAGCAAATCAACCAAAGAGCCATCTT
This sequence comes from Rhododendron molle, assembly GCA_025413875.1. Classification (NCBI taxonomy): domain Eukaryota; kingdom Viridiplantae; phylum Streptophyta; class Magnoliopsida; order Ericales; family Ericaceae; genus Rhododendron; species Rhododendron molle. The sequence goes on along the minus strand of CM046395.1, from coordinate 11,279,481 downwards.
TAAAGTTACATTCGTCACACTAACAACATCACATTGGATGGTGGCTAAGTTGCAAATATCCTGAAAAATCTAGTACTTTAATACATTTCATGCATCCCAATACACTTTTTTGCACAATTTTTAACAATTTTAAGAACACCCCTTGCGCTCCGGTTAGCAATATCTATTTTATTAACTATCCATTCCATTTTCATACCTTTCGGCCATTTGGTTTTGACTACATACCAGATATCACTAAATATCCGGTGTTAAATTAAATTATTTACCATCTGAATGAACCATGTCTTGGATATTCAATCCCACAAAGTATAGGATACACAATACAATAGGGTGTGAGATTATCAATCCGATCACTACTAAACTCGTAAGATTATACACTCAGTGCTACTAGTCCTGTCAAAAAATGGGCCCATACACAACAACAAGAAGCACGAAAAACAGAAGTAGTGGCTTGGAAACATACCATAAGAACAGAATCCAAGTAAGGGCTATCGACAATTTCAGCCGAAATAATGACGACAAAGGTGCCGCCACGGTGCGCTCGAAAGTACGGCCAGGCCTCACGGAAAAACCTCACGAACCGTTCGTCTCTTATACAGTTGCTACTCGACTCCGCATCGGTTTCCGTGAAGGCGTTACACTTCACAGAGATTTTCTTCCCCCAATTAACCGCCGCCAACGACGGATTCATCGATCCGAGAGCGCTAACTCTCTCCCCCAAACCACTCGGCGCCGGAGAGAGTTTCCGGTGGATGTGGCGGAGAGGAAGGGAAGGGGTTACAGGCGAAACCGCCATGGGAGGCGAGGAGGCTGGACGAGGAATTAATGCGTTGATTTCGAGAGCCGAAGAGGGTATGGGATAGGGTGGTGACTCTTGGTATGCGGTTTTCGGGGTGGAAGAGGTTTTCTGGTAGCCGAGGTACCACGGACATGTCAAAGTTTGAACGGGAGCCGCCGCAAATAACGTAAATCAGTTTCTATAGATGCTCTTCGACGGCGAAGGTTAGTTCCAGGAAAGTAGTGGAAGGGGTCTGTCGGGGGTTCTATGGATGAACCCACTTCCCGTCCGTTATTCCTTACATCGTGATCACATTTTGAATACGAGCAGTGCTATGTGTACATTTGGAATATACATATGAATTTTGTGGGGGCTATTTGGGGTTTCACAAATACGGTTTCTATGGCTTATTATTTTTCAAAATATTTTTTATGAAATTTTTTAAAAATCAATTCAATTCGATATTGGTAAGAATTTTTTCTAAATATGTAGTGGCGAAATTGAACAGAAAAAATCATTGACAATATCTTTTATAAAGCTTTCTAAAAATCAGCTCAATCCGATATCGCTAAGGATTTTTTCTGAATTTGTAGAGGCAAAATTGAACAGAAAAAATCCTTGACAATATCAGGTTGAACTAATTTTTTACATGTCTCCATAAAATATAATTTAAAAATAATGGGCGGTTCGAATCATATTTGTAGAACCCGAGATGGACCACACAAAATTCATATGTACATCTTATGTACATTCCATATGTACTCATTTCTTTACTCTTTTGGATACTATGTCAGGTGTCACTACTGCATTGTAGAATATATGCTCTACTACATAACAGAGACACATCCCACCAATACATTAATGACACATCACATGGTATCTAAAACATAGTAGTCAAATGAGGTCACCGAAAAATGCTAAAGGCACTGACCGACGATGCACAAACCGGCACGCAAGCCCACTTCAAATCCCGCACGGATAATTCGGATAGTTCAATAATTTTAAAATATCCTAAAATCTAAATAAAAAAATAAGAGTTTGAATCAAATATCTACACATTTTTTTTTTTATCAGCAATACCTACACATATTCGATTAAGCTTATTTCTCACATAACCACTCATATTCGATTAAGCTTATTTCTCACATAACCACTCGGAATTATTTTAAAATAATATTGGCCCCTTATATTGTGGATTTATTTATTTATTGATTAGTTATATATTGTGGATTCAAGACTCGGATTTTGTGACTTTTGTCCAGTTTTCTTCCATCCAATCTCATCCGTTTGGGGGCGCATATGAGCCCACAACAATGATTGATTGGTATCCACTGAACTTGAAATTTGTCCGACATTTTTTATTCCTTTCTTTGTAGATCCTACTAGAGTAAAACTTCATGAGATAAGGCCGAAAGCAATATTACTGTACTCCCTAAGATGATCAGCTCCATTAACATGGAGTAGTATATAATTTTCTGCATGCATGCTTCCCCACCCGTAGGAAAATATGACCAAAGTACAGATGCACGCACCTTGACTAATTGTGAGTCATGAAGTTTACGACCAAATAAATTTTTCAATGGCCCTAAGGTTTAAAATGTTTAGCCTCAAACAAGCGACCACATGCATAACAAACTCTTATTTGTTGTCTTAAGCCCACCTGGCAGAGCCCCTAGAGATAATTACCAAAGTACTATTTTCTTCTTAAGTGCTCTATGATATTTCTTTCTTTCTTTCTTCTTCTTCTTTTTTTTTCCTTTTTTGTCATTTGTCATAATTCGGGTGCTCATTGAAAGGATTTAGAGTCAAAAATTCATTACGACCATTTAGGATAAAATGATCAAAAAAATAAGATATTCGCACCGGTTCAACTGGATTGAAATTTGGAGCACTTAATTTTTTAATCATATTTTTCCGTTAGTTTCTTTAACGGTGTTAACGATTTTACAAATTTGAAATGTAAAATAAACTATAGGGACAAAATTAAGACAATTGAAACTAGAGAAACGGAAATAAGACTACCGTAAAACTACAAAGACGACTATGAAAATTTGCATGCAGTTTCCGGGATAATTTTCTATCTTTATTTGATATAGATTGTGCTACTATGGTGACATTTGATATAGATTGTGCAACTATATTTTTCCCAGACCAAAACTCGTTTATTTGATATAAAGATTGTACTACTACGGTGACATTTGGTCATTACTATATTGAGTAATTACAAGAATGTAGGCACCCTCAAAAATTAAGGTAAGAAAAAGTTAAACATGTCATAATATATATAGTAGTATTAGAGTATTTAGGCCCCGTTTCAAAACACGAAATAAATATTTATTTTTTAAGAAGACAATTTCAAGTTAAAAAATAATGTGTTTATACAAATAATTTTTCTAACAATATGGATCTTGTTTAATAGATCTTATTGAGATTTTTTATATGGTGCAAAAAAAAAATCAGAAAATTATTTTTCTTTTACATTATTTTTGAGTTTGAAAATGTGAAATAAGTACTTACTTAGACATGACACTATCTATTCTTTCTTTTTATGATGATTTTATTTAAGGGCAAAGTTTACTTTGACCCCCTGTGGTTATAGCCATGTGCGGATACCTCCCTCATGGTTCAAAACTAACTACATAATCTACATGTGGTTTTGAAAATGTGCGGATAAACCCCCTACCGTCATGTTTTCCATTCATATTAACAAACACAACATTAAAATACTGATATAGCTTCATCATATCTCTTGATTCTTCTTCTTTTTTAATTTTAACCACACCCTCCTCTATACCAAAAATTGAATCCAAACCGTTGGTATTGTAAATTTTGACAAGTACTACATCTATGCTAAAATTCAAGTCAATCAAAAAATGAAAAGCTCATGGTCGAATCGATTTTATTATAAAATTAAAATTTCAAATCTAAATTTACTAAAAATTAGATCACTGGGTTATTGATGTCTGATCGATATGATTTTTTATAGAGATATTCTATTTTTTATTTAATACATTATGAACGACTCAGATTATATTCTAGAGGCGTGTGAGATACACTTCCGCTAATATGGATGGAAAACATAACAGCAGGGGGTCTATCCGCACATTTTCAAAACCACAGGTAGGTTATGTGGTCAATTTTGAACCATGAAGAGGGTATCCGCACATGACAATATCCACAGGAGATAAAAATTGACTTTGCCCTTTATTTAAATTATCTCATAATCGAGTGATGTCGGTAAATGACAGAGGAGCAATGATGATTGATGTCGTAACCATATTAATAGTATTTGTGATGTTAGCTTTTAGAGATATTTTGTTAAATTTAATCCAGCATAGAGATATTTGATAGATGTGGAGAGTGATACACGTTTTTTTGACAATTTAGATTAGAATAAAATAAGCAATTACCATTTGGCCTTGAATTTTTATTAACCGAGTACGCTACGAATCGTTGTCCTGTGCATGGTAATGAATTTTTTATTTTCTAGTCAAGACTAAGGCACAAAGAAGGTGGTGCATGGACTATATATGTGAGAAATTTTTTCCATAAAGGGGGCTGAATGGAAGAATTAAAGGCCAAATTAGCTGAAAATCGCTCAAAAGAGATCAAATTTGGTTCGACTACCCATCCATTTGGCTTAGGTCAGTTCTCTTCATCTCGAATGGTCCTGGCCTTTTTTTTAAGAGAATTGTTATTTGATCAAAATTTGACAAACTCCAATGGTGTTAAAGCCATTATTTGACCGCTTCTACTTGAAGCCGTTCTTAGCATTATTTAATTAATACCCGTCAAAGACATTTTCAATATTAATAAATGTTCTTAGCATGTTTTTGGCAGATATTAATTATCAAAACACGTCCTTGGCTATCATTTTCCCATTAATTTCGGGGCCCTAAAGGTAACGACCGGACATAAATTCCAGTGGCCTTAAGGTTTGGAATGTTTGGCTTTCGTGAGAATAAAACCTGTAATCTCGTGAAGAAGCACTTATTGCTTTCTCACAACCAATTAGCCAAATCCTTGGAGATTTAAACTTTAATTGGAAGCTCAAAGTGACAACAATAATATAAGAGAAATGATTTTGTCACTTTTTTTTTTTTTTAATGTCACTCTCCTGCAAATGTATTTTTGGTGCAAATATATTTTTGCACAAAAAATAGAGTTGCAGGGGAGTGGCGTTAATAAAAAAAGGTGTAACAAAATCTGCAGCCTAATATAATTGGACAAATATGATCTAACATACTATTTCAAAGATCTATTTCCCAAAATTATCTCTTTTCTCTCTCATCTTCTGGCGCCACCGAAAATGCTCACTGCTCAACGTAATGTTTTTATGCGGATAATAAATAAATAAATAAAAACCGTTATGTTTTAATGAACTTTTAATAACTAAAATCAACAATATTGCACTAATAAATGCAGTGTTTGTTCTTGAAAAAATTTCAGTGCTTCCAATGAGCATTCTAGCAAAAGATTATGCACGAAGTTAAATAAATAAAATTTTACTTAAATTTATGTCTAAGTAAATAGTTAACTCAAGAAAGAAAAATAAATCAAGCTCAATAAGTTTTTCAGTAAAAATAAAATACACTAATTTTGTCATGATTGAACAAAAATTCTGTAGCCACCATAAACGTAAAAAAAAAAAAAATTAAGAATGTGTTTTGGACGTCTGGGTAAAGGTTCAATTGGAAGATAACACGGTCAAAATGCGGCAAATCTGTTAAAAAGGCAATGATTTTTTTCGATGAAATTTGCAAAATGGACAATTCTTTTGGTAAAGGATGCTGGCTGAATGATAACATCAGAATCACCCAAGATCTCCTTTCCGAAAGACCAAAAAAAAAAAAAAAAAGAGTAAAGGAATCACCTACAACTTTTCATTTCGGGGTCCGTTTGATTAGACATAAATTTGTACTGGAAAGTAAAAATAAAAGAAAGTAAAGTAAAAAGCAAGAAGAAAATGAAAAGTTATTGAATTTAAAAAAATTCAAGAGAGAGAAGGGAGGGAGATTATTACCTCGAGAATGGATTCCATCAAGGAACTATCAATAACTTCAGCAGATAAAAGCACAACGAAAGTGCAGCCTCCGTGAGCCAGAAAATACGGCTGAGCCTCCCTCATCATCTTGACAAACTTTTCGTTTCCCTCTGCCGGGAAAACCCTCCCACCACCACCACCTCCGCCGCCGCAGCAGCACCTCAATAACAACTTTTTCCCCTCACCCCGTTTCCTTTCATCAGTAAGGAAATCAACTCTTTTGGTCCTAAAACTTGCAATTCTCTCCCCCCAGCCACTGCTCAATCCGTCCGAATTACCACAGCACACAGCCGAAGTTCCACACAAAGGCCTTGATTTTGCAATATCCATATATGGCTGCAAGGACACAAGAAAAGTAGAAGAGAAAATGGGGAGAAAAAGTTTGTAATGTGAAAAGGACAGCGGTGGCAGAAGGACGCAGCGAAACGTTGTTAGCAATTACTATAAAAACAGAGAAGTGAAGCGGAAAACAGAGAGAGATTTTTTGCGGGGACAACTATGCCAACTACCACCGATGGTGTCGCCTGAATGACAAAAGCCTCATTCATTTTCAGACAAGTCTCATCAGTGGTAAGGGAATGAGAGATTTGTTCCCTTGTCATTCTGTACTTAGATGGTGCATAGATGACGGTCTGTTCTTGCGAACAGTAACTATGACTTCGAATTTGTCACTAACGTATGGTCTAGAGAGGGTTTTATTGTGTGTTGGAGAACACTGAAGACCATATTGCCCGAATTATTAGATCTTGTCTTTTTGGGTGACTCGTTTGGCCACTCGTGTCCCGTCGTGTGTTTCGGATTCTATGCTCTTCATGATTTCAGTTCCAAAAAAAAAAAACTGTCCCTGATTTTTTGAATGTGCAAGAAACTTTAATCTGACCTTACCTAGACTTCCGCTAAAATATTTAAACTTTTTTTGTATGCGCAAGAAATTTTTTGGTTCAATTTTTTATTTTTTCGATTCGTCTTGACGAGATAAATTAATAATCTACAAAAGTTAAGTCCAAAATTAACAAACGTGAAAAAAATTTAATTAATGGCAAAACAAGAAACCACCCCCCCCAAATCTCAAAAAGTCTACTCTATAAACTTTAGAATTTAGATATAACAAATGGTTAAATTACTGGGTGGAGACCGGAGAGGCCATAACATCGTATTAAGTGATTTGTTTATTTTATATTCGGAAAGTCTACACACATACAATCTGTCTCAAGTAGAGGCACATTTGAAGTCTATCATGTATAGTCTCTTTTGAAAATCATCGTGTTAAATATTTTTTTTTTTATTGATTCTATCATAGAGGGCTGTGAAATCTTTCTAATTTTTTCGAATGCGGGATAGAACAAGGCATGTTGTAAACGCCCCAGAGTTTGGACCATTTGGTGTAATGGTAGTCATCTCTCATCTGGTAACCAACAAATCTCAAAAAGTACTTTGGTAGGATTCCCCCACTCACATGCTATTTTTGATGCCAATATTGCTTTAATTGGGCCGAGATTATTGGCGTTGGGATCGATCGCTCAAAATACTCTCTTCATCCCTATTCGTTGGTCTCTCATTCTATCCTAATAGAAATCTTTAATTGGTTATAACTTTTTATTAGTAATATCTTTGATATTTAATTGGTTATAACTTTTTATTAGTAATATTTTTGATATTAAATATGAATTTTTTTTTGATAGATCTCAATTAACTCTACTCTACTATACGAAGTTTTCAAAATCACATAAAAGATTATATATTATGAGGAGTACAATCAAATGAAAAAATGGCACGACTCTGGCACAACTCCCAAAATAAATTAACAAATCAGGATGGAGGGAGTTGTTTTTTCCGCCAGTTTTGCCTGCCGTTTATTTTTTTGATCAAGGTCATATCTCGAACCAATAAGAAGCATCAAGCTGGCCATTATTAACCAGCACTCTAGCTAGTACCCAAATTTATTAATTCTCTATCTTTGGACATACTTCTCCAGGTGGCAGAAAGTTTGGACTAAGACATGGTGGTACTCCTTACCACGGATTACTCGAGCCCACGGAGCACCCCGATTGGTTGAGCTTTTAGAAAGTTATTTTTGAGAGTTGAGTGGTAATGAGTGAAGAGAAATAGAGAGAGAAATTTATTGAAAACTGTGTCGAGAGTAAAAATTACTCTCAAAATGTTCAACCAAACAAGGTGAAATCTTCGTGGAGTTTTCAAATTGAGTTTCGCCATGGAAATGGTATTTGATGTGCCTCATCCTCAAAGCCGGTTTTGAGCCAAAGTAAGTGTCGTAGCCGTTGTAGACCTCTAAAAAAATTTGAATTATAAGAACATTTTTTATTCTTTATTATGGTTCAACAAAAATGACTCTATTTTTTATTTTTATTTTGAGCCTTGGAGAAAAAGTCGGCTCTGTTCATCCTCATGCTACGCAAAACAAGACCCCCAAGTCTTTATCCTTGGTGACGTTGAACCAACGGATGGCATGCAACTTTCGACGGTTCTGCGAAGACCCCCCAAAGGAAGTTCTAGCTCAAATGCTGATTTGACCAAAGGTAACCTTTGATTTGCAAAAAGTCGTCGGGATTTCCGTACTTTGTAACAAAATAAGAGCCGATTATGTTAGTTCTGTTCGTTTTGGGATTTTGAATTTTAAATTTTAATTATTATTATATTTTTTAAAATTATTATTCTCATTTTTCTTTCTATTTTTTTTTAATCATTATTCATATTTTCAATCATTACTATATTTCTCTTTACACTTCATTGCCTACAAATTCAAATCCAAAATTCTGAGACGAACGAGGTCTAGGATTCCAATGGATCATATGGCTGTTTCCCATCTATATTCATCAAAAAAAAAAAAAAAAAACTATGGGCATGGATCACAAGGGTACCAATAATATATTTAGGGGTGTGTGGAGTCCACTTTAGAAATTTATACAAATAATCCAAGTCGTTAATTAAATTTAAAATGTGGATAAAAAAAATTAATTTTAACATAATTTTTCAAGTTTCCTTCTATAACTTTTCTTTAAAAGTCATTTCTCGAATTCAATATTTTGATTGGACAATAAGATCAAGTAATTATAAGTATGCGATTGATCTTATATTTATCAGAAAACTCAAAAAATTATTGTAATAAACAGATCTAACCTTTTGTGTGAAGTCTCAAAGTAGTCTCACATGCATATCAATACACTCTCGATACCCTTGCCATCGATATCCATAGTCGAGTTGATATTCACATGTTTTCTTGGTATGAATCGTATGATGTCATTGTTTCGACATTTTCACTTTGACAAAGCTGCATTGATGTAGAGTTTAGACTAATTTAAGTTTTTCTTTTAGCTCGTGTACTTTTTTGACTTTTACTATTTTTTTTTAAAACTTGCGTGGTTAGAAAAATTAGAAAAGTAACAAATACGCATTGAATTTAAAAAGTTAATAGAAAATACTATTCATTAGATATTTTTGTCTAAAGTGAATAACTTTTAACATTTTTCCATGATCCGTTTAATCTTTGTTTTTAAAGATTAATAAAAATATCTCTTTGCCGAAAAAAAAAATCATTTAACATTTGCCTGTAAGTTTTCATTTTTAAATTTCTCTAGATTGAGATGAATCCAAAAAGAAAAAATTGACACAAAATTAGATAGTAATAAATAATGTAGTCCGAATTTGGGCTAATTAATTAAAGCAAAATTTGATGTCCTTTCATTTTTTATCTTCTCAAGAGACCTCCCATTTTTGGAAAAGGTGTAACATATGGTGATTATGGTCCCACTTTTATTTGGATATCCGATCATGAATGATAAAAAGATACTCCGGTTTTAGAGTACCAAAGAATTATTCCATTGTACTAGTATCAGACTGCAACGACGTAATTTATTACTCGTATTTCTGTTGGTAAAAAAATTACTAAAAAAATAGTCCCAGGACTTCGGTTGATGAAAGCTAATTAGACAGGAAACCGACGATAGCTACTTCAGAAATTTGTAGTAGGCTGTTAAAAAATTATCTTACTATAATTTTGATAGCTAATCTATTACTAACTAATAATATATGTACAAAATCTCATAAACGGAGTAGTTCTATAAATAGTACGGTATAATCTCTATTCTAAAAAAAATTAACTACGAGGCGAAATGAGAACTTAAAAATACATATTATTATTATTTTTAAAATAAATTTTTGAAAGTTATCGTATTGCGTAATAGACAATGTTCCGAGAATGGAGGAAGTAAGATTTTATAGGTCCTAGATGAGTTCTCATATTTTGTGTCAACATTTAACCAGTGTATCAATCTACTAAAACCATTTTGAAAGAAATTATAGCTAGTATGTTGGGTTAACTTTCTTGAAAATATGTTGATCTTTAGGATGACATGAGGAGATTGTTAATCATAGTCTCAAATCGAAGGAATATTGTTCAAGTTAACGGGATTTGCAATGTAGTTGATTTTTTTCAAAACTTTGCCCGTAATTCTATGAGCTAACTAGACAAAAAAATAAATTAGTTATTGTTCTGAATGTGAAATTAATACATTTAGACCATCGACAATAAAGATGGGAAGATAATGCAAAGCATAATACTTACACTATTAGATTATTCTTTTTCTATTTCACTTACCTCCCCTAAGGTTTTTGAATTACAGACACCTCCCCTTAGGTTTCAAAAATTGCACTTACCTCCCCTCCCCCCATCCATTAGTTGACCGTCACTAAGTATGACGGAAATTGCAGACATCATCCATTACATATGTAATACTACCCATTTTACCCTTGAGTCAACAATTTTGCTTAAACCATTTCAAAATATAATTTAATATAAAATTACTTTTATCTTCAAACTGACCACTACTAAGTTTTGATGAAGTTTTAGGAAAAATTTTAAACTTTTTTTCTAAGCCATTACATTTGTATAATGTAAAAAAGAATTAGTTTCCCTTTCTCTTTAATGAAACTTCAAGATTTTTGTAAAGGGTTATTTCCAAGAACACCCCTTCAACTATCACGTTTTGTCAACATGACCCCCTCACGTTTAAAACTCATCAACCTCACCCACTCAACTTTTATTTTCCATCAATCCACCCCATCCGCTCACTTCCATTAAAATTTTGGACGGAAACAAAGAAAAAGACTAAGTTACCCTTTTAAGTTAAAATTAGTTTCTGAACTTGGAAAAAAAATAAACCTAATCTCCTATGCTCTCTCTCTCTCTCTCTATGTCACACCGAATTGAATAACAAACCCACCGCCATGGCGAGGTGCCGAGGTCGGCGTCTGCGAGGGAGCAAACGGCGGCGAGGATGTCAGGGTGGTGGAGGAGGGCAACGAGGATGTCGGGTTGGCGTACCAAATCTACCAAATCCCAACTTCAGATTCATCTGAAACCCAATTTCCATAGTTCCATCTTCATATTCAAAACACGCAAACTCCTACATATGATGGTGGCGGAGGTGGTCGGTAAACAAACGTGATAGTTGGTGTTGGTGGTGGTCGATAATGGTGGCGGCGGCGGAGATACAACAGTAAAGCAGAGAGGGCTTTGATTTTGGGGGAAGAATGGTGGACTGGGATCCTCTGTCCAACAATCTCTGTCCAACCTATTTGTCCCGGTGCTGCAAAAACGACATATGTCCATCACACAAAAAACCCCATAGGCTAAGTCACACCCAATCCACCCTCATCATCTTCCTCTACTTTTGTATATATACACACACGCATAACTGTATTATATGCATCTAAAGTTTAAAAAAATATTCGTATTCACTTGTTTTCTAGATTAGATTATTCTACAAATTTGTTGGCTTACTTAGATTTCCAGATTCTTTAGAGTTAGGTTTTCAATTTCTTGATTTAGGGTTCTTTCTCCAATTGTGGGTTTAGGGGTGAGAAAAAAAGGACAGTGATGGCAGAGGAAACGGGGGATGAGGGGAGATCTGGGGAGTTCAACCGTAAGGGAGGTGGAGATTTTGGGAGAGAAAAATAGGGATTTCCCACAGTAGAGAGAGAAGATTGGGTGTAGTGCAGTTTTTAGTTTTCCTGGGTTGGGTGTGATTTGTGTTCAGGTCAGGTGTTTGGATTATTGTGCATTTTGTTGATTGATCTACACCCAAGATTGATTGTCATTTTCCTGTTGTTAGAATACTATTTTTTTTGAAAAAATTATATTTGAAAAATCTGGATTGAATTTGGGTTTGGAGAAATTTGGGTTCGGAGTTTGGAGGGTATAAAAGATGAGTGGGGGAGGAGAGTAGAGGAGAGGAGATGGGAGATAGCCCAGGGCATTTTAGGGTTAAATTTGTTTTTTCCGTCCAAGTTACTTCTTTTTCGTTCAAAATTTTAACATTTCTTAACAGAATTGCACTACAACACGAAAGGGCTATAGCGAGGAAATATGGCGAGGAAAATAGATTTTGTCGTTGAAAGTACATTATTTGCGAGGAAATTAGATTTCCTCGCCGAAAGCTTACATTTGGCGAGGAAAATCTGATTTCCTCGCCAAATGTAAGCTTTTAGCAAGGAAATCTGATTTCCTCGCCTTTTTTTTTATGACTTATTAGTTATAAATATATATAAGTCATTATTAATTATCTTCATATGTATTTGTAATATCACAATGGTAAGACATAATCAACTTCATAGTTAAATACCATTATCAAATTTATTAAAATAAAAAATTGATAAACGGGAAAAAATAGTTTCCTCGTCAATCGCATTGAATTGGTGAAAAATCTCATATTTGTCACTTTTCTTATTCGAATTAGCAATGAAGATATCTTGAAGTGTAGGTATTGAGGATTTATTCCATAGTAATGAAAAACTCAACAAATAATAAAGTTAAAAACATCTTGAAGTGATGTTGTATTGAAAATATCTCGAAGTTAATTAGATCATCACAAAACTATTTTCAAAACATCTACATAAAATACACTATTTCACAAGAAAAAAAAAATACACTATTTCATATCTATTATGCATTCATGCTGTAAAGAATTTTTTGTGTGAACCGTTATTGATTTTTATTTAAATCAACTTAGGTGATTCTAATGGCGTTCCTTTACAAACAGATAAATATGTTAAACATTAATTTCAAATGCAATTTTGTAAGTATCATGCATATTTTTATATATACATGTACATACTATGTGTGAGAGAGATATTGGGTAATTTAAAATTTTAAAAAATTCGTTAAAGATGAAAAAATTTAAAAAGTATTGTCTTTAGTACTTTTAGGATGATCTAATCTGAATATTTACAAATTTTGTTCATATCATTATAGCAATGATGAAAAAAGCCTTAAAAAATAACTACGAATCTATAATACCCTTTGTATTTGGCAAAAAGAAGAAGGTCAAATTCATTCTTAAAATTAAAAAATGACAGTGATGAAACTTGTCATTCATAATCTGATATTAAAATATATCTCGAGATTATGATGACAAAAATCTCATTCCATAAAAGCTAAGGATAATTCTAACAAAAAAATTAGAATAATGACACATATTATTAATCCTTCAAAAGTTGCTGTCGGATACCAATATAACATGTTTCAACCAAAAAAATTGTTATGCTAGCAAAAAATTAAACTTGTTCAAATAAATTTTAGACACTATAAGAGTACAAAAAGTTGAAAGACCATAATTAATGTTGAAGAAACTAATTCGGAAAGGTGAAAGAGATGCAAAAACATAATATATAAAAAAAAGTTCACAATTTCTCTCGAAAGTGCAAAGTGGTGCGGTGGATAGGTGTTATGTCTCTTATACAAGAGAACCAAGGTTCAAGTGCTGGGAGTGGCAAAAAGCACGGAGAGATTGTTTACTTTTCGATTTATTTTAGTGAGGAAAGTTTTCCTCGCCAATTACTGTTGGTAATAGTAAATTCACAGCCTTTAGCGACGAAACATTTCCTCGCAAATGTGTCAGAATAGGCGAGGAAATTTTTTTTTCCTCGCTAAAACCTTTTGCGACAGGGTTTAGGCGAGAAAAACTAACGAGGAAATTTTTCCTCACTAATACGTTTTGCGAGGAAATCAGGTGCTTTGGCAAGAAAACTAAATCCTCTCTATAGCCCTTTCGTGTTGTAGTGTTGGACGGAAGGGATGTAGTTGATGAGTTTTGATAGATGAGGGTGTGAGGTTGATGAGTTTTAAACATAAGGGCGTCATGTTGACAAACGTGATAGTTAAAGGGATGTCCTTGCAAATAACCCTTTTTGTAAATACCCATATGTTTATTTGTATTTACTTATAAATATCATGACATATATATGTTAATTGAAATTCTTGTCCTAAATATTTTTTTCTTATATGCTAATTTAATGTTTAGCTAGTGAATACATGTTATAAATAATTAATTACTCTTCTAAACTAAATCAATAATCTAACTAATAAATATTGAAAAAATTAGTTATAATGTTATCTTCCATGCTACATATCCATAAATACATTTGTATGTTAAATTAAACACATATCGACATTTGGTTTTAAACATGCGTGTATATATATTTTTTTTAAAGCTTAATAAAAATTCTGAATTTTTATTAAGCCACATACATAGGAGGCATAAACACAAAGGAATTAGAGGCCCTTTACTTTTTATGATAGTTCACATTTTTTGACAAAGAATAAAAAAATCTCAAATATATAGCTTCATATTAAAATAATTATATTTTGCAACCCTATACCGCCTTTCTTTACACCCAAAAAAAACATGTGAACATTTTTAGCCAAAAATTCCTTTTTCTCCCATGGAATTTTTTTTTTCTTGAACATTTGGAATTTCTAAGCCACATATTCATTGAATAATGAACCTTCAAACACTTTACATTAACATTGATAAAAAAAACTTTATTACGAAAATGAACTCAAAAAAACTATGCTAAATTTTTTTTTTCTTTTGCATATTGGCTAAAACAAACGATTTTTTGATAATCTCAAAGAATCATCATCGGAAACGAGAAATTTAGAAGCTAGAAATACTATCTAGCATCTTCACAATATTCCACAGAATATTACGAGTGCTCCGAAATGGGTGGCAATTATTATGATTTTGATATGCACCTTTCATAGTATTTGCCACAAACATGGAAAGGAGCAAGGCATGACGGGAGGGTACGTGGTTAGACGCACGAGATTGTCACTTAATTGTATTTATATATATGCCGCAAATAGAAAGAAAAAAAAAAAAAAAGAGTCTACGAACACTGCTTTGTTCCTTTCACTTTTCAAAAAGTATTTTTCAAAAAATACCTATTAGATTCTCCATAGATTCCCCATACTTCTACCATTTCTCTCTCTATCTCTCTCCACTTATTACCTCTATTATTTTTCAAAAAACTTTTCAAAAACCAAACCAAACAAATGTACAAAATTTTGCACAATTAATATGCATCGGTGGCAGTGTCTTGTTGGGAGTCAAAAACCAGCAATTCATTCAGTTACCAATAAAACACTGGGTACATAGGCGTGTTGTTCACGTTGTTATGTTTCTAGCCTTTCACGAATGCAAAAATATATAATAAAAAAAAAAAGAAGAAAACTTGTTGACATTGCTTATTAATTTATATTTTTCCGTTTAATGCTGGAGATAAAATAGTAATCATTTAGATTGCCACTAGGTGCACCAATATCTCTAATTAGTTGGTCCAGGGACTTTCTTATCAGAAAAAAATGAATTTATTAATTTTTAAAAATAAATTACAAAGATTAAAAGATCACGGGCACAATAACATCACAACAAAAAACGAACATCGATCCAATTAGATTGACACATATAAGCTGCCAACAATCGTATGGCACCCGATATCCTGAGAAACCAAACCAAATCAAAAGTTGACAAGAAACCAACCTAGTACAACTAGGGGTGCTCGCGGTCCGGTTCGGTTCGGATTTCTAGGAATCTGAGGACCGAACCGCTAGTCACGGTTTTTATAAAATGAAATCCGTGTCCGGACCAAAAGTCCTACGGTTCGGTTCCAATCTGATCCAATCCAATCCGTGACTCGCGGATCGGTTACGGTTTTATCCACGGATTTTAGCAAAAATAAAGTTTAACATATATCCCACACTAAAATGGAAAAAGTTTACATTCAGAAGTAAGTTTAATACCAGTCACCAGAAAGTATTTGTTACTTTGAAGAAACGGAGAGAGAGAGGAGGAGGAGGAAGAGGCGAAGAAGGAAGAACAGTGCGGCGGTGATTTGAACAAGGAATGGAAATTATGAAAACCGGAAAAAAAACGAACTAGTGAAACTAAACTAGGGTTACCCGTAACTTATATAAAAAGGTACTATTTACCCCCTATATTTTATGTACATCTACACTATATCCTATTATTAAGATAAAATATTAAAATTGGTAGGAAAAAGTTTTAATATTGCTAACAATTAATTATATAAATACACATATATTTATATATTTATTTGTTATTTATATAAAATAAATATCTCACGGTTCGGTTCGGTTAATCCACGGTTTCGTAATGAAAATCCGTGGACCGAACCACGAGTCACGGTTTTCTAATTTTTCAATCCGTGTCCGGACCATATCCCAAAAAATTAATTAAACAAACCAAATCAAAAGTTGACAAGAAACCAACCTAAGTACAACGGACAAAAAACTGTTCTAGGGACTTGCTAAACGATCATATATATGGGTTTAATAAGTCGATTAATAAGTCAATTTGTTCGTCTTTATTTAAAAATAATTTGGATTTGGAATTTAATTTTTTTCATTTTGGATTTCTCTTATCACGACGACACAATAATTTATAAAAAATCTAAAATGAAAAAAAACTTTTGAATAAGAAAAAAAAAAAAAAAAGAGCCACTTTGCTTATCATCTGTCAAACTCTACCGTACCAACCAGCTCATTCTCCCCTGTCGGCGCGGATCGGATATTTTTGGCGCGTTAATTTGTTTCCTTTGTTTTTTCAGACTCCTGTAAATAAAGGAATGCTCTACACGTGACTTTTCCCAGGGACCAATTACTTTTTTTTTTTAAATGTAATTGCGCTGGACCAATTACAAGGTCCTACTAAAAGTCACGATTCACAAATACCTGCACATCACTTTCAATCAACTATATTTTCCCCCCAATAATCGTTGCCAAATCCGCTACCACTATCAAACTACACCCACGTTGCCCTGCAAATTTATTTGGTCAGTGTTACGTTATCGTTATCGTCACGTGGTGTCCAAATATCCTAATCTATCACACATTTATGCGGGTCTCGAGTAATTATTTTGGTGGGTTTGGGGCGCCTGGACACTCTTATCCGCTATGCGTTTTTGCGGGGCGGGGCTCACTAGTGAGTGTATGTACCCACGGAAATGTGTATTGAACTAGGGGGAATGAAAGATGCTATCAAGCACCCCCTTCAAAGTGGGTGCAGAACGATTGATCCGGCCGTTCGTCTCAGCAATTAAAGACTTTAATGTTTGCCGAACAATTGACGACTTAGATTTGTATGCGCTCAGACTCAATCCGGATCGGAGTGTAATTTTGTTCACCCTCTTTTAAAAGAGGGTGAACATTACATTCCTTCCTACTGGTTGCAATAGTGTGAACCCCACTACAAAATGATGTCCCTATTTCATCAACCAATAAAAAAAAATAATGTTCACCTTCTTAAATAAAGAGTGAATAAAGCTCAATTCATCCGAACCATCCGTGCTTAGATAAACGGCCGAATCAACAACTTGGGACCGCTTTGGAGGGATGATGCCGAACCCCTAGACCGCCAAATAATTACTCCATTGCCTGCCGGTATCTCCGCATCTTCCTGAAGGCATCTTTCTCTCTCTCTCTCTCTATCTGCACAGTCCATTCGTTCTGTAAACTATGCTCTCCCAAATCTCTCTCCTGTTCCCATCCATTTAGCGGCTGAAAGACATTTACTCTCTGTTCCCATTTCTTTGGATTGTTACGATCTTTAGTTTCTAATATCCCCCCCTCTTGTGATTTCCTCCTGAAAGACATTTACTTTCGACCATACCCATAGCATCATATAATCCCTATACAACAAATCTCAAGACACAAATCTCAAGAAACCCTTTCTGGGTCTTTCTCCATTCTGTGCCGGTCTCATCCTATTTCAGGTACAATGAGTTATAGATACACATAGCATGTATGCATTGACTACCCAGTTGATGCGTTTAATTGAAAACATATGTTGTGTAATGATATTAATCTCAATTTGTGTGAACAGAGGATGGGTGATGTTCAAGAAACTTGCGAGGCTTCAAGGAAGTTATGTGAGGGGATCAATGAGAATGAACGGGAGCCGTGTTCGAAGCAAGGGAAAGGGAAGAGATTTTGGAAGAAGGTGAAGTACCAATTGGTGGAATACCACTCATTGCCTGGGTATTTGAGGGACAATGAGTTCATAATCGGTCATTATCGATCCGAATGGCCGATGAAGCAGGTCTTGTTGAGCATGTTCACCCTTCATAACGAGACCCTCAATGTTTGGACGTAAGATTTGAATTTGAATCCAAAACCACCCCACCCACACCCACCCCCAGCCCCCCCCTCCCCCCCTCCCTTTTTCTTTAATTTTCAGAGAGTTCTTGCCTGTTGTTTGTTGTGCTTGTGAACTTATGGTGGGCCATATGTCTAGTGTCATTCTAGAAATTCATTGCTATTCATTTAAGGCCGCTGTTGCTTTTCCAACCAAACAAATACTTAAATAAGGCTGATGTTCCAAAAAAGAAAAAGAAAAAATAAAATAAAACTAAGGCTGCGGTTTTATATTGTATTCTTTTGGTAGTACAATGGATTGATTGGATTACCCTTTACTTCTCTAACTTATGTATGCACTGTGGTATATGTCTTGAACTTAACAAAATGGATGCAAAACAAATACTACTTATACACCAAATGGTATTGACTCATACATTTTGCACACACACTGTTTGGGTCTTTAGGCAAAATTTATGAAGGGTTTTTAGTATTTAGTATTTACATATCACACACTTGTACTATCATCAGATATTTGTACTTATGTTGTCACTGAAATTAAAAAACTCCTTACTATGGGGACCTTTTGTTAAGGACTTGGAGGTTTATTTTTGTCTTGACGTCCCCTAGATGAATAGGGTTTCATTCAGCCTTCTGTATTTGGGCCTATGGACACAGAAGGTTCTATTTTGGCAGGCATTTGAACAAAGTTTTTGTTTTTTCATTCAGCCTTATATGGGCCCTAAACCAGCCGAAGGCACGAGCAACCAATGTTTTTCAGTTATGAGAGTATGGTGGTACGCGACTACCATTTACAGTTTGCAGTGACGGGTGAAAACAAATGGCTGTAACTGTTAGTACGATTTACGGCCCTGAACGAAGACCAATGGCAAATTATGGATTCTGTTTCAACTAAGCTAGGCCGATGGTTAACCGTAATATTGATGATGATGTGGAATCTTCAATAAGTGAGTGTACTTGATTATAAGTACGAAAACTAAAAGGAGATTGCATTGAGGAGATGTTGTTGTGTATATCACCAAACACCAATGGACCAATCAAGACAGAAATCCAAGCTACAAAGACCCATAATCATAAAGAGAAGAATTCTGTGGCAGATTCCCCTCTTCTGTCGAGGATTTTCTCTCTGCTATTACTGATGTCAGTCATACTTTATGCACCTAAATGGTGCTAATCTGATTTTCACTTTTCAATCTACATGAATGATTGCAACACCATGGGCCTATTCTGAAAGTGTGTTGTTTGTCCATAAAAACTGAGGCCAAGAGAGAAGAGAAACCAACCTAGATTTAGGTGAGTTACTTCATGGAGACTTGGCATCCTTGGTACACGCTATACCCTTTCACTTGTTCAACCTGCAAACCTGGCAAGTTGATGAATTAGTTGTTGCACAATGATTTTGGTGTTGCTCCTTTGTTTTTCTTCCGCTTACCTCAAATTAATATGAACACTCAGAATATCAGAGCGAGGTTTGATTCCTTGTTTCCGTTGGTTTCTTTTCACTGAAAAATTCCCGTAAATAAATTGCACAGATGGCATCTAATTTTGTTGAAGTTCAGAAACGGTAGGTTCATTTGTTATTTCTTTATTTATGCTTCTTTTTTCTTGTCTACCTTTTATGTGCATTTGTTTTTTCATTTTTTGATCTTGAGCAAGGAATTTTTGGGTGTTACATTGAAGCACAATTTGTTTGTTGCTGCAGGCATTTGATAGGCTTCTTTCTTTTTCTTTCCTTAACAATATACACTGCAATGAAGATTCCAAAGGTCGTGGATTTGCACTCTCTACAACACTTTCCTGATGTGTTGAAACATGCTGATCTTCACAAGCTGCAATCTGAGCTTTTGTCTTGCATGCCTTCCTTGGCCAACATGAGTACAATGGATTTGCTACCATCGCCATCAACTTGGCATATCACGGAACTCCTCACCAATTGTTTGCCCGAGCGATTATTTCATGCCAACCACACTGATGTTTGTGTTCTGGTACACTTGTTCTTCCTCAGTGCTTTGTGGCTGATAATCTCCATGAACTAACTAGTTATGAGGACATCAATATTGTTACTCTAAGAAGCATCGACCCCACGACCCATCATCATAGTCCATTTTCCCATGCTGAATCATACGAAGGCACTCAGTAGATATTTCCGTCCTTTTAGTTAGTCAATGTGGGCCATTTGTCTCATCCAGTTCTATAAGCTGTTGCTTATCTGATTGGGTGCACAGATGATACTGAAACCTTTGGTATTGTAGTTGTCCACTTTTCACTTCGACAACCTTAAATGCAGATTATTTTCTCTGTTCACGTCTCCTGATGTCCCCAATGAACTCTCCTATAGTAGAATGCCAAATATCGTTAAGTTATTATCTGAGGAAAAGTGGAAAACTACTACGGACATCCTCATTCCTATACTGGTACTTTACCCTTACTCTAAATAGCCCACCCTTTGCAATTAAACACCAGCAGAACTTGTACCTTTACATGTGTAGAAACTTCATCTGATCATTACCATCGGATATCTATACGAGCATCGTAGGTATGTGTTTCTCAGTATGGGAGTATAACTAATTTGTCCAGACTGATCCTGTTGAAAACAATATCATCTTTCGGTTGGTAACCGATGACAAATGGGATTTTGGTCTTTCTGAGGAGTTTATGGTCTTTTTGTCTTCTTCTCCTGTTCACTTTGAGCACAGTCCAGTGATTTCCCTTGAAGACATCATGACATAAAAGTCTAATCACAAATGTTTTTTAACAGATTTACATCAGTTAGGTGATTAGGTCTATGTTTGTCACATCAGTGAGCGCTAACAGGTCATTCACGTAGAAGTTGTAGTTTGCATGAAAAACCTTCTTAAGAAAACATATTCCCCAAACCATTTTCACTGAAAAGTGGATGTGACGTGAAAAAGATGAGCGTATTTTCACAATCAATTTCTGAAAGTGCTTCATGAAACTGATTCAAGGAATTGCAAACGAAGAGAGCCATAATTTTTATGTGGAATCCCTATAGAGTTCTTGTGTGGACGTAAAGAACGGTTTGGTAGTTTTTCCCTCCTTCACTGGCAAGAACGGTTTGGTGGTTTCCTGAATGTTGAATGTGGCTAATTCTTGCAAAATTATGTTGTTAAATGCAGCACAGCGTAAAGGAGGACGTCGCAAACATGATCGCACCCTTGATGGTCAGGCCAATCACGCGGTGGCCATTCTTCGCCTTCTTGGGTGGAGCCATGTTCTGCTTGCTCTCTAGCAGCACATGTCACCTACTCGCCTGCCATTCTGAGCGGATGGCATACATCATGCTGAGGGTCGACTATGCTGGAATTTCAGCTCTGATCTCAACCTCCTTCTACCCTCTCGTCTACTATTCCTTCATGTGCGAGCCCTTCTTCTGTAACCTCTACCTGGGATTCATAACCCTTTTAGGAATCGCCACCGTCTTGGTTTTGCTCATCCCTATATTCCAGACACCTGAATATCGCAACTTACGCACATCCCTATTTTTCGGGATGGGATTCTTTGGAGTTGCCCCGATCATGCACAAGCTTTTCCTTTTCTGGAACCGACCTGAGGCATTGCACACGACTGGGTACGAGATATTGATGGGTTTGTTTTACGGAATGGGCGCACTGATTTATGCTACTAGGATCCCGGAGCGATGGATGCCTGGTAAGTTTGATATTGCAGGCCATAGCCACCAGCTTTTTCACGTGTTGGTGGTGGCTGGGGCCTACACGCATTACCAGGCGGGTCTGGTTTACCTTCGGTGGCGAGATTTGGAAGGGTGTTAAAAAGAGTTCATCATTAGAGCACTCTTTTTTTCAGTTATAGTAATTTTTTTCCCGGTGTATGAATAAGGGATATGAGATGTGTGTGTTTTACTATAATGTAGAGGGGGAGAGATCTATAGTCTGATCATTTTCACAAGGGAAGGTCAGATTTGTTTTGACTTGTAGCTGAATTGTTGAAATTTGTTTCCCCCTGTTTTACCATATGCATGTATAATGATTATTGTTGTGTATTCATTGGTGACATTCAAATTGGCTGTAATGGTAAAGGTGTTTCTAATTGGCTTCTGGGTTTTTTTGTTTGTATGATAAGTAAACTGAACCCGCTCTTCGGCTCTCGAGTCTGGTTTCTGGGTTGTTAGCTACAAATCAAAGTTTGTGTTTATGCTTTGTTCATTTCATCTCAGTACTAAAAATGCAAACTGCTGGCACCAGAATCTATCGTTTTATTCCTAGCCTTCTTTGTTCTTCTTTTCTGAACGGAGTCGTAAACCTAGTCGGCTGTTGATTTTTCTTTACTTTGTCAGGCTAGATTTTGTGATTATGTTTTCGCCGCTTGATGATAGATAGTGTGTATTGTGAAGTGCACTATCAGTGTCCAATTTTTGAAAGAAAAAAAAAAGGAAGTAGCATTATCGGTTTCCAATTTCAAAAAATTAGAAAAAAGAAAAGAAAAGAAAAGCTCAATAGTGCATTATCTATGAAACAACCCTTAAATTGCACTCCGGGATATAATAGAGACCTGAACCAAAAGAAGAAAAGAAAAACAAGGACAAAGAAAAGAGAAGTGCTCTCGTTGAGAGTCGAACTCAAGACCTCCCGCTTACTAAACGGGTGCTCTAACCAACTGAGCTACGAGAGCTTTGTGTATGCACTTGCCAGAATATTAATAAAGTATCTTTAACTGAACTCACAACTATTGGGATTGATAATTGGGCTTTGAGAAACAACTTTTTCTCTTTGGGGTTGGGACCGGCTGCAACATCTCTTAGGCTATTTCGAACATGGGGAAACAAATAATTAAGAAGAAAATTATAGGGAAAATTAAACTTGTTTTTAAAAATTCTTCCTTTCTCTTTTTCTAAAAGCCAAACAAGGGGAGGAAATATTTTCAAATTTCCTCTTCCTTTCTATTTCTTTCTCCAAGTTCCAAACGGAGCCCTAAGGATGAGTCTGTAACGATCCTGATTTTTGGTCAATAAAAATTTCGCTAAAAATTTGAATTTTATTTTAATACTTGGATTTCATTTTTAACATCCAAAAATCGGTCGTTATTGACTTATAAAAATTTTATTGTTATATTTGAAATTTT
The DNA here is from genome assembly GCA_025413875.1 of Rhododendron molle. NCBI lineage: Eukaryota > Viridiplantae > Streptophyta > Magnoliopsida > Ericales > Ericaceae > Rhododendron > Rhododendron molle. The sequence goes on along the minus strand of CM046395.1, from coordinate 11,256,087 downwards.
TTTATTTGTTTTATAAATCCTTTTTAGCGATTAATAATCTGTCGTAATTAGGTTTAATGACTTAGGAGATAGGTATTCATCGCCCGGGCATTAAGGTCATTTTCTAAAGACGAGTATGCCTATTAAGACCTTGGTATAATTACTTGGCAATTGTAGTAAAATCCTAGAATTATATTTCTCGGCTGGAAATCCTACATGGCAACCGATTAGTTAGCAACCACAACTACTGCTTTGGCTTAGTTATATTTCCTAACCTAGAGTGTTGCATCGATGCCGAAGTGGTTAGTAGAAATTTTGGTCTTTGCCTTGACCGTTGGCTTGACTTGCTTTGGCTTGGCTAGGTGCCTTGGCGTCGGCTCTGTTAGGCTGCCTCGCCAGGCATCGGGTCTCTGTAGGGCGCCTCGCCTTGGCGTCGGCTCAACTGTCGAACTGCCTCGCCTTAGCGTCGACTCAACTGTCGAACTGCCTACTTGGCGTCGGCTCATGTCGAACTGCCTTGTCTTGGCATCGGCCATCGAGCTGGCGAACTGCCTTAGCGTCGGGTCATTTGTCGAACTGCCTCGCCTAAGCGTCGGGTCGCTGTCGGGCCTGCCTCGCCTAGGCGTTGGGTCGCTGTCGGGTTGCTCTGCCTTGGCTGCCATCGGGTTCTTGTAGACACCTCCCAGACGGGGCATCGCCATACAGTTGTATCATCTCTGTGTTTGCTCGATTGGTTGCTCGCTTCATAAACCAAGATCGTGGATACTTCCATGGCTAGAGGTATCACCACACGATAGCGGTTATCATCAAAACAGAGTCGCCACCTAGTTTGTTAATGCTAGGAAAACAGATAGAGATTCTGGATACAGAAGTCAAAAGTACAGTAAGGGGAAGGTGTTAGGCACCCCTCTCTACCTAACCGCGAGGCTAGCCCATAATCATTCAACATAAGACATGTAGATGCTTCATTCAATTCAAACACGTAATCTGTTTTTATGCCTTAAACAGTTAATAAGGTGAGCCAAGACTGTAAATAAATCATGCGTCAGAAAGCAGTAAGCAAATCAAAGCTGTGCCAGCAAATTGATCACTCGGCCGGCGAATGGATGTCGCGTAGGATCCTGTTGAATCCTTGCCCGAGGCATTGAAGCCTGGTGGTGTTCTTCCTCACACGGATAGAAAACTAACAAGCGATCGTAAAGCTACGATTAACGACATAAAACATTAAATAAACCAAACCAGAGGCCATTGGGCCTCACCACCTTGATCCCTCAGTTGCTTGATTGCTTCGGATCGATCGGGATTGGCTGATTGATTGCTTTTTGGGACGAAACCCTAGGGTTAGGATTTGAACTCCGGGGTTGGATCGTCGGATTGATGGCCGCCTATGGAAGGTTGGGGCTTTTGTAGAGAGGGTTTTTGTGAGTATAGGAGCAGAGTATCGTGACTGATTGAGGTGTAGGTCTATCAATTTCTGTTGTTTTTTCGGATCCGAAGGTCTCTTTATATAGGCAAAGGGTGACTCACTCGGTCCAATCAAATCACGGGATGCAATTGCAATTGCATTGCAACACAAACTCTTCGTTGCAATCACTGAACGTGGCAAATCGGGGAGGCGGTGGGATTGGATCAGACGGCCGACAGAAGGTTCGAGAGTCTGAAAAAGCCGATCTGGCGCCGAGCAAAGGATGTGGCGGTGAAGAATGGATGTGGCGGCCGAGCCATTGATCTGGCGGACGGCTTTGATCTCTCAGGGAGATTTTGCTAGCAACAGGTTGCTCGGGTGAGGAATGGATGTTAAGGCCGTGGAATCAATGTTGCGGCCGATCGATGGATTTTCCTAACATACTATGTTTCTGTCTGAAAGGCTATTTGGCTCTGGATTGGGTCCTCTAAGTGGCTCAGAGTTCGTACCATAAGTCCATGGGTTTCACAAGAAAGCAATCAGCAATCATCAAATCCGTATCATCATCGGGATGGTCCCAAGGTGGGAGTTGAAATAATCGTTAGGCCAAATTGGGGTGTCTACAGTTCTGCCTTGGCGTCAGGTCACGCCTTGCTTTTGCCTTGGCGTTGCTGGGCTGCCTTGCTCTGGCCTTGCCTTGGCTACGCCTTGGCCACCTCTTTGGTAGCGGGCCGCCTTGGCCACTGCTTTGCTAACAGGCCGCCTTGGCCACCGCTTTGCTAGCGGGCCGCCTTGGCCACCGCTTGGCCACTGCTTGGCTAGCGGGCCGCCTTGGCCACCGCTTTGCTAGCGGGCCGCCTTGGCTACTGCTTTGCTAGCGGGCCGCCTTGGCCACCGCTTTCCTAGCGGGCTGCCTCGGCCACCGCTTTGCTAGTAAGCTGCCTTGGCCACGCTCACGCCTTGCCTTGGCGTTTGGCACCGTCGGGCTTTAATATTCCGTTATTAGGCGATTTCCTACAAAATACAACCAAAATACCACTCAAGCAATGAAAGCCTAGATCAAGTATCGTTAATTAATTAGAATAGCCTAATGCCCACTTAGCCTTATCACTTCTTCCTAACCCTAATTAGACCACTTGAACCTTTTTGTCTTTATCCATTGGACGATAAGTGCTAGGGTAATCTTTATCCATTAGACGATAAGTGCTAGGGTAATTTCTATCCATTGGACGATAGATGCTAGGGAAATTCTTATCCATTGGTTAATGGATATAAGACTTGCCAAATAAGATGACAAGACTAGTCCATGATCTTCCATGATGGCCTAATTCAATAGCCTTAAGCCTAAAGAGTGAAAGTGACATTACTTGGCATGCCACCAAGCATGATTTGACAACACCAGGAGAGAGAAAAAGAGAGAGAGAGGGCTGGCCGGTTGGGAGAGGGAGAAAGATGGAGTGTATATATGCCACCATATAGCCTTAAGCCTATTTATGACCATGACAACCCATCCTAGTCTTCCAAAGTACTACCTAGCCTATGATTCTTGTGCTTTCATCCAAGCAAAACCCTTTCTAGGATGAGACCAGCCATGAAACCCTTCATGATGACCTAGGTTGTTAGCCTAAAAGCCTAAGAAGATGGATTGACAAGTAAAGGAAAGCTATGTCATGCTTTCAAGCATGATTTGACAATACAATGGAGCTAATCCATGGGAGAAGAAGAGGGAGGGGGGGCCGGCCTTGGAGGGAAGAGGAAGAGGTCTGATTTTGCCTATAAATAGCAGCCCTCACTCTCATTCAACTCACACCTCAAAGCATTGCTCCAACTTCTCTCTAAAAACCCTTCCTGTTTTTCCAGACAGCCCACTGTCCAGTCGAAAAGCCTCATTTTTCTCCTGCTTAAGCCAGTTTTTAGCACCAACTTCCTTCGATAATGTTGTAGAGCACTTCGAGAACTTCAGTTTAGACCCAAGAATCACCCCAAACGGTCAAGAGATGACCAAGATATCGACCTCCAAAGTTCAGTGAAAAATCTGGAAATTCCATTCCAGACAGCTCACTGTCCACTTTCTTATCCCTATTTTTCTCCGAGCGAAAATCGTTTTTAGGAATAACGTCCTCCACAAAAGTTGTAGAAAATTTTGAGATCTTCGGTTTAGACTCAAGAACGACCTCATTCGGCCAAATATTGACTGAGTTATCGCCATCCGAAGTCTGGTCCAGATTTGCAAGTTTCAATGCCGTAGAACTTTCCAACTAGCTTATTCGGCCCCGACTAGTTTCGGATCAAGGTAGATTAATCTATACTCATCTTCCCTAGTATAACTTTAAGTTATGTTTGCTTATGATAAGGCAAGTTAAATTATTAGAAAGCTTGTTTTACAAAAATCTTGAAATGAAGATACAATCTTGTAGACTTTTTTCTATACTTCTTAATCCTAAGTATATTTCCTTCCTTAAGTATATCTCAAGTTGGTATGATGCTTGTACGTCGATATGCTTGTTAGTTAATAAACTTGTCTTGCTAATGGGAATGCAACTTGTTGAATAAACGATTTCCACGTCAATTAATATATGTGGTCTTTTTGAACTTTCCACAAAGGAAGAAAGAACGGATTTCAAAACAAGAGAAATCAGAAGCTTTATTCGAAATATTCGTATTTTGATCTTTTGGAAAGTTATGAGTTTGTTTACATGTTGTTGCATTACTTGTGGTTGTATAAGAATGATGATGAGCTTGTTTATAAGATTACTGCATGATCTTGCTAGTTTAGATTACAATGAATGATTTATATGATTTATGATGAGAAAAGTCCTACCGCGGAGTCTATGCATGAGAACGAGACACGGAAATCGAGAAAATAGAAACATGACACCTAGGGTGTGGTTGATATGGATAAAAAAGGTTAAAGACAAGGTGTGTTTTAAAAACGCAATGTGGCCGGACTTGCCCATTGTGGGAATGCGTGCTACAAATGATAAAATATTTTCGAAACTACATAATGACCAAATGTGGGTGCATTATGTGAGTGTGTGTGTACATGTTGTGTGCCAATGGGAACCCGGTGCGGCGGAACCATTGTGATGATACTCGGGAACCCGGCGCGGCGGAACCGAGGTTGGGTGTGTTAAAGGTGATTTTTCAAAATGTTGATTTGGAAGTGAAAAGGATTTTCAGAATTTATGATGAATATGAGACACGTTCTACGATGAGTCACGTAGGAGAAACACATACAATACAGACACCAACGTTAGACTAAAGAATGAGGATGTGTCATTGATAATACCTTGTTAAAGATGTATGTATTATTTCGCTGCTTGTGCAAGAGTCGGTATGCTGCTCTTTTACTCTGATATTGGTAAATTATGGGTTAGCGGGTATAGGATTATTCTGCTGAGCTCTTGTGGCTCATGGTGTTACATTTGGTGACCCTGATATATTATATCGGTGGCGGACATTTGGTATAATGTGTCGATTCGTAGATGATCAAGATAAGCAGTACACCTTGGAAGCTTTTGGAGTTGAGGAGCTTGCAATGCGGAGCTGTAGTTAGAAACCCTAGAACCCTTCATTTATATAAATATTGAACCCTAGTGGGAGTTATGTTGTAATAATGAGTCAGACTCCATTTGATTTTATTAATGAAATATTTATTTAACGTACCCAAAAATCAGGGGCGTTACAGAGTCTTCAACCCAAACCCCGTGTTTGGGGTGTATGGTATGCCACATACGATTTTGTGTGGTTTGTGGTATATATGAACTTTCGTGGATTGAGATTATTACTGCAATATTTCATAGCCTGAAAGTTCTTAATAATTCACAGGTTATTGAGCTATTGCTTAATTTTATAGTAAAATTTTAAAGGTGGCAAGTTCGATGGTAACGTTAATTTTAAAATAATTAGAGTGGCGATCGCTCCCAGGCTTCCAGCTCCCTCCAGCTTTGGCTACTAATCAAAATCCTTTTTTCCTCATTTTTTTCCCTCTATCTCTTCTTCTACTTATAAAAAAAGGAATCTGCTTGTGCTTTACTTTTTCTTTCATCCTTTATATTTTGAATTAATCGCATATGTCGCGTCCCCTTTAAAAATTGAAGTTGGAATTCTCAAAGTACCATGATCAGCCTACTCCTCCATTGATACAGATTAAATAGTACATAGAATATTTGCCAAAAACCTTTCCGTTGAGATTCCCTATATATCTATTCCAATTTCGATGTCAACCAATTGCACTCCCCACACTCGTGATCCATTCAATTATATCAACCTTCCTCTGATACGCGCGTTTTAGTTCTTCCACCCCGACATAATGCGCGTGTGTGAGCAAGAGCGTGAACGCGAACGTAAAAGCTTCTTTCAAGAACGTCATAAAGTGCTAAAATTTGCGAGAGCGAGAATTGAAAGCGGGTGCAAAAAATGAGAATTAGGAACCCGAGTGAAGGCTATATTGAAGGATTATGTGACCATGCTTCCACGTCTCTAATAGAAAGCAAGCATGGGCGTACCCGGATCCAGGTGAGGGATATCCAATGTGTATTTCCAAAATTGGAGTGGGATATAATTTTGGCCGGATAGGCATATCTCCTTGGAGGATGATAATCATGATACAATTTTGACATGCCAACCCTTGGCCAAATATAATGGACCCTTTGGCTTCAAATGATGAAATAACCATTACGAATTACGGAAACATTACTGTAATTTTGATCGCTTACAAACCAGTCTTCATGGATTAGGCACGTACTGGTATATATCCAAACAACTTAATTTTTCACATTAAATAATGAAAAAAGATGACGTACTAAAAATGAATAGTTTGGATCATAAAAAATATCTCGACGACTTTATTTTAAAGATTACAGGAGAATTGAGCGATGTCTTTTTATATTTGTTAACAGTACCCAAACCTCATGCATGACAAAGTCTAACTTTACACTTGGTCTTACTCTTCATTTTTTTTAAAACTAATATAACAATACAAGTAGATTACCATTAATTAAATGGCGTCAACTTCGAATCAAAATCCTGACTCCGCCATCAGGACGGAAGAGACTCTAATACTAATACATTTGATTCCTAGCTAGCCGAAAGTGCTTGATATTGAAGGTGGCGAATCTGAATAGCTAGTACTATTTAATTTTATATTAAAACCTTAAAAGGTGGCGAATCTGAATAGGCTGGCAGAAACCAAAAAAAAGAAAACTACTCCGAGATCAATGGGTTAATGGGTTTTTCTACGAAAAAAAAGAATTGAGGTGGCAACCATTATCACTTGTTCCCCTTTTCTCCATCTTTGGCTACTCATCTAGCTCTCGGTTTTTGTTTTTGTTTTTTCTTTTCTTCTCTCTCTCTCTCTCTCTCTCCTCATTTTCCCTCTAATAATAAACAAAAGAAGAGAATCTTCTTCTTCTTCTTACTTCTTACTTCTACGTCTTCTTCTTCATTTACATTTTGGTTTTACCAGTTTTTTATTACATGTATATTTTGGATTTATCGCTTATGTCAACTTCCAACAAATTAAATAAACCTCCTGAAAGTAACGTGATTAGTCTACTACACTAGTCCTACGTCGATTGGATCAAATTAAATTAAATAAATATACTTACGATATTTCTTTAAACTATAGTATCACGTTTAATTAGATCAAGGTCAACCAGTTACACCCAGCTGCCTCTCTAATATGGAACCTGATCAAACAGATCGATCTTGTTTCTTCCACACACAGTACTGCAAACCAAATCCATTCGCTCCATCGGAGTCGGACCGCTCTTTCCAGGCAGAGCTACGTCGTCGTTAATTATACAGTAATTGACGTCGAACCAAATTAATACCACTACGATGATAGTTTTTCTGTGAACTATCGATCAACATCGCGTTTAGATGAGGTCAACCAGTTACGCCGAACCAGCTGCCTGATATTCAAACGTGATCTACTTTCACTTCCTCGCAGCAGTGCCAGTCTAGCAATGGCCAAAAAGCCAGCTCATGCCAAATCCGCTCGCTCCATCAGAGTCGGACCACTCTTCCTCGCCGGGGTCACGGCAACTCTTCTCCTCTTGACTCACTGGTACTTCTCCCAACCCTGGCCCGGCTTTTCAAAAACCCCGAAAAACCGTGTATTGGCTTCCGACGGCGTCACGGCGGCCTACTGCTCGGTCGCAGCCGCCGCGGATGACCTCCTCCATGAGCCGCGGAACACGACGTTTTACGACGACCCGAGGCTGAGTTACTCGATTGAGGAGCCGATGAAGAACTGGGATGAGAAGCGGGGGGAGTGGCTCAAGAACCACCCCGGCTACGCCGGCTCTCGCGAACGGATGCTCCTCGTCACCGGGTCACAGCCCTCCCCTTGCCCGAACCCGAGCGGGGACTACCTGTTATTGAGATTGTTCAAGAACAAGGTCGACTACTGCCGGCTCAACGGCTACGATATCTTCTACGGCAACACGTTGCTGCACCCGAAAATGCGGTCCTACTGGGCCAAGTTACCGTTGATCCGGGCCGCGATGTTGGCCCACCCGGAAGCCGAGTGGATCTGGTGGGTCGACTCGGACGCCGTCTTCACCGATATGGACTTCAAGGTCCCGTTGAGAAGGTACAAGGATCACAACCTCGTCGTCCACGGCTGGTCCCACCTGGTCTACGAGAAGAAGAGTTGGCAGGGGCTCAACGCCGGCGTTTTCTTGATCCGAAACTGCCAATGGTCCATGGATTTCATGCAATTGTGGGCCTCCATGGGCCCGCACAGCCCGGAGTATCACAAGTTCGCCCAACTCCAGATATCGGTGTTTTCCGACAGGTTTCCGACGATCGACGACCAGTCGGCGCTGATTTACTTGTTGTTGAAGGAGAGAGAGAAAGGGACGAACAAGGCTTACGTTGAAGAGGAGTACTACTTGCAGGGCTACTGGAAGGACGTATTGGGAACGATCGACGACGCGAAGGAGAGCTACCCGAGGATGGAGAAAGGGGTGGCCCGGTTGAGGAGGCGGCACGCGGAGAAGACGAGCGTGGACTACGCCGCGCTGAGGGAGCAGTATCTCAAGGACGCCGGGTACGGTGAGGGGAGCGGGAGGCGGCCGTTTGTCACGCACTTCACCGGGTGCAAGCAGTGCAACGGGCACCGCAACCCGACGTACAACGGGGACACTTGCTCGGTATTGATGGAGAAGGCATTGAATTTTGCCGATAACCAGGTGCTTCGCAGGTACGGCTTCGTGCGGCCGGATCTGCTGAATTCTTCCAACTCGTTAGTCGTGCCGTTTGATTTTCCCGCGGAGGACATTGGAGTATACTAGTAACTAGCAGCATTTTCTTTTGTCAATTGCTTGGATACTTGGTTAAAATTGAATCTGTCATTCTTGCTAGGTCATTACTACTGTTCCATAAGCTTGCTTTTAGGTTCAAGACATCTGAAAAGCTAGTAATTTTTTCGATGTGTTAATGAGGTGGCCGGGATATTGGGAGTTGAATTTCTTGTTGAATGGTTAATGTTATTGATGTTTAATAAGAACAAAAGAATTAGTATTGCTCAACTCAATTGTCGCTTTTTCTTTTATCTATCATTACAAAACGTTTTGTTTATTAAACCATTGGTCGTTAAAATATTTTAGGAAATATTCATTATTTGCAATAGGTAAGAAATAGATCCAATTGCAATACGATGGCGATAAACCCTATGTTCGTTTTGAAATTTTGAATTTGGTTCTCTCTCTGCATGCGCATAGTTCCTAATAAATTTTCTCTAAATTATTATTCTTATTTCTTTATCTATCTCTATCCATTCATTATCCAAAATTTCAAAACAAACACGGTGATGCGCACTAATATTTCTGGTGGACCACTCGATTTGTGACTCGTTGAAATATTCTTGGAGAGTTGTTAACATCGAACGAGGAAATTAGCTTGGGAGCGCTTTAATTGAATGTTGGTGCTAGTACGCCCGGGTTGAACTTTTCGCAAGGGGAAAAATATTCCTTTAAGAGACTGTTTATTAGCGTGCCTCCTATTCTCACAGGATAGCTCTTTTCTAATCTCGTTATGTTCATACTCCTATTCTTGGTTTACTTGGTATGTGTCAATATTCTATGTGTTCTAACATTCTAGGTAATAAGTGTCTTCATTAAAATAATATATTTGAGATATAATAGTTCAATTAGTCTAGTTTTAGGGCCTATACATTTGGGTCCTAATTGGGTTGTAAATCTGTGACAGTCCAATTCAATAGTAATTAGATTAGATGGGTATAACATTATCTTTCCCTTTCATAAAAATGATCATTTACATAATAAGGGAGAATGGTTTTTGAATCTTATCTCTCTATAAATCCTAACCATTGATTTGCTCCATAAATCCTACGGCTCTCCCTCTCTCTCTCTCTCTCTCTCTCTCCCTCTCTCTCTCTCAAACAATATTAATTACACAATTGTCACTAATTAGATCTCACGTTTCATCGTGCCTTCAGGCACAGACAAATCCTAGTTTACATACATGAAAGGGCGATATTCTAACTAATGGTGGGGATTCACGCTTCGTATTACACACTTCCATGAATTTAGCAGCGTCACCTAGTTCATGTGGGAGTGTAAAAATGTGCAACTTTTAGAGTTGTTCTTAGTTTATTTAAACACTCCGTAACTAAGAACATAAAGGGACATGGCAAGAAAAGGGGTGCACAGTTCTATATATATACACTAATTAAGTTGGGCACAATTTTCATTATTGATGAATAATGGCTATATCATAGTGTAATGTACTCCGTAATAGGAGTGAGTACTTGTGCATATAGATCCATGATACTCGCTCGTGCAGATCCATGCGACCACCTTCCTCACAAAAGGTCAACTCCACTCCTGTAGTAGAGAAAATCCTATCTACAGAGCACTCAATCTTGTCTGTCCAAAAGTGTTTTGGGCAGTAGGGATGGCGGGATGTTAATGTAACTTTTTCGGAAAAGAGTTAAACTTTTTCCCCGGAAAAATTTTATTAAAATCCGGACTGTCCAGAACACTTTTGAACGATTGTGATTGGTTGGTCCATAAATTAGACGGTCTCCCTGTAGTAATTAAAGATCTTCATACAGGAGACCATAAACGTATAGTTCACGTGACAATTCTCTTATTTTTTACGAAAATGCTAGAAAAAAACTATTTAAAAAAAGAAAAAGAAAAAGAAAAAGAAAGAAAATGGTAGTGCATCTCCGCTCCTTCATGTATCATTGAATTTAACCTGATGAAGGAATTGAGGGGAAAAAAAAAAAAGAATCTTCATCGTATATAGAAAAAAAAGAACGTGAAAATAAGAGAACATTCTGCTAGGAAGTGAAAATAAGAGAAAGTTGTTGGAAATTTGAATGGCCTGGGGGGGTTACCAAGCCATAACTCTCCCATACTCATTGTGGGAGTTTTTCCCCTCTTCAATGTGGGGGGTTATTCTCCTTCATTGCTGCCAATCAATCCCGTATTCAAGAGGCTGCATGAATACAAGGGTCTTTTGCTGCCTATAAATAGGACCAGCTCTCTACACATTTTGGTACCAATTCACACAGCAACACACCAGCATACTGTTACAGTAAGAGAGAGAGACAAGCGCTGAGTTAGTTCGCCAAGACGTTCTCCGGTGGTGTTCCGACGTTCGTGGTCCGAGCCGGATCAATCCTGGGAGACAGACGCCGAGTAACCTCAACACCCACTGGTAGGCGGCGAATCTGTTTTAAGGACACCGTGTGAAACACGGGTTTCGGTTCCCAAATCCATTTTGTATTTCGGTTTGCAATTCAATTTCTGTAACTTCATTTTGTTGTAATTCTGTTCGTGTGTAATGTAATAGAATTCGTATTCTGGATTCCGTTTGAAACATTTTGGATAACAAAAGTAAAGTGTGAACCGAAAATGTAACGCCCCGAATTTTTGGGTACGTTAAATAACATTTTATTGAACAACAAAAGAGAGTCTGGCTCTTTATTACATCATAAACTCCCAAATGGTTCTTATAATACAAAAAAGGGATGGATATCTAAGGTTATCTACAGCTCCTTCTCTTCTTCCATCCTAGCAAGTTCCTCAGCTCCAAAGGCCTCCAAGGTATACAGCTCCCCTTGTTCATCTAATAAATCTGACACATTATACCAGCGTCGCCACCAGTATAATATGTCAGGGTCACATAAAGCAACACCATGAGCTTGAAAGCTCAATACAATAATCCAAAACCCACTAACTCTTAACTTACAAATAGCAAGTCATGTATATATCATAAAGAGTCATAACAGCACATGCATTAATATAACAATAACAACAACAATGACACATCCGCATTCGCTATTTATCGTTGGTGTCATGTTTCCGTGTGTTTCTCCTACGTGACTCATCGTTTTGTGTCTCATCTATCATTTCCAAAAATCACACGCACACACCAATGAGCTACCCAGTCCGGCTCATTGGCCACAATGGCTACCAAGTCCGGCACATTGTGAACGCAATCAATGAAGCTACCACGTCCGGCTCTATTAACAATCTACACAATGGGCTACCAAGTCCGGCCACGTTATCAAATCTTGCATTGGCTCCTCTCCGCGGATAACCAAGCCCAATCAATCAATGAAGCTACCACGTCCGGCTCCGTTAACAATCTACACAATGGGCTACCAAGTCTGGCACATTATGAACGCACAAAATCAATAAGCTACCAAGTCCGGCTTATTGGCCACAATGGCTACTAAGTTCGGGACATTGTGTCACATACTCATCTCCAAATGAAGCTACCAAGTCCGGCTCCATTGGCCACGCATACCAACGTAAGGCTACCACGTCCGGCCACGTTATCACATCAACTCTTGCATTGGCTCCTCTCCGCGGATAACCAAGCCCACCTCACCAATGAAACTACTAAGTCCGGCTCCATTGGCAACGCACACCCACGTAAGGCTACCAAGTCCGGCCATTACGTAGTTTCCAAAATCCTTTTTATCCATATCAACCACTCCCTAAGTGTCATGTTTCTACTTTTTCGATTTTTGTGTCTCGTAATCATGCATAGACTCCGCGGCGGGACGAATCACTTTAAAGTAATCTTGGAACCAAACAAGTAAGATCATCCAACTCTATTTAGTCATGCTTGTTCATTTCGCAAGTAAAGCAATCAACATGGCATCAAGCTTATATCCTTTGAAAGGTCAAAATACAAATACTTGGTTTTGAAACAACACTTTATCCTTAAGTGAAAACGTTTAATCCTCTTTTCAAGACAACATATGTTTATTGACGAGTTCATACAACACGTAGCAATTAGGCAATCAAACAATCAAGTAGCCACAAGATCAAAGTAAACTACGTACTTTTATCAAGAAAGTTCTACAAGCTAACTAACACGACTTAACTTTATTTTTAACGAAAGTAGTTTGAAAAGCTCGACACAAATCTTATCTATACTTAGGGGTAGAGAATAAGGACACTCTACCTTGATCCGAAACTAGTCGGAGCCGAATAAGCTAGTTGGAAAGTGCTACGGGCGTCGAATGCTCACAATCTGGGCCAAACTTTGAGTGGCAGTAACTCGGTCAATGCTTGGCCGAATAGGATCGTTCTTGAGTCTAAAACGAAAATCTCGAAGTTCTCTACGACTTTCGTGAAGGACGTTGTTCCTAAAAACGACTTTCGCCCGGAGAAAAATGGTGATAAAGAGATCGACAGTAAGCTGTCTAGATTGGAAATCTGAGAATTTTACTGAACTTCGGATGGCAATATCTTGGTCATTTCTTGACCGTTTGGGGTGGTTCTTGGATCTAAACTGAAACTCTCGAAGTGTTCTACGACTTTCGTGAAGGACGTTGTTCCTAGAAATGACTTTCGCCCGGAAAAAAAATGGAGTTTTTCGGAGGACAGTAGGCTGTCCAGAAACTGGTTTAGAGATTTTAGAGAGAAGTGAGAGCTATGCTTGGAGGTGTGAGTTGAATGAAAGTATGGGGTGCTATTTATAGGCAAATGAAGCTCTGTCCCTCACTCCACTTGGCCGGCCACTATCTCTCTCTCTCTCCCCCATGGATGTACTCCATGGACTAGTCTTGTCATGCTATAGTACTCCAACCAATTGCCAACTAGGTTAATAGTGTTCCAAGTACACCCACATGCCAAAATACAACTCACATACACCTCACTCTCCTTCTCCCTATTCGGCCACTCTCTCTCTCTCCTCTCCCATAGTTTTGTTTCATAGTCTTGTCTTGTCAAGCCAAAGTACATCAACAAGTGCAACTTGTTCAATAGTTGTCAAAGTACAATGCATGCACCTCATTCTCTCCTCTCATCCGTCCCTCTCTCTCTCTCTCTTGGTCAAAGTACTTCTATGCACATTTATGGAAAGAACAAGGAAGGTAAGGACAAAACTACTTAAATGCACACATGGCTAATGATTATTCTTTTTATAGGAGAAAATACTATCATATCTTTCACCAAGAATCCCATGGGAATATTGGACAATGCTAATATCCAAGGGATAATGATTTCCCTAATGGTTATTGTCCAAGGGTCTAACAATTACCCTAGCATGTAATAACCAATAGTCCAAAGAAGTACTGATGAAGGAACACATGACTTGTCTTGTCATCCTATTTGGCAATCCTAACATCTATTGTCCAATGGGTAAAGCTTTTCCTAGCATGTAATAACCAATGGTCCAAGGAAAGTCATCATGAAGTACAATGCTAGACTATTCCAACTACTATTCAAACTTGGTCTTTTCCCTAACAACTATTGTCCAATGGTCAAAGATCTTCCTAGCATGTAATAACCATTGGATAAAGATTCCCCTAGAACTTATCGTCCAATGGATAAAGATTACCCTAGCATGTAATAACCAATGGTCCAAGGAAAGTCATCATGAAGTACAATGTTTGCTTTTGACTAGACTATTCCAACTACTAGTCAAACTTGGTCTTTTTCCTAACAACTATTGTCCAATGGTCAAATATCTTCCTAGCATGTATTAACCAATGGATAAACATTAAAAAGGGTAAAATGGTCCATCTAGGGTTAGGGAGAAGTGATTAGGCTAAATGGGCATTAAGCTATTCTAACTAATTGATTAAAGACTAACGATACTTAATCTAGGCTTTCATTGCTCGAGTGGTATTTTGGGTTTTATTTAGTAGGAAATCGCCTAGTAACGGACTATTAAAGCCTAACGGTGCCAAACGCCAAGGCAAGGCGTGAGCGTGGCCAAGGCAGCCCGCTAGCAAAGCGGTGACCAAGGCGTAGCCAAGGCAAGGCGTGAGTGTGGCCAAGGCGACTGGTAGCAGGTGGCCAGCCTTGGCACAAACATGGCCAAGATAGCCCGGTACAGCGGTGGCCAAAGCGACTACAGCTGTTGGTGGCCAGCGGTGGCCAGCATGGTACAAACAAAGGCTAAGATACGGCACGTGGCTGTTGGTGGCTGGTGGCCAAGCGGCGGCAGTAAGCTGGTGGCCAAACAGCTGGGCACAGCGATAGCTTAGCGGCTGTCGTGGCTAAAGCGATGGCACAACAAAGGCTAAGGCAAGGCAGCAAGGCAAAGAACGCCAAGGCAAAAGCAAGCCGCGACCCGACGCCAAAACCCGATGGCAGCCAAGGTAGAGCAACCCGACAATGACCGACGCCAAGCGAGGCAGCGCAATAACAGCCGACGCCTGAGCAAGGCAGCGCGACAATGAGCCGACGCCGAGGCGGGCGACCCGACGCTAAGGCGAAGCAAAGCACGTCAATGACCCGATGCCAAGGCAAGGTAGGCTCGGCGGCGACCCAAGGCAGCCCAGCTAAGCCAAAGCAAAAGCGGTCAAGTCAACGGCCAAGGCAAAGACCAAAATTTTCCTACTAACCACTCCGGCATCGATGCATCACTAAGCCAAACGGTAGTTAGGGTTTGCTAACTAATCGGTTAAAAGCTAACTATGCTTGCTAAGTAGGATTTCCAGCCGAGAAATATAATTTAAAGATATTATTTACTTATTAGGAAAAATATACGAGTACGTTTACAAGTATACTAGTCATGGGAGAAGGACTAAATTGTCTGGAGTAAAATGATTCAATTTTACAAGTTTCAAATCTAATTATGACGGATTATTAATCGCTAAAAGGGATTTATAAAACAAATAAAGAATTTTCAAATATAATAACAAAATTTTTATAAGTCAATAACGACCGATTTTTGGATGTTAAAATGAAATCCAAGTATTAAAATAAAATTCAAATTTTTAGCGAAATTTTTATTGACCAAAAATCAGGGTCGTTACAAAAAAAAAGTGAAAAGAAAATTTAACTTTTTCTATGTGTTGGGTTACAATAAAAAGTGTATAAGAATCATGGTGAAAAATGTTTACAGATTACTCTTTATCCTTAACATTAATTTTGAATCACGATAGGGAAGAAAAAAATTAAGGGTCTAATGAGAAGTATATATCATAAGAGGTGCCAACTCTCACAAGAAAATAAAGTTTTGGTAGATATATATATGATTACTACTTCATATGACTATCGAATTTTGATATCAGACCAAGTTGATTTTTTGCATAGAAGATGAAAAAGATGGAGGCTAGCTTGTGAATTAAGCTATTTGAATGGTCTACTGGTATTTAATTAGTGGGTCGGTCTCATTTTACACGCATGAAGAATCGTAATGTGAGAGAATCATTCCTTACTCGTAAAGCCGCCATATTGGACTGTCAAATTAAAACCTTTTGGTGATGCAATTAAAGACCTTATAACACCCCTTGGAACACATAAGTGAGGCCACTAATTTAAAAGGGGTAGATTCAACAGCATAAAGAGAAGTTCGAATTCGGAGATTAATTAAAAAAAATTACTTTAAAAAAAAAAAAAACCGTGTAGAGAAGTTGTTTCCACTTTTGACTAAGCTTAAAGGACCAAATAGAAAATTCTAGGACTAGAGGGACCGGGTCAAAGAAAAATTAGAGAAACAAAAAATCTTCTGAATTAAAAAGTTTAGTAGAAACAAGTTTGCTTAATTAAGGCAAGAAATTGTAGACGAACAATAGAGTGGAAACACCCCCTTAATCTAACCCGATTATACCAGAGACGGATCTAAAGTTAGGCTTATGAGGGTCAAGGCCCCCACGTGGTTTCGGGTTTTTTTTCTTCAAATTTCGATATTAATTTTGGTATGTTTTTTGTTTGTTAGGAACATTGAGATATTCTGTTTTTGTTGGGTGTTATTTATACATTTAAATATTTTAAAAATGTGTCCGTTTTGGATCTCAAAACTCAATCTCTTTCTCTACGCACGATTTTTCATAAGTTTTTCTTCAATTATTAGTTTTGTTTTTCTTTTTATCTCTCTCCATTCGTTGCCCAAAAAACTTCCCTGAAAATCCAAATCAAACAAACTATAGAATCCAAACCTTAAAATTTTAAAATCTTGTTGATCATAATTTGACCTCTGCATTTAGAAAATTTGGGTTCCTTTCATGGATTATACCCTCATGGCCTCATCTACAACCTCTATTAAGTGTTTGGACAAATAAGCTATTTGGTTTTTCCGCCAATTTTTTTTTGTCTTTATTCAAAATTTTTTCGTATCAATTGGCTTATTATCATTTTTCTGGAGATTATTGCATCCTCATGACAAGAGGAATCTAAAAAGTAAAAAATTTTTGTCAAAATCCAATTTTTTTTGAAGAAAGACGAAAAACGTGGCTTTCCCGCCAATTTTCGTCGAAATTAAAAAAAAAATTGGATTTCGATCAAAAATTTTTACTTTTTAGATTCCTCTCGTTATAACGAAGCAATAATCCCCACAAAATTGACAATAAATCACGTAATGCAAAAAAAGAAATTGAATAAGGACAAAAAATAAGTCACTTTGACTTATTTATCCAAACATCTATTTTTTCTCTCCATTCAATCATGATTCATCGCCTTTTCCCAAATTGAAAATGCTCTGAAGTCAAACTCAATTACAGAAATTCGAATCGTTCTATTTCCATGATTTTGACCGTTCTAACAGTTCTGAGCACGGAAAATGCTCTAAGGCAAGGAACTGACTCTTGATTATGACTTCTAATTATGGAGTAAATAAAATGAATAGTACCATTTTGTTCGCAGAAAGAGCAATTAAAATGCCAAAATTATCTTATGACTCATTCTGCCTAGTTTAAAATAGTTTCAAATCAGAATTTAAAATCAAACAAGGTGATTAAACTCCTAGTTCTAGGAAATAGATATAATTTTTTTTGTGATATATGAATTGATATGTACTTTATTCATAAAAAATGAATATTGAATAATACTCATGACCATTACCAATATTGTAGATTATCCACCCTTTCTATCAACTAGACAATACAAGCTGGCTAGCATATACATATTCCATTTATTAAAACTAAACAAAACCAAGTACTAACTTTGAACCCATTCTTCTAAAATAATTCATCCTTCAATCGTATCTACCTTTTTATATCTCTCTTATTATATCCCCTTTAATCCTTCAAAAAATTTAACCGTTAACATAACAAATGAGCAGTGTATTGAATCTCATACTGCATCGGCCTGTGCATGCCTGTATTGACAAAATCCGGTACCTTACACCTCTAATTTTGTTTCGGCTTAAATATCAGTCGGTATTGGTTAGTACCGGACTGTACCGATCAAATACCAAACGGTAGTACCGAACGGTACCAGTCAATACCAGAAGGGATCGGACTACTTAAAATTTTTGTTTTAATAAATGTATATATTATACCAAATCGTTTGATGTGAAATAATAACAGTAATAACGATAAATTCATGACCATTTTTTATACCAATACGTACGCTACCGGTAATATGCGGAGACAGAGTGAGCTATATAGCGGATCAAAAAAAAGAGTGAGCTATATAGTGTCAATGATTGATTTGCTGACTCAGAACTCAGAAGCCAGACAGAAAGTAAGCTTTCTATGCAAAGATCCTGATCTTCTGCCTCGGATCGATCTGCCATCTTGCAAAGTAAACCTGTCACTAATTCACTAATGAAAAACTTCTAAAATAAACCCGTTGTACTTTGATCAATTTTGACTTAAACCCCTCTATTTTATTTGTAGATATGTATATATACCCCATGAACTTCCCATTAATGTGAGAACGTTAGTATTTCCGTCCAAGTTGTCGAAAAAGTGGCATATGGTCACAATTTATTAACTTTTCCTTGTCAAATATGTTGGAACATTTGTGAATGAATTTGAAAAATTCGGAGGGTCTCTCAAGACAACCGAACAGACCCACTTTGGTTCATCGAATCTGAACAAGGCAGCTCTAAAGTCCAATAATTATGAATGGTTAATATCCCAAGATGTGAGATTTATGGCAAGGAATTCATTCCAGTCGTTTCTGAATTCTCTACGTCTTTCAAGAATTCTATCTGAATTCTTGAGTTCATTCTTTGTGTGAGAGAGAGAGAGATGTTGAGTCAGTTCACCAAGGCGTTTATCGGTGGTGTTCCGACGTTCGCGGTCCGAGCCTGATCAATCTTGGGAGACAGATGCTGCTTAACCTCAATACCTTCGGTAGGCGGTGAATCTGTTTTTAAGGACACAACATGCAACACGGGTTTCGGTTCACAACTCTATATAGTATTCGGTTTGCAAATCTGAATTTGTAATTTCAATTTATCATTTGTAATTGAATTTGTTTTCTGGATTTGCCGTATACATTGTATGTTCTCCCAACAAAATACACAATTAATTGACTCTGTGTCCATATTAGCGATTTTACGTTGCCCTTGTTATTATAGCCATTTACAAAGCATACACCACTTGAAAATGGTTGTCGAGATCACAGCTTTTTGGGTTTGATTTCGGTGTTGTCTTCATCTACTTCTTAAAACCAAAAAGCCAGCTTTCTTTTTGTGAATGCATCTGTTTGGGTGCTGAGAAAGCTATGGATTTTTTTTAAGGATTAAAAATGGTCAGCTATAGATGTTGTAATCTCCATAGCTTCCCATTGTTCCCAATCAAAAGACTTTCACGCTTGTTATGATCGGATTTTCTACCATTTTTTCAAATTGTCGCCCTGAAAATTATTGCTCGAATGGATTATCTTTCTGTCCCAGCATAAGTGATTGAAGACATCATCAAAATGGGTTATATTTCCATCTCATCTGTGCACAATCGGTCCCCATAAACCGTAGCAGCATAAGCCATAATGTAACGTGTGAACCATATCTGAACCCTATTAAAATTTAGTAAGATTTTTTTGTTCTAAAGAAAATAAGTCATAACCCAATGGTAATGGTAAAATAGTCTAAAAAAAGAAGAGATTAGTCTCACCTTTTAGCCCTTCTTGAGTGAATAGTCAGCTAAAGTAGTCAAACCTTAGTTAGCATAGAAAAAATAAATCTAAACTGAATAACTGATTATCAATTTTGACTCGGAGGAAAATATAACCGTCAAGTGAACTGTTTCAGCCACTGCCAATAGTGCCGTTCGATTTGGTTTGGTTTTGAGTATAAGTAGAAAGAAATAGAGAGAGATGAATAATAACTATTGAAAACTATATCGATCGAGAGAGAGAGAGAGAGAGGGGGGGGGGGCGGGGGTTGGAGGGAGGGAGGGAGGGAGGGAATGGTTCTGAGAACCCCGTAAGTGTACAAAGCGCTCAAGTGTTTGGGGAAGAACTTTGTTGCAACTATGATGTTATGTTCTCAACTTTGGTGCAAGGCCTCGAGGCTGAGCTGAGACTGGCCCGACTTGGGCAATTGCTGGCCCAGGCGTCATTTTCCCCAATCTGAATGAGTTTCTTAAAGCCCAAACATACACGACTCGAGGACCATTTGATTTATTTTTGCAAATTGAAGGCTAGCTGTTCACATATTTTATGGGATGTATTCTGACCTATTTATTTTCACCTTGCTGGCCAATTGAACTATTGATAAATACAAGTACCATACTATAAAATTTGTACAACTTATAAGGCTCCACTCTTGTAAAGTAATTTTTCTTTTTCGTTTTGTGTATTTTGTTCGCCTTTTCTGAATTTTTATTAGATTCGCGTGATATTTTTTGAATTAATCATTCGTCTCGATGAGAAGTGTCCAAAAATTATAAATTATGACCAAAAGCAAAAGAAAGTTCACTAAAGATGAAAAAAGTATTACACATGTGTCTTATTTGTCTAAAGTACCGTCTAATTTGAATTTTTCTAATATCAGTCTATATTTTTATACTTTTCGGATTTGTCTTGTCTCGACAAACGATTAACCTCAAAAATTACGACAAAAATCTAAACAAAAAGTTATGAAAAGTAAAAAAATATCAAAATAATAAGTTTCATTATCGGATTGAGCTATTCATTATCTCTTTGAGACAAACGATCAATTTCCCGCCGAAACATTAAACAAAAAGTAAAAAAAATACTGAAATAATAAGTTAGATAATTAGATCAAACACCTATAACTATCGGATTGAGTTGATTTAAAAAATATTTTACATTTAGGCTCCGTTCCGCAACTCAAAATAAGAACTTATTTTTTAAGAAGGCAATTTCAAGTTCAAAAATCATGTATTTACGCAAATAATTTTCCTATCACTATGGATCTTGTTTGATAGATATCATTGAGATCTTTAATACGGTGCAAAAAAAATTAAAAAATTATTTTTTATTTGCATTATTTTTGAGTTTAAAAATGTGAAATAAGCTGCTTATTTTTTAAGAAGATTTCTGGAACGGAGCCGCCCTTGTTCGGTTGTGGATTTTAAGTAGTGTTTTTGAATAAAGGTAGAGAGAGAAATGAGAGTAATGATTGTAGAGAGAGATAGAGTAAAAAATGAGAGTAATGATTAAAAAGTTAGAGAAAAAAAAAGTACTAAAAAAATTATTTTTTCCAAAATTTTGAATTTGAAATTCCAAACCAAACAAGGCCTTAATGAATTACTTGGAATTGTGAAAAAAATCTGTGAATATTTGCTGTAGGGGTAGTAGCGTGCTAGTGTTGTCAGATGTGGGTAAGAGCGCACGGTCCTTTGTTCACATACAACGAGAAAAGAGAGACGAGACCGAGAGACAAAAGATCGGAGAGAGAAATATTTGATTTGAGATAGTCCTTTTCAGTTTTCACCCGTTCAACGAACGGTGCAATCTCAACCGTCTATTTGCGCAATTAATAGTTGAGATTGGTTTTCTATTATGACCGATCACAATTAATTCTTTTTCGAAAAAAATTTATTAACATATTGACCGTTCAAAACACTTTTTAATGATCATGATTGAGTGCTGTAAATACTTGTTTACGGCACCTCCGTAAAAGGAAATTTTCTCATATGGTTTACCGGGAAAAAAAAGATAGTAGAGCGAAGAGTTTAGATTTATCTGACGTTCATATGCATAAAAGTGGTTCCCTTGTAGTGGCTCGTTTGGACAAATAAGCCATTGTGGCTTATTTTTTATTTTTATTTAAATTTTTTTCGTATTTTGTGGCTTATTGTCAATTTTTTGGGGATTATTGCTTCGTTATGACGAGAGGAATCTAAAAAGTAAAAAATTTTGATCGAAATCTAATTTTTTTGGAATTTCGACGAAATTTGGCGGGAAAGCCACGTTTTCGTCTTTATTCAAAAAAATTTGGATTTCGACCAAGATTTTTTACTTTTTAGATTCCTCTCGTCATAACGAAGCAATAATCCTCAAAAAAATGACAATAAGCCACAAAATGCGAAAAATTTTTGAATAAGGACAAAAAATAAGCCACAGTGGCTTATTTGGGCAAACAGCCTTTATACGCACATCTAAATTATTATTATTATTATTTTGTTATAATTTTGAAGGTTGAATTCCACTTATTATTATTATTTTATTTTTATTTTTATTTTTTTGTTTTGTTATAATTTTGAAGGTTGAATTCCACTGTCTACATGAGGAGTCTTATTAAAGTAGAGCCCTCATAAACTCTTTTAACTATAATACTTGGCACGTAAAATTGGGATAGGGTCTGACTTTGTCATAAGTTCTATTAGATGTCCCAACTGCAATAGTTAGATTCAATAAACATACTCACATATACAGTCCCCTTCTTAGAAGGACGTTCGCACTCAGCAAAGTGTGGACCTTTTTTTTCTCGATCGAATTTCGATGATTCGAGTTGCTAAATGTGATCAGAACGTGGTTTTAAGGGTTTCCGAGAAAAATTAACAAAAAAAAAAGACCTTCTCGGATGGCTTCATTCAAGCAGTTTTCATTGAACGGTTCAAAAAAATTGCTATGATTGAGCCTTTTCGGTCATTTTTTTTGTCGATTTCTCAAAAATACCTTTAAAATCACATTCTGAGCACATTGAATGACTCGGATCATCAAAATTCTATCGGGAAAAGAGACATCCGCACTTTAACACAGTGCGAACGCCCTTAGGTGAAGATTTGTGCTCACATATGTGTTTATGAAAACTCACAAAATGTCACTTTTTCACTACTATTCAACGCTATTGACTATACTAGTTATAAAAGTTCAGAACACTTTTGGAACTGATTTTCGCGCTCCACTTTTAACATAAAATTTTTAGTAACTTCATGAACAAAGTAGAGCATCATCAGTAAAAAGTAAAGCGCGAAAATCAAAATCTAATGCTTTTTTCTAATGAGGATATTACCCTTATTTCCCTTTTTAAAATTAGGTAAGTGAAATGTTATTTAACCATTAAAATCTACAAGTGTAGATTTCTGGTCCTTTGCAGGTTTTTTGTTTTTAAACCAATTTTTCGATGAACACATGAAAAATGCTATTCAAATGGAATACTAAGAAACAGAACAACCGTACAACACACAAAACTAACAAAATGACCTCAAACAATTAAATACAAAATGACCTCAATTCTCAACGTCTAAAGGAGAAAAAAAAATTACAGTTGCATAAGATCCATACAAAACACGAAATCGGGTGAGATTGCAAAAGTGAAAAATTGTCCGGAACTCATTTGTTTCTAATACCTGACAAAAAAAAAAAAAATATAGGACTCGATCCTATTTCGCTTGAAGTGATTTTCTTTTTCTTTCGCGAACCAGTGGTGATATTTTCCTTGTTTAGACACGTAATTCAAGCTGTGCCCACCTTCCTTGGACAGTATAAGTCTTTGTTTGTTTTCCTCTTTTCTTTCCACCTTTCATTTGTTTTCTTTTTGGATGACCTTTTCGTTTTTGAAATTAGAGAACAACCAACATGGTTGAGCATATCACCATTTTTATCCGGTTAATTTCTCTCCCAAAACCTATAATCGATCCTCAGTTTTGCAATGCTTGTTGGCACTTATGTGATGGCAAATAATCAGAGTTCAGAGTTTATTCATCGTTCATTGTCCTACAGACTAAAATACCATTATCTACTAAAAATAGTATTAGAAAAAAGTAATGAAAAAATCCTTCCCCAATGACTCTAAAAAAACTAGTATAAGTAATTGAGAACACAGATCGTGCACAGATTTTTTTGTGGGGCCCACTACGGGTCCCACACAAATGATTCGAGCCATTTATCAAATGTAAAACATTTTTTCAAAGGCCCTTGCGAAAAATCAGCTCAATCCAATGCCTTTAGATGTTTGATCAAACCGTCTAACTTTTAATTATCTTGAAATCCGAATGAAGAGTTCGATTATTGGATCGAGCACTTATACGTATCGAATTGAGCTAATGTTTTGCGGTGGCCCATGAAAAAATGTTTTATATATTTAATGAACGGACTCGGATTGTTTGCATGAGACCCGGAGTGGGCCCCACACAAAATCTGTGCACGATATGTGTCCTATTTGTATGTGTCAATAGCACAGTTGTGCTAAAAAAAAAAAAACATATGGAGATGTGTAGAGTAAAAGATTCGTAATTTTGTTTGCTTTAGAATATGGTCGGTTGATAAATAGTGATATGAAAACAGCCCGTGCTCACGGGGAAGTGAAGGATGTGAAGTGAACGAGCAGTCGAGCACATGCATGTGCGTCTTGCTATTGATTGTAGTTTTGTGATGAAAACAGCTTGTGAGGAATTGTGGGTTTGGTCTTCTATTCTCTATTTTGAATAAATTTGAAGACAAGCCTCACTTTCTTGGAATGGGTATAAAAAGTGTAATTAAAAGTATTTAAAAATGTGCCTTAGGACACCCTATATATCCCCCAGGACGGTAGTGTTGTCCCTCTGCGGTTCGTTTTCATTTTTTCAGTTGTTGTTTTTAAGGCACATTTTGATGATTGGATCCGTTTAATTTGTAGACCTCGGCGAGAACAATAATTTTGCTAAAAATTATGTTCATTAGACTTCAGTAGATACATGATCAACACACGAGAAATTGAAAAAAAAAAACAAAATTTGGATCCATAAACACACTGAATGGGAATTCAGTTTTTATTTTTTTGCATTTTTCACGTGTGCCGACTTGTTTCTATTAAAATTCAATGATCATGATTTGGGGCAAGATTAATATTCTTGCCGAGATTTACAAAATAGACAGAACCGATCATCAAAATGAGCTCAGAAAATGGCCAAAATATTAAAAATAAACCAAAGAGGTACACCACCCCCACCTCCTATACCGGATATACATAAAAGTTTCTTTGGTCATAACGCGCACATAGATTTAAACAGCAAAAGGGAGATGCTCTGATCAGAGTGCCCTTTTCCCTCAATTTTCCCCTACTAAACAAATTGGCCTTGTTTGGGGTCTCCCGTAGTGGGAACCGGGGTCTCCCCAGGGAATCTTCTACTTTTACTTGTGCTTGTACAGTTGTACTCCTCCTTCTTCATTATTTATTTTTAATTTGAGAAAATCTTGTTTATTGAGGTTACTTGTTTACGATACCAATTAATCATAACCATCTAAAAATATTTTCAACGGTCTAGATGTTAATAATTTTTTTTTAAAAAGTTAAGCTTTTTTCCGAATTTTTTATATTATAATATAAAACAACTATAATTGATTGGTGGTGTAAACTATTTATGACGCCTCCGTAGATAAGTATATCTCTTTGAATTTAACCGCATATCCTCCAAAATCAGCTTGGAATTCTCACAAGTAACGTGACGTGACTAGACTTGCCGACCGACTCCTCCTCCCATTGCAAACATATTTCCTCGAACCAATCCCTTCATCTTCCCCATATCAACACTACCAATTCCAACGTCATTGTCTCAATTACTCATTTCTTCTTCCACCACACTCTCTATCGATGGCCAAAAACACAGTCCAAAGCAAAACCCGCTCCCTCTCCCTCCGAGACGGACCGCTCTTTCTCGGCGGAGCTACGGCTGCAGTACTCCTTTTCACTCTCTGGTACTTCTCCGAACCCTGGACCGACTTTTCGAACAACCCAACAAACCCCGTCTTGGCTTCCGACGGCGTCACCGCCGCCTACTGCTCATCCGCCGCGCCCGCCGCCGATGACCTCCGCCACGACTCACCCAACACGACGTTTTACGACGACCCGGGTCTCGGTTACTCGATCGAGGAGCCGATGGAAGACTGGGACGAGAAGCGGCGGGAGTGGCTCGAGAACCACCCCGGTTACGCCGGCGACCGGATACTCCTCCTTACCGGTTCGCAGCCCTCCCCTTGCTCGAACCCTACCGGGGACCATCTGTTCCTGAGGCTGTTCAAGAATAAAGTTGACTACTGCCGGATCAACGGCCACGATATCTTTTACAGCAACGCGTTTCTTCACCCGGAGATGCGGGCTTATTGGGCCAAGTTACCGTTAATTCGGGCCGCAATGGTGGCCCACCCGGAAGCCGAGTGGATCTGGTGGGTCGACTCGGATGCCGTTTTCACCGACATGGAGTTTAAGCTCCCGTTGAGGAGGTACAGGGACCACAACCTCATTGTCCACGGGTGGGCCCACATGGTCTACGAGAAGAAGAGCTGGCTGGGCCTTAACGCGGGGATTTTCCTGATCCGAAACTGTCAATGGTCCATGGATTTCATGCGATTGTGGGCCTCCATGGGCCCAATGAGCCCAGAATTCCACAAGTGGGGCTGGCTACAGAAATCTGCGCTCCCGGACAAAATGTTTCGGGACTCCGACGATCAGTCGGCGCTGATTTACTTGGTATTGAAAGGGGAGAAAAAATGGACGGACAAGATTTACATAGAGGGGGAGTACTATTTCCACGGATATTGGCTGGACATAGTGGGCACAGTTGATGAAGTCACGGAGAGGTACGTGACGATAGAGAGAGGGGTCCGCGGGTTGAGGCGGCGGCACGCGGAGAAGATGAGCGGAGGCTACGCTGCGCTGAGGGAGCAGTATCTCAGCGCGGCGGGATACGGTAAGGGAAGTTGGAGGCGGCCGTTTATCACGCACTTTACGGGTTGCCAGCATTGTAACGGGGAGCACGATCCAAAGTACGAGAGCGATTCCTGTTGGATTGGGATGGTGAAGGCATTGAATTTTGCTGATAATCAAGTGCTTCGCATGTATGGTTTTGGGCGACCGGACCTGTCGAATGCTTCCCGCTTGTCTGTTTTGCCGTTTGATTATCCAGCAGCAGAAGAAGAGGATCACTGGTAGGATTTTATTTGTCAGTTCCATGCTACTTGTGGGTTAAATTAGATCTGTCAATCTCGCCGGGTTAGTACGGAGTAAATGGTTTTAGCAATTTCTGCATTCCTTTATTTCGAGTATATTTTTGAATCATAACATTTGATATTATCTTGTTCTCTTTCTTTATATATTTTGTCCATAAAGGATAAAGTTTTAATTCAACATTGGTCATCATTACCCTTGCCTATGAAATTCCAGGTAGGGCTTTCACGGTTGGATTTTGGTTGGGTTCAGGTTGGCCCTAATCCAACTTTAATCGGATTGGTTAAATGGCCACCCGAGCCTGGTCGAAACCCTTGTCGGGTTCAAACCGAACCGAGTGCTTATTGATCCAACCATAGTCCATAGATGCTAAGTACAAGGAAATTAAATAGACGGCCAATAGTAGTAGGAATTGGGTTGGGTTTTCAGTCAGCCCGGACACCCATGGGTTGCTTGATTAATTAATTAGTACTCCAGCTTGAAAGAAGCCCGGGGACACAACATACCATTGGGTGGAGACTGTTAAGATTGGGCCCCGCGTCTCTTGCTTGGTGACCATTGGTTGTTTATAAATACACAAGATAAGATAACTGACGATTCACTCCATCTATGTTCTCCCTAAATAGCGCAGGAAATTCTTGGTAGAATACAATACAAGTCATTATCAATTCTTATACCCTTGTCCCCCCTTGCAATATTTTCTAAACTTGGAATAATATCATTCTCGCTTCATTTCAATTCATTTCAAACAATCACAACCCCCCCTAGAATACACTTCCCTAAAAGCCTTCCATTTTGTTCCCACAAACCTCTCAGTTTGCAGATTCCAACCATGGATAGGACCAGATCAGATCAAACCCCTGTCTCCCCCTTTCTCCCAAACAGACCCCTAGCTCTCCTCATCGGAGCAGCAGCCATTCTCGCTCTTCTCGTGGTATGGAATCTTCCCTCTAGTTTTTCAACTCCATCAGTTGATGGGAAGATGTCGAATATCTCACCGGCTTTTGCTAATAGTCTACAAGAAAGGACATTCTACGACGAGCCGAATGTTACCTACACGATAGAGGAGCCAATCGTGAATTGGGATTTGAAGAGACGGGATTGGCTGAATTATCACCCGTTGATCGCCGCAGGAGCACGGGAGAAAATTCTACTCCTGACGGGTTCTCAATCGGGTCCGTGCAAGAACCCGATTGGGGACCATTTGCTTCTGAGGCTTTTCAAGAACAAGGTTGATTACTGTCGAATCCACGGGTACGATATCTTTTACAATAATGCCCTCCTTCACCCGAAGATGGGCACTTATTGGGCTAAGATACCTGTGGTTCGGGCTGCAATGGTGGCCCACCCAGAGGTCGAGTGGATCTGGTGGGTTGATTCAGATGCGGTTTTCACTGACATGGATTTTAAACCACCATTGGAGAGGTACAAGGATCACAACCTCGTGGTGGGCGGGTCGCCCGAGTTGGTTTACGAGAATCCGAGTTGGATGGGGCTAAATGCTGGGGTGTTTTATATTCGGAATTGTCAGTGGTCCATTGATTTTATGGAAGCGTGGGCCAAGATGGGTCCACAGACCCCAGACTACGAGAAATGGGGTCAAATCCTGACATCAACAATCAAGGACAAGTTGTATCCAATGTCCGATGATCAAACGGCTATGGTTTATTTGTTGATGACGGAGAAGGAAAAATGGGGTGATAAGGTGTTTCTGGAGCACGAGTATTGTATCCAAGGGTATTGGGAGGGTTTGGTGGGCACACTTCATAACGTGACATCGAACTACGCAGGGATAGAGAAGCGAGTGCACACGTTAAGGAGGCAACATGCGGAGAAGGTGAGCGAGGGCTACGGGGCGCTATGGGAAAAGCATCTGGAGGAGGCTGGTTGTAGGAAGGACGCTGGGAAACGACCGTGTATCACGCATTTCACGGGATGTCAGCCGTGCAGTGGGGACTACAATCCTATGTACACGGGAGATTCTTGTTGGAAGGGGATGGAGAAGGCGTTGAATTTTGCGGATAATCAAGTGCTACGTAATTATGGGTTCATGCATCCGGATCTACTCGATTCTTCCCATGTGTCGGCTTTGCCGTTTAATTTGCCAGCATAATGAGTGAGTTATGATTTCTTAAAATTATTGTTAGACGGCTATGGCATGCATGTCTCAAGACCAAAGAATCATTGTTGGTGAGATAGGATAAGAACTGCACGGTGTTGTGGTTTCTTAGGTACTAGTTTATGTGTTTCATGGTGTGGTGATTGGCATTGGCCAGGGCAGTAGTCCAATTACAGTCAACTTCTTTTACTCTGTTTGTTAAAACAGTAGTACTAATGGGTTGTCAAGTGTTTCGGGAGGGTGGGAGTTTTTCTCTAAGTAACGCTACAGACACAGATATTCTTTATGCGAATTTGGACGAAGATGTTTTGTATGCGAATTTGGACGAAGATGTTTTGAGAGCTGTTCATATGTGTCGAAATCATTTCCGCTTTTCTATAGGTCGGCAGTGGTAGTCTGGACAAGCTAGTCTTCATTACTTCATCACTTCATCACTTCATCAATGATGTAGACTTTCAGTGATTTGTGGATTATTTTTCCGTGATTAAAGGATGAAAGCTTGCTTGCTTGTAATTCGGAGATTGACTACATGTAAGAGTGATTTTTTCCCTTGTCCATTTCTTTTGTACGTCTATCAATTTTGCAGGTGCGATTACCTATCAATGTTTGTGAACTTGCCTCATCAATTTGACTGAGAGAGTGAGATTGATCGAGAGAGTACATGGTGATTTTGGATACCGTCACGTAGTGCTCCATTAGTTCTCAATGTCATATATTGTTATGGGGTCCATATGCTTAATAGAGGACGACACAAAAATGTGTTGCGTTGACGAGTGTTAGGGCACATCGGGATCAATCATGTGGTTTCGTTTAAGTACTGCGGTTGACGAGTACTCCCATGGATCGAGGACCATGGGTGTTCCAACTCCCAATGAATGTTGCTACATCGTCCATTACATGATATTATCGAATCTGGATTGTGGTTATTTCATGTAGTTAAAATTGGTATGATCTTGGTTTTTTTTTTCCCACCAAGAGTAACTGTTTAATTTCCCGAACCGTCCTCCAAGTCATTATATTGAACATGAATTTAGATAATAGGCATGTAAATAAGCAGCCTCTACAACCATAAGAGCATCTGCAATGTAATAATCAAAATAGGATAAATAAAAATTGCCATATCATCTTTTGGTTATTCATTTAAGACATTGCTAAGGTTAGCAATGTAGAGGTTCACAATGTAATAATCAAAATTGAATAAAACTTGCCACATCACCTTTTTAAACTACAAAATTCTAAAAAATAATTTTTTGACAATAATTTGAATATTCTTTTTGAAAAAATAAACAGTTTTTTTTAAGAAAAGAGTTTAGTAAAAAAAATTGAAAATAGTTTTTTTCAAAAAGAAAACAGTTTAAAAAAAACAGTTTATTTTTTTTGAAAAACTATTAGAAACCATTTTCAAAAAAAACTGTTTTTGTGTAAAAACACTTTTAAAAAATTTTGTAAATACTATTTTTTTTAAAGTTTCTCAAAAAAAACAGTTTTTAAAAATAATTTTCTGGAAACATAGTTGAGAGAGAGAATGTTTTTATGTAATGATGAGTGTATTTGATTGAGAAAATGTGGAGACCATTAGATTTGATTATTGGCAAAAAGGTTGCTAGTTTTGATTATTTAAAGGCCAAAATTTGATGAGTTGTTAAGAGATTACTAAGTTTGGTTATTACAATGTGAGCACTTTTTTGAGTAAACATTATTAACTTTAGCAACCTTTTAGTTTTGATTATTACATTGTGGATGCTCTAAAATCAGTTCATATTAAATTTATAGTCAACGGATCATTTCTTTTTAAAAAATATAGAGAATATTCCCCTAATAAATCTATTCATTCCTATCATCACGTTTTAGGCAATATATCTGTATGTTAAATAATTTTGCCTTATATGATTTTTTTTTTGATCCGCATTTTGTCTTATATGATCAAATAGGAAAATGTCTCAAAATAGTAACTAACACTTTGTGGAGATTACACTTGTCGGGTGGTATGTGCAATTTATTTGAGTTAAGACCATGAGACATTCTGACGTGCCTTTATGTACGTCTATCCGCTAGTTTTTTTTTTTTTTTTTGAAGTGAATCTATCCGATAGTTCAATAGAACTTAAAACATAAACAAGGGTGCCTCTTATTTTTCGGTAGCTGGAAAAGTATTCTTGAATGGATATACACAAATTTATACAGCGTCGCCTCTTATTTTTCTTTTTCTTTTTTTTGAAAATGTTGCCTCTTATTTTTCTAACTTTGAAATTTTGTATTTTCCGAGAATTTTTTTTCCCATTTTTTAAATCTGGTTTTCAGATTCCAAATTCATGTTATTCAAAGCACAAGATGTTTTGTTGAGCCTAAGTCCTTTTCTAAGGCCATGTATTGAATTTGGGCTAGCTAAAGGCCCATAAAAGATGGAATGGAAAACATATGGGCCGTGTTATTTGAGCAATCATTTACCAAACAAAACATAATTTACATAATTTCCAGTCCAAACAAGGCGATTTGATGATATCCACCTGAGTAGATGTTTTGCTTCTTGTATTTTCTATTATAGTCATAGATCCTCTAATTCAGTTGTGCATCTTTTGGCTAGTAAGGGTTTATTTGGGGCGGGGGTCTTTAGAATGAGTCCCCTCCTGTTGTTTGGCTTCTCGATCCCCTGTGTAGGGATGGAGTTTTCTCTTGATGTATTGATTTCATCGTTATAATATCACCAGTTATCATTTTGACAAAAAAACAGAAAGAAAAAAAAAGGCGATTTGGTTCAGATTTTTAGTAATGTCGTTTGGTCCCGTTTAGAAAGTTAAATATCTAGTAGTTCAGATTTTAAATCGATTTAAACCCTGTTAGAAATATAGATACACTCCAATAGTTATACACCGTTTAAAAATGAACTCGTGCATAATAATGTTTATTGGATCTTAGATACATTTGGCGACTTTAAATAGAATTTGCTCAAAAATTTGTTCTAATTTTTTTGGGTAATAAATATGTTCTAATTTGATTACATCGTTTAATTTTTGAGTCCTATAAATGGTTTATAAACACGATATCTCATTCGAAGCGAACCCTTATCTGCAACCGAAACCAAACCGTAGTTAGAGTATTTAGGGATAATTTGGATATGGTATATGGTTCTATGAGTTTCAAAGATTGGTTTTTGGGTTTGCACATAAACCTCGAATTTAGTCGACACGCTCAGTCCTAATTTTTTGTGAATAGAAAAACTCACCTTCTAGAGATATTCTGCAGAACAATAATTCTAACATCACACCCAATTACACATTCACATTCACAATAAGGGTGGGTCCCACACACATTGAGTGTATAGTATGTGCGGGCTTCACCCCTATTATGAATGTGGATGTGTAGTTAGGTGTGGTGGTAGAAGAATTGTTATGTTTTTTTTTTTGGGTCAAACAGAAATTGATAATTGCGTTATTGCCTCAATCATTGGGAATTGGAATACTCTCTTATGCTTTTAAATAAAGGTCAAAGCGCAAGTGTGCACGTATTAGGGTTTTTTTTTTTTTTTAAACTATTTTTTATTTTGATCTCAATATGTAAACATATGCTGATGCATGACTTATCTTTATAACTCGATATCTGGATCAGCTTGCACTTACCTCCAGGGCCTTTCCTCCAGGGCAAATCTCCAGAGCCTCGACGTTTGAAATGTTATGATTTTTTGGGATTAGAACTTGCAACTTCTGGGGGACAAGCCAAGGGCTTGTTTGTTAGGAGGACAAGGGAGGGAGCGGGATAAGGAAGGGAGGAGGAGAAGGACAAAAGGTGTTTGTTGGTGGGAGAAAGAAGGGAGAGAAGGGAGGACCGGAGGAGGGGGAGAGCCTTGTCCTCCTCCAAAGGTGTTGGCTTAAAACACCTCCCACCTTACGATTAGCTTATCCGGGTAGGGGGAAAATCCAAATTATCCCTGAAATCATTTTGTATTCTCGATAAAATGATTAAATGAGGGCAACCAAGTAATTTATCACATTATTCACTCTTATCCACAAATATCAACTACTACTCAAACAAAATATTGGGTAACTTCTTAAATAATCCCTCCTTATATATAACATATATCCACATCTTCTTTATCTATCCAAAATCTTATCCGTTTGATAAACGGACAGTAGTTATTTCTCATACACACTTGTCCAAAACTCCTTGAGGTTGCATATCTATGGCTTGTCAGTTATCAATAAAGACAGAATGTGCAAGTGCTATCAGACTTATCAACAAATAAAATGCTGGTCTAAAATGGTATTATTATTGGACTTTAATGAGCCATAGTCAGGCAGGATGTAAATGCGGCACTTTACAGAAAAACTTTCCCCAAATTCCGGTTTTGGATCATTGAACATCTGTCCAAATCATTTAGGGAGGTGATTTTGGCACTCCAAATTTAGCCAATGGCACTCCACTTTTAGTTTTATTTTCTCACATGATTAACACACAAAGTGGAGTGCCAGTGGTAAAAACTGGAGTGTCAAAATCAATTACCATCATTTATTCCCAGAACTTTCTTTAATTCTTTGTGGCTGCTGTTTTTGTCACTCTTTTTGTTTTTTTTTTTTGGTTATTAACGGCACTTTCTTTAAGTGTACAATTACAGTGGTCAGTAGAGTGCTGTTAACAAAAAAGGAAAAAATACACTTACAGTGGAGTGCCGTTTACAAAAAAATGGAGTGACAAAATCATTTCTCTTTTTTATATAGTTTCTAAAAATTCAGGATTTCAAGGTTTGCTAAAAATTCTGGAAGGGGACCTTAACATCATCAGGTTTGCTTTGCATACATATAACTTACACACATACATTGACACCAACAACATAATTATATTTCCCCCACTATTACACTTTATATATATATATACCAAAAATAAAGACGTACAGCTCTCTACGATTTTACATATTTTACAACCTTGCATGGTACCGCCACCCTCGATCAAACTATCAAGCAATGGAAAAATTTGACACTGTTTCTAAATGTTTTGACTTGAAAAGGCAATTAACACCATCGGCTTTGCTATGCGCACACACAAACTACTCACACTCAACATCATATACTTTCTACTAACTTCAATTAATATATCCAGGAGATTGTCAACTTCCACGAAGAAGTTAGGCAAAACAGGGAATAAAAAGAAGAAGAAAAACACCGTGCCCTATTCGGTTTGAATTTTGAGGGAGGTTTTTTAAAGTAATGAGTGGAGATCAGGGATAGATAGATAAAATTTATTGAAAATCGTGCTCAGGATTTTGGAGACCCGAAAACGAACAAGGCAGTTGGTAGTTCGTTTGTACCTAATTGAACTGAAATCCAAAGACATCAACCGTAAAAAATATGTTACAAAATTTTCTGAACAGATTGACGAAAACACAACTGCTTCCAAAGTAAAGAAATGCTTAATTCCGTTTTTCCTTCAAAACCGGCCATTAGCTCTCCTCGAAACAGCATAACTTTTGCTTCTCGGAACAAACTCCGTATTAACTTTACCCATATGATCGTTCTCGAACTCGTAACACTTGTCCTCCTCAATCCTACCGATCGCAACGCTCTGGCTCCTCGGCACGACGCCGTTCGCCTCCCCCGCCCGGCCAGCAGCTGGCTGCCGCCGCAGGAGCTCCAGCTGAACCTTGCTTTCCAGACTCCTGGTGGAAGCAGCCCTGATGAGGTCCCTCAGGTCGTCGTCGTCGCCGCTCGTGTTCGACGAGCTGACGCTGAAGCTCTTGGGCAGGCTGGAGACTTGGGCCGTGGGGGCGCCGCCCATGACGCCGCCGTACTCGACCTTCCCGGCCCACCTGGTCATGCTCTTTACGTAGAAATCCCTGGCTTTGCCCAGGGCTCTGATTGGTGACTTGATGCATCGGATTAGCTTGCTCTCTTTGCGACTTTCCTTTTTCGACATCTCTTCAAATGTTGAGTTGGGCTTGCAACAAATTGGGTTGTTAATTAACCACTTAGATCAATCACACGATATACTGTATTTGTGCGTGTATACAGTTGTATATATAGCTAGGCAACAGATCGAGTGAAAGACAGAGAGGGAGGAAAGGGCGCTTAGGATTTGGTATTGCAAACTTCACCCAGATTTGTTACTATATATTACTAGGATTGTTTAAGCTGAACATGTATATATGTAGAGGTGGGGTGGGGTCAAATTTCTGGTATGAAAAGGAGGGCTTTTAAATACTTGAAAACTTTATTTTATTGAGAGGAGCTGATTTTTTAAGAATTAGTACTACTTTTATTATATTGGGTATCTTGCAGTGGTTCCAAAACTCATTCATCCATTGCCACCCGCAAATTTATTTATTTATTTTTTTACAACGGAGGAATAGTCTTACCGTCATGCACTAAATTGCTGGTGTGTGGCACCAGCAATTTCATCTCAAAAATTAGTACTATCCTTTTTTTTTTTTAAAGAGAAGACTGATAAAAAATCTTTACTTTCAAAACTAACGACTCGATCTAATTATTGGGGTGACATTTGGTGTAGTTTCTATAAAAAGATGACTAATACATTACTCACGATCGATGGATTGACCTGAGTTAAAAAGTCATCTTGTGAGGACTTCATGTTTGTTTGTCATGCGACATAAAATAAAATCAACTCAACTATGGACTCATTCAACGATTGGAACCATTCGGTTTGTATGGCTCTCAGCTCGTCAACAACAACATGATAATTAAAATACATTTTTCGATGTTAAATTCTGAAAGTATCGATTGGAGCTGCTCTGAAATGCTATCAGACGTGATGAGCCATAGTCAGGATGTGAGTGGCTTGCTAAAAACGTTTTTATTTAAAACTTGGGTTTTGGAGTGAACATCTGTCTGAAAGATTAGGCTCCGTTCCAGAATACTTTCTTAAAAAATAAATACTTATTTCATATTTTCAAACTCAAAATAATGTAAATAAAAATTTATTTTTTTATTTTATTTTTTTGCACCGTATAAAAGATCTCGATGAGATCTATCAAACAAGATCTATAATACTAGAAAAATTATTTACACAAATACATTATTTTTTAACTTAAAATTATTTTCTTAAAAAATAAGTACTTAATTCCGCTAAGATTGTCATATTGCATTATGGGTCGTTATTGAACGCGTCAAACAGGACCACTTGGTCTGGCTCAAATATGAACTGGTAGACAAGTGTATAGTGTGAAGTGACAGAATTTTAGGAATTTCCTTTAAGCGAGGAGACTCAAACATCAAACTGGTGGACAAGTGTTGAAAAATGGAATTTTACCGAAGGGAATTCGGTAGGACCCACATCGTGCGAGGTGAGCTCAAGTGAGTTTTTGAGTACCGGGTAGGTACTATATAGCCGTGCTCACATGGTGCCCAAGTAACCTATTCAGGTCGTTCAAAAGTGTGTTGAACGGTCCTGATTAAAATCCTTTCTATCATTTCACCCCATCACTCTCTCTCTTAAATCTGAACCGTTCAAAACCGAAATAAATAGTCCTGATCTACCGAGCATGCACCACAGTGGTACCCACCTGACACTCAAAAAGTCCTCTATTGTACATTTATATGGCGTATAAGAGACTACACGAGGGTCACGTCACATGCCAAAATCCTTTCTTGCCTTGACGTATAAACCCGTGCGAAGACTCCGAACAACTGGATTCATGTGCGTGACTTCGTCCTTCCATATAGGGGACAAAAATCAAGAAACAGCAACGCAGCAGTAAAGGGCTAAACTTGTCGGGATAAAAAATAAATGCGCGTAGTGAGTTCACTCGGATGTTGGTATGTGTCGAGCCCCAAACCAGTTTCGAATTAGAGCCCGGGCTAGGTCTTACTATGTCATCCAATGATCCAAACCATTCAAAATGCTGGGCTTGTCGAGGAAATCATTGTGAATTTAACTTGACTGCATAACGATAGCCATCTAAACTTATTAACATTCGTCCTTCAAACTTGAACGGTTTAATTTCGAAATCGTACTTACCGTTCATCAATTTGAAGATCGATGTATTAGTTCTCGCGGTTAACGGGTTTCAATGATCTTTTTGAATTAATTTAGTACTGAGATAATTTGTAAGGAAAACGTTGCAGTTTAAATGTTTCAGATCAGATTGTGGAACCCATGCGGACCCTCTATATTGAAAGCAGAGGAACCAAGGCCCCAAGCTCAGTGAGTTGGTATTCAAGGAAGTTGACTTCTTATCTTCCATTCTTGCACTGAGCATTTTTTAATTATAAAATAATGAGGGTTAAAATTGATGTTAACGTGTTATTGGGGTTAAGTTCACATTTTTGAAATTGGGGTTAAGACTACTTGTTGACAAAAATTTACCCGATTTTTGGCTTCGGCCATCACAAAGTGACCCCCGTTACACGTGTTTCGAATATGTCACGTCTGAACAAAAAAAAATACCGCGTCATTGTGCACAATCAGTATTTACGCTTAACTTTTAATAGTTATATATCTGTATTTATTGATTGAGTGATATGACATAAATTGGTTGACTCTGTAATAACCCGTAAATTTTAACTAATAAAAATATTAAAAGAAAAGTATTATTTAATTATGATAATATTATTTTCCTTATTAAATAAATAGTAGATAATTACAAAAAAATAGTTTCCTATCTAATTATCTCTTTAAAAATATATTATAATTGCATGCATGCATACAATACTTTTATATCTCCCTCTCCTACTCAGGGATGGAGCCAGGGAGGGGCCAGTAGGGGCGGTCACCCCTGCAAGGGGAAAAAAAACACTACTATTATATGTAAAAATACATAAATTCCTATAAATGTATATAGGCTCGCCCCTGTGTAGAATTTTAAAAAATATATATATAATAGTAACATTTGAAATACGAGGATACCAATATTAATTCCTAAAGGCTAAGAGTTAAAATATAACAAACTATAAAACTAGAGGGTTAATATTGTGAATATTCAAGTAATAAACTTCCACCTTTTGTTAGATAAGTTTAGTATTTTACAGGTTTATTTCTTTTTGCTCTAAAATCTAAATGGCACACCAAACCCCTTCTCTCTCTTGGCACAAACATCCCCAATTGTTAAGACTTCAAAGGTAATTTCGAGAAAATAGCAATGGAGGAGAAGAGAATTTGGAAACCCTTATTAATTTTGGTGAAATCTAATTTGCAGGTATGTCTTTCCCCAATTGTTGTTCTAAACTTCTAATTCTTTATTTTTTGATTGGTAAAATCAAGTAACATGAAAGCCTTTGGACCGAATTCATCCAGTTGTGATAAATGAAAAAAAAAGATGAACAATAAAAAAAAAAAAGAGCAAGGCACATTCATCAAGATTGATCTCATTAGTTAAACTGATTTATGTATTTACGTTATTTTGAGTTTTAATATATTTACGTTACTATACATGTGCATTTATATTTTTTTCTCGCATATACGATCGCCCCTGCGTGGTGAAATTCCTAGCACCGTCCCTGCTCCTACTCCTACTCGATCTCTACCATCTCTGTAACCCGTAAACCGAGCTAAATTCGTCCGTTTAGAAACCCAATTCGATTAGGACTCGATTCAATCTTTCTACATCAAATTCACCTATAAATACAATACCACTCCAACCATAGGGCACGTACAATACTCACCACCTTCCACGAAGACAGAAAGGAGAGAAAAACCAGAGAGAACCGAACTATAATCCATAGATTTTTAGAGAGAGAAAGAAAGAGAGAGAAAAGTGGGTTTCGTGGTTTCGTTCATCCGAGACTCAAATTGATCGATTGAATTGCTTTGTACACGACTCCTAGCATCCCCGAAGATCAACCAATTCGAGCCCAAGGTCCCCCGATCGACGAAACCGAAGTTGTCTTCTCCAATCATTCAAGTTCGATCGAAAACCAATTTAATCCGATTCGAGGTATTATAATTCGATCCGAAACCTCCTCTAAGTATATTAAGTGTTTATAGACATAACCCAATAAGCCTCGTAGACCCATGCATTGAAAAACGCGAGAAAAACGAAGAAAACCAAAACTGCCCTCAACCTCGCGGCCGCAAGGTGCGGGTTTTCCAGCCGCGTGAACCAGAAAACTGGAGTTCGCGGCCGCGAACTCCATTCGGCCAGACCGTGCGTTGATTTTGTTTTCGTTTCGAATTGATTTTGCGACCTTTTAAACATCGTCTTTGACCCCCGAATTATTTTTCCTAGGTTTCTAACACTCTAAAGATCATACCTTGTTAGTTTCATATATATATTTTTATTTAATCTTCTATTTATTTAATTTTTATTCGTAATCGTGTAAAAGTTTATAAACTAAAAATCATTGCGACCTTATGAACTACTCTATAAATCCCCAAACTATTTTTCCTAAACTCCTAACATATTAGAGATCATAACTTGCTGATTTCATATTTTTTTATGTTAATAGCTATTTATTTTATTTTTAAATCAAAGATGCAATGAAAAATAATTGCGACCTTACAAAAAATGTTTTTAACATCCAAAATATTTTATTAGACTTCTGACATCTCAGAAGTGATATGCTATTAAAATAAAATTTTATTTATTTAATTAACCATTTATTATTATTTACGCATTGTTTCTTG
The DNA here is from genome assembly GCA_025413875.1 of Rhododendron molle. Lineage (NCBI taxonomy): Eukaryota > Viridiplantae > Streptophyta > Magnoliopsida > Ericales > Ericaceae > Rhododendron > Rhododendron molle. The sequence continues at coordinate 11,216,504 of CM046395.1, read as the reverse complement.
ATAATAATACTTTAAAATATTATAAAAGAGGTTAATAATTCCGAATAATTTTATTTAGACTTCTTACAGTCCTAAGATGATACTTTGTTAGAATAAATATATTTTTAATTATTTAATTATTTATTATCTATTTATTCTTCTTTTGCCTATTAACTAAATCTTTTTATTTAAAATAATTCCATGAGCATCCAAACCCAACTTTTAGCACTCGAACTTATTATAGAGGACTGTTAAGACCTTTATTAAGGTTACGATAATTATTCTAATATTTTTACCTAATTAATGTATTTAATTAGTGTTTAATTAACTTAATTACTTATAATTAATTAACAAAAGTCTAGAAAATTATTTTTAAATCTTAATTAAATAATTCATACATTATTAATGATTTTGTGGCCATACAAGATTAAGAGCAACGGCCTAGTCATAAAAAATTATGTGATTGCATTGCCTAATAATTGTTTTGATCCGTCGGTTATTCGTTTTTAATTATTATTGAGAATGATATGGTGTTAATGCTTCATTTGAATGTTAGATTGGACCCTAGAGACATGGGGTGGTATGCGAAATAGAAATCACGTAGACGATGCTAAGTAATGGATAAATTGTGAAGTTTCTTTCTGTTTAGAGGTTGCCTGCAGGCGTGATGTTGAGATATGATGAGATTGTGATGAGAATTGAAACTGGCGGGTGTCCAGTGATGAATTGATAGACTGGCGGGTGTCCAGTGATGATTGTGATGTGGTTTATAAGATAGGCGAACCCTAGTCGTGATTCAGGCATGATAAGCTTACCCCTTACTCTAGTTATTGGGGGTGCACACTCGGTACATAACTTAGGTGTTCCTGCGACAACAAAGGGAAGTGATCTCATGGGACCGAGCATGGCTAGTGGTTGGGAAGGAAAGATCTCACGGAGGGATCTTAGATTTCATATTAAGATAATGGATAGTAAAGAATCAAGTTATGGGAATTATCTCTGCTTTACTTGTTCGTATAATTATCTCCTGTTTGATTGCTAACTGTATTGTAAGAGGGGTATTTGGGTTGGATTATACTACGGGGTGAACTCTTTCACTCAGGCACGGATTTCCTGGCATCCGTGTCAGATTTTGCAGAAAATCAGGAAGAACCGCAGAATCCCGAAGGTGACCAATTCTATACCGAATAGAATCCGGAAGTGGGAGTTGAGCCAGAATATGCTTGGGACCCATATCAATCCTAGAAGACGGCTCTATTATCTGTTTAGCCTATCCCTTTGAAGACTATTTTTAAATATTTTCACAATAGTTTGTAATAGATGAATCCTTAGGACGAATTATCTGTTTTGGATTTCGAATTGGATTTAATAAGTTTTTCGAGAATTAGTATTTAATACCTCCGATTTTACTTCTGAAAATCGGGGCGTTACAGACTCGATCCCCTGTTGCTTTCTTATAAATCTTAATTTAAACTTAACTTACTGGCTAGAGATTTGCTCCAAACTTCTGTGAGTTACTAATTTGTCTTGACGAGAGGGATCAAAAGAGTATTTTTTTTTTTTTTTACTTTCATCTAAGTATTTTGAAAAATAACTATTTTTTAGCAAAAAAATGTTACTTTTTCGAAACGCAACTCACGATGGCATTGATTGATGATAAGAAGAACCGTTGATTACCTAAGCTTTGAAGAATGACGATGAATTGATGATTATACGCTATCCTGTTGTGAGTTGAAAGAAGGGTTTGTATGCTTCTCATTGATTTGTGCACCTGGACTACTAGTAGTAGTATTTAGAAGGGCCAATCTCTTGCCAGTAGCGATCGAGTATTCTACCACTGAACTTGCTTTCCATTCGTATTGTTCTCTTGATGACGGTCTGACATTCCTTACGATCATTTCTATCGCATTTTCCAGTGGAAGATCATTCATGATGTTGGAATCAGATCCACTCACCACCCCCGCGCGCGCCTGCACAATCTACCTTTTTTGTTTTTGGTTTTTTCTACTGCCAGCACACAACCTACGTACGCAGCACCACACAAAAAAAATGCTAGAGAATACTTTCGTTAGTGTGGGAACTAAAAAACAAGATCTAAGTCGACTTAAATAAAAATATACAGTATATATAAGCTGTCAAAAAAAAAAAAAAAGCTTCGGTATTGGAAACTATCCACTTTTCATGCAAGTGGTGTTTGAAAAACCCGGCACGAAATTAAGTTGCCAGCGCCATATCCCAATGACGGAGCTACTTGTGGGCATATGGGAGTCACGGCCCCTGCGTTGTTTCGGGGGTTTTGGCGCCACAACCCCTGCGTTGTTTCGGGGGTTTTGGCGCCACAACCCCTGCGTTGTTTCGGGGTCTTTTTTTCTTCAAATTTTAGTGTTAGTATTAATTATTTTTTTATTTCTTAAGAATTATATTTCGTATTGAGTGTTATTTAGAAATTTAAATGCTTAAGAATGTGTTCGTTTTGGGTCCTAAAATCCAATTTCTCTCTCTGCTCATGGTCTCCCTCAAGTTTTTTCTTCAATAATTAATATCATTTCTCTTTCTATCTCTTTTTACTGATTATCCAAAAAACCTTCCTCAAAATCTAAACCAAACAAATCAGTAGATTTCCGAATCTTGAAATTTCAAAATCTTGTTGTTCATAGTCCGGCTTTCGTGTTTACGAAATCCTGGCTCCGTCCCTGCCGTATCCACCGTGGCTGAAGAAATCCGATCCACCACGTAATTGGAGATGTTCAATCCAAAAAATGCAAAGAGATGATCATTGCATGGAGTAGTGAGTGGAGGAGGGAGTGGGAGTGGGGGCGGCAGTTACTTTTTTTTTTTCCCGAGCTCTAGCCCATCTTTGACTTTGAGTACCCAATCGATGATTAGTAGTGAAATTTTACTTTCCGCGTTCCAATTTAATAGTGTCTTGTTCTATTTTAATCGGGTAAAAAATTAGTTATGTTTTTAAATTGACAACAAATTCTATATCCAATTGGAACGGAATGCGGTGAGTAAAATGTTTTTTTAGTTAAAAATGACATTCAAGCGAACATATATTGAGAAGTTTTTTTTTAATTTTTTTTTTACGGACCATAGATGTTTCCATTAATTTTTCTGGGTATTTTTGTTCATCCTCTCTGAACTTTTGTTAAATTTACATTTTATTTTTTAGTTCGATCATAAGTAAAAAAGTTATGATAAAAAAATTCAATAAAAATGAAAAAAAAATACTACCAAACAGGAAGTACTTTGAGTCTAAAGTCACGTCATCATATATGGAATATCAAACAAGAAGTGTTCTCTTGCCGAGACGAATAATTAATCTCAAAAATTACAAAAAGGGAGCTGATAATGCGAAAATCTTTGTTGTTCCTCCAAAAACTATTTTTGTTTCTTCCAAAATCTTTACGAAAATGCCACTTGAAATTCACAGGGCTCTTCTTTCTTTTATTGCAGCTTTATCAAACCTCTCAAACGCCTAATCCCAGATTTCAAAACTCTCTCTCTCTCTCTCTCTCTCTCTCTCTATTCCTCTCCCGCGAACCCACCATAACCCCCTTTCCTACGGCCGACAAGGCGACAAGCCACCTTCATTCCCATTCAACTCATTACAAATCAAACATACCCAGGTGGAAAATTGATGGGATATTCCGCTATTAGCCACAACAATCTTTGCTTTCCGCCGTAATAATATACTACCTCTGGCCTAAAATGTTTTGTAAACGAGGACTCAAAAATAATGCACTTCTTTCAAGAAAAAATTCAACTGTTTTCATAAATTACAAGAATTCATCGATATCTAGTGAATTGTTGAAAAAAAATTGAATTATTATTATTATTATTATTTTTACATCTTCATTTTGTAGACCGGACAAACATTATGGAACGAATGATATTTTTACACCGCAAGACAAGAAAAGATCATGCGGAAGTTATGGAGTTCCACTTACCTAGCGACTCTGGGTTGGTGGGCCTTCATCGGCAAAACCATCGAATTAATCTCCCGTGCCTATTCGGATCATAAAAATACCAGTCAGTCTTCTTAGTGGAAATGAATGAGAAGCATACAAATCCTTCTTTCAACTCAGAACAGGATAAAAAGCTCCTGGAAAACAAGCAGCTTTTGCTTTTGAAGGGCGATATCTAATCTTCAGTAACAATTACTACAACAATAGTTAAAACCAAAAAAAATCCCATAAATTAGAAAAATGGTTTTAAAATAGCTCGTAACATTTTTTTTTTTTTTCCCCTAACACAAAGCGTTCGAATCGGTTTTACGTACACCTCAATTATACTTCAACAATCCAAATTAAAATGGAGTATTTTGAACACATGCAGGAAGCTGATTGGGCTCTTCTCATTGAAACCTCTTTTTTTTTTTTTTTGGGGTGGGGGTTACTTTACAGAGGGAAAAGTGAACCGAAGCTAAAGTCAAAAGTCAATGCTTGTAACAAGTCAAGTCCAGTAACTTACTTCAAGGTCGGACCTTGAACCGCATTCAAAAGTCAAGCTTGGCATCTCCCTTCTGCTACTATTTTATTTTGTAGACTAAACTAATTAGTAGGAGTATTTAGTTAGTAATATGATTTCAAACTATCAAAGAATCGAAAGAAAATAACTAATTCGATTGATCAAATTGAGATGAAGCGTTGGAGACAAATGCAACAATTAAATGGAAGAGGATTTAATTTGAATTCCGTTAAGACCCTATGGGGAATTGAATCCTATCAAAATTCATCTCGATCGATCGATTGAATATCAATCAAGATAACCATAGAGTGCACAACACCTTTGTCTTGAAAAGAAAAAAAACGTGCACATTGGACAAAACTCATATTTTTCTACGCAAATATCTGATGAACACGATTTTTTGAGCCATCTTTTTATTACAAACATTCTGTTTGGAGGGGGTTTCAAGTAGCTATTTTTATGGTATAGCAACATCGTGATATGATCAATCTTTATCATCTTCTATTATTTGTAAATTTTAAAATTTTCTATCTAACTTTTCAGAATCTTGAAATCTGAAAGTATAGTTAAATGATTGGATCGAACACTTATAGGTATCGGATTGGATTGATTTTATGTGGGGGCCCTCAATTTTTTTTTTTTTTTTAATAACTGCTCGGAGTTTTTTTTTTGGAACCTAAAGTGGGCCTCACAATGTGATTTGTGCACTTTTGTTGTGCGTGTAGACTTTCTCTGTTGTTAGTTTTGTGCTTGAAACATAACGGGGATTGATAGGAAATGCGAATCTCAGCCATTCATATCAGTTTCATGTTAAATTTCATGGAAAGTTTTCACGTTTCATACTAACAGTTCTCAAACATAACAAGCCGAATCGGAACAGCCCAGATACAAGCTAAGTCCACACCATTTAAGCCCAAGTTCAATGACCCAAAATCAAAGCTAGCTTTTAGTAAAGTAATGGTTATGGGTCCAAGTCCAAGCCCAGTTCAGACCTCTAACACAGCCTGTCTGGGCAGGCGGCGAGCATGTATGGTTGTTCGGCTAAATAAGTCAGTTGATTTATTTTTTTATTCTTATTCAAAATTTTTTTTGCATGTTAGATTTTCGCCAATTTTTTGAGAATTATTGCTTCGTCATAATGAGAGGAATCTAAAAAGTAATTGAATAAAGATGAAAAAATTGGCTTATTGGTTTATTTTTGTCTCCATTCAAAAAATTTAGGCTTATATCGTAATTTTTTACTTTTTAGATTTCTCTTGTCATGACGAAGCAATAATCCACAAAAAATTACATTACGTCATATCGTCATATTTTATCAATTGGGACCACTATCTTAACGACTTGGCACAATATAATTGATTTTTAGTGAACAAATATTTAAAATACCGATGTATATAATTTATTCTCGTATTGTATTATATATATGATATGATTGTGTTAGCCAAGAACAGATGCCAGCCCCACCTACTATTTACAAATTTCCTAAATAAATGAGACCACCCCTAAACGGCGTGATCATCGTTTGGATATTTACTCACCCAATAACGATAATTTTAAGTGATCCGGATGTCGAGTAAAAATGTGTTATAACAATAAGTAATTGTAGATTGTAAGGTTTATCAAGCTTGAGCTTGACTCAAATTTTGTCCAACTCAACTCTTCAAATTTGTAATGAGCTCGAGCTCGTTAAAAACTTACTAAGCAAAGTCGAGCATGCAAAAGTTCGACATGATCACTCAGCTCGGTTTGTTTGCACATATACCCAACTAATCACATATACATATTCAGTAACTTTTTAATTTCGTATCTTCAATTTAATTAATACTTACACTTCTCGCACACCACAACAACTCTTCATGAATCGACAAACGTGAGACCGCGTACGGGGAACATGTGATAGCCCACCGCGTACGGGGATTTACAATACCGGCGTGAACCTCATGGGTTTTCAAAACCGGCGGTCAAAGTTTTTGACCATGTTCTTTCGGCAAATGGCAATGTCAGCGGCCCTACCGCATAGCCGCCAGCTGACGACTACTTTTCCAAACCAGTCACGTTCACGATCCCTTCTATATGTAGAACCAAAAACTCTCACACGTAAAAGACGAATAGTACTCTAGAGATCAACCTAATGGAATCACAATCCCACTCCTCCTCCTCTTCTTCTTCTTCTTCTTCCACCTTCGCTAACACCAACTCGAAACAACCTCATTTCCACGCACCCCTCCGAGCGGTTCGCAAGGTTCCGGCGAAGCCATGGAAGAAACCCATAGCGCCACTACCGCCGCCAACCCCACAGGGAATATACAACGTGGAGCCCAAAGACTTCAAGGACCTGGTTCAGAAACTCACCAAGGGACCCGACTTTCAATCCCGCCACCTCGAAAGGGTGGCGCCTCCGCCCCTCAGTCTACCGACGACCGCAGCTGTGTCTGATGGTGAAAAACCAGCAACAGCCCAGGATCTCCTTCCCTCGCCGTATTCTATTACGGCACCCCTGGGAGATGCAGTACTCAGCCCTCTGGGATTTAGTTCGTCTCCAACGTCTCGTGCGTGGAGTTCGTTCCTTCTCACGAGTCCGGGAACCACGTCATCTTGGGAGCAGAGCTCAATGTTCTAGAGTAAAATCATCGTTTAGGGGAAGCTTTTTTTTTTGATCAGCTCGTTTAGGGGAAGCTTAGATTTTCCATTTTTCTTCCCCCCCCCCTTTTGGTTTATTTGAAGTGTGAATTATTCAATTATATGTTCGTTTATTGTAAGCCGAGTTAATCATTTTCCTCGTATCAGCAGGTCCTACAAAGCTGATAGAAGAAACAATAAAAAGGCCACCATCAATTTCTGTTCGCGAACTGGATATCAATTAACAACGCAAGCGCGAGTAAACCAAAAGGACGTGATGAAATCTCCAATAACAAAATTATACAAGAAGTCTGAAACCACAATCTCCTAAGTAAGAATGCCCCCATTCTCGGAAAGAAATAAAATGGAAATCCAGAAATTTCGAAAAGAATGACCCCTACCACGCACAAAGAGTAATTATTTCAAAGAGTGATTATTGAAAGAGTGAGTGATTACTCCATGCTCCTGGAGCATTGCTCTATATGAGCTCTGGACCACACTTCTTTAGACTGCACACACTTAGGTGTGGTCACCATACAAATGTGTGGTTCAAGAGAAGCCCGGCCTGTTGAGCAATGCTCCAGGAGCATAAAAGAATTTCTTGACAAACTGGTAGAGGCTTGGAGAGTGGAAATCTAATGCGGAAAATGAACTCCTGATTTCAGCTTTGGCTGCTGTGCCAACATCCGTGCTGTAGCACCAAGAAGTTAGGTCATATGCTTTCCATCAAACACACAAGGACACACGTGAACCACAATTTTATAATGCAAAAACCCAGCAGTTCACATTTGACCACAATTTTGAATTTACTATACACAATAAGTTGGTATCATAATTATTCGTACTTTAAAGTTACGATAAAGAGATGGCGTATTTATTAGCCAACATTTTTGAAACTAAGACAGGTGATTTGTGTTTCCAACAGTTAACATAATGGCAGAACAGGGAGATTCATTAATCATGATTGGAGAACAGGCATACAGGCTACATATAATAAGACAAAAAAAAAAAATTCTTGCAATGGAAATCTTACCATAACCAATTCAGAAGTTCAAAAAACCAGGTAGAAAGACAATAGAAATAGACCTTAAACATACACACAAACCTGTTAGAAGCAATGCCCAAGAGACTGAAGGATGCAGATTACATGTTGGAAAATAGCATATGCTCCTTTTTCAAGGGAAGCCAGGGTGTTTTTCAGGAATTCTGATATAAACCATCGTACTATTTTTAGATAAATTCAAATATCCAAATAGAAGGCACCCAACAATTCGAGCATCTCAGGTTCAGGTTAATACACACAAAAAAAAAAAAAGGGATTTGGAAAAATCCACATAAAAAATATTACAACTCAAATTCTATGCAGTGCATAGACGGAGGTAATGCTTTTAAGAGATGTATAACACAGACTAACCCGGTATATACAGAGGAATTTACATCCCAGAACTGAAATCACATTTGATCCATTCCTGAGGACATGCTTCAACAATGCTCGGCATATTTTCATCGACTAACAGACATGTCATCAACATCACAAGGTCTTGGGATTTGCCATTTCTAGGAGAAAATGTACTGCAAATGTTTGATCCTAGACGTCCCAATAGTTCCGCAGCTGTGACATGTGCAAAAGCAGCTCATCTCTGCCCAAACCAGTGGAACTACTGGTCATGATCCAAGGAGGATGTTCTGGGTAATTTTGTCTCATTGCCTCTTGAAAGTCTCTGATGTTTTCATCAGGTCTTTTCCCTTTACCCCCTTTCATCTTATCACATTTTGTGAAAACAAACGTAATTGGCGTCTGAAAGAAAAGGCAGAAAACCCACAAAAGTTAATAGAAAGAACAGGATTAATTTAACGGTTTAACCACACCCCAGTGTAAGTATTTCTGATGGGAAAGAGGATAGAAAAATTGGATACGAGCATACATTATTCCGTCCAAGCCAATTAGCACAATCGAGGTCAATCTTTTGAGGTGGTACACTAGCATCAATCAGGAGTAGAACAGCAACTAGAGTTTCTCTATTCAAAAAGTAGCCTTTTGTGAATGCGGACCAATCCATTCGAGCAGCTTCTGGGGCATTAGCAAATCTGTGAACAAAGTGAACTTCAATGAGATTAGAGCCAAATGCTCAGCATCAACTTGAATACAGGTATGCAGTGATGTCACAAGGTGTTGACGAGTTCATTGAGAGGTGGTTAACGGCAAATGGCAATAGAAATCGCTCTTCAAGCTCTCATAAAAATGTACCATGTCCACAAAACTGTCTAAAATTACTTGTAATTGCCATTTTGGAGAATTTATGAAGAAATGATACAAAACACAGATCACAAAAGATATCAGGCAAAGTGGAAGAGGAACTGCTACTCTAGTGAACTACCACTTTAGTGTTAAGATTTTCACGATTGTTACTTTACCACCAACCTGGTGCGGACATCTACTTCTCCGACATGGCATAATGTGCCAACTTTGTGAGGCAACACATGACATATCCACATGCACACATTTGCAGGCTGGATCATGCCTGATCCAGGTAAAAGCATACAATGCTCAAGCTAGACAAGTAATAAGAAACTCAAGACCACCTGATACATAACCTTGGGTCGACCCAGGATTCGCTGCTCAAGTGATCAGCAATCTAGAACAACTAGTTGATATCAGGATTGGCGGCCCCGTTTGATAACAGTGATAGATGTATGAGATTCGTAAGGAGATGGGATTATGATTGGAATTCGTAAGGAGATGTGATTGGTAATGAGAAGGGATTGATAATGAGTATGTTTGTTTGGGATGGGATTAGATAATGGGATTATTAATATCATGTTTGTTTGAGATGAGATTAGATGATGGGATTGGATTGATAGAAGAAATTGGTAATGAGAAGGGATTGGGATTGGACTATTAATACCCCTTAATACCAAGTCCCACGGGGTATTAGCAATACCCCCTATTACCCAGATTATTAATCCCATCGGACTACTAGTCTGAACCATTTTTGGTTACCAAACAAGGTATTAATAGTACCCCCACTCTACCAATCCAATCCCAACCCCTTGGAGGGTTATCAAACGGGGCCGGGAACAAATCTCATTTCTCTCACAGACCTCCCCCCGGGCAAGGCATGCTTTGTCTCTCCACAACATGTCCACAAGGACCACAACCCAGTCAAGTGGAAGACGCCTATTGATCTACCTTGACCAAGCAAAAGTTCCATGGCATGACAACCTTCCTAGGAGCTACCAATTCAGACCGGACAAGATCCCTCACAAAAACCCTCACGAACTTTGGATCGTACCTAGAGGATCAGGTACGGACAACAATAACAACAGGAATAAAGTGCACCACATTCCCCAAATCGTAGTGTCACGGTTCGAGATGTACTTTCCTTTAAGCGTCAAACATCCAATAAAGCAGCATTTTACTTATCTTAGGAGCATTAAGATTGGTCATCTTTCAATTTGTCTTGACAAAACTCCACTGATAATAGTGATAACATTTATTAAATGAGGAGTTTTGTTTCTCCTGGGAAAATATCAAGGAATTACCAGGAAAACAAAAACGGATCACTTTGAATTGCCAAATTCCCCGATTCAGAACGGCGTTGTACCATAGTTCAGGACTGACATTCCCCAAATCTATATGACTAGAGAGATGGCCACTTCTAGTATGGAGCAATGGAACTCTAACATGCCATATAGATGAAAATAATCCAGGAATGTCAGCTGAAGTGGTAGTCTAATAATTTTCCAAGAGCAATATTACCAAATGCTAAGTTTTGGCAGGCAATACTATTCTAGGTGAATTGGTGATTCATAATTATCCATTTAAACATTATTCTTGACCAAATTAGGCTTTATGGATGTCATTATAGAATGACCAATCCAAAAATTAACGCACCTTCAGCCGAAATCGTGCATTTTGAACTTCAGTGAACTTGTTTTATCTTCTCCAAATAACCCACAACTAATGAACCATGGATCCCATTTGGCACCACAATTCCATTATAAGCATAAAGAAAAATCAACACAAGCAGCAACGTTATCTATAGCACTACAGAGGATATGTAATGCGCTACTATTACCGTTGCTTCAAATTAGTCTACTTAACTAAATTCGTTATTTTTAATGCATCATTGATAGTAATACAAACAGTCACATACAATACGCCCAATTAAACACTTAAAGAGAAAAAGTTCAAATTATAAAAAAAATATCAAATCGAAAACAAAAGACCGACTTACCCATAGCCAGGCAAATCAACGATGAACCAACCTTTGTTCACTAAGAAATGATTAATCAGCTGAGTCTTCCCTGCACAACAGAAACACAACATCAACACTTCAACAAAACCCCCGAAGAACAAAACATCGAACAGGTAACAGGCACCGAAAACCGAACCGAACCTGGCTTTTTCGAAGTAAGTGCAACTTCCTTCTTCCGACAAAGAGCGTTGATTAGCGAAGACTTTCCGACATTGGAGCGGCCAAGCATCGCGAATTCGGGCCGGGTATCCCTAGGACAATCCTTGGCTCTACTGCTGCTCTTCACAAACTCCACCTCCTTAATTTTCGAATCGCCCGCGTAGGGCCCGACCACGATGTTCGAACCGGGAAGGATCATCTCGTCGGTGACTTCCTCCGCTTCGACGCCGGGCGGCACGAAGAGGAAGGTTCGGAGTGCTTTTGCGGCGTCGGAAAGCGGCTTCGAGGTCTTCGTGGCGGAGGCGGCATGGCGGGAGGAACAAGGGTTAGGGTTTTGGGGGGTGGAGTGAGAGATTGAGGTACGGAAGGAGAGGGAGAATAAGGGGGTTTTGAGAGACGGGGAGGAGGAGGAGGGTGTGAGAGCGATGAAGCGAGTCCTCAGTGCTAGCATTCTCGACTCTGTTTGGTTTTAGTGCTCCCTGGGTGTACGTGTTTCCAACACCTTAAAACAAGAAACCCTTGCTTTAAAAAATAAAAAAAAGAAGATCCCTTTTAAAATGGAGTTATTTTCGCACCCTCTGTTAAGGGAAAATTATACTTTGCCCCTTTAAATTATCACCCGGTCACACTATGCCCACTCCAACTACTCAATCGAACACTTAACCCCCTTTAACTATTATTTAGCTACTACCCTAACCCTTCCGTTTGTTAACTGTTAGGGTTTTGGATGGAAAAATTTTCCAGGCCATTATTTTTGAAACCCAAGGACAAAATTACCCTCTTCTTGAGCGGCTAGAGATGCCATGTCAGCAATTTTTGGGACGGAGTATAACAGCGGGGGTCTAAATTTGGGGATTTTGTTAATACAGGTGTTTAATTGAAATAAACTTAAGTTCAGGTGTCTAAATTTGTGAATTTTGTTAGTATATGTGTTTAATTGAAATAAACTTAAGTTCAGGTATCATTTTGAAAATTTCCCTTTGGAGAACTGGAGGTAGGTGACGGATGAAGAAATTGAGAGTTTAAACAAGGGTAGTGATTTTGTCACACTTTTTTTTTGATAATACCACACCCTGCAAATGTATTTTTGCATAAAAAAATACACTTATAAGATGTGACATTATCAAAAAAAGGTGTGGCAAAATCATTTCCCTTAAACAAATGATTATCTAATTTATCCTCCCCTTTTTTGAGTGCGTGGATCCCCACATGGAAGTTAGTGTGTTTGTAAAAGTGTTTCTGTGATTGTTTGTGGTTGTAGAAAAATTAATTTTAAATATGAGGAGGAGGAAATAAAAGGAAGAAAGTATGGAAAGGACAATAAGAAAAGTACATGATTGATAAAAATTAGACATTCCACTCTTTTTATTATGAGTATTTTCTTTCGTTGCCGATTAGGAAAAAAACCACTCATGCTTGTTTTCGTATTGGTCGATAGAAATTACAATATGAAAACATTGAAAGGACAATAATAATAAAAAAGTACATGATCGTATTGGTCGTTAAAAATTACAATATGAAAACATTTAAAAGGGAAATTAGTCATGCAGCTCTTTTTACGTGTTGAGTGTGGACTACTATAAAATTTACTACTTTGTTGGCTTTCATAAAAAAAAAAAAAAAAAAATAGATAGGAGTACTAGTTATCAATTATATTGCATTTTGTTATTGCATATATCACAATGATTATACTTACCGCTTGCAATTGTCGAAATAATCCTTAAAAACACAGAACCGGGAATTTGGTGCAAAATCACCCACGATAATTTAATTCTTTTTTAATTTAAAAATCTGTATACGCACACCTCGTTAAGTTATAGCCACTCGACTTTTTGTCTTTTCCTACTATATTGGCGTAGTGAAAACCTGTTCGTTTTGATTCTGCACACGGTCTCTAATACATTTGGGAAATAATTTTGTCACACCATTTTTTGATAATGTCACACCATTTTTTGATAATGTCACACTCTGTAAGTGTATTTTTTGGTGCAAAAATACACTTGCAGGGTGTGGCATTATCAAAAAATAGTGTGGCACAATCACTACCCATACATGTTCTCTCCAATTTTATTGTTCTCATTTATCTATTTATCTCTCTCCACTCATTACACCAAAAAAACTCCCTCAAAATTGTGGTGAAAATATAAATCCAGTTTTTTTCTTTAAAATCTGGCAAGAGCCAATTAAGCCCTGGCAATAGCTTCCCCATCATTCCCCAATCGAGTGTGGATATAGGAGTAAAGTTGAGCAGCAAGTCATCTCTCCAATCCAATTTCAACGCTCCGAAATCCCAAAAATCCGACCAAAAAGATTCAACAACAATGTCATGGCTTGTCCGATCGATCACTAACTCTCTTCGACTCGACGACGACGACAATGGTGAATCCAATAACCCCAATAACCTCCCCAAAGACAGCAATCAACCTCATCCCCAATCCGATCCACCATCACCTGAACAACGCGGCGTCAAAGAAGACCTCTCCGACCTCACCCAGACCCTGACCCGCCAGTTCTGGGGCGTCGCCTCCTTCCTCGCCCCTCCGCCTCAGGCCCCTGATCCGAGTGGCGACGACTCGGATCGGGAGTCGTCCGACGCGGCGGGGATCGAGGGAATACGGAGCGATATCGCCGAGATTGGGGGGAAGTTCAAGAGCGGAATCTCAAAGCTCTCGAGTAACATAGGGGTGTCGGAGTTCTCGAAAATCGCGTCGAGTTTTCTGCAGTTGGGGTCGGAGGAGCAGGAGGGAAGTTATAATGGATCTGCCGTTGGGGTTACTGAGGAAGTGGTGGCGTTCGCGAGGGACGTCGCGATGCATCCCGAGACTTGGATGGATTTTCCTTTGCCCGAAGAGGACGTAGACGACGAGGGTACGTTGTTTTGGGTAGTACAATTATGGTTTGTTGGGGGGTTTTTCCTTGTAATCGATGTGCATTTGATTTTAGGATTAAAAGAACAAGATTCAAAACTCATGGACTCAGCATTATGGGTTTTGTTGCTGTGTTTCTATGAATTATACTTATGTTGCATTCAAATTGTTTTTTTGTGTGTGGGTGGGTAATTTGCATTCAAAATGTTCATTAGACTTAATGAAGCAAATGGATAGTTCATAATGTTTTACTTGTTTCAAGTATTTCTGCAAGATTGAAAGAACTTGTTTTTGTATGGTTTGAAAAGCTTTCGTTTTGCTTTAGTTTTTGTATGGTTTGTATGTTCATTAGAATCCTCCTATGTGACTATCCGGGTACCGAATTTCTTGGAGTCACACAAGACTTGCAGACCCTTTCCCTTAATTTTTGGCAGGAGGAAAAAAAGTGAAAAGAATGGATTAGGGAAGGACAAACCAGGGGAGTCATTGTGAAGAAACCATTCGTGCATATATAAAGTAAATGTAGTATCTCATATCTGGGATGTGTACTTGATGGATGGCCATTATGGTTTGAAAAGGTTAATACTTCAGCTGACAAGTTAATGCCAAATCACACTTAAAGCCAATGTCATAGTGCTTGAGAATGATAATCTATGGACGAAGACTTGTGTCCCTGCTGATTTGTACAACTTTATTTGTAAGCAGTTTCAGAGAACTTGGAGTTGGAGTGTTCGTGTGGGAGGTCAAGCCGTCAAGGTGTTTACTCAGCTAGAAGTTAGGGAATTGACTTACGACGTACTTTATCTCGTTATTTAGGAAGAGTGGGAGAAAAGGCCAAATGGGTTTTGGGAGTACGCAGAAAAATGGGGAACTATTGAATTTTTGAAAAGAACCAATTTACCCAGGTTGTGACTTGTGAGTGTTTTACTTTGGTATTCAAGTGGCGCAAATTTACACATGGGTGGGAAATGCTTAAATCTTTCTTCCAAAGTTCCTGTGGAAATCATGCGGTTTCCCTTAATTCTATATGGTTATATGCATGCTAAACTTTGAAAGTGTTTTTGCAAGTACTGCAACTACTCTGCTTCCTTTATGCATAGAGAGCGGAGGAATTAGAATGTTGCAATTAGTTGCTGTTAAACTCATGACGTAGAATGTGTTATATGATTAGTACTGATACAACATGTTACATAATGTTCCCCTTTTCCTCCAGATTTTGACATGTCCGATACCCAACAAGAGCATGCTTTGGCAGTTGAAAGTCTTGCACCAAGATTAGCTGCTCTCAGGATTGAACTTTGCCCTGGCTATATGAGCGAGGGCTGCTTTTGGAAGATTTATTTTGTTCTCCTGCAACCTAGACTCAATAAACATGATGCTGACCTTTTGATAACACCCCAGGTATTCTAGTTTCATGATCTCATTACATTCTTCTTAGTTATTTTTACTTTTTTATCTGTGTTTTCTTTTCTTATTCTGGAAAGGTGGATGTGTGGTAAGACTAGGAGAGATAGGGTAAGAACTGAAATTTTTTTTGGGTTGGTAGGTGTAGCATCAAATCCATCAATTGAAGGTAAGTTGGAAGAAAATAAGCCAAGGAGGTTTGGACACATGCAACAGTGACCAATAGATGCCACCGTAAATCGAAAGTGATAAATAATCATTCTGGAAATGCGATGGGGAAGACCTAAATAGACATGGGATGCTGTGATAACAAAGAATATAGTTACTTGAACTTGATTGATTGTATAGACCTTGACAGAGTAGAAAGGAGAAAAAGGATTCATGTACCCCACAACAATTTACTGGGACATAATGTTGTTTTTGGTTTGGCTGGATCCAGTTTTCTTCTCCCTCGCCCATTTCCCTACACCAGTGGCCTAGGAATCATGACTTACTGCTTGATCTAAATGGCGACTTGGTCTTCACTGTTCTGCACATGGGAATCTGGAAAATTTAATAGCTTTGTCCTTCTTGAAATTGGTAATCTACAGGGAAGATCACTAGCTTTTTTGAAATGTCAAAAACTACTCCCTAGTCCGTTAGATATCTCCCACAGATGTGCAGCTACAGGAAGTTGTACTCTTTGGGATTCCTCAGGAGAAAAACCATTGGCACCAACTGTACTGCCGGTTGCTTTCCCTTTTGTATTCCAACTTGCAAGCTCTTCACACATGGCATCTGACAATAGTTGAGTTTCTTAATTGTACCATAGATGGGTTCATTTTACTGTCATGATTTCACTTCGTGGATGTTCGTGCATGTTACAATGTTCAGCGTTGATGCATATGATGGGGGGGCGAAATATATTTCAGTTTTGTCGTGTTTCTCTAACTTTACCTTACAACTTTGGAGTGGGCCACTGACTGAATTAGATCAATTTGATATGCAAGTTGGGGACTGCATGCTGGGAAAAATCTGATAACGGAAGGGGTTGGCGCTTCCTTATTGAGTCATTGTCTTGCAGCTTGTAATAGAAACTCATTTTGTCCATCTGTCGCACAACTTTGTTCTAAAGACCATCCTTGTTTATAAAGTTTATTGTGTGTGAGAAAGCTTTTGCACTGGAACATTAAGTTGAATCTTTCGCCATAAATCGTCCTGTGCTGATGTGAGGTAGTCGATTTTGTATGTTTTTGCTGCCCTGGAAATTCTGAAGTGTTGGCCTAGGCAAAGAAAAAAATTAAAAATTTCTCTGGGATTCAACTAAGTCCCAAGTAAATGGACCGTTCAAGAACTTACCATAGAAAGGGCCCTGCTAAGATGGGTTTCGTCAATTCTTCTGTGACCTACATGCTAATGTAGATTTTCTCCTTGTCATTCTAGCAATTGTGTTGATTTACCTGTGGAACTATTAATGGATCTTGCACGTGCAGATAGTGGAAGCCAGAGCCTTGTTGACACAGGAGTTGCAGCACAAAACCAAGGCAAAGCCAGAACAAGACTGGTCAGGAATGGACACTTCTTATTCAAATGACCTTGCCGACCCACGACATGAAAAGGGTATTTTAGTTCCTACCAATGCTCAAGCTGAATATGTACAGCTTGAACCGACCACTTCCGCAGTGGATGCTGATTTTGAGACAGAGAAGCACGCAGTCCGGACTCAGAGCACTGAGATTCTGATTATTGACAAGTCTGTTGTTGAGGAAGGCCCAACAAACTTGGCCAAGGACAAAAAATTGCACTCTGATTCGTCTTCTAGAGGGTTTGAAGAGAAATACGAAGACGATGGTGATGATTGGTTAAAGGAAGAAAGCTCAGAGATAGTTGGTGCTAGCGGGACTGGTGTGCCTGTTGAGAATGAAGAGGATGTATCGTTCAGTGATCTCGAGGAAGATGATGGAGATGTTCCCACTAGTTACAAGAAAGTAACATATGGCTCCGATTCTTCAACTAAAGAATCAAGGGATTGGGTTCAGTTGGGCAGAAGTTCTACCGACTCGAACAAGGATGTCAATACTGTTGGTGTTGATCGTGCTGGGTTTGACCAAGCAAGTGCGCATGACCCTGAGACGAAGGAATCTAATGACTGGCTTGATGTTGATGAGATTGATGTGGAGTAGTGTCACTCCCGGAGCTGTCTAAAATGATGCCTTAAAGTAATTGTTCACCCTTCCATGTTGTGAATAGGCTGGTCGATGTTTTTAAGATTCAATGATTGTATATAAACCTGGGGATACACTGGATGTTTGCTTATGGAAACATTATTACGTGTTTACTGGTGATATCAGAATAATGAGAACAATTCATGTTCCAGATGATACACATTACTTCCATGGACCTCATGCTAGAGCATGAACTTCAATTGCAAACTTATAGTCAGTGCTTATACTACTCTCGTACGGATTTCCTATTTCTATGGTTGCTGTACAATGTTGAGGTGGAATTCGTATTTCTATGGTTGCTGTACAATGTTGAGGTGGATGACGGGAATCAAAGATCATAGAAAGGGCAGTTATCTCACCCTACAGTACGCTTTGACGCAGACAACCATAGGGGAGCTTGCCATTTTGTAGAAGCATTCCTCAAACGCTGATTTTGAGCACACTAGCGTTGTACAAATGGCGTTGGTTCTTCCCATCCTTCTAATTCAAATGTCGTTGTTTCCATTGTCAACTTCTGTTCAAATCGTGTTGGTTCTTTCCGTCCTTCTAGAGCAAGAGGCTCATCTTCTAGCAATCGCAGCTAGAAATTCATAGTATTAGAGGTTAATATATACATATATGTGTATTTATTTTGATGTTTGTTTCTTAAAAAAAAGTTTAATATTTTCTCTTTATATCATTTCTCTTACATAGAGATGAAGATAATTCCTTTGTGCAAATCTTCTTTCTAGAAACATCTATAGAAAAAACCTATTTTCTGGCCATATGATCAATTTCCAGTTCTTTTTTTACAAAAAAAAAAAAAGGTAAAAAGGTTCATTCAAGACTACATAATTGAAGCAAGCACACTCAGAGAAGCAGGTCAACAAAAGGCAGGAAGAGGAAACACAATTTTCAATCTGAAGGTAACATTTCACTGGCCACATGAAGCCGGTAAACTGCATACCGAAACCAGTATCGTTCTAACATATTTACAGATGCGCAATAGGATACAGTAGGCGAAACAGTAACATTTTTCTCATCAAGACTCAAGATTTTATGGTTCTGAAGTTGCCTGAGATTCTCTCAAGCTGAGACCACAACAAGGTTCCCAAAGAGAACCTCGGTCTAACTTGTACCACATTGCTTTGACCTTCTACCACATTGCTGCTTTTGCTTGTGATTATACTTCTGGTCGTAGTTTGTGGGGACCGCCCAGGGGATTCGTTGACCACCGTGACAGTACCTCCAACCTCTCTCCTCACCATCTCTACTACATCCCGGTCCACATCTTGTCCTGACGCATCCGTGATGTAGAACGATCCAACAGCTTTCTCACCATGCGTCCCTATCTCTGCCCTTGTTATCGACAACCCATTCTCCCGAAAGGCCCTTGTTATGTCCGAAAGGAGTCCCAGTCTGTTATCTGTGCAGATATCCAACCTCAGTCCCTGCGCATGTAAATCGTAGATAGTCAACGATAAAAGTAAAGAGTAAAAGTATCTCAGGATATTATGTACAAATTTCTGGAAAAATACATGGGAGACTCTCCGCTCAATCGCAGATGTCAAGCATTGTGCAACTCTTCTCCTCTCGCTCTCTGAATCCATTGTGCAGCCATCCATGTGCCGAATGAAATACTCCTGAGGGGATTTTCAGAAAACGAACAGTCAAGACTCTGAGCATTTTGGCTGTGGCAGCAGATGTATTATGAGAACGTATTTTCTAAGAACATTGCTTGTGAAAAATGTTGTCCAAGAATAATGGATTCTCCTGTTGGGTTGCACGTTGCAACTTTGAAAGTGATGATGCAAATAACTATAGTAGTGATGCTGGTGGAAGAATGGTGACAACAACAATGGCATTTGTTGTTGAGTGAGAGAGTGGTGGTGGTGTTATAGTTGACTAGTACCATTCATATGAAATCATATTCAACTTCTAAGTGTGAAAAATGCATTCTGTCGAAACCAAACTCATTTTTTGTTGGCATAGACACTATTTTCCATTGGCTTTCGTTTTATGTCCCCTCACAATGTACATAAATTTTTCTTAAAATAAACGTTGTCCCATGTAACAAAGCGTATGTGATTAGAAACAGAATTTGGTACGAACCAACCTGAATAGCGATGGGGCCCTTGGAGCTTATAGCAGCATGGAACACCACGTACTGCATATCTGTTAGGGTACATACAGTATCAAACAATAATTTTGGCCGGTCTCTACACCTCACGTTAACCTCTGAGTATCCCCTCTCCTTACAGTAATCTATGGTGACTTTGATCCCATCCCTGTATCTACCTTGCTGCCTCCTCCCACCACCACCAGAACTGCTACTGCAGCATTCCTCGTAGTCCCTATCACCCGCCATCAGCTGGTGGAGCCGCCTCTCGGTGTGGGTCCGCCCGGCCTCGGGGGCTGTTACCCTCACGCTCCTCTTCTCTCCCTCCCGGTGGTGGGCCTCCAACACATTCTCAAGCTGGGCCTGTACATGGGCTACTTGGTTCACACCCGCAACGGTCCCACCTTTGCAGTCATCTTCCATGTAGATGATGCATGCCAGGCGAGTATTGTGGGTCCACAAAACCGCAGCAGCCACGTGGCATTCTAACTCAGCAATCACAGCTGATATTTCGGATAGTAGGCCTGGTCGGTCCGTGCCCGTGATCTCCAAGGCCGTCCGTTCTTTTGACACGTGTGGAGGCCTCACTTCTCTACCAAGGCTCGTTCGGACTTCCTTTGACCCCCTTCTAGTTGCACATATTGCCTATAAATTCCCACAGCCATCAGAAAACGGAGTACAAAATAAAAACAGAATTCTTGTTTGTGTAAGCGAGAGCGACAGGGTTACCTGCTCAATGTAAAGTATGAGGCTTTCGTCAGTAATTTTGTTGCCGAGCTGGTCCGTCACGTGGAAAACTGGTAGCCGTGCAATTATTTAATAACCAATCAGTAGTCTAAGGACAGGAATCATCGTGGGTGACTCATATATGACTCAGAAAGAAAGTGATAACGATTATACTAATGCAGTAGCATTTCAACTACCCCGATTTCAGAATACTTTTTTACAGCAAGTGTACGAACAAAAGAAAGGGTGGGGGGAAGAGCACCAACCATCCATGAACCAACCACCGTCCGAAGAAATGTACGATTTGGATATAACTAGATCAAGATCCGTCAGAACTTGAACCATCTCCAGCAAAATTCCGTGCTTATTTGCGCTATCAACCTGTGACAGAATTGTTAAGTAACACTCGATGCTTATAATAATTATTCGAAAAAGGATGCACATGGAAAAGTTTCTTACTGCAACTTGGCTAAGGAACAACTAAAAGGCGTGGAGGGCATAAAGTTGAAGCTACTTTATAAGTTCCAACTGATTTGCCTATTGTCTATGCCAATGGAACGGGGGTATTCTAGGTATTTACACACTGTTTCCTCTTTGGTATGAAACTATCAACCAACTTTGGATCTCTCATCATTAGTTTCAAGAGCAGACCAGCTTACTAGAATAAATCGGCATTCCGTAACTGCTAACTGACATTAAAAGTGGAAAAGGCAGAAAGAAGTGGATGATAGTAAAAGCTTAAGTTCTTGACCATTTCCTTGTTCGATTCCTAGGGCCTCTCAACTTTGTGGGTGGGTAGGAACCTTTTATCTCGACCATTAAAATTCACAGGGTTGAGGATGGAGAGAGTATTTTGAGCAGCGATGGTCCCGCGTGGTGCGTTTATGTGGTGTTATAATCCATTCATGTCGATCACTCGTGCCTGAGGTGGGACCCAAGCTGATTTGGCCGACCACTCAACCTACTTGCTCAGTCATGGGCCCCCGCTCAAAAACATGCAGCCGAGCATGAACAGATCGGTGACCCCACATACAACTTGCTGTGTTACACACCATACTTTTCTCAAGGATGGAACCTTGGATTGACACTTAGTTCGTGTAATTCAAGAAATTAAAGAAAGACTAAATAGTGGGAGGAGGCTTGTTTCAGTCGATTATGCTTGTTAGTGAACTCAAATGTTCTTGTTGGATCTCTTGAGCTCGCCATATTTCATCTTGTAAGGACCATCCGCAGAAATAGTCTGGAAGTACAACTTCATGAATCCGGTATTATAAAGGTCTAATGAAATAACGTTCCAGATGATCGTGGAAAGTATGCGAAGTTTTTTCTGCGGATATAACCATTGGCGAGTCCCCAAGTCCCAAGTCCCATGATCTAGGAGAATGACTCCGATCATGAGAATATACCATTGGCGAGTCCCCAAGTCCCAACTGGACCGTCCAAGTACGCCAAAGAGAATTCAAAACCCATTTTTGACAATACTCAAAAGTTCAAAACCTTGCGTTTGTGATTAAAAACACTAATTCAGGGTCATTCAACTAAGCCCAATTAGTCAGAGAATCGGAATCCTAAGTCGTAATCATTGTCTTGTCAACTCAATATGGAGAATAACATACATCTTCCCCGGTGGAATCTTTTTCTTTGCAGGGGACCCAAACACTCACCCCATGAAATCTAAAAGCAATTGAATACTTAAATGTATATCAGATAGGTATCATTTACCAAAGCAATATCAAATTAAGCATATCTTCCGTACTATACTATATAAAAAAAAGATTTGTGTTAAGAGTAGTAAATATTTCTGGGTTGCATTCTGCTAACCTTCACAAGGGTGCAGTCTCGGCATGTATCGTTATCGATACTAACCCTGAAAAAACAGAATTGAAAAAGACTCCGTCATAAAGATTGATAATACTGATCAAATGAGGTAACTTAATTATTAGTAGGATGGTATGGAGACCTTGGAGGGTGGATTCTTTCGATAAGTGTATCGAATTCCGGGTCGAAATAAGGCCTGTAAACAATCTCCATCTCCGAATATTGAGACCTAACTTTGCGCTTGATATTCTCTGTACCTGAAGAAGATAGAGAAAAACTAGCTAGGTGATAAGATTGTACCAACTGGAGGTCAAACGATCAATTTATATGCTACCAGCTGTCTATCTTTCTTGTTTTTCAAGAATTCCCATTGCCCAAGAAATTTAAGCAACTGTTTTCGCCGATACTATCCAATTAGATTTCTTGGGTTTCACGAGAACCCTTTTGACGTTGGAAAACAGAATTGAAAGATCCCTCGTCAAGAAAAAGGGTTTCTCCAAAGTTGGATTCTTGTGTAACAAACATTTGTCAGATGATAACTGAAAGGTGCAAATTAGAAACAGAACTCGGAATGGAATTCAAGTTTTGCTAGAAAATTCCACATAGAAACGTGAGAGAATTTAAGGTATAAAATTTTGCACATAAAGAAACGCAATCACCTGTGGAGAGAGAGAGAGAGAACTTTTCAATGGATCAACTAGAGCCCATCAGTTCAAGGAAACAGAAAGAGAGAGAGAGAGAGGGAGAGAGAGAGAGAGAGAGAGTTCTCATATTTTCACGAAGGTTTGTTGGCAGAGAGAGGAGAGAGAGGGGATGAGAGAGAAGCCCGCGAAATAGACAGAGTCAATGAGAACACACACTCTCTCCCCCCTATATAGCTGCATATGTTTGGTATGCAAAATACTCCATGTAAAGATATAGATACAGGGGCTGTTATATACGTACATGAGTTGTGCTGATTTGTTTCCGGTGGCAGGGAGAGGCCTCTCTCTCTCTCTCTCCGGGGGGGGGGGGGGCGGACTGGGGAGAGGCTTTTGAGTTTGCTTGACAGTAGGACACTCTGTCGGTGGGAATCTCCCACGTGTACATTTTGAGCGAATGAGGTGGCGACCCGTAAGCGTCCAACTGCGGCGTCTAGTTCCCGCGGTTGTTTACACGTGGGAGCTTTGTTATGCTGGCAGATAAAAGTCAACACGTGCTGTGTTTGGAGTTGTAATCCTTGCTGGCCCTCCTTTTTGCTGGCCCTCCTTTTTTTTTAAAAAAAATTTCGCAACGACTTATTAATAATGCTTTAGAGGTTAAATATCCTAGCACTTATTATGGTGTAGGGGTTCTTGCCTCTATCATTAGCTCGGGAGTAGGCTTGTCAATTGGTCGGATCTTATCTGATTTGAATTTAATAAGACTCAAATTCGATCCGAATCCAATAAAACTTAAATCAGATAGTGGTAATTCGGTTCGGATTCGATCCGAAAACCTTTTTTACTTTAAAAATTTTAGCAAAAAAAAAATAAATAAAAAAAATTATTTTCCAAAAAAAATTTTAAAATTTTAAAATAAAAATACTTCTTAAACATTTTTTTTCAAAATAAAAATTTTACAAGTTTTTAAAAAATTTAAAAAATAAAAGTTCAGATCGAATTGATATCCGTTATCAATCCGATCTGATCCGAATTTGAATTACTGGATTATCGAATCTACGTTATCGAATTCAGATCGAATCCAATCCATTGACAGGTCTACTCTGGAAAGAAGCTCTGCACAAGGAGAAAAAACAGTTGAAACTAGAAAGAATCTAAGCAGGAATGGTATTCGGGGCCAGTTGTACCAACAGCTGCCTAGCTCCAACAGCTGCCTAGCTCTGTCTCCGATTAGTAACGTTTACCTGCGTTGCTCGCTGTGTTTTCAATTCCGGGACCTTTCTTTATGTTCCTCGATGAGCAGACCGTGGGAGGGGGGCAACTAAAGAGGTCGCGAGACTAACCGCAATTCTTGGAGCGGACTAAGAAATTGAAGTTCATCTTTTGAACCGGTTGAATAGGGAATCCTTTGATCTGAAGGCGGCGGTTCTTTTAGATTTTTAGCTATTTCGGAGCAGCTTTGATTTTAGAGTCTTTTTTTGTTTTTTGTTTTTCGTTTGAAATTCCAGGGATGAGCTCAATTCCTCTGTTCCCATTTTCCTCTGTACCGAGAAACAGAGAACCATTGGATTGCATAAATTTTTCCAAACAAAATAATGGGTACAAAGGATCTTCCGCGTCCAGGGATGCCTCTTGGGTTACATTGATTTGAATCTCGATAAACTTTATGGGCTCAGCTAATGGTCCTTTTTTTTTTTTTTTTTTTTGTGACTCACTCTATTGCTGGACTTGTTTTTGTTGGTATGCTTCGCATTATGTGCTATAGAGCTTAGTGGTCATGTCAAGGACTCAAGATGATATACATTAGTTCCTTCATTTCGCCGATGAAGTGTTTTATGTACTATTTGGTAAGTTGTTTTTTTTTTTCTAGATTTTTGTCCTTGTCTTTCGGATGGATTTATGTATAAGTTTCCTTTGGCTATAATGAATAATATCATTGCGTTTGACCAAAAACAAAAATAAAAGGATTCACTCACGTAACCGTGTCTACAACCCATTTCCATCTTTTTTCCACAATACAAAATGATTTTTCAACCCACACCTCTGACTTTTAGTTATCTAATAACATAAAATAGGCACTCATAAGCTTTTCTTATATAAAGCCAATCTTTATCAAGTATCAGAGAAATTTTTTAGTGCCGGGTGGGTATCACGTGGTGCACTGAGCTGTCTGATACACTTTTGGACGGCTCAGATTTGGAGAGAGAAATAGGAGAGGGGAGAGGAGAGAGAATGTTTTAATCTGAGCCGTCCAAAAGTGTATCGGACGGCTCGAGAGTGCCGAGCGGGCATCACGTGGGATGTACCCACCCGGCACCCAAAAATTTCTCCATATATCATTGGCAATCTCTCGGTATGAACTTTAGAATGAATCACACGTTTAATTAAAATCCAAAATGCAGAAGAATTATATAAAAAATAAAGAATATATATAAATAGAAGTGGAAAATTTGAATTGGAGTTGTATGAATAAAAAGCTGTCTATTTTACTCTCAGTTAAATATCATGCAAAATTTCATGATGAGACTCCCATTGGGAAAAATGAGTGCATGATAGATGAATTGAAGGGGACCAAATTGAATTGTAGTTATCTCCATAAAATAGGTTCCTACACAAAGCCAATCTTTGTCAAGTACACATCATTGGCAATATCTCGGTATGAACTTCCGAAAGGTCCACCCACATGTTTAATTAAAGTTTGAAAATGGAGAAATTGTACAAAAACTTTGAATAGAGATAAGAGTGAAAAAATGGATTGGAGTGAATGAATAGAAAATTGTCTATTTGTACTCTTTGAATAAGATAGGATGACAAGGCTAGCTCCAACGTGAAAAATGATTGAGAGATGAATTGAGGCTGCTCGAATTGAACATAACCTCACATCATTTTCTCAGGCTTGGTTAGTTGGAAATCGTCAGAGTCCTATTTCACGAACCAAAATCGATTATGTAGTAGATCTCGATGTGTTTAATATTCATGGCAAAAATCAAGTATATCGGAGATCGATAAAAAAAAAATTGGTCTAATTATGTTCGTATGAAGTCAGAATCTAACTGTTTATTCATCTCGTGACAAATATGATTTGTTCGATGGACATATATGTCCAATAAACTTGATTTTTTGGATGAGCGTTAAATACAAATAGACGCGTGATCGGTTCCATGTTGTGTCACATGATGGATTATCACATGAGAGTAGGGGGTGCAAATAAGCCGATGTGAGATGCGTTTTGTAGTGTTGGAGTGCGGCTTTATTTACTAGACTAGACCAAAATTTGAGCTCGAGCTCAGCTCGTTTGTTACAGTACAAACGAGCCAATGACCCAAAGCTATAGCTCATGCAGCCGTGAATGGGCAATTAGGTGCCAGTGTAAGAGGTCTCAGGTTCAAGTCAATAAAACGATATTGGCTTGCCGTAATAATGTAACTCTACTAACATCCAATCGTCTGACAAATAGAAAAATAAACGAGTCGAGCTTATCCAAACGAGCTGAGCCAATCTTTAGAAAGTTGAGCCAAGTTCCTTCACTACACGAGCCTAGTAAGACTCAAATTCGAGCTCCACACAATAACTAAATAAGTCGAGCCAAACCAAACCTCGAGGAGCAGCTCGCGACTAGTTCGGTTCATTTGCCGAATATACACCACATAGTTTTTGCGTAAGAGTAGTAAAGACCCAATTTCTGTCATATCTTTCAGGAAAAAAATAAAATTCTGTCATACGACTCATACCCATGTTCAAGTGGACCCTTATCAGAGGGGACAGAGGTCAATCCGTTATCCAGAACCCCATCACTGCATCACATTTTACTCGTCTCATTCATTCAGAGAGAAGCAAAACTGGGGCCACTTCGATCTCAAAGCTACTCCTATCACAATTCACTGAGATGCAAACCAGTTCTCTCCCCAAAACTTATTTTGTGGCTTTTTGTGTTACAAGTATTTCCCGGTAAGTTGAGCTTTGTCCTTTTAGCTGGTTACAGATTGATCCTTATCGACTCTGTTTCATTACGCCGCCCTCATCTGAGCATTAACTACGTGCACGCTTCGCTGTCCATTTCCTACACGAGACTCCCTCCGTTACCCATCTTCAACCGCTTTGACATCACGTGATCTCTCTCTCTCTCTCACGTCGATCTTACATATAGATAGATACACGTACTTGCATGCAGTGTATGTGGGTATATTATGTCTGGGTGGATGCAGTTACTGATGCGTTTCAATCAACAAAACCTAGATCGAACCATTCGAATGTCAAATAACCCAACAACTTGAAACCACTGAAATTCTTATTAGGAGTACAATTTACCGGAACCCCCCAATTGATTATGGATTTAGTGCTTGTCAAGGAGGGTTTTGGTCATACCCAGAAAAGGGGGAAGTGGGTTCTTCTACTGGCAGCCCTGGGTTTCACAGGATATGGGGCATACAATGTTTATCACTTGCCTTATGTGGCTAAGAAGAGGAAAAAGCTGTTGAAGCTCTTAGGAGCCCTGATTTCAATTGCTGAAGCTGTGTCCAATTCAGCTGAGGCAATTGGGGTTGTATCAAAAGATCTGAAAGAGTTTGTACAATCGGATTCGGACCGAATTCCGAACAGTGTAAGGCAGGTTTCTAAGGTAACGCGGTCGGAGGAGTTTTCAGAGTCTGTGGTTAAGGTTACTAGGGCTTTAACTGTTGGAATTTCAAAAGGGTATGGATCAGGAATGAGGAAAGATGATGGAATGAGTGTGAATTTGAGCTTTTTGGACCAGGTTTCTGATAAGCTGTTCTCTACAGCTGGGTCTGGTTTTGCTTCTGTTGTTGTTGGGAGCTTTGCAAAACACTTGGTTATGGCTTATTCTGATTTTGCGACCAGTAACAATTCGAAGTTTGCGGTCGAGTGGGTGAATGTTGTGTGTGGTGAAAAGAGCAAAGAACTCATTCGTGATTGTATCCAGTTATTTGTGAGCACAGCGGTTACCGTCTATCTTGAGAAGACAATGCACATCAACACCTACAATGAGCTTTTTTCAGGGCTGACTAATCCAAAGCACGAAAGGAAAATGCAAGAGATGGTGGCATCAGTTTGCAATGGAGCAGTAGAAACTCTGGTCAAAACATCTCACCATGTCTTGACTAGTGGTAGTTCCGGTTTGAAGTCCAACTCAAGTGATCCGTATTTGGCTATCGATGAGTTTGAAAATCAGAGTTCGGTGAATGAGGAGCTTTATGGGGAAGCACGGGAATCGTTCGATGAGAATGAGGATGGTGGCTGGGTGAATAAGGTGTCTTCTACGCTGGCAGTTCCAAGCAATAGAAAGTTTGTTCTTGATTTGACTGGGAGGGTAACTTTCGAAACTGTTAAATCCTTCCTAGATTTTTTGATGGAGAAGCTATGTGAGGGCATGAGAAGTAGTCTTAATGGTGCTCATGAGGCAGTCATTGACAGGAGTATCGAAGTTGCCAGATTTGTGACACAAAAATCATCTGATTTTGTTACTATATGTGTTTCTCTGTGTTTGCACATACTGGGCAGTGTTTGGATTTTGGTGCCAGCTTAGGTGTTCAAGACGTTTACAGTGGGTGATTGTGTTTTTTCTGTTTTTGGTTGTTCTTGTTTTCAAACCCCATGTTGAGTGAGTGGTATGATTATATGTGTGCATCTCCGTTAAGTTTGACTCCTATATTTCCATTTCAGCAAGAAGTTTGTATTGTTGATTCAATGTTGCTTACTCCTCCGGGATTTCATCGTTTCCTCTTCTTCGCTTCTCAATCAAATGGCATCCTTTGTTTTTTTTCATTAGAGCTGATCTTGGAGTATTGTTTAATGTTAGCAGGTTAAAGAGCCTTGGAAGAAGTCTCAAATTCTGTCCTTTCATACACGGACATGCTTCTGTTGGGCATTTTGTTTGATCATCTATTTTAATGGTTCACAACAATAACACATTTTTCCTTGCCGCTTTCTATAGCCAATTGTATTACTATTCACATGTTTGGATAGTTGGAATCTTAAGATCTACAAATTTGATGTCATATCACCATAATAGGAACTTGGAAGAACAAGAATAGGAATCTCACATCAAATGACATAATCGATTACAAATTACATTCCAAAACGTAGAACAACAAACAAAAAGGCTGCTATTTCTAAGATCTGATGGAAATATCCTGATGATGTTAGAAACATTCGGTAATTTGCCTATGTAAGTTGCTCAAGTGTATGTACAAAAACAGACTAAAATAACAGACATAATAACCTGTTAAAGCAATCGAATTTTTGGGTCCATCTTGCAATGATGTGGCTAAAGCTCCAGTTGCATCCAATGCTTTGGCTTCTAACTGAGAACTTCCACTTTAATCGCCAATACAGAACAGACACCAACACGGGATCTCAAAGAATCCACCTCGGAGAACAAAGTAAATGCATAGATGATCCACTTACTTTCCAACCTTTGGGTGAACCTTGAAAAAAATCTGCTTTTAAGTAGAGCTTGTGTCATTCTCCTTTGTAACTGCCTCTTCCTGAACCTTCTCTTTCCAGTATTCGTCGAGTGGTGGCCCGAATATTGCTCTTCCAGAAACAACTCCAATTCTGGCTAACCCAGAAAGTCATTAGATGGTCAAACAGTGTAACTGGCTAACAAGGAACAGAGTTACAAGCCGGCTAAGAAAAGGCCAGGCGCTAGGAACTACTGCTCAAAAGAATACCACCAATAATCAGTTCAAACAGTGTTCGAAATAAAAACTAGCAGTGGTTTTCACTTTTCTGCAAATTGCGTGAGAAGTTACTGCGGAATCGTTTCGGGAGACAAAACTAACAATCTACCAACCCATCCCTAACATTGCATAGCAGAATGCGAATTTTAACTTTCTCATAGGTTTTGACCAACTAATATGGGAAATAACAAGGCACTACTCATTCAATTGTACGTGTTTTCAATACCATGCAACAGTTGTGCTAGTATTTAAAGTTAAATTTACATCATAGTGTTCTTCCTATAAGTCTATCTCATTGTAAACCTACAATATTGCATACAGGCAGAATTCTTGCTTCCACTTTGCTTGAAATAAGAAGATCATAGTTAAACTCTTTAGTTAACTAAAAGTACAGCAATTTTTAACTAAAGTTGGTAAGGAGAATGCGCCTGTTGACAGGACTCTGGACTGTATTTCTAGGTAATTACTATAGAGAATAGATTCAGAGTTTAGGCTGTACAAATGATGCAATCTCAATGTAATGTTCAAGGCTAAAAACAACCTATAGGAAACTAATGAAATTGACAGACGACATGATTCAAAGAGCCGAAAATTTAGAACAACAGAATCCAATCATATGCCACTAATTTGACATTATTAATTACTCAACAATTATGAAGAACTAGAGAAAGGTGGTTAGAAACAACACTTCCGTCTCCCTAATATCTCTCAATGTTAATTTCAAAACTAGTGACTACGGCCATACATTAGCTTCCCCACCCACATCTGCAAAACCTCTCCACCTCTTCCATCTACCAAAACAAGATATGCCCCGTCCATCACCACTTACATTTTACAAGAGCAGGTTCAACTCGACCCAGATGGATACAAACCCGCCAAATCCAATGTCACCACAACTTACCCGATGAGTAAATTCATGCCCAATGCTCTCCATCCCATGCTCGAATGGCTGCAATAGCCTTCCCTCTTGATCATTTCCTGCGCAAGACAACTGACGTATTGTTTTGCTAAGCAAAAAAGATGGGAAATCCCCTGGGGCATTACCATAGGGATTCCTATCCGCCGTGGAATGTCCTGTTTGAGCCATAGGTACTGCTTGGGAAGGCGAGCCCATCACCACAACCCCCCAAAGTGCTAGAGCAGACCAAGGGCCCTCCACACAGCATCTAGTTCATAGGACTACAACCCATAAGCAGGATTCAAACCCGCGACCGAGTAGGGGGGGGGGGGGTGTTTGCGCCTTTCACCCTCACACCTTGGCCATCTAGGCTACCACTTTGGTGGTGACATGTATTGGCACCCACGCTAAGGCTTCTCAATTACCACTATCACCAATGGCACCGCTTTTTTCTTTACTATGCTAATGCCATATATATAGTTATGAATGAATATCCAAATCGAATTTCCCTCTTTACATCCAGAAATGATATACAGGCACCCAGCAAATTCTACACGAGTTGGGTCTGATGCTTCGCACAAGATAATTAGGGTCATTCCAACCGGATTCGATGCAGTATTTCAGGGCATTGTTTGAAGTTCCTCTACATTATTTTAAGCCTGTATAACATACACAAAGAAGGAAATAAGAGATGCTTACATAACCGCTCCGATGACCAGGGGGAACGACAGAAACCTCTTCCGGCCGAGCATTCCAAAAGTAAAAGGAGAGAGAGAGAGAAAGAGAGGAAATCGTCTCTGCGATAGATATTACAGTATACATTACTTCTCTCCTATCTGCAGTTTATGGTGATAGATAGTTATTCGGTTGGGTTGGAGAGGCTGTTAGGCCCATTAATTCTGGTCCTGAAAGATAGATAGTATCGTTCGGCCCGCAAAGGCCCATTAATTTGAAACAAACCTTTTCAATTAAATTTAGTTTCAGGAAATTACCAGTCGGTCCTACTATTAGTAATGATACTCACATAGCAGAAATACATAGATTCTGTGCACAGATTTTTGTGTCGGACTCATTACGGATCTCACATAAATGATTCGAACCGTTTATTAAATATAAAATATTTTTTAAGGGCTTCTATGAAAATCAGCTCAATCCGATACCTACAGTTGCTCGATCCAATTATATAACTTTTTATTTTCCTAAAATCCGAATGAAAAATTAAATTATTGGATCGAGCATCTATATGTATCAGATTGAACTTTTTTTTGTAGGAACTCTTGAAAAAATGTTTTATATTTAATGAACGGTTTAGATTATTTGTGTGAAATCCGTAGTGGGCCTCACACCTGATCTGTGCACAAAATTTGTGCGTAACTGCTGTGTGAGTAGCAGTGTTGTTTTCATATTTTGTTATCTCTCTAGCAGCTAACCTTCGTCACCAATGCTGGCATGGAAGAGAAAAATGGTTCCTAAAGATGTTCATTTTGGTGAACTGGCAAAACTGTCAGTAAGATTGGACGAGAAAAATATTACGGTATTGAACAAGCCAAAAGGCTTTTGATTTTATCACGAGACTATTACGTAACCATTACAATAAGATTCACAAACACGCATGCCAATTACAATTACTTCTTATATATTCCATCAACATCTATATCTAATCACATATGCATCGCCTTAATTTGATTTTTTTTACCAAATTAACTCTTAGTAAGACCATCTACCTCCTTCATGACCACCCTGTCCTCTCGAACCAGTGACCGAAACTCAAGAGGAAAAATGATGGCCCATGACGTGTTTTGATAATTAATACCCGCCAAGGACATGCTGAGAATATTTTTTAATGCTAAAAAAGTTCTTGGCGGGTATTAATTATCAAACTACGTCTTTGACCGTCATTTTCCCAACTCAAGATTGTTATAATCGTCTTTGGTGCCAATGTACGAGCAGTTGCACAACTCGAGAGACGAGAAAATTGTGGCCTTGACTCCATTAAGGAGCTTTGACAGCTTTGTAGCCACACCGTGGCCCTTTTTGGAACCAGGCACGCTATGGGTTGTGCCTGGTGGATTTTGGACCCTAGACTCAGCTGTAAAACTCTTCTCTTCACATTAGCCAGGGTTGAAGGTTAATGCAATTCATGCACTTGCTACTTTTTCTCGTTTATTGAATAGACATGGAAACCAAAGTAAAGAATTTGTAGACCAACATAACATGGAATGTAGCACGACCATATACTGCAACCAAGGATCTATAATACAAATCGCGACGGTGTGGTGGCCCACACATTTTTCCTACATAAATCTTCACCCTTTATTCAACCGTTGGCTTAGATTGATTTCATCCGACGGTTGAGAGTTGCTAAATGGTTGAGTTAAGATTTTTTCAATTTTGGTAATTAATGAACGAATTTTAATGACATGCTATAAACTCACGTGAATTTTATTGTTGTTTTGGTAATGAACAAATAAACTGACGTAAATTTGGAACAAATGGGGCAATCTATAAACTGACGTGAATTCTCCTTTAGTATTAAAACTCCAATAATAACTCCACAATTTTCTGAACAATTGGTGGACTAGATAACTCCAATAATAACTCCACGAATTTCCTTTACTATTATAGATTGGCATTGAATTTTTGGTAATGATTGGAGAACGGATTTTTGGTAATGATTTATTCAGTCGGATTGCCGTTGAAACAGAATACAATGGAAAGACATGCTAAATGAATTTTTGGTAATGAACGAATTTTTGGTTAGGTCAAATTTTCATTGTTTGTTTGTTATTCAAAATTTTCAGTGGTAATGATTTCTCTCTCTCGATCTCTCCCTAAATGTTTTCTTTCCAGTTCTCTTCCTCGTCTTCCTAACTCTCACCCTCCCTTCACTCTCTGTCCAATTCTCTCTCCATAGGTATGTCTCTTTGTTCTTTTTTTTTTAAACGGCTGTGAATCAAAAAATTAGTTGTTTAGAAAATTAGTTCATTATGCTCTACCCACGATGAATTCTCTTCTCTTTGTTCTCATTTCAATTTACTTCTGGGTTCTCAGTGGGAGTTGGAGTGAATCAAAAAATTATTTCAAAAACCATATTGCACGGGCATAAGTCTCTCCGGTTCTCTCTCCACAGATATGGCTCTTTTTTTAAACGGATGTGAATCGAATTAGTTATTTAGAAAATTAGTACTTTGTTTTCTATCTACAGTGAATTCTCTTTTTTTTTTTCCCAGTTCTCTTTGTTCTTATTTCAATTTACTTTGGGGTTCTAATTGGGTGTTGGAGTGAATCGAAAAAATCTTTCAGAAACCATATTGCACGGGCATAAGCTATTAGTTGTTTTCAGGGTTGCAGTTAATATGTTTCTATTGATTCATGTAGTTAGGTAGGTACAGTTCAGTTCCAATTTTGTCAACTTCAGTGTGTGCAAAGTCATGAGAGAAGTATGTTACTCCACTTCTTTTTTCACATGTTTTGAAATTTGATCAGAAGAACATGTTTTTGAATATGGTTTAGAAATTTCAAAGCTTCCTATTTTAATTTAAAGCACGGTAGGCGCAGTGCCGGCTCTGAGTTTTTTGGGGCCGGATGCGAACTTTATATTTGAGGCCCATTATATAATGCACAAAAAAGAAAGAAAGAAAGACTAGAAGAATTAAAAACAATGATAACACAAAACTCAATAATCATTATATACTTTAATCTAAAATATATTACTTAAATATCACCCTTCTCGCATTTTTTGCAGCAAAAGTAGTAATTAAGTTATTATAATCAAGATTCGACACCATATCTTTTTCAATGGATAACATAGCTAATCCATTTAACATTTCTTGCGACATAAAAATTAGGCCCTCAAGTTTAATGAATATTATAGATGTATACCTATACCTAAGAGTACAAAATATATAGGGGCCCACAAAATTCGTGAAAATTTGGGGGCCAGATGCGGCCGCATCATTGGCGTATGTCCAAAGCCGGCTCTGGGTAGGCGTCCGTGTTCTCATTTTAATTTTGCGTATCAAACCGACTCCTTATACAAAAAGCTAGATGAGATCGGGTCTATCATTGTTTTACTATTGACATCTATACGCACAAGATTATTTTCTGTTTGTGTTTTGTGTTTCACGTGTTCTTTGGTGTGATTAGGTGAGAAGGGGAGGAGGATCAGGCAGCTAAAGGCAACGTGGAGTTGTACGCCGAGAAGGTGAACAACAGGGGACTTATTTGGTCAACAACGTGGACTTATTTGCTCTGGCTGAGTCCCTGCGTTACAAGATCCTCAACGGCCTCGCCGTTAGGAGGTACACGTGGATTAACTTTGATACCCATTTTGTTGAGTGAGCCTTGCTGCCCTTTCATGGGAGTATTGAAGTTAAATTATTACCACTTTCATATGAATATAAAGTTTATTTTCGCTGAGTTTCTTTTACGTTGTTATGCAAAGGGGAAATACGTAAAAGTCTCTAATATAGTTTCTTCGTGATTAAATGTTACCCATTTTGATATGGATTGCCATAGCTTACGAGCCTTTGATGGTGTTTACTCCTTATGCATGCGTTTTGTATTCAAGGTTTTCTTTACCCTTTCATCTTCATCTTATTTCTCTATAGCTTATTTACCAATGAAATGTTATTCTGAGAGTGTTTGATCCAAGTCTGAAGTAGCAAAAAAGAAGGTTTATGGCTCACCTTGCTTGACATGTATTGTTGGGTTTTCTATTTTCATTCAATCACCCAAGTTGGTTTGCAGTTTTGGTGGCTACAAATCCCTCTCGGCGTCTACACTTCATTCAAACCTAGCTTCCATATACTTTGTTATTTGTATTTCTGCTTTTTATATTCTTTGTCCCAGTTGACATGTGGGTCTTTTAAGATGCCCACTTTGTGTTTGTTAAAATGCACGTTTGAGAAAGTGAAAATAGTGGGGAATGATTTAATTCTTTTTTTTTTCCAGGGGGAATGAATTAATTCTTTATGATCCATTTTCAGGAGCAACATATAAGGGTTCCAATTTTTAATTTACTTTAAGTATTGTTGGTGCTATTGGGCTTAAAATTTCTGATGGTACAACTTTTCAACTGTATTTTTTTTAAAGAATAAGTGTGCTGTCTTCTTAAGAGGTATTGTTCGAATCTATGTGTGTGTATGTGTGCATTACCTATGAAGGTCTAATTTCCTGATGCAATGGACGTGTATTGTGTTGAACAAAGTTGCCTCTTCTTCTTTTGGACCTTTATACACAATTGGTGATCTGAATATAGAGTGGAAAAACTCCAGTGTCCTGAGTAACCAGAACCTTTTATTTTTGTTTCATGTGCTTCCTTTGGATTTATGATAAAGTCAATACCCTTGCTGTAAGATTGATTTTTGAGAAGACTTTAGCACCAACGAATGAATTGCACGGATAATTTTATCCGGAGTGCAATTGGCGCGGGCCATTAACTAGGGGGTTACGGTGTACAACACTTAAATCTAATTGAAAGGAAACTTAGGTCCAACAAAATAGCTTTTACTTGAGCTCACATCATATGTAGCCAATTTTATTGATCATCAAACAATACGCTTATACCATTCAGTGTCTAGGGGAAAATTATTTTGATCGAAAATTAAAAATAGCCTTGAAAGGTTGGACCTAAGAGGTTAGGAGGATGACACTAAATTGTTTATTGATCATTCGAGCCGTGCCTTCAGGCACGGGCAAACCCTAGTAACTTACAGAACAGGTCACTTGAAGGATTCAAATGCACTAATCTACCCCCCGTATACTTGGATTGATCAAATGGTTTTGCACCTATTCTTTGCCATCCAACTGGGGCTAGCTCTGTTGGCCGAGACTTTTGCATCTCATTAGGAGATCATGAATTCGAATCTCCCTACCGGCATGTGGGTATTCTTCTCTTAGAGAGACTTTTCATTTTTTTCTTTGTTTCTACCCTATAATGAGCTTATTTCTTGTATCGGTTGAGTTGTTGAGCTTGGTTGTCTCGTGAACTCTCACAATTGATATAGTGTCCCGAATTTGTATTTTGTACTTCATATATGTAATAACCCGAAAATTTAACTAATAAAAATATTCAAAAGAATTTATTATTTATGATAATATTGATTTCCTTATTTATTAATTAGTAGATAATTACAAAAAAATAAGTATTTTATCTAATTACCTCTTAAAAAATTATTTTGTCATTATATACATACATATAAATGCATGCATGCACGCCTATATTCTCCCTCACTCTCCTACTCAATCTCTACCTCCTCCTTGACCCAAAATTCGTGCGTAATTCGTCCATGCAAAAACCCGATACCGTTAGGACTCGTTTTAATACGAAACTCATCCAATCACACGACTCCTAGCATCCCCGAAGATCAACCAATTCGAGCCCAAGGTCCCTTGATCGAAGGAATTAAAGTCGTCTTCCCCAAAATCACGTTTTCGATCGAAAACGAAATTAATCCGAACCAAGGTATTATAATTCGATCCGAAGCCTCCTCTAAGTATATTTAATGTTTTTAGACATAACCCAACGTCCCCCATGGTCCCATGCATCAAAAACCATCACGAAAACGAAAAAAAAACAAGGCAGCGTGCAACCTTGCGGCCGCAAGGTGCGGGCCGCAAGAACCAGCCGCAAGGTTGCGGCAGAAGGTCCAGCCGCAAGGTTGACTCGGTCAGACCTTGCGGCGGCTGTTGTGATGCTTCGAATCGACTTTTCATCATCCCGGACTTCGATTTTTGACACCCGAACTATTTTTCCTAGGTTACCCACATTCTAAAGTTCATAACTTGTTAGTTTCATATTTTTTTTATTTAATCTACTATTTATTTAATTTTTATTCGTAATCGTGAGATCGTTTACAAACTAAAATTCGTTACGACCTTTTAAATTACTCTATAAATCCCCAAACTATTTTTCTTAGATTCCTAACTTATTTAAGGTCATAAGTTGTTGATTTCATAACTTTTTGATGTTATTTGATATTTATTTTATTTTTAATTAAAGATATAAACGAAAATTTATAACAACCTTATAAAAAATATTTTTAACATCGAAAATATTTTTCCTAGACTCCTGACAGTTCAAAGGTGATATTTTATTAAAATAAAATTTTATTTATTTGGTTTACTATTTATTATTATTTAAGCATTGATCCTTAATAATAACATCGTAAAATATTATACAGAAGGTTTAAAAATCCGAATAATTTTATTTAGACTATTTACAGCCCTAGAATGATATCCTGTAAATATAAATATATTTCCAACTCCTTAATTATTTATCGTCTATTTATTCTTGTTTCGTCTATTAATTTAATCCTTTTATTTAAAATAATTCCGTGAGCATCCAAACTCAACTTTTAGCACTTGAAGTTATTATAGGGGACTGTTAGGACCTTTGTTAAGGTTACGATATTTATTTTAATATTTTTACCTAATTAATGAATTTAATTAGTATTTAATTAGCTTAATTACTTATAATTATTAATAAAAGTTTAGAAAATTATTATTTAAGCTTAATTAAATAAATCTTACATTCTTAATTACTTTGTGATCATACGAGATTAAGGGCAACGGCCCAGTCATAAAAAGTTACGTGATTGCACTGCTTAATAACTGTTTGATCCGTCTGTTGTTCGTTTTTAATCATTATTGAGATTGATATTGTGCCGATGCTTCATTTGACTGTTAGATTGGACCCTAGAGACATGGGGTGGTATGCGAAATAGAAATCACGTAGACGATGTTAAGTAATGGATAAATTGTGAAGTTTATTTTCTGTTTAGAGGTTGCCTGCAGGCGTGATGTTGTGACATGATGAGATTGTGATGAGAATTGATACTGGCGGTGTCCAGTGATGAATTGAATGTAAAATAAATAATTTCTTTAAGACAATTTTGCTAAATAAATATGATTTTCCAAAATAAATATTTTGCTAATACAATCTCAAGATAGATTACAGAATCAAAATACACTATCTTCAGAGCTGACTCTAATCTGGATACAAATCCTAAGCATCCTCGATCTTCGTTACTGATATTCTTTCCGTGTCGAACTGCAACATCGTTGAATCTCCTCCATCGAATCCTGCGCTCTCTAGCAAATTGATCGCCGAAGCAATCGATTTGCCAGGATACAGACGTATCCGTGAGTGATAAATCACCTAGTAAAATTATCCAACCCAACCACCCCTCTTACATTACAATTAGCGATCAACAGGAGATAATGATACGAACAAGTAAATCAATGATAATTCACATAACTTGTTTCTTTACTATCCATTAACTTAATCTGAAATCTAAGATCTCTCCACGATATCTTTCCTCCCCAACCACTAGCCATGCTCAGTCCCATGAGATCACTTCCCTTTGTTGTCGCAGGAACACCTAAGTTATGTACCGAGTGTGCACCCCCAATAACTACAACAAGGGGTAAGCTTATCATGCCGGTATCACGACTAGGGTTCGCCTATCTTAAAAACCACATCACAATTCTTTTCACAATCATCACTGGACACCCGCCAATCTATCAATTCATCACTGGACACCCGCCAGTATCAATTCTCATCACAATCTCATCATATCACGACATCACGCCTGCAGGCAACCTCTAAACAGAAAATAAACTTCACAATTTGTCCATTACTTAACATCGTCTACGTGATTTCTAATTCGCATACCACCCCATGTCCCTAGGGTCCAATCTAACATTCAACTGAAGCATCGATACAATATTAATCATAAAAAAATTATACACGAATAACAAACGGATCAAAATAATTATTAAGCAATGTAATCACATAACTTTTTATGACTGGGCCGTTGCCCTTGATCTCGTATGGTCACAAAGTCATCACGACTAGGGTTCGCCTATCTTATAAACCACATCACAATTCTTTTCACAATCATCACTGGACACCCGCCAGTCTATCAATTCATCACTGGACACCGCCAGTATCAATTCTCATCACAATCTCATCATGTCACAACATCACGCCTGCAGACAACCTCTAAACAGAAAATAAACTTCACAATTTATCCATTACTTAACATCGTCTACGTGATTTCTATTTCGCATACCACCCCATGTCTCTAGGGTCCAATCTAACAGTCAAATGAAGGAGTTGGAAATATATTTATATTTACAGGATATCATTCTAGGGCTGTAAATAGTCTAAATAAAATTATTCGGATTTTTACGATGTTATTATTTTACGATCAATGCTTAAATAATAATAAATAGTAAACCAAATAAATAAAATTTTATTTTAATAAAATATCACCTTTGAACTGTCATGAGTCTAGGAAAAATATTTTCGATGTTAAAAATATTTTTTATAAGGTTGTTATAAATTTTCGTTTATATCTTTAATTAAAAATAAAATAAATATCAAATAACATCAAAAAGTTATGAAATCAACAACTTATGACCTTAAATAAGTTAGGAATCTAAGAAAAATAGTTTGGGAATTTATAGAGTAATTTAAAAGGTCGTAACGAATTTTAGTTTGTAAACGATCTCACGATTACGAATAAAAATTAAATAAATAATCCAACCCAAATACCCCTCTTACAATACAGTTAGCAGGCAAACAGGATATATATGGTGCGAAAAAGAAAAACAGAGATAATCCATACAACTTGATTCATTACTATCCATTAACTTAATCTGAAATCTAAGATCTCTCCACGAGATCTTTCCTCCCCAACCACTAGCCATGCTCAGTCCCATGAGATCACTTCCCTTTGTTGTCAGACTTAGAAGATGGCTCCAATATCTGTTTAGCATATCTCTTTAAAGACTATTTCCAATATTTTCACAATGGTTTGTAATAGATAAATCATTAGGATGAATTACCTGTTTTGGAATTTAAATTGGATTTAATAAGTTTTTCAAGAATTAGTATTTAATACCTCCGATTTTACCTTCGAAAATCGGGGCGTTACAATATATGATATAAATGATCTCTTTTATTGATTGAAAAGTATCAACATATTCTTTGCCTAAAAACTACATAAAGAATCCCTAAAATTGGAAATGACAATATATTCATGACATAAAATTCTATCCGGATGAGCCAGACAGAGGAGGTTTTTCACCAACATCCCCCGTGGGCCCGCTTCACGCATTTTTTGGGTAATCCAAACCGTGTATTTTGTAAGACTTGTAAAATAATGTATCGACGCAAAAAATCAGCTTGTCCGGACATTGATAGGTATGTCGAAAGTTGAGTTCTAGACCAAAAAATGGACGGCCTAGATCTGTCAACTTTTTTTTTTTAACAAAAAGACTGCACGATGATAAGACTCAAAAAAAGTGGTCACACGTGACTGACCTCAAACGCGGCTGCACGTGAGGGGGATCTTAAGGAAATAGAGACATTTGGGAATTCTCCACTCATTGTGAATTAGTTAAGAAAATTAATATTCGTGCTCCACTTTTTACTGATGATACTCCACTTTTAATGTGAAGTTCATGAACAAAGTGGAGTGCAAATATCAAAATCCTTGGTTAATTTTGAGATGACTATATATTTTCTACAGCAACTGTTAGCATACACTTGAACACTTGAAATTTCATTCAAACCACTTACAAAAGGATTTGATAAGAGCCACAACCATCTAAACTTTAGACACGAGATTCACGTTTTCTCTTTCGAAATCAAGAACGTGAACCTCTTGATTTCATAACAATTAAATTATGTCCGGATGAGCCGGACAGAGGGGGTTTTCCGCCAGCACCCCTTGTGCATTTTGTAGGGCATGTAAAATAATGTATCTACGCAAAAAAATCAGCTTGTCTGAACATTGATAGGTATGTCAAAAGTTGATTTCTAAACGAAAAAATGGACGGCCTGGATCTGTCAACTGTTTTGTAAGTTAAACTGTTCATAGCCGTTCATTTTTTCGTCCAAAAACTCAACTTTTCACATACGTAACGA
Organism: Rhododendron molle; assembly: GCA_025413875.1. NCBI lineage: Eukaryota > Viridiplantae > Streptophyta > Magnoliopsida > Ericales > Ericaceae > Rhododendron > Rhododendron molle. Next base: position 11,174,725 of record CM046395.1, on the reverse strand, counting down.
TGTCCGAACAAATTGATTTTTTGCATGGAAACATTATTTTACAAGCCCCACAAGATGCTCGGTTTGAATTACCCCAAAAAATGCACAAAAAAAGTCCACGGAAGTGACGAAAAACTCCCCTTTTCCGGCTCATCGAGACAGAATTTACACTCTAAACTTTAAGCTCAAAATTTTCAATCAAGTCTCACTCAAACTTTTTTGATTGATCTTCAACGTTTCCCCGGCAGAGTCCGTTAATTAATGTGGCTGGTGGCGGATGATGACAAAGAAGTACTCCTGTAGTAAAGGCAAACTAATTATAAACCCCACAAAACAGACAAACAGTTGACGAAATTCGAACGCAAAGAATCCTTTTCTTTTTTTGGGTCATACGGAAATTCCAAAGGATCCTTTTCGCCATTATTGTCTCAATCGATGCCAGCACAGATCAACAATTCATAGTCATTCTCCAAGCTCGGGTAATCAATGGTTCAACGGTTCGTAGTCTTCTTCTGATCATCATAATTCAAAATACACAATCATCGGTTCATCATCAATCAGGGCTGGCATTGATTGATTGATGATGAATTGTTGATTGTGTATTTTGAGTTCTTATGATCAGAAGAAGATTACGAACCATTGAACCATTGATTACCCGAGCTTGAAGAATGACTACTGAAAAATCCTAGATCGCCTAGGCTTATAAATATTTGCTATTTTTTATATCTTCTTAATAAATCAATCCACCAATCAATATATAAGACAATCACACGAACGAGAAGCAATAAAGAGATGAACACAAGGATATACGTGGAAAACCCTAAACGGGAAAAAACCACGGGAAGGAATCAAAACACTATACTCATTGTACGGTTACAAACAAACCTATACTTACAACCTAGAATCGCTCTCGGTTGACCAAGGTTGATTGCCGAATCACTTGTTCACCGCACCCAGTGCTTGACCGCCGCTGCCTTGAATCGCTCAAGCCTTCCGATAACCTAAAAGAAATTCCTTCACAAATGGCACACAAATAAACCCGTTGCTTCCATTTTTTCTTCGTACAGCCGCCACACGAGATATACTACTGCTCCCGCACTATGTCAGTGTATGTGTAGAATATACGGCTCGCCTTTTCCTTGCCGTGCCTTTTCTTTTTATAAGGCTATATTCCAAAACCTAGGAAGAAAAGGCCATGTCCATATTTAGACCTCTTATTTTAGCCCCTTTTTTATTACAAAACACACTACAATAAAAATCCGTAGAATCCGATTGATACCCAGATCAATTCCTCCATTGACATGTCTTTGCCAAAAATCGTCTCGCTGCAGTCGACCTCTTATTTTATTCAATACGCTCATTCTCAATTACAAATAAAGAGATTCCTCCCACTCTAATCCTGTACAGACTCACTAGCTTATAAGAAATAATAAAATTACAACTCGATAAAAATTACTCCCTCCGTCCCTAAATAAGTGTCCGGCGCACAAACCTAGGCCTTCAAAAAAATGCATTTGTTTTGTTAAAAAAATTAAATTTTTTTCACAAATCAATAGATAGCAACGTGTTCTATTAGATTGTGAAAAAAAATTAAATTTCTTAATTAAAAACATGCATCTTTTGTAAGGCCTAATTTTACGTGCCGGACACTTATTTAGGGACGGAGGGAGTATGTGTTTTGTCATACGGAATTGCCAATACACAAAGACTCTGGAATTTGGTCCTTACAACTACGAATTGTTGATTATACTTTGAACTGATTCCCTACAATAGTCTGGAAACTAATTCGCTCAAAATTAAGTTTTTGTTTCATACCTCCAAAATTCTTTTAGTTCTATGGATATATGCTAATCTTCTTCGGGTTTTTTTCAATGTAGTTCTTGTTGCAGGTGGGCTAAAAATATTTCAAAGCGATGTGAACTGGAATCTATAAGGGATATTTGGAGGATGAGGATTGTCTCAGTTTCCACTTGGACGGTCCTGTTTGAAGTATTTCATGCCCTTTTTAGTATCAATTTGATTATGGGAACTGTTCATATTTTAGATTTTATGCAGAACCTAACTTCTGTCCAAAATCATGTCGCATTGTATGATAACTAGTGTTTACCTGTGCCTATGGCACTACCTACCCCGGCCTGTGCCTACGGCATTACTCACCCCGATTGGAATTGAAATTATTATTATTATTATTATTATATATATATATATATATAGTGGCTCAAAACATTATTTTAATTTTTAGGTAGCTATAAATTTTTTAGAAAGGATAAAAGAAAATAGAGAAAAGGATGACCAAAAAAAAAAATACTACATATCAGAGAAAGAGCGAGAGAGTATGTTACCGAGGACAGTGGATTCCGAGTTTCGAGTGACTCACCGGCAATGGCAATGACTGTTTGTGGCCGAACAATCAGAGGAGAGACTTTGATGTGTGTGTGTGTATGTGCGAGAGAGAGAGAGAGAGAGAGAGAGAGAGAGAGAGATGGGGCGGTGACTACTGGATTTTTTTTTTTATCAACAAAACAGAAGCTGATTGGTAGGAAAGAAAATAAATTGATGGCATTTTTGTAACATGTTTGTAAGAGTATGAGTGCTTACTTAAGAGAGTTAGAAAACACACAAGAGCCCTTGGATCAAATAAATCCTAGTCATTCTAACAATTTGTCCCCACACCCTTCTGTTTTATAATAGAGATATGAGCCTATTTATTTCAAGACAAATATATTTCTACCTTTCTATCATGCATGGATAGATATATCCAACCAACTTGATTTTTGACAGGGCTGCTACTCTTGGCGAAATCCACTATATGTAGGGGCTGTTTGATAAAACTGAAAACTGAAAAATTAAGTACCGAAAACTGAATGCTGAAATTTTGAAGTTGAAAAACTATTTGATAAATATATTAAGTACTGAATTAAAAAAAAATGATGAATTAATTTCGTTCCAATTCTCTCTTAATTTAGTAACAATCACAATATACTTATGGTAATGGTGGAGGAGTGGTGGAAGTGGTGGTGGTGGTAGTGAAGTAGTGGTGGTGGAGTGGTGGAGGTAGTAGAGTGGTGGTGTAGTGTTGGTAGTGGTACTGGTGGTGGTGGAGTGGTACGTGGGAGTGGTGGTGTAGTGATGCTTGTGGTGGTGGAGTGGCGGTGGTGGTGGAGTGGTGGAGGTGGTAGGAGCGGTGGTGGTGGTGTAGTGATGGTAGTGGTGGTGGAGCTGTGGTGGTGGTGGAGGAATGGTGTAGGTGTAGGTGGTGGTGGTGGTGTAGTGGTGGTAGTGGTAGTGGTGGTGCTGGTGAAGTGGTGGTGGTGGTGTAGTGATGGTAATGGTGGCGGTGGTGTAGTAATGGTAGTGGTGGTGGAGTGGTGGTGGTGGTGGTGGTGGTGGTGATGGTGGTGGAGTTGGTGGTGGTGGTGGTGGTAGTGGAGGAAGTTGTGGTGGCAGTGGTGGTGGAGGAGTGGTGGTGGTGGTAGTGGTGATGGAGTGGTGGAGGTGGCGGTAGTGGTGGTGGAGGTGTTGGTGAGAGTGGTTGTGGTATGATGGTTAAATATAAGTAAACAGAAATTCAGCCAGAATTAAATAGCTAAAAGCTACTTAATTTTTTTAATTTTTTAGCCTATATTTTAAGTGGTACTTAATTTGTTAAGCAATATAAAATGTGGTTATCAAACCTACTGAATCACTTATTACTTAATTGATTCAGTTTTAAGTGTCGAATTTAGGTTATCAAACAAGCCCGTAGTGTGAGGACCCACCTAGTAGTCTCATGTCAGGGAAAAAAGTAAAAAAGGATGTGGAATATAGGTAAAGGCCGACCAACTAGAGCGGGATCGTTGCATGTAGGGTATTTAATACTCCTATATATCAAAATTGCCTATAGGGTATTTAATACTCCTATCAAAGTGAGCTCAGAAACGGTCCAAAAACGCAATCGATCAATAGGAGCGGTCCCAAAAAGAGGCTGAAGAGAATCTTGGCACATTTTAAAACTGCGATAGAGTAGCAGAAATTAAATGATATACTACCCAGAATCCGGGCTGGTCTTTGAATAATCCTTCCATTTGCCAACTTTTGTAATCACAAATAAACTATACATATAACTATTCTGTAACTAAGAACTACTAGTACTACTTTTGAGTGCTTTACATTCTGATAATCATGACATTGCCTTCAGGGTCAGAGTTATGCTTTCGGCTATGAAAGAAAGATAGATGTATAGGATATGATTAGCATTAATTACCAGTAATATGTAGCTAGCAGCCGCCTTATTGATTGAAGCTGGGAAAAAAATAATCTAATAAACTAACAATAGTATATGATATCTGCATGACTACGTGATATAGTTGTATTCCTTCGTTCATTTTGCATAGCAGTTTCTGATGGTTACCGCTCACACTGACACAGTGTAGTGGGCCGAAATATTCGGAGGGGTCCGTAAGATCCAAAAGGGCACACCTGGGGTCCATCGTTCAGTTGCCTCAGTTCGCTTATGGCTGAGTTGGCATGATTGACACGTCATCCAACCTTCACCGAACGTAAGGAGGGTCAGGAACTGTTTGCCGAGCATAGACTGTTGTTCGAACATCGGCACTCGATGATTTGTTCGGCGTAGAAGCCTTTTGTTCGGTAAAGCACGTTCTCCATTCCTGGCTGATGAATCAGTTTTGTATCTGGCCCCGACCTGTTCTTGCAAAGACAACGTGAAAGCTAAAGTCACCGGTGTGGTGGCGTACCAACCACCCTCCGATACCTAAGTCAGTAGAGAATATGATATTTTGTAAGAGAATTGAGATTCACCGGTGTTAATTGGACGTACATTAGCTGAAGCTCTACCGTCACTTTTATAGGCATTTTGTAGGAGGTTGAGTCCTAACTGGACTGTGTTCCGGGGATTAATTGGTTATCCGAACGGTGTTCGTGGAGTCCTGCCTTAGCTAGGACTCCATACTCACCTAAAGTTAGCCAAGAATCATTATCCTTCATTGGCCGTGATCATCCTTGGGATCATCATGTATATCTTATCTATATTTTCTCCTTTATCCCACGGGGGATATCTTTCACAGGGATAAGCACGCTACGTGAGTGTTACTCATCCAGCCTTGGATGGGCTCCTGGCCTGATCCTTAGATCGTGGTCTAGGTTCGGATGTCGAAGCTGGACCTTAGACTTCAACTCAGCTCTGTCTCGAGAACCGAGCTGGTTTACTTGATGCGCTTTCTGCAGGTGGCAGGCGAAGCTGATTGTTTTACTCCCCAGCTCCGCTTCTTTCTCCTGGCTGGGCTCTTCAGGTTTTCCCTGCTTATCAGGTACTCCCCTGTTTCCAAGCTACAGTTCTGGTTTGGAGGTTGGGAACATATGCTGATGCTACATGGCGTTACCGCTTTTCACTTTCGTGGGCAGTTTTAAATGCATGGGTCACGTCGTGGGCCAGGTGTCAAGATCTTGATTCCTCTGGCGCCAGGAGGTGGACGATGATGATCGAAGAGCCGTTCTCGGGATTAATGCCGATCTTCTAGGCTTCTTATTCCCGATTAAACTATAACGGAAGGGTATTTGGATCATCTCTGCTGACTCTTGTTTTTCCGACTCTCCTTCGCCGTCGTGTTAGAGCCCGTTTCTTCTAGGTACGTTCCTCTTCTCCTGCTGTTCTTCATCTGATTTCCACACTGGATTCTTCTTCTGACACAGAATTTTCAGACCCAACGTGGGGTGTTCCCGGCGAGTTTATTTTATCTCGTCTGATAGGGTTTTCTTGTGTCAATCTCTGCTCTCCGATTATAGAGGATTTTGCCCCTACTCTCTCACTCTCCAAAACAGGGTTTTTCGGGACCTGTTTTACCTGTCGGTACGTCTTTACCCTAGATTTTTTGGTAGGAACCCTAATGTCCGAGGGCTTCGTTAATTTTGCTTCGATTCTTCAAGCCGAAGAGTCAATGGCAGAGGAGAAGAGTTTCCTACGACGGAGTAGTATTATTAGGGCCTTGCCTGACAAGGGTCAGTCGAGCAGCATTAAACCCTCATCGCCTCCTGCGCCTTCGTCGAGGGGTCCCCACAGGGTCCCCGCTTTCTCGGCTTCCAATATCCCTTCCACAATCACAAACGAAGAGCTAGCCGTTCTCAGGGTTAGATACTCTATTCCATCGTCCGTTTTTCTTCGGAAACCTTCTGGGACCGAACGAGCATGCTCTTTCTCTGAGTATAAGACTTGCCTCTATGTTGGGGCTCTGGAAGGAGGTCTGAGGCTTCCTTTTCCGACTGTGGTGAGGGACGTTCTGAGCTTTCTTGCTTTGGCCCCTGGCCAAATTGTTCCCAACTCTTGGCGTGTCCTAATTGGTTATGTGGCATTGTGGGGGGCGATGTCGGATGGTCAAATTTCTCTGACCAAGGGACCTTTCCTCAACCAGTTCTCTGTTAAAGAGGCTCCTGGTGGTGTTGGGTGGTATTACTTTGCGAAGAGAGCAGGTGAGGGGGAGCTGGTTACAGAGCTCCCTTCTGCAAGTAAGAACTGGAAAGACAAGTTCTTTTTTGTTGGGGGTGACGGTAGGGAACTTCCAAATTGGGAAATTGGATCGTATGTTTCTCGGATCCCAAGTGTGTGGGGGGTCCCCATCAGCAATTGTAAGCTGCTTGCTTTTCTTTTATCCCGTAGCTTTATTCATTTATTCATATCATAATGAATTCTTCCTTGCCTTTGCAGCCAGAGGGTTGTTCCCGTTGAGCCCGGCCTTGGAAGCGGAGTTGCAGCAAGCCAGCAGCTACTCAGTCCATACTTCGGATTTGCTCGTGACTCCAGAGTCATTGGCTGCTTATCTCCTGGGCCCAGAGACTACCCGTGAGGCCTTAGCACTTTTGAGAGGTAGTTTCTCTTTCTTACTTGGTTCCGTATTTTTAGCTGACTTTTTATTGCTTCTTTCTTTCTTTTCCAGAAGAAGAAGGTGAAGACGAAGCCATGCCACCAAAGATGGATAAAGCTTTGCTGGCCCAATTGAAGGCTGATAGGGCCAAGCAAACGCCTGGGGCTGCAGCTACAAAAAGGAAGAGCTCCCGTCTGCAGAAGGAGCTATGTGTGGACAGCTTTCTGGAAGCTGATCTTTCCATTATCCCTTTTATTGACTTAGTGGTTGAGCCGCCTGTGGAGGGGGAACAAGAGAAGTCTAAGAGAAAAGCGAAGAGTGGCACTGCGGAGGGTACCCGACCAGCCAAAAAGGCAAAAGTTTCTGTTGGCCCTTCTACACTGGGCAACTTCCAGGAAGCTTTGGAGCGTGCTTCTGGATTGCTGTGTGCAGCTGATGAAGATTCGATGGCGGAGATGTCTCTCCAATCAGTGGGGGAGCATATGCTGGTCGAGCAGGCCATGGTATAATCCTTCTTTCTTCTCTTGACAGCTTTGATTATTTATTGTTTCTTCACTAATCCTTCCTTCCTATCTGCAGGCTACGGCTCGTGGCCGTTATCTCGTTTCCCAAAGCCATAGCCTAGGAAAGCAGGTGGTCACCCTTACCGAGGCTAATCTCCAGCTTACAAAGCAAGGTGCTTCCATGGCTGCAGAGCTGCGGAAGGTGACAGGTGAGAGAGACGCGACCCTTAAGTCAAAAAGGGGCTTGGAGGAAGAGAGAGACACTGCCGTGGCTACTGCTCAAAGTCTGGAGCAGAAAATTTCTGAAATGAGCAAGGAACTGGAGAAGCAGAAGGCTATGGGCATGGGGATGTTGGAAAAAGTGAAGAATGCTCGCAAAGAAGCTATTGAACTCTTCCTTTAGTCTCCAGAATACCGTCAGGATGTCACCCAGCAATACTTCGATGGGTTTGAAGCCATGAGGAATCAGGCGGCTGCAGCTTTCCCAAATTTGGATTTTTCCAAATTTGAGATTGATGATGAAGAAGGGCCCTCGTGCTTTGACGGGGGACGGAAGGGAGAGGATGAAGCTGATGATGCTGTATCCAAGGACACATCCGCCCCGAGCTCTTCCTTTGCATCCCTCCTCCAGACTCCAGAAAAGGTTTCCTTTGACACCCCGATCCTTGCTGCAACACCTCCTGGCTCGTCATCTGGTGACGGGCAGGCAATTTGATAACATTCTCCTGGGCCTTTGATTGGCCTGAAAAACATTTGATTTGGGTCTGTAACTAACACTTTTTCAATACTTTTGTACTTTTGTGCTAGCTTAGGAGTGGCCTGCAATTTTGGCCTTGGCTCATACTTGGATGGTTTTGAAACTTTGTTTCGTTGATGAACGCGGGTGATCTTTTTGAGATCACATTTTTTGGGAGCCCTGTAGGGGCTGTTGGTTTTAATGATATGGCAGGTGCTGGATTTTAACCGAAAGCGTGCTTTTCAGTTTTGAGCCAGGTTTCATGGCACTTTTCATGCACATGTATTGACTGTATGCTAATTCCTGCTTTTGTCATAGTTTAGCCAAATACTTGTACTTGGTCTATTCTGAACTTTCTATCGCATAGTCGTGCTACGTCTGTTTGAAAATTTGCTTGCTTGAATAATTTAACCATGAGCTTGGAAATTTTCCTTAGCCTCTTCTTATGCGTAGTTATACTACATCTTTAAGCCTGGAATATGTTTCTCAAGCTTATTATACTATGCCTGTTACTCCCCTAAGTGTGTTAATTGCTTGCGTCCAAGCAATTGGGACACTTATTGATACGTCCCGTGGGGTATTAAGTGGGTGAGTTGTGATTCCGTAGATGAAGTAGTCGTGCTACATATGCTGAATAGTTTGCATAGGCGTGCTACGTCTTTGAGCTTGGGAATTTTTCCAGAGCTGCTTAATGTGCATAGCCGTGCTATGTCTTTGAGCTTGGGAATTTTTCTTGAGCTGTTTAATGTGCATAGCCTTGCTACATCTATTGAGCTTGGAAATTTTTCCTGAGCTGTTTAATGTGCATAGCCTTGCTACGTCTATTGAACTTGGAAATTTTTCCTGAGCTGTTTAATATGCATAGCCTTGCTACGTGTATTGAGGAGGTGACATTTCCACTTCCCTAAGTATATAATTGGTTTAATTTCTAAAAAATTAATATACTTACTTGAATTCCCATAGGGTATTCCATAGGTCTACCAAATAGCACTGTAAAGTAATACAGCTTAGTAAGACGCGTGAGGTTTGCATTGGAATGAGAACCGTACGTATTTAAAAGGCGCTTGTTTCAACTGCCCGAGATGGCTAGATTTATAACTTCCCATTACTCTAAGCGGTTGAGATGGCCGTTTTAAGTACGGCTTTAATGGTGATCAAGCTGATTGGTTCAACAGGCGGTTAATGAACCGCTCCTTTGTGCTATAAATACCAATAGTTTGAATAAACCATTCCCCATTCCAGACTCATCTTTACAATGGCAAACAACGAAGAAATCTACAAGTTATGTCAAGAATTGCAGAGTTTGAAGGTTGCTGTGGCTGGCCTTACGGCCAAGATAGAGGCCATGACGGAGTCAGTCTCCGTCATGGAGAAGACTGTCCACCTGGTGCTGATTGCCAACTGGGATCAGTTGGCGGTTTTCCAAGGGCAGCCACCGCCGCCAGTTCCCTCCCCTTCAAGGGAGGGTGGTAGTGATTAGGTTGCAACTTTGTGGGTTTTGTTCACAAAGTTTTTTATGTACTGGCTATCCACATCTCGTTAGAGATGTGGATTTTATAAATATAATTTAAGAATTTTATTATTGTTGCTGTATTTTTTTCCTTATCATGCATACAGGAAACGTAAACCATATCATGCTTTAACAAGAAATAAACTAGAACAACCTTCCCTCGTGGGGAGTTTATTGGCCACTGGGGCTAGATAAAAGAACACATAGTCCTAAAACAACTCTACTGCTAGAGCTTTATTTAAACGAAGAGTTTTCTAAAAACAACTTCCTAAAAACAGAAATAAACCAATACGGGTAAGCACCTACTTGTAATACTTCTTGAGGTGCTCTGCATTCCACGAATTTGGTAACTCCTTTCCTCTTAGGGTCGCAAGTTTGTATGCTCCAGCTTTGATGTGATGCAGGACCTGGTAAGGTCCTTCCCAATTCGGGCCAAGTTTGCCCACCTTTTTTTCCCGTAGGGTCAACTTTCCTTAGAACTAGGTCACCAGCCTGAAAATCCCTGGGCCTAACCTGCGCCTTATGATACTTGATCATTCTTTGCTGGTAGACTGCTATTCTTGCCATTGCTGTTTCCCTTTTTTCTTCCAAGAGATCCAGCTCGGCCCTGAGATCTTCCAGGTTTTCCTGCTGGTCCATGCTGGTCGTTCTGTAGTTGAGGAGTTCAACCTCAATTGGAACTACAGCTTCAGCCCCAAATGCAAGAGAATATGGAGTTTCTCCTGTTGCAGTTCGGGGTGTTGTACGGTATGCCCATAGCACGTTGTAGAGCTCGTCTGGCCAAGCTCCTTTAGCTTCTCTCAGCCTCTTCTTAATTCCTTTCTTGATGGTTCGATTCGTCACTTCCACTTGGCTGTTGGCCTTTGGGTGAGCCTTGGATGCAAAATGTACATGTATTCCCTTGGAAACACAGTATTCTTTGAACTGAGCATTATCGAATTGCTTTCCCCTGTCTGTGACTATCACTCGTGGCAAACCAAAACGGCTAATAATGAATTTCCACAAGAAATCAATTGTTACCTCTGCTGTGATTGTGGCCAATGCCTTGGCTTCGACCCATTTTGTAAAGTAATCTACAGCTATGATGGCATGCTGGACCTGCCCGGCTGCCATGGGAAGTGGGCCAATTAAATCTACTCCCCATTGGGCGAATGGCCATGGCCCTTTCATTGGGGTTAACACTGTAGGTGGTCCATGAATGATGTTTGCGAAGAGTTGGCACTTCTCACATTTCTGAACCATCAAGTTGCAATCCCTCTGCATGCTTGGCCAATAATACCCCAATCTAAGAAGCTTATAGGCCAACATGCGGCCTCCTTGGTGGTCCCCACATACTCCTTGGTGGACCTCCTCCATGGCTCGTGTGGATTCTGCAACTGTCAAGCATCTCAGGTATGGCAGCGAGAAGCTTATCCTGTATAACACATCTCCCATCATCATGTATTTTGCAGCTCTAATCCTGAGCTGCCTAGCTTTGACTTTGTCATCTGGTAGCGTCCCTTTCATTATGTAATCGACTATAGGAGCAGTCCATGAGCTGTTGTAGTTGATGGCTTGCACTTGCGGATCCGAAGCAAAGATACTAGGTAGTTCTAAGTATCGGATTGGGGCATTCCGTGGAATAGCCTCTTCTCTGGCCGTGGCCAGTTTTGACAAGTAATCTGCTTCAACGATATCTTCCCTTGGGATTTTGACAATGGTAAAGCTTTGAAATGTTGCAACCAGGGACTTTACTTTGTCCAAATATTTCTGCATTACTTCTTCTTTCACAATGTACTCCCCCAGGACTTGCCCCACGACTAACTGCGAATCGCTTTTGGCTAGCACCCACGGCTTTGGCCAACTCCAGCCCAACGACGAGAGCCTTGTATTCTGCCTCGTTGTTGGTTGCTTTAAATTCAAACCTAAGGGCGTAGCTCAGGCGTTGCCCTTTTGGAGATGTTAAGATCAGACCAGCTCCGCTTGCTTCCCTGGTCGTTGATCCATCAACCTGCAGAATCCAAGGCTTGGGATCCTCTTTGGGATGCTCCTTTGGTTCCGGATACGTGTACTCTGCTAGGAAGTCTGCCAGCACCTGTGCTTTAATGGCAGTCCGAGACTTGTACTCTATGTCAAACTCACCAAGTTCTATTGACCATTGGATTAACCGGCCTGATGTCTCTGGGCAATGGAGAACCCTTCGAAGTGGCTGATCCGTAAGTACTTTAATGGGGTGAGCTTGGAAGTAGGGCCGTAGCCTTCTGGCTGCTATTACCATTGCAAAGGCTATCTTTTCAGCTCTGGGGTACCTCAGCTCAGCTCCTCGTAACGCCCTGCTGGTGTAATACACTAGGAGCTGCGTCCCCTGTTCCTCTCGTATAAGGACCGCGCCGACAGCGTGGGGAGAGACAGCAAGGTATAGAAAGAGGTCCTCTCCATCTTGCGTCCTGCTTAGCAGCGGAGGCGAGGCAAGGTACTCCTTCAGTTGATTGAAAGCTGCTTCTTCGGCAGTAGTCCATTCAAAGGCTTTTTTCAAAACCTTGAAGAACATTTGGCACTTATTTGTAGCTCGTGAGATGAACCTGCTCAGGGCCGCAACACGTCCTGTTAGCTTTTGGACCTCCTTAATATTCTGGGGCGAACGCATGGTGAGGATAGCCTGGATCTTCTCGGGATTGGCCTCGATACCTCTTTGAGACACCATGAAGCCCAAGAATTTTCCTGAGGATATTCCAAACGCACATTTTGTTGAATTGAGCTTCATTTCATACTTCCTGAGGACTTGAAAGGTTTCCTCCAGGTCTGTCACATGGTTTAGTGCCTTGGCACTTTTGACCAACATGTCATTTACATACACCTCCACATTGCGCCCAATTTGCTGCTTAAACTTCTTGTTGACCAGCCTTTGATACGTTGCCCCTGCGTTCTTAAGACCGAAGGGCATTACTTTATAACAGTAGAGCCCCCTGTCGGTGATGAACGATGTCTTCTCTTGGTCTTGCTTGAGCATTTGGATCTGATTATACCCTGAAAATGCGTCCATGAAGCTTACGAGTTCGTGCCATGCTGTAGAGTCTACCAAGGAATCAATTCTTGGCAGTGGAAAGCTATCCTTTGGACATGCTTTATTGAGATCAGTAAAGTCGACACACATTCTCCATTTGCCATTGGCTTTCTTTACCATAACCACGTTTGCCAGCCAGTCGGGGTAGAGAACCTCTCGGACGGATCCTGCTTGGATGAGCTTGTCTACCTCCTTAGCTGCAGCTTCATTTCGTTCCGGAGCAAAGACTCTTTTCTTCTGCTTAACTAGACGAACCGTGGGATCCACATTTAATTTACGGGTTATGACCCTTGGGTCAATTCCCGGAATGTCCTCGTGGGACCATGCAAACACATCCTCGTTTTTCCTTAGGAACTGTAATAGCTCCGACTTTGCTACCGAGCTCAGACCTGCCCCGATTCTCACCGTCCTGCCAGGTTGGCCCGGTTCTAGGGGCTCTTCTATGAGCTCTTCCACAGGCTCTCCTTGTTGAAGCTTTTCTTCATCTCGATTGTCGAGGCTTTCTATAGTCATGGTAACGTTAGCACCTCTGAGTGAGGTGACATAACATTCTCGTGCTGCCTTCTGGTCTCCTTTTACGCATGTTATCCCTGCTGGCGTTGGGAACTTTATCATCAAATGATATGTGGAGATTATTGCCCTGATTTTATTCAGGGTTGTTCTCTCCAGTATTGCATTGTATGCGGAAGGACAGCTCACCACTATGAAGTCTATCATTCGTGTAATCTGGCCTCCTTCTTCTCCCATAGTGACCGGTAATGCTATTTGGCCAACAGGATAGACGGGCGTACTTGCGAACCCAACCAAGGGTGAGGTCATAGGCCTTAGCCTTTCTCTTCCAACCTTGAGTTGATCATAAGCATGGAGATACAGGATGTCGGCAGAGCTTCCGTTGTCTATCAGCACTCTTCGAGTGAGGTAGTTGGCCACGACAACGGTGATAACCAGGGGGTCATCATGAGGGGTCTGAACTCCCTTGGCATCTTCTTTTGAGAAAATTATGGGTATTTCCTCCGTCTTTTGGAGTTTACTTGGACGGCCAACCGTGTTAACTTCCAAGTATTCCTCCGTCCTTAATTTCCTCAGGTGAGCCTTTCTGGCATTACTGGATTCTCCTCCTCCAGCGAACCCTCCATGAATGACCTTGATCTCTCCAATGGGACCCGATCGAGGTGCAGCATTATCTCTCCCGTCTTTGTTTGTATCATCCCGTCTGGATTGTTTCTGGTATTTCTTTGATACAAAACGCTAAAGCCTCCCTCTCTGGATCAACTCCTCGATCTGCTGCTTTAGATCTATGCAATCATCTGTGTTGTGACCGTGGTCCTTATGGAATCTGCAGTATTTATCTTTATCTCTTTTGCTTGGGTCGGACCTCAACCTTCCAGGCCACTTGAGGTCCGGATCGTCTTGGAGGTTACTGAGGATTTGCTCTGCCGTAGCTATGAGCGGAGTGAACTGCTTGTACCGGCCTTGGGGCAGTCCTCCTCCCCTTTTAGGGGAAATTCTTGAATCTACCTTCTTATTCTTTGGTTCTCCTCCCGTTTTACGGGTGGAGTCTTTTCTCTTTCTATCAGGTGGTGGGAATTCTCCACCCTATGATGGCCCTGCTTGGGGATCGAAGCCATCACGGGTACGCCTTGCGTAAACAGCTTCCTCGGCGTTCATGTGCTTCTGTGCTCTAAGCATGAGCTCCGCCAGGGTCTTGGGTGGTTCTTGAGATAAGAGGTATAGGAACTGTCCTGGGTACAGCCCGGCTATCTACGCAGTTATACTCACTCTGTCGTCAGCTTCGTCTATCTGGACCACCTCCTTGTTGAACCTGGTGGTGAAGTCTCTCAATGATTCCCATCGTCCCTGTTTCACTGTTAGAAGATGTGTTGCTGGTTTGCCGTAGCGTTGGCCAGCAATGAAGTAGCTTACAAAGCTCATGCTAAGTTCTTTGAAACTACGTTGCTCCCAGGAGGGAGCTTATTAAACCATGCTCGGGCACTTCCTTTGAAAGTAACAGGAAAAGCCCGACACATGACTTCGTCAGGAACTGCTTGCAGGTGCATCAGGGACTTTTACGTTTCCAAGTGATCCAACGGGTCCGTGGAGCCATTGAATGTTTCCAACTGAGCCATCTTGAACTTCCTTGGAAGGGGGCGCCCCATGACCTCGAAAGTGAAGGGGGAATCGGTATTTTGCACCAGCTCTTCCACCGTAGCTGGAGTCTGTGCCTTGACTTGCTTCATTAGCCCTTCAATCTGATTCTACATCTTGAGAATCACCCCTAGTTCATGGGACGACTTCTCTAGGGGGGACTTGCTATTCCTCTTTCGGTTTTGGCTTTCCTCCTCACTGGACTCGCTTTCTTCTCTGTGATTCTCTTCCTCGTGTTGACTATGTTGTAGGTTCAAAATGCTTGGCTCGAAGATTTGCAGACGCAAGGCTGCGTTTTCCTGCATCGCGTTCTGTAACCCTTGGGTAAGTGTTTTGATTTGCTCCTGCATTTGAGCAAATGCTTCTGGAGTAATCTGATCACCTCCCGTCTTACTTGCCCCAGCGGCATTAGCCGCTTCTGCTGCCTTGGCAGCCTTCTCAGCGACGGCAGCAGCCTTGGCCGCTCTTGCAGCCTTGGCGGCTTTAACCGCGGCGTCGTCGACGCCCGTTTGCAGGGGGTCTGAAGCCGTCGTTGTTCTGCTAGATCGGGTATCCACCATGCAAAACTATTCACCGTAAAGCAGAAAGTCGTTTCCCACAAATGGCGCCAGCTGATGAATCAGCTTTGTATCTGGCCCCGACCTGTTCCTACAAAGACAGCGTGAAAGCTAAAGTCACCGGTGTGGTGGCGTACCAGCCACCCTCCGATGCCTAAGTCAGTAGAGAATATGATATTTTGTAAGAGAATTGAGATTCACCGGTGTTAATTGGACGTACCTTAGCTGAAGCTCTACCGTCACTTTTATAGGCATTTTGTAGGAGGTTGAGTCCTAACTGGACTGTGTTCCTGGGATTAATTGGTTATCCGAACGGTGTTCGTGGAGTCCTGCCTTAGCTAGGACTCCATACTCACCTAAAGTTAGCCGGGAATCATTATCTTTCATTGGCCGTGATCATCCTTGGGATCATCATGTATATCTTATCTATATTTTCTCCTTTATCCCACGGGGGATATCTTTCACAGGGATAAGCACGCTACGTGAGTGTTACTCATCCAGCCTTGGATGGGCTCCTGGCCTGATCCTTAGATCGTGGCCTAGCTTCGGATGTCGGAGCTGGACCTTAGACTTTAGCTCATCTCTGTCTCGAGGACCGAGTTGGTTTACTTGATGCGCTTTCTGCAGGTGGCAGGCGAAGCTGATTGTTTTACTCCCCAGCTCCGCTTCTTTCTCCTGGCTGGGCTCTTCAGGTTTTCCCTACTTATCAATGGCCTACATCTGTTCGGTCAGAAATCTCTCCTTCGGGACCTATTTGTTCGGAGACCGTCAGTACAGAACATTCCAGAACACTCCCCTCCGGTTTGCAGGTACCCGGCGAGCCACGTCATCTTTCCACGGCACAACAGCGGAGGAGAAAACGGTTCAAGAGGTCCAGATTGAAACACTCCCCCACACACAGTGTTTAAATTCTTTTGGAAACCCCACCGTTTCTGCCATTTATAATGGGTTTCATTGTGTTTCCATTACTGTAATCGGAACCATTTGGACAGATTAACTTTAAAAATTATAGCTAAACAGAATCAGATCGTTCATTTTATAAATTAAAATTTAATTTTTTATGCACCTATCAATGTCTGATTAAACTGATTTTTGTGTATGTGAATATACTAGTTAGCGGGTGATGAATCAGCTTTGTATCTAGCCCCGACCTGTTCCTGCAAAGACAACGTGAGAGCTAAAGTCACCGGTGTGGTGGCGTGCCAACCACCCTCGGATGCCTAAGTCAGTAGAGAATATGCTATATGGCGAGAGAATTGAGATTCACAGGCGTTAATTGGACCTACCTTAGTTGAAGCTCTACCGTCACTTTTATAGGCATTTTGCAGGAGGTTGAGTCCTAATAGGACTGTGTTCCGGGGATTTATTGGTTATCCAAACAGTGGTGGTGGAGTCCTGCCTTAGCTAGGACTCCATACTCACCTAATCTTGGCCGGGAATCATTATCCTTTATTGGCCGTGATAATCCTTGGGATCATCATGTATATCTTATCCATATCTTCTCCTTTATCCCATGAAGGATATACTCAACAGGGATAAGCCTTATACCTGAGAGTTACTTGCCCAGCCTTGGCTTGGGCCTGGCTGATCCTAGATCAGGCCCAGCCCGCATGACGGAGCCGACCTTAGATTTCGCCTTAGCCCGCCCCGTGGACAGAGCTGGTCGAGTCGATATGCTTCCTCAAGGTGATAGGCGAAGCTGACAGTTTTACTCCCCAGCTCCGCCTATTTCTACAGGCTGGGCTCGTCAGGTCTTCCCTACTTATCAAGTACTCCCCTGTTTCCAAGCTACAGCTCTGGTTTGGAGGTTGGGAACATATGCTAATGCTGCATGGCGGTTATCGCTTTTTACCTTTCGTGGGCAGTTTTAAATGCATGGGTCACGTCGTGGGCCAGGTGTCAAGATCTTGGTTCCCCTGGCGCCAGGAGGTGGACGATGATGATCGAAGAGCCGTTCTCGGGATTAATGCCGATCTTCTAGGCTTCTTATTCCCGATTAAACTATAACAGAAGGGTATTTGGATCATCTCTGCTGACTCTTATGCGATACCTCTCTTCTACGACTCTCCTTCGTCGTCGTGTTAGAGCCCGTTTCTCCTAGGTACGTTCCTCTTCTCCTGCTGTTCTTCATCTGATTTCCACACTGGATTCTTCTTCTGACACAGAATTTTCAGACCCAACGTGGGGTGTTCCGGGCGAGTTTATTTTATCTCGTTTGATAGGGTTTTCTTGTGTCAATCTCTGCTCTTCGATTATAGAGGACTTTGCCCCCTACTCTCTCACTTTCCAAAACAGGGTTTTTCGGGACTTGTTTTACCTATCGGTACGTCTTTACCCTAGATTTTTTGGTAGGAACCCTAATGTCCGAGGGCTTCGTTAATTTTGCTTCGATTCTTCAAGCCGAAGAGTCAATGGCAGAGGAGAAGAGTTTCCTACGACGGAGTAGTATTATTAGGGCCTTGCCTGACAAGGGTCAGTCGAGCAGCATTAAACCCTCATCGCCTCCTGCGCCTTCGTCGAGGGGTCCCCACAGGGTCCCCGCTTTCTCGGCTTCCAATATCCCTTCCACAATCACAAACGAAGAGCTAGCCGTTCTCAGGGTTAGATACTCTATTCCATCGTCCGTTTTTCTTCGGAAACCTTCTGGGACCGAACGAGCACGCTCTTTCTCTGAGTATAAGACTTGCCTCTATGTTGGGGCTCTGGAAGGAGGTCTGAGGCTTCCTTTTCCGACTGTGGTGAGGGACGTTCTGAGCTTTCTTGCTTTGGCCCCTGGCCAAATTGTTCCCAACTCTTGGCGTGTCCTAATTGGTTATGTGGCATTGTGGGGGCGATGTCGGATGGTCAAATTTCTCTGACCAAGGGACCTTTCCTCAACCAGTTCTCCGTTAAAGAGGCTCCTGGTGGTGTTGGGTGGTATTACTTTGCGAAGAGAGCAGGTGAGGGGGAGCTGGTTACAGAGCTCCCTTCTGCAAGTAAGAACTGGAAAGACAAGTTCTTTTTTGTTGGGGGTGACGGTAGGGAACTTCCAAATTGGGAAATTGGATCGTATGTTCCTCGGATCCCAAGTGTGTGGGGGGTCCCCATCAGCAATTGTAAGCTGCTTGCTTTTCTTTTATCCCGTAGCTTTATTCATTTATTCATATCATAATGAATTCTTCCTTGCCTTTGCAGCCAAAGGGTTGTTCCCGTTGAGCCCGGCCTTGGAAGCGGAGTTACAGCAAGCCAGGAGCTACTCAGTCCATACTTCGGATTTGCTCGTGACTCCAGAGTCATTGGCTGCTTATCTCCTGGGCCCAGAGACTACCCGTGAGGCCTTAGCACTTTTGAGAGGTAGTTTCTCTTTCTCACTTGGTTCCGTATTTTTAGCTGACTTTTTATTGCTTCTTTCTTTCTTTTCCAGAAGAAGAAGGTGAAGACAAAGCCATGGCACCAAAGATGGATAAAGCCTTGCTGGCCCAATTGAAGGCTGATAGAGCCAAGCAAACGCCTGGTGCTGCAGCTACAAAAAGGAAGAGCTCCCGTCTGCAGAAGGAGATATGTGTGGACAGCTTTCTGGAAGCTGATCTTTCCATTATCCCTTCTATTGACTTAGTGGTTGAGCCGCCTGTGGAGGGGGAACAAGAGAAGTCTTAGAGAAAAGCGAAGAGTGGCGCTGCGGAGGGTACCCCACCAGCCAAAAAGGCAAAAGTTTCTGTTGACCCTTCTACACTGGGTAACTTCCAGGAAGCTTTGGAGCGTGCTTCTGGATTGCTGTGTGCAGCTGATGAAGATTCGATGGCGGAGATGTCTCTCCAATTAGTGGGGGAGCATATACTGGTCGAGCAGGCCATGGTATACTCCTTCTTTCTTCTCTTGACAACTTTGATTATTTATTGTTTCTTCACTAATCCTTCCTTCCTATCTGCAGGCTACGGCTCGTGGCCGTTATCTCGTTTCCCAAAGCCATAGCCTGGGAAAACAGGTGGTCACCCTTACCGAGGCCAACCTCCAGCTTACAAAGCAAGGTGCTTCCATGGCTGTAGAGCTGCGGAAGGTGACAGGTGAGAGAGACGCGACCCTTAAGCCAAAAAGGGGCTTGGAGGAAGAGAGAGACACAGCCGTGGCTACTGCTCAAAGTCTGGAGCAGAAAATTTCTGAAATGAGCCAGGAACTGGAGAAGCAGAAGGCTATGGGCATAGGGATGTTGGAAAAGGTGAAGAATGCTCGCAAAGAAGCTATCGAACTCTTCCTTCAGTCTCCAGAATACCGTCAGGATGTCACCCAGCAATACTTCGATGGGTTTGAAGCCATGAAGAGTCAGGCGGCTGCAGTTTTCCCAAATTTGGATTTTTCCAAATTTGAGGTTGATGATGAAGAAGGGCCCTCGTGCTTTGACGGGGGACGGAAGGGAGAGGATGAAGCTGATGATTCTGTATCCAATGACACATCCGTCCTGAGCTCTTCCCTTGCATCCCTCCTCCAGACTCCAGAAAAGGTTTCCCTTGACACCCCGATCCTTGCTGCAACACCTCCTGGCCCGTCATCTGGTGACGGGCAGGCAATTTGATAACATTCTCCTGGGCCTTTGATTAGCCTGAAAAACATTTGATTTGGGTCTGTAACTAACACTTTTTCAATACTTTCGTACTTTTGTGCTAGCTTAGGAGTGGCCTGTTATTTTGGCCTTGGCTCATGCTTGGATGGTTTTGAAACTTTGTTTCATTGATGAACGCGGGTGATCTTTTTGAGATCACGTTTTTGGGAGCCCTGTAGGGGCTGTTGGTTTTAATGATATGGCAGGTGCTGGATTTTAACCGAAAGCGTGCTTTTCAGTTTTAAGCCAGGTTTCATGGCACTTTTCATGCACATGTATTGACTGTATGCTAATTCCTGCTTTTGTCATAGTTTGGCCAAATACTTGTACTTGGTCTATTCTGAACTTTCTATCGCATAGTCCTGCTACGTCTGTTTGAAAATTTGCTTGCTTGAATAATTTAACCATGAGCTTGGAAATTTTCCTTAGCCTCTTCTTATGCATAGTTATACTACATCTTTAAGCCTGGAATATGCTTCTCAAGTTTATTATACTATGCCTATTACTCCCCTAAGTGTGTTAATTGCTTGCGTCCAAGCAATTGGGGCACTTATTGATACGTCCCGTGGGGTATTAAGTGGGTGAGTTGTGATTCCGTAGATAAAGTAGTCGTGCTACATATGCTGAGCTTGGAAATTTTTCCTGAGCTCTATAGTTTGCATAGCCGTGCTACGTCTTTTGAGCTTGGAAATTTTTCTTGAGCTGTATAATGTGCATAGCCGTGCTACGTCTTTTGAGCTTGGAAATTTTTCCTGAGCTGTTTAATGTGCATAGCCGTGCTACGTCTACTGAGGAGGTGACTTTTCCACTCCCCTAAGTATATAATTGGTTGGATATCCAAATAATTAATATACTTACTTAAATTTCCTTGAGGAATTCCTCAGGTCTACCAAGTAGTATTGTAAAGTAACACAGCTTAGCAAGACGCGTGAGGTGTGCTTTGGAATAAGAACCATGTATATTCAAAAGGCGTTCGTTTCAACTGCTCGAGGTGACTGGGTTTGTAACTACCCATTACTTTAGGCAGTTGAGGTGGCCGTTTTAAGTGCGGTTTTTAATGGTGATTACGCTGATTGGCTTAGCAAGTGGTTAATGAACCGTCCCATTATGCTATAAATACCAATAGTTCTTAATAAATCACTCCCCATTCCACACTTAACTTTCCAAATTTCACAATGGCAAACAACGAAGAAATCTCCAAGTTATGTCAAGAACTGCAGAGTTTGAAGGCCGCTGTTGCTGGCCTTACGGCCAAGATGGAGGCCATGATAGAGTCAGTTTCCGTCATGGAGAAGACGGTCCGCCTGGTGTTGATCGCCAACTGGGATCAGTTGGCGGCCTTTCAAGGGCAGCCACCGCCGCCAGTTCCCTCCCCTCCAAGGGAGGGTGGTAGTGATTAGGTTGCGACTTTGTGGGTTTTGTCCACGAAGTCTTTTATGTACTGGCTATCCACATCTCCTTAGAGATGTGGATTTTATAAATAAAATTTAAGAATTTTATTATTGCTGCTTTGTTCTTTCCTTATCATGTATACAGGAAACATAAAACCGTATCATGCTTAACAGGAAACAAATTAAAACAACTGTCCCTCGTGGGGAGTTTATTGGCCTCCAGGGCTAGATAAACGAACACATAGTCCTAAAATAACTCCACTGCTAGAGCTTTATTTAAACGAAGAGTTTTCTAAAAACAACTTCCTAAAAACAGAAATAAACCAATACGGGTAAGCACCTACTTGTAATACTTCTTGAGATGCTCTGCATTCCACGAATTTGGTAACTCCTTTCCCCTTAGGGTCGCAAGCTTGTACGCTCCAGCTTTGATGTGATGCAGGACCTGATAGGGTCCTTCCCAGTTGGGGCCAAGTTTGCCCACCTTTTTCCCCGTAGGGTCAACTTTCCTTAGAACTAGATCACCAACCTGAAAATCCCTTGGCCTAACCTACGCGTTATGATACTTGATCATTCTTTGCTGGTAGACTGCTACTCTGGCCATTGCTGTTTCCCTTTTTTCTTCCAAGAGATCCAGCTCAGCCCTGAGGTCCTCCAGGTTTTTTTGCGGGTCCATGCTGGCTGTTCTGTAGTTGAGGAGTTCAACCTCAATTGGAACTCCAGCCTCAGCCCCAAATGCAAGAGAGTATGGAGTTTCTTCTGTTGCAGTTCGGGGTGTTGTACGGTATGCCCATAGCACGTTGTACAGCTCGTCTGGCCAAGCTCCTTTGGCTTCTCGCAGCCTCTTCTTAATTCCTTTCTTGATAGTTCGATTGGCCACCTCCACTTGGCCATTAGCCTTTGGGTGAGCCTTGGATGCAAAGTGCACATGTATTCCCTTAGAAACATAGTATTCTCTGAATTGAGCATTATCGAACTGTTTTTCCCTGTCTGTGACTATCACTCGTGGCAAACCAAAATGGCTAATAATGAATTTCCACAAGAAATCAATTGTTACCTCTGTTGTGATTGTGGCCAATGCCTTGGCTTCGACCCATTTCGTAAAATAATCTACAGCTATGATGGCATGCTGGACCTGCCCTGCTGCCATGGGAAGTGGGCCAATTAGATCTACTCCCCATTGGGCGAATGGCCATGGCCCTTTCATTGGGGTTAAAACCGTAGGTGGCCCATGAATGATGTTTGCGAAGAGTTGGCACTTCTCACACTTTTGAACCATCAAGTTGCAATCCTTCTGCATGCTTGGCCAATAATATCCCAACCTAAGAAGCTTATAGGCTAGCATACGGCCTCCTTGGTGATCTCCACATACGCCTTGGTGGACTTCCTCCATAGCTCTTATGGATTCTACCTCGGTCAGGCATCGCAGGTATGGCAACGAGAAGCTTCTCCTGTATAACACATCTCCCATCATCAAGTATTTTGCAGCCCTGATCCTGAGCTGCCTAGCTTTGACCTTGTCATCTGGTAGTGTCCCATTCATTATGTAATCGACTATAGGAGCAGTCCATGAGTTGGTGTAGTCGATGGCTTGCACGTGCGGATCTGGGGCGAAAATACTAGGGAGCTCTAAGTACCGGATTGGGGCATTCCGTGGGATAGCCTCTTCCCTGGCCGTGGCCAGTTTCGACAAATAATCTGCTTCAACGTTCTCTTCCCTTGGGATTCTGACAATGTTAAAGCTTTGAAACATTGCAACCAGGGACTTTACTTTGTCCAAATACTTCTGCATTACTTCTTCTTTTACAGTGTATTCCCCCAGGACTTGTCCCACGACTAACTGCGAATCACTTTTGGCTAGCACATGGCTAGCACCCACGGCCTTGGCCAACTCCAGTCCCACGACGAGAGCTTCGTATTCCGCCTCGTTATTGGTTGCCCTTTTGGAGATGTTAAGATCAGACCAGCTTCGCTCGCTTCCCTGGTCGTTGATCCGTCAACTTGCAGAATCCAAGGCTTGGGATCCTCTTTGGGATGCTCCTCTGGTTCCGGATGCGTGTACTCTGCTAAGAAGTCTGCCAGCACGTGTGCTTTAATGGCAGTTCGAGGCTTGTACTCTATATCAAACTCACCAAGCTCTATTGACCATTGGATTAACCGGCCTGATGTCTCTGGGCAATGGAGAACCCTTCGAAGTGGCTGGTCCATAAGCACTTTGATGGGGTGAGCTTGAAAGTAGGGCCGTAGCCTTCTGGCTGCTATCACCATTGCAAAAGCTATCTTTTCAGCTCTGGGATACCTCAACTCAGCTCCTCGTAACGCCCTGCTGGTGTAATACACTCGAGCCGCGCCCCTGCTTCTCCCAGACAGACCGCGCTGACGGCGTGGGGGGAGACAGCAAGGTATAGAAGGAGGTCCTCTCCATCTTGCGTTCTGCTTAGTAGCGGAGGCGAGGCAAGGTACTCCTTCGGTTGATTGAAAGCTGCTTCTTCGGCAGTAGTCCATTCAAAGGCTTTTTTCAAAACTTTGAAGAACATTTGGCACTTATCTGTAGCTCGTGAGATGAACCTACTCAGGGCTGCAACACGTCCTGTCAGCTTCTGGACCTCCTTAATATTCTGGGGCGAACGCATGGTGAGGATAGCCTGGATCTTCTCGGGATTGGCCTCGATACCTCTTTGAGACACCATGAAGCCCAAGAATTTTCCTGAGGATATTCCGAATGCACATTTTGTTGAATTGAGCTTCATTTCATACTTCCTGAGGACTTGAAAGGTTTCCTCCAGGTCTGTCACATGGTTTAGTGCCTTGGCACTTTTGACCAGCATGTCATCCACATACACCTCCACATTGCGCCCAATTTGCTGCTTAAACATCTTGTTGACCAACCTTTGATACGTTGCCCCTGCGTTCTTAAGACCGAAGGGCATCACTTTATAACAGTAAAGCCCCCTGTCGGTGATGAATGATGTCTTCTCTTGGTCTTGTTTGAGCATTTGGATCTAGTTGTATCCTGAGAATGCGTCCATGAAGCTTAGGAGTTCGTGCCCTGCTGTGGAGTCTACCAAGGAATCAATTCTTAGCAGCGGAAAGCTATCCTTTGGACATGCTTTATTGAGATCGGTAAAATCGACGCACATTCTCCATTTGCCATTGGCTTTCTTTACCATAACCACATTTGCCAACCAGTCGGGGTAGAGAACCTCTCGGACGGATCCTGCTTGGATGAGCTGGTCTACCTCCTTAGCTGCAGCTTCATTCCGTTCCGGAGCAAAGACTCTTTTCTTCTGCTTAACTGGACGAACCGTGGGATCTACATTTAATTTATGGGTTATGACCCTTAGGTCAATTCCCGGGATGTCCTCGTGGGTCCATGCAAACACATCCTCGTTTTTCCTTAGAAACTGTAACAGCTCCGACTTTGCTACCGAGCTCAATCCTGCCCCGATTCTCACCGTCTTGCCAGGTTGGCCCGGTTCTAGGGGCTCTTCTATGAGCTCTTCCACAGGCTCTCCTTGTTGAAGCTTTTCTTCATCTCGAGTGTCGAGGCTTTCTATAGTCATGGTAACGTTAGCACCCCTAAGTGAGGTGACATAACATTCCTGTGCTGCCTTCTAGTCTTCTTTTACGCACGCTATCCCTGCTGGTGTTGGGAACTTTATCATCAAGTGATATGTGGAGATTATTGTCCCGATTTTATTCAGGTTTGTTCTCCCTAGTATTGCATTGTACGCAGAAGGACAGCTCACCACTATGAAATCTATCATTCGTGTAATTTGGCTTCCTTCCTCTCCCATGGTGACCGGTAAGGCTATTTGACCAACAGGATAGACGGGCGTACTTGCAAATCCAACCAGGGGCGAGGTCATAGGCCTTAGCCTTTCTTTTCCATCCTTGAGTTGATCATAAGCGTGGAGATACAGGATGTCGGCAGAACTTCCGCTGTCTTTCAGCACCCTTCGGGTAAGGTAGTTGGCCACGACAATGGTGATAACCAGGGGGTCGTCGTGAGGAGTCTGAACTCCCTTGGCATCTTCTTCTGAGAAAATTATGGGTATTTCCTCCGTCTTTTGGAATTTACTTGGACGGCCAACTGTGTTAACTTCCAAGTATTCCTCCGTTCTTAATTTCCTCAGGTGAGCCTTTCTGGCATTGCTGGATTCTCCTCCTCCAGCGAATCCCCCATGAATGACCTTGATCTCTCCAATGGGACCCGATCGGGGTGCAGCATTATCTCTCCCGTCTTTGTTTGTATCATCCCGCCTGGGTTGTTTCTGGTACTTCTTTGATACAAAACGCTGAAGTCTCCCTCTCTGGATCAATTCCTCGATTTGCTGCTTTGGATCTATGCAATCATCTGTGTTGTGACCGTGGTCCTTATGGAATCTGCAGTACTTATCCTAGCTCTTTTACTTGGATCTGACCTCAACTTTCCAGGCAACTTGAGGTCTAGATTGTCTTGGAGGTTGCTGAGGATTTGCTCTGCCGTAGCTATGAGCGGCGTTAACTGCTTGTACTGGCCTTGAGGCGGTCCTCCTCCCCTTTTAGGGGAAGTTCTTGAGTCTATCTTCTTATTCTTTGGTTCCCCTCCCATTTTACGGGTGGAGTCTTTTCTCTTTCTGTCAGGTGGTGGGAACTCTCCAACCTGTGATGGCCCTGCTTGAGGATCAAAAGCCATCACGGGTATGCCTTGCGTAGACAGCTTCCTCGGCGTTCATGTGCTTCTGTGCTCTGAGCATGAGCTCCACCAGGGTCTTGGGTGGTTCTTGAGATAAAAGGTATAGGAACTGTCCTGGGTACAGTCCGGCTATATATGCAGTTATACTCACGCTATCATCAGCTTCGTCTATCTGGACCACCTCCTTGTTGAACCTGGTAGTGAAGTCTCTCAATGATTCCCATCGTCCTTGTTTCACCGTCAGAAGATGTGTGGCTGGTTTGCCGTAGCGTTGGCCAGCAATGAAGTAGCTTACAAAGCTCGTGCTAAGCTCTTTGAAACTACGTATACTCCGATGGGGGAGTTTATTAAACCATGCTCGGGCACTTCCTTTGAGAGTAACAGGAAAAGCCCGACACATGACTTCGTCAGGAACTGCTTGCAGGTGCATGAGGGACTTGTACGTTTCCAAGTGATCCAACGGGTCCGTGGAGCCATTGAACGTTTCCAACTGGGGCATCTTGAACTTCCTTGGAAGGGGGCGCCCCATGACTTCGGAAGTGAAGGGTGAATCGGTATTTTGCACCAGCTCTTCCACCGTAGCAGGAGTCTGCACCTTGACTTGATTCATTAGCCCTTCAATCTGATTCTGCATCTTGAGAATCGCCCCTAGTTCATGGGATGACTTCTCCAGGGGGGGCTTGCTATTTCTCTTTCGGTTTTGGCTTTCCTCCTCACTGGACTCGCTTTCTTCTCTGTGATTTTCTTCCTCATGTTGACTGTGTTGTAGGTTCAGGATGCTTGGCTCGGAAATTTGTAGACGCAAGGCAGCGTTTTCCTGCATCGCGTTCTGTAACCCTTGGGTTAATGTTTTGATTTGCTCCTGCATTTGAGCGAATGCTTCTGAGTAATCTGATCGCCTCCCGTCTTACTTGCCCCAGCGGTATTGGCCGCCTCTGCTGCTTTGGCTGCTTCCGCTGCCTTGGCAGCCTTCTCAGCGACGGCAGCGGCCTTGGCCGCTCTTGCAGCCTTGGCTGTTTCGGCGACCTTGGCGGCTTTAACTGCGGCGGCAGTCTTGGTGGCGTCATCGACACCTGTTTGAGGGGGGTCTGAAGCCATCGTTGTTCTGCTAGATCGGGTATCCACCATGCAAAACTATTCACCGTGAAGAAGAAAGTTGTTTCCCACAGACTGCACCAGCTGATGAATCAGCTTTGTATCTGGCCCCGACCTGTTCCTGCAAAGACAATGTGAGAGCTAAAGTTACCGGTGTGGTGGCGTGCCAACCACCCTCCGATGCCTAATTCAGTAGAGAATATGCTATATGGCGAGAGAATTGAGATTCACAGGCGTTAATTGGACCTACCTTAGCTGAAGCTCTACCGTCACTTTTATAGGCATTTTGCAGGAGGTTGAGTCCTAATAGGACTGTGTTCCGGGGATTTATTGGTTATCCAAACGGTGGTGGTGGCGTCCTGCCTTAGCTAGGACTCCATACTCACCTAATCTTGGCCGGGAATCATTATCCTTTATTGGCCGTGATAATCCTTGGGATCATCATGTATATCTTATCCATATCTTCTCCTTTATCCCATGAGGGATATACTCAACAGGGATAAGCCTTATACCTGAGAGTTACTTGCTCAGCCTTGGCTGGGCTTCTGGGCTGATCCTTAGACCGTGGCCCAGCTCCGCATGACGGAGCTGGACCTTAGACTTCAGCTTAGCTCCGTCCTGTGGACAGAGCTGGTCGAGTCGATATGCTTCCTCAAGGTGATAGGCGAAGCTGACAGTTTTACTCCCCAGCTCCGCCTATTTCTACAGGCTGGGCTCGTCAGGTCTTCCCTACTTATCAGCGGGCTCTACGAGACGAACGATTTAGATTAATGCAATAAACGCATGATAAAGCCAACAAATGGTGGTGGTGGACATGGTAAGGTTTCCACCCGCGGCGGACCGAATTTAAACTCTATCGTATCACATATTGTTATTGATGAATCAGCTTTGTATCTGGCCCCGACCTGTTCCTGGAAAGACAACGTGAAACTAATGTCACCGGTGTGGTGGCGTGCCAACCACCCTCCGATGCCTAAGTCAGTAGAGAATTTGTCGTGTATTGGAGGAAATTGAGATTTACCGCTATTAATTGAGCGTACCTTAACTGGAGTTCTACCGTCACTTTTATAGGCATTTGGTAGGAAGTTGAGTCCTAATAGGAGTACATTCCGGGGATTGTAAGTTATCCTGACGATGAGAGTGGAGTCCTGCCTTAGTTAGGATTCTATACTCATCTAATCTTGGCCTGGAATCCTTATCCTTCATTGGCCGCGTTTATCCTTGGGAACTAATGTCTATCTTATCCATATCTTCCCCATTATCCCATGGGATTAATGCTCTTGATGGAGGGAAAACTTTATCCGAGATAAATACGTTGCCGGAGTCTTATTTATCAGCCTTAGCTGGGTTCCCAAGCTGGGCCTTTAACCCAGCTCCGTCCTACAGGCCGGGCTGAATGCTTTGACGTACTTGCTAGTGGCGTTCCTCAGAGGGTCTCAGGTGGAGCTGGGTTTTTACTCCCCAGCTCTGCCTCTTCTGCTGAGCTGGCCATATCAGGTCTTTCCTACTTATCAGGTACTCCCCTGTTTTCAAGCTACAGCTCTGATTTGGAGGTTGGGAACATATGCCAGCCCTGCATGGCGGTTACCGCTTTTTCCCTTTTTAAGGGGTTTTAAATGCATGGGTCACTTCGTGGGCCAGGTGTCTAAATCTCGACTTCCCCAGCATCAGGAGGTAGACGACGACGATCAAGGAGCCGTTCTCGGGATTAATGCTCATCGTTTAGGCTTCTTATTGCCTTAATCAACTTCTCCTTTGAGAATCACCAAAGTCCATCCAGACCATCCTTGCTGTGAGACTTTCCCTATGATTTTCTCCTCCATCGTTGTGCTTAGAGTCCGCTCCCTTTAGGTACGTTCCTCTTCTTCTACTGTTCTTCATCTGCTTTCCACACTGGATTCTTCTTCTGACACAGAATTCTCAGACCCAACGCGGGTTGTTCCAGGCGAGTTCATTTTGTCTCGACTGATAGGATTTTCTTGCATCAATCTTTGCTCTCCCATTATAGAGGACTTTGCCCCCTACTCTCTTACTCTCCAGAATAGGGTTTTTCGGGACTTGTTTTACCTGTCGGTACGTCTTTACCCTAAATTTTTGGTAGGAACCCTAACGTCCGAGGGCTTTGTTAATTTTGCTTCGATTCTTCAAGCCGAAGAATCAATGGCGGAGGAGAAGAGTTCCCTACGTCGGAGTAGTATTATTAGGGCTTCACCTGACAAAGGTCAGTCGAGCAGCGTTAAACCCTCATCGCCTCCTGCTCCTTCGTCGAGGGGTCCCCACAGGGTCCCAGCTTTCTCGGCCTCTAACATCTTTTCCACAATCACACACGAAGAGCTAGCCATTCTCAGGGTTAGATACTCTATTCCATCATCCGTTTTTCTTCGGAAACCCTTTGGGACCGAACGAGCATGCTCCTTTTCTGAGAATGAGACTTGCCTCTATGTTGACGCTTTGGAGGGAGGTTTGAGGCTCCCTTTTCCAACCGTGGTGAGGGACGTTTTGAGTTTTCTCGGTTTGGCCCCTGGCCAAATTATTCCCAATTCTTGGCGTCTCCTCATAGGTTGCGCGGCATTGTGGGGGGCGATGTCGGATGGCCGGATTTCTCTGACAAATGGGCCTTTCCTCAACCAGTTTTCCGTTAAGGAGGCTCCTGGTGGTGTTGGGTGGTACTACTTTGCGAAGAGAGCCGGTGAAGGGGAGCTAGTTACAGAGCTCCCTACCGTTAGTAAAAATTGGAAAGACAAATTCTTTTCCTTTGGAGGTGACAGTTGGGAACTCCCAAATTGGGAGATTGGATCATATGTTCCTCGGATCCCAAGTGGGTGGGGGGTCCCCATCACCAATTGTAAGCTGTTTGCTTTTCTTTAATCCTATTGCTTTTATGAACTTATTCATATCTTAGTGAACTCTTCCTTATTTCTGCAGTTAGAGCTTCATTCCCGTTGAGCCCTGCCCTGGAAACGGAGCTTCAGCAAGCCAGGAGCTATTCAGTTCATACTTGGGATTTGCTTGTGACTCCAGAGTCATTGGCAGCTTATCTCTTGGGCCCAGAAACTACTCGTGAGGCCTTAGCACTTTTGAGAGGTAGTTCCTGTTTCTTGCCTGGTGTCGTATTTTTTAACTAACTTTTTATTGCTTCTCTCTTTCTTTTTCAGAAAAAGAAGGTGACGACAAAGTCATGGCACCTAAAATGGACAAAGCCTTGCTGGCCCAATTGAAGGCTGAGAGGGCCAAGCAAACACCTGGGGCTGCAGCTACAAAAAGGAAGAGCTCCCGTCTGCAGAAGGAGCTATGTGTGGATAGCTTTCTGGAAGCAGATCTTTCTGTCATTCCATCTATTGACTTAGTGGTTGAGCCACCTGTTGAGGGGGAACTGGAGAGATCTAAGAGAAAGGCAAAAGGTCCAACTATGGAGGGCACCCCTCCTGCCAAGAAAACGAAGGCTTTGGTTGGCCATTCTGTTCTTGGGAGTTATTAGGACGCCCTCGAGCATGCTTCTGGGCTGCTCTGTGCAGCTGATAAGTATTTGATGGCGGAGATGTCTCTCCAAGCTGTGGGGGATCAAATGTTGGTTGAATTAGCCATGGTATTCCCCTTCTTTCTATTGTTGTCAACTTGAATATTTGTTGTTTCCTTATTGTTCCTTTTCTTTCTTTTCTACAGGCTACGGCTCGTGGTCGTTATCTTGCTTCCCAAAGCCATAGCTTGGGAAAGCAGGTGGTCACCCTCATAGAGGCCAACATCCAGCTTACAAAGCAAGGTGCTTCTATGGCTGCAGAGTTGCGGAAGGTAACAAATGAGAGAGATGCGACTCTTAAATCAAAAAGGGGCTTAGAGGAGGAGAGAGACACATCCGTGGCTACTGCTCAAAGTTTGGAGCGGAAAATTTCTGAAATGAGCAAGGAGCTGGAGAAGTATAAAACTATGGGCATGGGGATGCTAGAAAAAGTGAAGAATGCTCGCAAGGAAGCTATTGAACTCTTCCTTCAGTCTCCAGAATACCGTCAAGATGTCACCCAGCAATACTTCGATGGGTTTGAAGCCATGAGGAGTCGGGCGGCTGCAGCTTTCCCAGATTTGGATTTTTCCAAATTTGAGGTTGATGATGAAGAAGGGCCCTCATGCTTTGACGGGGGACAGAAGGGAGAGGATGAAGCCGATGATGCTTCATCCAAAGACACGTCCGTCTCGAGCTCTTCGCTGGCATCCCTTCTCCAGACTCCCGAGAAAGTCTCTCTTGACACTCCCATCCTTGCTACAACACCTCCTGGCCCGTCATCTGGTGACGGGCAGGCGATTGATAACACCCCCCTGGGCCTTTGATTGGCCTAAAAAACATTTGATTTGCTGGGTCTGTAACTAATACTTTCTGAATACTTTCGTATTGTCGTACTTTCGTACTTGTTTAGGAGTGGCCTTAGTTTTGGCCTTGATTCCGGGTTAGCCGATTTGGAAACATTTATTTCCTTGACCGATGGGTGATCTTTTTTGAGATCATGTTTTGGGAGCCTTGTAAAGGCTGTTGGTTTGATGGTATGGCAGGTACTGATTTTAAACGGAAATCGTGCTTCCAGTTTAGGCCAAATTTTATGGCAACTTTCATGCGCATGTTTTAACTGCATGCTTATTCCTGCTTTTACCATAGTTTTGCCAAATACTTGCACTTGGTCTATTCTGAGCTTTTATTGCATAGTAAAGCTACGTCTGTTTGAAAATTTGCTTGGAAATTTTCCCAAGCCTCTTCTCTTGCATAGTTATACTACGTCTTTAAGCATGGAATATGTTTTTCAAGCTTATTCAAATTTTAAGCTTATTCAAGCTTATTCTACTATGCCTGTTACTCCCCTAAGTGTATTGATTGCTTGCGTCCAAGCAATTAAAACAATTATTGATATTTCCCGTAGGGTGTTTAGTGGGTGAGTTGTAATGTCGTAGATAGAATAGTCGTGCTACATCTGCTGAGCTTGAAAATTTTTCCTGAGCTCTGTTATTTGCGTAGGCTTGCTACGTCTTATGAGCTTGGAAATTTTTCCTGAGCTCTGTTATTTGCATAGACTTGCTACGTCTTATGAGCTTGGAAATTTTTTTTCTGAGCTCTGTTATTTGCATAGGCTTGCTACGTCTTATGAGCTTGGAAATTTTTCCTAAGCTCTGTTTATAAAGTGCATAGCTTTGCTACATCTACGGAGGAGGTGACTTTTCCACTCCCCTAAGTATATAATTGGTGTGATATCCAAATAATTGATATACTTACTTTAATTCCCATTGGGTATTCCTCAGGTCTACCAAATAGTACTGTAAAATAACACAGCTTAAGAAGACGCATGAGGTTCGCTTTGGAATAAGAACCGTGTATATTTAAAAGGCGTTCGATTCAACTGCTCGAGGTGACTGGATTTATAACTACCCATTACTCTAAGCGGTTGAGGTGGCCCTTTTAAGTACGGTTTTTAATGGTGATCATGCTGATTGGTTTAGCAGGCGGTTAATGAACCGCTCCTTTGTGCTATAAATACCAATAGTTCTAATAAACCACTCCCCATTCCATACTTCAACTTTCAAATTTACAATGGCAAATAACGAACAAATCTCCAAGTTATGTCAAGAACTGTAGAGTTTGAAGGTTGCCGTTGATGGCCTTGCGGCCAAGATGGAGGCCATGACGGACTCAGTTTCTGTCATGCAGAAGACAGTCCGCCTGGTGCTGATTGCCAACTGGGATCAGTCGGCAGCTTTCCAAGGGCAGGCACCGCCGCCAGTTCCTTCCCCTCCGAGGGAGGGTGGTAGTGATTAGGTTGCGACTTTGTGGGTTTTGTCCACAAAGTCTTTTATGTACTGGCTGTCCGCATCCCATTAGAGATGTGGATTTTATAAATAAAATTTAAGAATTTTATTACTGTTGCTTTATCTTTTCCTTATCATGCATACAGGAAACGTAAACCATATCATGCTTAACAGGAAATAAATTGGAACAATCTTCCCTCGTGGGGAGTTTATTGGCCTCAAGGGCTAGATAAAAGAACACATAGTCCTAATAAAACAATTCTACTGCTGGAGCTTTATTTGAACGAAGAGTTTTCTAAAAACAACTTCAATTTCCTAAAAATAGAAATAAACCACTATTGGCAGGCACCTACTTGTAATATTTCTTGAGATGCTCCGCATTCCAGGAATTCGGCAACTCCTTTCCCCTTAGGGTCACAAGCTTGTACGCTCCAGCTTTGATGTGATGCAGGACCTGGTAGGGTCCTTCCCAATTGGGGCCAAGTTTGCCCACCTTCTTTCCCGTAGGGTCGACTTTCCTTAGAACTAGATCACTAGCCTGAAAATCCCTTGGCCTAACCTGCGCCTCATGATACTTGACCATTCTTTGCTGGTAGACTGCTACTCTGGCCATTGCTGTTTCCCTTTTTCTTCCAAGAGATCCAGCTCGGCCCTGAGATCTTCCAGGTTTTCTTGCTGGTCCATGCTTGTCGTTCTGTAGTTGAGGAGTTCAACATCAATTGGAACTACAGCTTCAGCCCCAAATGCAAGAGAATATGGGGTTTCTCGAGTTGCAGTTCGGGGTGTTGTATGGTATGCCCATAGCACGTTGTACCGCTCGTCTGGCCAAGCTCCCTTGGCTTCTCGCAGTCTCTTCTTGATTCCTTTCTTGATAGTTTGGTTCGTCACCTCCACTTGGCCATTACCCTTTGGGTGAGCTTTTGATGCAAAATGCACATGTATTCCCTTGGAAACACAGTAGTCTTTGAATTGAGCATTATCGAACTGTTTTCCCCTGTCTGTGACTATCACTCGTGGCAAACCAAAACGGCCAATGATGAATTTCCATAAGAAATCAATCGTTACCTTTGCTGTGATTGTGGCCAATGCCTTGGCTTCGACCCATTTTGTAAAGTAATCTACAGCTATGATGGCATGCTGGACCTGCCCTGCTGCCATGGGAAGTGGGCCAATTAGATCTACTCCCACTGGGCGAATGGCCATGGCCCTTTCATTGGGGTCAAACCCGTAGGTGGCCCATGAATGATGTTTGCGAAGAGTTGGGACTTCTCACATTTCTGAACCATCAAGTTGCAATCCTTCTGCATGCTTGGCTAATAGTATCCCAACCTGAGAAGCTTATAGGCTAGCATGCGGCCACCTTGGTGATCCCCACATACGCCTTGGTGGACTTCTTCCATAGCTCGTGTAGACTCTGCCACTGTCAGGCATCGCAGGTATGGCAACGAGAAACTCCTCCTGTACAACACATCTCCCATCATCAGGTATTTTGCAGCCCTGATCCTGAGCTGCCTGGCTTTGACTTTGTCATCTGGTAACGTCCCATTCGTTATGTAATCGACTATAGGAGCAGTCCACGACTTGCTGTAGTCGATGGTTTGCACTTGTGCGTTTGGGGCGAAGATACTGGGGAGCTCTAAATACCGTATTGGGGCATTCCGTGGGATGGCCTCTTCCCTGGCCGTGGCCAGCTTTGACAAGTAATCTGCTTCCACATTATCTTCCCTTGGGATTCTGATGATATTAAAGCTTTGGAACTTTGCAACCAGGGACTTTACTTTATCCAAATACTTCTACATTACTTCTTCTTTCACAGTGTATTCCCCCAGGACTTGTCCCACGACCAGCTGCAAATCACTTTTGGCTAACACATGGTTAGCGCCTACGGCCTTTGCCAACTCCAGTCCCACGACCAGGGCTTCGTATTCCGCCTCGTTGTTGGTTGCCTTAAACTCAAACCTAAGGGCGTAGCTCAGGCGTTGCCCTTTTGGAGATGTTAAAATCAGACCAGCTCCGCTTGCTTCCCTGGTCGTTGAACCGTCAACCTGAAGAATCCAAGGCTTGGGATCTTCCTTGGGGAGCTCCTCTGGTTCCGGATAGGTGTACTCTGCTAGGAAGTCTGCTAGCACTTGTGCTTTAATGGCAATCCGAGGCTTGTACTCTATATCAAACTCGCCAAACTCTATTGACCACTGAATTAACCGGCCTGATGTCTCTGGACAGTGGAGGACTCTTAGAAGTGGTTGGTCCGTGAGTACTTTGATGGGGTGAGCTTGGAAGTATGGCCGTAGCCTCCTGGCTGCTATTACCATTGCAAAAGCTATCTTTTCAGCTCTGGGATACCTCAGCTCGGATCCTCGTAACGCCCTGCTGGTGTAGTATACTGGGAGCTGTGTCCCCTGTTCTTCCCGTATCAGAACTGCGCTGACGGCGTGGGGAGACACAGCAAGGTATAGAAATAGGTCCTCTCCGTCTTGCGTCCTGCTGAGCAGCGGGGGAGATGTGAGGTATTCCTTCAATTGATTGAATGCTGCTTCTTCGGTGGTAGTCCATTCAAAGGCTTTTTTCAAGACCTTGAAGAACGTTTGGCACTTATCAGTAGCTCGTGAGATGAACCTGCTCAGGGCTGCAACACGACCTGTTAGCTTCTGGACATCCTTAATATTCTGGGGTGAACGCATGGTGAGGATGGCCTGGATCTTTTCGGGATTGGCCACGATACCTCTTTGAGACACCATGAAGCCCAATAATTTTTCTGAGGAGATTTCGAATGCACATTTTGTTGAGTTGAGCTTCATTTGATACTTCCTAAGGACTTGAAAGGTTTCTTCCAGGTCTGTCACATGGTTTAGTGCCTTGTCACTCTTGACCAGCATATCATCCACGTATACCTCTACATTGCGTCCAATTTGCTGTTTAAACATTTTGTTGACCAACCTCTGGTATGTTGCTCCTGCGTTCTTGAGTCCGAAGGGCATTACTTTGTAACAGTATAACCCCCTGTCAGTAATGAACGAAGTCTTCTCTTGATCTTGCTTGTGCATTTGGATCTGGTTGTAGCCTGAAAATGCGTCCATGAAGCTTAGGAGCTCGTGCCCTGCTGTAGAATCCACCAAAGAGTCAATCTTTGCTAGCGGGAAGCTATCCTTTGGACATGCTTTATTGAGATCGGTGAAGTCTACGCACATTCTCCATGTACCATTGGCTTTCTTCACCATGACCACGTTTGCCAGCCAGTCGGGGTAGAGAACCTCTTGGACGGATCCTGCTTGGATGAGCTTGTCTACCTCCCTAGCTGCAGCTTCATTCTGTTCCGGAGCAAAGACTCTTTTCTTCTGCTTAACTGGACGAACCGTGGGATCCACATTCAATTTATGGCTTATGACCCTTGGGTCGATCCCTGGGATGTCCTCATGGGACCATGCAAACACGTCCTTGTTCTTCCTTAGAAATTGCAACAGCTCCGACTTTGCTACCGAGCTCAGCCCTGCTTCGATTCTCACCGTCTTGCCTGGTTGGCCGGGCTCCAGGAGCTCTTCTATGAGCTCTTCCACAGGCTTTCCTTGTTGAAGCTTCTCTTCGTCTCGAGTGTCGAGGCTTTCTATAGTCATAGTAACGTTAGCACCTCTGAGCGAGGTGACATAACATTCCCGTGCTGCTTTCTGATCTCCTCTTACGCACGCTATGGCGTTGGGAACTTTATCATCAAATGATACGTGGAGATTATGGCCCCGATTTTATTCAGGGTTGTTCTCCCCAGTATCGCATTGTATGCAGAAGGACAGCTAACCACAATGAAGTCTATCATTCGGGTAATCTGACTTCCCTCTTCTCTCATGGTGACGGGTAAGGCTATTTGGCCAGCTGGGTAAACGGGCGTACCTGCGAATCCAACCAGTGGTGATGTCATAGGCCTTAGCCTTTCTTTTCCAACTTTGAGCTGATCATAAGCATGGAGGTACAGGATGTCGGCAGAGCTCCCGCTGTCAATTAGCACCCTACGCGTGAGGAAGTTGGCCACGACAACGGTGATAACCAGAGGGTCGTCGTGAGGAACTTGAACTCCCTTAGCGTCTTCTTTTGAGAAAATTATTGGTATTTCCTCATTCTTTTGGAATTTATTCGGACGGCCAACTGTGTTGACCTCCAAGTGCTCCTCCGTTCATAATTTCCTCAGGTGAGCCTTTCTAGCTGTGGGCTCCCGTGCCCTTTTTTGAAAGAGTCGCCACCTGGATTTTTGAGATGGATGATCCGAGAAACCGAGAACTCGTTTGTGAAAAGGCTTTTGGTCTAGCGAAAACGTTGAGATTTTGGGTTCGGGGGCCACGTTACGAATGGGGAAGATTTTTCTTTAAAAAGGACCCCACTCACCCTGTACAACCGGTCTCTACTTAATATTTTCAAAAGGGGAAATTTTCAATATCATTTGGAATATCAAACTCTTTAATAAAGCAAGTAGCGGGGAAGGGACATGGGGAAAAATATATCACGTTGACGTGCACGTGGTGCTGCCTGTACAGTGGTGATAAAATGATGTGAGCAAATGAAACAAACAACATTCGGCAAACTGACTGGACCTCAGTCGTACTGTACACGGCACCCTGAGCTGCCGCGCGCGGCACCTCAACATGCCGCGCGGGGTAGCTGTTCTGCTGTCAGACTATTGCAGACTTTCAAAACAACATCCAGCTCATTGCTTTCTCTGTACGACTTTTGGAAAACTCATCAGAAACCTTGTGGCCGTCAGATCATCCCAAAATGTTGTTATTTTTCTTAAAACATGGTTTTAAAACAGTTTTTTGACGTATTTGATCATTTGGGATGATCTAGAAAGGCTTTTAAAAAGCCAAAACATGGCTTGTAGATATGGTCTTATTTTAAAAGCAACAGAAACAGTGAACAGCAGATACAGACAACCACAGCGGATGAAAACTCAGATCCAGACAGCCTGCCTATAATAACACCAACATACACAGATGCCGTGCGCTGAGAGTCAGGGTGTCGCGCGCTCGGTCACCAAGCCGCGCGGTTCCCCAACCTCAGCACAGCACTGATTTTATTTTGTGAAAATGGGTTTCGAGTCAGGATCTAACCAAAAGGGATTAGACCTACTGACAGAAAAGTCCCCTCAGGATCAGAACAGAGTCTAGTCCGAGGAAACTAGTTTTTACCTTTGGTTTCGAGCTTGATCAAGGATCGTTGATGCAAGGATATGGATGGATCGTCGCGGACGTAGATGGAGGAGGTTGAATGAGACAAGAGAAGTATGGGTGTGAATGAAGGTTAGGTATTTTGGGTAGTGGGGCTTTGAAGTTAATGAAAGATCAACTTCAATGATGAGAAAGGAGTGAGTGAAAGCACTTAAAGAATGTCTTTTGGGAATGACATTCTTTAAGACTTGGAAATAGAAGTGGAAGTAGGAAAGTGGGTGTGAAAACTAGAGAGAGAAAGCTTATGGAGTAAGAATACCCAAAAACAAAGAGAGCCAAAAGAAAGGCCAAAAGGAGATCAAAGGAAAGGGCCATTTTTCCTTGAGTGGAGGGGTCAATTTATAGGCAAAGGCCAAGGATTTTGAATTTCAAATGGTGGAGGTATTTTCTGGGTGGGCCAGAAGTGCATTTTCTGCTGAGCCAGTCATCAGCTGTTGGCTCAAACTGGCGTGGCCGACAGCTTTCTGAGCTAGTCAACCTTTTTGCTCAAGGTGCCGTGCGGTTGAGTTTGACCGCGCACGGTTCCTTGAATTTCAAGGTGCTGTGCGCTCCAGTGTCGCTCCGCACGGTACCTCCTTCTCCGGTCCAGGGTCTTTTGGGCTTTTGTCTTGGGCTTTATCTGGGCTCTTTGGGTTTTTGGGTTTCTTGGTTTCATCTGGGCTTAGGGAAATCTTTTTCAAGCTCACAAAGGTATTGTTTCCTCTATTTCATCATCAGGGCGGACAAATACTCTCCGAGATCCGGATTGGGGTGTCTACAGTAGTCCCTCTTTAACGTAATTCGGATATCATTGGTTGGTACGAGTGACGCTTAAAGAATAGGCATCCCAATCCGTTGCTCTAGAGCCTTTGAACGGAGGTCAAACGAAAAATGCAAATAAGTAACGATGGTGGTTGCGCTCAAGGAGCTGCCTACGGACCCCGTTGTTGGGATCAGACCAGCGTAGTTCGATTGGGATAATGCAATGCGAGAAAACAAGTCCCGGAGGACAAAATCGTGCAGAGAAAAACAATAGAGTGTTAGTGATGTCATGTGCCGTACAAAACTTGAGACGAGCCCTCGGGAGGCGAAAATCGAGACGAGAAGAGACCTTAGGTCCGTTAGACCGTGGCTCGAGAGACGAAGAGACGTTAGGTCCGTTAGACCGTGGCTCGAGAGACGAAGAGACGTTAGGTCCGTTAGACCGTGGCTCGAGAGACGAAGAGACGTTAGGTCCGTTAGATCGTGGCTCGAGAGACGAAGAGACGTTAGGTCTGTTAGACCGTGGCTCGAGAGACGAAGAGACGTTAGGTCCGTTAGACCGTGGCTTGAGAGACGAAGAGACGTTACGTCCGTTAGACCGTGGCTCTAGAGACGAAAAAGTGAGACGAGCCCTCGGGAGGCGAAAAAGTGAATTTTGAATTTTTGAGATGAGCCCTCGGGAGGTGAAATTTGAAATTTGAATTTTTGACCTGCTGGGGAGAGTATGTCAAGCCGAAAACGTCAGACTAAAAATCCAGAGACCAGTCACGGCGAGTCCCGAGAACGAATACCGAGGAAAAGACAAATATGGTGAATTCCCGGGGGATCAAATGGTGCCATAACCAACGCACAACATTCTAAGGGATTTTTACTGCAAAACGGCTGGTGTTTTGATTTCCAACAAGATTTTGGTGGCTGATTGGATCAATTTTCAAGAAAAGCATTGAATCTCCTGGAGCCGGGGTGCCGTGCGGGCCGTGTAGGAGGCGCGCGGCACCTCGTTTTTCTAAGCACCCCTTCGGTTTCCGAGGACAGTTGACAGGTTTTAAGGGCGCCATTACTTCAGGTGTGCCCCTTCGTTGGCTGGGACGTCTTTAAAAGCATGGTGGTGCCTCATTCCATGCACCACCATCAAAATCCCAAGAGTCTTTCTACTTTCTTCTCCTCTTTCTAAAAAAACAGGTCGCTTTTTCAAATTCGGGATGGACAACAGCCGCTTGGCGGCCCGCGTTGAGGCTTTGGAGGCCGAAATGGCCTGTTACCGTGGAGAAATCGAAGGACTAAACACACAGATCGCGAGGCTCATCACAACCATTCGCTCCCTTCGTCGGGCCGTCTCCAACCTTCAAGACTTCTGCTTTGACCAGTTAGATGACAAAGACGACTCGGAGTTCGTTCCCGGGCGTGAGTCGGACGACTCCGTGGAGGATTCTGAGGGGAATCCAAATGGTTCGGACGACTATTCAGACGGGGCAAACGATGCTTCGGATGGGGGCATCGACTGAGGAGGGAGAGGAGAGATGAAGAAGAAGAAAAAGTAGAAGAAGAAGAAGAAGAAGAAGAAAGGGCAGTAGGCCCATTTTCTGTTTTTGTTGTTTTTTTTTTTTTGAAAAATGTAATGCCAAGATCCCCGGAGGAAACCCTGGGTTTTTATTTAATGAAAAGTCCATTTCTTCTTCCATTTTCTGTATTCAAACTTCTTATCTCGTACGAATTTGAACGAATCGAACATAGTCTGTCACAAACTGTCTTCAGAAAGCAGAACAGTCAAAATAACTCAACGTGCCGTGCGCAGCCGATTTAGGAACGCACTGTAGGGAGGTAATCCCGAACAGGTACCAAAGAGGCCCGAACAGGTGGTACGTGGGGTCCGGAATAGATACAGTCGGAATATCCGCCGTGCAGTGAAGTGAACGACACAAGGACCGGGGACACGAGAGGTCCCAGGTCCAAGATACCCGAGCAGGGGTATGGTTCAAAGAGCAAGGGTATTTGTTGGACCGGCCTCGTAAGGGATCGGTGATATGAGAAATCATTGGTCCAGAGGGTCTGCTCGGCAACGAGAAGGTAGTAACAGCAATCTGGAGAAGGTGCCAGGAGGCGCTCCAGAGTGGTCCAAAAATGGAAATATCCAGTAAGGAAACGAGATCTGAGGAGATACCCAACGAGAATGGGATGAACGGCCAGCTTTAGGAAGAGTGCCTAAATGGTCTAAAAGGAAATGCGCAGTTATAGGAATGAGAATCCCTGATATTCTAAGTTCCCTTTACGAGAAAGGAAACTTAGGGCAGCAAGATAGCTTGGACAGCAAGTAGACATGGGTCTATAAATATGAGGTAAACCTAGAGGTAAAGGTACGCAATTCCTGGTTATTTTGATTATTACCTACTGAGAATTAGGGTTTTCACTAGTACGAGATACTAACTTTGGCATCGGAGGGCCTTTGCCACGAGACGGCAAAGGTGCGCTCACCTTTTGTTTGTTTTATAGGTTTAACTCTGGCGGTGTGAGAAGTAGCCGTTACAGTTCTGTACTGTTCGAAGGCCTTTTTCGTTTTCTGCACTTACAATTGGCGCCGTCTGTGGGAAACGAAAGAGGTCCCTTTGAAAAAGCGACCATGGTGGAGGAAGATCCAAAGACCCCAGTTGACCCGAATAATCTGCTGGGTGGGGGAGGTGACAAGTCCCCGCCGGATCCTCCAAGAAAGCCCGATGGCGGGCGAGCGGGGAGGACCACGAGTAAGGACCGCCCCCTGGCAGTCCATGGCGACTCCAGAAACAAAGACGGACGGACGGCAACGGGATCCACGAGAAGGAGTAAGTCCAGCCGTGAGAGGGAGGTAGTCGGTGGCACGTTCAAAAAGCGTGCATAGCCGGGAAGATATCCTGGACAAAAAGAGACAGGAGATAGAAGAGTACGCCCGCCTGATTAAAAGGCGAGTACGAGATTCAACAATTGCAGAGGATACGAGAACATCCAGAGGATTACGGGCTTTCACGAAGGAAGTCCGTAAAAGAAAGGTTGGATATGGTGGAGTACAGGAGAGCTTCTTCACGAAGAAGAAGAAGCGGGAGCCTCACTCCAAAATGACTGAGGCTTCTTCACGAAAAAGGAGAAGCAGAAGCAAGAGCTCCTCCCCGAGGAAGGAGGGGGCATGAAGCACCACAGGGACAGTTACGAGAGACCTGATTCCGACCGGGAAAGGAATAATGCCGTGGTCGCGGCTATAGGAGAGGGACCATGTCTGCGAGAAGCAAAGACGGAGAGCCCTTAGCAACATAGCAACTTCTCCTTTTGCAAAGAGATTGCAGGAGGCAAGGTTGCCGAGCAGGGTTAAGCACGGGACGTTTATCCTGTACGAAACCAATGCAGACCCAGTGGCGCACATACAACATTACCA
The DNA here is from genome assembly GCA_025413875.1 of Rhododendron molle. Lineage (NCBI taxonomy): Eukaryota > Viridiplantae > Streptophyta > Magnoliopsida > Ericales > Ericaceae > Rhododendron > Rhododendron molle. The sequence goes on along the minus strand of CM046395.1, from coordinate 11,132,520 downwards.
GCAGGCGATGTTTATGCACGACGGTGATGACGCAATCATGTGCAAGATGTTCCCATCTAGTTTGGGAAAAGTGGCCCTATCATGGTTCCATAAGTTGGGGCCGAACACCATACGAGGGTGGAGACAGTTGGCCGAGGAGTTCACTGCTCGGTTCCTGACGAGCAGGAAACCACCTAAAACTTTTGAGAGTCTCTCGGCTATGAAGCAAGGAGAGAGTGAGCCGATCAGGGACTACGCCATTGGGAGACTTTCAACGAGATTGAAAGTTGCAGTGAAGAGTATGCAATAGCGACGTTCAAGACTGGGCTACCTGTTCGGGGGGAGTTACGAAAGTCCCTAAACATGAGCCCAGTGAGCACACTGGCAAAACTAATGGAGCGAATTGAGCAGCACGCCAGGAATGAGGATGACATACTACGGGAAGATGGCAAGCTGAGTGCCGAGCAAGTCAAGGGCCCTGCGAAGAAGGCAGATAAACCCGAGCCCAAGACTTATAAAGAGAGGAAGGAACACGGACAGACTAAGAGAGAGTCATACCGGGAGAAGCATGCCCCTGACCCGAAGTCTTACTTCTCAGTAACGACGGTATGGAAAGAACCAATTTATCGGGTTCTTTATCGAATAAAGAACCGTCCATACTTCAAGTGGCCCCCAAGGCTGGAAGGAGATAAAGACGCAAGAAGGGCTACGAGTCAGCACTGCAGTTACCACAAGGACTGGGGTCACATGACGGAAGACTGCGAGATGTTCAAGCAACACCTTGATGATCTGGTCTCACGAGGGTATTTGAAGGAATTCATTCAAGAGGAGCACAAGGGTGCCGAGAAGGCAATGGAGTTGGATTACGAGCAGAATCCAAGGGGCGTGGTCCATATGATACATGGATTAGCCACACCTTATACGAGAAATGAGGTGAGGTTGCTCCAAAGGAGGGTAAAACACGACCAGCATGTGATGCGGTTGGGAAAGAAACGAGGACGTGAAGCGGAAGGATGCAACGAGGGCATAACCTTCACGGACGAGGACGAGTCCAGGTGCCGCACAATGACGCTCTTGTGATAACCCTACGAATTGGGGAATATGACATGGAGAGGATCCTGGTGGATTCAGGAAGCTGCACTGAGGTGCTTTATTACGATGCGTTCAAAAAGCTGGGATTGGCACAGGCAGACTTGGTACAGTCAGTAACCCCGTTGGTTGGGTTCAGTGCAGGGGCAGTTTGGCCGTTGGGTAAGGTGACCCTCCCTGTTCGGGCAGGAACAGTGGTACTTAGAACCGATTTTTTGGTAGTGGATGTGCCATCTTCCTATAACGCGATTATAGGAAGGACTTGGTTGCATAAGATGAGGGCAGTTTCATCCACCTACCATCAGATGGTGAAGTTTCCAGGATCCACTGGAATCGAGAAAATAAGGGGGAACCAAAAGACAGCCCAACAGTGCTTGGTTTCCATAATCAAGAAGGCACCCAAGGCACAGTTGGTGCAAACAGTCGAGGTTACCAACCAGCCGACCGTTGAGGATGTCGGAGGGGATCCCGCCGAGAAAGTGGTGGAAGGATTGAAGAAAATACAGATCAACGAGAATGATCCTGAAAGATATTTCCTGATTGGGGAAAACCTGTGCAAAGAAGAGGAGGAAGAGTTGGTGAAATTTCTCAAAGAGCACGTTGATGTGTTTGCTTGGGTGCCCGAGGAGATGCCTAGGGTGGATGCAAGCGTGATTTGCCACCACCTGAATGTGGACCCAAAACACAAGCCCGTGATGCAGAAGAAAAGAAGATCAGCCGTGCAGAGCATGTGGACGCTGTTATCGAGGAGGTCGACCGTTTGCTCGAGGTAAAGGCGATCCGAGAGGTATACTACCCGAATGGTTGTCTAACACGGTGGTGGTAAAAAGAAGAGTGGGAAATGGCGGGTATCGTCGATTTCACGGATCTAAACAAGGTTTGTCCGAAAGACAGTTTCCCCTGCCCAGGATAGATCGGTTGGTGGATGCAACAGCTGGGTACGGGCGTATGAGTTTTCTCGATGCTTATCGAGGTATCACCAGATAGCTATGTACGGCCCCGATCAGGAGAAGACGCCCTTTATCACACCAGGGGTTGTATTGTTACAATGTTATGCCCTTTGGACTGAGGAATGCTGGGAGCAACTTACCAGAGACTAGCAACGATTATGCTTAAAAAGCTGCTCGGTAAGACCATGGAGGTGTACATAGGCGATATGGTGGTGAAAAGCAAGGAGAAACGAGACCACATCGACGATCTGAAAGAAGCTTTTATCTTGAGAGAGTATAAGTGAAGCTCAACGCCTCGAAATGCGCGTTTGGAGTAAGTTCTGGAAGTTCTGGGTCACTTAGTGACCATTAGAAGGATAGAGGCGAATCCCGATCAAATAACTGCTGAAGCTGCAGAGTCCGAGGACCACGAAGGAGGTCCAGAGATTACGAGGATGGCGGCAGCCCTTAATAGGTTCATAAGTCGCTCGAGTGATAGGTGTAGACCTTTCTTTCAATTGTTAAAAAGAGGGAAGGTTACGAATGGGGAGCAGAGTGTGAACAAGCGTTCCAAGACCTGAAGTACTAGCCCCGCTACTGTCTACTCCTGAGCCTGGCGAGGTCCTGACCCTATACTTAGCAGTGTCAGAACATGCCGTAAGTGCGGTCTTACTTGAAGGACAAGGGATCCGAGCAAATCCTGTCTATTACGTAAGCAAGACGCTATTGGATGCGGTGACGAGATACCTGCCTCTTGAGAAGTTGGTCCTGGCAATCGAGGACGGCCGCTAGGAAGTTGCCCCACTACTTCCAAAGTCACAAAGTGGTCGCTACACGGAGTTCCCGTTGAAGTCATTGCTTCAAGGCCGATTTCTCGGACGAATATCAACTTGGTCGGTGGAATTGAGCCAAGTATGATATTGATTATCAGCGGCGCGGCAATCAAAGGGCAAGTTTTGGCAGATTTCGTGGCGGAGTTCTCTCCCACAGTAGCTCCACGGCCTCCTACGAAAGGAGCAGTTGGACGAGCCATTAGCCGAGAAGCGAAGGGCATCCGCCGAGCGGGACCCATTGGAATGGAAGCTTTTGTAGATGGATCCGCATGCACCACCGGATCAGGAATTGGGGTGGTGCTTTTCCCTCCGAAGGAGTTATGATCGAATTATCCTGCGCCTGGGTTTCAGTTCGTCGAATAACGTGGCGGAGTATGAGGCGCTCCTAGCCGGGTTACGGAGCGCAAGAACCTTGAAAGTAAAAGAATTCGAGTATTCCGTGATTCACAACTCGTGGTGAATCACCGTCAGGAATACGAGGCCCGAGTGAAAAGATGGCGGCCTACGTGGAGGCAGCCAAGGATTTGCTTGATACGTTTGAGAAGGTACACATCGAGCAGATAAGCTCTGGACAGAACGCCCACGCTGACTCACTGGCTTGGTTGGCAGCGGCTGTGCCAACAGAGTTCAAAAGGAAGGTAGCAGTGGACTATCTTGCTGAGCCGAGCATTGGGAGAAGTGTGGAATTGGTCCAGGAGTGAACCAAGGACCAAGTTGGATGGATCCAATAGTGGAGTTCCTACGAGATGGGACACTCCCCACAGATAAAAAAGAAGCTCACAAGATAAAGACAAAATCTGCAAGATTTTGGCTATCACAAGAGGGGAAGTTGTACAGAAAGTCCTTCACTGGACCGTACTTGCTTTGTGTGCATCCCGAGATGGTGCAAAAATTCCTCCATGAAATACACGAGGGAACGTGTGGGAGTCATTCTGGGGGCAGGTCCATTGCTCACCGTGCAATTACCCAGGGATACTGGTGGCCGCACATGCAAGAAGATGCAAAGGTGTATGTAAAAATCTACGAGAAGTGTCAGAAATTCTCGCCTATGATCCGAACACCAGCTGAAGATCTGGTGCCCCTGACAAGTCCTTGGCCGTTTGCGCAGTGGGGTATGGACATCGTGGGTCCGCTCCATAAGGCTACTGGGAACAGGAAATTTCTGTTGGTGGCAACAGACTACTTTACCAAGTGGATAGAAGCAGAACCACTAGCAAAGATCACGTAACCTATGATAGAAAGGTTCGTGTGGAAGAACATCATCACTCGATTTGGAGTGCCGTATTCCTTGATCACTGATAACGGCGCAGTTCTAGGAAAAGTTCAAGGCTTTTGCGCCTAATATGGAATAAGGAACTACTATTCCACACCACCTACCCTCAGAGCAATGGATAGGGCAGAAGCATCCAACAAGACTATACTTGACGGGATCAAGAAAGGTTGGACAAAGCAAAGGGCAAGTGGCATGACGAACTGCCATTGGTTCTGTGGGCACACCGAACAACTCCTAGAAGGTCTACGGAGAGACCCCTATTCGCTAGCGTATGGAACAGAGGCTGTGATTCCATTGGAGGTTGGTTTACCGACCAACAGGACCACATTGGTGGAGAGTGGGGGCAATGACAGAGCTCTGGAAATCGAGCTGGATCTCGCCGAGGAGAGAAGAGAACGAGCTCTGGTGCACCTGGCTTCGTACCAGGAGCAGCTGATAAAAGGCTACAACAAGCATGTCCACCCACGAGAATTTGGTGTTGGAGATCTTGTGTTAAGAAAGGTGCTCGGCAACACCAAAGTGGCCAACGAGGGCAAGTTGGGGGCCAATTGGGAGGGCCCGTATTGAGTTACAGAGGTTGTTGGCATTGGGGCATATCGATCGGCAGACCTGGACGGGAACCCGGTACCAAGGCCCTGGAATGTTCACAACCTGAGGAAGTTCTACGTGTAAAGAACTTCGATTTCGTTTCTATTCTGTTTTAAGATGCACATCGTGATTGTGTGGGAATTACGAATAAAATTCCCTTATGTTTTGTTTTACTAGTTGCAAGGGGTACGCGTAACGCCCCCTTGAGTTCTTTGAATTATGAATAAAATTTCAGGATTTTGGTAAAAAAACACTGTTTCTTACGAGTTCTTCTTTCGTTATGCTTTAAATACGAAGTCAAGCTAAATCCATAGTCCTCACTCCGTATTGGGGAGCAGAGGTGGAGAGGTGTAGGGTAGCTGAATGAAATTTCGAATATTTCAAAATTGTACCAAGTACGAATACGCTTGACTGTTTGCTCGGATACGAATACACCCAGAATTGAGCCAAGTATGAATATACTTGTCTGCTTGCTCGGGTACGAATACACCCAAAGTTTTATTAAGTACGAATATACTTAAACACTAACTCGGGTACGAATATATCCAGAATTATGTCAAGTACGAATACACTTGACTGTTTGTTCGGGTACGAATATACCTGCACTATGTCAAGTCTGAATACACTTATTGTTTGTTGGTGCGAATACACGGAATTATGTCAAGTCTGAATACATTTGATCGCTTTGTTCGGGTACAAATGCACGAATTATGTCAAGTACGAATACACTTGTTGCTTGTTCGGCATCTGAATACACGAATTATGTCAAATCGAATACACTTGATCGCTTGTTCGGTCTGAACATACCCAGAATCGAGCCAAGTGTAAGTATACTTAAGCGATTGCTCGGGCACGAAAACGCCCAGAAAGCATATGAGAATATGCATACCGTCCTCAAACACGAATATGTTTGGAATAATCTCAAGGGCAAATAGGTTTGTTTACTTGTATGCGGGCATGCCCACAACAGAGTCTGGGTATGAGCAAACCCAGGATCACTAGGTCCAAATACGAACACATTTGGGTAACCTAAGAATGGAAGCTTCCAAGCACGAAGCATTTGAGCTGCATACGTGAACATGCAATAATATCTAAAGTCCGAAAAACTTGAAGACTGCTAAAGCATCATTTAAAGGTACGAGAAACCTACAACAGTTAAAAAGTGAACACGATTGGACCATCAACAGGCACGATGAGGCCTGGGGAGCATACGTGAGTATGCGTAGAAGCTAAGTACGAAGACGCTTAGCATGACAAATGCCGGCCAAGAGATGGCCACCTGCATAAATAAAGGCCACGAAGGGCCAGCCAGAGCTAAAAGTTTAGGCCGCGAAGGGCCAGCCAAACATAAAGGACCACGAAGGGCCAAAACCAGCAGAGTTAACAATGTATGGAAATGTATCAAGTGCCACGCAGGGCAAAACCAATGGCCACGCAGGGCCAGTCAAGAACTGTTTAAAAGGAAGTACCAATTGTTGTTAAAAACAAGGAGTCCAATTTACTCTTCGTTCGTCAGGTCTTGAATGATAGGTGGAGAAGCTGAAGCAGTTGTGGATGCGGGATCAATCGCAGAGGCCGGGGCAGCAGCAGAGGCCGAAGCGGTTGGGTTGTCTGCAGCAATGCTCGGCTCAGATGGACCCCCGTTGGCTTCCTTTTGGCCAAGGCTGGTCACTTCTCCAGTTTGTTCGACATTAGCACTCTGCTGCTCAGGGACGTCGGCATTGAGCTCCTCGTCAGGCCGTTCCTCTCTGCAACTTCTTCCTGTTCATCAGCAGCCACCTGGGAGCTAGGAAGGTCAATCTGGCCCAAGGGGAGAAGACTCTGCTTTGCACCAGTTTCTTGAGACAGGCGCCCAACCAGCCTTCAAGACTTGGTCCTGGATGCCTGGCATCTGATCCGTGTAGCTCAGTGGCCACGCGGATTCCCTCATTATGGCCCCGTTGGTAAAGGTCTTGGCCTCGCTTTTGCTTGCCTCCGCTCGCAGTCCGCTCAGATCGCCCTCGCCTCCTCCAGCTTGCCCTAAGCTCGTCCACGGTCCCGCGAGCCTGGTTCTCTCCCTCTCGGCTCGACGATTGTATTTTGCGACTTGGCATTTTCACTTGCCGGGCACGCTGGGCCTCGACCGCCAAGTTTACGGCCATGGCCACCATTTTTGCATCGCCTGGATAAGCACGAGGTTAGATAGACAAAAGGAGCAGCAGTTTAAAGCCATGGGCACATGAAAGCAGATACGATGGTCTTACCTTGGCGCTATGGCTCATGAACGAGCCGAGGAGATTGTCCCGGGAAGCGAAGCAACTTCTTTACGCATATCCTCGCAACAGGAAAGCTCAGGATAGTGCAGGGCACATTCCTCGAGTCAACATTATCACCAGACGGTGACTAGGGACGCCCGCCGTGTGTGAACTGGGGAGCCCCAGTGGGGGTTGGAGGAGCTGTGAGTCGAGGGGGCTGCTCGCCGAGGAAGTATCGAGCCGCTGGCGTTTGTCCCTATGCTTCGATCTTCTCGGGAGAGAAGCCTGGAGGAACGCCCAATTGAGCCGGGCCACGCGCCATGAGATGGTGCCGGCTCGAGGCACTGGTAATCGATGTAGCGGTGCGACGACTTCTTCCACGGCCAATGGTGAGCAGATTGCTGAGATTGATCGGTTGATCCATTTCTCGAGGTGAGGGAGATGCAGAATATCCGCTGAAGGATGTCGAGGTCTGTTCGGCGAGTTGGATTAGTTCGTTAGGCGAGGAGGGTCGAGCGCCTCTCTTCGCTGCTCGGGCTGTCGAGCTGGAGGATCAGGAATAATGGGATTGTCTGCTGCTCGTCGGTCGATGAACCCGCCGTATGATGCCCTGGCCGAGAAGAATCTGTGCGCCTTGCTCGGCCGCCACCAAACACGTCTACGACCGTTGAAGGCAAGTGCGGTTGATGTCGATGGCGTGGACCTGGGGTGATGATGGCATGCCCCTGGTTGACGTTTGGGCTGCAAATACGAGGAAAATTGGCGGTCAGGAAACAAGTGAATGAAAAGTGCAATACGAGAAATTGCTCGCAAAAGAGTTCTACGAGAAAGAGGACTAACGTGGTGCCAAATCTGTGTGGTGCGTGAAAGCCGATGACTCTGCCGTCCTCGTCCCTGGGCTCGAAGTTCCCTGTGACGATGAGGAAGTAGTCGTCGTCCCCTCTGGCAGAGTCAGGCAGTTCGAGCACCAGCCTTTTTCTGGAATCCCTACTCTTGAGGTAGTAGGTTAAGGCATCCTTAGTTCTGGAAATGCTGTATAGGTGGTGTATATCATGAAGGCCTAGGGACGTGCCTAGCATTTGATTTAGGGCATTGATGCCCATGACAACCCTGAAAAAGTTGGCAGAGACTTGCATGGGGGATAGTCTGTAATAGGCCAAAACCTGGCGGAGTAACGGTGCCAGGGGAAACCTAACGCCGCCCTCAACGACGGCAATGACAAGGATGTGCAGAATGTCGTTGTCAAAACACTCACGAATGGCGTCTTCTGCAGCCAAGGAAGTGGCCACGTTGTCTGGGATCTCATAGCGAGACCTAAACTCGGCCATTCTTTGGGGCGTGTCACAGTGCCTACGAAATCGACCCATAACGAAAGCTCTGGGTTTGGGTTTTAATAGGGGAATGGGTACGGAAAAACCCTAAAGAGATTGAGGAGATCCTAGATCAACCGAGATAACCCTAGACTTAAGAGAAAAGTGGAGGGAAAGGGGAAATAAGACTTATGAATTAGCGGACGAGAACCCTAATATCGGAAGAGAAGAGGACTTCGAGCAGAGCTTCAATGGCGCATATGGACGAACCGTCTGTCTGCAGAGGGAACTTGGAGATGAAGTGGGTTTGAAATGGGGACGAAAACCCAAGTATACCCCAGCAAAAGGGGGTGACGTATGAGAAACGTCACCCCAGACGCTGTTTGGGCGCTCCGTTCCCCGAAACGTCTGCTCGCATTTAATACAGGCGACCTGAGCATGCAGCGTGTAAAGGTGTTAGTTTGGAAAAGCACATGCAGACCAAGCGGCGAGGCGTTTAGGTTAGGCTAATGATGAGTTTGCACCAAGTACGAAACATAGGTGCGGGAGCAAGGGCGAGAACCTTGCTCGGTGTTTGGAAGCTTTGCTCGTCATATTAAGAGAAAATAACGAGTAAAGCTGGGGAGCCATTGTAGGGAGGTAATCGACAGTACCAAAAGAGGCTCGAGCCAGGTGGTAACGTGGGGTCCGGAATAGATCTGATCGGAATATCCGCCGTGCAGTGAGGTGAACGGCACAAGGACCGGGGACACGAGAGGTCCCAGGTCCAAGATACCCGAGCAGGGGTATGGTTCAAAGAGCAAGGGTATTTGTTGGACCAATCTCGTGATAAGGGGTCCAGTGATATGAGAAATCATTGGTTCAGAGGGTCTGTTCGGCAAGCCGAACAGTAAAAGCAATCTGGAGAAGGTGCCAGGAGGCGCTCCAGAGTGGTCCAGAAATGGAAATATCTAGTAAGGAAACGAGATCTGAGGAGATACCCAACGAGAATGGGATGAACGGCCAGCTTTGGGAAGAGTGCCTAAATGGTCTAAAAGGAAATGCGCAGTTATGGGAATGAGAATCCCTGATATTCTAGGTTCCCTTTACGAGAAAGGAAACTTAGGGCAGCAAGATGGCTTGGACAGCAAGTAGACATGGGTCTATAAATATGAGGTAAACCTAGAGGAAAAGGTACGCAATTCCTGGTTATTTTGATTATTTCCTACTGAGAATTAGGGTTTTCACTAGTACGAGATACTAACTTTGGCATCGGAGGGCCTTTGCCACGAGACGGCAAAGGTGCGCTCACCTTTTGTTTGTTTTATAGGTTTAACTCTGGCGGTGTGAGAAGTAGCCGTTACAGTTCTGTACTGTTCGAAGGCCTTTTTCATTTTCTGCACTTACACGCACGGTACCTCAAACTGAGAGTACTGCATGTTCAACCAACGTGCCGTGCGCCCTGCCCAAGGGCGCCGTGCGGCTTGGCTAGCCGTGAACCCGGTCCATAGTTGATTTCCAGGTGAACCGATTCGGGGGAATATATAAAAACAAGCGTACACAGTACACCCATACCGTTTGAATTTCCCTCTCTCCTGTCTCCCTCGATCATTCTCTCTCTCACGGCTATCCCTCTCTCTCTCTCGACCGCTCTCTCTCTCGCTACTCTCTCTCTCTCTCCAGACTGCTCTCTCTCTCTCTGTCTCGATCATGGAGTCCAGGGACGCACCCAGTGATGGTCATTCATCACAGGTCGAGATTACATCGCCTTCGATCGTCCCGGAGGATGTTACGATGGCCGAGGGTGTTCCGGAGACCACGAGGGTCTCGGAGCAGGCGGCATTGGCCGAGGAGGTCACGGCCCCGGCCGCTGCGGTGGTTAGTAGTGGAAGTGATGTTGGTGGCGGTGCGGTATTGGCCGGGTACGACCAGGAGACGGAGACTCTAGGTGCAGTGGAGTCGAGGGGCGGCGCCGAGGTTTCAGACCGATCGGAGGCGGTGACTGGTGCGGAGGAAAGGACCACGGAGGGTCCCGGCGGTGGTAGTTTAGGCCAGGTGGTAGAGGAGGTAGAGACCTCTCCTGTGAGAGAGCCCCGGACCAACTTGGGGAAGGCTCCCATTGTCGAGAGCGAGCTGGTAGTGGAGCTGATGGTGGAGGACACACCGCCCATGTTTGTGGGCAGCGGCGCAGGTGCAGGGTCGTCACGCCATATAGGCATGGGCGATTACTTAGCGACGGCGTCCATGGGGGACGTTCTGGAGATAGTGCGGGGGTATCCTGGGTTGGTGGACGCTTTACTCGCGGCCCGCGAGGCAGAGCTGCAGGCTGAGCTCAGGGCTGAGGGTGTTAGAGAGCCGGAGGCCGCGGAGGAGCGGGTTGACGAGGAGGCCGGAGGGGTGATGGCCCCTCGCAGTACTGTGGTCGACGAGGCCACACTAGCTTTACAGGGACGGGGGGCTTACGACGAGGCGACCTACGTGCCCTTTCAGCACGTGGTGGTGCCTTCACTTTTCGACCCTTACACACCGAAGAGGCCCATGTACGACGAGGCCTTAGTTCTGAGGGACTCTCAGCAGCACCTTTCCTTGCGCCGAGACGAGGTATACTTTAAATATCTGCATTTCAAATTCCAATGCGTCGTATTTCCATTTACATTGTATCCAAGTATACCAGTGTATTGCATGCCATGCTTGCTTACTAAATACTGCTGATTTGTTGCAACAGGCGATCTCGCTCTCGTGCTACGGAGGTTCGGCGGCCGTACCGACGTTCTGGGAGAGACTGCCCGGGGCGGTACAAGAGATAGTGAGGCAGACAGGTTTTGGAGAGTTTGTTGGGGTACTGGCGAGGGGCGTGTGCAATGACCGCCCAGTGGTGAGGGCTCTGGCTAAGAGGTGGTGGAACACGACGAACACCCTCCACTTCTCCTTTGGCTAGCTGACCGTGACACCGTTGGACTTCGCGGCGATCACTGGTCTCAGGGTCGGAGGTGACCCTATTCCTTTGACGAGGCCACCTCCAATCCCCATTAGCGATGCTGGGGTACGAGCTGAGGGCGGAGGCAGACGATGCCAAGTATGCGCAGCTCCTGGGGTTTTGGACAGAGAGGCTTCCGACTGACAGGGTGGAGGAGGAGCAGATGGCGAGGTGCTTCTTGTTGTACTTACTTGGTGCGTCCCTGTTTCCCAACAGGTGCAACCGAGTACACCTTTCGCTTCTCCCGGCCTTGAGGGACGTCGGGGAGATCGCCCGTTTCGACTGGGGAGGTGCAGCACTGGGGACGTGCTATGCCTTCATGGGCTCTCTTTCTCGCGGGGCAGGAGTGAGCCTTGGCGGCTACTGGAGGGCCTGTGAGGTATATCTCATTTCCTTTCTTGTGAATAGTTAGCTTTCCATTCATATTCATTCAATGTATATCTTGTGCTAACTTTTAATGTCTTGAATTGCAGCTTTGGACGTACGAGGTGATAGGGATGTACCCTCCTGAGACCACGTGCCCGGACGATATGATACTCCCTCGGGCCTTGCGCTGGTCGACGGAGTACAAGGGTGTGAAGAGGGGAAGAGGCAAGCTAGATGCCTTTCATCTCTACTTGGACGAGCTGCGTCCGGATCAGGTACTCAAGCATTTCCATACATGTTCTATAGCTTTCTTGCTTATTTCCATTCAAACACCATCTTGATATTGCTCATTCTTAATGACAGGTCCGCTGGCGGGTGTGGGACCGCTTCGAGATCCCCTACGTCGCGCAGAGCAGGGAGGTTGCCAGGGGGAGAGTACTTCTCGAGTCCCCTTACGGCTGGCAATGGTACTTGGGTGACCGAGTGTCACGCCAGTCGTTGAGGCTGGACGCTTTTCAAGTCCTTGGGCCGCTTCCTGCTCTGGTGCAGAGGACGGACCAGTATACGCGGAGGGATGTCGAGCAGTTCACACGGCCAGACCTCGAGTTGGAGCCGTTCTTTCAGGCAGGTTCCAGTCTGGTTGCTGACTACGCTGAGTACCGTGCTCGGTACTTAATGCCGAGCCTGGGGATACGCGCTGCTTGGGAAGCGACGCGGGCGGCACGAGGCGGCGTTGGAGGAAGAAGGTGACGGAAACGAGGTGGGAGTGATGGAGGCAGTGGTAGCGGAGGCCGTGGAGACGGAGGTCGCAGCGAGAGTGCAGGCCCGAGTGGTACTAGCCTCCCTGCCCTCTCCTGGGCAGTGGACGTGACGACTCCTCAGGGAGCCCCAGGCCTGGTCGTAGTACCACGCCCTTCAGCTAAGGCTCTAGAGTTTCTTGCTCAGGTATGACGTGCTCTCATTCCTTCGTAAATTTGCCCTTTTGCATGTTCTGATCGACTCCTTCATTGCAGGTGCCTCCAGGGTACGTGAAGGAGATGGCGGAGGCCATGATGGGCCTGGAGCAGCTGGTGAGGCAGTACGCCATGGGCCACCCTCCGGAGGTGTTATCGCGTACCGGCGGGATCATGGTAAACTCTGGAATCCTAGTCATTCGCTTTATTTCTATTGCTTATATCATGATTATAATGCAAATGTTATATGAATGTTATACCATTGCAGGCTAGAGGAGGGGCTTCACGAGGGTTACGGCGGAAGTCCGTCCGTCCTATAGTACGACAGGTCTCCTCTGCCGGCTCACGGGAGGAGCCACCTTCAAAGAGGACACGGCACTCAGTAGGGACCGAGGACGAGCCTATTGACGTCTCGGAGGACGAGACTCCCGAGCCTACGGACGTCGACCTGGAGGTCACCTCAGGAGGCACCGTGCCCAGAGCGACTGGCACTCAGGAGGCGAGTAGCTCTCCAGCGGACGAGGAGGTTTCTGAGGAGGACGAGGAGGAGGGCGAGGATGGGGACGACGAGAGTTGAGCTCCGCTTTCATTTTGTTCTTTTGATGGAGCCTGCGTGCTTCTTTTGTAGGACGCCTGTTTGTCCTTGGTAGATAGGATTTTGATCATTGGGCCATCATGCCCCTTTTGTACTTCGACTCATGGATGCTTTTTGGATTTATATACAGAGATCTGTTCCTTCATTGTTTATGTCATTCAATCTTCTTATGTTTGTGAAGAAAACTAAATAACTAAAACATGGACTGGAATGTGCAATTAACCATTGATTCGAGAGATTGAGCTGGATATGAGGTTCGCGATGAGTGACATATCAATAATCAGAGCATATTGACGATGGAATAGAAATCAAAGAAAGTAATAAACATTTGAAAGATTGACTTTGCATACAAGTATTTATATGGACACCTTTGTAACCGACTTCGGACACTGGTACGCGACAATAACGACCTTTAAATCATGATATGAGACTTGAAAACTCAACCTCGCTTTTGAAATGTACTCAAAAAGTAGGAAAACATTGGCTTTAATATGTGACATTTTCGAGTTTTGACTCTGGACACGAACCGGAAATTGGACTAAGTCACTTTCGACCATTATGAACTGTAGGACTCGGAAAAAGAGCTTGAACTGACTCGAAACGGATTTTGACATATCGACATAGCTTAAGAAACGGATTTTATCGAGTTTTTCATGTTACGATGACGAATCCTGGGAGTTGTCTCGAAGCGAAACATTTCTGAAGTCCCAAATACCCGTTAGAGTGTGTTTTGGTGGTTGCTGGTGCTCCATAGCGCCTCGATTCTTTCTTGATGTTCTGATGCCAAAACTGCAGAAATGTAGAGTCAAGGTGTCGTGCGGATGCTGCAGGATGCCGCGCGGGTTTAGATCTGTCACACGGTCCCTCAATCACTCTGCCGTGGGATTTCCTCGGTTTCAACGTGCCGTGCGATGCGGCAAGGTACCGCGCGAGGCACCTTTCCTGATAGATTCCAGTTTCGCTGTTTCCCAAGGCAGATTGCTCGGCGGTTGAGGTTTGACCCATGCAATGGTATTTTCGAACCAGTGCATGTCTGTTTTGAACCTTTTAGGACTTGACCAAACTTTTCCCCATGTAGGACTCATGGAAAACATGCACTTTTGAAACCCAAGGCTCTTTGAAAGTTGAAGTTGTCCCTTCTACCCCTCCTATAAATTCAAGCTCTCTCATACCACATTCTCCTCACCTTATTCAACTCCTATCTTCTTTCCTTACTCCTTGAAATGGCTCTTTCTCTCACCGGTTCGCTTTATCCATGGTTGGCTTCCATGGAAGGCGTTGATTGGCTCAACTTCCGAGCCCACGGTCTCTATTCCATGCGGTACCTCCGTAACATTCGTCTTCGTCCCGAGCTTTTGAGGGCAGCCGTGAGTTTCTGGATCCGGAGGTCCACGTGTTCCGTTTCGGTGATCAGGAGCTTTGTCCTACCGTCGAGGAGTTCCGTGTGTACTTCGAGGGTTTTGGTTCAGGGGAGGTCATCATTCCTCCCGTGCGCGAGAGCACTTACAGAGTCTTGGTCGCGGCCCTTGGACTGGGTGATGGTGCTGCTCGCTACTTGGTCAGGAATGGCCATCTCAATGTCATGCGCCTTATCGAGCTGTTTTCTTTTTCTGGCGATCTTGGAGACATGACTTATCAGACTCGACACATGACCGCTCTCTGCATGTGTTTGCTCGCGGCCTATCTCTTGGTTCCTTTCGCCGGTCATGCTAGCTCAGCGCTGGTCGGCGTTGCCATTCAGGTGGAGGCTCGAAAGGACGTGATTCCGATGGTTTTGGCCGAGACACTGATGGGTTTGGACAAGGTTCGCTTTGGAGAGACCGAGACTTTCGGGGGTAGCCCCTCCTCCTACAGGTTGGCTTCTCACTCAGCTCTCCTTTTTCGGGTTTCTCCCACGTTCTCATTTTACCTCAACACTCGGCTGGGCTTTCTATGGTTTCTTACTTGTTTTCCCTCTATTCTTTGCAGATTTGGCTTTGCGACAAGGTGAATGTTCTGACCATTCCTCCTGGCAACTGGTCATATGAGGCGAGGTTACTATCTCAGCGATGTTTCGAGTTTGTTGATAGGAGCAGGGCCGAGTGGGTCAACTTCTTCAGGCGCCGGCGAGCTGAGACTATTGCTTGGAGGTGTCGATGGCTAGATCTCCCACCTATGACGGTGCACTATATGGGCCCTCAATGGGTTGTTCTTGCTAGTTTGGGAGCCTTCACCTTCTACATCTCTTACCGTATCCAGTGTCAGCTCGGTTTGAGGCAGGAGGCCCCCGCAGAGGTTCTCGTGGATGTGGTTCTGCCTCTCTTCAACCATTCAGTTCTTTGCCATTACCAGCGCTTCTGGAGGACATGCGAGGTGACCGACGCGCATCCCTACCCTTCTGTGGCGATACGCGGGAGCTATCGAAAGTGGCTTAGGAGGGACATTGCTACAAGGGCTGGAGCTCAAGGAAACTGACTCGATCCTACTACCCTGACCGTTGAATAAATTGTGGACCCATTTTCATTATGTTGTACTTCTTTTTGTTTTGAAAGCTTTGCTCAACCTTATGTAGTAAAAGTAATCATGTTAATAAAAACGAGTTTTGGAGGGTTTTCCCCTTCTTGACTCTTGTTCTTCAAGCCTTCTCGATCTGTTTTTTATTTTTTTATTTTGATGGATTGTGACCGAGCCTCGATGTGAGACTGCCTACGTATCCTCCTGGCGAAGGAATCAGGTCATGAAGTAGTTCAGGGTAGGGTTCGCTCTGGTTTTAACTCTCTCCTTTTGCGCTCTAACTTTTGCCTAGAACCGCCCTTTCAGGTTTTCGGTCTAGCAAGCTCATTTATTTCATGCCTTAATTTTTGCCTAGGATGCCCTGACGGGTTTTCATCCTAGCAGGCTTTCGCTCTAATTTTTTCCTGTGACTGCCCGCCCTTGCGATTTTTAACCCGGCGAGCTTCTTTCAGGGGTAATAGCGCTTGAGTTGATCCAAGTTAACCAAGGTTGAGAATTCGTTTCCGTCCAAGTCGATGAGTTGCGTAGCTACTCCAAAAAGGATGGTCTTGATGATGTATGGGCCGGACCACTTTGGTCGAAACTTTCCTCGTGGGTCGTAGACTGGAGCCCAGATTTCCTTCAAAACCATGTTACCCTCTGCCAAATTCCTGGGTTTCACCTTTTTGTTAAATACCCATGCAATCCTTCGTTGATACCCTTGAATGTGATAAAGAGCCCTTAGCCGGCGTTCATCGAATAGCATGAGTTCTTCAAATCGATTACTCAAGCATTCTGCCTCTTGGACTTCGCACTCGATCATAGTTCGAAGAGATGGGACTTCCAATTCGATGGGAAGCACTGCTTCCATTCCATAAACCAGAGAGCAGGGGGTTGCTCCCGTTGGTGTTCGCACGGACGTGCGATACCCCCACAAAGCTAGGGGTAGTTATTCATGCCAGTCCCTTGCAGATTGAATAGTCTTCTCCAGAATGGCTTTGATCGTTTTGTTTGCTGCTTCCACAGCCCCGTTAGTCTGCAGCCGATAAGTTGTTAATTTGTGCACTTGGATTTGGAACTCATCCAATACTTCTCGAGCACGTCCTTTGAAATGAATCCCATTATCAGATACGAAAGCCTGAGGGACCCCGTATCGGTAGATGACGTTTTGCTTGATGAAGTGCGCAACTTGAACTGTGGTCAAAGTGGTGTAGGAAGCAGCTTCTACCCATTTCGTGAAATAATCGACGGCTACCAAAATAAACTTGTGACCATTGGACGTTGTCGGCACTATTCTCCCGATGACGTCAATTCCCCATGTCGAGAAAGGCCATGGTGAGGTCATTTGTTGCAGTTCATGCGGCGGGACATGCGTGAGGTTGGCGTGAATTTGGCATTTTCTACACCTTCGCACATACTCTACACATTCTGTTTCCATGGTGGTCCAGAAATATCTTTGCCTGAGAATTTTCTTGGCGAGCATTATGCCATTCATGTGGGGACCGCAGACACCTTCATGAACTTCTTCCATTACTCTTTTCGCATCTTCTCCATGAATGCAGAGCTTATGCGTGCCACAGTGTGATCTTCGATATAAGTTTCCCCCACAGATAACATATTGAGTTGCCATCCTCTGGAGAGCGATTCGGTCCTTCTTGCTTACTCCCATGGGGTATTCTCCTCTTTCCACATATCTCCAAATGTCATAATACCACGGATGGCCATCATCGAGTTCGTCGACCACCATGACATGCTGGTGTACTGGAGTATCCCTTTGTTCTATCACAATCGGTCGTAACTTTACGCCAACGGGGATTTCAACCATTGATGCCAACGTTGCCAAAGCGTCTGCAAATTGATTTTTGAGCCTCGGGACATGAGAGAATGTCACCTTGCTGAAGTGAGGGATGAGGTCTTCGAGATCCTGATGATATGGTTTCAGTTTTTCTTCTTTGACTTTCCAGTCGCCATTCGCCTGGGATACAACCAAGTTCGAATCTTCTACAACTTCCAACTTTTCTACGCCGATTTCGATGGCTGCCTCCATGCCCACGATGCAGGCTTCGTATTCCGCTTGATTATTGGTGACTTCAAAGTTAAGCTTGAATGCCAACGGGATGTGCGATCCATCAGGCGAAATGAGCAATACACCGATTTTGAACCCTTTCTGGTTGGCTGCTCCGTCAAAGTACAACTGCCAAACTTCTTCGGCCATCGCCATTATGTCTTCGTCAGGGAAATTGAACTCGGCGTCCTCCCCTCCTTCAACTGGGTAATCGGCTAAGAATTCTGCAACGGCCCTTCCTTTCACTGACTTTCAGGTGACATACTTTAACTCAAATTCAGCCAACATTAGCAGCCATCGTGCCATCCTACCTGTGAGGGCTGGTTTCTCGAATAGATATTTTAGGGGATCCATCCGAGATATTAGCCTCACCGGGTAGGCCAGCATATAATGCCTCAACTTCCTAGAAGCCCATACGAGTGCCCAGCATGTCTTCTCTAAAGGGGTATAACGTTTTTCGGGTCCAACCATCTTTTTGCTGAGGTAGTAAACAGCCCTTTCAACCCCATCATCTCCTTCCTGTGCCAACATACACCCCATCGAAGACGGAGTGACTGACAAGTATAGGATCAAAGGTTTTCCTATTACGGGCGGCGTTAATACCGGCGACTTGTGCAGGTAGGCCGTAATGGCTTCGAAAGCTTTCTGGCACCTATCATCCCAAACGAACGGCACTTCTTTCTTGAGCAGGCGGAACAGGGGTTCGCAAGTCGAGGTTAGCTTTGCGATGAATCTACTGATGAACTGCACCTTGCCAAGGAAACTCCTTACATCCTTCTCAGATCGCGACGGTTCCATTTCTAGGATAGCTTTGATTTTTGATGGATCGACTTCGATGGCTCATGTGGTGATCATGAATCCGAGCATTTTCCCTGCAGTGACCCCGAATGTGCATTTGGCGGGATTGAGACGCATCTTGTACTTCCTGATTCTTTCGAAGAACTTTCTGAGCGCTGGCAGATGCCCTTCTCGCTCTTTGGCTTTGACAATCATATCATCAACGTAGACTTTCACTTTTTTGTGAATCATGTCGTGTAGTAACGCCGTGGCGGCCCGCTGGTAAGTAGATCCTGCGTTCTTCAGTCCAAAGGGCATGACTCGATAACAATACGTCCGCCATTCAGTGACGAACGTAGTCTTTTCTCGATCCTCTGGAGCCATAAGGATTTGATTGTACCCTGAGAAACCATCCATGAAAGAGAGCAAGGCATGGCCGGCAGTATTATCAACCAACACATCAATGTGTGGTAACGGGAAGTCATCTTTAGGGCTAGTTTTGTTAAGATCCCTGAAATCGACACAGACCCTTATTTTGCCATCTTTCTTTGGCATGGGGACGATGTTTGCAACCCACTGAGGGTACTCGGTTATCATTAAGAATCCAGCGTTAATCTGTTTAGTGACTTCTTCCTTTATCTTAAGCACCCAGTCAGGCCTCATGCGTCTTAATTTCTGTTTTACCGGTTTTGCGTCAGGATAAAGGAGAATCCGGTTTTCCAAGATTTCAGGATCGATTCCGGGCATATCTGCGTGTGACCATGCAAATACATCTTCGAATTCCTTGAGCAAGTTTACAAGGGCTTCGCGCTCTTCAGCGGACAGCGCGGAACCGATCTGAGTCATCCGGGGATTCCCTTCATCTCTCAAATTTATTAAAACGATTTCTTCCTTTACAGGTTGAGCATGCCTTTCATCTTCCCTGTCGATTAGGGATCGAATTTCTTTGGGGATGTCCCCATCGAAATCAATCTCTTCATCATCAGGGTCGACACAATTTATTTCAAAGTCAAGAAAAGAAGAAGAATTAGATTCATTTATTTCATCAACAGAGGCCTCGGGGGCACCATACACACGGGTGGACTCAAACTCAAAGTACAGACCATGAGGAGTTGGGCCGAGAGGCACCAATTCAAACTCAACAGACTCAGAAGACTTAGATGACTCAGACTCAGACTCAGACTCATAGTGAGTTGCACTTAGTATGAAGGTCCAGTTCTCGTACTCCCCAGCAGCATCCATGATGAGCAAAGTTGGATCTTCAGGAGCATCTTGTTCCATCATCAGCACTTCCACTTCTACAGCTATACCCCTTGGTTCGTCTTCCCTGAACAGAGTTGCGAGACTACCCATGGCAAAAACCTCAATCTAGTCAGCAGGCTCTTTCTGTCCTTCCTCCACTTCGGATTCTTCCTCACTTTTCGGCCAGATATCGTTCACAAATATTTCAAATCCCGGTAGGAAGGTATTGGTTTCCTCATCCCAAAATGGCTCCGGCTGCCCTTGGTAAATCTGTTTTGCTTCCTCTTTGACAAAGTAATCCTCTAGCATGTTCCCCTTCTTCACCTTGCTGTTGCTTGCGGGTGAGTAACCAAGGTCAATTGTGCGCATCAGAGTGCCTTGGGCTTCGAACTTTGCAGGACCCTGGAGGTTCTTTCCCAGTCCCAATCCTGGCATGTAGGACATCTTCTTCATTATCTTGATGGCAACATTGCTAATTACGAAGTCGTCATCAATTCTAACTGAATAGACAGATTTGGAGGTATCCAGAGAGAAACCTCCCAATGCGATATCTTCTTCTCCGTGTTGAATTTTCAAGAGTGGGGCATTGTCCTCAACAGGGGGCATGAATCCCAGAGTCTCCGTGGATAGTGAGTATTCCCGTTTCTAGTCCCAGCCGAATTTTCTGATGGAGCGTAGAGGGCACGGCCATGATGTCCGGCCGATGTAGCCAAGGCCTTCCCAGTAACAGGTTAAAAGAGGCAGGAATGTTCACCACGTGAAACTCTACCTTTGTCTGATACGGTCCGAAAGTCATAGGAATCATAAGGGTCCCAACCACATCTCTCCTGGTGTTGTCGTACTCTCGGACCTTGACTTTTGATGGAGAGAAGTCCTTATTTTTGTATCCCAAGCAATAAGCAACACGGAGTGGGCAGACATTAATCGCTGAGCCGTTGTCAACCAAGATCACAGGTACCGACTTGCCACGGCATTTCAGGGTGATGTGCAGCGGCCGATTATGATCAGTTCATTCGGCAGGTAAGTCTCGATCAGTGAAAGTAATGGCATGCTTAATAGGTGTGGTTTTGATCAGTGCCACAAGCTCATCGGGGGTTATGGCGGAGGGAACTTTCAGTTGAGATAGTGCTTGAATGAGCCCTTCACGATGGCGTGTGGAATGGACCAGCACGTCCCAAACGGACATCTTGGCATGGGTTTGCTCGAGTTGCCGCTTAATCATTCCTTCGGGATTCTTCTCTGGCTGGGAAGGCTCCTTGGCTGGTGGATCAAAGGGTCGGAAAGTGTTTTTAACTGGGGTGGAAAACGGATCCAAGGGCCCTGGGGCTGCAGAGTTGGAAGATTCTCCGACTTGAAGGTTTAGAGGTTGGTAAACACGGACGCTTCTGGTCAGGTGACCAATCTGACGGTACTTCGATTCTTCACTCCATAAATCGGCCAGGGCTTTACGCTTATTTCCGATAGTCGTGTCCTGCAGGTTGGCGGCCAAATCAGCAATAACCAAGTCATCCCACAGATCTTCGGTTTCCACTTTTCAGCCTCCAATACTGTCTTGTTGATGGTCCATTCTTCGTTTCCTACTTTTATGTTAACTACCTCAGTGTTGGCCCACAAGTTTGTTCCAACCCCTGGCTCATCTTCCCATATATTCATCATAGTAACATCAGCGTCTTTTGGAAAAGTAACTGATGGTTCAGATTCAGTCCCGTTTACAAGGTAGTCCATTGGGTCAAACCCATTGCTAGCGACTTCTTCTTCGAGTCCGGGAAGGTTCGGGTACGGGGTCAGGTCCACTTTGCCGTACAAATTATTGATGACGAAATCATTAAAATGAGAGAAATCCGGCCGGAGCGGAGCGAGCTCTGGCCAGTCGTACGTCATCATTTCGGGTGGACATCCTGGCTGATATTCCTCACCAAACAGTGCCGGCAAGGAGAAGGTGTCCAGAGGGTCGTTCCAAGCCAAAAGCTGGTACTCGTCTGGGGTTGGGTCCCATCCCTACTCAGGCACGTCTTGGAAAACTTGGTATTCTTCCCCCTGATTTTCAAACAACGCATACAAAGAGAATCCATCAAGAGGATCTGCATGGATGTTTTGCCAGTCGACCTCCCATCCGGCCTCGAATAAAGGTTCGTCATTCCTTTGGAAGTTGGCGGCTTCAAACTCTTCCCAATCAGTAATCAGTTCTCCCCATGTATCTTCCCATTCCCGTATAGAACGGAGGGCAGTCTCTCTGGGAATTTCACCAACAGGCATTGGTTCGGTATCGGGGATAATAAACAGGGTAGGATCAAACTCTGGGGGATTTTGGCTTTCTGCTAGAGTGATTTGGTTAATGCGGAAGGGAGCATTGTGTTGTGGTAGAGGGTTCGAAACGGTGTTTGGTTTATCGGCAGGCGGAGCGTCGACAACCTTGTTATCGATGAGGTTTTGGATTTTATGACGGAGGCGGATGCAGTTGTCGGTGGTGTGGCCAGGCATTTGGTAGAAGTCACAGTATACATTTTGGTTTAAGTTTAGTGGAATGGTTTGTGGTGGCAGAAGAGGCTTCAACACTCCGATTTCTGTGAGTTTCTTAAGAAGAGTGGATCTGGGAGTGCTGAATTGGGTGAAGGTTCGGCTCTGGGATTTTGGTTTTTCAGAAATTTGGTTGACTTCTATAGGTTTAGTGGATGAGGTTCCTGCCTGGTTGGTATTCCCGAAGAGAACGTTGTTGTTTCCTGAATATGCCCTTTTAGATTTTGACCCGGATCCTGACTCTTTCTTCTCCAAAGTTCCATCCCGTAAAGCCTCCTCTATAGCCAGTCCAGAATCATAAAAGGTTTCAAAATTTGGAGCAGCCTGAGAAAGAACCATGTACGGAGCAAAGGAGCTCGGCAAGTTCTTGGTTATTATCCGTATCTGTTCTTTCAAATCAGGCTTATTCTGCATCTGGGCAGCTTTAGCCCTCCAACGCTTCACAAAGTCCTCGAAACTTTTCTTCTCGCCCATTTTAGTGCTTTCCAACTCCCTTGTGGTCATCTTCAAGTCAACGTTGAAGTCATATTGAGCTACAAAAGCTGTCCTGATGTCTTCCCAACTCCTTTTCTTGGATGGTTCAAGAGAGAGGAACCATTGCAGGGCTGGACCAGACAAGGACTCATGGAAGAGTTGGGCCATAGCTTCTTTTTCGATGCCGCGCATAGTGAGGGACCCGACATATCCCTGAAGGTGGGCCCTTGGATCGTCGGTTCCATCGAACTTCGCAAAGTCCACTCCTTTGAACTTTTCCGGCAGCTTGGCATTTGGAAAAAGGCACAGCTTGCTCATGTCAATTTCTCCTTTTCCGAGTCGCTTAGTCTCTTGGACAGATTCCTCCAATTTGCCAATCTTATCCATAAGAGCGGCTAGGTTAGGATCAGCTGCTGGTATCTCAACTTTGGGTCGTTCGAACTGCGGGGGAGTCTTAGTCAGAAGCTTGTCAGTGATTTCCTGCATGCTTTCCATTAGCATGTTCATGTCGTTTTTCATGGAAACCACGGTGGCTTTGAGTTGTGCGTCAACACCAGCGAGGGACTGTTTAAACTGTGCATCCATGTTGGCCATGTTCTGCCTGAGTTCTTCTATTCCGTCTCCCTGATCAGCCATGGGTAAAGGATTTTCGGGCAGAATTGAGACTATGGGTTCTTCTAGCAACGGTTGTTCCTCCTTCTCAACTTGGACTTCGAACAGTGGGATTTCTTCCAGGGTGTCTACGAGAACTAGTCTTTGGGACAGACGGAACCAATTGGGTACAGCTTCTTTTCTCTGCAGGCGATCAATGTTGGCGGTATTGGCAACAAGTCAAAAGGGAGCAACTCATAACCGATCCGAATGCTCGTCCTACCTTCTACCCGTCTCCTAGAAATAAGGCCTAGGACCTACCGTGATTTGAATCTCACTTAAGACGTTTGTACAGAAGATTTCCGATAGTCCGGGTAGGTGCTGTCAGGCAGGTTGAATTCCGAGCGGGTCGGAACTAGAGCCAATCTCCTTATCATGACCATCCGAGGTAGAGCAATGTGACCATCGGAATCCGGATACGCACGCACTTAAGGCTAGATTCAAACCAAGGGAGCCGTTTGGGCACCGCAAACACCGGAGGTATCGCAAACTCCATGGATTTAAGGTCTCCTAGACCGACCGGAGGGCCCTAAAGAATTCTAAGGGAGCCTAATCCTCTAGCCCGCAAGATGCAATGATGCATGAATGATGTGTGTGTACAAGAATAAAAAGCACGTAAACAGGATATAACACATAAGTCCTAGCCATGGGATCCTGTCCTAGCTGGGAAGGATCTATGGCTATGTACAAGTGCAAAGGCTGGTTTTGGTCTCAGAAGGGTTCCCCGGACTAGAGCCAAGATGTACTACCCCATGTCGAGTGTATTGCAAGACAACGGTCGAACAGCACGATGGCTCATCATAGTCGAGGGTTGCTAGGCGTTCCGGGAGAGCTTGTCACCGGTAAACCAGGCAAGGTAGCCGAAACACGCTAGCGAGGCCTGTGCGGTGCAAAGTGTACAGGATAAAAGAGCTTAATCTTCCGAAAAATATTTGAAAATTCCCCTTTTAAAAACACCTTTCAAGTTTGGCCCTCTTGATCATTCAATACTTTTGTATGTATGTATATATATATATATATATATATATATTTTAAAAAAAAGTATTGAATAAAATATCCCCAGCAGAGTCGCCACTGTGGGCTCCCGTGCCCTTTTTTGAAAGAGTCACCACCCGGATTTTTGAGATGGATGATCCGAGAAAGCGAGAACTCGTTTGTGAAAAGGCTTTTGGTCTAGCGAAAACGTTGAGATTTTGGGTTCGGGGGCCACGTTACGAATGGGGAAGGTTTTTCTTTAAAAAGCACCCCACTCGCCCGGTAAAACTGGTCTCTACTTAATATTTTCAAAAAGGGAAATTTTCAATATCATTTGGAATATCAAACTCTTTAATAAAGCAAGTAGCGGGGAAGGGACATGGGGAAAAATATATCACGTTGACGTGCACGTGGTGCTGCCTGTACAGTGGTGATAAAATGATGTGAGCAAATGAAACAAACAACACTCAGTAAACTGTCTGGACCTCAGCAAACCCTGAGCTGCCGCGCGCGGCACCGCAACATGCCGCGCGGGGTAGCTGTTCTGCTGTCAGACTGTTGTAGACTTTCAAAACAACATCCAGCTCATTGCTTTCTCTGTACGACTTTTGGAAAACTCATCAGAAACCTTGTGGTCGTCAAATCATCCCAAAATGTTGTTATTTTTCTTAAAATATGGTTTTAAAACAGTTTTTGACGCATTTGATCATTTGGGATGATCTAGAAAGGCTTTTAAAGAGCCAAAACATGGCTTGTAGATATGGTCTTATTTTAAAAGCAAGCGTAAGCAGTGAGCGTCTGAGACAACCACAGCGGATGAAAACTCAGATCCAGATAGCCTGCCTATAATAATACCAACATACACAGATGTCGTGCGCTGAGAGTCAGGGTGCCGCGCGCTCGGTCACCAAGCCGCGCGGTTCCCTAACCTCAGCACAGCACTGATTTTATTTTGTGAAAATGGGTTTTGAGTCAGGATCTAACCAAAAGGGATTAGACCTACTGACAGAAAAGTCCTCGGGATCGGAGCAGTCTAGTCCGAGGAAACTAGTTTTTACCTTTGGTTTCGAGCTTGATCAAGGATCGTTGATGCAAGGATGTGGATGGATCGTCGCGGACGTAGATGGAGGAGGTTGAATGAGACAAGAGAAGTATGAGTGTGAGTGAAGGTTAGGTATTTTGGGTAGTGGGGCTTTGAAGTTAATGAAAGATCAACTTCAATGATGAGAAAGGAGTGAGTGAAAGCACTTAAAGAATGTCTTTTGGGAATGACATTCTTTAAGACTTGGAAATGGAAGTGGAAGTAGGAAAGTGGGTGTGAAAACAAGAGAGAGAAAGCTTATGGAGTAAGAATACCCAAAAATAAAGAGAGCCAAAAGAAAGGCCAAAAGGAGACGCAAAGGAAACGGCCCTTTTTCCTTGAGTGGAGGGGTCAATTTATAGGCAAAGGCCAAGGATTTTGAATTTCAAATGGTGGAGGTATTTTCTGGGCAGGTCAGAAGTGCATTTTCGGCTGAGCTACCATCACCGTTGGCTCAATGGCGTGGTGTGACTTTCTCGAGCTAGTCAGCCTTTTTGCTCAAGGTGCCGTGCAGTTGAGTTTGACCGCGCACGGTTCCTTGAATTTCAAAGTGCCGTGCGCTCCAGTGCCGCTCCGCACGGTACCTCCTTCTCCGGTCCAGGGTCTTTTGGGCTTTTGTCTTGGGCTTTATCTGGGCTCTTTGGGTTTTTGGGTTTCTTGGTTTCATCTGGGCTTGGGGAAATCTTTTTCAAGCTCGCAAAGGTATTGTTTCCTCTATTTCATCATCGGGGCGGACAAAGACTCTCCGAGGTCCAGATTGGGGTGTCTACACTAGCATTGCTGGACTCTCCTCCTCCAGCAAATCCTCCATGAATGACCTTTATCTCTCCAATAGGACCCGATCGGGGTGCAGCACCATCTCTTCCGTCTTTGTTTGTATCATCCCTCCTGGATTGTTTCTGGTACTTCTTCGATACAAAACGCTAAACTCTCCCTCTCTGGATCAACTCCTCGATTTGCTGCTTTAGATCTATGCAATCATCTGTGTTGTGACCGTGGTCTTTATGGAATCTGCAGTACTTATCTTTAGCTCTTTTGCTTGGATCGGACCTCAACTTTCTGGGCCATTTGAGGTCTGGATCGTCTTGGAGGTTGCTGAGGATTTGCTCTGCCGTAGCTATGAGCGGTGTAAACTGCTTATATCGGCCTTGAGGCGGTCCTCCTCCCCTTTTAGGGGAAGTTCTTGTGTCTGCCTTCTTACTCTTTGGTTCTCCTCCCGTTTTACGGGTGGAGTCTCTTCTTTTCCTGTCAGATGGTGGAAATTTACCAACCTATGATGGCCCTGCCTGGGGGTCAAAGCCGTCACGGGAGCGCCTTGCGACAGCTTCCTCGGCGTTCATGTGCTTCTGTGCCCTGAGCATGAGCTCCGCCAGGGTCTTGGGTGGTTCTTGAGATAAAAGGTATAAGAACTATCCTGGGTACAGTCCGGCTATATACGTAGTTATACTCATGTTGTCGTCAGCTTCGTCTATCTGGACCACCTCCCTTGTTGAACCTGGTGGTGAAGTCTCTTAGTGATTCCCATCGCCCCTGTTTCACCGTCAGAAGGTGTGTTGCTGGTTTGCCGTAGCGTTGGCCAGCAATAAAGTAGCTTACAAAGTTCATGCTAAGCTCTTTGAAACTACGTATGCTCCCAGGAGGGAGTTTGTTAAACCATGCTCGGGCACTTCCCTTAAGAGTAACAGGGAAAGCTCGACACATGACTTCATCAGGAACTGCTTGCAGGTGCATCAGGGACTTATACGTTTCTAAATGATCCAATGGGTCCGTGGAGCCATTGAACGTTTCTAACTGGGGCATCTTGAACTTCCTTGGAAGAGGGCGCCCCATGACTTCGGAAGTGAAGGGTGAATCTGTATTTTGCACCAGCTCTTCCACCGTAGCAGGAGTCTGCGCCTTGACTTGCTTCATTAGCCCTTCAATCTGATTCTGCATCTTGAGAATCACCCCTAGTTCATGGGACGACTTCTCCAGGGGGGCTTGCTATTCCTCTTTCGGTTTTGGCTTTCCTCCTCACTGGACTTGCTTTCTTCTCTATGATTCTCTTCCTCGTGTTGACTGTGTTGTAGGTTCAGGATGCTTGGCTCGGAGATTTATAGACGCAAAGCTGCATTTTCCTGCATCGCGGTTTGTAACCCTTGGGTTAGTGGTTTTATTTGCTCCTGCATTTGAGCGAATGCCTCTGGAGTCATCTGATCGCCTCCCGTCTTACTTGCCCCAGCGGCATTAGCCGCTTCTGCTGCTTTGGCTGCTTCCACTGCCTTGGCAGCTTTTTCAGCGGCTGCAGTAGCCTTGGCCGCTCTTGCAGCCTTGTCTGTTTCGGCGGCCTTGGCGGCGGTCTTGGTGGCGTCGTCGACGCCCGTTTGCGAGGGGTCTGAAGCCATCGTTGTTCTGCTAGATCGGGTATCCACCATGCAAAACTATTCACCGTGAAGGAAAAAGTCGTTTCCCACAGACGGCGTCAGCTGATGAATCAGCTTTGTATCTGGCCCCTACCTGTTCCTGCAAAGACAACGTGAAACTAATGTCACCGGTGTGGTGGCGTGCCAACCACCCTCCGATGCCTAAGTCAGTAGAGAATTTGTCGTGTATTGGAGGAAATTGAGATTTACCGCTATTAATTGAGCGTACCTTAGCTGGAGTTCTACCGTCACTTTTATAGGCATTTGGTAGGAGGTTGGGTCCTAGTAGGACTACATTCCAGGGATTGTAAGTTATCCTGACGATGAGAGTGGAGTCCTGCCTTAGTTAGGATTCTATACTCATCTAATCTTGGCCTGGAATCCTTATCCTTCACTGGCCGCGTTTATCCTTGGGAACTAGTGTCTATCTTATCCATATCTTCCCCATTATCCCATGGGATTAATGCTCTTGACGGAGTGACATCTTTATCCGAGATAAATACGTTGCCGAAGTCTTATTTATTAGCCTTAGCTGGGTTCCCGAGCTGGGCTTTTAACCCAGCTCCGTCCTGCGGGCCGAGCTGGACGCCCTGGCGTACTTGCTAGTGGCGTTCCTCAGAGGGACTCAGGTGGAGCTGGGTTTTTACTCCCCAGCTCTGCCTCTTCTGCTGAGCTGGCCGTATCAGGTCTTTCCTACTTATCAGTTATCATAATGAATAAATCATGACTTTTTGCTTTAATTATAACAATATCTGTGTGTATGAATCAAGCTAGCTTCACCATTAATCAAAGTTGTGGCCATGACTATTGCAAATCGAAGAATTGACAGCCACATTTTCGGTAAGTCATTAATGTTGAGTAGATTAAACCACCTACATTGTACAGTTGATGTCCATTGGATGTGCAAGGCTGCATTTCTGGTAAGGAAGCAGGAAACCGAAAAAGTGGGGTTTCTTAGTTCACGGTGCGAAGAAATTTGGACAAAGTCTTGGAGCATCCATAGTGTCATAATCAAAATTACAGGGTTGTTAAAGTTTGTAATATTTTTTCAAAAAAATGTTCACAGTAGCATAACCAAACTTAATTAACAACCTCTTAGCAACTTATCAAATTTTAGCCTTTCGATAATCAAAACTATCAACTTTTTGTGAATAACCAAATTTAGTGGTCTCTATATTTTCTTAATTAAGTACACCCATCATTGCACAAAAACCTTCCCTCTCTTCTCTCTCTCTCTCTCTCTTATTTTAAAAAAATGTTTTTTTTTTGCAAAAATAGTAAAACTATTTTTTTATCAGCAAAAAGATTTTATTAATCTCCGAATTCAAAAATTACAAAAATTAAAAGGACAAGGAAAAATGAAAATTACTTAATCTTCACAGCTACCTGAGACCCAATTGGTCAAAGACCTTAAAAACTGTATTTTTTTAAAACTTTTTCCGAAAAGTTTTTTTTTTCAAAATAAAAGTTTTCAAAATATTATTTTCTATTTCTAATAACCTGTTTTTATTAGTTTGAAAATTATTTTTTAAAAAAACTGATTTATATGGTGACAATTTTCAGATTTCTATAGGTTGAAAAGATGATGTGGCAAGTTTTAATTATTCAATTTTGATTATGTTATTGTGGACATCTACATTGCTAACCCTAGCAACCTCTTAAATGGATAACCAAAAGATGATGTAGCAACTTTTGATTATCTATTTTTGGTTATTCCATTGTGGATGCTCTTACTAGTTGATTGTGCTATATAGCCTATATTGTAAGTGCTATTGATTGATATCATCATGGAATAATAAATTCATCGACTTTTGCCCATTATTTTTGAACCGAAACAATTTTGTTGAGACCGCCAAAAGTAACATAAGTAACCAACAAACAGAGGCGGTGAGAATAATGATCTATTTGCTCGGTTGTTGGTGAATTTCTGAATCGGCCACTGTGATTCTAAAAGGCCCATTGAGTTCCACTGTACCAGACTATATGTCGGCATATTATTATTTTCTAAACGTAAATATGTAATCTAACGTTACCAGACTAAAGTCTTCCTTTCACTCTCTCAAGTTCACACGCTCTTAAATTCTATGGTCCTCTCTTCTTATCCTCTTCTATAAATACCAATATCGCCACAGTCCTCTCTCTGTGTACAAGCCATAAGCTAACCAACTGATCTCAAGTCCGAACCTTAACCATTTAATTGCTGCCTATCAAAGAACAAAACATGTCCACAAAACTTATCACCCTGTTCACGTTAGTCCTCCTCCTCCTCCTCTGCTCCACGCTATCCTACGCCACCCGCCCCGTGCCAAACCCTCTGGAGCACTACCTCGTGAAAACCCGACATGGGGTAGGTTCAATTTGTTGAAATTCAGTCTTAGATATTGGTTTTGCTCATGGGTTTTGCGATTCGGATCAATTGGTTCTTACGTGTGTTTTTTGTTGTTGTTGTTGTTGTTGTTGTTGTTTTGATTAGGGTGTTGAAGCTCAGAAAACAGAGGTGGTGGTGGAAGAGAGCTGTGAAGGAGTAGGAGATGATGAGTGCTTGATGAGGAGGACTCTGGCTGCTCATGTTGACTATATCTACACCCAGAAGCTGAAGCCGTAGAACTTTTGCTCATTAGCTTCTTATCGCGAATTAATTAATAGTAAAACGCATAATTTAGGACCGAAAGTAATACTAAAACTCCACATAGCTCCGTTATTAATTGCTACGTGGAGTTTTCTGTATCTTATTTACATATTCCGAACATCATCATCATATGTAGCAATACTATATTGCACTCTCATCATTCTGAATCATTTTTATATACTAATTCAAGTCGATTTGCCCACATCCCCTTTCTCATTTGGGCTACTCTATTCAAATAGAATTTTGAATGTACATTAAAGATTACTGGAGTTTACGAAGAATCGATGGCGCAGAGACACCTGGGTTATTAAAAATAGAAGAGGGAAAAAAAAAATGATGAATCCATTTTTGGAAAAGCCTTTTGGAAGTTGGAACAATCTACTGCTTTTCTCTGGCTAATTATTTTGGGAATTCAATGGAACAACCACCGTTCGATTATCAGGTGGGGTAGTTAAAGAAACAAAACCAAGTCACGGGTCCATTAATTTGGCCAGAGTTTAACTAGTGCTCCGACTTTCTTTATTTAGAACGAAACGAGATTATCATTCCAAAAGTTGAAACCCGGCCTAAATAGGGAGGGGGAATTGGGATCACTATCACCCGTAAATACAAGCAATTAAGCACTAACGAATAACGATAGTTTGATAGGGCTGAATCCACACTAAACTAAAGTAATATAGCATAATCAAATCAAACTGAATTTCAAGCAAGTGTCCCAACTCATCTTTTCTCTACATATTTATGTGGGCCAAAAGCTCATAACTACGACCTTACATGATTTTCAAAGGGAGAGTGATTTTAGCACTTCCTTTTTTATAATCGCACTTCTCTTTTTTGTCTTTATTTATGTGATGTTACAATATTGCCCTTTAATGATTTCAATTTTGACATATTTAAGGACAATATTGTATTTTTACATAGTTTAAATACAAAAGGGGAGTGCGCCCCTTTTCAAAGGTACTGACACGATTTTCAGAGTAATTAGAACCGTATAGTAATGGGATACGCACAAGCCCAAATCCGGTTCACATTGTGCCTAATCAAAACAAATTTCAAAACCCAAGCATGTCCACTTAGGTCATATACAGAGTATTTGTTTTTTTGTTAATTTATTTTTAACAACCTTACGGCGCAAATTCGATGGCAGGAATTTTGAGAGGGAATGAGAATGTGATGTCATACTTTCATAATTCCAATGTTCGGAAGAAACAACAATATGAATGTGATGTCATACTTTCGTGATTCCCACGCTTGGAAGAGACAAGAATATGAATGTAATTCCCGATGACACATTCAACCAGAAATCTCATTCCTAGATTGAGTAGGAATCTTGTCATTCTCTTACCCCATCATAATCATAGATTCCTAGTTCAATCAATAAAAAAACAAAGAAAATGTTGACTCTGATAAATTTTCAAAATAGTTATTATTGCATTAGATTACTAAATTAATTCAAACACCAGAGTAAAATTACTTAAGATATTATTATATTTTTAGGAATTAAATTCCGAGTAATCATATTTTTATTCCTAGGAATTCAATTTCTTGTAAATCATTTCTTATTCCTACTGAAAATATTCTGGTCATCCACACAAAGCCTTAAATTGTTAGTTTCTTTCCTTTTTGAATAAATTTCATAAATAGTTTAAAATAAATTAAAAACGTAATAAATAGGTTGGGCCAGGCCGGGCAACAAACAACATCCCAAGCCCAAATCATTTAAGCCCAACCAGGCTCTTTGGACCAGAGTAGCAATCCCAACTACCAAGCCCTTAAAATAAAATAATATGGGAAAATAATAGCCCAGAACGTGTTTTGATAATTAATACCCATCAAGAACATTTTCAGCATTAACAAATATTCTCAGCATGTCCTTGGCGGGTATTAATTATCAAAACACGTCATGGGCCGTCATTTTCCCTTAAAATATCGGGGTGGGCCGGGCGGTCATCTAACTCATCTCAGACCCGGCTTGTTTGTATCTGCCCACTCTTGCTCTGAACATTTCCAAACTCTTTCAGGCTTCAGCACCTTCCCATTGTCGTGAAATCTATTCTAATATATATAAGAGCATCCACAGTGGATTAATCAAAATTAAAATTTTGCTAAGGTTACTAATATTTGCTCAAAAAAAGTGCTTACATTGGAATAATCAAACTTAACAACCTCTTAACAACATATCAAATTTTGCTCATTGGATAACCAAAACTAGTAAATCTTTTATCAATAATCAAATTTAGTAAACCCCAAATCTCTCTAATCAAGCACACTATCATTACAAAATATATATATATATCTTCTATCTCTCTCTCAACCATATTGTCACAAATTTATTTTAAAAAATAGGTTTTTTAAAAGTCTTTTGTTACACAAAAAAAAGTTTTCAGAAAAATTATTTTTTTCAAAAACTTTTTTCTTTTCTAAAAAATTTTTCTTTTCAGAAAATAATTTCAAAAAATTGTTTTTGGAAAATTGCTTTGTATTTCTAATAAATAATTTTTATTACTTTGAAAAGTATTAAAATAAAAAGTTTTCTATATAAATAGTTTTAGTTTTTTTGTAGTTTGAAAAAGTGATGTGGCAAATTTTGGTTATCCAATTTTGATTATTTCATTGTAGACCTCTACATTGCTAATCTTAGCAACCCCTTAAATGGATAATAAAAAGGTGAGGTGACAACTTTTGATTATTCAATTTTGATTAGTCTACTACGGATGCTCTAAAGGGGGAGCACCCTTTGGTGTAGCCTAAAAATGAAGTTGTGTTACAAAAGTGTTTTTCCACTTTTGTCATAAAACAAAACAATATTTACTTTTCTCTAAGCTTTCCATGTACAAACTGTCTGGGGTAAGATGGTAAAATACGTAACCTCAACTGCCACTTTTTTTGTGTCCGCCTCAAATGCCTCCTTATATCCCACGTTCTCCTTCTCTTTTCGTTTTGAGGAAGAACTCTTCCCTTCCTCAATCAACCTTACATCTCTTTCCCTTCAATTAGCGTTCAACCCATTCTATGCACGGGCAAAACTAACCCGTTCTAGCGCTGTGCCCATTCGATGCACGGAACAATTAAAAAACGTAGGTTCGAATGGGCACAACGCTAGAACGGCTTAGTTTTGCCCGTGCATAGAACGGATTGAACGCTAGTTCACCAACAATCAAATGGCAGTAAACAACAACAAAAATGTACGACTCAACGAAGGTAAACATGGTTTGAATTTTTTCTTCACCGATTAAATAATAATAAAGTCAAACTACTATGTCATGCTACACAATAGTTCTAGATATTTTTCATCCTACCCTCGGCTCTAAGACAACTCGATTCTATTCATCGAATGGTGGTTGCTCTGGATCTTCATCCTCCGAATCTAAAGCTATGTCAATGTAGACCGGGGTGGTGCCGATGGTCCGAAGTAATGAAATCTCACGCTCTCGGGTGAAGCTTGGTGGTAGGAAACATATGGTGGCTGGGTCAAAACTTCTGCTCTCAATTTATTGTACTTCATATCATCCTTCAGAATCCGATATGCTTTCTGGTACTTCCGAATATGATTCTTTATGCGGTGACACACCATTTGCTTCTATTTCCCTTCCTCGACAACCGCGGAGTCCTCAATCACCTTCTTCATGTCGTGCTTGATGCTTTTTTCAGCTTGCCATTTGAGTCTCCCTTAGTGTTCATGTTCATCCCAGGATTTGATTTGACGTCCTCGCTGAGTATAGCGGCCATACGTATCGAAACTCATACCATATGATCCTGACGAAGAAGAGCTCGACATCTTACATTTTAAAATTTAATATTTAAATGGTATAATCTTCATACTAAAAAAAATGACTAATAATTTGGCGCATAAGAGGGCTGTATATTTACAATACGATTAAATACCTATACTAATGAAACCTAGTGCTACCCAATCAACTCAAGGCCGAGGGTTTGAACCTAAAACTCTGATACCAAGGCTCAACAAATAGGGAGCAAAACAAACACACACAAAAATCGGCAAATCTGTCCACACAGATAATCTGTGCACAGATTTTGTTGTAGGGCCCACCACGGGTCCCACACAAACGATCCGAGCCGTTTATTAAATATAAATATTTTTTCAAGGGTTCCCGTAAAAAATCAGCTCAATCCAATACATACAGATACTTGATCTAATCATCTAATTTTTCATTACCTGAAAATCTGAATGAAAATTTAGATGATTGGATCGAGCTCCTGTAGGTATTTGATTGAGCTTATTTTTTTACGGAAACCCTTGAAAAAATAATTTACATCTAATGAACGGCTCAGATCATTTGTGTGAGACTTGTGGTGGGCCCCACAACAAAATCTGTGCACAAATGTATGTGTGGTTAGCAGGGTTCCAAAAAATTTTAGTGGCAATCAAAAAACTGTTGAGAAACTCATGTATTCTACAGCGAATTGTCCCCAAATCCTTAATTACCAATTATCAATAGCAGAACATACCATGAACTAAAGTTTGAAACTGCTCATTGCGTGTGATTTGGTTCTTCAAACTGGTGTCTTAGTAAAATGCTCACATTTTGAAAATGCAAAATGGACCATGGACACTTGATTATTCCTATTCTATATTCCTACAAACAGAAATTATTCCTATTCTATATTCCTACTTTCAGAAAATGTGAATAATGTAAGGAAAATACTACTCCCTCCGTCCCTTTTTTATTGTCCAGTATTCCATTTTGGGCTGTCCCTTAATAAGTGTCCATTTTGTAAAGTTAGTGGATAAAAGTTGGTGTATTGTCTATTTTGTCCCTAAAAGTAGATTCCTTTTTGAAAAGTGAGTGAGTAAAAGAGTAATGATGATGGGTAAGTATGGAAAGTGGAGGGAAAAGTTGATGTGAAAGGTATAATGATGATGTCTTTTTAATAAGTTGGAGTTACGAAGCAGGACACTTAAAAAGGGACGAAGGGAGTATGAGAATGTGGAGAAAAAGCTGGCCGAATGCCAAAAAAAATAAATTGAAAGATAGGTACGTATATGAAGCAGAGAGGAAATCATACCTAGTGGTTAGCAGAATTGAGTGGTGCGAGATCCGGATTGCTTTCAAAATAAAGAGAGTACGTGGGGTAAAAATACATGAGAAAGATATAGCGGTTGACTTACTACATATGGATTGATTTGTAAACTTCACCTTCTCGCAGCAATACGGAAATGGTGAGGAGTTGCATGACAAAGAATAAATAGTAGAAGAAGAGGAAAATAGGGGAGAATGAGGACTTAGGGTTTTTATTTTTTGTTTTTGTTCCTGAAAAGAATGGGGATGGGGAGCTTGGAGGTTTCGGAGGCTCACACACATTTCCATAATAGATTAGATTTAATTTAATGGCTTATTCTTTCCGCTTTCAAATCTTCTATTCCTGCAAATCTACCAAAACTACTCTCCCTTGTCTCCCATTTGCGTACTGCCATAGTGTATATCGAAGGGACCAAAACCACACCAGACATAAAACGTACACACGTCTTCTTCCCTGCTATTTTCTTCTTTATTTTTTTTTTTTTGCAAGTTTAAGTAATTTTCTTTCATGTATTTATTGCCTTCAATTTGTTTAGAACAAAATTTACGAGATGAAAATTACAGGCTTCCCAATTAGTAATTTTGTTGCATGTTAAAAAGAGTTTAGAAACCCTATATCATTACCCGCTTAACAATTTATGGAAATTTTTATGATTAAATTTTACTCAATTCAAGATCCTATGAAAATTGGTACGTTCCAGTACTTAAAATAATTTTATTTTAGATTAATTGTGCATCTGGCGATTGGCTGAAACAAGTGGCTATTTGCCACTCCTAAAAGTGGCTTTCAATTCAGAAACTGAAGATAAATAGTGTGATTTAAGCTTAAAAAGGGTTTTCGAAGGATGTTTCAACAACTTGGGTCCACAATCGTACAAGCAAGACTTTGTACTCATAGGCAAATATTCATGAAAACTTGTTCATCATAGAGAAAAGACCAAGATTGGGCTTAAATACTTGCTGAGCCAAATGAGAGGGTATCAACAACACCAAAGGCCAAAAAACACATTCAATCCCTCAAAAAAAATTCACTCCATGAACCTCAAAGGCTAAATAAGAAGATTGGGCTATAGTCATGCAAACAAGTCAAAGGTTATAGTCATTGATCTCTCTAAAACATGAGAAATTATTTTCAGCTGCATGCAAGCTTTGCGTGAAGAGTCTAATGCTCACTATGTAGATATCATCGTTGGGATGCCCCCAAAGTGACTTAAAAATATTTATCCAGCCAAATACAAGGATGTGTCAAAAGGTCCCAACGATTTTGTAGTGCAGAAGCGATCTATAAGAGTGTAGTGGACCATCCCAGCTGTCAATCTTAGCAATTGAAGGCCTGAGGCTCTGTTTAGAACTTAAGGAAAGGAAAGGAAAATAAAAGAAAAGAAAACTAAAAAAATTTCCCTTCTATTGTTTGGTGGGAAGAGAAAGAGAGAAGAAAATAACAATTTTAAGTTTTGTGAATAGTAAATTTTCCTTCCTATTTTTCTCTCATTTTCCTCCCACTTTATTTTCTTTTCCTTTCCTTTCTTTTCGTTAGGTTCCAAACAGAGCCTGAGTTTAAAATCTAATCCTTTTGACGAGTCATTTTTAAAGTTCGGAAATTGAAAACACTTTAGACAACTGAGATGAGTTGCTGCACCACTACTACAGGGTCTCCGGACCCCTTTTGGAAACTTGGAATCATTATTAACAAAAAGCTACGGAGACATTTCAAAAACTTTAGGGAGGTCTCTGCAATTATTTGAAAACATGAGGAAGTTCATTGAAATTTAACCTATTAGAATTTATTGCTGTAAATGAACTGCGCTGTTCGCGAACTGTTCGAAACTTGGCTCGATAAGAGTTTGTTTGAGTTCGACTCATCGACTAAATGAACTGAACCTGAACCTCAATTTTAGGCTCATTCCATAAATGAGCCGAACATGAGCTTAATAGTATTTAGCTCAGTTAGGCTCGCGAACTTGGGATCAAAATATAATTAATAATAATTTGGGGGTCTATCTATTAATATTATACATATTAGGGGTATATTAATTTTTACTCTTTACTACTCAATTACACCGTCGATTCACTCGATACCAACGAAATCGAGGAGCGCTTCAGAAAAGTTAGGGTTTCTCACCAGCCCACTGCTCGATCGCTCCGCTGCTCCTCTCCTCCACCCTCCACCGCCTCTCACTGCCACCTTCTCTCTCACTCCAAAATAATCAAGTTGCTCCGATCTAAACCGTCCAATCGTACGAGGTATTCTTTTTGATACGACACCCTGTTATTGTTTGTTTCTATTTCATGCTCCTCCTGTTCGGAGATTTCTAGTTCATGCTCTTCCTCTTCATCTCTGAACTCAATCGTTCTTATTTCCCATACTCTTATATTTTCATGATTTTGTTTTTTTTTTTCTTCTCAATTTATGTCATATATGCGTGAATAGTGATTTGGAATTGGAAAAAAATTCTCACGGGCTTGAATTCGAGCCTGAACTGTGTTCGAACAAATAAATGTATTCGAGCCTGAAATTGGCTCGGTTCGGTTTGTTGAAGTCTAACAAGCCTAAACGAGCCGAGCCCGAGCTTTTAAAGATGTTAACGAGCTGAACTCGAACTCCATTGTCCAGGCTCGATTCGAGCTTGACCTACACCTTACCGAACTGATCCCGAATATCACAAGGTTCGGCTCGATTCAGCTCATTTACAGCCCTAATTAGAATAGTCAGATGGATATAGAAGTGTCATTCGTTCCCAAAATTCTCTCCTTCCTAGGTGAAGAGGAGATAAGATGGCTAATAGAAGTGCAGGATCCCCCGGACCGGACACGTCGGTAGTAGCCAACAACAGCAGCAGTACCGCTCAATGACGCCAGCCGGGTTTGAGATCTACCATAGACAGGTCCAGGAGACGGGGGTATGTATATAATTCACGTACTTATATTAGTTAATAGCTTTGAATATCTATCGGAATTTCAAACCGTTATTACCTGTATCATATTGGATTGAGCATCAGTACTTTTTATGGTATAAGAAATTTAACTTCCTATTGGCGATGTGCAGGGTTTTGATGTCGTTCTCCCCCCCGGTGTGGGTAATCCCGGTTTAATTTACCCGTGCCCGAACTTTGAAAGGAATCCCCATATTTTTGAGGAGGTCAATCGTTGTGCAAGCAAGGCAATTGACGTCTATAACAAGGAACATGTACAATTTTCCTTCTTTCGTTTTTTCCTCTTCCTTCCATCCATCATTATCTATTTATTAGGTTCTCTGACTTGGCGTTACTGTTGTTCAACTTCTTTCTTGTATCGTAGGATACAGAATACCGGTTTCTGAAGGTCACCAAGTTAAACTCCTTGTCAGTTTCTGGTTATAATCATTACATTACCTTTGAGGCCAATGCTAATGCTGCTGCTCCTGTACACTTCCAAGCTGTTGTTTATGCTGGAATCCCTAAGGATAAGATAGAGGTTATCTCTTGCCGTCCTAAACCAAACTCACCGTAGGTATGTTTTTGTTCAACTTCTTTTATTTCTCGTCGTGATAGTATTGGTAATTATGGTTTTATGCATTGTTATAAACTTATTTCTTTCCCTTTGGACGGTTGTACACTCACCGATGAACCTTCCATAATGCAAATATTTAGAAGGTTTATTTTCTTGACTTATTTGATGGGTACACAAGAAGTTTTTTTTGGCATAACAGAGAGGGAAAACTTAAAAGGGAAAATATGAATTAGTTAAACTCACGGGGTTCTTCCTAAAGGGAAGTGACCGGAGAGTTCAGGTATATCAATTATGCGCCCTTCCTTAACTTCCTTGTGAAATGCTAGTCTTGCCTAGATTTTTCAACTAGAGGAGTATGGATTCAAAGGATTTTGGGTTTGCGAATTTCCATTTGATATTTTTGTGATAATTGTTGAAAAGAGCAAGGAACCTTTGGAATGACAAATGTATTTTCTTAGTTGGCACTGGTGTGTTTGGGGTGACTTTAGGCTTTGTATGGAAAGATATCATGCCCTTGTGTGATACAATGGAAAGAAGGTTTTCTTTCAAAGGTCAAATCGGGAGAGGTTGTCTTACAAAGCACAAGAGTCTAAGAGAAGGAAGAAAAGGCTCAAGCTGAAGTTGAAAGAGAGGTTGAGATGTTTACATGTAAGATGAGTTATCAATGTAAGTGATTGCAGTGGTTTGGTATAAGGGTTGGGGTCGATTATGGAGAATGTATAACTGCCTTTTCCTCTTGAAACTTGGGTTATTTGATTGAATGCCTTGAGGTTTTAGGAGAAGCATGCCTCTTCAAGTGAGGCATTGGTGTGGGGCTTCAATCTGTTGAAGTGAGGCGCGGGTGGCAAAGTGCGCCCCTCAGGACTAAGCCCAAGACTCATGAAGCTCGCGCTTAACCATTGACTCTAAGAAGTCTTTGTCTTTAATCAGCGCCGTCCATTTCTTGAAATAGTCTAACATTGAATAAGATCCGACGCACCAGATTAGAGCTTTTAATGAGATCAAAGCACCAGATAACAGCTCTTAAAAAATGCCCCAAATCCTAGTACGTTTTCCATTGGTGCTTCTTCTATGACACTACGACTCTCCATTTTAGACCGCTGTTAGCCTACTATTTCTTCACATTTCTAATTTCCAAAGCTAAACATTCAGAGATTAGTTTTTGATGGATGCGTACTATGTACTTTTGTTACTGTTTCATATATGGTCATTTGAATGTCATGTATGATTGTTGATGCTCTACATTTTGGTCTTCAAAGTGTGGTACCGTACTTGGCTTAGTATATGTGTTGCTTTCAATAATCGATGTCATATTTGATGATATTGGGTCATTTTGTCACTTGGTAAGGTACATTCTACTCGATTGTGTACGACCTAAGGGGTAAGGCCATGGAGTGGTTCGTGGTTTGCCTTAATGAAAAGGACTTGAAATTTTCCACAGTTGTGGAAAATGGAAAGAAAGAAAACAGGACTGAATGAAAGTAAACGAACTCCATTAACAGTTTAATGAAGCTAGTTGGTACAAGGAATTGAAATAGATACTAGGCTAGGCTAAGTTAAACTACTTTGCTGGAAAGTAAAGATAATTGAAAGATAAGTTTGGTGAGCGTTGGGCTTGATTGGTGCTGGACCCTTCTCCAGGTCTTCAATTCTAGTATTGATAGGCAGAAGCTCTGATTCCATGCATGGCTGCCATGTGTCCTGCATAGGAAATTGCCAAAAGAGGAATCTTGGCCCACCAAGGTTATTTGGCCGAAAAGTTACCAGGACTTTGAGGCCATTTTCGTCGATTTTGGATCCTCCTTGGTGGGCCATTTGATATTCTAAGGACTTTAATAGATAAAGATCTAGGAGCAAAAAGAATTTATTTTCCCCTTTTGCTTCTCGCTCGCCTACCAACAAAAGCAGCAGGCCTGATTGAGCTGCTTAGGCCTGATTGAGCAGCTTCTTAAAGAAGGCAGTTAATTGAAGCCCTCTTTGTTGCCTATTCATCCTTGGTGGTTGGGCCCCAGGCCTGAGGCATTGATTCCATGCTTCTCGACCCACCGATTTCTCTTGACCTCTTCCAAATTGGGCCAAATAGTCCCAGACCCGAAAGATGTTCTTGGGCTTTAGTTTCGTTCGAATAAACTTAAAAATGGGCCCAGACTTGGAATGTGAATCTGGGCTTTTAATTCTTAACCGGGCCTAAACCTGGAATGTGAATCTGGGCTTTTAAATGGCCCAAATAATTCCAAATCTGATGAATTAACCTAGGCCTTCAGAAAATGGGCCCAGGCTTACAGTAATGAAAATTTGGGCTTTAGTTGAGCCCAAACTCTAAATATTAATGGGGCATGTTAATTCCCAATATTAACTCAACTCTTTCAGATTTAAACCGGCCCAATTCATTGAAGGCCCAAAATGATATTTTGGGCTATTAATTCCCGAATGAATTTTATTTTCAAAAATTGGGCAAATTTGGGTGTAAACACAGAGCCAATTCGATCACCTGACCATAGATTTCTCTATTAAGCTCTATCTTTTCAGCTTGCTCCGAATTACTGTTCATTGTTGCTAGAAGCACCCCAAAATGACCGGGCAAACCTGGAATGTGAATCTGGGCTTTTAAATGGGCCTAATAATTCTAGATCTGATGAATTAACCTGGGCCTTCACAAAATGTGCCCAGGCTTACAGTAATGAAATTTTCGGCTTTAATTGAGCCCAACTCTAAATATTAATGTGGCCCGTTTATTCCCAATATTAACTCAACTCTTTCAGATTTAAACCGGCCCAATTCATTGAAGGCCCAAAATGATATTTTGGGCTACTAATTCCCGAATGAATTTTATTTTCAAAAATTGGCCAAATTTGGGTGTAAACACAAGCCAATTCGATCACCTCGCCATAGATTTCTCTATTAAGCTCTATCTTATCAGTTATCAGCCTTAATCAGCTTGCTCCGGATGCTCTGGATTACTGTTCATTGTCGCTAGAAGCACCCCAACATGTGTTCCCTATATACTTATTGTTCATCATGAACCCCTTCTTCTAAATCGTAAGCACCCCAATAAATTGTAGGCCACAACCATCAAAATTTCATTCTTTTTGCTCACAAACAAAAGAAGTGGAACTCTCCCATGAACACGTGCGGAACACCCTCCAACACATGTCGAACACTCGTGCAAATGGATACAGTTGTGCTTTTTAGAGGTTTGTGATAGATTCCTCCCCTATGTTCCCTCCTTCAGAGTCTGATTCAAGGGCACTCCTAACCTGTTCCTGTTATTAAATTTAAGTATGGAACTTATGGTTGTCCATATTAGTGCTGCCTGATGATGTGTATTCTTTTCTTTTTTTTTGATCTTCCTGATGATGTATATTTGTTCCTACAAAGTACTAGAACATGAGTTATGTGTCTTAATGAAGAAAACTGCCTCCATGACAAAGCTAGATTACAAGACGTGGACAAGCTTTGGAGAGATCATATGCAACAAAGACAAAGCAATGGCAAATCTGATGATTTGGGGGGTTTTGTGGGACAGTTTTTTGCATTGAATAAAAGTAGCATAATTTCATACAAAGAATTGCTTGGCTAAAAACTTAGAAGCAGTGGAGAATATTGCAACTGTAGCAGATTGTACAAAATAAAATATTGACTGTAGCAGCTTTTTTATATATGTAATTGGTTTGTCAACCTATCCTTGCATTTAGTGACATTCTCTTGTGTTATGTGCAGGTGAAGGAGACATAGTTGTAATCGGCTTGTGGAATCTGGGGTTTATCTGTTCTTGAGTGTTGTGGATTCTAACTATCTTGGCCTTTTGATTTCAAAGGATGTTTTCCAAATGTCATATTGTTCGATCAGGAAAAACAAATGAACAGGAGGTTATTAGTGCATGTATGTAGTGATGATACATGGGTCTGTGTCTCTGGAGATTATGCTTATCAATTGTGTTTCACTGCTAGTGGTTGCTTGCTTCTTAATCTGCTTCGAGCCTTAGATTTTTTGCAGCCTCGTATTAGTTAACTTGGAATATAAGACTGCCATCGAGCAGGATGTTTTGATGGTGTATGAATGAGGTTGAATTCTGGATCTCACATTTGCTGGGAGGTGCAATTACTGATCGACGGAGGGTAAATCTTAAGAGCGCAATTATGTTTACTTGTAGTTCCTCTTTGTACCTTTTGAATTTTTTTATGGTACACAAAAGTGGTTTTGGTGTATGATACACAAAAGTGGTTTGAGTGTACTATGTTTGATTTGAGCCATTGAATGAGCTTCTGGCAAAATTATAAATCATTGATTTTTTAATGATGAAAACCGGGTACCAAAAAGTAAAGTAGTTTTACAAAAAAGTTTTGCTGTGTTTTACTTCCAATACACAGTGAACATACTTACCAGTTTTTTTTGTTTTTTTGATCCTTAACATACTTACCAGTTTGGTTGAACGTTTTTGACACACAACATGTGGGAATACTTACCATTGCATCTGTTCACATCTAAAGATTACCTGAATAACAGGTTACGGGTTAAAAAGTTATTTTGGCCTTCCCCCCCTGAATTTTGGATTTTCCCTCCAAAAATTTCATGCAAGACAATTATATATCCACACACTACATTTACTAAAGTTCAAATCAATTCATATTTTATCTATTTATTGAAAATAAAATTTAGTGCAAGAAATAATAACGAGTTTCTAA
Source organism: Rhododendron molle (assembly GCA_025413875.1). Lineage (NCBI taxonomy): Eukaryota > Viridiplantae > Streptophyta > Magnoliopsida > Ericales > Ericaceae > Rhododendron > Rhododendron molle. The sequence goes on along the minus strand of CM046395.1, from coordinate 11,088,914 downwards.
ATTAAGTCCCATCTTACTCACATGCACATTATAATGAAAATCCTATAAAATTCACAATTGATGATTACTTAATTTGATTCTTGAAATTTTTATTTTCTATGTCTTGAGCACAAATATGGAGTAATTCATAATGTAAAATGGAGTAATGAGCATTACATTTAAATGGTATTTAATGTGTTTGGTGGTTATTAATGATGATAGATTTTGTCCTACCAACCATTTATGTCTAGTATCTTCCCTCATTAAGCAGTAACCATTCAAATTTTTTTTTTTTTTTTCAAAAAGCCAATGTGAAGCAAAAGAAGAAAAACAAAATTTTCATGCAGGAAGGGAGAACTATATACCAAAATAATAGTCTTCTCTCTCTCCCTCTCTCTACACCTCTATGTTGAAGAGGACTAAGTTAAACAAACATTCATCTCTACATTGAACATTTTCATAACTTGAGGAAGATGAAGATGGAGATGAGTTGAAATTTTGAAGAAGATTGTTAACTTTATTAAAAAGGTTTACATCTTATCAAGTAAGATTTCTTTTTTCTTGATGTCCTAGATTTTTGAAAAATATAAACAACTTTTACAACATCGTATGACTGTACATGCAACTGTCTATGTGAATTAGTACTGCTTGGAGACTCTATTTGCCTCTTTCATGGAGTATCTCTATGGCTTAAAACTAAGAGAATTGAAGCAAATTGGATGGGGTCGGCACAATTTGTCCAGATTTTTCAATTGTACCCCTCAATTGGGGAGCCACTGGTTTTGGCACCGAGGGTAATTTCGTCCATTTGCCTCATGCGCGAAGGACTTAGCCCAGATGTAGCCATGTCTCCTCTTTTGCCTTCACCTTTCCTTCGTCTGGTTTTTCTGTTTCACTGTTGCACTTGCCAAATGGCGTTTCCTACGGTTTATTGGTGAACAATCAAAGGTTTCGGTGGTGAAATTAGCTGTTGTTGGTCGTTCCGTCAGGTTCGGTTCTTGTTTCTTGGATTTCTCTTTTCTGTGTCGATTTATGGACGTGTTGTGCGTTTCGGGTTGCTTTGTTCTTTGCTTATATCGACGGCTCCTGCATGTTCTTCTAAGGTTTTGCTTGATTTTTATGATTTTTCCAATTTATTTTCTTCATTGTGATTTTGGGGTTTTTTTCGTTTCCTGTGGTTTATTGATGAACAATCAAAGGTTTCGGTGGTTATGGGTTAATTATTTGAGTCATGAGCATATCTTTTTGGGTGGTTGTTTATTTTTTTTTGTGTTTGAGGAAAGTTACGGTGTGCTAGCTTCCTTTTGTTGGTTACGTCAGTGTGGCTGGATTTCTTTTATTTATGACTAGAGGCCGAAGCACATGCGATGTGTGTGCAATTTTTTTTTATGACAGAATTTGCCAAATTCTACCATGTGATCGAATTTTTACAAATTTTGATCAAAATTTGAATTGTGCTCGCAACACAAACAGTTTAGCCTAAATCTCTACCTACTTTTTCTAATTTTTGCTATGAGAAAAAGCAAAAAAAATCTTTGACAGTGACTTTAATTTAGGAGTACATGTTTCAATTGTGATGGTAAACTACATCTTTGAGATTGACTTTTTGTTTTGATATCCTGTTTTGGTTCTTATGTGTGGGCTCTCCAATTTGTACAAAAATAGAGGGATTGTTTTTACTTCGCATTTAGAAATAGTGGGATGAATAACAAATATGAACTTTCTATGGAAGTGGAATACTGATATTTTGGAGTATATTCAAGAGATGGTTAATATCAGTGCATTACTGATCACATGGGATTTTTGAATGAATTTGATTTTGACTCCTCTGTTACTGGTGGAAAGGGAAAATTAATTATCATAACTCTTAAAAATCCAAGTCTGCTATGTGAATTAGGATTGCAAGGCTTATAACTTACAGAAAATAAAAAAAGATAGATCAAAGTTTTTTTAAAATGGGGAGTGAATTCCGTCAGATGTTTGTAGACAAGAGGAGGGCAGGGAGTTCGTCGGTTTCAGACGGAGTAAGGTGATCGAGTATTTCTACAGTCGTGTTGTCGAGTCAAAGCGGTGCCACGAGGTCAGATTCATTTTTTTTAAGGCTTGCGCTATTTTGCCCTGTCCAGTTTGTGTAGAAGATTTTTGGGATGTAGAAGATTTTTAAGAATGATTTTTAAGTAACAATATGTTTTTGTTCGTAAGCACGTATAGCTTGGTAATTTTATGGAGGCTAGATTTCATTTTTTGGATTTTCTCAGAACTTTAGAGTAATGACTTTATTATATCGATAGTTTTTAGTTTTGTTTTTATCTTCCTCCTTACTGCTCTGATAAGAGAATATCTAACTTGATAGACCAAAAAAAATTAAAATACTATGAAAAGCGTGTACCTTTTCCTTTTCTATATGCAATTTCCCTCTTAACCTTGGATGATTGCTTTGCTCTTAGGTTTGTTTTCCATTAGAGTATTATGATAATTTTAGTGTTATCTAACATGTTAATAAAAGAACGTTGAATGGGTGGCGATATTTGGTCTGGTTTTTCCAATTAAGCCCCTAGATTGGACGGGTTCTAGATTTGCCTTCAAGGGTATTTGTCATCAATATGCAATTTTTAACTTAGCCGTAGATAATTGGTCCCCTTTTAGGTTTCCCCCTATGATAATGGATTTTACTATGTTCTTACTCCCGAGACTCAGAAAACCATAGCCGCTATGTCGTACTGTAGAGAAAATAACCATGACCAGATGGCTTTTAAGCCAGATGTCAAATTCATGCGTGACTATGGTGATTTGTTAGAGTTGGCTGGTGATCTTGAATGGACAGCAAAAAATGATTTAGTGATTTGGTTGAAGCTATTGTGCAAAATTCATTTGTGCGATATAGCACTATTGGTATTTATCAAGCGTTTCAACTCATTACGATTTATATATTTTTGCTTGTTGCTGTGCTTGATTAATTTGAAGAAAAAATTAGAATTGCTTGCAAGTACATGTAGTTTTTTCACTTTCTATTAAAGAAACTTCTTTCTTCTAGGTGTTGTCTGTTGTTGGTATTTAGCACACAACTGAAATCATGATCTAACTAGCTTAATGGTACGGACCTGTAATTTTAGAGGAATATGATACTGTCTTTGATTAGCTCACCCGAACGCTTAAGTGTGTGAAATGTAGAATGGACTATATGGATTGGTCCAAGTTGCGCATAAACTTGCCCCGAAACACCTTGCATATATTACAAAAAACAAGAAATATTGCATCTCCAGCGATTATGTTATATATACGGATATCTACATGCATTAGACGTACTGGGAGAGCCTATAGTATTGGTGTGTCTGTCTCTTTGCTAAGTGTGACAACAATTGCTTTTTCTTAATATCTTATATATTGGAGTTTACATGAAAACATATGATTTCCCCCTCTTTTTTGCAAGTATGCACACTGTAGAAGAATATTTACTCATTTACTTGGTGACTATCAGATTCTAATTATATTTAAATACTTATCTAGATATACGCTGCATAGTTAAATCCACTTTGGTACAATCATTGGAGTCTGTTTTTGAAGATTTGTGTCTTGGACAGGGGTAATCACGTCCATCCATGTGGAAATCTTTCCTGGTGTCAAGTACATTCGTCTAAGGCTGGAGAAGAGAGAGCCGCGTAACAAACCAATTGAAGGGTTTTTTTTCCTCTTCAGATCTTCCCAGTTCCTCACTCTCTCTCTCTATCACCTCTCTCCTTAGCTCGTCTCGAATCTTCTTCGATGGACAGCCCTACGATCAAGAACCGCCCCAACTCAATACATTTACTCCTCGGCCTTCTATCCAACCAGACTCCTGCTGCACCGGAAGCTCTTCATTCAACAGAGATCTTGTCCTTGAAAGCCATCAGCCGACAACCATCAGCTTCCACCACCTCCGGCGCCAACAACCATCGTCAATGCCTCCAACCACCAGGTACCGCCACTATTTGGAATTTGAGTTTGGGTTTGGGTTTGGGTTTGACTCGTTTGAGTTTGAGTCAACATCGAATTTTGGTAATTTGGTATTGGATCTTAGTAGAACTCAAATTTGAGTTGAGTTTGATTAAGGACTAGAACACCAAAAAGAGATTTTACACTCAAATTCTGGGTTTCAGTTTAATTTTAGTTCAGGGTTGGAGATGCTCTAATACAACACCCTTGTACACATACACAATGCTGGTCTAGGTAGGGTTTTAACTTTTAATACCACACACAATATGTAACTTATTTGTTGATTTTTTTCCCCATCGGCTTGTTAATACGTAGGTAGGTATTCAATACGTGATTGCTGCTACACCAGAGGATATTAATTAATCGGTATGTGTTCCTCTCCGTAGTTGATTTTGGAGGTCAGAAGACTCAGAACTTGATTGCTTGGGTCACTATAAGTATGATTTTCCCTATTTTCTTACTCTCTCATATCTCTCTCCATCCTTTTTTTTTTTGGTAGGACTTTCTCTGTTTCTGGTGAGAAGGTTTAGGTAAAAATGCCGCTGGGTTACAGTTATAGAGACGGCAAAGAAAAAGGTTTTGCATTGAGAGCTTTGTAAGATCGAATTGTTTTATTTTGCTTTATTATTACATGCTCCTGTGTTTCATTTGTCACTAGCTTACATAGAATGAACATCTATGAGTTGCATGACAGGCTGTTATGGTATAATTAGCTTAGCTTCTGATAACTAAATATCTCTGGGCAAAACTGTCATCGAACTGGGCCAAAAATTGCCTAGAAAGCTGCCAACTACCGCATAATGCTTTTTATGTACTAAGTTTTGTTCACAAAGAATTGCTTTTATGACTTTCTAGCAGTGAGCATTGCTATTTGATGGGGTATGACTATTTTCTTTATTGTTTGTATCTCCTTTTTTAATGATCTTCTCAATACCAATTTTGCACACTCCAGTAAACAAGATGAAGTTTTAAGTTTTTTTTGGTCCGTCATTTAAGGTTGAGTTTTGAGTCTTTTGACCATTTAATTTTGTTGAACATTGTGGGTTCACTCCGAATTTTGTTTCCCAGAATTTATCTATGTTCATAATCAACCCAATTGTTTTACAACTTCTTTATTTATCAAATTTTGTGCTAATAAATTAGGTTCCATGAAATAAGAGAGGGCCATAATTGGGCAAAAAGTTTTGGGTTGAATGCTCCTTTCAAAGTTGAATTGGTGGAAGGCTCGTTGGTCAGCTCAAACTCTCTTTGCAGTTAAAGTTTTAATATTTCTCGTTATTCACCTCTGCACTCAAAAGTAGAGACTAGGTAAATAATACTTGACAATGTGCAACTAAGATGACTTCTGTTCAAGTCATTATCCCTATTGTTCCTCATTATAATTTTAGTCCTTTAAATGGATGTTAAGACAACTTTTTAAAATAGGGATATTAAAGAAGGGGTTTGAATATCTTTTTTTCCCCCTTTTTCCATGAAGGTTTATGGTTCTATTTTTCCCTTCTGTTTTGTCAATATTCTGTTCATGCACTTTAATTAAAAAGTCACGTCCACATGTGGTGTTTGAGCATTTTCTGAATTTCTGACCCATTTGCATGGTGAGAAAGCATGAGATAAGAAGAGGATGTGACTGTTCTTGTCATGTGATTTGCGTTCTTGAAAATTTTTGGGTGTGGGTTGTGATAATTTAGATTCCTCGATAAGATCTGTGTGCTGCTGGTTCTATGTATTTTTTTTTTTTTTTTTTTTTTTTTTTTTTTTTTTTTTTATCCCGCATTGTTTTGCAAAATTTTCTACCTGTTTTCCTGCTTTGGGTTCTTTGTGTGTGGATTTTATCCGCTTGGGTTCTTGTTATGCGTTGATTTCCTTCGTCTGTGCATGGCTTTTGTCTCCTTCGATTAAGTTTTGTGGGTGTTTTGTTTGAGCATTTTAAGTATTGTCAGAATTAGAGCTAATTTTAGCCGCTCACCACCCTATTGGATGGTGAGAAAGGATCAGATAAGAACACGAAATTATTTCGTGCAAACTCTGACCATTTTTTGGGTGAGATTAGACAAGAAAAATAAGAAACCAATTGAAACAATTTTTTCCCCTTGTGCTTCTGTCTCAAGTTTTCTTGCCATAATGCTAAATTTAGGTTGTGCCAGAGTTCAGCGATTTAGGTATTTATTTGTCTCTGTTTATTCTCTCTCTCTCTCTCTCTTTGTTCCCAGTTCTTTGCTGATGAAGCGATTTTCGCTGTCTCTGTGCCATCCAAGTGCTTCCTTTTGGCTGCCAAGTGCGCTCGGTGCAGGGATACTGAAAATGAGAGTCAGGACCTTGTCCCCGGCGACAAAAGGTATAATAGCTTACTGTTCAGTATATATGCATCTATAAAAAGAGTAGTTTGATAGATTTGTAGATCTGACACTTCAAATCCCCACAGGGGTTTGCCCTATTTCAGTCAGATCACAGTAGATTTCGATTGTTTGGTAGCTGATCTAAAACACCATGAGAAGCTGTCTATTCAAGCTGTTTGTGCGTTTGGCTCTATTCTTGGAAATGAAAATTTGTGATTGAAGTTGTATATGCTTTTTTATTGTGCTATTCATGCTTTTGACATTAGAATTTACTTGGTCTGCAGTATGTAACAAACTTATCGTTTGGTTCAAGTATGGACTTTGAAAGTAGAAGAAGCTCCATAGGCCGAGCTGCCTTTTTGGGTTGGCACGTTCCTAACCAAAACACACATTTGCGGGTATTTCATTTTATCGAGTTGTAACCTTCTCTTTTTATATTTAATAGAAGCGTCTGTTTAGGATGTTGGAAAGGAATCATTTTTATGTTGCATTGTTCTCGAGTGTGGTAGTATTTAATCAAGATGTGCAATTGAACTTGCTTGAGCCTCCCTAAAGCTAGTTGTCAAGAGAAACAAGTTGCTCGAGCAACTTAAAATATTGGCTCCAGCAACGTTATCGAGTTTCGGCAACTCTAGATATATTTTTCAATTAGGTCAAGTTGTGGGCTGCCGCTATATTCATTTTGGAGACCTGGCTTGTGCGTTTTTACTGTGTTCCACCAACACTACATATATTTTCCAATTAGGTAAAAGAGGGCTGCCGCTTTAGATTTGGGAGAGACATCTTTACGTGCTGCCGCTTTTGATTCCGGAGCGCACATCTTTTCAATTCCAATAATACTCAGAGAATATGTGAAGAGGCGGAGGGTATTGGATATTGCAGCCACTTTGAAAGAGCGTGTGTTCACTTTTCAACATATCAAAGGGCTTAGTTTCATGAATCCTGGAGAGTATTGAAGATCTATGGATCCGTGGTGTTAATCATTCAACTCCAGGAGATTTTGCTTCATCAACAGTTAAACTCGTTTTTGCATCCCTTCGTGGAGTTCAGAAGGGTGTTTTTTGGAAGGCCTGAGAATTCAGGATTCGGCGATCATGCAAGGGTACGATGAACGTGGATTCGGCAGGTAGATCTTAGGACTCGTGGTGAGAATACACAGTCAGTATTAAGATTGCTTGTAATCGTACATTTGTTTCAATGCATGATTCCTTCCCGTGGTTTTTATCCGTTTTTTGGGATTTTCCACGTAAGATTGGTGTTCTGTTCTTTGGTTGATTTCGTGGATTGTTTGAGGTCATCTAGTAAGGCAAAATAAGTACTCCTAGCATCTCTTTAGTAATTTCATTTGGTATCAAAGCGGGTCACTATATTTTGGAATTGTTCGAATTCTTAGTGGATCCTTAGGTTGCAATGGAGTTAAATACGAATCGGCCCCCTGTTCTGGATCGTACTAATTTTGATCATTGGAAGGCAAAGATGGAGGCCTATTTAAAGGCCACCACCAAATTTGAAATGCTGCGTATGAAGGAAGATGAGACATTTGACGAGTTCTACGCCAAACTCAATCACATCGTCAACACCAGCTATACCTTGGGTGAGCCTATTACTCCATTTCGTGGTGTTAAGAAAATTTTGCGATCTCTTCCTGAACGATTTAATACTAAAGTAGATATTTTGGAGAGTAAGAGAAAATTACCTGAAATGACTGTGGAAGAAATAGTAGGGCAATTTCAAAATTATGAGCTTACTCATTTTGATCAAGACTTATTTCCTACTAAAAGTACTAATAAAGGATTGGAAAAACAAATTGCTTTTTCTAGTAAGAATACTACTAAAGGTTTGGAAAAACAAACTATTTTTTCAAGTAAAAGTAATGAATCTAATGAGTTGGGCAGCGATGAAAGTTACGATACGGAGACTATGGCATTATTTACCAAGAACTTCAAACGGTTTTTTAAGAAAAAGAATGTCGATAGTGTCAACAATGGGAAGAAAGGTAAAGAAAAATTTGAGTCCTCTAGTAACAAAGATCGGAAAGGAGTAAAGGGACCACCCTCGGGGCCGAAGTGCTACGAGTGCCATGGGTATGGACATCTTGCTCAGGATTGTGCAAATAAAAAGGCTAAGCAAAAAATATTCAGTGTGACGACTTGGGATGATGACACTGATAGTGAGAAGTCGAATAGTGATAGAGATGAGGAAAATAATGAAACAAACTTCTTGGCCTTCACAACAAATCATCATGAAAGTGATATGACCCAGCAAAAGTTGGGAAATGGAGGAACCCATGATAGTGACGATGAAGAGGAGGAAGTGAAGTTTGATGAGTTACAGGAGGCTTATAACAAGTTATATGAAGAAAGCTGGAAACTCACCAAACAGAATGATAAGCTTGCCAGTAAGAATGAGGCAGCTGTGGCTAATCTGTCAAAAGCACTATCCTCAGCAAGGGAGTTGTCAAAAAATCTTGAAAGGGTCACTCAGGAGAGGAATCAATTCAAACGGGAAGTAATGGAATTTCGGGAGAAAGTCAGCAAGTTGGAAGAGCTGAACAGGATAAACAAAGGTAAAATAAAAAAATTGACTACTGACTTGACTAATGCTAATGCTATTTTTGAGCGCATGAATACAGGTTCTAAGCATTTAGATGATATTCTTGATGTACAAAGATCGATCAGTGACCGATCTGGACTCGGGTTTAAAGCCACATGCTCAAATCAAGAAAATGTCAGGAAGATATCTGAAAAAAAGCATAAGGAGACCGCTTTAAAAGATCCTGTAAGTTCGTCAATATTTGAAAATCGACACAAAGAGGTAAAATCAAAAGCTAGTTACAATACTGTTAAGCCTCAAGTTTTTATTAAGATGCCTACTCATATTCAAAGAACTGCTGTTGGGAGATTCATCCCTGTGTGTCATTATTGTGGTGTTGTAGGAGATATTCGTCCTTATTGTTTTCAGTTATATGGTTATCCAACACGTCATTTTATGAATAGTAGCAAGAAAAGTATGCATCAGAAGGGTGGTAATCATAAGAAACAAATGCTTGATTCCGTTAAACAAAATAAATCCAATGAGAAAGATCGGTTTAAAATCTATAATTCTAAGACTAGGTCTGTGTGGGTTAGGAGTGCAGATTTGCATTGCTTAGTCGTTCACACTGCACTGAAAGCACAGGACACTAATATGTGGTATCTTGACAGTGGATGCTCTCGTCACATATCAGGAGACAGATCTCTTTTTACAAAGTTCGAAAATTACAATGGAGGTTCTGTTACGTTTGGTGACGGCAACAAGTCCAAAGTTGTCGGAAAAGGGAGTATTCAGGCCCCAAGAGTAGGCAATTTGAAAAATGTTCTGTTTGTAGAAGGACTCAAAGCGAACTTGATTAGTATAAGTCAAATGTGTGATTCCCTTCATGAAGTTAGATTCTCTAAGAATGATTGTTATATCTTAGATGTGAATGGGGCTAATGTAATGCATGGTACTAGAACATCTGACAACTGCTATGGTATTATATCCTCTAATGATGTGACTTGTCACTCCACTAAGTTAGATGAGATAGATCTTTGGCATCAATGGTTAGGCCATATCAATTACAAGGACCTATCTATATTAACTAAAAAGGAGTTAATTCGTGGAGTACCTGGACTAAGTCGCCCGTCTCATCATATTTTGTGGTCCGTGTCAAATTGGAAAGCAAACTAGAGCTGTTCATAAAAAGACTAACACGTTTGCCACAACTAGACCTCTGGAATTGCTTCATATGGATTTAATGGGTCCCTCAAGAGTAGCTAGTATTGCTGGTAAGAAATACATTTTTGTTATAGTGGATGACTTCACACGGTTTACATGGGTTAATTTTTTACGTGAAAAATCTGAAACCATTACTTTCTTTAAGTCATTTGGCAAAAGTGTGCAAAATGAAAAGAGCATGAAAATTGGTATGATAGTTCGCATTCGCTCAGATCATGGCAAAGAATTTGAAAATAGTGAATATGCAAAATTCTGTGAGGATCTAGGGATTAATCATGAGTTTTCTGCCCCTAAGACCCCTCAACAAAATGGGGTGGTTGAACGTAAGAATAGAGTGATTCAGGAGATGGCACGAGTCATGCTTCATTCTCGTAAGATTGCTCTCAGGTTTTGGGCTGAGGCTGTGAACACTGCATGCTATATTATTAACAGGGTATATCTTCGTCCAGGAACCAAGAATACCCCTTATGAACTATGGAAAGGGAAGAAGCCAAATGTTAAGTACTTTAGAACCTTTGGTAGTAAGTGCTACATAATGAAAGATAGGCAGAAATTGGGTAAGTTTGACTCTCGTAGTGATGAAGGCATCTTTCTTGGGTATTCTCCAAATAGTTGTGCTTTTCGTGTTTTTAATCTTCGCACATCCTCTGTTATGGAATCTATTAATGTTGTTATTGATGACATGACTCTGGATGAGCCAGAGGTTACTAATTACGAGTGTTTTGAGCCTTTTTATGTTCAAGAACAAATAGATGGCGAACTGTCAAGATGATGGAGATATTGAAGATGGAGTTGAAAACGATGAAGAGGAAATCAAAACAGAGGAACGGGATGATTCAATAGAGACGGGTGATACCCTGAAACCCTCAGCACGAGTCAAATTAAATCATCCGGAAACACAAGTGATTGGTAAGGTATCGGATCCTATGAAAACTCGCAGGCAGATTCGAGATGAGGTAACCTATTTCTGTTATGTCTCCTTAATTGAACCTAAAAATATCAAGGAAGCTTTGTTTGATGATTGTTGGATTAGTGCTATGCATGAGGAACAACATCAATTCGAACGTAATGATGTGTGGACATTGGTTCCCAAACCTAAAGATACAAACGTTATTGGAACAAAATGGATCTTTAAAAATAAAACCAATGAGGAAGGTGTAGTTATCAGAAATAAAGCTAGGCTTGTAGCTCAAGGATATACTCAGGTAGAGGGAATAGATTTTGAAGAAACCTTCGCCCCAGTAGCTCATCTAGAATCCATACGGCTTATGTTAGCTGTTGCTTGTCACATGAAATTTAAACTGTTCCAGATGGATGTGAAAAGTGCTTTTTTAAATGGCATAATTAAAGAGGTGTATGTTTCACAACCTAAGGGTTTTGAAGATCCCCATAAGCTAGACCATGTGTATCACCTAAAAAAGGCCCTATATGGGTTAAAGCAGGCTCCTCGAGCTTGGTATGAACGCCTGACTCAGTTTCTTATTCAAAATGGTTTTTCAAGAGGAAACATTGATAAAACGCTTTTTGTGAAACATGAGAATAAACACATTTTGGTTGCTCAAATCTACATCGATGATATAATTTTTGGTTCGACATCACCATCTCTTGTCAAATATTTTTCCGATACCATGCAAAGTGAGTTTGAGATGAGTATGATGGGAGAATTGTCTTATTTTCTCGGTCTTCAAGTTAAACAGTTTGATACAGGAATGTTTATATCTCAGTATAAGTATGCAAAAGGGCTTGTTAGCAAGTTTGGTCTTGAGTCTGCTAAGCATGCTCGTACTCCTATGAGCACTACTGTGAGGCTTGCACGAGATAGCGAGGGCATAGATGTTGATCAGACCACTTATCATAGTATGATAGGTAGCTTACTGTACCTTACTGCTAGTCGTCCAGATATTGCATTTAGTGTTGGGGTTTGTGCCCGGTATCAGGCGTCTCCTAAAGAGTCTCATCTCTTAGTCGTTAAACGTATCATAAAATATGTGAGTGGAACTCTTAACTATGGAATATGGTTTACCCATGACAGTACTGCTAACTTGGTCGGTTACACTGATGCCGATTGGGCGGGCTGTGCAAACGATAGGAAGAGTACTTCTGGTGGATGTTTCTACATAGGAAACAATCTAGTTTCTTGGCTTAGTAAAAAACAGAATTCGATTTCCCTATCTACAACCGAGGCTAAATATATTGCAGCGGGTAGTGGATGTACTCAATTGTTGTGGATGAAGCAGATGCTTGCTGATTATGGTATTACCTAGGGTACTATCACTCTTTTCTGCGACAATACTAGTGCTATAAATATCTCTAAAATCCTGTTCAACACTCTCGTACTGAACATATAGACATTCATCACCATTTCATTCGAGATCTTGTTGAGGATAGGGTAATTCTCTTAGAATATCTGGATACTGAACATCAGAAGGCCGATATTTTTACTAAACCTCTTGATCACATTCGTTTCGATTATCTTCGTAAATCTGTGGGAGTATGCTCTGTCGATTGAGTTTTGTTTTATCTTTTTCTTTTAATTTTTTTTTCCTTGTTCGTTTCTTACTGTTAGTTTATCTTTGTTTAACAGAACCAGATCGTGAGATATTTATTATATATATATATATATACATACAATCTCCTTCAAATAAGGAGGTCCTTATTTTAGTTAAAATAAGGACCTCCCCATTTCTCCAATTTTCCGATTGAATTTTGATGATCCGAGCCGCTCAATGTGTTTAGAACGTGATTTTAAGGGTACCCGCAAGAAATCGGCAAAAAAAATGACCGGAAAGCACTTGATTTGTGCAGTTTTTATTTGAACCGTTCGATAAAAAATAAACAAAAACTGTTCGGATGAAGCCCTTTCCAGTCTTTTTTTTTGCTGATTTCACGCGGGTACCCTTAAAATCACGTTTTGAACACATTGAGCGGCTCGGATCATCAAATAGTCAAATTAACATCAGGAGGGCTTCTCATAAAATCAAGGGCAGTTTGGCACATTTCGTTTTGACTATTTGCTTACCAAGACTTATTTACCGTCCAATGTCTTACCATTACATTGGTTTATTGATATTTTTTACTCTGCTTGTGTAAGTCATCTTATAAGAGTATTTCAAGTCAACTGGAGTGTTAAGCAAAGAAATTATTCTTCGAGGATGGCTCGATTATAACGTTTTTTATCTAGCATTTATTATTGTTTCAGTTCAGTTTTCGTAATTCTTTTGTTATGTTGCAGAGAGCAAAACGAACTGGGGAACAAACCTTGGAATAGGTGATCCATTTTCCCACTTAATTACCAGTGCAGTTTTACATTACCCTTGAACAGTTCATTCTAACTGCTATTATTACTACTGGTAATGTTGCAATTCTTTCAAAATCAAGCTCTATAGAGCTTCTAACTAAAGTTTTAAAGACCAAGGGGCTTAGAGTCCCTCTTCCTTCCCCTCCCCCCCCCCCCCCCCTTACATGACTTTCCTATGCTGCCCCCCGCTCCCCCTCCTCCCTTACATGACTTTCCTATGCTGTTACAGGGATTGGAAGCGTTTTGGTCGTTGGGGTAGTGACAACACTAGCCCTGTTCTACTACTTTGGGCGAAATTCATCTGGTAAATCCTTCATTTTCTGGAATAATGAAAATGAAGTTCATGCAAATCTTGAGGCCATTCTAAACAACTGCGGGTCCCTTGCTCCAAAAAAATACAGTTATTCAGAAGTAAAGAAAATGACCAACTCCTTCAAGGAGAAATTGGGTCAAGGAGGGTATGGCCTAGTATACAAAGGTAAGTTGAAAAATGGCAGCCTCATTGCAGTGAAGGTCCTAAAGGAATCAAAAGGCAATGGGGAAGAATTTATTAACGAGGTCACAAGCATCAGCAGGACAGCTCACATTAACGTAGTCACTCTTCTGGGTTTTTGTTTCGAGCGTCGCAAAAGAGCTCTCATCTACGAGTTCATGCCTAATGGGTCACTGGACAAGTTCATATGTAACGAAAATTTGTCAGTAGAGCATCAATTAGGGTGGGGAACAGTCTACCAAATTGCGATTGGAATTGCTAGAGGGTTAGAGTACTTGCACCGTGGTTGTAACACAAGAATTTTGCACTTTGACATAAAGCCACATAACATTCTTCTAGATGAAGGCTTCTGCCCAAAGATCTCTGACTTTGGCCTTGCCAAACTATGCCCTAAGAAAAACAGTATCATATCAATGTCAAGACAGAAGAGGTACAGCTGGCTATATTGCTCCAAAAGTATTTTCTAGGATCTACGGAGGGGTCTCTCACAAGTCGGATGTCTATAGCTACGGAATGATGATTATAGATATGGTGGGAGGGAGAAAGAATGTTGATCTTGGAGTTGACCATACCACTGAATATTTTCCTGATTGGTTATACAGGCATCTTGAACTGGCTGAGGAAATTGGACAGCATGGTAACATGAACGAAGCAGAAACAGAAATATCAAGAAAGATGACGACAGTTGGATTGTGGTGCGTACAACCAGATCCTTCTAGTCGACCAGCTATGAGCAAGGTGGTGGAGATGTTAGAAGGGAGCCTAGCGTCCTTGCGGATCCCGCCTAGGCCTTTCTTGGCTTCTCTCCAAAGAGCACCGGCAGAATCTTCATCCACAGATAATCTAGAGTCGTGCTCCTCTAACGTATAATTGTTCTGTCCCAACGGCCACGGTAATACGGAGGATGCAGTCGTTATCTGGAGTGATTGGGCTGTCTATTCCTCTAAATTGGCTACTCTGTGTAATAGAGTGAATTAGCATAATGGATCGTGGATGCCTATTATTCTCAAAAGCAATCATAATATGATCATTAAAATAACAGGTTTGATAGTTAACTCATTACATTTAGCCATCTACTAATTGCTGCAGCTCTAAATTGTCTGCCTGTTTGCCATTACTAGTTACATTTTAAGCCAACAGCTATCTGAGAAATTCATATATAGGAACAAATACCGAGTGCAGCGGTGGTTCCATCTTATGTGGTATCAAACACCAGCCAATAGAAACCGCAAATGAAATTGGGTGGACATGCCTTGAGTCTGTTACTAACCCAACCATGCAGCCCTTGCCACCTCAATTTGAGCTTTCTCCGAATCTCCTTTGCTTGTGAAACCACCACATTGTAAATCGTTATACCAAATATTTACTCATAATCTGGAGGGTGCATCCTACTAAACATGGTTGTTAGGCAATCATAAATTTGCTTCAAAGGTTTATATCAAAACTGTATGCTTTTGCTCTTTAGCCACCTACTCACATACAAACTGATTTTAGATCTAGTGCAATGAGAGAATCATACACAAAAGAAGATAGGTTTCTACTCAGAGATACTCATAAATTACAAACAAAAAGATATGTATCACAAGAGACTATTGCTACAAGATACTGATTGACATGCAAGGATTTCCAATCAAACGAAAAGTCAATCTCAATACGAATCTCAAGTGAAATACAAAGTCAATTCTGGGTTAAACCAAAAGAAGAAAACTCAATTACATCTCAAACGAAAAAACAATCACAATGCATGATCAGGTAAAAGTTTAGAGTTTTTTTTTCCTATATACATCATATTCGAGCAAAGGTCGAAAGGGTAAAAGTGAGAAGGCAGACATATCAGTGAATCTCTGACATAGAAAAACCAAGACTTTCTCGCTCTTTCTTGCCGTGTATCAAAGAGAGCATTCAGAGGTTATCTGGAGAGATAAAAGTGTAGAAAGAGAATGAGAGATTGAATAATTACTAGTACTACACATCTAACTAGAGTGATGGATAAAAGGGAGGCATCGATAGGGGTGATTCCATACCCAAACTCTAGGCCTGCAGCCAAGCATTCTAACATCACAAAAACAAAAACTCCTAGAACTAGACATGATTTCCCTTGAATTTCTAATTTCGCGGTTTACTAATTTTGCTTATTTTGAGGAAACACTTCGCGATACTCTAACAAATGGAATGATAACAGCGAAATATACAGGGGTAAAGGGTGATCAAAATTGGCTTTGTTGCAAAACAATAAAGTGCAAAAGAGTTTACCAAGCAGGAAGAAGAAACTAGGAATAGAGCTAGGGATATTAAATTAATAATATGCAGTGTTCTAACTTCTAAAAGTCGCTATTCCATTGTGGGGCAAGCACCGCCTAGCGTCTAGGCCGATTAATGGGGGATTAATCGGTGCCTAGATATTAGTCGGGTTTTTCTTTTTTACATTTTCAACATATTCACCTCACCTATCCCCAAGTTTTGAGTAAGTAGAACCAAAACTTAAGGATGTTGATTGATCCGGGGAAGCAAAGGCTAAACATTTCTTTGCTTCATCCATTCATCCATTGTGATGCTCAAGAGGTTTAAGCTCATCAAGCAAGGTCTTCAATGTATGGTAATAAGTAGTCCATGGACTGCTCATAGGGAGGAGCAAGTGGTTTCATTTGTGAGGGAGACTTTGTTGTACCCCAACTACACATGGAAAAAAGATTCGCTAGTTAGAAAAACATTTACTACATCCCTAGCTAGCAAGAAAGATCATTATCCCAAGTAACTCCCGAGCATTCACAATCTCTATGAAGCCTCCACCATAATGAAAAGGTTGCACTTAAAAAGCACCAAAAAAACGTCACAACCTATATTGACACATATCTTAATGACATAATTTTGAGAAACGAAAATATAGCAGAAACAATCAAAATCAATCAATAGAACCACTGATTTGTAGTTGACTATGAGTCCTACAATTCAACTACTTTGAGACCACAACTCCTAACCAATGTCTTGAAAAGCCCGAGGCGAATCAAAGTGCCGAGGGCCCTTGGAGCCTAAGCAACAAAGCATGAGCGAAGCGCGCGCCTTAATGAAGTGAAGCGCACATTAAAGAGAGAGAGTATAGAATGTACCTTACCAAGTGACAAAATGACCCAATATCATCAAATATGACATCTACTATCGAAAGCAACATATATAATAAGCCAAGTGCCATACTTTGAAGTCCAAAACATAGAACGTCAACAATCATAAATGACATTCAAAATTAATCTCTGAATGTTTAGCTTTAGAAATTAGAAATGTGATGAAGAAATAGTAGGCTAATATCGGTCTAAAATGGAGAGTCGTAGTGTGGTAGAAGCACCACCAATGGAAAACACACTAAGATTTGGGGCAATTTTTAAGAGCTGTTATATGGTGCTTTGATCTCATTAAAAGCTCTAATCTGGTGCGTCGGATCTTATTCAATGTAGATTATTTCAAGAAATGGATGGCTCTGATTAAAGACAAAGACTTCTTAGAGTTAAGCGCGAGCTTCATGCGTACGTCTTGGGCTTAGTCCCGAGGGGCGCGCTTTGCCACCCGAGCCTCGCTTCAATAGATTGAAGCCCCACACCAATGCCTCACTTGAAGAGGCACGCTTTTTAAATTACTGCTCCTAAAACCTCAAGGCATTCAATCAAATAACCCAAGTTTCAAGAGGAAAAGGCAGTTATACATTCTCCGTAATAGACCCCACCCCTTATACCAAACCACTGCAATCGCTTACATTGATAACTCACCGTAGTCCTTACATGTAAACATATCAACCTCTCTTTCAACTTCAGCTTGAGCCTTTTCTTTCTTCTCTTAGACTCTTGTGTTTTGTAAGACGACCTCTCCCGATTTTACCTTTTAAAGAAAACCTTCTTTCCATTGTATCACACAAGGGCATGGTATCTTTCCATACAAAGCTTAAGGTCACCCCAAACACACCAGTGCCAACTAAGAAAATACATTTGTCATTCCAAAGGTTCTTCACTCTTTTAAACAATTATCACAAAAATATCGAATGGAAATTCGCAAACCCAAAATCCTTTGAATCCATACTCCTCTAGTTGAATAATATAGGGAAGACTAGCATTTCACAAGGAAGTTAAGGGAGGGCGCATGATCGATATGCCTGAACTCTCCAGTCACTTCCCTTTAGGAAGAACCCCGTGAGTTTAACTACTTCATATTTTCTCTTTTAAGTTTTCCTTCTCTGTTATGTCAAAAAAAACTTGATGTGGACCCATCAAATAAGTCAAGAAAATAAACCTTCTAAATATTTGCATTATGAAAGGTTCATTGGTGAGTGTACAAGTGTCCAAAGGGAAAGAAATAAGTTTATAACAATGCATAAAACCATAATTACCAATACTATCACGACGAGAAATAAAAGAAGTTGAACAAAAACATACCTGGGTGAGTTTGGTTTAGGACGGCAAGAGATAACCTCTATCCTATCCTTAGGGATTCCAGCATAAACAAGAGCTTGGAAGTGTATAGGAGCAGCACCATTAGCATTGGCCTCAAAGGTAATGTAATGATTATAACCAGAAACTGACATAGAGCTTAACTTGATGACCCTCAGAAACCGGTATTTTGTTTTCTACGATACAAGAAAGAAGTTGAACAACAGTAATGCCGAGTCAGAGGACCTAATAAATAGGCAATGAAGGAAGAGGAAAAAACGAAAGAAGGAAAATCGTACATATTCCTTATTATAGACGTCAATTGCCTTGCTTGCACAACGATTGACCTCCTCAAACACACGGGGATTCCTATCAAAGTTTGGGCACGGGTAAATTAAACCGCAATCACCCACACCGGGGGGAAGAACGACATCAAACCCCTGTACATAGCCAATATGAAGTTAAATTTCTTATCTCCATCATCACCGTTATAATACCATTGGTTACCATAAAAAGTACTGCAGGCCAATATGGCCCTAACTAGTGGAGATGCTCGATCCGATACGATACAGGTAATAACGGTTCGAAATTCCGAAGATATTCAAAGCTATTAACTAATATAAGTACGTGAATTATATACATACCCCCGTCTCCTGGACCTGTTTACGGTAGATCTCAAACTCGACCGGGGTCATTGAGCGGTACCGCTGCTGTTGTTGGCTACGATCGCCGCCCAACACAAGCCCTAAGTGTCCGGGGATCCCTCACTTCGATCGCCATTAGCCATCTTATCTCCTCTTTACCTTACACAAAACCTAGCCCTAGGAGGGAGAGAATTTTGGGAACGAATGACGACTCCTCTATCCATCTGTCTATTCTAATAGGGTAAATTTCAATGAACTTCCTCATTTTTCAAATAATTGCAGAGACCTCCCTAAAGTTTTTGAAATTTCTCCGTAGCTTTTTTGTTAATAATGATTCCAAGTTTCCAAAAGGGGTCCGGAGACCCTGTAGTGATGCAGCATCTCAGTTGTCTAAAGTGTTTTCAATTTTCTAACTTTAAAAATGACTCTTCAAAAAGATTAGATTTTAAATTCAGGCCTTTAATTGCTAAGATTGATAGCTAGGACGGTCCACTATACTTTTATAGTACGCTTCTGCACTACAAAATCGTTGGGACCTTCCGACTCATCCTTGTATTTGGCTGGATAAATATTTTTAAGTCACCTTGGGAGCATCCCAACGATGATATCTACATAATGAGCATTAGACTCTCCGCGCAAATCTTAAACCCTTCATGTTTGCATGCAGCTGAAAATAATTTTTCATGTTTTAGAGAGATCAAAGACTATAACCTTTGACTTGTTTGCATGACTATAGCCCAATCTTCTTATTTAGCCTTTGAGGTTCATGGAGTGAATTTTTTTGTAAGGGATTGAATGTGTTTTTTGGCCTTTGGTGTTGTTGATACCCTCTCATTTGGCTCAACAAGTATTTAAGCCCAATCTTGGTGATTTCTCTATGATGAACAAGTTCTCACGAATATTTGCCTATGAGTACAAAGTCTTGCTTGTATGATTGTGGACCCAAGTTGTTGAAACATCCTCCGAAAACCCTTTCTAAGCTTAATCACACTCTTTATCTTCAGTTTCTGAATTGATTGCCACTTTCAGGAGTAGCTTGATCACACTCTTTATTTTAAGTACTGGAACGTACCAATTTTCATGGAACCTTGAATTGAGTATAATTTAATCATAAAAATTTCCATAAATTGTTAAGCAGGTAATGATATAGGGTTTCTAAACTCTTTTTAACATGCAACAAAATCACTAACTGGGAAGCCTGTAATTTTTTATCTCATAAATTTTTTTTCTAAACAAATTGAAGGCAATAATATGGGAAAGAAAATTACTTAAACTTGCAAAAAAAAATGGCAGGGAAGAAGACGTGTGTACGTTTTATGTCTAGTGTGGTTTTGGTCCCTTCAATTTGCATTCAACTCCCTTCGATATACTAGGGTGTTAGCAACGTGCTACGCACGTTCGGTCACGTTTGCTTGTCTAATAATCAAATGTATTTAGCGTTGATTTGATAACAGTAATTATTTTGTGAGAAAATTGATTTTAGCACTCCAAAAATTGATGGAGGGGCTCCAAAACGATGTCGTTTTGTATATCAACACAGTTCAATTTTGGAGCCCCTCCATCAATTTTTGGAGTGCCAAAATCACAATCCTTTTGTGAATATTGTTTTGTGTTGTTGCTTATCCTTGTATGCAATCTTTAGAAATATAGAGTAGTTGCAACTTGCAACAAAATATTTACATTGACAAGATCTGCTCCTCACAATAAAGGAATGTGTACATACAACGAACAATTCTTAGGGCATTCAAGCATATTAAAGGCCTAAGGCCATCCACAGTGGTATAATCAAAAAGGATAACCAAATGTTGACACATCAGCTTTTGATTATTCACTCATTTAAGAGGTTGTTAAGCTTAACAATATTCAGTTTCACAATGGTCACTTCTAATCTATAACCAAAATAAGGGTCTACTACAATTTCACTTTCTCTCCCCCTCTACTTCCTGCCATTCACTTCCCTCCATTCATTTACTTTTTTTTTTGGCAAAAATATATCGATCCCCTTTTTTAATTTTGGGAAAAAATCGGTGACTTTCTTAATCAAGCGAATTTTTTTGAGGGAAAAAAAATAAAAACGGGAAAGAAGAGTGAAATATCTTAATCCAGCGATGATGGGTTGAATTGTAGATAATCGAGAGATATGAGCTTCAATTTTTTAGGGAAAGAAAGAGAAATAATTTGTGAGTGAAATGAAGAAGATATAGAGTAGGTGAAGAAGAGAATAAAAAAATACCAATTGAAATACGCGTATATACAAATTTTGGAACTAGTTAACTTATGTGTAGTGGAGTCCACAAATTTTGATTATTGAAAAAGATTGCTAGTTTTGGTTATCGAAAGCCCAAAATTTGATTATTTCTAAAGATGTTTCTAAGTTTGATTATACCATTGTGAGCTATCTTTTGTACCAACATTGTTAACTTTAAAAACAATTAGCTTTTGATTATACCACTGTGGATGATCTAATATGGAAGCTAATCTTGTGCATTTGTTATAAATATAACCAAATACGCCAAAGTTAGACAATCATTCTCATCACAGCCAATCATAAATACTTTCAGAACAAAGTTTATGAATGCGTAGATGAGTACTATAACAGTTGGATTCTCTTCCCAGTGCGAACAAATGAAGCCTATCCGTAGATTCACCAGAAACATCATTGTTGGTACCTTTGATAAACTAGCAACCATCAGCATTTACATCAATATCAATTGAATAACTACTACCACAGTAATACCAATTAAAACAAAGCTAAACAAGGAGACACCGATACCCAAACAAACAAAGGCAGTGAAGTTTACTGTAGAGAGACCCGTAAAATTTTTTAATTACTGAAATTATTATTAAATGACCAATTGGGAAAGGGGCAAAACCACAAATTTTTTGAACGCAGCCTGTTATCATATGCACATGAATTGTTTATCATATGTTAAACGGACTACGTTCAGGAAATTTGTGGTTGCAAATAGTTGGCTCCATTAGGAAATTATGGTTTATTGGGAGATTAATTGAATTAAGGACCAAAGCGAAAAAGTGGAGAATTGAGGGAGTGCGGGTGTAATTAAAAGATATAGGGGTGTGAACATGTAGGAGATCATTTTCTACCCTTTTCCCCTCTCTCTCATCCGGCGTCCTCTTCTCTCCATCGTCCCTCCCTCTCTCCTCTCCTCTCACTCAAAACTCCACTCCACCTCCCAAAATCTTCAAGAATCAACCTTTCCCAAGCCTTCCATTCACGTTCTTGAGCTCGGAGATCCGTGGGTCAAGCTTGAATCAAAGTTTCGGAGTTCGAAAGGCTAGGGCTCGTTCAAAAACGCTTGGATCTTGGCCATTGTTGCGAGGTAGGGACTTCTTTACCTCTTCTATGTGTTTATATGTTGATTTGGTGTAAATTCGTGCCTTGGGTTGTTGGATTTTGGTTTTTGAACATGCCTTGAAAATCTGCTGAAATCGCTACCTGAAGTCCCGTGGTATCGATACGGATTTTGTGGCATATCGATACAGTAAGCTTATCTTTTTGGGCAGTAAATATTGTATCGATACGGATTTTTGCGTATCAATACCAGGAGTTTAACTTCAGTTTTGCTCTTGCTGCTCCGCCATCGATTGTTTTGACCCCCAATCACTTCTAAATCCTCTTGGACACCTCCTAATCTATCTCAAGCTCGTCTATTTGATTTCCTTTGACCATTCGGTGCTATCCTTGTTCCGTTGGTTTTCCGTTAGAAAGAGCCGAATAAGAAATTACTTAGTTTAAAGGCCATTAAAGTGCATTCTATGACTTATGCACTTAATCTAGATAGAGGTTCATTTACAAGTTGAGTGATTACTATCTATCGAGCTAGATTTCCTTATCCTCTATCGTTTGCACTTATCAACATATTTGCATATAAGATTGGTAAAGATTTTCCTACTAGGCTAGTGTAGCTCAACCTAATCTTTCTTTCAGGTTTAAATGTTGGACAGTAACTTGCATGCTTTGTGTACTTGGAAGTGAAAAGGCCTTTTTGGAAGCTATCATCATTAGTCACTTAATCATCTTTGTAATCGACTTTCTATTGATTACGATGGGTTTGTAACTGTTTATTCAAGAATTTCCCTCTGACTAAATCATTTGTAATTTAACTACTCGTTCGTGCTTGTACTTAAGCTTATTTGGGGCCGGAGTGCCAATGTTGTATATCTTGAAACTTGGGGACTTAATTTGTAAATTAAACAGGTGGAAGATTTTTTTGGGTATTATCTATGATATGCGAGAGACTTTTATTAAAAAAAAGGAAATATTTATTTATGTTGAAAATCGAGGGCGTAACACAAACAAACAAACAAATAAAAAAAACAATTAATTGGAATAGCACTCCCTATCTTTGGCAAGGTACAAAAACAAAAACTAAACAACTCTATTAAATCAGATTTTGCTTTTGCAATTCCAACTGAACACATCTCGCATAGGTTATAGGAATTATTTCACCATAACTGGTTACAAAACTTGGACATGCCTCATGAATCAAGTGACCTGCTCCGCTGCTCAAAGATCGAGCAACAATTCCAACCATTCCGTTCTCTTGCTTAAACTTATGTTATAGTCTTAGAGAGCCCAAGAGTACAACCTCAATATTTCTTTCTCTCTTTTAAGATCGCCATTAGGCCCCCTTGAAGACTCCTGCTTCTCCGTCCCCTTATCTCACCTTCTTTTCCTTCTCCCTCTCCCTCTCTCCCTTCATTGCTTGTGTCTATCTCTTCTCTCCTTGTCTTTGTCCTTCTCCCTATGCTTCTCTCTTTCTCTCTTCCATGGCTAAAAAAGAACTAAATCAGTTGGTGGAAGCAAAAAACAAAGAGGAAAAATATAAAATCAGGCAAATCCATAATAAGTCGAAGTGCTTAAGCTGCAAGCTGCAACACACAACATGACTACTAAAATTAGTCAGAGGAAGCCTAGAATTAAGATCACCTATGAGGCAATCAAAGAGAAAATTACTGTCAAAGATCAATTAAAAATCCTAAGTGGAATTATATTGCATCTGAACAAAATCAAAACAAAGATTGATCCGAGAGTCAATAAGGCTTTCATTTGGAGTGTCTTGAATTTAAAGGGGAAATTTTTCTTGTTCAACATGGGAAATAATTTAGAGTTTATTTTTAGCAACACGTGACTTGAAAAACTGGAGTGACATTTAGATTGAAGTTAGGAAAAGGGTAGTTAGTCGGAATCTGAATATAACTACAAACTTTACTCATGAATGACTTTAAATCACTCATATTAGATAGTTATTTCAAATCCATTATGCATGCTAATGATTATTTTAAGGGAAAATGACTTTAAATCACTCATATTAGATAGTTATATTTTAAGGGAAAATGACGGTTCAGGACGTGTTTTGATAATTGATACCCGTCAAGGACATGCTGAGAACATTTGTTAATGCTAAAAATGTCATTGGCGGGTATTAATTATCAAAACACGTTTTGGACCGTTATTTTCCCATATTATTTTAAGGGCTTGGGAGTTGGGATTGCTACTCTGGTCCAAAGGGCCTGGTTGGCTTGGGATGTTGTTTGTTGCCCGGCCTGGCCCAACCTATTTGATTACGTTTTTAATTTATTTTACACTTTTTATGAAATTTATTCAAAAAGGAAAGAAAGTAACAATTTAAGTCTTTGTTTGGATGACCAGAATATTTTCCCTAGGAATAAGAAATGATTTACAAGGAATCGAATTCTTAGGAATTTTCTTGAGTAGGAATAAAAATATAATTACTAGGAATTTAATTGCTAAAAATATAAAAATATCTTAAGTAATTTTAGTCTGGTGTTTGAATTAATTCAGTAATCTAATGCAATAAATAACTATTTTGGAAATTTATCGGAGTCAACATTTCCTTTGTTTTCTTATTGATTGAACTAGGAATCTATGATTATCATGGGGTAAGAAAGTGATCAGGTTCCTACTCAATCTGAGAATATGATTTTTGGTTGGATGTGTCATTGAGAATTACATTCATATTCTTGTCCTTCCAAGAGTGGGAATCACGAAAGTATGGCATCACATTCATATTGTTGTCTCTTCCGAACATTGAAATTATGAAAGTATGACATTACATTCTCATTCCTTTTCAAAATTCCCGCCATCGAATTTGAGCCGTAAGGTTGTTAAAAATAAATTAACAAAAAAAAAAAAAAATTACTCCCTATATGACCGAAGTGGACATGCTTGGGTTTTGAAATTTGTTTTGATTAGGCTCAATGTGAACTGGATTTGGGCTTATGCAAATCCCATTACTATACGGTTCTAATTACTCTGAAAATCGTGTTAGTACCTTTGAAAAGGGGCGCACTCCCCTTTTGTATTTGTATTTAAACTGTGTAAAAATACAATATTGTTCTTAAATATGTCAAAAGCGAAATCATTAAAGGGCAATACTGTAACATCACATAAATAAAGACAAAAAAGAGAAGTGCGATTATAAAAAAAGAAGTGCTAAAATCGCTCCCCCTTTGAAAATCATGGAAGGTCGTTATGAGCTTCGGCTCACACAAATATGTACTGAAAAGATGAGTTGGGGCACCTGCTGCTTGAAATTCAGTTTGATTTGATTATGGTGTATTACTGTAGTTCAGTGTGGATTCAGCCCTATATATCAAACTGTCTTTAATTGCTTGTATTTACGGGTGATAGTGATCCCAATTCCCCCTCCCTATTTAGGCCGGGTTTCAACTTTTGGAATGATAATCTCGTTTCGTTCTAAATAAAGAAAGTCGGAGCACTAGCATGTGCGACATAGATACTGGTTAAACTCTGGCCAAAGTTCAGCAATTTTTATAAGCTTGTTTTACACACTAAAATTCATGCCTAACAATGATTTCTCGATTTAGTAGAGACTAGTAATACTAAGATCACTCAACTGTTTCCTTTTTCTATTTTAATTAATTATCACTGTAACACTCAACGGTCAACCACCTCCTTAATTCAACCGAATAAGGACCCGTGACTTGGTTTTGTTTTCTTTAACTACTCCACCTGAAAATCGAACGGTGGTTGTTCCATTGAATTTCCCAAAATAATTAGCCAGAGAAAAGCAGTAGATTGTTCCAACTTCCAAAAGGCTTTTCCAAAAATGGATTCATCATTTTGTTTTTTTCCTCTTCTGTTTTTAATAACTCAGGTGTCTCTGGGCCATCGATTCTTCGTAAGCTCCAGTAATCTTTAATGTACATTCAACATTCTATTTGAATAGAGTAGCCCAAATGAGAAGGGGGATGCGGGCAAATTGACTTGAATTAGTGTATAAAAATGATTCAGAATGATGAGAGTGCAATATAGTATTGCTACATATGATGATGTTCGGAATATGTAAACAAGATACAGAAAACTCCACGTAGCAATTAATAACGGAGCTATGTGAAGTTTTAGTAGTATTACTTTCGGTCCTAAATTCTGTGTTTTACTATTAATTCGCGATAAGAAGCTAATGAGCAAAAGTTCTATGGCTTCAGCTTCTGGGTGTAGATGTAGTCAACATGAGCAGCCAGAGTCCTCCTCATCAAGCACTCTTCATCTCCTACTCCTTCACAGCTCTCTTCCTCCACCACCTCTGTTTTCTGAGCTTCAACACCCTAATCAAAACAACAACAACAACAACAAAAAACAGACGTAAGAACCAATTGATCCGAATCACAAAACCCATGAGCAAAACCAATATCTAAGATTGAATTTTAACAAATTGAACCTACCCCATGTTGGGTTTTCACGAGGTAGTGCTCCAGAGGGTTTGGCGTGGGGCGGGCGGCATAGGATAGCGTGGAGCAGAGGAGGAGGAGGAGGAGGACTAACGTGAACAGGGTGATAAGTTTTGTGGACATCTTTTGTTCTTTGATAGGCAGCAATTAAATGGTTAAGGTTGGGACTTGAGATCAGTTGGTTAACTTATGGCTTGTACACAGAGGGGACTGTGGTGATATTGGTATTTATAGAAGAGGATAAGAAGAGAGGACCATAGAATTTAAGAGCGTGTGAACTTGAGAGAGTGAAAGGAAGACTTTAGTCTGGTAACGTTACATTACATATTTACGTTTAGAAAATAATATGCCGACATATAGTCTGGTACAGTGGGACTCAATGGGGCCTTTCAGAATCAGAGTGACCGTTCCAGAAATTCACCATCAACCGAGCAAATAGATCATTATTCTCGCCGCCTCTATTTGTTGGTCACATATGTTACTTTTGGCGGTCTCAACAAAATAGTTTCGGTTCAAAAATAATGGGCAAAAGTCGATGAATTTACTATTCCATGATGATATCAGTCAATAGCACATAAATATAGGCTATATATCGCAATCGACTAGTAAGAGCATCCACAGTGGAATAACCAAAAATAGATAATCAAAATTTGTTACATCATCTTTTGGTTATCCATTTAAAAGGTTGCTAAGGTTAGCAATGTAGATGTCCACAATGACATAATCAAAATTGAATAATTAAAAATTGCCACATCATCATTTCAACCTATAAAAATCTGAAAATTGTCACCATATAAAACAATTTTTTAAAAAAATAATTTTCAAACTAATAAAAACAAGTTATTAGAAATAGAAAATATTTTTTTGAAAACTTTTATTTTGAAAAAAAAAACACTTTTTGGAAAAAGTTTTAAAAAAATACAATTTTTAAGGTCTTTGACTAATTGGTCTCGGGTAGCTGTGAAATAATTTTCATTTTCATTTTCCCTTGTCCTTTTAATCTTTGTAATTTTTGAATTCGGAGATTAATAAAATCTTTTTGCTGATTAAAAAAATAGTTTTACTATTTTTGCAAATAAAAAAAACCTTTTTTAAAAATATGAGAGAGAGGGGGGGGAAAGAAGAGAGGAAAGATTTTTGTGCAATGATGGGTGTACTTAATTACTAATAAAATGTAGAGACCACTAAATTTGGTTATTCGCAAAAAGTTATTAGTTTTGATTATCGAAAGGCCAAAATTTGATGAGTTACTAAGAGGTTGTTAAGTTTGGTTATGCTACCGTGAACATTTTTTTGACACAATATTGCTAACTTTAACCACCCTATAGTTTTGGTGACTCTGTCCAAATTTCTTGGCACCATGAACTAAGAAACCCCACTTTTTCGGTTTCCTGCTTCCTTACCTGAAATGCAGCCTTGCACATCTAACGGACATCAACTGTACAATGTAGGTGGTTTAATCTACTCAACATTAATGACTTACCGAAAATGTTGGCTGTCAATTCTTCGATTTGCAAGGTTTAGTCATGGCCACAACTTTGATTAATGGTGAAGCTTGATTCATACACACAGATATTGTTATAATTAAAGCAAAAAGTCATGATTTAAACCTTATGATAACAATATGTGATAAGACAGAGTTTAAATTCTGTCCGCCGCGGGTTGAAATCTTACCATGTCCACCACCACTATTTGTTGGCTTTACTGTGCGTTTATTGCATTAATCTAAATCATTCGTCTCGTAGAGCCCGCTAAATAGTATATTCACACACAAAATGACCAGCTTAATCAGACATTGATAATAAAAAATTAAATTTTGATTTATAAAATGAATGATTTGATTCTGTCTAGCTATAATTTTAAAGTTAAATTATCCAGGTGAATGGTTCAGATTACAACAATGAAAACACAATGGAACCCACTATAGGTGGTGGAAACGGTGGGATTTCTGAAATAATTTGCGTTTTTGTTTGGTTAATGGTGAAGCTTGATTCATACACATAGATATTGTTATAATTAAAGCAAAAAGTCATGATTTATTCATTATGCTAACAATATGTGATAAGACAGAGTTTAAATTCTATCCGTTGCGGGTAGAAACCTTACCATGTCCACCACCACCATTTGTTGGTTTTACCGTATGTTTATTGCATTAATCTAAATTGTTCGTCTCGTAGAGCCCGCTAAATAGTATATTCACACACAAAAAATCAACTTAATCAGACATTGATAGGTGTATAAAAAATTAAATTTTGATTTATAAAACGAACTGTCTAGCTATAATTTTAAAGTTAAACTATCCAGATGAATTGTTCAGATTACAACAATGAAAACACAAGAGAACCCATTATAAATGGCAGAAACGGTGGGGTTTCCGAAAGAATTTAAACACTGTGTCGGTGTGAGCGGTAACCATCAGAAACTGCTATGCAAAATGAACGAAGGAATACAACTATATCACGTAGTCATGCAGATATCATATACTTTTGTTAGTTTATTAGATTTATTTGTTTCCAGCTTCAATCAATAAGGCGGCTGCTAGCTACATATTACTGGTAATTAATGCTAATCATATCCTATATATACATCTAATCTTTCTTTCTTAGCCGAAAGCATAACTCTGACCCTGAAGGCAATGTCATGATTATCGGAATGTAAAGCACTCAAAAGTAGTTCTTAGTTACAGAATAGTTATATGTATAGTTTATTTGTGATTACAAAAGTTGGCAAATAGAAGGATTATTCAAAGACCGGCCCGGATTCTGGGTAGTTATGAACATATTAGTATATCATTTAATTTGCGCTACTCTATCTGGCAGTTTTAAAATGTGTCAAGATTCTCTTCAGCCCCTTTTTGGGACCGATCCTATTGGTCGATTGCGTTTTTGGACCGTTTCTGAACTCACTTTTGTTAGAGCATCTCTAACCCATACTTCATATCTTCATTTTGGAGGAAAAATATTCTCCAATCCATCCTCTAAAACTCTCCTCCATTTGGGAGGATGAACTTTGATCCTCTAAATATAAAGGATGAAGGAAAAAATAGAGGATCTCCTTCAAATATGTGTTGAAGTTAAGAAATAGAGTGTTGGGTTGGAGTTGAGATAAATAGTACAATCCTCTAAATCTACTTTTCAAATAAAATAAATTAATTTGATCCTCTCAAATAGAGATTTGAAGGGTCTTGGATTGGAGATGCTCTTAGGAGTATTAAATACCCTACATGCAACGATCCCGCTCCAGCTGGTCGACCTTTACTTATATTCCACATCCTTTTCCACTTCTTTTTTTTCCCGATGTGGGACTACTAGGTGGGTTCTCACACTACATATAGTGGATTTCGCCAAGAATAGCAACCCTGTCAAAAATCACTTTGGTTGGATATATCTATCCACGCACGATAGAAGGGTAGAAATATATTTTTTGTCTTGAGATAAATAGGCTCCTATTATCATACAATGCGACATGATTTTGGACAGAAGTTAGGTTCTGCATAAAATCTCAAATATGAACAGTTCCCATAATCAAATTGATACTAAAAAGGGCATGAAATACTTCAAACAGGACCGTCCGAGTGGAAACTGAGACGATCCTCATCCTTCAAATATCCCTTCTAGATTCCAGTTCACATCGCTCTGAAATATTTTTAGCCCACCTGCAACAAGAACTACATTGAAAAAAACCTAAAGAAGATTAGCATATATCCATAGAACTAAAAGAATTTTGGAGGTATGAAACAAAAACTTAATTTTGAGCGAATTAGTTTCCAGTCTATTGTAGGGAATCAGTTCAAAGTATAATCAACAATTCGTAGTCATTCTCCAAGCTCGGGTAATCAATGGTTCAACAGTTC
The DNA here is from genome assembly GCA_025413875.1 of Rhododendron molle. Lineage (NCBI taxonomy): Eukaryota > Viridiplantae > Streptophyta > Magnoliopsida > Ericales > Ericaceae > Rhododendron > Rhododendron molle. The sequence continues at coordinate 11,058,434 of CM046395.1, read as the reverse complement.
GTAGTCTTCTTCTGATCATCAGAACTCAAAGTACACAATCATCGGTTCATCATCAATCCAACCCTGATTGATGATGAACCGATGATTGTGTACTTTGAGTTCTGATGATCAGAAGAAGACTACGAACTGTTGAACCATTGATTACCCGAGCTTGGAGAATGACTATATGAATGATTAGGGCAACTGGCATTGATTGATTGATGATGGACCGTTGATTGTGTTTTGTGGGGAATCAAAGCTAATAGATATTTACAAGTATTTGGATGCAGACAAAATAGGGAGCACTTCAGCTCCAGTATTTATTGGCTCCAGTCCGGTTCAGTTTGGACCCGTTGTGGACTCCTTCCGGGTTCACAACACGTGCTCATTTTAGAACTCGCCAAATATAGATTCACGCCAGGGCTAAAATTATCGAACATCAATATACACGATGAAATGACGGTACATGAAAAAAGCGATGACAAAAATTAAGTTAAAATTAATAATTGTCCATTTTTTCCATGTACAAATCTGTTTCATCCATGTACCTATTGATGTTCGATGAAGCTAATTTTTGGCATGAATGACATATTCGACGAGCTCTACAAAATGAACGATTCCGATCATTGTTGTGGACCCGGGAGGGGCCCACAACGGACCCAAACTGGACCGAACTGGAGCCAATATATACTGGAGCTGAAGTGCTCCCGACAAAATACAGGTTGGTGAATAGCAAATCAGTGAACAAGAATATCGATCTCTGTGTTTTTTTTTTTTTTTTGAAAAGGCAAAAATTTATTAAAAATGGGGAAAGGCAAAAGGGAAATCCAATAAAAAGTTGGACAGTACATCACATGGGTCAAAACCTAACACAGCCCATAAGGTCTAACACGGGAATTCAAAAATAATACAAATAAGCACGCCCGATACCCAAAATAATCAACAAATCCCAACAAAACAAACAGATCCAAGAAAACCCACCCAACAGACCCAGACCCACAAAACCCTAATCCTAATCCTAAGCTAGCCGTCGCAGCACAAAACACCGTAGGTTGACTGACTTAATAAGGGTGAATTGAGAAATTAGAAAAGGCATATTTTATAAGAACAAAGAAAAAGAAAGGAAGATTTGAGCAATCTAGTCCAGTTGGAAAAAGCACAGGGCGAGGAATCAATCATGTTTATCTTCTGGGGATATGTTTGTTTTACTAAAATAGTAGTAATTGAAACCAAAACCTTGTGAACCAGTCAAAACTCAAAAGCTTCACTATCCTGGACGGAACCTTTCGGCATTGATTCATCTATGCCTTGTGTCCACGGAAAAAGATAGAATCAGGAATAATAATTGGGAAAAGATTTTTGCATGCGCAAAAATCTCCCTCTTTCTCTCCCTCTGTGGGGAAAAAAGTGAAGGCAAGAAACATCCATTTGACTTCAACACGGAATATATTTAATTTTTGTCGTCATTTCCTTTCTCTCTCACATAATGACCATAGTATATTTTATTGATGCAGAAAGAGGTCGGTGGAGGGCCAAGGTAAAAGGGCAACTGGTAAAAGTAACAAAAAAAAACACTTTTAGACTAGTTGTTTGGCCTAGAATTGCAGCACTTGCCCTAAGGTCCACTATGGCACTATTACTATATATTATCCAAGTAGATGGGTAATAGACATTATTGTGAAGACAAAAATTAAGTAAAATTCATGCATGTGTTCGGATCCATGCATGCCCATGGAATTCTTTCTTCTTTTTTATTACTATGTGATTCAGGAGGAGACATGTGCTCGGGATTCACATGCAGATTGATAGGGAAGATCATGTTCATGGACTGGTCGCTTTATCACACTGAGATCATGTGCTCTTTCAAAATTCATAAGATCGATGCTTCTGTGAACCTAAAAGATTGCCTTGTTCGCGGATAAGAGGTTGGACACAAAATTAATCAACAACAATAAGGACATATCCTATTAATTTTCTCTAAGTTAAATCGCAGGTTCAGTCATGGGCTCTACATGGAAAGGCAAATGTGTGGAGTATAGAATTCCACACAAAGGGGCCAAAGAATACTAGACCATGAGATCATCATATAATTAAACACACAGGCGCATACAACAGGAATGCATCTTAATTGTCTTTGACAATTACCATTTCCCCAATTCCCCTGTATCTATGCCACCTATAATAGCCAATAAAGATGATGAAACGTGTACAGTTTTAGATTCACGCACGATAATGCTACAGTTACCACACAAAAAAAATTGGCAGTGATGATGTTCGATATTTTATTTTAGTTTGTCATATTAGCTAGGTGACGTTGAATACATATGATACGTTTTGAGGCTATTTGAGATTCAAGTTTGGTCGCTATATATGGCCAGAGTATGTGGAGGCAAGTGCCCCCATTAAGTTCTTATAAATTTAGGAGGTGTTTTCGGTAGTGAAAATTTTGTAGATTTTTATTTGTGGTTGAGAAGTTGTTTGGTGTATTTAGTAGTGAATAAATTATTGATCGGTTTGTGAGTGGAGTTACTATAGCCAAAAAAAAATGTTTTTGTTGACAACCTTTTTGTTAGTGAAACTAAGATAGTAAAATATTGGAACTTTTTTGTTAGTAGAAACGAGATGGTAAAATGTTAAAAAAAATTTGTTAATAAAAACGAGATACTAATAAAATACGTTTAAGTGTTTAGTTTTCTTTTTTTTTTTTTTTTTAGAAACACTCCCTTGGGGGCTAGCCTGTTAACATAGTAGTAATTCTTTTGAGACAAATACATTAGTACTTTCTTTGATCCGCATTAGTACTTGTCCCCGATCATTTTCAATGTGTTCACTACTTTTCGACGTGAAGTACAAGGCAGAGGTTTCAAATGAATCAATTTAGTGGCACTTTCACATACGTATAGTTTTGTTCCATATGATGTGACAAAACACAAAAATTAATCGTGGCTCCGCTCCCAACCGAAGCATTTCTGTTCGTGCACGACTCTCATCTTAGGTCACACAAACAAGGCCAGAGCTTTTCACAATTACGCATGGACTATGTAATTAGTACACACAATTCGCTTTCCTAATGGCTAATGTTACAGTAATATCCTACCTCTCTTTAAGAAGAACCACTTTCGCTTGCCATATTTTCCCAACTTGGACAATTTTGTCCCCTGATTGAAAAGTCACTGGTTTTGTGGAGAAGGATAATTTTGTCTTTTTTGGCTCAAGCAAGAAACGTGAACCATATAACTTTGTTCTCTCCGCCTCCCCCTCTTATTTTCTTCGTCTCCCCCTCTACTTTTCTTCCTCCGGTTTAGAGAAAAACAGAGAGAGAGAGAGAGAGAGAGAGAGAGAGACGCCGGTCTTCTCTCGGCCATCAGCCATAGCCTCCTCGTCACTGACGCCGGTCATCTCGGTCACCAGCCATAAGCTCCTTAGTTACAGAGAGAGAGAGTATGAGCAAAGCAAGGAAAAGCAGTCAACTCACGCTCGCTGGACAATCCCACTGTCAAATCTTAAACCCTAGGCCAGAAATCACACAAGGTATACATATTTTCTGTGGGTGTTAGATCCAGGATTTTTTTGAATTTTGTTTCTATATATCTGATTTTTTCGATTTGCATGTGTTTGTTAGTGCTAATTTCTATGGGTTGGATGTATATATTTGTGATTTGCATTTAGGGTTTATTATGTACGCAGATTCCTTAAGTATCTGATTTTGTTATGTTTTTGCTGGATTTTGATGACGACTGACGATGAGCTGAGGCAAGGAGCCAGGCGAGGAGCTGAGACCGCCCTTGACGAATTTGGTTCAGGGTCCCACGGATCTGTTGCGTCTCGACCCGGACAAGGTCCAGAAGCATTTTCATCGCTTCTTTCTTCTCCATTCATGTTGCATGTATACTATTTTTAGTTGGTGATGTTTTCCCCCCATCTGATTTTTGTTGCATGTTTGCTTTTGTGGCTTTATTCTGAAATCGTGTAGTATTCCTTTTCATTTGTTGTTTTTGTGACAGGTTTTGAGGAATTTTACTGTCTGGAATGGTTGGTTGAGGAATTTTGCTCTCTGGACTGGTTGGTTGAACTGCTATTTCTTTTTGTTGTAACATTTTACTTTCGGTTGGATGATTGATTTGAAATTAACTTTTCCATTTCAGGTTACAAGCTTTAGGCCAACCTTACCTTGCTTTCAATCCTGGCCTTGTGAGAGATACCTCGGCATATCATGGCTGTGCTGAACCTTTTCTGGTTAGTTTCCCAATTTTTTCCTTGTTTTGTTGGGTATTTGATTATGAGCTGGCTGGTTCAGTACGAAACCTATTTCCAAGACCAAGATTAGCTATTAGAGCATATAGACCATTTTGATGTGTTGGAGAACATAAGTAGTTTGTGGTCCAACCTTGCTTTAGGGCTGCTTAGGGTCCAAATCAAGATAAATATTGATTTCTTTTTAATTTGATTGTGCTTTCTGTGACCTTGTGGTTCTTTATATAAAAGAAAAGCCCCTTTTATAAGCAACATATCTAGAGCTTTGGTGGTATTTTTTGCTTTCAAGCCATAAAGTTGCTCTTTTTCCCCTTATCTTCCCCTTTTGGTCCAAAATAGACCTGATGTACAGAATTGCCTCTCAGGAGGCAGATTTCTTTATGCTTGCTTATAAGAAAAATTCAAAAACTAACTACTTTGACAAATGTTTTTACTCACTGAGGGATCATGTAGTAATTGCACTTTAAAACTTGAAATGGATTCCTCTTGAATTTAATGATGAGGCCACCTCAGGTAAGTTGGAGAGAATTTTCACATTTGTTAGTATGTATGGCAGTACTCCAGTTGTAAATGACAATCCAGAAGCATTGGAAGCAAGATTTTGTATATGAGCTAATAAGCACTGGGATTTTTGATCTCTTAAACAGATACTTAAAACACTGGTTGGAAGCCAATGAATTTGTAGAGTCTACTGAAGTGCACTCTACTAACTCACCCTTCAAAGTAGAAAGTTTGCAAAATACAGTTTTGAAGCTAACTTTCCTAAATTCTGCTAGAGATGCTCTAAACCTCCTATTGGGCTTAATATGTAAGTATTTTAAACAGTGAGTTCAATTTGTTCATACTTCTTTATCCGACATCATTGTGTTATAACATATACTTCAGTCTCTAAATAGCTTGCCTTTGTTGTTTGACTCAATTTGATCCCTCTTGACTAATCGGGACAAAAGCTAGCACTCAATTCATGAACACCCTTGAGGAATAGGATTCTAGACAGTCGGCCTATCAAGCTCAGCAAACAACAGCAGTGATATTTCGCCCTTTTCTTTGTGACATATTTGTTTGACAACTGATTTGCTTTTGAACAATAATTCATACATGATAGAAGAAGGATATCATAATAACTAGATGTCATTGATTCGTGGGGTAAAGAGACATAACTATTTAACTCTGACCTGCCAATTTGGTCTTCCCTCCCCAATATTTTGTTTCTTCACTGTGGACAGTGTTTTGAAATTTCAATGTGTAGTTTTTTTTTTTTATCCGATTTCAATGTGTACTTTGATCAATGCAAATGCTATACTACTTATTATTGCGTAAAATTGAGGTTCACTTCTCTTGCAAAGAGTTTGGTTCATGGTACAGATTACGTTGCACAGTACTAAGGCACTGTGAGCATTCTATTTCCTGATTCCTATTTTCAATGTGTACCAAACATTATTGCTAATCTCTCTATCTAATAACATTGATACATTTTAATGAAGAGAATACAAATCTCTAGCCTAATTACCATAGAATACCATTAAAAATAACTTAAACCCACCTTAGATCAGATCAAAACATCACGCCAAAAAAATACATAATTAAAGACAAAACATGTTTTGATTTCTTCTTTACAAAAGCTTGCCATTTGCCACTTTTTGATTGCACCCCTTACAGCCTCCACTTTCAAGCTTTAGCTCTTGAGCAATAAATTCTGATTTCCCCACTTTGTGCGTTTGTCTCTTGAGCAATACAATTTTCTTACTCTACCTTAACCATGCAGCCCCTTAACCTTTGCCATGTTTTTCATCTATCAATTGATTCTCCATTTTCTAACTCCATCTCTTCACTTTTAGAATCCTATAGTCATGTCACTCCTTGCACAAAAGAATTTGTCTCAAACACTCGGCTTTTCATGTAGTAGATGCAACAAAACTGTGAATCTGATCTGCTACTACACCGGCCAACTCTTCAGTAATTGAACTTCTGTTCAGTAATCTTCAATACTTTGGCTTCCTGGTACATGTATTCTTCTCTTCTTCTGTAAATGTATTGTTTTCGTGTATTAGTACATTAAGTTTGACATGAAATATGTATATCTGCTATATTTAAATGATGCTTTAAATTTTTGCATTTCTTATCAGTTTTGTTCTATTTGCTATCTTTTGAGAGCATGCATGTTTATTTGATCAATTTTTTTGAATTTTATTATCTCATAAATTCAATGCATGCATATGGTATCTCTTAGAAAAAAACAAGACACTCTAGGAAATGTGTTCGACACGTATTCGGAGAGTGCCCGAAGAGTGGGTGTCCGAGAAGTGTCTAACATCAATACATGAGCCCGACAAATTAAAGAAGAAGACTGGGCAGTCCTCCTGAAAATGGAGGAAGAATATATTGAGAGTATTTGTTTGCAAATACTGAAGTTCAAACCCGACTTGGTCATAACAGAAAAAGGCTTAGTGACTTAGCTTGCCATTACTTCAGTAAATCTGGAGTGAGTACAATAAGGAGACTGAAGAAAACAGATAACAACAGAATTGCAAAAGCTTGTGGTGCGACCATTGTGAACAGACCGGATGAACTTCAGGAATCAGATGTAGGAACTGGGGCTGGACTTTTTGAGGTTAAGAAGATCGGAGATGGGTTCTTTGCTTTTGTTGATAACTGCAAAGACCCTAAAGCATGTACAGTTCTTTTACGAGGTGCTAGCAAGGATCTCTTGAATGAGGTTGAGCGAAATTTGCAGGTATTTTGTTGTTTCACTCGAGAGTTCCTTTTAGATTGGGAATTTGGGGTTCTGAAGCATTTTATTTTTCTCAGGACGCTTTGTCTGTGGCGAGAAATATCTTAAAGAATCCAAAACTTCTTCCTGGTGGTGGTGCGACAGAGTTAACTGTGTCTGCTACTCTGAAGCAGGAAAGTCAATCTATTGAAGGCATTGAGAAGGTACAAATTTCCTAAGCATGCATCATTTTTGTTTATCCTGATCCTTGCCATCTCTGATGAGAAGTAAGTAAGATAATTGAGACATCATTTGCTTGAGCATCCATATCTAGAAAAGATGTCCTTAGTTACATGTTATCAACCACTCAGCACTAAAAAGATAGAATACAAATTCTGAAACTTCCACACTTTACCTGAGTTAAAAAACATTATAACTACTAACTTGTCACTAAAAATTTCAGAGATCTCACGGCTTTTGAAAGTACCGTGCTTTTAGGTGGACCTCAGCATGGTAAAAAATGCTGTTTAGAAAACTTTGGTTTGGTAAGAAAAATTTGTAGCATTATTTACAGCTAGCAACGATTTGCTTGTTCCTATTTTGAAGGTAACAATATCATGGTTTAGCATGAGGTTAAGTATGGCAGTCCCTTAATTGCCTCCCTAATTTATCCCACGCATGGAAGAGGTCCTCGTTTTGCAGAATTGCACTTGAATCCTGATATTGAGCAAAAAACAGAAGGAAATCTAACCAAATTATTGAGCTTCCAGTGTTGTTTTTTTGCTGGGATGCTTTCAGACTTGGGGTTGTGAGAATCATGCCATAGATAATCTGTCTTGCATTGTTTTCCTTTCTTTTCTTCCACCAATTAAAGCAGGAGAGTTCTTTCGTTTGTTTGCCCCCAATGAGCAGAAAAGTAACCATAATTCTATTTGGTCCTTCCTCTGAAGCACCGACACTCCTAGAGGCCGCTGTGTCTATGTTAGACATAGAGACACGCGACACTCATATTGCATCGGATAACTTGGACAAAGCTTGCCTTTTCTGAGGGGGGTTTTTTTTTTATGGTAGGGTTGATGATACTATTTTGTTATTGTTAGGAATATATAATTGTAAACTCAAATTTGGATAAAGTCTGAGCATGTTTTGATTTGTTTGGTGGGTTTCAGCTTTATCTGATCAAGAGTTTTAGAGGGCCTTGTATTTTAGGTCTTATGTGCTTCAGCTTGTGTTTGTTAATGTTCTTATGCCATGTGGGCAATTGTTGAGAGAATCGCAAGGAGCCACGGAGCATATCAAATAACTAATTTTGGTTTCTCTGATTGTTATCGACTTTCTCTAAGGTGTTCATTTGCCAAAATTCATAGTGCGTTCTGTGAGAATGAGTAATTGATTGTTTCTTCTCTGCAGCCGCGCAGCCTATAAAAAGCCATGTGACCATTTGTGGTGACATTCATACAGTTTCATGATCTTGCAGTAGGAAGAAACTTTGGACAGCCCCAAAGACAACAAATAGTTAAACTCTCTACAACAGCTTCAGACAAACTGTAACCACAAGAGGAAACCTTTTGCTATGCAAGGGCCTTTTGTTATCAAGATGTTCAGCCTAATTTCACTAGGTCCTTTTGTAATAAGAAATATGGCATATTTATGTATATGAAACTTATCCACCCTATGCTTTCGGAAATATTCAACACCGAACAATCCAACGGGCATGACATACGTGCCTTGCACGTAGCAATGCACCTAGTTACAGTAATCATCATGTCTCGATCACTTTAGCGAAGAATATATACTACCTATCGGCCCAGGTTACGACTTACGAGACATACGGCATGATATTGAAGACCCCTTTGTATTTTAACCACAAAAAAGAGGAAAAAAAAAAGGACCCGTTTGTATGAGGACTAGTTTTTTTTTGAGGTGTGAACACAAGGATGAATTCAGACGGAAATAAAGCGCCCTCTCTCTCCCCTTTACGTAATCTCATTTCCCTCTTTAATTACAAAGTGGAATAGAGACAATAATGGCAAAAAGGATCCTTTGGAATTTCCGTTTGACCGGAAAAAAAAATAAATAAAACGATCCTTTGGGTTCGAATTTCGTCAACCGTTTGTCTGTTTTGTGGGGTTTATAATTAGTTTGCCTTTGCTACTTTTTCATCATCCGCCACCAGCCACATTAATTAACGGACTCTGCCCGGGAAACGTTGAAGATCAATCAAAAAAGTTTGAGTGAGACTCTGATTGAAAATTTTGAGCTTAAAGTTTGGAGTGTATATTCTGTCCGGATGAGCAGAAAAAGGGGAGGTTTTTTGTCACCTTTGTGGGTCTGTTTTGCACATTTTTTTTGGGTGCTTCAAATCATGCATCTTGTAGGGCTTGTAAAATAATGTTTTCATGCAAAAAAATCAGTTTGTCTGGACATTGATATGTATATGAAAAGTTAAGTTTTTAAACGAAAAAATAAACGGCTGTGGACAGTTTAACTTAAAAAACAGTTGACAGATTCAGGCCGTCCATTTATTCGTTTAGAAATCAACTTTTGACATATCTATCAATGTCCGGACAAGCCGATTTTTTTTCTTAGATATATTATTTTACATGCCCTACAAAATGCACAATTTGAATTACCTAAAAAAATGCACAAAGAGGGCCCACAAGGAATGCCGACGGAAAACTCCATTTGTCCGGCTCATCCGGACATAATTTAATTGTTATGATTATGAAATCAAGAGGTTCACGTTCTTGATTTCGAAAGAGAAAACGTGAATCTCGTGTCTAAAGTTTAGATGGTTGTGTCTCTTATCAAATCCTTTTGTAAGTGGTTTGAATGAAATTCCAAATGTTCAAGTGTATGCTAACAGTTGCAGTAGAAAATATATAGTCATCTCAAAATTAACCAAGGATTTTGATATTTGCGCTTTACTTTTTATCGGCGGTGCTCCATTTTCTTCATGAACTTCACATTAAAATGGAGCGCCATCAATAAAAAGTGAATCAGGAATATCAGTTTTCTTAACAATTGACAATGAGTGGAGAATTCCCAGATGTCTCTATGTCCTTAACATCCCCCTCATGTGCAGCCGCGTTTGAGGTCTGTCACATATGACCATTTTTTTTGAGTCCTATCATCGTGCAGTCTTTTTGTTAAAAAAAAATAAAAAGGTCACAAATCCAACTATCCAAGCCGTCCATTTTTTGGTCTAGAACTCAACTTTCGACATACTTATCAATGTCCGGACAAACTAGTTTTTTGTGTAGATATATTATTTTACAGGCTCTACAAAAATGCACAGTTTGGATTACCCAAAAATTGCGCGAAGTGGGCCCACTGGGGGTGCTGGCGGAAAATCCCCTCTGTCTGGCTCATCCAGATAGAATTTAAAGTCATTATATATTGTCATTTCCAATTTTAGGGATTCTTTATGTAGTTTTTAGGCAAAGAATATGTTGATTCTTTTCAATCAATAAAAGAGATCATTTACATCATATATGAAGTATAAATTACAAATTCGGGACACTATATCAATAGTGAGAGTCTACGAGACTATCAAGTCCAACAACTCAACCGATAGAAGAAATATGCTCATTATAAGATAGAAACAAAGAAAAAAATGAAAAGCCCCTCTAAGAGAATAATACCCACATGCCGGTAGAGATATTCAAATTCTTGATCTCCTAATGAGATGCAAAAGTGTCGTCCAACAGAGCTACCCCTAGTTAGATAGAAAAGAATAGGTGCAAAACCATTTGATCAATCCAAGTATGTGGGGGTAGATTAGTGCATTTGAATCCTTCAAGTGACCCTGTTCTGTAAGTTAATCCTTGGTTGCAGTATATGGTCGTGCTACATTCCATTTTATGTTGGTCTAGAAATTCTTTACTTTGGTTTCCATGTCTATTCAATAAATGAGAAAAAGTAGCAAGTGCATGAATTGCATCAACCCTAGCTATTGTGAAGAGAAGAGTTTTGCAGCCAAGTCTAGGGTCCAACAACCACCAGGCACAACCCATAGCGTGCCCGGTTCCAAAAAGGTCCACAGAGTGGCTACAAAGCTCCTTAATGGAGTCGGGGCCACATTTTTCTCGTCTCTCGAGTTGTGCAACTGCTCGTACACAATGCCGGTTTCGGCATTTGGGTTGCTCTAGTCCAACCTTATGTTTTGTTGCCCACATACTTTTAAATCATACAAAAAAAAAACATACAAGTAAAAAAAAAAATCAAAATTACCTTGTTCTTTTAGCTTGAATAACATCAAAAAGAATCAATATCAAATTGTAAACCCCCGGTTATAGCGCTTTATGAGTAGCACGATCCAATTCAAAAAAAAAAAAAAAACTTCTCCTTGCATTTTTTGAAGCAAAATTTTGAGTCATTGTACGTTATTTATTCAAGAACTCGAGCCTGTTCTGCTAATTTTGATTTTTCAGTTTTTTGGATTTTTTAGTTAATATATGTGAGGAGAATGACCTTCTCGAAAAAGTGTAAAAAGTTAAAATAGTCCCAAATGCCCAAAAATGCTCTTTGTGGAATAACGCCTCATTTTTTATTGAAATCATAGCCAATCTCTTTAATCTCTCCTGCGAAACGATAGTTCGAAGGTAAAAATAAAAACTGTGTTAGCTCACTTGATTTATTTTAACTATGGCTTTTTTTTAATCAAATGTAAGAACATATCAATTGTACATTATTGTTGTGTTTGTTAAATCAAACTCTGACTTTTTTTTTAATCAAATGTAAGAACTTATCAATTGTACATTATTGTTGTGTTTGTTAAATCAAAAGCAATAAAGTAATTTGATTTTCGTAATATTGTAAATTGGGTGGAAAACAAAAAGAGGTAAAATAAAAGTGAAAAAATAAAAGAAAAAGGGCAGTGGTGGGCCTTGGAATCGAACACGACTCCTCTAGAACTTTAAAAGCTTACATTGAGCCATTGACCGGAACACCAAGGAGGCAGTTTTTTCTATCATTGGAAACTTTTTCACATTTATATCTAACATACATTTTTTTTTTTGGTTGCCAGCCCGGGGATTGCCCAAGCTCGAAGACTTGCGGGGCTTACCCCGGGCCGGCCCTGCATCGTACATCGGCACCAAAGATGATTCCAACAATCTTGAGTTGGGAAAATGACGGTCAAGGACGTGGTTTGATAATTAATACCCATTGAGGACATTTTTAACATTAATAAATGTTCTCGGCATGTCTTTGGCGAGTATTATTTATCAAAATATGTCCTGGACCGTCATTTTTCGAGAGGACAAGGTGATCATGAAGGAGGTAGATGGTCTTACTAAGAGTTAATTTGGTAAAAAAATCAATTTTAAGGCATATGTGATTAGATATAGATGTTGATGGAATATATAAAAAGTTTGCGTGTTTGTGAATCTTATTGTAATGGTTACGCAATAGTCTTGTGATAAAATCAAAAGCCTTTTGGGTTAAAAAAAAATACCGTAATATTTTTATCGTCCAATCTTACTGACAGTTTTGTCAATTCACCGAAATGAATAGGAACCATTTTTTTCTTCCAGCATTGGCGACGAAGGCTGAGATACTTTTATGTATATTGGGGATACCAATCCATTGGTATTCCCTCCAGTCCATTTTGTATTTTCGGCCATTTTTCGATCATATTTGGATGATCGGTTCTGTTCATTTTGTAGAGTTCAGCGAGAATCTTAAGCATACCCAAAAATCATGTTCATTGAATTTTAATAGGTATATGGTCGGCATGCGTGAAAATTGAAGAAAACCAAAACTGGGTCCAAAAACACATTGAATCATAACCCCGTTTTGGTTTTTTCCTATTTTCATGTGTGCCGATCATCTATCAAATAAAGTCTGATGAACACAATTTTTTAAGGTTTTTGTCGAACTCAACAAAATTAACGGAGCCGATTATCAAAATATGATCGAAAAATGACTGGAAAATGAGAAACGGACTGAAAGGGGATACCAACGTGTTGGTATCTGGGGGATACTTGCTGAGTAGTGATAAGCACCCGAGAATGCAATGTAGGGTGCGCTAGTATTTAGTTTTAGGTACTTTTATCGTTTAATTAGTTGTTTTTATTTTCCTTTGCTTGTAAGGTTTTCTAGTTTCGTTTTGTAGATAATTGTTCAAAATGGGTATTTTAAAGCCCAAAGCTTTCAACAAATGTCTAAGGCTCAAAGATGATCAAGAGCGAAATAATCAAGGCCTAAGGCTTGACAAGAGACGAAGATGACCCAACGCCAAGGCAGCGCCCAGGCGTGGCCAAGCAGCGGCCAGGCGTAGCCAAGAAGTCAACGCCAAGGCAAGCAAGTCAAGGCCAGGAGTTAAGCCGCTCGGCATCGATGGGAAAGAAATGGGACATCGGTATCGAGCCCTTACGGTCAACGCAGTCAAGGCCAGGAGTTAAGCCGCTCGGCATCGATGGGAAAGAAATGGGACATCGGTACCGAGCCCTTACGGTCAACGCAGTCAAACAGGAGTTAAGCTCTCGGCATCAATGTCTCTATTTCTTCCCATCGGTGCCGAGCAGCCTAGACAGCAGCGTACCATGGAGCTTTAAATAGTGTGATGTCATATTGTACAAACAACTTTTTACATTACGTTTTAGATCTAGATCTAGGATTTCAAATTGCTCTTGCTTGTTCTTAAAGTGTTCTTCATTTTCAGCCTTTATTTCTGCATTTTTTACTTAAGTAAGTTAATTTTTACCCTTGTCACCTTCATTAAAGTTGTTCTAAATTGCTTGATCTATCTTTTAAGCTAGTCTTCTTTTAGTGTTATGTTTTCAATTATGCTAAGTAGATTTTTGCTTGCTCTTATCTCTCTAGATATGTGTGAGTAGTTTTCCAAGGTTGGGTCATGGGGTGATTAGCACCCCATGGCTCGAGTAAAAATTGCATTTCTCACCAATAAAGTTTCAATCTTTGGCTCGAAAATTGATGTGGGGCTTGGATTTGTTTATCAAATTGCCGAGGTGTTAACCTCCTTGATCATGTGTAAGTAAGAGCATCGCCTACTTACCACACATGATGCTTGGAGCTCTGTCGCTCGAGGTGTTTGCTAAATAAATTCTATAGCTAGCTTGATTTTTGAACCATCTTATCTTCCGGCTTAAGAACCTTAATTGAGTATCTTAAATCGCGTAGTTGGTTGGAAAATGTAATTTAGCTCGAGTCGTGGGTGTTAGACATTCCAAGACCTAACCTGTTTCTTTTTCCTAGTTTATTCTCGTTTATTTTAGCCGTTTTAATTTCCACCGCATACGTAAAACCAAGTTGGCTGTCTAAAAGCCGAAAACCTGTGCTTACTCCTAACAATCCAGTAAAGCCATATTAATTATTCCCTTGGGTACGATCCCGGTCTTCCGGATTATTATGCTTCAATTGGACGCTTATACCCTACGCTTGGGGTGATCTTATTATATATATCGACGAACGAAGCAAGTAGCTGCTAGAGAGACAACAAGATATGAAAACAACGCTGCTACTTACACAATAGTTACGCACAAATTTTGTGCACAGATCAGGTGTGGGGTTCAAATTGTTCATTAAATATAAAATATTTTTTCAAGACTTTCCGAAAAAAAAAGTTCAATCTAATATCTATAGATGCTCAATCCAATAATTTAATTTTTCATTCGATTTTAAGAAAATAAAAAGTTATATAATTGGATCGAGCAACTATAGGTATCAGATGGAGCTGATTTTTCGCAGAAACCCTTAAAAAAATATTTTATATTTAGTGAATGACTCAAATCATTTGTGTGAAACCTGTAATGAGCCTGACACAAAAATGTGTGCACAGAATCTATGCATTTCTGCTACGTGAGATTGTGAGTATCATTACTGATATGAAGACATGGGCCCAATCCAAATGATATTACTAAGGCCTTTTTCGGTTGATAATTTTGGATATTTTAATTTTGGTAATGGTGAAAAGAGAAATAGGGTAAGGGAAAATGACGGTTAAGAACGTGTTTTGATAATTAATATCCGCTAAAGACATTTTTAGCTTTAACAAATGTTCTTAGCTTGTTCTTGGTGGATATTAATTATTGAAACACGTTTTGAACCGTTATTTTTCCATAAGATAATGATTGGAAAACAAAGTAAAATTTGGAAACCAACAAAGCCTAAATAATGTAACAAACTGGCCTGACTTGTATATACAAGTAAAAGGCCGACGGCCCATACCAAAGTTACGCTCCACAAATCAACCTTAGGTAAATTGAGTATGGCATAGTAGGTTTTTGTTATAATAAGGATATAAATATTTTTTTATAAAGTCTAAATTATTTTGTGCAGGATTTACAAAAAATTCCTCCCAAGTTTGACCAGCGTTGATTGGCATTGAAAGTACCTAAAACCCTAACGTACCAATTGAAAAGTGCCCAAAACCTTAGGGTATCTCATGAAAGTGTAACAAGATTGAAAAAGACATATTTTGTGTTAGTCAAATCAAATTAGGCCCTTATCCTGTTCAAAAAAAAAAATAAGGCCCTTACTCATTTAAAACAATTTAAATGAAAAAAGACATTTTTTTGTGTTAGCCAAACAAAATCCTTGTCTCGTTAAAGACATATTTTGTGTTAGCCAAACAAGGCCCTTATCTCATTTAAGACAATTTAAATGAAAAAAGACATTTTTCGTGTTAGCCAAACAAGACAAGTGAGCCCACACACACTGCATATACAAAGTACATGTGGGCCTCATCCCTCTTGTGAGAGGAGTTTGTGTATTTATGTATGTAAATGTGTGTGGTTGAAAATTACTACTCCCTCCGTCCCTTTTTTATTGTCTAGTATTTCATTTTGGGCTGTTCCTTAATAAGTGTCCATTTTGTAAAGTTAGTGGGGTAAAAGTTGGTGAATTGTCTATTTTGTCCCTAAAAGTGATTCCTTTTTGAAAAGTAAGTGAGTAAAAGAATAATGATTATGGGTAAGTAGGGAAAGTGGAGGAAAAAGTTGATGTGAAAGGTATAATGATGATGTCTTTTTAATAAGTTGGAGTTACGAAGTAAGACACTTAAAAAGGGACGGAGGAAATACTAGTAATTGTTTTTTTTTTTTTTCCCTCTTGGGTTGGTGGGGGTGGTGTTGAAAGGGTTTTTTGCCATTTAATTTTGTTCGAACGGAATTCAAATCTCCACTCGAATTGGTTTTAAAGGGGCATCCACACCATCTCACTCTGTTTGTTGTTGTTGTTGTTGTTTTTTTTTTTTTTTGTGGTTTGTTTTTTTGGCAGAGTGAACAGAAAACTGACGTTGTGAGCAGGGACGGAGCCAGAAATTTTGGGTTATGAGGTAAAAAACTAGAACAATATTAGGCATATTTTTTAATGCACTTATACAAAGCAACAATTAAGAAATTTACCAAAAAGTGTGTGTCTGTGTCAATGTAACTTGTTTTACAATTGAGCCTGATTACTTTTCGAACGTTGAAAATGATGCACTATATTAATCACATCATTTTCCAAACAACAAAGAAGGAGTTCTATTATAAAAATTTGAATGTTATATGCTGCAACTATGTTTATTCGGGACTTTTGCATTTGATTTGGCGGTTTTCTGCTTGATTGCACAGGAAAAATTCTCAGGAATTAGGGATGTCTATGTACAACTAAATTTTTTCAAAGTAATCACATGTTTGAAATAACTTGGAGCAAATAATAAGAGTTTTAAAGTGGGGTAAAAATACAAAATAGAGGGTATAATTATACGGAGTAATTCGGTCCGGCTAATGGGTGCACTATAGCACTGCTTAACATAGAAAGTTGTGTAGTTTTGTGTACTTTGTTTCCTTCCATTTTGCCAGGTGTCACTAACCTTTTCTCTCTTCTGCCATCTTTGAAAAGGATATCGATTTTCGCGCTCCACTTTTTACTGCAGGCGCACCACTTTTTCATTTTTACACTGGGGTGTTGCTTGTAATACCCCAGTGTAAAACACAAAAAGATAGAGCGCCTGCGATAAAATGTGGAGCGCGAAAATCACTGTCCCTTTGAAAATGATGCACCAGACGTATTTGAGAGCTGCATGGATTTGCCAAATTTACCCTCTCCTTCTCTGTGTACTTGTTTGTCTTTTGCTATTTTCATTTGCTAAGATTTTATTTTACCCCTACCACCAGCCATACGGCAACTTTGTTTTGCTCTCTTTTTCCTAATCTTTTTTTAATTCTAATCATAGCTTTCATTTGATTAAATACCAGATTATGGTCTATTTTGGCTAAATAATTCTCTAGAATTTTTATTGTCTAATTTATTTTTTTATTTGTTAGTTTCGAGTTAATGTTATATAAATTACAGTATTAATTTGTCTCCACAAAATATATCTAAAAAGAAAAAAAAATCAGGATTCCCGCGAAAAATCAACTCAATTCGATACTTTTTTTTGTTTGGTCCTGGAAAAAGGAATCCAATACTGAGGATGAATTCTCCTAAACTTATCTTAGACTATGTTGTTTTGTTATTATTTGAATTTTTTTCGCATTTGTTAGTTTTGTGCCAAACTTTTGTGAATTATTGATTTGTTTCGATGAGAGGAATCAAAAAATAAGTCAACTTATTTAACTTATTTTGCTAAAAAGTGGTTATTTCTCAAATAGTTAGGTAAAAGTATTTTTTTTTACTTTTCCGATTTCTCTTGTCGAGACAAATTAATAATCCACAAAAGATGGCCGCAAAACTAACAAATACAAAAAAAAAAATTAAATAAGGACAAAACAACCTCTTTTTTCCTTCTAAGTTTAGGAGAACTCACCCTTATAAGTGCTTGATTAAAAATTATTTAATTTTTCATTCGGATTTTAGAATTAATAAGGAAACGTTAGATGATTGAATCGAGCAACTATAGATAACAGATTAAGATAATTTTTCGCGCGGCCTCTTAAGAAAATGTTTTAAATTTAATGAACGACTTGAATCATTTTTGTGGAACCCGAAAACCCGTAGACTCAAATCATTTTTGTGGAACCCCGGAACCCGTAGTATGCCCCACGTCGCAATCAGTTCACTATTTTTGTTATCCAAGAGTGTTACATACATAACGGTTGTGTAAAACACAACACACAATCAATCTTTATCCGTCCATTACTGTAATAAATGGTCAGGATTATTCCAAACTCTTTCCCGAAAAAATTAAACTTTTTCTTGAATTTTTTTTTTAAAATCTAAACAGTCCAAATACATCTGGACGGTCAGGATTAGGAGAACAATGAAGACACCGGTTGTGCGCAAGGCGGCGAAATGGAGAAAAAGGACCCGCCAGTTGTTTAATGGTAATTTTGTTAATACTAAGACAACTAAGGACAGATTAGCAAAATACTATTAAAGTACTTTGTGTGATGTGATCGATCAGTCCTTTGCATTGGAAAGAATCTAAAGCTGCCTAAAGGGGGCCCACATAACAAGGGCCATATGGCACCCCTTAGCATTTGCCATTATAATTTTCCTGTTGAGAAATGGAAGGAAGTATGGTCAGTTGGTGAGCCAATGTTTGTGCCGAGAAGAGAAAGCTAGGAGATTCTATTTGACACCCTTTGTTTTCTAAGTACCAAACTTTGACAATGGATTGGGGCAAATTTGGAATTTAAAGTGGAGTTAAATGAGTAAAAGTTTGGTGTAAACTATGACTTGCCCTAGTGAAAAATTGGTGGCAGTGGGGTCAGCTGACCCTGTTGTCCCTCCGCCTCTGGCTATCAGTTGTCTCTGAAAAGTAAAAAAAGCTGTCCCTGTTGTCCCTCCGCCTCTGGCTATGAGTTGTCTCTGCAAAGTAAAATACTCTAGTATGCTGCAAAGGCCTGATAACAGGCTTTATTACGGCTTTCAGCTATGGATCACCAGCCAATTGGTTTTAGTTCCATGTACGAGTACAAATGTATCCGTATCAAAAGAATTACTGATTTGAATTTGGTTTTAAAAATCAAATAGTTATTATTTTTTTGGTTTTTATTCAAAATAAAAATTTTATTTGTTAAGTTTGTGTAAAGACCTGATGTTTTTTAAATAATAATAAATATCAAATAAAAAAATATTATTTTTGCTCATTAGTTTATTTAATGCGGAAAGTTGTTTACGACGTCAAACAAAATTCTATCCCGTAATCAATTGCGCGTGTGTATTCGGCGGGTAACTTTTCTAGTGTGTGTGCATGTGTTGCACCGGATCATTTTTCCAACTCAAATCCACCCTCATTCGGCTGAAGGACAAAAAAATAAGAAAGAAAGAAAACAAATTACTCATCCTCCCAATTCTCGACAAATCACCCTGGCTATGGCTAAGCCTACTACAATTTTCTTACCCAGTGGTTTTGCCCTCTCTCATACACTCCTTCTAACCACCAAGATTTTTACCAAACCCAATTACTCAGCCACGAGGATGGGACTAGGGGTTTAGTAGCGGCGACTGCCACGACAAGAATTTTAAAAAATATAATTATTATATGTGAAAAAAAATATTCCCAATTTATATAGTCTCATTATTGCTAGATTTTTTTTCTTATTTTTTCATTATATACTAGTCAAAAATATTTTTTTTTTCAAAAAAGGAGATCCAAAAACGTATTCTAAAACTAAGGCCAAAGTGAAATAATATAAATGATGATGTGTAATTAAAAAAAAACTCCACATTAATTCTTACCCTAAAATAATTTAACCTAAAAAACTTAAGGGAATTTAATTATAATGTTACTATCAAAAGAGAGTGCGGTTATCAATTTGGAAAATTCATATAAGGATTTGTAGAGTGACATTATAAATTTGGAGAGTTGCATTATCTTTGTGCATATCGATACACTGAACTATCAATGAAGGAAGTATGGTAATATGCACATAAATTGAAATGGGTCTCTTAGGCCTGCCCTCTCTGATACCACTTGACTTTGATTTGGGGGTATGGTTTCGCAGCAAAACACATATAAGAGGGCTACTGTTTAAGTGGTATTCTGAAATCAGCCACTTTGTACATAATGCCAAAAGTTATGTTTGTCTCCAATCCTCTCCCGCTCATACCCTCAATAATTGGGTACTATATGGGCTCTGTTGTTATTGTTGTTGGAGTTACATTATCGATGCTTAAAATTAAAATTAGTCTTTTTTCATTCTCAATGTGCAAATGAAAAACATCATTTACTATAGTTTTTATTATGTTATTTTAATTTTTTCTGGAGCCGATGACAACTAATATTGTAATTCATCATTTTATTTTTTTAGTATACATTTTGCCACAGCTAAGATAAAATTCTGATTCCGTCCCTGCTCAGCCACAACCTCTCTCTCTTTTTCCTGGTACGTGACCTTTCTCCACCCATTTGTCCCAACTGCCCTCTTTTCTTGTCTCCTTTCTTTCTTTTCTTCTTTTTCATCAACACCAGCGCACACGTACTGTGCGGCAGGAGAGAGAGAGAGAGAGAGAGAGAGAGAGAGAGAGAGAGAAGCAGCGCGAGAGAGGGAGAGAGGAGTAATCGGAGCCCCACCACCGCCACCGGATCACCACTGCTGGAACCGCCACCACTGATCAGCTCCTCACCACCACTGCCATGAACAGCCGAGCTCCGCCGCCGCCCCGACCCGCCACTGAAATCTCTCCGAACCCCGTTCCGCTGGACGATAGGTAGACAGGACTCGCCTCCCTACTTATATGTTTATAATGCGATTTGTTGTTGTTGATTTTTGTGTTAAACCCGACTGTATTCGGTTGAAAACAAGAAAAAACCCACCTCCTCTGTAATGGTTCTAAAGCATGAAATCGGAGATCGTAACCGGCGTAAAAAGCTAATTGAATGGGAGGAACCATTGTAGATTAATATAGACAGTAGTTTGGGTTTGATTATAGTACCCCGTAGTTCGGAACTCACCTCTCTACGTATATATATCGTGTTCTCTATTGATTTTAGCGTTTAGTGTGATTGTATTCGGATCCGACGTTGCCGGTCGAGTCCGGGCCGAAAACCCACTGTTTTGTTCGAACAAGATAGTAAAACCCACTATCTCTGTTTTGTTTTTTCCGAAATATGGCAGCCCCTGGATTTGAAACCATATTTAGATTAACTACGATTTAGCCCTTCATGTTTGAATAACTTATAAATCCACCCTAGTGAATAAGAAAATAATATTATAAACCCCAAAGTTAATTAGTTCCGGTTCAATCCTAGTTTAATCGCATGATTAATTCTATAGCATGATTAATTTTATCGCATGATTTGTTCTTATTGCACCATTAATTATTGTTAGCCTGTTAGCATGTTTCGTGAAAATATTGAACTGTGTGATATGTTGTTGTACTAATATAATGGACAAATAAGTTCCCGGGTTGGTTGCGATATGCGGATTTAACATATTATACGTGAAAGTAGGTTTAATGAATAATGTGAGAGACTGTGATTTTGGATTCTGGGCAATCCTTATTTAGAACTCATGGAAATGTTGTTGGAGAATGATTGGTGGTGATTTGTGAAAGTGTTGATTTACGAAACCATGGGTACGGTATGGTGGTGATCGACTCTCGGATGTTGGGACGGGACATAAGGGTGGTATTGTGCTTGCGTCACAACCCGGGCTTGACGGTGCTTGTGCGTTGCCGGTGAAATTTTATCCGAATTTATGGCCGCGGATGGGATACCCGAGTACATAACTAAGTTGCTCTGAAATTTCAATTAATTATTTTAATATTGTACAATAAGAGAATCTGGCAAAATTCCTTAAAGTTGATACATTGTGATTTGATTGAAATGGACATATCTTTTGGAATTTTAAATGCTTCGAAATGGAAAACTAATTGAAACCCTCTTTTCAAATTTCTTTTAATGTCTCTGAATTTTTGGGGCGTTACAGTTTGCATCAAACTTTTGTGACTTATTCATTCATCTCGACAAGAGAAATCAGGAAAATATAAAATTTTGATAGAAACTCAAAATTTTTTTTAAAAGACCAAAAAAAGGTAGTTTTTTTTTGTCTTTATTCAAAAAAAATGTGAGTTTCAATCAAAATTTTTTTAACTTTTTTGATTTCTCTTATGGAGACAAATTAATAAGTCATAAAAATTTGACACAAAACAAAGAAAAGTAGAAAAATTTAAATAAAAAAAAAAGTTAAGTCTCCCATACTTAACTTATCAATCCAAACCCACCATACATACGACACATATGTGCTCTACTCTTCAAAAGGTTATATTCCATTCGTTCTAAATTGAGAGCCCACTACGAAAAGGCATACAATTTTTGGACCAAGAAATGAAGTACTTTCGTGCAAGAGTCCATTACGAAAAGACGTGCAATTTTCAAAAAATAATAATAAAGTACTTTTGAGCAGGGAAGTATTTTATTTTTTGGTCCAAAAATTACCAAGCCTTTTCGTAGTGGATTCTCAATGTTCTTTTATTATTAGGTTAGAAATGATTTGTGCAACCCACTTTATTCATTTATTTATAATTATAAGTTATTCACACTAATAAATAAGTTGTGAATGAGAAAAATGCACAAGTTATTCACACTAATGAATAAGTTGTGTATGAGAAAAATGGGTACACAACTTATTCATTAATGTAAATTGTGAACAATAAATTGTATCAATTTGATATAATTTGTTAACAAAATCATTACTGAATAGGTTTGGAAGTATTAAGTCAAGTGACTTATTTTTTGTTTTTATTAAATTTTTTTTGCATTTGTTTGTTTTGCGTTAAACTTTTGTGACTTACTGTATTGATTTGTCTCATTGAGAGGAATCGCAAAAGTAAAAAAAAATAGGAGTATGATTGAAACGCATACAGTAATTTTTTTGAACAAAGACAACTAAGTCAATAAAACAACTTGTTTTACTTATTTTTGTCTTTTCAAAAAAAATTACAGTATGAGTTTTGATCAAAAAAAATTAATTTTTCCAATTCCTCCAGCCGAGATGAATCAAAAAATCACAAAATTTTTAGGAAAAACTAATAAAGGAAAAAAAATTTAAGTAAAGACCAAAAATAAGTTACAATTCCACTGTAAATCCAAATCAGTCCCCCTTTGCAAAATGATTCCCTCCCTCCTGCCCCGATATCTCTGCAGATTGCTTCTCCCTCTCTCCATTAGATGTTTTTGTTTGTTTCGCAGGTTGGGTAGGTAGATAAATTAAAGGAGGATAGATGGAAGCAGCTGATTTTGTCACTTTCTTATTTGTTAATATTACTCTCTTATTATTAATGACACTTTCATTTTTGTTTTTATTAGGGTAAATTTTACCAAAACACCATTGCATTTGGAAAATCAGAAAAAGCTAGCATCGTAAAATGTAAAAATATTTTAATAAATTCCTCAAAACTGAAATAAAAAAAAGCTGATTTTGTCACTTTCTTATTTGTTAATATTACTCTCTTATTATTAATGTCACTTTCATTTTTGTTTTTATTAGGGTAAATTTTACCAAAACACCATTGCATTTGGAAAATCAGAAAAAGCTAGCATCGTAAAATGTAAAAATATTTTAATAAATTCTTCAAAATTGAAATAAAAAAAAGAAGTGACAAAATCATTAGCCATAAAGAACTCAATCTCAAGCTCCTTTATGACCGATAAAGATTGCTTCCCCCTCTCTCTCTCTCCCCAGTCTGTATTTACTACTCTCTATCCCTCTCTCTCCCTCTCTCTCTCACTACAAAATTAGCCGTTCAAACCTCGACAAAAATTTCCAGCTGGTGTTTCAGCAAATCAAAATTAAAGCAGATGGAAATTCTCTCCCTCTCTCTCTCTCCAGCTCTAGTTTCCAATATGTACTTCTCTCTACAGTGTACGTAAATTGGCTTTATTCATCTCTCTCTCTCTCTCTCTCTCACAATACAGAATTAGCCGTTCAACCCTCAACCAAAATTTCCAACTGGAGTTTTAGCAAATCAGATTTGAAGCATATGGAAGTGGTAATGCTCTCTCTCTCTCTCTCTCTCTCTCTCTCTCTCACTCAATACAAACTTAAAATTCTGAATGTTCACTTTTGCATGCACCTCTTCCTTCAAAACAGAAAGACTACATTGGAAATGCTTTGTTTTTGTCCTTTCTCGGCATTAAAGCAAATCCGAAAATGAGGTAGATGAAGATTTGAGCACAAAAGCCCTATTTTTGAGGTATGCAATAATTTTTTTTGAGTTCAAATCATAATATATAGTTGCAAGAACACTTTTTCGCATCTATAAATAACAACACTTAGATATTCTACACTCACATGCAGCTTAAGTCTTATCTCTTGACCTCTTTGTTTTTTATTTTTTTATTTTAAGTCAAAACAGTTCCAAACTTTCGAGCAAAATGACTACTGCTAATCAGTTGTTTAGGTCCAAGGATCCCAACCCATGTGAAGTCATAGTACCTAAGGACCGTTACCTCTTATTTTTTAGACCCGTTTTTGAAGCAATATTTCCAATGCACGTGGCCATCTTCACCTTGCTTTCGATGGTCCCCATTCTCGTTGACTTGTTTGAAAAAGAGGGAAGCCCAGTGCTTGCCTCTTGTTGAGCCACAACAGTGATTATTGAGGCTGCTGTTATGTTGTTCATCATTGAAACGACTTTCTATGTGTATTTCTATCCACAGGGGTTTTAGAACTATCCATTATGCTTGTATTAATATGACTTTTTGGATTGCAGAAGTAATCCATCACACCATGTTCATTGTCACCCTAACTTACACATTTAGGGCTGCTCCTACAAGAGAGCCAATACCACATTCCTGTGTCACTCTTCTTCAAGCAACAATGTGTTTTACTCTATTTTTACTTATCTATAAAATTTCTTTCTAAATTTACAAAGGCTACTTCATTGAAAGTTTCGTGTGGTCGTCTTGAGATAGAAGTTGTAATGCATGCATCGGCGGGAAAGAGCTTTCAAGATACTGTTGTTGAGTATCATGAAGTCTACAGGAAAGCTCTCATTCTGTCGGAGCCTCGTGGAATCCTCTCCGGTCGTTCCGGTACTGAGATGGATGCGTATTTGACGGCGATAAATACTATCTTTATTGATCATTTCAGAGCATTACTGTCAAGAAACTCGACCGAGACCATGGATATATGATGCCCGATGCTTTACAGACTTCAATTCTTTTTCTGGCACTCTCTGTTCTTATTTGGGAGCAGTTGTTTATCTTAAGTTTGGTCATTTCGTAACCTTTTCTTCTTCTCCTTCCCAAGTAGAGCTAGAGTAAGGTTTTTTTGTCCTTATTTTTCCTCTCTTTATTTGGAAATTATAATTTCATTTAAGGAATGTATTGACAATATTAAACTTTAGGAACCCCTTAAAAGCATAGTTAAAAGATGATGTGGTAATTTTTAATTATTTAATTTTGATTAGTCTATTACGGATGCTTTAAAGGGGGAGCACCTTTTGGTGTAACCTAAAAATGAAGTTGTATCACGAAAGTGTTTTCCACTTTTGTCTTAAAACAGAACAATATTTACTTTTGTCTAAGTTTTCCATGAACAAACTGTTTGGGGTAAGATGGTAAAATACGTTACCTCAACTGCCTCTTTTTTTTTAATCCGCCTCACTTGTCTGGGGTAAGATGTCGAAACTGTGCAGTTCTCTATTTGACCTGTAGAATAAAATAAAGATATGGAGACTCCTATTTAACTCATAATCAAATCAATATCTTACCCCAGGAGGGAGTTGAGGCAGATAAAAAAAAAGTTGATGTTGAGGTTACGTATTTTACCATTTTACCCCAGATAGTTTGTACATGGAAAGCTCAGGAAAAAAGTAAATATTGTTTTTTTAAGAACAAAAGTGGAAAACACTTTTGAGACACAATTGCATTTTTAGGTTACACCAAAGGGTGCTCCCTCTTTAGAACATCCGTAGTAGACTAATTAAAATTGGATAATTAAAAGTTGCACATCATCATTTTATTATCCAGTTAAGAGGTTGCTAGGGTTAACATTGTTAATACACTTTTTAAATGAAAATTACAATTTCCAAATAATGAGAGAAAAAAAAAATCCTACACTAGCTCCATTTGGAAAGAAAAAGTTACGAAAGGACCCTACTTAAGATAAACAACTCCTCCTAAACAATACTAGAAAGTGATAGAAAAAGGATTGAAGTCTCTAAAGCATCAGACATCATATATCCATGGTATCGGTCGGGTTTTTTTTGTCATTAATGCTTTGAAATGATCAATGAAGGTAGTATTCATCGCCGTCAAATATGCATCCATCTCAGTACTAGAACGGCCGGAGAAGATTCTACGATGCTCTGACAGAAGGAGAGCTTTCCTGTAGACTTCATGATACTCAACAATATTATCTTGAAACCTCTTTCCCGCCGATGCATGCATTATAACTTCTATCTCAGGACGATTACACGAAACTTTCAATGAGTAGCCTCTGTAAATTCGGAAAGAAATTTTAGAGATGAGTAAAAATAGAGTAAACCACATTGTTGCTTGAAGAAGAGTGACACAGGAATGTGAGATTGGTTTCTTGTAAAAGCAACCTTAAATGTGGAAGTTAGGGTGACAATGTGCATGGGGTGATGGGTTAATTTTGCAACCCAAAAATTATATTAATCCAAGGCTAGTGGATAGTTTTAAACCCCCTATGGATAGAAATAGACACATAGAAAGCCATTTCAATGATGAATAACGTAACAACAGCCCCAATAAACACTGTTGTGGCTCCACAAGAGGCAAGCATTAGGCTTCCCTTTTTTTCAAACAAGTCAACGAGAATGGGGACCCTTGAAAGCAAGGTGAAGATGGCCACGTAGAGCTTTGGAAATATTGTTTCAAAAATGGGTCTAAAAAATTGAAGAGAATGGTCCCTAGGTACTATGACTTCCCATGGGTTGGGATCCATGGACCTAAACAACTGATTAGCAATAGTCATTTTTCTCGAAAGTTTTGGAACTGTTTTGAGTTAAAGTAAAAAAAACAGAGAGGTCAAGAGAGAAGACTTAAGCTGCATGTGAGTGTGAAAAAGTGTTCTTGCAGCTATTAAGATTTGAAAAAGTGTCCCCTCCTTGCCTTTTTTTCACTGCCATTTGCAAAGCCCCAAAACCACACCGTTTTTGGGTCCAAGTGCACATGCTTTTACCTTTTTCTCATCTCTCTCGCATGTATGACTAGTGTTAACCCGTGCCTACGGTACTACGCATCTCGGTTGGAAAGGGGGATGACAGTTGTGTGATTTAGGTGAAAACCATGGGCACTTAACCGGGAAATAAGAGGATGCACTACAGCCTTTGGATCAAATGAATCTAAGCCATTCTAACAACTTGTCCCCACACCCTTCTGTTTTATAATAGAGATTGTTTGGGACTTATTTCGAGGCTTCACACAAATGATCCAAACTGTTGAATAATTCTAAAATAATTTTTTACATGACCTTGTAAAAAATCAACTCAGATATTAATAAATAATTCATCCAAATCTTTAAATTTTTCATTCAAATTTTAGGATACTGAATGAATACTATAGAAATGTTAGACAATTGTGTGCTCGGTATCTTTATGATCTAAACCGTTAATGTTATAGAGATTGTTAAGAAGAGCCTTAAAAAATTTTGTCTTGATCGGACATCAATAGGCATCGAAACAATTCATATTTTTAAAATAATCTTTGCGTCTTGATACTTCACGATATCCAATCAAATATAATTTTTTTATTGAATAATTTTCTCAACAATCTCTACAACATTAATGGTTCAGATCGGTTTAGATCACTAGCATACCGAGCACACAATTGTCTTAACATTCTTTAGTATTCATTCGGGATCATAAAATTTGAACGAAAAATTAAAGATTGGATGAAATATTTATAAATATCCAACTAAGTTGATTTTTTACAAGGTCACTTAAAAAATTATTTTAGAATTATTCATTGGCTCAGATCATTTGTGTGAGATCCCGAAGTGAGCCCTAAACAATCATACGTGCGAGAGACTCGAGGTCGCCTATATAGACTCTACTTTGATGTGAAGTGAGTATAATGTTCATTAAAGAAACCGGTCCTCTCTCTGTCTATAAAAGAGTGTCTAGGGTTTCATCAATTTAACGTGATACAATAAACAACTAGAAAGGAAGGTAAGGGAGAGAAACCCGTTTTCCACCTAGTGCTTAATGCTCTAATAAAATTATGGTTGTTTCAATCACTTAGCGGGTTGCTCAAGTTCCGCATAAATGGATCCGGTATGCCATTCTTGATTCCTCAAGTTTTGCTTGATTGTATATGTGATTATCGTGATAGTTCTAGACCCTGACATAATTGCAGGTTGTTAATTATTTAACACCATAAAAAATAATTTTATGTGTGGTATCAGAGCACTATGGTTATTTTCCCTGAAAGAATCATAAAAGTTATTGTCAAGTTTTTTCTGATTAACAGGTTTAGGGGTATGTATTTTATTTCATGTCGACTAATGATTTTCGACGTATGAAGTGGAATCTCTTGATTTCGTTTTGGTCCTTCGATTCGTGCATGTCGGAGTACGTATCAATTCTTAGCGTTAGAAATGGATGACTTCACCCACCATTAAGACAGTGCATGTTTTTGATGGGTACACATGATATTTTTATGCATATATACACGTTTGTGATGGTTGCGCACGGTCGTTTGGCCGATTTCCGTTCATCAAGTTGATCATATCCGTGAATACAGTGCATATTTGATGCATCATGCATGTATTTTATGGGGTCTAATAAAGTGCATATTTGGTGTGTTTTCGGGATGGTTCCGGGGATCCTTAAAAAAACCTCTAAAAAAACCTTCCAAATTTTAATCTCATAGTGTTTCCGATCAAATTTTGATGATCCGAGCCGCTCAATGTGTTCAGAACGTGATTTTATATGTGCTCGCGTGAAATTGGCAAAAAAAATAACCGGGAAGGGCTTTATTTGAGCAATTTTTTATTGAACCGTTCAAAAAAAATGAAAAACTGTTTGGATGAAGCCCTTCTCGGTCTTTTTTTTTTGTTGATTTCTCGCGGGTACTCTTAAAATCACGTTCTGGTTACATTGAGCGACTCGAATCATTAAAATTCAATTGGGAACTTGGGGGGTGTTTTTTTAGAGGTTTTTTAAAGGGTCTCCGGAACTGCCCGTGTTTTTATGGATTTGATCAGTTGATGCTATGTATGTTCTTTGGGTCTCGTAAATGAGTTTGATTTGGGGAATGACAGCTAGCGCAAGGTCTGTGCATGTGCATATATAATTGATTATGTATTCTTCATCATGATATAGGGGTTTTATGTCTTCGTGCATTTGATCTGGATGACGACAATATTGTTTATTTAAGAAAGAATAATTAGTCATTTAAGTTATCGTGTGTTCCCAGAATAAATGACATTAAGACAACTTTTGTGTATGAACTATACTCGTTATTTTCCTCATGAGACTAAAAGCCGAACGGCGACCATCGTGCTCGATCTATTATATTTTATGAATTTCTGATGGTTTAATGACAGATTTTTCGTATTATGGTGTTGGGAATTGTGAATAATTTTGTTATCTCTATTCACCTAATATTTATGTGAAAAATTATTGTTTGTCTGATAATCTATATAATGGTCAATTTGGTAGTCACCAAAGTGACCCAATCATAATGTTTCGTAGATTCGTCATTGTAATTTTGTCTGTGAATACTTTGTTATTCGCTTTATCTATTCTAATATATAAAGGGAGAGCACCAATTTGGTGTCTCCCTGTCATGTATTTTCCTTTCCTAAAATGCCCTCTAAAGATTTAAAAAAACACACAAAAAAAAATAGTTAGTTTTTGGGATATACGAGATTTTAACACACAAAAAACTACCAAAAACAGTTACCACCCATTTTCCCATCCACTGCTCCATTGTAATCTGCGACATAGAGAAATTTCAGCAGAAAATGACCCGGATTCTCACTCCGTTGTAATCTGCTGTCGCTCAAATTTCTTGCTTCATTGCATGCCAAATCTGAAGTGGGTTTTTGTGCTATACACAAAAACTTTCAGCAGTTTCCAGCTGTTCCAATTAAGGTACTTTCTCTCTCCCTCTCAAAAGTAGTACGGTTCTGCTTCACTATTTTTGTTTTTGTTTTGTTACTTCCAAACAGTTTGAAAGCAAAAGTGCTATGGCCCCACCTCTTCTAAAATAAATAGCAGAAAAAAATCAGAGGAAACGTTTCCTTCATCAGCATGAGAAACTTCCATCCAATTTTATAGCAAACTGTTGATATTTTGTACTCTAGCAAACTGTTTTGTATTAGAATCAATTCTAATATATAAAGGGAGAGGACCAGTTTGGTGTCTCCTTGTCATGTATTTTTCTTTTCCATAAATACCCTCCTAAGGAAAAAAAACGTAATACAATTGTGAGGATAAATTGGACATTTTAACACAAAAAAACCACCTAAAAACCGTCTTCCATACCCACGTCACCAACTGCCCACGTTTGGATACATCCCTTTTCCCTTCAACTGCTCCGGCCTTTCACACCCAGACCCACACTCAGCAAGTCATTCAATTCCTTGCCATGGCCAACAGCCTCATGCTCCTCTCTCGAAGTCGGCGCCACCGCCAGCTGCGTGTTCACTTGCAAGATGTGCAACTGGAAGTTCCCGTCCTTCCAAGCACTCGACAACGGACGGAGACTTCCTCCATGTTCAGGCGCCGAAAAAGCCAAAGACGCACGAGTGCTCTATTTGTGGGCTAGAGTTTGCGATAGGGCAAGCGCTTGGGCACCGTCCCGCCATCGACGAAAAGGCAGAGGACCTGCCCAGTTTGGATCAGTTGGTTGGTAGCGAGAAGAGAGGTTATTGGATTTGAGTTTGACGTTGGCGCCAATGTTTAGTGTTCTTAATTTGGGGTAAATTTTTGTGCAGTGTACTACTCCCTACTTTTGATTGGGCCCCTTTAATTCAGATAAAAAAAAAATGATGTAAAATATGCTTTCTTTTATCATATAGCATATGTAACGCCCCGACTTTTCGGGTGTAAAATAAAATAATTTCTCAAGAAAATTTGCTAAATAAATATGATTTTCCAAAATAAAACTTTTGCTAATACAATCTCAAAATAGTTTTACGGAATCAAAATACATTAACTTCAGAGCTGACTCTAATCTTGATACGAATTGCTTAACCGATTTCTAGTCCTAAAATAAAGGGTTGCCCCAAGCGTAGGGCGGAGACCGACGCAGCATAATATCCGGTAAGTCCGGAGTCGAATCCACAGAGACGGTAATGTGTGCTGACTAAAACCTCGGGTTGTCCTAATTTAACAGGCTCTTAGGTAGCCACCCATTGTCTTTTGGTTGATTAATTAACTAGACTAACAAATAACTTGCTCAAACGATTAAAAAGAGAGGCATGGTCGTAGGGAATCCGGCGCTCGCTACCCAATCAGAATCCGCTCGCTTTTCAAAGTTCTAAAAATATTTAAATTTTAGGGAGAATTGGAAACTCCGAAGGATGCGAATCCTAAGGTTGTCGGTCCCGTGAACGGCGAATAGGTTTTGGTCCCCATTCCCGCCACATGAGTCGGCAATGCCTCGGATTCGCCCAACGAATCAGGCAGACGCCCGGAATTTTCTGGATTCCAGCGAGCCTCCGAATTTCGCTTCGAGCAAGGGCCCGATAGATCGAGGAGCACGAGCGGAGAAGCAGCAAGCGTAAATACAGAGTCGCCACCTGGGTTTGAAGGTCCGACACCCAAGGAACCGTATTTCGAAGCACCTGCCGCGATTTGATTTGAAAAAGTGAAGGCACCAGTCCGTCATAACCATATCTGGGTTCGGGAGCCAGGTTACGAGAGGGGAAGGGTTTTAAGGCACCCCTCTCGCCCAATCCGGAGATCGGTCTCTACTTAGGCATTTTGTGAAAATATTTGTGATTCGTTTTCTTCTTTAATCAATTTTTAGCCAGTTAGGGCGGGGGAACAGTTAATTGGGGATTAAAAAAAAACTGTAACACTTTGCAAGATGTGATGTGAATATGGCATGAATGGATGGAATACTATGAAAATGGGATAAAACTTAACCCTTGATCAGAAATAAACCAAGCTGCTCATGGAATGAGTGTATCACACATGACAGCCACCTTTACATGCATGGATCTACGCGCATGCAAAGAGGACCGTCGCGCGATACACTTACTCCCTCGCGTGAGAGTTCATACCTCACCACAGGTTGAATTTTATCCCCTTCTGGGCTCTGGAAGGACCAGTGCACACCCAGGAGGCAAACCAAGCAGTTTATATAGACAGTAAGTAAATGATTACTATAAATTATTACAAAACAGGAGCCAAATTAATTGAAATGCAACCCCTAAACAGTGGGGGTGTCAAAAGGCCAAGGGCCAAGCTGCTCATGCAAGGGCAATCACTGGAATCAAGAGGTCCCTCGCGCGAGACAGTGAATCTCTCGCGCGAGTGTCCTGACTGGACTTCCAGGAATTGCTTTGCATACTCTGGGCTCTGGTACATGTCCAGAAACAACCCAGGAGCATTCCAACAAAGTAAATAAGCAATAAGAGTCTAGTCTATTTGTTTTAACATGCAAAACAGTGATCTAAAAGGCTTACAAAGTTGTAAAATAAATAACAACATGAAAAACAAGAAAACCCAAAGCATCCCCAAACCCCACGAGGATTGTCGCGCAATCGCGCGCGTATGTGAGTCACTCGCGCGAGGGTATGCTTGAACCAATTTCTTGTATCTCTGCTGACTTTAGGACCAGAACTGGTATTGATTACCAATCTTGGCCCTGACAGCCCCCCTCAGGGATCAAAACAGTAAGCAGTAAAAGGTGTTTATACCTTTGCTTGGAAGGTTTTGGAAAGGTTTGAACAATTCGAGAAGATTGTGATGGAAAATGGAGTGAAGAAAGGTATAGGATATGAGCTAGAGTTGAGAGCCTTTGTGCTTGCAAGGATTCTCAATCTCCCAAACTTTCCAAGTTGGTGAATTTTTGTGACTTAGTGTGTCCTTGTAAAGGAAGAACAAGGGGGGTACTTATAGGGGAAGCCAAGGGCCAAGGGTGGTGGCAAACACCCCCTTAGGACCAAACTTGGGGGCTAAGCTTGGTGGAAAGGTGATGGGAAGGGTTGTGTGAGGGTGTGTTCCCAAGGCATGCACCACAGTGCTCTATGGAGAAAAACGGGTTAAGCCCTGTAGCCCCCTCGGCAAGCAACCAAGTGGTCGGCAAAAGGTGAAAGGGACAGGACCATCGCGCGAGACGGTGAGACTCTCGCGCGAGTGTTCCACTTCGTTCGTGGTCAACAATCAAATGTTTGACTTTGACTACACCTGGCAAGGCATACCCTCGCGCGAATGATTCCTCGCGCGACGGTCCACCTGCACCCAAAGTGTTGACCATCTTTAATTTTCTTGGTTTAAGGGTTCAAAAGGGTTCAACAGGGGTTCCACACATACCGAGCTCAAACCTTTCCAACCTTGAGACTGCTTTTGTGATCTAGTTCATCAATGGGGAAACAAGAAACCGTAAAACGATCGGGAGATTCAGATTGGGGTGTCTACACGAACGTAGTTTTCACCAACTAAAATTATTTAATTAAATCAATGAACGAAAAAAATTGCGAGACGAATCGTAATTAGGTCGCGACGCGCTTTTACCCAACGACCAAACCTCAGAAAAACTACTTACTCATTATTAAAAATAAAAGGAATAAAACCCTAAAATTAATCATGCTTCTGTTACTTGATACGGAAAATAAACAAAAGATCCAAACCAAACAAGTACCAAAGAACAAATTTATTAAAGAGCGGAAATTAATACGAGTTACTGGGATGCGAGTAATTAAACAAAACGTCAAATAACTTGAAAGAAATAAAATTCAGAAGAAAAACTCTCGGATCGGAACAGAAGGAGATCTCGGCAGCCTGGTTCCTCTATTCCACGGCGGCAGCCTCTGTTCTTTGTTTTTACCGTGCGTGGGAATCCAAGAAGATTCCCAGCGCCCTGTTCTCTGTAGCTCCGTGGGAATTATTTCCGTCCCGTTCTTCGTTTCTTTTCTATTAAAAGTAAAAGTGACAGCGTGCGAAAAAGATCCCCAAACAGTAAAACCCTTGCTCCTTTTATACTCTGTAATAGCCATGCCGTGTAAAACCTTTTATTTTTCCTTTTCCAAAGGCCAATTTTCCATCAGTCCACTAATTATTGGCTCACTTATAATTCTTCCAATTCCCAGCCAATAAATGATTGGGCCTAATGGTTTTTGACCCAAATAAGTCCAGTCAATGCCATAAACTCATCAATTGCCGCTTCAAACTTCAATTGCTTCGACGACCGGTTTTGTTTTGGCACGAAATAAAATTTGATTTTGCGCTTTTTGTATCAAACTCTCCAATTATCGGCTTCAAGGCCTCACAATCTAATCTTGGCGCTAAATCCGCCTTATTACCTGAGAAAATACTAAAAACACAAAACCAAGACAAAGCACGGCGTCAAGTGAAAAATGGAATAAACCACGCCTCTAACGCGCTAAAATGCCCTACTTAGGCGCTTATATCTATGATATTACGCGCCTATCACGAATCCTAAGCATCCTCGATCTTCGTTACTGATATTCTTCCCATGTCGAACTGCATCACCGTTGAATCTTCTCCATTGAATCCTGCACCCTCTAGCAAATTGATCGCCGAAACAATCGATTTGCCAGGATACAGACGTATCCGTGAGTGATAAATCACCCAGTAAAATAATCCAACCCAACCACCCCTCTTACTTTACAGCTAGCAGGCAAACAGAATATATATGGTGCGAAAAAGTAAAACAGAGATAATTTACATAACTTGATTCATTGCTATCCATTAATCTTAACATGAAATCTAAGATCTCTCCACGAGATCTTTCCTCCCCAACCGCTAGCCATATCCCGTCCCATGAGATCACTTCCTTTTGCTGTCGCAGATACACCTAAGTTATGTACCGAGTATGCATCCCAATAACTACAACAAAGGATAAGCTTATCATGCCGTTATATTGGTAGGGTTCGCCTATCTTAGAAACCACATCACAATTCTTTTCACAATCATCACTGGACACCTGCCAGTCTATCAAATCATCACTGGACACCCGCCAGTATCAATTCTCATCACAATCTCATCATATCACAACATCACGCCTGCAGGCAACCTCTAAACAGAAACAAACTTCACAATTTATCCATTACTTAGCATCGTCTACGTGATTTCTAATTCGCATACCACCCCATGTCCCTAGGGTCCAATCTAACAGTCAAATGAAGCATCGATACAATATCAATTATAAACAAAAAGTAATTAAAACAAATAACAGATGGATTGAAACAATTCATAAGCAATGCAGTCACATAACTTTTTATGACTGGGCCGTTGCCCTTAATCTCATATGATCACAAAGTCTTTAAGAATGTAAGAAATATTTAATTAAGATTTAAAAAATAATTTTCTAGACTTTCGTTAATTAATTATAAGTAATTAAGCTAATTAAACACTAATTAAATGCATTAATTAGGTAAAAATATTAAAATAATTATCGTAACCTTAATAAAGGTCCTAACAGTCCCCTATAATAAGTTCGAGTGCTAAAAGTTGGGTTTGAACGCTCACGGATTTATTTTGAATAAAAGATTCAAGTTAATAGGCAAAACAAGATTAAATAGACAATAAATGATTAAATATTTGATAATATTTTTATATTTACAGAATAACATTATGGGCCTGTAAAAAGTATAAATAAAATTATTTGGAATTTTAAACCTTCTTTATAATATTTTACGGTATTATTATTAAGAAACAATACTTAAATAATAATAAATAGTTAATTAAATAAATAAAATTTTATTTTAACAAAATATCACTTTTGAACTGTCAGGAGTCTAAGAAAAATATTTTCGATAATAAAAATATTTTTTATAAGGTCGTTATTAATTTTCGTTTATAACTTTCGTTAAATATTAATAATGTTAATTAACCACGAATTCAGCAAGTTATGACCTTTAACAAGTTAGGAATCTAAGAAAAATAGTTTGGGGATTTATAGAGTAATTTAAAAGGTCGTAACGAATTTTAGTTTACAAACGATCTCACGATTACGAATAAAAATTAAATAAATAGTAGATTAAATAAAAAAAATATGAAACTAACAAGTTATGAACTTTAGAATGTTAGAAACCTAGGATAAAAAATTTGGAGTCAAAATCTATTTTTAAAGGGTCGCAAAATCAATTCGACACGAAGCAAACAAACGACGCACGGCTAGGAGTAACTGAGTTCGCGCGGCTGAGGGTCCCGAACAGTGCGGCCGCAAGGTCGCTGCACAGTTTTGTTTTTTTGCTTTTTCTTGATTGTTTTCGATGCATGGGACTACGGGGCTTATTGGGTTATGTCTATAAACATCAAATATACTTAGAGGAGGCTTCGGATTGAATTATAATACCTCGATTTGAGTGGAATTCGTTTTCGATCGTAAACTTGAATTTGGAGAAGATAACTTCGGTTCCGTCGATCGGGGGACTTCGCGGCCGAATTGTTTGATCCTCGGGGATCCTTGGGGTCGAGGGAAGTGATTGGAATGATCAATTTGGAATTCGGTTGAGCTTTGGTACGAAACCCACTTTTCTCTCTCTTTTTTTCTCTCTCTAAAACTCCATGGATTGGAGCTTTGTTTCCTACGAATTTCCTCTTCTTTCTGGACTGGTGGGGTGTGAAAAATCGTGTGGTGTGCCCTAGGGTCGAGGTTACAGGGTATTTATAAGAGAATTGGATGATTTTTGATTAATTAGAGTTCTAACGGAATTGGGTTTCGGAATGGACGAATCTAGCTCGGTTTTGGGGTTTCGGAGGAGGTAGAGATCGAGCGGGAGTAGGAGAGGGAGATATAGAATTATTGTATGCATGCATGCAATTATAAAATATTTTTAAAGCGATAATTAGATAGAATAACTATTTTTTTTTAATTATCTACTATTTACTTAATGATGAAATTAATATTATTATTACAACTAAATAATATTTTTTTAATATTTTTATTAGTTAAAATTTTTCGGGTTATTACAACACTTATACGGTCACAAGTTACTTAATGTAACATTTAAATAAATTTTAATCACCAAAAATAAATCTAGGTTTTAATCGAATTATATTTTTATAATTAATCCATTACTATAGACTATTTGGTTAAAATAATAATTTCTTTATTCGAAAAAAATTGGGTTGAAATTCCGGGTCGTTACAGCATACTTTGGTTACACATAGTGCAATACTTTGGTGATACCTAAAATATAATATTCAAAGATCACCGCCTTAATTTTTACCGTTTTCGTACGTTATAGTGCAATACTTTTTTTTGGGTTGTCTTTATTACTTACTTTGCTTTTAAGATGTAAATTTCCAGTAATGTTGTCATTGATAAATATGAATTTCATTATTCGCTCATTGAAAAACATGTAGGGACTAGGGAGAGATAGGAGAGAACACATTATAAGAACTAGAGGTCAGGTACACGCGATACGAGTGTACGTCAGATGTTGACTAAATTTGCAAATAAACAATCAAACAATAAACGGGAAGTTAAATCTGACATGCCAACGCATCGCGTGTGCCCTGACCTCGAGTGTCGATAAAGGGAGCTACTGATTTGAATCTATATATTGTGAGATTTGATAGTCGCCAAAGCGACCCAATTATAATAATTCATAGATACCAAATTGTATTATGGAAACCCTAATTGTGGACAATTTAAGATTCACCTATTGTCCGTGAAAAGTTATTATTTTGATTTAACTCTATATAATTATAAGGTTTGGTATTTTGTCAAAGCGATCCAACCGGCATGTTGATAGATGTATTAATCAATTTATGAAATTTTAATACCTATTATGACCAGGTGTTAAATAGTGATATTTTTTTAAAAAAAATCACCTAATGCTAGTACAAAAGTCATTAATTTGATTGAAATCTCTATTAAGACACGATTTGGTAGTCATCAAAGTGGCCCAATTGAAATGTTTCATAGATTTAAATTAAATTACTAAATCTTAATTAACACTTATTTTATTTTATATTTTTTTTTTGATATGGTTTTTGGAATGGCTTAATTGAAATGATTCATATATATATCAAGTTATATATGAAGTTTATTCCCATCATTAAGTGTTAAAGAATAATGATTTTGCAAATCATAGTTCTTTAATTGCATGGATATTACGTAGAACCAAAGGTTCACGACTTCTAAGTGATTAGTGAATTGGAATATGATAATTTATAAGTATTCATAATTGAGATTAGAATTGGATACTCAAAGGTAACAAACCTACTTAATTGTGAATCCTTATTGATTAGTCCTATCGGTGACAGAGAATTACCATAATTGTTAATAGTGTAACATTAGATGATCCCAAAGGTAAATCTCCATTGCTCTATTTATTACTGTTTGGTCAAAATTTATTTTGTCAAATTATTGGTTACTCAAAGCATTATTGTAGTGAGCATATAATATGTGTGCATTGTTAATTATATCTATTTCACATTCACCTGCTTGGTATGTTTCATTTCAATTTAAATGATTGAGTTTCTCATTTTGAAAAGAACAAGATTAGCTTCATTTTGAATACTAGATCTCGATAAAGTATTATTTTTGAGAAATTATTTTATTTTGGTGAAGTATGAATGAAATGAAATAAACTGTCGTATGTTTTTGTGAATGTTTAAAAAGAGCACTATTATGGTTATTGTGCTTTTAGAATGCTTGAGGATGTCAATGAATGTTATATTTGGCTTACTCAACTAAAGTGCTTGAGAATTAAAGTGCAGGAAGCCTAAAAGGGACATCAAGTTAGCCCAATCTGGTGTTAATGAGTCTACTAAGGATCTTGGACTTGAAAGAATGAAAGGACAATGATATATGTATCACATCTGCAAATAGTTGAGACATTATCAGAAAGTTTGTCATAGACGTACGTAGAAGTGATTCGAAAGGAGAAAGTAACTAATTTTGTATGTTTCGAATCAAACCTAGCTAATTGTAGTCCCCTCAACTATGAAGTGATTTGATTATGAGTTACTATTTATGTTTATAACCAAGATGCGGAGAGATTTGAAGTTGTTGAAAACATAAATCCATTGAGTTCTAAAGATTTGGGTTTCACTTTTTATTAAAAGGACTTTGTGACTTATTGTTTGCTATTTAAGAGTTCGTCATCATTTTATTTTATTTATAAAGTTTACAAATTTATTTTCCTTTGCCCAAATTAGATTTTGATGTTATGTTTATCAAGTTTTGAAACCAAATTTTCAGTGATTGAAAAATACCAATTATTGTGTCATGATGGTATTTTTTATTATGTTTTGAACGAACTAAGTTTGATGACCATTTTATTCAGAACTCTCCTTATGTTGCATCATAATGTTAGTTTGGTAAGTATTTTGATGAATGAAAATTACTTCATCTTGTTACATGATCGTTTGATTGTTTGAAACGTAGTTTTAAGAAACATATTGAGAGATTAATATGTGACAAAATTTTCTGAGTTCAAGTTTTTATTAATCTCTTAATATGTGTGATTTGTATTAAGTACAAGCAAACCATATACATAAAGAAGCAAGTCACAAGAAATAATGGGTTTCTTAAAGGGATTTATATAAATATGAATGTTTACATCTTTTGATGAAGAGACTTATTTTGTCACCTATAGATGACTTTTCGTGTTGTGTTAGTTTTTCTATTGCATAAAGATCTCAATCAATGAAAACTATCAAGGTGTACATTGTTGAGGTAGGAAGGGTTAATAGAAAATGTAAAAGTCACAAGGTAAGACATGTGATAAATATTACGGAAGGTTTCTTCCACACAATAAGGTGTAGCAGTTAAATGGTAATCGTACAATATTAGAGATGCACTACGCCAAATTTTAGTATTAACGGCATGAGAAAAGCTGTTAATAGTCCAAAAACCGCCGGTAATACTCAAAACCGCCGGTAAAAGTTCAAAAACTGCTGGAAAATAAACCGCCGGGAATACAATTGTCGGAAAAACAAAAGCGGCATTAGAAAACCGCCGGCAATACTAAAAACGGCGGTAAAAAACCGCCGGCGATAAAATCAGTGGTTAATTTTTTTTGTTCTCCCAGGAATCGAACCCGGAACCTCCGAATCCTATAGCGCGCGTGCTACCAACTGGGCTGACCCGCATATTGCGTCATGTACGATAAATAATAATATTTATATTATACGGGTTGGTATTATTATTATAAGCGGCATTAATAAACCGCCGGTATTAAAAAAATCGTATATTCTATTTTTTCCGGCGGTATTTTAAAAAACGCCGGTAAAAGTTTATAAAAACGGCATTATTAAAAAAACCGCCGTTTTTGGTAATTATTTCCGGCGGTTTTACTAATGCCGATAAAAGTTGCTTTTAACGGCAGTTTTTTTACCACTGGTAATAATACCGCCGGCAAAAGCAATATTTGGCGTAGTGATGGTTAATTAGAAGTGTGTTTGTAACTTTGAAATATCCATTATGTGGTGGATAGATACTTTTAAGCCTGTTGCATTTATGTGAATCAGGTATCTCGTAAGGCAGTTTCAAATATTTTTTTAGAACTGTGGATGATAAGGAAACCGAACTTACGACACCTGAAAATTTAAGGTTGTCCATCATATGCTAGAATTTTCTATTCACATGAAATGAATTTGAATTTTTGAGCAAGTTGTAATGACCTTATTGGTTGCTCTGAAAAATTCAAAGGGTATGGATTTTAATACTTAACCATAGCACAAGAATTATAGAAATCGGTCATTCAGATTCTTTAAGAATGGTGAAATCAGTGGGAGTGAAAAACCCTGTTACGTGGTTATTCAAAAATTAGGGTATATAAGTTCTTCACCCGTAACTTAGAATGATATTGTTTTTACCGTTGTTAAACAATATAATGATTTAGAATAACAAGTATGTTGTTAATCATTTCATAATGAGATTGACACCAATGAAGAAATTGTAGAACAATCAAAGAAAGCATTAAGAATATTTCGAAGGCACATGAGATTGGCTATTTGCATGATTATTTGATTTATCTACAAGAATGTGTTGTTGATCGGATTTTATTTTCATAAGCCGCATAAAGTGATAATTTTACTAAATGGATTGATGCCATGAATGATGAGTTGAACCAATGAAACATAATGAATGTTGAAATTTTGTTGGATTGCTATAGTTATATAGGAAAGTGTGGCAAGTGGGTCTTTAAGACTACACGACTTAGGGGGTAATATAGAACTAGAGGCCAGAGCACACGCGATGCGTGTGCAAGTTGAATTTTGACAACAAAAAAAAAAATCAGGTTTATTGTTGATCGATTTTTTACAAATTTTGACAAAATCAGGCTTGTG
Source organism: Rhododendron molle (assembly GCA_025413875.1). NCBI lineage: Eukaryota > Viridiplantae > Streptophyta > Magnoliopsida > Ericales > Ericaceae > Rhododendron > Rhododendron molle. The sequence continues at coordinate 11,017,171 of CM046395.1, read as the reverse complement.
CGCGCACGCGTGTGCCTCGGCCTCTAGTTATAAAGATGTCGTGCCACACCCTTAGCACCAAGTGCGCAAAGATCAAATAAAATTGAAGTGGCCAGAATTAGGTATCTATAAACGGAACCAACGTGCACAAACTCATATGAAGTTAACATGCATAGAGGAAAATTACTAACGTGATGAGCATGCATGTGCAAGTCCAAAAATAATGGAGGGCAAAACCTATTTATCGACCGAATAGCAAGGTTATCTTAACTCACCTCTTTACCAATTTCACGATAACCATGAGCACCTCCATCTTCAGTTTTGGGTGTCTTCTTTATTTAAAACCTGTAATTTTTTTTCACTCCGGAGTATCAAGTATTCTTCCTAATGCAGTAGTTATTAAAGAAAGAAAGGGAGAATAAACAATTCCTTAAGAACCTTCCGAATAAAACCTGTAACAGTGACGGGTCTTATGATGGCATAAGAAATGAATATCAGTTCCCAAACCCTGGAAATTGTACTCAGAAGGCTATACACCTAATGAAAAGAAATACAAAGAAAAGGAAAATATTAAAAATCACCGTAGCAGTGCAAGGCATACTTGTTTGTGACTTTGTGGAACACAAAAGAGGATGATGGTGAGTCGGTGACAGATCTTGAATTGTGTTTTGAATTGTGACAGTCTTTTGTCAGTTTTTATTTTGAGGAACGTGGGGTAGGAAGTTGTGGTGGAGGTAGTTTTACAGTCTAGCCCTGGCAGTTAAATTCCTCACAGAACTGTATTGTTTTGTGTTTTTTTTGGAGGGCATTTAGGAAAAGTGAAAATACATGACAGGGCTTTAAAAAAGGGAGACACCAAAGTGGTGCTCTCGCTTTATATATTAGAATAGATGATATAAAGTTAAACGTGTGGCTAAGGGTTAACCTCAGAAATGAGGCGTAATTGTAAAGAGCCCTTCTCTCTTGTATCCGAGAAGAACTCTTTTAAAATTATTGTGGCGTTGGTAGATAATTCTTATGATTTGGAGTTACGTTTGGACGTGAAAATAAAATTTCAAATGAGAGTTCAGATGATAGAGTCTATATGAATCAACCTGAAGATTTCTCAACTAAAGTAAAAGAAAACTTTGTTGTAAACTTGAGAAATCAACTTTTAGACTTAAACAAGTTCTTACCATTGATTTTTTATGTTTGCTGATACAATTGGTTTCTTTGGAATTAAGGAAAAACACTATTAAATGGTGTATATATCCGAAGAGTAGTGGGAGTATGTTTATATATTATAAATGCGTATCTTGACGCAGTTTTGCTTAATATAGTGATATTTATTATTTTCACTTAAAAGTTTTTCTCTTGAACTTTTAAATTAAAGATTATATGCTCATATTGAGGAAGTCTGATGATCTTGAGTTTATTAGTTACTCAGATCAGATTTTGTTTGAAACTTTGATAGGAGAAAATCTACTTTTGATTAGTTGACCCTATAATGTGAAAGAGTAAACAAAAGTTTCAAAGCATCTATTATTACTTCATCCATTATGTTGGTTGGATTGTGGCATGCTTGAGACCATATTTCATGAATAGTTGTTGGGAATTTTATCTTAGGACTTGGAGTTATTGACACCATTACAAAGTCGCTAAAAGTTTATGATTTTGCTACTATTTTTTTTTTCTAAGAAAAAATTTAGAAATAAAAGTGTCACTAAAGGCATAAGCACACAACTTATGATTGCAGATCCACTTATGAAGGGGTTAACGTAAGGACATTTAAGATATATGCTAATAGAAAGAGTCTAGCGTAACCCATAACAGTTGTAACTTATGGATTGCAATATGATGCCAATATTATTTGACACTTTGAGAGATCTTAATTATGTGTTTCTGATGATTTCCTGTAATGTATAGTACGTACATATATGTGAATGATTAATTATTACGGGAATAATCTTTGACAAAAGACATTATCGTTAGATCTTATGAAAACGCTTCTCACTTAAAGACTGTTAAATAGTTTGCTAGTGATTGTGGTACATGGAAGGGACTACGTCATTGTGATGTAGAACCGCCGTGACTAGTACTAGTGAGTTGTTTAATAATAATGTTATGATTGTGACCAAATTAAGAAGGATGTGATATGAACTTATGATGCGCCTTATGTTTACCTTATTAAACTCTACTTAAGTTATCATATGGGTCAAGTGGGAGAATGTAAGACTAAATTTCGATTTAGTCATTGTGGAGGTCCATATGTTTTATATGGTACATAGTGATTATGAGTTTAATAGGATTCTCCATATCTTTATTCTATTCTATTGGTCAAATAAAAAAGTTGTTTCCTAAATAGACTCTACTCTAATGGGAAGTAAGTATAACGTTCATTAAGGAAACCAGTAATCTCTTTGACTATAAAAGAGCGTCTAGGATTTCATCAATTTAATGTGATATACTAAACAACTAGAAAAAAAAAGGCAAGGGAGAAAAACTCATTTTCTGCCTAGGGCTTAATGCTCTAATAAAATTATTGTCGTCACTTACAGGATCGCTCAAGTTCCGCTTAATGTTTGCATTGTGATAATCATGATAGTTCTAGACCCTGGCATAATGTAGGTCGTTAATTATTTAATACCATTATGAATAAATTTACATTAGATTCACGCACGATAATGCTACAGTTTTTCTTTTCTTTTCCAAATTAATGGTAATATGTTATTTTTATTGCTGCATCAAAGAAACATCGAGGGAGGCTTTCCTATGAACCCAGTTTGAAAAAAATTCTGAAGCCAAGTTACAGGAGTCTCCAGAGATATTAGGTGACGTTGAATTCATATGATACCTTATAAATTTGAGACTGTTTGAAACTCAAGTTTGGTCGCTATATATAGCCCGAGTACGCGGAGGCAAGTGCCCCCATTAAGTTCTTATAAACTTAGGGGCTACAAAATAATACTCCTACTTTTGAGACGAATACATTAGTACTTGTCCCGATATTTCAACTACTTTTTGACGTGAAGTGCAAGGCAGACGTTCCAAACGAATCATGTGATTGAACATTGCAAATCAATTTAGTGGCACTTTCACATACGTCTAGTTTTGTTCCATATGACGTGACAAAACACAAAAATCTTGGTCCGCTCCCAACCGAAGCATTTCTGTTCATGCACGACTCTCACCTTGGGCCTCACGAATAAGGCCAGAGCTTTTCACTCCATCCTGTGTAGCAATTATGCATGGACAGATTATTTAGTACACACAATTAGCTTTCCTAACGTCACGGTAAATATTAGAAATTGATATTTGCGCTTCAGTTTTTACTGATTGCGCTCCACTTTGTTTATAAAGTTACTAGTAACTTTATGTTATACTTTATGTAATATATATATATATATATACACACATACATACATACATACAATCTCTTTCAAATAAGGAGGTCCTTATTTTAGTTAAAATAAGGACCTCCCCATTTCTCCCATTTTTCGATTGAATTTTGATGATCCGAGCCGCTCAATATGTTCAGAACGTGATTTTAAGGGTACCCATGAGAAATCGGCAAAAAAAATGACCGGGAAGGGTTTGATTTGAGCAGTTTTTATTTGAACCGTTCGATAAAAAATAAACAAAAACTGCTCGGATGAAGCCCTTCCCAGTCTTTTTTTTTGCTGATTTCTCTAAGTTACCCTTAAAATCACGTTCTGAACATATTGAGCGGCTCGGATCATCGAAATTCGATCGGGAAAGGGACGTCTGCATTTTATTAAAATAAGGTAGTCCTTATTAGAAAGGGACTCTCTCTCTCTCTCTCTCTCTCTCTCTCTCTCTATATATATATATATATATATATATATACACACACACACACACACACACTTTATGTAAAAGAGAAATTATGATTTTTTTATCACCACTGTATTAAAATTCTAGACCCGCCCTGACTGCACATGAGGGGGATGCAAATGAATACAATCCCACATTGCTTGAATATGAAATAAGTGATCATTTAATATAATTTTGGAACATCACCAACTAATAACTTAAGTTATTGAGTTAGATATAAAATTTCTGTAGTTTTTCTTTTACCAAGAAAGTGATAGGCGCGTAAATGTTCACATACGCGCCCCCTAATTTATCATTGTTAAGTCTATTTATATAATATTACTTGGAGTTTAATGCTTAATTGTTGTGTTGTAGATATTTGGAGAGTTTGATACAAAAATATGCAAAGTTGAAATATTAAATGGTGTTCGACATTGGGCCGTTCGAATTCAATCAAGTGGAAGGTCTGGATTGCAATCGAATGTAATGACTCGCAAGTCAAATTGGCGGAGGATAGTTTCAATGTTCACCGAAAGAATTGGACTTGGACTTATGTCTAAATGGTGGGCCCAATTGTTCACAGTTTTATTATGTCTAAATGGTGGGCCTTTCAAAGGTAATTCTCGGCTGGGAAAAAAACAAGAAGACAAACATAGGGTTTGATTGGTATTGTCAGCTACGAAAACTTATAAAAAAGAAGAAAGCTGCGCACAAGGTTATTTGGATTCGGACGGAAATACAAAGAAAGGGTCTGCCGTGATATCTTCTTGGGATCACGCGACACAGTAGAAACGAAGGACGGAGCTACAGAGAACAAGGCGTTGTGATATCTTCTTGGATTCGCACGCACAACAAAGAACGGGCCGACGACGAAGTTCCGAAGTAATTATTTTACAGTTTCAGACTTATATTCATTCAGAGTTTTCTTTTCTATTCAAGTTTTTGATATTTTGTTCAATTACTCGCAATCTGGTAACTAGTTTTAATTTCTGTTTTTAATTAAAGTTATTCGCTGGTTTTTGATTAGTTGATATTTCTTATTTATTTTTCGTCTCGCATAATAGAAGCATGTTTCACATTAGGGTTTTTCTTGTTTCATGCATGATGATCAGTGAGTAGTTGTACAGGTAGGGTCGCGGGGTGATTAACACACTGTGGCCAGGCTTGGGTATGATTCGCTCTACTTTTCATAATAATAAATTGAATAGGCAATTTTAGGTTGGAATATTTGTCCGACGGACAGCCCTAGTGTCATTAAAATTCATGCGAACGGAGATCGGGGGTCCAAAACTCATCTCTGGTCGTATGGAATTTAATGGTGTTGTCAGAACTCGTTGAAACTTATGTATGCGAGGGTCGGGGGTCCAAAACTCACCCTTCGTCGTACATGGGAACAACGGTCTAGGGTTCGCATTCGTCGGGTATTCTGTACTCTAAAGTCAACCGTTTTAAAGAACTTAAATTGAAGTGAATTTATCTGGGTCTGGTTGTGAGTGTTAATATCCCTACGACCGTACCTCCTTTTAATTCTTTGAAAAGTACAATCAATTTCTAAATTTTTTAGTTAATCTCAACCACATCAACAAGGGGTGGCTACCTAAGAGCCAGTTTGATCAGTAACAACCCGAGTTTTTAGTCAGCACACATCATCGTCTCTGTGGATTCGACTCCGGATTTACCGGATATTGTGCTACATCGGTCTCCATCCTACGCTTGGGGCAACCCATTATTTTAGGTCTAGGAAATCGGTCAAGCAAAAAGTTTCTCGAGTTTATCACAATATGCATCTTTCTTTCCCTCAGATAATTTTTTACGTGTGTGTCGATCATGAAAGCCTAGAGAGGGAAAAACATAAAAGAAGTATCAAATATCAATCTCACCGCAAATGATTCCAATGATTATTCAAAACCTTAGGCATCTTGTCTGGCGGAAAACCGATATCCAAAACAGCATCAATTTGTTGATTATTCAATACCAGAATCGCCAGGAACACAATTAATTGGATTTTTAGTATCCATGTTTTATTTTTTATTTTTTTTTGTTGGATTCTTTATGTAGTTTTTAGGCAAAGAATATGGTTTTTTTTTTTCAATCGATAAAAGATATCATTTACACCATATATAAAGTGGAAAATACAAATCCGTGACACTGTATCAATTGTGAAAGTCCACGAGACAACCAAACTCAACAACTTAACTGATACAAGAAATAAGTCCATTATATGGTAGAAACAAAGAAAAAAAAAATGAAAAGCCCCTCTAAGAGAAGAATACCGACATGTCGGTGGGGAGATTCGAATTCTTAATCTCTTAATGAGATGCAAAAGTCTTGGCCGACAGCTAGCCTCAATTGGTTGGCAAAGAATAGGTACAAAACCATTTGATCAATCCAAGTATGTGGGGGTAGATTAGTGCATTTGAATCCTTCAAGTGACCCTGTTCTGTAAGTTAATCCTTGGTTGCAGTATATGGTCGTGCGACATTCCATGTTATGTTGGTCTAGAAATTCTTTACTTTGGTTTCCATGTCTATTCAATAAATGGAAAAAAGTAGCAAGTGCATGAATTGCATCAACCCCGGCTATTGTGAAGAGAAGAGTTCTGCAGCTGAGTCTAGGGTCCAAAAACCACCAGGCACAACCCATAGCGTGCCCGGTTCCAGAAAGGGCCATGGTGTGGCTGCAAAGCTCCTTAATGGAGTCAAGGCCACATTTTTCTCGTCTCTCGAGTTGTGCAACTGCTCGTACATTGGCACCAAAGACGATTCCGACAATCTCGAGTTTCGGTCACTGATTCGAGAGGATAGGGTGGTCATGAAGGAGGTACATGGTCTTACTAAGAGTTGATTTGGTAAAAGATCAAATTAAGGTGATGCATACGTGATTAATTATGGATGTTAATGGAATATATAAGAAGTGATTGTAATTGGCGTGCGTGCGTGTTCTTGAATCTTATTGCACTCAATTGAAGGACAATTTGCAAAGGTTACCATAATAGTCGGTGGCGGCTCTAGAAATTCTTCTAAGGGTGTTCAGAAATTGCACTATACTATCTCGAGAAACCACAACTATATATAAACAAAAAGTTATGCATAACATCTAAAATGCGACCCTAAAATAGCAAAGTATATAACATCAACAATGTAATTTTGAAATTGAATGTCCACCATTAGGTCCACCTTAGAAAAGTCACACGGGTAGAGTTCCGCAAGACAAATAAACTTTTCCTTTCAAAAGTAGAAAATGAATTTCGAGGATTCAAGCAACTCATACAAAGTAGCAACGTACTCCGTTTTTGCCTATGTGAAGCGATTGTTTAGCTCATGAAGTTGCAAATCCAAGACTGTACAGAATAGCTCAGTACGACAACGATGAGAAATCGTTATTTGTGGGGCTTTGCGTTGTGGCCGATCGCTAAATACAAGCGTTTCACTCATGTTAGCAAAATGAATACCATACTTGCTACAAAACGAAGACACTTCGGCCAACAAAGAATCCCACCCATCATCTCTCGTCAATTGCAACCGTTGTATAGACATGTCAACAAATGTCATGGCATTTACAATATCTTTCTTTTGTAATACTATTGAAATTTAGTGGGCTGAAATTTTAAGTGGATTAATTTGTGGGCTATTTTTGGGGTGGGTGTTTATTAACATTTGGATTGGTTGTTTATTAACATTTGGATTGGGTGTTCAAACAATTGGATTGGGTGTTCATTGACAATTGGATTGGGTTTTCAAAGTTCCAAAAATTTTACATGTATTCTAAGAAAAAAAAAAATTGGGTGGTCAGTTGACCATGGAAGGAAATGAATGGAGCCACCTCTGATAATAATCTGAACTGTTATTTAGGAGTACCTATTTAATCATTAATAACTACCCAAAGGGCTACAATATCCAAAACCTTCCATTAGGAAATATGATCCTTAACTTTAGGGTTAGCCATGTGGATTAGATAGGATCTCACCAAGTAAAATGAAAAAAAAGTACCCAGAGAGAGATCCAGAGGAGTTGTAGTAGATTTCTGTGAAGTACGCGTGTAGAGCAGTTCACAACAATCGATCTCATCAATCAATGGTCCGGATTAAAAATAAATTTTTACCTGTCAAAATTGAAAAAAATACCTCAATCATTAATAGAAGAGATCAACGATCCGCGTGCAGGGGTGCACAGCAGCACCTCTAGATCCCCCAGAGAAGGTAGACAAAGTTCTGCATAGGGAGCGAAAATCTCCATAACTGGACATGAACAAGAACCAACTGAAAATAAAAACAAGAAAATAAAACCTTGATCACCTAAGATGTCGCTAGAACTGCCGCCCCAAACCTGGCCACTTATTTGCCGAATTAAGGAACCACCAAACCCCCTTTAGAACTCCGCAATTTTCGGAGCATTAAAAGCACACTGAGTATACTTTATCTGTGATTCACTTCGCTATAGGTTGCTTCTTCAGAGTTAGAATGGCAGAAAAAAAAAAGGTACTACGTCGTGTTTGTGGGGAGGAATTTCGGTATGTATGATACTTAGAAGGTACTGTTATTTGCAAGCACAAATTTTCTGAACGTAATCTGTTTAAACCATGGTACACAATTCATGTGCATATGATAACAAGCTACGTTTAGAAAATTTGTGGTTGCAAATAGCGGTGCCCTACTTAGAATGCATGTAGTAAACGAGCTACCTTGGGGTTGGGCGGGGCTCCGGGCCCGACTTTAAAATATTCTTGAAAATTAGATCTAATTTTAGACTATTATGAATATTATTAGTGTAATAGTTTTTTATAATTTTATTAATTTTAATTCGATTTAGTAGAAAATAGATTATTTTGCATTCTCATTTCTTAATTTCTTTCATATACAACCAGGCATATGAGTATTGTCATAGCCTAAATAAAGGGTAACAAAATGATTCATAAACTTTTATTGTTTTAAGCTAGAATAATTTTAATGTTCAAATGTCTTATATTAAAAATAAAAAACTCTATGATAAATATGATCTCCGAATGGGTCCGTAAAAGAGGAGTATAGAAGAGCGGTGGATTAAGGTTTGAGCAGTTGAACCCGCAATGGTCAATTTCACTTAATTCCTTGATTCAAATTTATCCAAAATTGAATTGGAAAATAATTTTGCACTCTAATTTTTTATAATTATTACAATTCAAAATTTGTCTTCTCTGTTCTTATTGCATACTCCATAATTCGAAGTAGAGTGCATTTATGAAGACACGGAGCACAAAAATCATTTTCCAGAATTCTGAACTTTTACTCAAACTAATAAAGTGAAATTCAAATTTTTATACTAAACTTTGTGCGAATATATACACTCACACTCCAATATTTCCATTGGACTATCATATCCCATATCAAGATACTGGAAATTGATTTCTACGCTTTCCATTTTACCATTTACACTCTTTTTTGCATGTCTTTATTTGATGTGATTTACTCTATTGTCCCTGAATATGTAAAAAAATGAACTTTTGCAAGGGTAAAAAAATAAATTCATGTGAATAAGGATAAAAAAAAAAAAAGGAGTGTATATATGATAAAAACAGAATAAATTCTTTACACCGGCGATGTAAACACATGTTTCCACCAAATCAATTACATTGCGCCAAGTTATCATAAGGATGTTCCAAATTAATAGAACATGACGATACGATGCATTGTAATTGATTTGGATGAAACAGATATTTGAAGATTTAATCTCATGATAAGGAGATGAGTGTAGAAATCAATCGCGAGATTCTTACCCAAATGTAATTTGAGTTTGTTTGAGAAAGGGTTGGAGCTGGTCTAGGGTTTTAGGTAAAACCTCTACCTCTGCTTGCGATTTGTGTCACAGACTCACGGTAAAGATCTCGAGAGACCCCACAACGAAGAAGCACATTTCCATGGCGACCACTGCGTTATCAAGAAACCCAACCCTCGGGTGCATCTATCGTGCCCTCGCTTCCAAAATCACCCTCTCCCAGTTGAGATCAACCAATCCTCCTCTCCGTCCCTTCCATGGATTTCCTCCTCAGTCTCTACTCCGCCCACCTCTCCCTCAATCGGAGATTCATCTGGATGCTTTATACCGTAGATTTCTCTGTAGCAGTACCAGTACTGCTACTGCTACCGCCAGTCAAGCGAGTTCATCCACAGGTGGATCTTCGGAAGGTAATTCCGGTAAAGGGGACAAGTCCGATCAATCACAGAACACTTCTGAGCAGGGGAAGTCCGTTCGTGGCGGGGTATTTTCCTATTCATCGCTTACGCATATTTATTACTCCTTCATAACAAACAATTGTATGCTTTGCTTTTATTGCGAATGAATGAACGCTTTTAGTAGTCTATGGTAGTAATTGGTTTGGCTTTTGGATCCGTGGTTGTTCGAGACAGAGATGGATTGATGGGGGCTGGCAGGGGTGACCGCCTCACCGTATTTTTTCAAAACCCTGTTATAATAATAGCAGTATTCTTTGTATTTTCCTTCGAGTTATATGGGTTTGCCAACGCTATTTTTAACGAAGAATTTGAAATTAGATCTCCCCATGTCAATTGGAATAATATAATCGGTCACCTCATGGCAACTCGACTCCCCAATGTCAGAATCATGCATTTGTTCATGATTCTACATTTGCTGAGCATGTTTTTCTTTTTTATTATTTGCTGAATTTTGCAGTCCTTGTAATTTAATCTCTACCAAAACTCCCCTGGCCCCTACTCAAACGAAAAAGAAGAAAAAAGAAAGAAAGAACAATCAGAGTGAAATGTCCGGAACAAAAAAAATAAAAATAAATTCAGAATGAAATGTCGAACTATTCAGTATTGCCTCAAAGTTTAGGTACTCAGCATTGATAATTTTGAGAGGGTCGGCTCTAGAACACAAGCTTCTTTTTTCTTTTTCTTTTTTGTCTAGCTGAGTGCTCATTTGAAACGATGATATTTATAGTAAATCATCATATCGAGTGATAATGCTTTCAACTCTGTGACAAACTGCAACAAGGCCTCATATGATTTTTCAAATGTCTGTACAAACATGGACATGGTGTTTGTTCACTTCTTTGTATACTAGGCGCATAATCACCCTTCGTCTTGCAGTACTCCTGAGTTGAACATTGATTCTGGGACACTATGCACCTGCTTCTTTTTTTTGGGCGACTTTGACGAATTTACTTTTTTCTTAAATTTTTTTGTAGACTACACATTCTGAAATGTAAGTGATGAATCTGATGATATTCATTTTTCTGTTTCAACAATTCACTATCTCGATCTTTCCTTCCTCAGTGCTAATCAAATATCTGAATGAATAAAATATCATTTCTGAATTACCAAATGTTGACGAACTTAATTTGTTACGAGCATTCTGAATTTCCTTGCAGTGGACTTTTTATCAAATGTATTACACATCCCTGGCTATCTAAATGGATTGACGATATTAGTTGTTCCTCTGATGGGAACATCAAAAACCTCCATCTCACTATTTCATTCTTCGGTGAATAGAAACAATACTAGTTATGTTCAACGTTGTCTTGGTAGTGTTGTCCCTGGTCTCCCCTATAGTTGAATTGAAGTGATGTAATGGGCCCTACCACATCCTGACATTAAGCAAGAGCTGTGCAGGCTATATCCAGAACTGCTTGGAATTCCTTTTATTTCCTGAATCATTTGTGTATCTGCTTCATGCCTCACATACTGTGATTCCTCAGTCCCAAGGATACATTAATGATTACTCATAGCTGAAGATAAATGGATCAATTTTCCCTTTGCAGCCTGTCTCATGGTTGAGCTTTCTTTTGCTGGTTGCTACTGGAGCAGGTGTGATCTTCTACTATGACAACGAAAAGAGACGGCATATTGAAGGTAGATCCCTACGGTGAGTAGGATACTAGTGAATCATGCTGTTGAGTAGAAACAAGTTGTGATGGGACTCTTTCAAGAATATTGTCTTGATGGTTCCTTAGTAATCAATACCCAATTGGAGTCGTGGATACGTTTTCCTTTGATTTATGTGGCGTAAGTAGGAATCCAAGGACTGGATGTTTGTTGACAGGGATCAATAATACCGTATTCTTCATGTTTTTGCTTCTTGCTTTTATTGTCACTTATTTTATTTGGATTTATAACCTATTTGGACTTATTTATGTCCTACATTTTGTAAGTTGGTCTACATTTTACGGAGAGTGATTAACGTATGTGTTCGGTCTACACTTAGTGGGTGACTAATCGTAATAGTTTATCGTTTTTCACATTTTGAACTTGTACTGATTGGAATTTTCTTGCTACAGATATAAACAATGCTTCAATTGCAGTAAAACAGGGACCATCTGTGGGGAAAGCAGCCATTGGCGGTCCATTCAGTCTTGTCAACCATAATGGTAAGGCAGTTACTGATGGAGATTTTCTGGGAAAATGGACGGTGATGTATTTTGGCTTCACTCATTGCCCTGATATCTGCCCTGATGAGCTACAAAAGCTTGCTGCTGCAGTTGATAAAATAAGTAAGTTGCTAATTGTTTCATGTTGATGCCATATGTTTGAGCATGATGTGTCTATTCTACTTAGACTGGATAGTTAACATCTGTCATGCTATTTTTAACGCCAATCTCCTAACCTGCACATCAGACACCTCTAATTTATTGGAAATCTTTCATTACTTAAATTCATCACGTGTTTTTTGCAAAGTTTCATTTCATTTCATAAGAATCTGAAAATTTAAACAATCTCTTGTGGTGGAAAAGCAATAAAATAGTATTATTGATGGACATGAACTACTTGGAAAATCATAACATGTGTTTACTGAGTATTTTGGCGGTGAACACATGTATTCCTACAAATTTAGGGACCATGGGACCCAAAGAATGAATAAAAATAATGCTTCGGGATTGAGAAAAAGATATACATTTATTTTGACTATTGGCAGAATTCTTGCCAAATGTTTTGACTAGGCGTGCAAATTTTATTTTGATGCATTCCTTGCCTAAATTTAGAGGGCATGACTCTCCCTACTGCTGCCTGTTATTGCATCATCCTTCACTTGAGAATATGCAGTTATATTGGTGCTTTTAAGTTTTAACCTTTAGGATTGTGTGACTTTCTTGCCTTTTACATTTTATGGTGCAGAGAAAAATGTTGGGATTGAGGTAGTACCAGTATTTATCTCAGTTGATCCTGAAAGAGACACTGTTGAGCAAGTTCATGAATATGTCAAAGGTGATTTTCATAAGATCGGAATTGCATACTGGAGATGCGCTAGTACTAGATAGTTGCATATGAGGCTTTTAAATGTCATTCAAATTATCCATTTGCATTTGAATTGCAGAATTTCACCCAAATTTAATTGGGCTAACGGGTAACCCGGAGGAGATAAAGAAAGTTGCTCGTGCATATCGAGTCTACTATATGAAGACAGAAGAGGAAGGCTCAGACTACCTTGTCGATCACTCAATAGTCATGTATGTATACCGTTCATGTGGAACTGGAATTTGTTGACAGTTGTCTGATGTTGGCTTCACAGTGCTCGAAAAATGAAAACATTTCCTCGCCAATTAGTGCTCGGAAAATGAAAACATTTCTTTGCTACTTTAACTACTAATATTTTACAAATCTTAGAAATGCTTTCTTTTTCCTTTTATCCGTTATCCCAAATTTTTCGTACGAGACATGGGCTTGCTCAACTTGAATGATATTATAGAAATTCCTTGGTTCTGCTGATTTTTATTGTATTGTTATATTCTGCAGGTACTTGATGGACCCTAACATGGAATTTGTGAAGTTTTACGGGAAGAACAATGATGTTGATGCACTTTCTGATGGCATAATTAAAGAAATAAAGCAGTACAAAAAAGTAAAAGCGTGATTTTGGGTGGAGCCTTGTACCCAGAATTCTTGAACTTATATTTTTTTGGGTAGATCATTTTCCATTTCTTTTGGGTGGCTTTTCCGATATGATTTGCAGAAATTGCGAGCTTTACTATTAGCATTGCCAGTTTTTTTTCTTTTGGAAAAGTGATTCAAAGTTGTCTTCTTGATTTGAATGACGGAAATGATATCAACTGTCGCAGAAAGTTTGGATTCCTACACTTTTTTCAGTTACAGGGTGCTACCCCAATTGGTAGAGAATTTTTTTATGTACATGGTTCGATTTCCGTAAGCACCTATCTCCTTCTCCAAGTGGATAAAGTAGATTAGGATTACCGAATTGAAAAATCTTACAACAGTTTTTGTCAATTCACCGAAACGAACATCTTTAGGAACAAACCCATTTTATAGTATCTTCCAGCATTGAAGACGAAGGCTGCTTGAGAGAGAACAAAATGACCTTATGGGCCCAATCCCCATGACTTAATTGGTAGTTCGGTGACTTTGTTCTAAGGCCCAAAGGACGTTATTAATTTAATTTATCTATATACTGAGAGAACGCATTTCCTTTGTATATAGATAGATGACAAGTTCTTGGGTGCCGAGCAAGTATCATGTGATGGAACCCGCCGGCGATCCGGACCGTCTAAACGTATTTTGGACGGTCCATATTTAATCCCTCTCCCTCCCCCCACACCACCTCTCTCCACTTTTTCTCTCTCAAATCTGAACTGTGCAAAACACAGCTGGATAGTCCGAATTGCCGATGGGGTATCACATGGACAATAATACCCTATTGGCACCCAAAAATTTCTCGCTTACCATAATAGGCATAACTATTTAGTTATTTATTTATTTTAATCATTAATAACTGCCCGAAGGGCTACAAACACCCAAAACCGGAATCCACCATTGGGAAATATGATCATCATCTTTTGGGTTATCCATGTGAATTAGGTAGGATCTCACCAAGTATAGTAAAAAATACCCAGAGAGGATAGACAAAGTTCCACATAGGGAACGAAAATCTCCACAACCGGAGATGAACAAGAACCAACAAAAAATAAAAACCTCGGTCAAGTATTCAAAACCATAATAACGAAAGAAAAGTTAGATAATCATTCCATTAATTCAGAATGTATTACTCAAATATCACTCTTCTCACGGCAAAAATAGTAACTTTGACAAAAATACTATATATTTTAACTATTACAAAATCCAAACCACAAACTTTAAAAATTACATCTTTTACCATTATTTTTTTGGGTCTTCTGTATTGAACTTGTATTAAAATTGTGGCCTAACATCTTTCTACTAATTTTATATTTATATATACATAATACAAGGGCATATATATATAGGCAAAAATTGGGAGGCCAATGCAGTCGCATCTTCGGCGTATGTACAAAACCGGCCCGGCCACTGATTAACCCAATATTGCATGAGAACAAATTAAAAAGAGCACTAATATCATGTCGGTAATTTATATCCACGTTTTAGTAATATATATATGTATCAATCTGGTCCTTGTGGTTTCATGTTCACCAATTTATATGGCATTATTGATCAACAGCACGAATTAATGGATCGGTTATGATTCAATCATTTTTCGTCTTCAAATGCCATAAAAAGTACAGTAGTTCTCATAGAAGAAGAGATAATAATATATCCTTTAAATTAGACAGAGACGTAGAGCGAATCGAGTGAACGAAAGTCAAAAAGGAAGAGGCTGCCAAGATTAAAGTTCTAGCCTTGTATAGGGAGGGATACACATGCATTTTCCTTGTGAGGGATGTGGTTTCCCGACCATGTCGCGCCGCGTGTCACCACCGGCAACCGGGACACATCTGCCGACCCCATAGCAGATTTTGGAAAGGGACTTCAGTCTGTATATATGTAGGATGGTCCTCCAGCTAGCACTATATGTATATTTACCATTTTGAGGTTCAACTTTGAAAAAGTGAAAGTGAAAGTGGAATTGATAAAGCTAGCCCAGAATTGATGGAGACATGCACTGTGGTCATGTGGTGGATATTACGTGGTTGCAGCTAGATCAGCCGTGTTTAGGTCCCCCCCCACCCACCCCCCGGTTGCTGTACAGATTCGGTAGAAGAAATTACACGTAACGTTTGCATGTTATATCACTTTCTATCTTTCACAACACTACAAGGAAAAAAGTATAATTGCTAACGAAAAAGTTAGCAAAAGCTTATTTGTGTGGGATCTGTAATGAATTCCACAGTAAAATTTGTACACAATCTATGCGCAAATGTCTGTGTGATTAGCAGCGCTGTAAACAACCAACTGCAAGGTGCAGTTGAGCAACATGGGCCGGCCACGGTCCCTGTTTGGTGATCTTCAACTAGAAGGACCCGACGGAAAGGGTATCCTTACAATAACATTAGATTGATCAAAACCTATAGTCACTCATCAGAGATTGAGAAAAGTACCAAGTCTTGTGAGGGACCCAATTTTGGAGTCTCACGCAATTGATCAGAGCCGTTTAATTTGTTTAAAACGTATTTTTAAGAGTTTTCGTACAAAAACCAACTCATTCGGATATCAGTAAGTGCTTGATCGGTTCATTCAGTTGATTCATACTGTATCATATTTTACAGGATAAAACTCATTGAGCCGATAAAGCCCTTACCAGTATTCGAATGAGCTGCGCGCCTACCAAAAAAAAAAATCGAATGAGCTGATTTTTTTACGTGAACTCTTAGCAACATATTTTAAATATATACAAGACTTCCCCCAAAAAGATTGTGCATGCAAAACTGCACTTGAGGGTATCTTTCACCCAGAGCCTACTCCAAAGAGTTTAGTAGGATACCAGAGAAGCCAACTCCACACACTATAATTCATCTCCAAGAATCGTAACGCATGTCGACGTTCTTTCTACGCAATTTCATAGTATGTGACTACCAAACAATCACATAACTGTGTAGTAATAGAAAGAGGGGTATCTCTTTCACAAAAGGCCTACTCCAAAGTCTTTAATTTCAGGAAACCATAAACAATGCCGTAGGAATTTTTTAAAGTTTCTAGTGTCGGCCTTATGGTAACCATTTGTCCTCCAACGTACAATTCAGAGCTCAGGACCCAAAAGAAAAAGAAAAAGAAATCCAAGTTCTCACTTTTTCTATTTTTCGCTTCAGAAGTTTCTTCTCTATGAAGATTCCTTCTAGTTCCCCAGAACACCAGCAAAGAATTTGGAGCCTCTTATGATCTACTCCATCGTCTCTCTCACTCGTTGTTTTTTCAGAATTTTAAAATAAACATCCAAGAGATCGACTTTATAAAGGGAGGTAGGTATTTGAACTCGCAAGGGAGCTGGAAAATGCATCTCTTTTTTATTTGGTGAGAACTTTAGGATGTGTTCCACTAACTAAAATATCTACTTATTTTTTTAAAAATTAAAAGTGATGTATAATAAGAGAATAACTTATCTCGTAAATGAAAAAAAATAAGAACCTTAGTGCCACACGGCCTTAATATTTTTTTTATGAACTCTCTCCATTTTCTTTCTCGAAAAACTCTAGGTTTTTTTTTTTATCGACTGCTCATTGGACCATCCATGAATTAAACAAAACAATTAATAAAAATACACTCTGATACGTACATGCTTTATATTGTCATACATTTTTCACATTTCCACACTTTATATCCAAGTCCTGTTTCGCTAAGGTTCTTATTTTTTAAGTATTTATGTTTCTCTTTACGAGACAGATCATTCTCTCATAATATATCACTTTTTATTCAAAAATAAACAATTATTTAAAAACATAAGTGTTTTTTTTTAGCGGAACAGGGCCTTAATAACAGTCCAGTAACTTGTTTTTAGCTTTTTCCAACTTTAAAGCACGCAGTTCAAAAAAAAAAACTTTAAATCCCGATTCGGTGATTCTCAAAATGTAACAAAATTATAAATATTCCCACTCACCCAAAAAAAAACAAAACAAAACAAAACAAAACGCCCACCCCGCTATATGGTTGGCGAGATAGTGGTGTTGTGATATACTGACAAAAATATATGATACACAAGATTTATATAATGGTTCGATGGAGAGATTTGAGGTGTACGTTTTGAAATTAAACTACTATAAAAAAGACAAAATAAAGAAGCTTCCTATAAATTTCGCATAATGGAGCTTATCTCCTCAGAAGTGCCAACAGACGCGCGGAGCCATTGCTTATATTTAAATGATGGTGGTTCAGAAGTTCTCCATCCTTGACGTGTAGCGATCCAATGATGACTCTTGCTGTTTGTTCCAAATTTCAGCCACTGCATGTAAAACGATGGTTTATTTTTCTACTATATATATATATATGAGATGTTGATTATGTCAGCGGAATATTGGAACTGTTCGATTAACAGTATAACAGCAGCAGTGGCAGTTCTAAATTCGTTTTTGGTCGGGTAGTCGTTAAAAGGACGTAAATTTTACAAGTTAGTATAGTAGTATATAAAAAGTACCGTTGTGTCCGGTTATACAAGAAATCTTGAGTAAAATCTTTATAAAAAGTACCCTCCTGCATGTGGATTTCCGACCAAATTTGTCCGGCGAAGATTATGTGGTGTGGAGTGTGGACCCCTTCGATCTCCTCATGGTAAAACAATTTCTTTGAAATCAGCCTGGAATGCTATCAGAGTTAATTCCTTAATTTGCACTTAAGGAATATATATATATATATATAGTCTGCGCCCAAAGTGGTTTGGTATTGTATTCCAATCATGTTCCTAGGTGAGCCTTCATCATTTGGATGGCGATGCGGGAAAAGCTCAACACCATGGATATATGGGCTGTTGGTGTGGGTTTTTGTGAATGATGCAGCTAGCATGTCTTTTCTTTTGTTTTTCAGAAATGGCAGCAACGAGTCTCGTAAAAGGGAGCTAGGAAGAAATTGTTTGGTTTACTGAGGGAGGGGCTTTAGTAAATCTATTCTTAAACTTTCTAGTTTCCAAGCCGCCACCCCCCCCCCCCCCCCCACACACACACACACACACACTATGACTTTGGGTTCATTTCGGAAATTAATTTACAGAAAATTTAGGGGTAAGTCATTTTCATTCAATTAATAGAAAATTCCCTCATTTTTTACACAATCAAATATCAAAAAATAGGTAAAATATTTTTCGCCCAGACAAACGGAGCCTATTGTTAAGGTACCACTCATGAAGAGAAACTGATTTATTGTTGTTCTACTACCGACAATGTTGTCTACCAAATGTTGCGATAACCACAATTAAATATCATTGGACGTGACTCCTTATATATTACCTATACCTTTCGCAATATTGTTGAGCCTATAGCACGTGTCATCTAAAAAGCACTTTAAGCTACCTGGTTCAATGCATGGATAGGAGGTCGGTAATTAGGTACGTGGGCAGCCAGGGCACCCCGAAGTTTAGTATAATTGCGATACATTCCCTATATGCAAGTATGTGTTTTTACACAATCTCAAGGAATGTTCTTAGTAAATTCACTCTCGTTTTTTTTAGTTGTTGATGAGTCATGCATCTTTTTCTAGGTAGTCATATATATCCAATGAAACTACGAATTCTCTTTATGGAGTTCAAGTGTCTACGTATGATGATCCTCAAGTAGAACAAACTCTAATTGCGAAGGATGAAATTAAAAAATCAACGGCTTTGTTCGTTTAGCACATTTGGGTATTTTAATTTTGGAAGTAAGTGGAGAGAGAAATATGGTAATGATTGAAGAGATGGATAATTGGTGGAAAGAAATAGAGAGATAAATGAAATTAATAATTGAAGAAATAGAGTAATGGTTGAAGAAAGATATAGGGTAATAATTGAAAAATAAAGTTAAAACAAAGTAAATATGCTAAACGAACAAGGCCAACATTTCTTGATTAGGTTGGAATATGAGAGCAATAATTCATTTTTCATATTTGGGTTCGAATGAAATTTATTTTCTTAAATTTAACTTTGTCTTCTAATCTATTACTTCTCCCGATTGAGTTTTGTTAAGTGAAAAAGAAAACGTTAAAACCAATGTTTTATATACTCTATTTTTTCACAAAGCATGCATTTACACTATCCCGACCTAATGGATAATTTATTATCAAGATTACTAACTCTCTCTGTAGGAGTTGGACACATAATCTCATTGTACCTTAATTAACTGCATGTAATTACGCAAGTTTAGAACTAATTGCCCTAATTTTTGAAGGTTTTTTTTTTTTTTTTTTAGTGCTTCAAATAACACACAACACATGCACTATAAGACAAACCTAAGAGTATTGATTACAGAGCAGAGTTTGAATAGCATTTTCCGCTATGTATGTACGACTCCAAGACCTTAATTGGTACTCTTTCCGTCCAATAATATTTGTCCAGTCTGCAAAACGATAAAATAAAAATAATATAATTTTTGCAAGAAAAATTTAAATTTTTTTCAACAATTCACACAATCTCAAAGAATATTCTTAGTAAATCCACTCTCCTTTTTTTAGTTGTTGATGAGTCATGTATCTTTTTCTAGGTAGTCATATATATCCAATGAAACTACGGATTCTCTTTATGGAGTTCAAGCGCCCACGTACGATGATCTTCAAGTAGGAAAAACTATAATTGCAAAGGATGAAAAAAAACCAACATATCTTGATTAGGTTGGAATATGAGGGCAATAATTCATTTTTTCATATTTGGGTTCGAATGATATTTATTTTCTTAAATTTAACTTTGTCTTTTAATCTATTACTTCTCCCGATTGAGTTTTGTTAAGTGAAAAAAGAAACGTTAAAAACAATGTTTTATACTATATTTTTTCACAAAGCATTTCCCGACCTAATGGACAATTTTATTATCAAGATTATTAACTCTCTCTGTAGAAGATGGACCCATAATCTCATTCCACCTTAACTGCATGTAATTACTCAAGTTTAGAACTAATTGCCCTAGTTATTGAAGGTTTGTACAAATTGATCATAAAATTCCTATGAAGGTCCTAGTTGAGGCGTGCGTAAGAACATTAATACAATTACCTGATATATTTCCGTAGTTTGTCTACATCTCTAGGAAGACATATTTTGTCGTTCCACACGTCGCGCAATTGGAATATCTATCCAAATAAAATTAAGTTAACGAATTATCAGTTATTAAAGTTGTTCTGAATGCTCAAAATTCAAGCTCAATCCCAACCATCAAATCAAAAAGTTAGTTATGTGTCCATGACTCCATACATTTCACAAAAAAGTTCCCCATTTTGTTATGGTTAATAAATTTTGCATGCCCTCTGCATTCTTATAAATGCACTTCAAATTTTTTTCCCCAGTGCTTCAGATTACACACAACACATATACTATAAGACAAATTTGAGAGTGTATTGAATACAAAGTGGAGTCTGAATATCATTTTCCGCTATGTATGTACGACTCCAAGACCTTAATTGGTACTCCCTCCATTCAATAATGTTCGTCTGGTCCACAAAACGAAAATGCAAAAATAATATAATTTTTGAAGAAAAATTTAAAATTTTTTCAACAATTCATTAAATATCGATGAGTTCTTTTAATTTATGAAAAAATTTTGAATTTTTTCTCGAAAGAAATGCATTATTTTTGAATTCTCGTTTTGCAAACCGGACAAATATTTTGGGACGAAGATAGTATTCAAACTAGACATAAGGTCTCTTTAGTGCACCAAATACATTACGGAGTTGTAGTGCCTGTCAATGGAGGTCTTTTAGATACCATTCTCAAATTTGACCCGGTAGTTATATAGATTATGCAAAGTATTTTAAATGTAAAAATAATTAGGAATCGAATATTTTAAACGGAATCATGGTTCTCTACATAAATATTTATTTTCCTTAGCGGAAGGAATCGTAACCATGGAATAATTTTTTTTTATTTTTTTTTATTTTTGAGTATTGTCCCACGAAGCGCACTATAGTAGTAATTCTATAGTGCTTTATAGTTTAGTAGTATAGGAAACCTTAGCCTCCGAAGTCATTGGTTAAACGTGGCGGCACCAATACTATTTCATTCCATCGCGTATTTCCTGTGTCGAATTAAGCCTTGCCGTGTGTTCTGGTCATTACCAAACAGAGATTGGTTTAATGCTTTTCGATAATCAGATGTCGTTTGCGTGCAATAAAATTAGCAACCAAGCAAATTTTTCAATAACCCAAAATTTAAAATGTTAATCTCTGCAAAATTCAAACATACAATCTCACAAAAGACTAAGTATTCATTTGTTTTCTCGTACCCCACCTAGGCAAAACACATGTAGGGTTGATTGCATGAATGCTTTGATTTGATACTTGGGGAAAATAGACTGCAAAAAAATGTCCCTCTAGCTTCTCATTTTCGGTAGAGCCGGTCATCGAAAGTGGCTCCACGTAAGCAGCTTTCCAGCTATTGGCCGCTTACACGCTCAACCCATGGGGTTTCGACACGTGTCGGTAGTGGATCCCATATAAACCTTGTTTCTTCATGACTAAGCTAAAATCTCCCCAATCTTCCACAGGGACCCACAATCTTAGTTCACCCCCCAACTCTCTTTTAAAAAGCTAGGCCTACCCCACCAAAACCATTATAGTGCCACATCCACCCCACCCCCAAAGCCAATTGCCCCAAAATATTGCCCTTAATGACGAAAATGCCCTCATTAGGGGTCCCACCAACACTCCCCCTCATTGTCCATAAATACCCACCCCACTCCCTTCGTTCCTTCCCTTTCCTCCTCCCACCTTCCTCCCCTATTATAAGCTGTTTTTCCGGCCATGTTGTCTGCCTTTCCCGCCTTTCCGTCGGCAGACGGAATGTTCGGAACGCCATTTTCGGCTTTCGAGGGCGGTTTCCCGCTGTGGGATTACCAAGAGCCCTTTTTCCCCTTCCATGAACATGAACCGTCTTTTTTGTCTAATAAAATAGCTGATAAACCCGTTATGTCCAATTCCGGTTCGGAAAACTCGCATCTTAATCATGGTTTTCCAAAATCTGAACCGGACCCGAATCCGGACATTTCGAGTCCAGAACCTCTTTTTTCCTTCTCAAAACAAGACCCGTTTTATCCGCCTAATAACACGCCACCTGAACCGGTTATGTCCAATTCCGGTTCCGAAAACCTGAACCCAAATCCTGTTTTTTCAAATTCCAGCTCCGACAGTCCTGGTTCGGACGAAACGAACCAGACCGGGTTGATTCTTGACGAGCGGAAACGCAGGCGGATGATTTCCAACCGGGAATCGGCTAGGCGGTCCCGGATGCGGAAAAAGAAACACCTCGAGAACCTGAGGAACCAAGTGAACCGGCTTAGGATCGGGAACCGTGAACTGGAGAACCGGCTGCGTATGGTCACTCACCACGGCCAACTCGTGAGGAGAGAGAACGACCAGTTCCTATCGGAGTCAGCCATGCTCCGGCAAAGACTGTGGGCCATACAGCAAGTTTTGCTCGTCCGAGAACTCCAACCGTTCTCGGCCTCCGCATGGCCATGCAATAATACCATCACGTCTTTCAATGAACGAAACCTAGCTTCATGATGAATCACATAACTAAGAAACGTTACGTACTCAGGGAAAAAAAATAGTTCCAAGCAAATCGGATCTAGATACGTACGCACTTGCCTTTTTTTAGTGGTACTTTTTGTCTGGATACGTAGCGTTTGCGAATATAATCGTATCGCATCACTTAAAATCACCACCCGAATCTCGCAAACTCGATCAACCAAGTCTCTCTCTCTATCTCTCTGTATAAACTATATAAGCTAGCCACTAGAGGAAGTTAAGGAATTGTGATGGGATCCGATGATTTTTGGTGAAATCGGTTTGTTTGCGAAATGGCAGGCTTTGCTCAAAACCAGAGTTTAGCACTATGTAAAGGTTAATGTATCATTGGTTGTTATGTTAATTAAAGTTTTTGGGTGTAGTATTTTAGTTGCTTTCTTTGTACTTTATCAAAAGCCTCTCTCTCTCTCTCTCTCTCTCTCTCTCTCATCACGTGAATTGTTTAATCACTTAAACAAAAATTGTCGCATTCAAAGTGCTGTACAGTAAAGACGCTGCTTCTCGAGTCCCGCCCGCAATGGCCATACTACCGAATTATTAAAGGGCTTTAAAATGTCGAAACTGTCCCTTTTCTAAATTGTGATCATTGGCCCGGCTTGTTTAGATATACGAGGGGTAATTCCGACTTACTGTAATGCTACAGAGCTATCAGCAACAGTAAGGTGCCAAATAATAACAACATCGATCCCAAAAATCATTGACAAATTAATCAATCATAGACGTACGTACATCGTCACCGACAAATTCCCAACTCCACCGAAGAGTGAAAGATACTTGTGCACGTAAGGGCACTCTCGTACAGTTGTGCTCGTACTGTGACAGGAAAATGTTTTCTCTTTCATATAAATATATTTGTCGGATCAGTTTAGACGCATCTTGATTCTCGACAATTTTTTTAGAGATTAACCACAGCATTCTCTAATTGGAGACCCAATCAAGACCGGAGCAAAGACTCATATGAATTGTCTTGACAAATTTTGATAGCAGCTAGAAGAAATCAAACATAAGACCTAAAAGGGTTCATACCCTACATCGCAAGCGACATAAATTGGGTCAATCCCTCGGGGTTAAGTATAGTTTTAGACTAATCCATGAATGGAAACAAGCAGTAGATCATACTCACAAAAACAGGCCAGATGTGAATAAAATCAGAATTTCTAGATCACTTGCAAAAATTTCAGAATTGATGAACAAAGACAAAGAAAAAAGCTATAGGGCAATTCAGCACTATGTCCTTACAACATATTAACGAACCAGCCCTTTGCATGCGTATCAGTTTACGATATAGGTCATTCTCTCACAATACATTAGTTTTAATTCAAAAAATAAGTACTTATTTTAATTTATAAAACACACCTAAGTTGGACTTGCTAAATGACCCAAATTCCAGACCAGCTCGGTCAAGTAGGCGCGGTGTGCCCACATGACATTAGGCTTCTCCACCTACAATGCTTGGATGGACAATTGCTCCCAAATGCAGATTTGAGCTTGAGTGTCATACAATGTGGTGCCGTACTTCTCCGGTCGAACCTCTGGTGCTAAGGTGGCTAGGGTGGTTGGATCTTGGTGGGAACCTGCACAAGTAGCGAACACGTTAGTGCCTAAACCCGGATCGTGGTGGTCCGGGATAGGCACTCCGACGATCTAGTCAGTGGCAGGAAAAGGAGAGAATGAGAGTACTAGGGTTTTAGGGTCCAGTCTCACGTACCTTACTTCTCAGCATCAACACTCCTTTTATAGGCGCGGGTAAAGGCGGTATCCACACCACGCATTTACCCCACGCGCACGGTGATTGGTTCGCCCACTATGGCATCCAAATCCAATCCCGTGAAGTTAGGCTCGTCATGATCCCTAACGGCCTGCTCCTACCATAATGGGATTAATGACACGTTCCTTATTCTACCGACTCCCCTCCTGACTTCCTCTTCAAGTCAGGGGGGATATGGTTCGGTGGTGGGCCGTACAGCCGAACCAATCAATCCGGCCACTCGTGACCTCGCCGTAGCTGCTACCCTGTTCGGTGGTTAATCGCCGAACCGGGTTCCACGACAAGTATACGGAGCAACATCTCTCCTGGAGTGGGGTACTCCCCTTCGGTGGATCGGGTTCGGTACACCGAACCTCACCCCCGCCGACCCAACAGTGCAACATATCAACGGGTCGAGCTCAGGGGTTAAGTGGCCTCCATCAGGGCCGAACCATGCTTACCTCTCTACCGGACCACATCACCGGTCCGAGGCAAAAAGGGGCCTTCTGCCGAGCCGTACTTACCACAATAGCCCCTCAACTCCTTCCTGGTTGGGCAAATAATGGGAGGAGTTGACATGTGGTTCTCATTGGATGCATCTCGAGGGGTCCATGCCGAACCATACGTAGACGAGGTGAAGAAGCGTTGAGTCGTGTGACGTATGCCCGCCGAGGGTATTACACCGGACCATCGAGAGGTAACGAGAAGGCGTCTTGTGGAAGGAGTAATGATGGTTTGGCTGCAGAGGGGGCTGATGGGACCGTCGGGCCTCAGAGATCTAACGGCTGGGGTTAACCCTAGCCCAACGTAGGGGGACACGTGGCGAAAAGAAGGGCTTCGCGAGTAGCCTTGCCGAAGGATATGGAAGGCCTCCCCACCGGGAAGGGGGACAGCCTCTCAGACAACCCCCTCCTGGCCATGACCCTCCTCAAGGGGGTAGCCTTGCCGAAGGATATGGAAGGCCTCCCCACCGGGAAGGCCAACAACATGGCCGAACTTTGCCTATTCCTTGCCAAGGTATAATTCCAATCTCCTTCAACCTAAAAAGGCAACTCGCTCCGACTTCTTCTAATGCTTTTTCATTGCAGGCCGGGCAGTGTGCTAGCCGAGCCTTTGAGGACATGGATGTCGTCCTTGAGGCGAGGAAGACCCAGAAAGGAGACATTCAGGCGCTGAGGAAGGAACTGAAGGAGGCCCATGACAAGGCCGAGGCGCTGGAGGCGAAGGTCGCCGACGCAGCTTCCGTGGAGGAGGAGCGGGACCGGCTCTTGCTCCGGGTCCAGAGCCTTTCCGCCGAACGGGATCGGCTGATGGAGGAGAAAAGGAAGGCGGAGGAGGAACTGCCGAATCTCCTGGAGGAGGCTGGTGATGCAGGCTACAATGAAGCCGGCGATGACTACAAGAAGCAGGTCGAAGACCTGGTCCGGAACTTCAAGTCCGCCGAGCTAAAGAAAATGGAGGCGGTTCACAACAGCTCCTTCCTCCGCGGATTCCAGGTTGGTCTCGACTATGCCGAGATCCCTGCCACAGACCACCGAAGGGAGCCCCCAGTGGTGCCTCCTATGGATCTGCCTGGGCCCCTTCCTCCTACCGAGCAGCCGAACCCGACTTCCAGCCCTCCACCGAAGGAAACCGAGGACACCTCCGCCGCCAACCAGTAGGATTTTTTGTTTTTCTTGTCTTTTGTCGTCTGTGGACGGCGTGGAACTTTGTCACTGCCGAGCCATTTCTTTTGTAAGTTTCAAGTAATCAATGAAGACTTTAGTTCAGCGTTCGTTCTAATTTTCTGCACTTCATGCATATCGTCCCATGTATTGCACTTCATGCACGTGGTGTTTTTTATTTTTTGTTCCAGCCCCAGCGTGCCGCACCTAGCCCCCTGCTTCGGTTGAATCATGCAGCCGAGCATGACTCTGCCGAAGCAAAGGAGCGGCATTGGCTGGGCATGCTCCCTTCAGGATAATGCATGTCCCATATTGCCGAACGGGAACCGGAAAAATTTGCCTCGGCGCCCTTCAGGTCTTATTGAGGGCTTGAGATAAGTCGAGCCCACCGAGGGCAATAAACAATCGTAACAATCAAAAAATTGGAATGAATCAAAACTTTATTGAACTGAGATCATTTGCCCAAGGGCTTACATAAACAACCGAGGCAAAAACATAAAAGGAAAAGAAACTAAAAGGAAAAGAAACTAGGCATAAAACTTGCGAAGTAGCTGGGCGTTCCAGTGGTTCGGAATAGCCGTTCCATCCATCTCGGCGAGCTCATAGGACCCGTAGCCCACTTTCTTAACCACACGGAATGGACCCTCCCACTTGGGCATAAACTTCTTCAGGTCCTTCTTTTGGACCACTTGCCGAAGGACCAGATCGTCAACGTTGAAAGGCCTGGCCCGCACATTCTTGTTATAACTCCGAGCCAACTGCTGCTGATAGGCCGCATACTTAATGTGGGCGTTATCTCGGAGATCATCAATACGGTCAGCCTCGGCGGCCAACATGGCATCGTTCGTTGGAACGTCAAAAGTAGCAGTTCGTGCCGTTGGGCGGGTGACAGCCACTGGGAGAACGGCTTCCACGCCGAACGCCATGGAAAAAGGGGTCCGGCCGGTGCCACGTCGTGGGGTGGTGCGATAGCCCCACAACACATCGGGCAGCTCCTCCGCCCACTTGCCACGCTTATTCTTGAGTCGGCGCTTCAGTCCGGCAGAGATGGCCTTATTGGCGGCCTCAGCCTGCCCGTTCCCTTGGGGATAGGAAACGGAGGCCGTCTTCATCTGAATGCCGCGCCTTTTGTACAAGGCCTTAATAGCATCGGCCACAAATTGGGTCCCATTATCTGAAACGATGGCGTACGGCACACCGAACCTGGTAAAAATGTGCTTCCAAAGGAAACTCTCCACGTCGGCAGCCGTGACTGTGATGAGTGCCTTGGCTTCCACCCACTTAGTGTAATAATCAGTGGCCGTAATGATATGCGTGAAACCGCCGGTCGCCTTAGGTAGCTTCCCAATGATATCGACCCCCCACTGAGCAAAGGGCCACGGGCTAGAAACCGGCTGCAATGGTAGGGTTGGCTGGTTGATGAGCGGTGAGTGCTTTTGGCACGACTCGCACTGCTTTGCAAACTCCGTAGCCGTATGCACCATCTTTTTCCACCAATAGCCCTGAGAAAGGGCACGGTCAGCCAAGGAACGTCCACCGGTGTGGCAACCAGCACTGCCATCATGTAGTTCCTTGAGGATGCTTGGCACCTCCTGCTCGTGGATCACACGGAGATCGGGCCCAGTGTAGGAGCGGCGGTACAGCGCGCCGGACGGATCCAGAAAGTAGGAAGCTGATTGGCAACGGATCCTGTGGGCCTCTTTCTGATCGGCGGGTAAGGTGGAATCCTTCAAGTAAGCGATGAGAGGGTCCATCCAACTTGGGGCCCCGTGGATATCCATAACCTCGTGGGGCGCAGTCTCAAAGCTCGGCGAGGGGATTTCACCGAGGGCTATTGTTCGGTCCCCATCATGCTCGGCACAAACGGCGCCGAGCCCAGCTAAAGCATCGGCATGAGAGTTGAGGTCTCGCCCAACATGATCGAAGAACACATTCTTGAATGAGCCGGTCAGAGCGATGACATGGCTTACGTACTTGTTCATGCGTGCATCCTTGGCCTCATAGTCTTCGTTGAGATGATTTACAACCAGCTGAGAGTCGCTGTATACCTGAACCTCCTCGGCCCCCATGTGCCGAGCCAACCGTAGCCCGGCTATGAGAGCCTCATACTCAACCTCATTGTTTGTTGCTGGGAAGCCAAGACTGAGAGCCTGTTCGTGCATCGTCCCGTCTGGCGACACCAAGACAACCCCGGCCCCAGCCCTTCGGTTGTTGGATGCTCCATCTACGTGGAGCCGCCAGGCGTGGCCCGTGAAGATCTTGGCTCGGTGAGCGGGAATAGGCCGCTTAGTGATGAATTTGTCATGTGCTGGGTGACTCAGCCGAGGCGTGGTGGAAGGCTCGGTTGCTCCTACGTCTGTGACTGGCTCATCGCCCTCTCTCTGATCCACCCCTCGGGAGAACTCGGCGACAAAGTCAGCCAGCACCTGTCCTTTGATCGCCGTACGGGGTTGATAACGTATGTCGAAGTTAGCCAGTTCTAAGGACCACTTGCACAGCCGATTAGATAGGTCCGCCTTCCGGAGGACTGTTTTCAACGGATACTCCGTGACAACTATGATGGTAAAACTCTGAAAGTACGGCAAGAGCTTCCTCTTCGCCGTGACCAACGCAAGTGCCAGTCTCTCTATGGGCAAATAGCGGGTCTCGGCGGGTAGGAGCGACTTGCTGATGTAATAGATTGGCTGCTGGTTAGTTCCTTCTTCAGAGCCTGGCTGCCGGACCAAGACGGCACTCACCGAATGCTCGGAGACGGCGAGATAAAGGTAGAGGTCTTCTCCATCTTTCGGTACGACGAGCAAGGGGGCTCTAGATAAACAGATCTTCAAGTCAGCAAGGGCCTGGTCGCACTCTGCCGTCCACTGAAAGCTCCTTCGGCTGTTGCCTTTTATGGACTGAAAAAATGGGCGGCATACGTCCGAGGACTTGCTGATGAAACGGTTAAGGGCTGCTGCCATGCCGGCGAGGCGCTGAACCTCCTTCACCGTGGCTGGAGCCCTAATCTCCTGGATGGCTTTGATTTGACTCGGATCTGCTTCGATGCCTCGGCGAGTGACCAAGTGCCCGAGGAACTTGCCTGATCCAACACCGAACGCGCACTTCTCGGCGTTAAGCTTCAAGCCGAACCTTTTCAACACGCCAAAAATCTCACCGAGGTGAAGGATGTGATCAGCAGCATCTTTGCTTTTTGCCACCATGTCGTCGATGTAGGCCTCCATCACCCGGCCCAGCAAGCCTCTGAACAGCAGGGCTATCATACGCTGAAACGTCGCCCCGGCGTTCTTCAGGCCGAAGGGCATCACCCGGGAGCGTAACGCACTGCTCGGCGTGATGAATGCGATCTTCTCCTGGTCCTTCTCATCCATAGCAATCTGGTGGCCCCGATACGCATCCATAAAGCTCAATCGTGCATACCCAGCCGTGGCATCGACTAACTGATTGATCCATGGGCAAGGGAAGCAGTCCTTTGGGCATGCATCATTCAGGTCGGTGAAGTCAATGCACACACGCCACTTGCCATTTTTCTTCTTCACCACCACCGGATTGGCCAACCAGGTGGGGTACTGCACCTCCCGAATTGCTCCGGCGTCAATGAGCCTATCGACCTCTTCGTTGACGGCGTCCGCGTGTGCCGCCGAGGATCGGCGCGGCTTCTGCACTACCGGCTTTCTGCTCGGGTCAACATTCAACGAATGCTTGATCACCTCAGGGCTCAGGCCCGGCATCTCGTAGGGAGTCCAAGCAAATACCTCCACATTCTCCTTGAGGAAGTGGACCAATTCATCACGTTCGGCTGCACTCAGCTCCGAGCCAACCAAAAGGAACCGGGTTCCATCCTCGTTAATTGGTACCCGAACGAGTTCCTCCACGGCCCTATCAACAGCCGGTCTTCCAATTTCGTCTGGCCCCTGCAGTTCCTCTTTCATAGCTTCACCGGGCTTGCTCCCCTCCGGCAACTCGGGGACTTCAATCCATTGAACCCTCTTTGCCTTACTTCCCGCGGACGGAGTTAACAAAGCACTTCTTGGAGGCCATCTGGTCCCCCCTGATGGTCTCCTGCCGCCCCGATTCGCCAATAAAACGTACACACTGATGGAGCGTCGAGGCCACAGCCTTCATGCCGTGTAACCAGTTACGGCCGAGGATGGCGTTGTAGGGGCTCGGCGAGTTCACCACAATAAATTCCACGTCTAGTTGCATCGAGCCGGCATAGACAGGAAGCACCACTTTGCCAAGGGGGAAGACTGGAATCCCTGTGAAGCCAACGAGAGGAGCGTCCACCGGGGACAACCGTTCCTCCGAGAGGCCAAGGGCTTTGAACGCCGAGAAGTAGAG